>JAYESD010000005.1:148647346-149959422 GCA_036927565.1 Tuctoria greenei | reverse complement strand
TTGAATTTAATTTGAATATCCCAAATATTGATTTGCTCCCTATTTCATTCTTTATTAGTAAAGTTTTTTAGAATCTCTCAATCAAATAAGTAGAATATTTAATGATTTAAATTCTTGAGTTGTCCACCAATGTGTTTACAATAGCTTTGGTTTTTAATATAATTTGTAGAAAATTATTTGAATGTTTATTTATTGTTTTTCCAAAACATTTTTTCTTGAACCCTTCTAAGTGAAGCCAACATATGCGTTTGATTTGAGATTTATGTTTAGAATTTATTCTTAAGAATAGTATTGGCTGTTTGACTAATTTTTAGATTTAAAATTTGACCTTTATTTTTGAATTAATTTATACTTCTTCTTTTGAAATCCATTTTCTTGAGAAAGATAGTAACACTCCAAAGATGTTTAAAGTTTTAACAATTCAAATTTTTAACATCATTTATTAGCCACTATACTTCATGTGAGTATGAATTCCCAATTTAACTTAAAAAAATTTTAGTTCGTATTTTTGCTTTTTCTTCTTCTGAAGTGTGGGCTTTTACAACAAGCGGGCTTCAGTCCTGGCCTCACAACAAAATTCCGAGTTTATGAATGTTGATAGACTTCTCGAAAAAACCAATAACAGAAACACTTGCTTGTTGACAATCGCGCAGAGCCGCAAGCATTCCTTCCCTTCAATGCCCGACAACGCGTGTAGTGACAGGCCACAAAACCTCCTCTTCCCGCTTGTCCTCCTCCCCTAGCTTCGTAAAAGTCTCATCCGACAAGACCCGCTCCAAGTTTTCAGTACACAACGAATGCAACTGAAGTTGCACACGTTTTGGGCATATAGAGTTTTGCCCCGATTCATACTTCTCTCCACACACGTAACACAACCCACTCGCCCTTCTGAACTCCTGGATCTGCCTCGTGTTAGCAAGATCTCCATCTGACATGCTTGGTCTAATGTCCACTCTTTGGTTTCCTCCAGATTTTACTCCTCCCAACAGCCTGAAAGTTATTGTCCTCTGCCTCTCCTGAATATCAACTTGCAGAAGTGCAAGAAGTGTTGTCCGGTCCACTGACGTTGGCACCTGAGCATACACTTGGTTCTGAATGTCGCCCTTGAGACCTTTGACAAACTTTTTGACATAGAACACTTCATCCAATTTCGTGTCATGTATCGAAGTTGCATATCTGAGTTCGTCAAAGTGCATAATGTACTCCTCCAACCCTGATTGTTGTCTGTGATGGAGCAGATTGTACATGGCCTTTTGGTACTCGTACAAACAAAACTTTGCCCGGACTGCCACTATGAACTCCTGCCATGTCCTCAACCCGGTCGTCCGCCGGTACACCTACAACCATCTCGTTGTCGTTCCTTTCGTGTGTAAAGATGCGGTGTGAGCCTAGAGACCTTCTTACACCCCATACAGTCTAAAGTAATCTACACACTTTTCCAATCAGATAGTTGGATTTTTCCCATCGAATTTTTGGAATGACAGCTTCATCAACTTTCTCTCTCCTCCACCATCTGCATCTCTTCTCTGCCGAGCATGTCCCGCCATCACTCTTCCTTGATGGCCCACATGTTCCCCAGTGCCATCCTCGATAACCCAAGGTTCTTCAATCTCCCCTCTCGGTCTCTCCTAGAACTCCCTTCACCTCTCCTCCATTTGCCTCAGAGTGAGCTCCACCGACCTCTTTCCTGTCTCATCGATCTGGCAAAGCAGGATGTCACGCTCCTTCCTGTCCTCATCCGCCAAATGTGCCACCAATGTCTGCTCCGTAAGCAACCTCTAATACACCAAATCCACTCCATCCACCCTCTGGTTAACGTCGTCCAGCCTCTTGGTGACACCGGCCAGTGCCGCCATCACTTAGTTCCACCGGTCGTCGTCGATCCGAGCTGTATCCACCATGGCATCGAGGACAGACCTCGCCTGCACTAATGGTTTCGTCAGAGCTGTCGTGGAAGCCATAGCTCGAGCCAACCGGGAGCACCTACGCCGATGATGAAATTTGGTAGTTCATTAAATCTACCGCAAGCACCTAAGGATTTTACAGCTCGAAGCTAACAATGCCCACCGCCTTGAATCACCAAGCTCTGATACCAGATGTCACACCCCTGTTGCCGCCGGCTCGCTGTACCGGTGATGTGAGCGCAACACGCAGGACGACCGCTGGAGCAGGCATCAATTTCTTGAGCAAGAAGTAGATTGAAACAACTGATTTCTATATTTTGTTCGTCCGCGGGACCCACCTGTCTGAATATATGATTACATGACTCTGGTCCACCTACCCGCTTGAATTAACCCATACATTCAAATATGAAACACACACTTGTCTTCGCGCCTTCTCTTCCCGCGCTGCCTGCGCCCTCGTCTTCTCCTCAATCAGATGCTTGTCATAGCCAAAGCTGCCGCCGTTGTCAGAGAAGGCAAAGGAGATGTTCCACAAGATGAGAAAATCATTCAAGACCATTGCATTAAAGTTGATCATCAAGTATGGACGAAAATATAATAATAAAGTTTGTCAAACATAAATTTTGCTTCACGTTGTTTCTTATGTAATTAGGACGAAACTAAAAGTTTGTAATAATTCATAGATTGTATAGAGGTTGGAAAATATTTTCCATTATCCAAAAAATAATTCAAAATGACACAATATATCAACCCATCACCTCAATTGATGATAGAGCAGACCAACATTTGAATTTGAACTTGTGCTATCAGTATCAGGTCCCGTTCACTCTCTCCCACATGCATCATTTGAATATGCACCTGGAGTTGTGCTCCGGCCATCACGCCTACGAAACAGGAGGGAAGACAAGACTGATCCAACAGTAGACCATGCATTATTGCAGACCGAGACGTACGATCGAACAATACATCTTCGCCAGAAAAAGGGATTTTTTTATTATTAGCGGATTTAAAAAATGATTTAATATTAACAGTTGATGATTTTTTTTCAAAAGTAGCAGCCTACTTGCATTGCGAAGTAGCCACTCGCCAACCGGAATCGTGATTTGAGCATGTGGCGCTGCGCGAATGGCATTTGACAGGTCAAGATTCCCGTTGGAAAGCGGAATGACGAGTCGCAATACCAACGAGCGATTCGCGAAACCAATGTGCGAGTCGCTATTCCGCATCGTGACTAGCCCCCCAACCGCTCACGAGGCACTTGCACTGTTGCGACGCTCGGGCTATAAAAGCCGGCCACGTCGCTCACGCGCCCCGCATCTACCGTGAGGAGGGGAGAGCAGAGAAAAGGAAAAGAGAAGAGAAGAGAAAGGTATGATTGATTTATTTATTTATTCAGTTAATATTAGATTACTTTTATTTGTATTAAAAGTAATATTGTTTAATAGTAATTGTTCTATTTTTGTATCTAGTTAATTTAGTTTATAATAATTTTTAATAGTTTTATTATTAGTAGTAGTAATAGTGAGTATTAATAGTGGTATTATTATTAGTAGTAGTTTTTTATTACATTATTAAGTAGGTGTAATTAGTAGTATGTTAGATACATTATTATTACGAGTTGTATGTTAGCTACATAATCGTGTTGCATTGATAATAATATATTATTTAAGAAAAAGATATATATATTATTCATAAATATATATATATAATTAATAATAATTTTATGTCATTTTAGTAGATGAATAAAAATGTTAAAAAATTATATCGTTGAGAGATAATTATAGTTCATTAACTGCATATATTGTTGAGTAGGTATGACAGATAAGATACCATTTCAAATTTATTTTTGGAGACGGGAGGATGCTATATGATTCAAATGATGTCAATTTATCTAAATTTTCGTCGACCACGAAAGGAATACCAAATCCAACTGAGCGAACTTATTTGAGTATTCATAATTGGTTAATACAGATGTTTAGACTGAATGAAGAACAATATCAATTGAAGTATTATGCAGTGGTTAGTCGTAGAAGTGGTCAGTTTTATGGAGAGTTACTTGAGATGAATGGAACGTCAGTTTGGAGGAACTATGCTGAAAGGGCTGTTCAATTTGGATGACCTTTAATTTTGTTTCTTAAAGTTGAAGCAAAAGAGATAATTGATAAGACACCTAATCAGGTCGATGATGATGACGAGGATATTGATGATGGAGAAGCTGGAGAATTAGAGAATGAACGGGACGAAGATGCACCTAATAATGTTCATATTGAGGATACATGTGTAGCAGATGAAGGTGAACAATTAGTTCATTCAGTTAATTAGATTGAGCAGGAAGATAGAGATTATCAAAATATTTCTAAACATAACTCCTCAGATGATGAATAAGAAGTTACAGTACCTGCAAATGGAAAAATCAAAATTTTGATAATTTAAGGGTTACAGAAGGTTATCATGTTCCATGGGAATATAACGAGAATGAGGTATATGTAGGATCTTTATTTAAATATGAAGAAACATTGAAAGATGATGTTAAATACTGATCTCTTTTATTAAAAAGATCATTTGTAGTTTCAAGGTCCAATAAAAAATTTATGATGTTAGATGTGTTTTTCCAAGTTGTCCGTTTTGTGTGCACGAATATGCCCGAAAGTGGAGCAATCTCTAGAAATGTTCAACATTGACTGATCATACTTGTGAGTTGTAGCAACTTGAGAAGTGCAATACTGCTCTTACATCGTAATTTGTTGCAAATTAGATGTACTCTTGAGTTGTGGATAATGTTGCTTTTGAGCCAAAATCAATTATCGCAGTTAGTGGATGCTCCACCACCGCCGACACAACCCTCATAAGATCCGTTTACCATGCTTGCCAGTCCAGAATGTCTTGTTAGGAATAGTCGTCCTTCAGACTACTACACATACAATGAGGACCAGGTGAGGCATCAGGCACGACCTAAGCATGGCAGGCGCGAGTAGCTGCCGGTTATGATATTTATGTATTATGGACCATTATTTGTTACTTTGATTACGAACGATCTTGTTTATGAATGATATTGTTGATGTCATGCTATTATTCACATTATCTTGCGATGCCTTACGTTGTCGATATGGCCGTTATGAAAGATTTCATGATATAAAATGACAAAAATATAACATACATGTCACGTACGAGTTGTCAACATCATCTATCAAGAAAAAGTAATGATCAATGCGATCAGTGTGTTGTCCACATCAATCATAAAGTGGTTCATGTACGAGTTGTCAACATCACCTGCCAAGAAAAAGTAACAATTTATGCACACTGTGTTTTCCACATCAATCATAGAGTGATTTACATCAATGCCATCAGTGTGTTGTCCACATCAATCATAAAGTGGTTCAGTAAAGCACATCACTCGTTGTCCTATCTGTAATAAAATATTCTTACTTTCAACGTTCGCCCCCTATAAATAGGACTACCCTTAAGTACTTGTGTTCTTCACCCATGTGATAAAAAAACAATGGCCGGTAGAGGTCGTGGTAGGCGTGCTGGTGAAACAATGGCGAGTACAAGTCGTGGTAGGCGAGGAGGTGCAAACTTTAGAGCAGTGCCTGAAAATTACTTGATAGGAGGTTCGACTTGGTACGAACCAGTATTGGATGAGTTCCCGCTTTATACTAAGAGTGATTTTGGCCCATTTCATCCTCTACGACCATGCGACGCCAGGAAATGGGAGTGTCCTAAGTGTTGTTGTCATGTTGATTGTATTATCTAAATGATGGATGGAGGAGACGACAACAATCGTCATTTCTTTCGTTGCCCTGTTGGTGAAGTAGTATTAAATATTATTTATAGATATCTTTCATATATGCAGTTTTGATAACAATACTTTTGGTTTTAGTGTTATTATAATGATGAAAACTGTGGATATACACTATGCATTGATCCACCACCTATTACATTCAATATCCACAATGTCGCAATCAAGATTTGGTGGGTGAACTAGCTGAAATAGAACTTTAGCAAATGTAGTATTATCCTGGTACAAGTCTAACTGATGATGATGATGGTAACTTTGTTTGTAATAACATGTCTTGCAACTGCCCGCATCACAAGTAGTAACGAAGTAGCAAAATATGTTTCACATGTATGACAATTTATGTTTCACATTTCAAGTATATTTTCGTTCTAAAATAGGTGATCTTTGCCTTGTGTACTATAGTAGTAGAGACGCATACAACTTACACCTTTTTTTGAACTCTATAATTTCTATTTTAGTACTCTCATAGGTTTTTTAATATGATTAATATTTTCAGATATGTTAACGTCACAACATTTTTTCTTCGTATTATGACACTCTTGAATTTTTTTACTTATCTTCAAAATTTAATTAAAATATTTATTTGTGACGCGATAAAAATGATATAAAAAACACGATACAAATGACATCAAAAACGAAAACATAAACAAATATTGATTATAATTTTTTCTACTGGAAAGGCGAGTCACGATTTAACTGTGTTAGTCGCTTTTCAGAAAAGTGAGTTGCCAATTAGAAAGGCGAATCACCATTCGAAATCGCGACTTGGCGGGGCTTCCTGTCAGCGCCGCCGTCCGGTCCTTTGTCGCTTGTCCACATGTGCAAATTGCGATTCAGGTTGGCGAGTCGCCATTTCATATTGCGAGTGGACTGCTACATTTGCAAAAAAAAAAATTGTCTGCTTTTAATATTAAAACATTTTTTAATTCGCTAATAATAAATAATTCAAAAAAAGGCCCCAGCTTTGGCTTCCCAATCCATTGACCGGTGCAGGCAGAGAGCAGGCCCAAGTTACAAGCTCATCACGGCGCCTCCGACCACCTGCGGCAGAGAGATGGCCGGTGATGTCCAGATCGTGCCCAGGCGTGTGGTCCAGCCTGAGTCCTCAGCGAGCACAACGCTACAAGAGCCGGAGATCATGCAGCTGACGCTGTGAGATCTCCAGATGATCACGGTGGACTACATCCAGTTGGAGATCCTCTTGCCCAAACCATTGGCTGCTGGCGCAAACCTCGTTGATGACCTCACTTCGTCCTTGGCACGTGCCCTGGACCGCTTCTACCCGTTGGCCGGCTGCCTCACCGTCGCGGCAGGCGATCCAGGCCAGTTGGTTATATCACTGCAGTGCAGCGGCGTAGGCGCTGAACTCGTCCACGCCGTGGCACCGGAGGTCACCGTCAGCGACGTCACCGCCTCCCTATACGTCCCGTCAGTGGTGTTGCCCTTCTTCCAATGCAACAGGATGCTGAACGTGGACGTGGTACTGGACTCTCGCCCTATTTTGTCAGAGCAGGTCACCGAGCTCGCCGACAGTGTGTTTGTTGTCATGTCGCTCAACCACAGCGTTGCTGACGGGGCCATGTTCTAGCACTTGTTCAACACCTGGGTAGAGATCAACCAAAGAGCAAGTGAAGGTCACTACGAGCTCGCCACGCCACCACCCGTGCTGGATAGATGGTTCCTTGACACCTGCTCTGCGATGATCCCTCTACCGTTTGGCAACCTGGAGTACATGGTCCGGCAGCCGTTGTACCTGCCGGTACACCAGTGCTTCTTCCATGTAGTGTACTCTAGTTCATAGTGCGTGCATGTGTTTTCAGTTTGTTTTTCCCATAAATAATGGGCCTGCCGAGCCAGGGGATGTCTCGTGCCGCACTGTGTCGCGTCGTACGTGCAAAGCATGCACGTAGCGTTCGGTGCCTAATTACTTCATATACCAGGCGCGTCGTGCCTCGACGGAATCGTGGCATGAGAATCGGGTGTGCAGGCCTCATGGCTGTTACATTGTTTTGGTTATAAAGTCTTCAATAAATGAGCAAGGTGGGATGCCATTGCTACTACCACAAACACCATTGTTTCAACGTGTGCTCCCAGTTCGAGCATATGTCGACCAGCGGCACATGCCTGATAGTCGGAACAATTGGCATCAGAGCCAGGCTCGTCGGTGATGGCAACGACGGGCTCCCCAACACGTTCCAGGTCGGTGACTCCGGTTTTGCATCGAAGGAGGTCACCACTAATGTGGAATGGACGTGGCGAGCGGCATGGACGTGTCGTCGAGTTCATCGTCAAAAGCGTGGCACCATCGGGCAACTTCCTAGTCCTGAAGAGTACTAACTACCATGACTGGGCAACACTCATGCACGTGATGCTACAGACGAGGGGCTTGTGGACAGCGTTGAGCTCCGGTGCTGGAGATTACACCTAAGATCGCATGGTGCTAGAGGTGATCACCAGAGCGATCCCATGAGACTTGATGGGAACCATAGCGGCCAAACCTTCGGCCAAGGCTGCGTGGGACTCACTTCATCTACGCAATGTGGGCATCGATCGTGTACGCAAGTCAAGGGCGGGCATACTCCAGAAAGAGCTCGATGCGATCAAGGTCCGAGATGGCGAGTCCATCGATGACTTCACTGGAAGGATGGGAAAACTCATGACAGTTGACGGGGCTAGGCAAGAGCTACACTGAAGAAGAGGTCGTGAGAAGATTCTTTCAGGCGCTACCGTCAAAATTCAAACAGATTGCAGCCACCATCGAAACGCTGCTCGATTTGAGCAACGTGACAGTGGAGGAACTCGTCGGGCAATTGAAGGCAGCCTAGCATAGGCTCGGGGAAGGCAATGGTAATGCGGTTGCCAAGCTGAACCTGACAGAGGACGAGCTGGTTGCCCGACTATCATCATGACTGAGGATGACAATCCTAGAGAATGCAATAGACTCTACGTCATGTGGAGGACATGGATGTAGCAGTAGTCGTAGGTGCAACCGTGGTGGTGGTGGTCGTGGCGTGGGCGATGACGGGAGCTCAAGCAAGAAGGTTGCCAAGGATGAGTGTCGATATCGTGGCAAGAAAGAGCACTAGGCCCGGGACTGCAAGAAAAAGAAGAACGATGAGAAGGTGCATTATTCGCAAGTTGAGGAGGACAAGGAGTCCACCCTGATGATGGCCAAAACCACGTTCTGCATGGACTCATACGTCAAGGCGCCGGTGGCGGCGAAGATGATATATACAAGGATCCTTCTAGACGAAGGCAAGCTGTTCGTACAACTTGGGGACAAGGAGGAGTTGAGGAAAACCCGGTGGATCCTCGCCACGGGGGCTACAAATCATATGACGAGTGAGCACAAGGAGTTTGCCATGCTCAACACTCGTGTTCACGTGTCGGTTAGATTCGACGACAGGTTCATGGCAAACATTGAAGGGTGCCACACAGTTCTCTTTAGGCTCAAGAATGGAAGCCATAGAGCACTCACTGAAGTCTACCACATACCGCGCTTGAATGCCAGTATTGTTAGCACCAGCCAACTAGATGAAGCGGGTTTCAAGATCACGATTCAAGCTGGTGTCTGTAAGACCTCGGACGCCAAAGGCGCACTCCCAACCACAGTACGACAAACGGCGGATCGACTGTACTTGCTGGTGATGGACGTCAGCAAGCCAGTCTATCTGGCATCCCAGGGCTCCAGCGTGGCATGGAGGTGGCATGCATGCTTCGGGCACTTGAACTTCAGGGGCTTGTGTCGCCTCTCCCAGGAAGACATGGTGCAAGGCCTTCCCCTTGTCTAGCACATCGATGAGGTATGTGATTGTGACACTCGGTTTTGGAAATGAACCAAGTGAACGCATATGTGTGCCCAGGACGTTCAACACACATACACGAGTGTACTCACAAAAGGATATACAGAAAATTTCCACATAACAAGATTAATTAAGAACTTTTATTACACAATTCATAATATCCTCGAATACAAGCACTAATGAATATTAATTACAAGTTCAACTAATGCAGCGGAAAATAAACTAATTAAGCAAACTAAACAGCTAAGCAAAAGGGATAGCGCAACTCCAACACTCCACAGGTAAAGCTGACGGAAGACACGGCCTAGAACTTTGCATTATCATCGTTATACTCCCAATTCTGACCTGCAACTATTGGTGGGGGAATTGCAAGGGTGAGTACATGTCGTACTCAGCAAGTGTGGAAAGTATGACAAGTAGCTGATTCAAACGATGACAATAATAGTGGCTATGTGCTGAAAAGTACATTAAAATATTTGAAAAGCAATATATGATATGTATGTGAAGTAATCCCATCATAAAACATCATTAATAGCATAGTACCAGTCCATACTCCATATCCATCATCCATATACTAGGATTCACATTACCAATAACCATAATCAATACCATAATCCATAGTACCATGTCATTAACCATAACCATTACCAAACCATAACAAACCCAATACCAAGTTCCCTCTAATCATGTAGGTCATCCAGGTGCTCTTAACCGGGAGCACGACTATCATGATAGTTTTATTAGACTCTGCCGAGTTTGTACTACTTTACCCATGTGTTTGTGATTTCATCACCCGTCGGTGACTAAAGAACCTCCTTTATGCCAATTACACTTCCTTTGGTGTATGTCCAAGAGATCACAAAATAGCCCTTACAAAGGGATTACTAGCCTATTTAGACCCACTGAGGTTTCACCGGTGGCGATGCCTCCAACTGAGCACATCTTATACCAAGGGCCCCCTCTTGAGCAATTCGCATTCAAGTGTAGTCCCACCAATCATCAACAAACGCAATCCAACTACCCCATCCCGAGCATCCTTAATGGTCCAAATAGCACTGGCAAAGCCCTAATTAATCAGCTACGCCGAATCCATACTTTGACTTGTGGTGGCACTGTAGTCCTGGCTTATTCTCACATGAGCCGTTAGATCTAAAGCAATCAACCCACCATAACATCCAACCCATCCACATACTAGGCTTGCTTAGATCACCCATTACCACATCATATTAACCAGTTCATGTTAAGTGGTATATAATTAAGTTAAGTGGTATAGTTGTCTTCCCATCCCAAATAATTGAGCGAAGCAAAAAGGTAAAAATCCCTTCCTTACTCTCTACCATATATTCCAGGTGACAAGGGTGGTCTAACAAATCTTTTAAACTTCCTATCATAGGATTTCCCAACAAATTGACACAACATGCAGTTTCGCAATCAAAACATTTATTTTAAAACGGGATCAATGTGCTTCAAGGACACTTGCCTTTCTCTTGGGATTGGTTCCGGTGAAAGCCTTCAAACTCTTGGCGCTGGAGATCCTCCGCGGCACTCTCTAGCGCAAATCATTCTAATCCGCACAATACACATAGAAGACAAGAAACACAATCAAAGAGTGCATTATTATTACTCAATATGACATGGCATGCATGATTGATGCAAATGCAAGGTGGTACTTGTTAATGAGTTACTTTTAATAATCACTAACTAGTTCTAATAGTTTTTAACAAGTTTAAACATGTTTGGAGTTAATTAGATCTACTTTTAGAATCAACTCAACACAATTTAACCAGGAGAATCGGACAAGTCCGCAGGAGGCCGGACTAGTCTGCACTTCGTGAGAACAACATATCAGGGTTTTCTAGATCGACGTGAATTTGGAGATTTGGGGTTGAATTCACGTAAGGAAAAGAGAATAGAAGGTGTACCAGGTGTCTAGGACTCCAAAGAATCAAGGATTTTGGAAGCAACACTTGAATCTTGACAATCTAGGGTTGATGAAGAACTTGATGGTGGATTGTTGACGAAGAACGTGAAGTTGATGGAGATCTTGATCCTCTTTCGTTTCCTCCTCTTCTTCTCCTTGCTCTAGATCTCCTTCTCCATCCTTGGTGGCAGCTAATCTCGAGCTAGGGTTTGGGTGTGGAGGAAATGTGGCAAATAGATGTCAAGCCAAGGGGTGAGGTTGTTTATATAGAGGTGGAGGCTAGGGTTAGATGGATTTCGAGTTTGGGGGTGAGTAGAGGTTGGTTTAGAGTCCCACATGGGCTCTAAAAGAGTTAGGCACGATGACCTAGGCCCACTTAACATAAAACCCGAGCAACAAGTCATGAAACAAAAGATCAACTCAGAGTCGCGATTTATCGGACAAGTCCGAAAAGGAACGGACTAGTCCGAAGTTGTCCAGAGAAAAATGGGACAAGTCAGGACTGGACATCGAACAAGTCCGAACTTATCCAGAGGGGAAAAACAGATAAGTTTGGTCAAAAATCGGACAAGTCCGACTTTGGTCAGAGGGAAAACGGACAAGTTCGCTAGAACACCGGACTAGTCCGGACAAGTCCAGGGACTTAGCAAAATTTCCAAGGAATTGGAACACCGGACTCGTCCGCAAAGGATCAGACAAGTCCGAAAGTGTCCTGAGGCAAAAACAGACTAGCTCGCAGAAAAACGGACAAGTCCGTTTGAAGTCAGAGAGAAATCAGACTAGTCTACACAAAAATCAGACTGGTCCGCACTTCCCAGAATTCTTGAGTGCGGTTTTGTTTCTAAATCAATTTTAAACTTGTTCCTTTTTATGTGGCTTAATGTTAGACACATATATGAATGTATGCAGGGCATGATGCATGAAAATGTGGGTGTTACAAACCTACCCCCCTTAAAATGAATCTTGCCCTCGAGATTCGACGCAGAAGGGAAATTATAGGGAAATTCCTTCTCGAGATCATCCTCCAATTCCCATGTTGCCTCTGATTCTGTATGATGCTTCCATTGAACTTTACACCATACAATGACCTTGTTCCTCCTGACCCGCTCCTTGGGTTCCAATATTTTGACCGGTTGCTCGGCATAACTCAAACACTTCTTGAGCTGGGAAACATGAAACACATCATGGACATCTGAAAGATGAGTTGACATCTCCAACTTATACGCTACTTGAAAGTGCATCTAGGAATCCCTTGTGGGTTTTGGATTATTTATGACAAGCAAATGAGATCGTAATCACTTTGTTGAGATGAGCACTAGTTTTAATGAGAAAATGAGCAAAGTGCCAAAAAGAAAGGAGAATGAGGAGTAATGCGGAAAAGAGCTCAAGAAACAAGTGTAGTAGATCATTGTGTATGGAGTGTGTTAAGGAAACACAACCCAAGAGCTCAAGCACAAATAATCACATACATTACACATATTTATACAGGACCGGACTAGTCCGACTGAGCTCGGACTAGTCCCATATCTTTCCGCACAAGATCGGACAAGTCCGATATCACCACGGACTAGTCCGAAAAACCATCTGACCTAAATCGGACAAGTCCTCCAAGTTTGGACTTGTCCCCAAATTCACTTAGGGTTTCACTTTTCTGGACAAGTCCAATATCTATCGGACTAGTCCAAAGATCTCCAAAACCAAATTCGGACAAGTCTGCTTTCAGCCGGACTAGTCCGATATTTCGGGACACATATGGTTTGCTACACAAAGCACACCGAACTAGTCCGGTGTCCACCATGAACTAGTCCGATCTTTCCAAACCCTAACGGTTACTTTTGGGGACCCCATATAAATAGGTGTACATGGCCCATCCTCCAAAAATTCTCGACCCCCCCCCCCCCCTGCGCTGTCACACCTCCCAAGAGCCTCAAAACACATCTCTCCACGAAATCAAACGCAACAAAGATCAATCCCTTGAGGATACACTTTGGATCATTGGAGAGACACGATTCATCACTCACTGAGCTCTTGGTTTGTTTCCCTAACACACTCCTATGGTTTTCATTGTGATCTTTCGAGTGTGTTCCTGGTGGTGTTCTTGTTGTAATCTTGGGGAGCCCTCAATGTGTGAGAAAGCCCCTTGAATTCGATTATTTTCCCTTTGTGATAAGTTAAGAGGATTGGCCTCCATGGCGATCCGACGAGGGTAGGGTTGGAGAAGACCCGGTCCTTTTGTGGACTCCTCAACGTGGATGTAGGTTGCCTCTGTGGGAACTGAACCATGGGATAAAGTGTTTGTGTTCTTACTTTGCGCTCATTTTTCTTATAATTCATATCAATCTAGGGTTTCAATCAATCTTGCTTACTTTACTTTGAAACATTGAGTATAAGATTGACTTGTGGTACATCCTAGTTCATAATCGTGTAACACTTCAATTACAAGTATATTTCCGCTGCATACATCCTAGGATCAAGATAATCGATCAAATTTGATAATTCTAGACGGTACACAACGGACTAGTCCACAGTCGACTGGAATAGTCCGATATCTCAAGATTTGATCTGGTTGTTAAGTGTTGCAGGTTCCAACAAAATTAAAAAAGGCCTATCCCCCCTCTAGGCCACATTCAATTGGTATCAGAACAAGGTTCTTCAAAAGGAGACTAATCGCTGGAACAAATCATGTCGGACATGAAGGATGTACACAAGAGCAACAACCAAGAGAAGGTTGATGAAGACAAGAACCGAAAATTGGAGAGGCTCCTCAAGGCCATTCAAAACTTCGAGGATGACAATGAGGAGACGCTGGAACTAAAGGCGCCTCTAAGGAAGAAAACTCATTCCAAAGGGAAAGTAAAGATTGAAGATGAGAAGAAGAAGAAGGGGAGTAGTCACACCGACTACTCCCGATATACTTTTAACTACGATCGTCTTAACTCTAGCAATAACCACTACTTATCTATTCCACTTAGAAGAGCCCCACATTTTGATGGCAATGACTACTCAGTGTGGAGGGAAAACATGAAAATGCATTTGATTTCTCTCAATCCAAGTTTGTGGCACATAGTATGTGAATATATATCCCGGATGATGATGAGGAGCTCACACCTAGCCAAGAGCAAGCAATCCATCAAAATGCCCAAGCTGCAGCAATCATCACCTCATCACTCAGTCGGGATGAGTTCACAAAGGTGGATGGACTCACGATCCAAAAAGAGATATGTGATACATTGCAAACCTCACATGAAGGGGATCGTCATGTGCGAGAAACGAAAATCGAGATGATTGAAGGCGAGCTGGGAAGATTCGCCATCGAAGAAGATGAGTCGCAACAAGATATGTACAACCGACTAAAGATGCTCATCAACAAGGTGCGAGCATACAGAAGCAAGAAGTGGAATGACCACGAGGTGGTGCAGCTCATTCTTAGAGCCTTCATGGCTCACAATGTTACCTTGTGCTCGATGATACGAGAAAGCCCCGGTTACAAGAAGATGACCCCGGATGAGCTACTTGGGAAAATCATCAACTTTGAGATGATGGAAAAACAAGCCAAACATGTCAAGGAAATTGTCGATCTCACCTCGGCAAAGAAGAAAGGGGTCACTCTAAAGTCCACCCTTAAGCCCTTGTCTAAAGAAGCTCGAGAAGCTCAACTAGAAGAAGACGGTGATGATGAGAGCAGTGACTTGGATAAAGATGACATGATACTATTCATAAAGAAATTCAAGAGAATGATGAAGAAGGGACAAGGGGCTAAATCGAGTGAAGGGAAGTACAAGGAAAAATCAAGACCGAAGTTGAGGCGGGCATGCTATAATTGTGGTGAGTATGGCCACTTTATAGTTGACTGCCCATATGAAGAGAATAAGAAGAAGACCAAAGAAGCGGAGCCTCAACCCAAAAAGTTCTTCAAGAAAAAGAAGCAAGCTGAACAAGCGCATCCTGGAAAAGAATGGGACTCAAATGATGAGTCCTCATCCGAAGAAGAAGAGGAGATGGCGAGCATAGCCATCGAAAAGACATCCATGAAGTCCACTCTCTTCCCCACTCTTGGCGCACGAAAGGGGAACGACACTTGCATCATGGCAAAGGAAGGTAAACGCAAGGTAACTACCAAATCCTCTTTCGTGCATTCCTATTCTAGTGATAGTGAAATAAATAGTGATAATGAAGATATGCTCATTGGATTAGATAAGAAAACAACCACAAAAATGAAATTTTTTACTTGATCAACTTGTTGAGAAGGAGAAGTTGATACATCGTCAAGAAGACATGATTATCTCTCAAAAGGAGGAATATGTTGAACTCGACAAGCTTCTAGAACTTGAAAAGGAGCGAAGCAAGTCATGCTACAATCAAGGACGAACTTGCTAACCTAATAATGTTAACAAGATTCTTGAAGTGCAAGTCGAGTCACTCAAGCAAAGTGACCCTTCATCCTCTTCCAGCTCACCTTCTCAACCCCTTAAAACTGAAACTGCTTCTACTTGTACATGTGGTAAAGTTGACCCCAGCTTGAAAGACAAGTCAACATCTACCAAGGACAAGCATCATTCACAAAATGGCATATTCGACAAGGAGAATATCAAATATGCACGTAGTGCATACTTGCTCACAAGACCTCCAAATGTCAAATATGGCATTGGTTACTCTTATGGTGAAAAGCAACATGCTAGAAGCCACAAGAATAACAAGGAGAGCATTGCCTTTGTAAAGGGAAGACCCTCTCAAACTGGAAAGTCCAATGTTAACACATCAAACACACATGGACACAAAACGAGTCTGGTCGCGGTCCGGACAAGTCCGGTCCTCCAGACAAGTCTGATCTCCCAGACTAGTCATGTTTATAAACAATAACAGTTGCTATTTATAACTTTTGATGCAACTTATGTGTTAATGAGAAGTAATATTGGTAAGATTTATGCTCATTATGTTGGGCCACACCATAAGAACACAAAATCTCATGGGTGGGTGCCTAAATCCCTTGTGACTAACCTAAAAGGACCCAAGCCAGCTTGGGTACCTAAAAACAACACTTGATTTGTTTTTGTAGGCCTATTCCTCCGATGTATCTAAATGGGTGCTAGAATGTGGCTGCACCAACCATATGACTAGAGAAAGAAGGATGTTCGTGGAGTATGAAGCAAATGAGGATCCAAGCGAGGGCATCTATTTTGGAGACAATAGTCAAGGAAAGGTGCTCGGTAACGGTAAAATTTCCATATCATCACAACATACTCATTCTCATGTGTTACATGTTGATTTCTTAGATTATAACCTGTTGTCCATATCTCAATTATGCGACAAAGGTTATAATTGTTTGTTCACTAACGAGGGTGTGGCCGTCTCTAGAAGGAGTGATGGTTCCATTGCATTCAAGGGTATGTTAAAGGGAAAGCTTTACCTTGTTGACTTCAACAAAGATAAAGCCGAACTTGACACATGCTTGATTGCAAAGACCAACATGGGTTGGCTGTGGCTAGACGGCTAGCGCATGTTGGTATGAGGAACCTTCAAAAACTCCTCAAGGGCGATCACATTCATGGTTTGAAGGATGTTGTTTTTGAGAAAGACATGCCTTGTAGTGCGTGCCAAGCCGGGAAGCAAGTTGGAGCACCCCATCCCTCTAAGAATGTCATGACTACAACAAGACCGCTCGAGCTACTCCACATGGACCTATTCGGTCCAATTGCTTACATAAGCATCAGCGGTAACAAAAATGGCTTAGTAGTTGTTGATTACTTTTCTCGCTTCACTTGGATTTTCTTTTTACATGATCAGGCAGAAACACAAGGAATCTTGAAGAAAATTTTCAAGCGTGCTCAATATGAGTTTTCATTGACAATCAAGAACATTCGAAACGACAACGACACAAAGTTCAAGAACACACAAGTTGAGGAGTACCTAGATGAAGATGGCATAAAACATGAATTTTCAGCACCTTACACCCCTCAATAAAACGGAGTTGCTGAAAGGAAGAACCGAACCCTCATAGAGATGGCGAGAACAATGCTCGATGAGTACAAGACCTTGAATCGATTTTGGGTAGAAGCGGTCAACACCGCTTGTCACGCCATAAATCGACTTTATCTTCATCGACTACTCAAGAAGACACCCTATGAGCTACTCACCGGTAACAAGCCTAATATTTCATATCTTTGAGTTTTCGGTTCCAAATGCTATATTTTGAACAAGAAGCCTAGGACGTCAAAGTTCGTTTCGAAGCCCGATGCAGGTTTTTGGCTTGGTTATGATTCGAACACTTCCGCCTATCATGTCTTCAGCAAGACCTCCAAACTTGTTGATGTAGCACGTGACGTAGTGTTCGATGAAACTAATGGCTCCCAAAAGTAGCAAGTTGATCCATGTGTCCTTGATAGAGAAGAACCTCCTTGTCAAGCGTTGAGAAGAATCGCATTAGGCGATGTTCGACCACAAGAGCCACCTCTACATATGCATGAGGAAAATGAACCACAAGAGGAGGCCAATGATCAAGGGGGAGCTTTCATACAAGATCAACCTCAAGAAGATGAAAATGACCTACAAGTCAATGAGGGCATCCATTTAGGGGGAGAAGAAGATGATCATGAAGATTCAAGACAATAAGTACCACACCAAAGAGTGCACCAATGCGTCCAAAGGGATCATCCAATCAACACATCATCGGTGACATCCAAAAGGGAGTAACTACTAGATCACGCATAGCTAATTTTTGTGAGCACTACTTGTTTGTATCCTTTTTGGAACTGCACAGGATTGAGGATGCATTGAAGGATCCGGATTGGGTAGTGGCCATGCAAGAAGAACACAACAATTTCAAGCAGAACGAGGTGTGGGAACTAGTCGAAGGACCCAAGTCCAACATCGTTGGCACCAAATGGGTCTACCGCAACAAACAAGACGAACACGGGGTGGTGACAAGGAACAAGGCACGAATTGTTGCCAAAGGGTATTCACAAGTCAAAGGTTTGGATTTTGATGAAACCTTTGCTCCAGTGGCTGGACTTGAGTCTATTAGAATATTACTTGCATATGCTACTCACCATGATTTCAAGCTCTATCAAATGGATGTGAGAAGCGCCTTCCTCAACGGACCAATCAAGGAGGAGGTGTATGTGGAGCAACCCCCCGGTTTGAGGATCAAGAGTTCGCCGACCACGTATTTAAACTGCATAAGGCTCTCTACGGCCTCAAACAAGCTCCTAGAGATTTGTCTGAGTGTCTTAGAGATTTATTTATTGAAAATGGTTTTAAGATTGGTAAAGTAGATTACACATTGTTTACAAAGAACCTTGACAATGATGTCTCTGTTTGTCAAATTTATGTTGATGATATAATCTTTGGTTCAATTAACAAATCTTTTTGTGAGGAATTTAGTAAAATTATGATAGATAGGTTTGAGATGTCTATGATGGGAGAGCTAAAGTACTTCTTGGGATTCCAAGTGAGGCAACAAAAGGAAGGGACGTTCATAAGCCAAACTAAGTATACTCAAGACATACTCAAAAAGTTTGGAATGGACAAGGCGAAGCCCATAAAGACTCCCATGGCAATGAATGGCCACTTGGATATCAATGAAGATGGACCAAACGTCGATCAAAAAGTATATCGCTCCATGATTGGATCACTACTCTACTTATGTGCATCTATGCCAGATATTATGTTGAGTGTATGCATGTGTTTAAGGTTTCAAGCCAACTCAAAAGAGTGTCAATTAACAGCCGTTAAGAGAATCTTACGGTATTTAGTTCATACACCCAAACTAGGCCTTTGGTATTCCGGAGGTTCCAAATTTAATCTCATTGGTTACTCCAATGCAGGTTATGCCGGATGCAAAGTAGATAGAAAAAAGTACCTCCGGTACATGTCAATTCCTAGGTAGATCCCTAGTTTTTTGGTTCTCCAAGAAACAAAACTCCATTGCCCTATCCACGATCGAAGCAAAGTATGTTGCAGCTGGGAGTTGTTGTGCACAAATCCTTTGGATGCGACAAACTCTAGGGGATTACGGTTACAATATGAACCGCATTCCACTACTTTGTGATAATGAGAGTGCCATTAAAATTGCCCATAATCCCGTTGAGCACTCTAGGACCAAACACATGGACATCAGGCATCACTTTTTGAACGACCATCCAATGAAGGGAGACATAGCCATTTCACATGTCAATATCGAAAAGCAACTAGCCGATATATTCACCAAGCCACTTGATGAAAAACGCTTTTGTGAGCTCTGAAATGAAATTAATATCCTCGATGCTCGGAGTGTGGCTTGAAATCTTGTATACATGAATGCTATCTTCAAAATTCATTGATTGTGTTGTGAAAATCTTCTGTCCAAATTTTTCCGAGAAATTATGTCAATTACTAGATCTTGGTGAATTATGATCATTGCTTGATTGTTGTATGCTTACCAATCATATTCATCAAGATTATTTGATTTGAATTGCCTCCGTATTTTCTAAATAAGTACCTTCGAATATATACAGATGCACTAAGTATTTCTTCCCTGGTGACCATGGACTAGTCCGTGGTTTCCTGGACTAGTCCGCCCGTGCAGACTAGTCCGCAATGTGACGGTTTGGCTGGACTAGTCCGACAGACCACGAACTTGTCCGATATAGTCTCTGGAAAAGTTCAGACTAGTCCGATCATTCTCAGACTTGTCCGATTTTTCGTGTCCTTAACCCTAGCCGCCGCCAAACCCTAATCTTCCTCACCCCACACTTGCCTCAAGCTTTCTCTCTCCAAGCTCGAGCTCCCCATGGCAAATCTTCGTTTCCTCCATCAAAACTTCGCAAGTTTGGGTGGAAATTGACCCTCTTTGCATAGGGATTGAAGACCACAGACTTGTCCGATCCTTCAACACCTACATCTCCGCGAATCAAGCAATTTCGGTAAATTTTCCTCCCTAACCCTAGAAATTGCTATTTTCTTCGTTGGTGATCAACTAGCTTGGTTCCATCCATCATGTACATGCTTCCTTGATGTATTACATTGATGCTAAGCTAGTTGTGCATTAGGAATCACCATTTGTCTCATAGTTAGGGTTCTAGAGGTTGAACACCGGACTAGTTCGGCCCATACATGGACTAGTCTGGTCAACTGGACAAGTCTGTGCCTGTACACCGGACTAGTTCGATTTTTTTGGACTCAACCCTAACTTCTCAATTCCTCAATGCAACTCCTTGCCATCTATTCTCATCAATGCCTTGTGAAATCTATTCTCAAGGACAATGTCGAGCACCAACGACGAATTCTCTGACTTCAAGGCCGAGATGGACCATGAAGTCGTGCTTCGGTCCTCGACAATCCTAAGCAAGAAGTGCCAAGAGTTCCCATCCAAGCCGGCTACCTCTCCTCCCCTGGCTCGAAGGAAGGTGCTCGCGAAGAATCCAGCATCCAAGGCTTCTGCTGGAGGTGGACCTCGCCAAGCGAAGGGCAAGGGCAAAGGAATTGCAATGGGCCCGATTGGCCCCCTAAAGCTGTCAGCTCCAAGGGATGGGGCCAGGCCGCAGAGGAGAGATTCAACGGAAAGGGCAGTGACACGGCGGCGAAGTTCAGGAGAGTTGATTGTTTTAGACGTCCGAAGCAAGCTTCTGATGGGAGGTTTTGGAGCAATTTTCATGCAGATTTCTACAAGACTGTCTATCTTCCAATGAAGTCGCCCATGGTGCGCAACCAATGGATAGATTGGGTGCACTTTGAGAAGAAGGGCTGCACACCCTTTGTTGAGGTGGTCGAGGCAATCGAAAGGCATGGCCTGAGGGACCTCTTCTCTTTATGGAACGATTGGAATGATGAGGTCATCGCGCAGTTCTATGCGACGTGCCACTTTGCTTGTGACGAGAAGAGCGGGTGACTTGGATGACTCACAGATCCAAGTACACCGTTACCTATGAAGAATTTGCAAGATTGCTGCATCTTGACACCTCAAGCAATGACAACCTGATCATCCACAACATTCGTGTCATTGAGAAGGACAGGATGAAGTTTCTCTATGAACCCAACTCCAAGTTCAACCCCCCTTCTACCAAGAATATGAAGCCTTTCTTTGTGGTGTTGAACAGGATTCTAAGGAAGATAATTGCCCCAAAGGACGGGGATGCTGGAAGTGTGCAGGGGTACCTCAGGACCTTAATGAAGGTCATTAGCAAAGACAGGAAATTTGATGTCTTTGACTATATCTGGAACGACATGGTCAACATCTCCTGCACGCCGAACAGGTCTTGTGGCTACGCACCTTACCTCATGTTCATGATTGAGAAGGTCACAGGAATAGAGTTTGTCAAGGACGTGGAGCACCTTCCCTTGAGGCCCCAGATGCCCCAACAGTCAAGTATTCAAGCTGCTCCATCTCCGACTTCCAGCCCTGAGGCTCCAGCCAGAGCCAGTGTCAGAGCTAGGGCTGCACCCGCCACTAGGGCCCCTCCTCAAAAGGGGTCCCCAAGTGGTATCTTGAAGTACCTGACTGCCATTTTTGCCTCCTGCAAAAAGGTTGAAGGAAAGGCTCACAAGCTCAACAAGATAAGAAAGGCTGACATGAGATATGTCAAGGAGAATGTGAAGCAGATTTGCCAAAAGCTGGTGATCGAGCCCATTGGATCTCCAGTAATTTTTGATGACTCTGACTCTGATTTCACCAAGCTCGGGCCCTTGACTCCCTCCGAGCTTGCCTATTTTGGCATTGGGGACTCGAGTGGTTCCGCTCCTCCTCCTCCCCCTCCACATCGGCCAGAGGATGAAGATAAAGACGACGAGAGGACCGACAGCGAGGCTTGAAGACTTTAGGTCCCTCCTCTCCTTCTTTTTGGTGTCTTGATGCCAAAGGCAGAGAGATTGAGAGGGAGTCTTAGGTTTTAGCTGTAGGATGCGAGGAGAGCTTCTTTGTATGTCTTTAGTCTATCATGTGGGTTGTAAAACTCTTAATATGCTCTTATGGTACTTTTGGTCCTGTGATGCAATGTTTTGAACTCTTATGAAGAAATTGATGAATTATGTGATTTTTCTATAAGAATGACATATATGCTTGTTGTTGATGTGTTGATGTCAATTATGTCATTCTCATCATGATTATTGCTTCTATACACTTAGTTCTGCATCCCACCATAAAGAGTGCACATATGGATCATTTTTTCATTGCTTAATGTATTTTAAACTCATATGTGCACACTTTATGAAAATCTCAACTTTTCATCATATTTTGTGAAATCTCAATTGGTTGTCATCAATCACCAAAAAGGGGAAGATTGAAAGTGCATATAGGAATCCTTTGTGGGTTTTGGATGATTTATGACAAGCAAATGAGATCCTAACCACTTTGTTGAGATGAGCACTAGTTTTAATGAGAAAATGAGCAAAGTGCCAAAAAAGAAAGGAGAATGAGGAGTAATGCGGAAAAGATCTCAAGAAACAAGTGTAGTAGATCATTGTGTGTGGAGTGTGTTAAGGAAACAAACCCCAAGATCTCAAGAGCAAATAATCACACACATTGCACATATTTATACAGGACCGGATTAGTCGGACTGACCCCGGACTAGTCCGATATATTTCTGCACAAGATCGGACAAGTCCGATATCACCACGGACTAGTCCAAAAAACCCTATGACCTAAATCGGACAAGTCCTCCAAGTGCGGACTTGTCCCCAAATTCACTTAGAGTTTCACTTTTCTGGACAAGTCTGATATCTATCAGACTAGTCTGAAGATTTCGAGAACCAAATTCGGACAAGTACGCTTTCAGCCGGACTAGACCGATATTCCGGGACACCTAGGGTTTGCTACACACAGCACACTGGACTAGTCCGGTGTCCACCACGGACTAGTCCGATCTTTCTAAACCCTAATTGTTACTTTTGGGAACCCCATATATATAGGTGTACACGGCCCATCTTCCAAAAACTCTCGACCCCCCTGCACCGTCATACCTCCCAAGGGCCTCAAAAACTCATCTCTCCACGAAATCAAATGCATCAAAGATATCAATCCCTTGAGGATACAATTTGGATCATTGGAGAGACACGGTTCATCACTCATTGAGCTCTTGGTTTGTTTCCCTAACACACTCTTGTGGTTTTCATTGTGATCTTTCGAGTGTGTTCTTGGTGGTGTTCTTGTTGTAATCTTGGGGAGCCCTCAACATGTGAGAAGGCCCCTTTGCCCTTTGTGATAAGTGAAGAGGATTGGCCTCCGTGGCGATCCGACGAGGGTAGGGTTGGAGAAGACTCGTTCCTTTTGTGGACTCATCAACGTGGATGTAGGTTGCCTCTGTGGGAACCGAACCACGGGATAAAGTGCTTGTGTTCTTACTTTGCGCTCATTGTTCTTATACTTCATATCAATCTAGTTTCAATCAATCTTGCTTACTTTATGTTGAAACATTGAATATAAGATTGGCTTGTGGTACATCCTAGTTCATAATCGTGTAACAATTCAATTATAAGTATATTTCCGCTGCATACATCCTAGGATCAAGATAATTGATCAAATTTGATAAACCTATATGGTACACACCGGACTAGTCCGCACTCGACCGGACTAGTCCGCACTCGACCGGACTAGTCCGATATCTCGATATTTGGTTTGGTTGTTAAGTGTTGCAGGTTCCGACAAAATTCAAAAAGGCCTATTCACCCCCCCCCCCTTCGCCCCCCTTTAGGCCACATTCACTACTTCTCCTCTTTTGTCTAAAATCTTGAATGGCCCAATGTAATGAGGTCTAGCTTGCCCCTTATGTTAAACCTCTTATGACCTCTCATTGGTGAAACCTTGATATATACAAAGTCTCCTATTTCAAAGGCTAATTTCCTTCTCCTATTGTCCGCATAGCCTTTTTGCCTTGATTGAGCAGCCCTCAAGTTCTCCCGAATAATCTGAACTTGTTTCTCAGCTTCTTGTAACATATGTGGACCAAATACTTGAGTTTCTCCTGTCTCATTCCAGAATAAAGGTGTCCTACACTTCCTTCCATATAGTGCTTCATATGGTGACATCCTCAAACATGCTTGATAACTATTGTTATAGGAAAATTCTGCATATGGCAAGCTCTTGTCCCAACATTTCCCATGCTTCAAAGCACAAGCTCTTAACATGTCCTCCAAAATCTGATTGGTCCTCTTGGTTTGTCCATCTGTTTGAGAGTGATATGCTGAGCTGAAATTCAACCTTGTTCCCAATGCTTCATGCAATTTCTGCCAAGACGTGGAGGTAAATTGAGAACCTCCATCCGATACTATCTTCTTTGGTACTCCGTGTCGACACACAATGTGCTCCATATACAATTCTGCTAGCTTCGCGGTACTATAGGTGGTCTTGACTGGAACAAAATGAGCTGACTTGGTTAAGCGATTCACAAGTACCCAAATTGAGTCATAACCGCACTGAGAACGCAGTAAACCAACTATGAAGTCCATTCCAATTTCTTCCCACTTCCATTCCGAAATCTTTAATGGCTGCAATAATCCGGCTGGCCTTTGGTGTTCCGCCTTGGCTCATTGGGACACATCAGACAATGCTACATATGCAGCTATGTCCTTCAATGTCTTACTGTGATGCATTAACTTCAAGGTTGACTCCCTCATCATTGTCAATTGCATGGTCTTTGTGGCACACTGAATTGCTCCATCATTCTTGTGTAGCCAATCCATTCCAAGTAGGATGTTACAATCCTCTCCCCTCCCCCCCTTAGAAAACTGACGTCCTTGTCAGTCAACTCCCAGGCTAGGAACATCCTCTATTGTCCAATCCTTACGAATCTAAAGCAATAAGGGTGACAAGGAATTCTACACCCCTTATTCTAAGCTTACTTTTGGACATAATCTCTGTTCTCATCTTCAATACAGCTCCGTCTGAGACAGTGAATCTTCTGGTTTTGTCCTTCTTCCATTGAGGAAAAGCAAGAGATAAGAATTTAGAAACGTCCCCAACTATATGCATCAAGGGATATGAAACTAAACAACTACCTATGCTAGCCTACATGGACATGGCAATGCTAAAGCATCCCAAAATCCTCTATTAAGCACAGAAGCAAACAACATATAGCAAACAACACATCAAACAAAAACACATCGATTCCTGAGTGCTCCTATGTGCTCTAAAGTGTCCATTTTATCTAGACTACATCCTACGGTCAACCTGTGGATCTGATACCAATCTGAGACACCCGGTTCCAAAAATAAACCAAGTGAACGAATATGTGTGCCCAGGACGTTCAACACACATACACGAGTGCACTCACAAAAGGATATACAGAAAATTTCCACAGAACAAGATTAATTAAGCACTTTTATTACACAATTCACAATATCCTCGAATACAAGAACTAATGAATATTACTGACAAGTTCAACTAACGCAACGGAAAATAAACTAATTAAGCAAACTAAACAGCTAAGCAAAAGGGATAGCACAGCTCCAACACTCCACAGGCAAAGCTGACGGCAGACACGGCCTAGAACTTTGCATTATCATCATTATACTCCCAATCCTGACCTACAACTGTTGGTGGGCGAATTCCAAGGGTGAGAACATGTCGTACTCAGCAAGTGTGGAAAGTATGACATGTAGCTGATTCAAATGACGACAATAATAATGGCTAAGTGCTGAAAAGTATATTAAATATTTGAAAAGCAATATATTATATGTATGTGAAGTAATCCCATCATAAAACATCATTAATAACATAGTACCAGTCCATATTCCACATCCATCATCCATATACAAGGATTCACATTACCAATAACCATAACAATACCATAATCCATAATACCATGTCATTAACCATAACCATTACCAAACCATAACCATCCCAATACCAAGGTTCCTCTAATCATGTAGGTCATCCAGGTTCTCTTAACCGGGAGCACGACTATCATGATAGTTTTATTAGACTCTTCAGAGTTTGTACCACTTTACCCACGTGTTTGTGATTTCATCACCTGTCAGCGACTAAAGAACCTGTCTTACGCCAATTACACTTCCTTTTGTGTATGGCAAAGAGATCACAAAATACCCTTTACAAAGGGATTACTAGCCTATTTAGACCCCACTGATGTTTCACCGATGGCGATGCCTCCAACTGAGCACATCTTCAACCAAGGGCCCCCTCTTGAGCCATTTGGATCCTAGTGTAGTCCCACCAATCATCAACAAACCCAATCCGACTACCCCTTCCCCGAGCATACTTAATGGTCCAAATAGCACTGGCAAATCTATAATTAATCAGCTACGTTGCACCCATACTTGGCCTCGTGGTGGCACTGTAGTCCTAGCTTATTCTCGCATGAACCGGTCCTTAGATCGAAAGCAAGCAACCCACCATAACATCCAAGCCATCCACATACCAGGCTTGCTTAGATCACCCATTACCACATCATATTAACCAGTTCATGTTATTCATAATCTCATAAATACATAATTAAGTTAAGTGGTATAGTTTTCTTCCCATCCCAAGTAATTAAGCGAAGCAAAAAGGTAAAAAGCCCTTCCTGACTCTCTACCATATACTCCAGGTGACAAGGGTGGTCAAACAAATCTAGTAAACTTCCTATCATAGGATTTCCCAACAAATTGACACAACATGTAGTTTTGCAATCAAAATATTTATTTTAAAAAAGGATCAATATGCTTCAAGGACACTTGCCTTGCTCTTGGGATTGGTTCGGGTCAAAGCCTTCAAACTCTTGGTGCTGGAGATCCTCCGCGGCACTCTCTAGCGCAAATCCGTCTAATCCACACAATAAACATACAAGACAAGAAACACAATCAAAGACTGCACAAGTATTACTCAATATGACATGACATGCTTGATTGATGCAAATGCAAGGTGGTACTTGTTAAGGAGTTGCTTCTAATCATCACTAACTAGTTCTAATAGCTTTAACAAGTTTAAATAGGTTTGGAGTTAATTAGATCTACTTTTAGAATCAACTCAACACAATTTAACCAAGATAATCGGACAAGCCGCTAGAGGCCGGATTAGTCCGCACTTCGCGAGAATAGCATATTAGGGTTTCTAGATCGACGTGAATTTGGAGATTTGGGGTTAAATTCACTTATGTAAAAGAGAATAGAAGGTGTACCAGGTGCCTAGGACTCCAAAGAATCAATGATCTTGGAGGCAACACTTGGATCTTGACGATCTAGGGTTGATGAAGACTTGATGGTGGATTGTTGATGAAGAACGCAAAGTTGATGGAGATATCGATCTTCTTTTGTTTCCTCCTCTTCTTCTCCTTGCTCTAGATCTCCTTCTCCCTCCTTAGTGGCGGCTAATCTCAAGCTAGGGTTTGGGTGTGGAGGAAAAGTGGCAAATAGATGTCAAGCCAAGGGGTGGGGTTGTTTATATAGAGGTGGAGGCTAGGGTTAGATGGATTTCGAGTTTGGGGTGAGTATAGGTCGGTTTAGAGTCCCACATTGGATCTAAAAGAGTTAGGCACAACGTCCCTAGGACCACTTAATGTAAAACCCAAGAAACAAGTTGTGAAACAAAAGATCAACTCAAAGTTGCGATTTATCAGACAAGTCCGAAAAGGAACGGACTAGTCTGAAGTTGTCTAGAGAAAAATCCGACAAGTCCGCACTGCACATTGGACAAGTCTGAACTTATGCAGAGGGGAAAATAGACAAGTCTGGCAAAAAATTGGACAAGTCCGACTTTTGTCAGAGGATAAAACAGACAAGTCTGTTGGAACACCGAACGAGTCCAGACAAGTCCAGGGACATAGCAAAATTTCCAAGGAATTGGAACACCAAACTAGTCCGCACAAGACCGGATAAGTCCGAAAGTGTCAAGAGGCAAAAATAGACTAGCCCGCAGAAAAATAGACAAGTCCGCTTGAAGTCAAAGAGAAATCGGACTAGTCCACAACAAAATCGGACTAGTCCGCACTTCCCAGAATTCTAATGTGCGGTTCTGTTTCTAAATAAATTTTAAACTTGTTCCTTTTTATGTGGATTAATGTTAGACACATATATGAATGTATGCAAGGCATGATGCTTGAAAATGAGGGTGTTACAATGATAGTTGTCTGGCATGGAAGCAACGACGGACGTCGTTCCCAGCGAAGGCTTCATACCGAGCCCAAGCCAAGCTCAAGCTCATCCATGGCGATCTGTGCAGACCGGTGACCCCAGTGACATCAAGCGGGAACAAGTAATCCTTCCTCCTTGTCGACGATCTCAGCCGCTATATGTGGCTGGTGCTGTTGGCATCCAAGGACAAAGCTAAGAAGGCGTTCGTAGCATTCCAGAACAAGCTGAAGCCTAAGTCGAAGCTGGGAGAAAGGTGGGCATGCTACGCACTGACCGCGACGAAGAGTTCACGGGGAACTCATTCATCGAACTCTGTGCCTAGGAAGGAGTCCAACGCCACTACACCGCACCCTACACGCCCCAGCAAAACGGGGTGGTCAAGCGTCGAAATCAAACGGTGATGGGCATGGCACGAAGCATGATGAAAGCCATGTCTCTTCTGGCATGGTTCTGGGGGGAGGCCGTGTCCACAGCCCTGTTCATCCTGAACCGGACAGCAACACAGAGTGTGGACAGGAAAACTCCCTATGAGGTATGGCATGGAACGAAGCTTCCTATTCATTTTTCTGCACTTTTGGATATGCAGCCCACATGAAACAAAGGAGCAAGAGACTGTCCAAGTTGGAAGACAGAAGTGTCCCTATGGTGTTCGTCAGATATGAGGCAGGTTCGAACGCATGGCTGATTTACAATCCTGCCACTGAATGTGTCACGGTGTCACGTGACGCCATATTTGAAGAAGATAGAGCCTGGGAATGGCACGGGAAGCCTGGCATTGATGACTACAACATGTTCCAGGTCGAGTTCATCTCGATTGGTAGCAAAGATCACAGAGAAGAAGTGGCCGAAGCACAACCTACACCACCAGAGCCGCAAGTGCCATGCTCGCTATCATGGGCGCGCTCAACACCAGGTGACGCGGTGCGACACGCTTCCCCAACTCCTATGCCGGCGCCAACATCATCAAACCTGGATGCAGACCACGATGATGCACCGCTCCGCTTGAAGGCACTAGAAGACGTTGTCGACCAGTTTCAACCCAGGAGGCATGAACATTAGGAAGTTGTTGCTGAGCTACTCCTTGCAATAGGCAATGAACCGACATCAGTAGAAGAAGTCAAAAGAGTGAAAGAGTGGAGGATGGCAATGCTTGAAGAAATGGCTTCAATTGAAGAAAATGAGACTTGGCCATTGGTTGATCTGCTAAAGGGAGATCGAGCCATTGGGTTGAAGTGGGTATTCAAGCTAAAAAGAGATGAAAATGGTGACATCGTCAAACACAAAGCCAGTCTCGTCGCCAAAGGATACATACAAAGACAAGGCGTCGATTTTGAAGAAGTGTTTGCACCCGTGGCTAGGATGGATTCAGAGAGACTTGTGTTGGCGATGGTGGCAGACCATGGCTGGCAAGTTTACCACATGGACATAAAGTCCGCCTTCCTAAATGGGTAGCTCATGGAAGAGGTGTATGTCAGCCAGTCGCCTTGTTTCGTGGCTGAGGGTGAAGAACACAAGGTGTTGAAGCTCCAGAAGGCACTGTATGGATTACGCCAAGCGCCACGGGCATGGAACGCGAAGCTCGACGCCAGTTTGGTGGAGCTCGGGTTCAAGAAATGTCCATCAAAGCATGTTATGTACACACAAGCCAAGAGAAGATCGAGAATATTAGTCGGCGTATATGTTGATGACTTGTTGATCGTTGGAGAATCAGAGTCAGAAATATAGTCATTCAAGAAAGGGATGATGCTGAAATTCAAGATGAGGGATCTCGACCCTCTGTCATACTATCTAGGAATCAAGGTAAAGCAAAGCACCGAGGGGATCAAACTGTGCCAGAAAGCTTATGTAGTCAAGTTGCTGGAGAAGGCCGGGATGGCTGAGTGCAAAGGCTGCGCCACACCCACAGAAACTCGCCTTAAACTGTCAAGAAGAGCACAATGGCTCAGGTGGATGCAAGCCAGTTCCGAAGCCTGATTGGTAGCCTGCGATACCTCCTTCACAAAAGGCCTGAGTTATCGTTTAGTGTTGGAATTTTGAGACGATTTATGGAGGATCCACACCAGATTGATACGGCCGCACTAAAGCGTCTGCTGCGGTATGTGGCAGCAACGACAGACTATGGGTTACAGTACAAGTGAGACACTGGAGAGCTAGTGTTGAAGGGGTCTAGCGACAGCGATCTTGGAGGCGATGTGGATGATAGAAGGAGTACAACCGGAGTGATCTTCTTCCTGGGAAGAAGTCCCATCTCATGGCTCTCACAGAAACAAGGAAATGTGGCACAATCAACATGTGAAGCTGAGTACATGGCGGCTGCGGCGGCTTCCTGTCAGGTCATGTGGCTCACTCATGTGCTGAAGGAAATCGCAGGGATGAAGATTCAAACTCCTGTCATCAAAATTGACAATCAAGCAGCGATAGCATTGGCCAAGAATCCTGTGTTTCATGGCTGATGCAAACACGCTAATGTCAAGTTTCATTTTATCCATGAATGCCTGGAACACGAGGATATTGAGCTGGAACACACCAGTGCGAACAATCAGCTGGCAGACATACTAACCAAGCCATTGGGAAAGATCCAGTTCGAAGAGATGAGGAAAAACATCCAGGTTGCAAGGATAAGGAACTAGGAGTAGGGGGAGATTGTTGTGTACTCTAGTTCCTAGTGTGTGCATGTATTTTCAGTTTGTTATTCTTGAAAATAATAGGAGTGTCGAGCTGGGATGTCCCGTGCTGCACTGCGTCGCGTCGTGCGTGCGGAGCACGTACGTAGCGTTCGACGCTCGATTCCTTCGGATCCCAGGCACGTCGTGCCTCGTCGGGATTGTGGCATGAGAATCGGGCGTGCAAGCCTCGTGGCTGTAAGTTTATTTCGGCTATAAAGTCTGCAATAAACGAGCAAGGTGGAATGCTGTTGCTACCACCACAAACGCCACTATCTCATCGTGTGATCCTAGTTTGAGCATCCGTCGACCAGTAGCGCGTGCCTGATAGTGGGAACATTCCATTTTTCCGTCAATAGTGTTCAGAAGCTGAAGGCCCAGGCGAACGCCGAGATGGCTGGCACGGCGACCGCCACCATCTCGTCGCTGCAGTCCATGATCGCGGACCTCTGGCGCGCGGCGTGTCGTGCCAAGATGCTCGCGCCGCACCAGGAGACCAGGTACATGCTTTTCGTTGGATGTCGGGCGAGGGTGAAGGGCATCCCGCAGGGTTACACTGGCAATGCCGTGACACTGGCGTTCGCGACCTCCACCACCGGTGAGGTCGAGGAGGAGGGGTTGGGCTAGGCAGCATGGCTGCTGCATCGTGCCATCACGTCGTTGATGAGGCTAGGGTGAGGGATGGCCTCGCGTCATGGGTTGACCAGCCGAGCTTCATCTACATGGATCCACCACGTGGGGACAAAGCCACCTCGAAGGTCATGACAGGGAGCTCGCCGTGGTTCGACGTCTACGGCAACGACTTTGGGTGGGGCGGGCCGATGACCGTCCAAGCAGCAAGGCGAACAAGGTGGACGAGAAGTTGATCGTGTACCAGGGGCACGGAGGCGGGGGAAGCATGGCGCTGGAGGTCTGCCTGTCGCAAGAGGCGCTCGGTCGACTAGTCACCGATGAGGAGTTCATGGAGGCGTGAGCCGAGTGACATGCATGCTGTTGTGCCATCACTATCCTTGGATGGACTTGGTGTTTAGAAGTGGGGCTATCCCAGCTGGTAAAGGCACTTGATGTGTCCTCGTCTTGTTCGAGCCTTCCACCACCCAGGCTCTCCTTTCTTCTTAATGTATTGTGTTAGCTCTTCCTCATGAAGTTCGCACTGGATTTATTTCATCTTGCAGTCAGGTCTGGCTGACGCCACACACACACAGATATATATATATATATATATATATATATATATATATATATATATATATATATATATATATATATATATATATATATATATATATATATATATATATATATATATATATATATAGATGTATATATGTATACACACACACACACACACACACACACACACACACACACACATATATATATATATATATGTGTGTGTGTGTGTGTGTGTGTGTGTGAGTGTGTGTGTGTGTGTGTGTATACATATATACATCTATATATATATATATATATATATATATATATATATATATATATATTCATTTTGTGATTGTCGCATGCAGAGATGACACTTTCAATTACAGCCTTAGACCCTGTCTGGCACAGCTTCTGCTGTAGCTTCTTCATAAAAGTAAGCTGAGGGTGTGCAAAACAAGAAGCTTCTGTAACGGCTTATTAGTTCAGCTGCTTCTCTGAATGAACTAAAAGAAGGATATAAGCATATTCTACCATCTTTTCAAACAAGTTGCTTTTGTAACAAGTTCCAGTTGTGCCAAACAGGACCTTGAGCTCTTGAAGTTAAAACGATACAATTCATCCATCTTGCCAGAAATGGCACCAGCTTTGGCTTTCCCATGTACCACTGTCAGTTTCTCTAGCGGTCCTGTAGTTAAACTTTAAACACAACTAAAAGCCTCGCGGTGACATTGCCCTTTGATGATAGGACAACAACCCTTGTAGAAAGCTCCCAAGTTTCATATAAAGTGTTATGAATAATAAACATGTATTCAGATGAGGCCAGGAGATACAAATATACAGAGTACAGGAGAATTGCAAATATGCATAAAACACTCTACACAAAGAGAAATACAAAAAGGCTCATATATCTCTAACACCCCCCCCTCAAACTTAAGGTGCATCACAAACATTGAGTTTGGAGAGATAAAATATGTGTTGAACCCGAGTTTGAGCTTTCGTGAAGAAATCAGCCAGCTGAAGCTCTAAAGGCACATACCGAAGATCAACGACATCATCCTGAACATGTGCTCGTGTATAAAAAGTATCAACACCAATATGCTTGATAAGCTCACGCCTGACCGGATCACCACCGTTGCTGATAGCACCTATACTGTCAAACAAAAAGGAGTTGGCCTAGAAACAGAAACACCAAAATCCTCAAGCAACCACCATAACCAAGTAATCTCTACAGTCACAAGAGCCATAGCACGCAACTTAACCACTGCACTCGAACGAGAAATTATACCTGCTTCTTAGTCTTCCAAGCAATGAGAGAACCACAAAAAGAACACAATAAACAGAAAGAGATCAACAATCAGATGAATCACTAGCTCAAGTGACATCACAATACGCCTTGAGCTGTAATTAGCTAGAGGATGGAAAGAACAAACGTCTGAACATAGTTCCATGAAGATAACGCAAGTCACGAAACAAGTGACTGTAGGTGTAGTGGAACTGGGTAGGAGCACAAACAAACTGACTCAGAATGTGAATAGAATACGAGATGTCAGGATGAGTGACACCAAGATAGACTAGATTCCCTACAATATGACAATAACGGTTAGGATCATCAAGAAGCTCACCACAAATGTGAACATTGAGCTCCATAAGGGTCTCAACAGTCCGGTGCTCAGTAAGAAAAGTCTAATTAAGAAGATTCTGAATGTACTTCTCCTAAGACAGATAAATTTCCTCAAGGGTAGAGGATACCTCAATCCCAAGAAAATAACGGAGAGGACCCAGATGGACATAAGAAACTGCACACTAAGACGAGCCTTCACGAAGGCTATGTACTCAGAGTCATCTCCAGCGATGATCATGTAACAGTTCACATTTCTATTCTCACCCTTCCAATTAAACTCACTAGGATCTGTTACTATATTTCATAGTTTTCTCCTTAAAGAGCATGTGAAACTTTCATATTTGCACCTATGTATCACAGTGATTCAACATCATTGAGCATGTCATGGTGCATCCATAATCCATCATACCTTGTGTAGAGCACTTCTAAATTTTTCTGGCAGCTCACCACAAGTGGTTACAAGAGCATTTGCTATGTGTAGTCAAAATAACCAAAAAAATTGATTATAAAAAATCCTTCACATCTGAGAACTGGCCTTTGGCCAGATAGCTAGCACCTCCATGTGAGAGGGCTGCCCACCTGGGTTCGATTCCTCCCTTACACAGGTGTCTCACCTCCTTTCTTAACAGTATCCGGGTGAGCTGTCCTGTGTGTTAAAAAAAATTATTCACATCTAAAACCGGTATCTTCATGTATATCCTCAATTTTTCATTTTCATGTTCCTGTACATTCCATTGTAACATCCTGTACAGCCACAAGTATAGGGGCAATGCAAAAAGTTTTTTTAGAAAGACCCGGACTAGCCAGCATATATTAATAAGAAGAGTAAGCAATTACAGCATGAGTGAGTTACAGGAACACAATGCACTAGGAGTACACTGTGTGTTAAGAGGCATGCAGGCCTCTAGCTCCAGTGACAGCCCACAACGTAAGCATCTCAGTAATTTCAGAGGACAGTTGGCTCAAGGTCTGTTCCTTTTGGTCAAAAATGCGTCTATTCCGCTCGCACCAAACGACCCAACAGACCAAGAGGGCAATGGATCGCGAGCCTCTAGGCTGCGCACTTTGACCAGCGATACTGAGGCCTCTAAACCATAGCCCAATGCTGCCATCAGCAGGCCAAACAACTGGGTTCATCGTAGACAGTGCAAAGCTTTGGTGCACTTGCAACCATACCTAGCGAGACAGCGGGCACTCCGCGAAGATGTGGTGGGCAGTCTCCACATTCCTGAAGCAAAGCGAGCACAAGTACTGGTTCGGCCATCCCCTCTGCTGAAGTCTTGCAGCCGTCCACAGTCGGTCATGGACCAAGAGACAAGCGAAGACTTTGCTCTTGGGAGGTGCCCACACTTCCCAGATTTTATCTGGGAACCATGATTCATGACCACCTTGAAACTAGAGTGCATAGGCTGAACGCGCTGAGTATTGACCAGTAGTAGAGAAGGTCCAGGTGATTTCATCATGCTGTTGTGGATCGTCAATCAGCTCAACCTCTTGCAGCAGCCCCCACAATTTCACAAACTCAGATAGCATGTCCACGGTGATATTATGGATGAAATCCCTCATAAAGTTCTGGCTAGAGAGGTCACTTGCTACCGTTCTGTTTTTCCTCCGGCTCGCACGGTACAACTGCCTGAAAGTGATGTTTCGGGGGCGACCACCCAACCAGTTGGAGGTCAAAAATCTGGTTCTGCATCCATTTTTAACCGTGATTTTAGTGGCAGCAGCAAACAGTTCTTCATCTACTATGTCCGCAGGCAGTTCCATGCCAATCCACAGCTTAAGTGGGGAATGCCACTGATGCCAGAGCCACCGAAGCCTGAGAGCTCCCCAAAAACGGGCAAGGTCGATGATGCCCATTCCTCCTCGATCAGTTGGCCGACAGACATGTGCCCAACATATTTTGCATTTGGCTTCGTGAATCTCTTGTGTCCCAGCCCAGAGAAGCCGGCAATGGAGTTTATCAAATGCTTTGAGCTTCGGCAACTTAAGGATCATTAGAGCAAAAACTGGAAGCATACTGAGGACAGATCTCACCAGTTCCCTGCATCCGGCCATAGACAAGAGACCACTTTACCAACCGGCTAACGTTCCTTGCGCACGATCCAAGATCGGTTGGCGATGTACCATTGCAAGCCACACATTTGGCAGCAGCAATCCCATGTATGTGATGGGGAGATCCGCAACATATCCGTTGAAGCTCCGGAGAGTCTCACGTGTATCTAATTCAGCACATCGGATCGGGGTCACGGAGCTCTTCTCAGCATTTATGTGTAAACCTGTAGACTCCCCGACGTCTCGCAAGATCTTCGTGGTAATGTCCACCTCAGCTTGGACGGGGTTGATAAAGATTATTACGTCATCTGCATAAAGCGAGACACGGAGCTTGGCTACTGCCTCATCCAGTGGCGGCAGGAGGCCTCCTCCTGTAGCTGCCTCAAAGACCATCTGCAGCACATCGATACCAAAAATGAACAAATACGGTGAAACGGGGTCTCCTTGACAAAGGCCTCGTCGGTGCCATATCTTCTGACCTAGATCGCCATTGACTCAGACCATAGATGTTGAAGAGCTCGAGAGCGCACCCAACCAGTCTATCTAGCGTCTCGAGAATCCCCTGTGCTACAACATCTCAATCAAGAATTCCCATAAAAGTAGAATCAAAGGCTTTGGATATATCAAACTTGAACACCAGGACCAACATCCCTCTCCGATGGTAGTGCCGAGCTAGGTGCCGAACATAGACATAGTTGTCGTGGATGCAACGACATTTGATGAAGGCATTCTGAGCAGGAGTAATAAAGTAATCCATGTGTGGCTGCAGCCTCGTAGTGAGGACCTTCGTAAAGATCTCAGCAGAAGGATGAATGAGGCTTATTGGCCAGAAATCTCCCGAGCCTCAGCAATCTCTCCCTTGGGCAATAATGTGATGAGAGCACTATTCAACTTCCAGAGTGGGCCAGTCCTGAGCTCATGCTAGCATTTGAAGGCCGCGACGAGATCATGCTTGATTGTATCCCAACAACTATGATAAAAATCTCTCATGGATCCATCGGGCCCTGCTGCCTTCTCAGCCGGTAAATCAGTGATAGCTTGCTTGATCTCTTCATCAGTGAAAACCCCATCCAGTACATGATCATGCAATCCTGTCAAATTTAGTGCCTCCAACAGAATTTCATCGTGCATTGTTGTCTGGTTCCCAAGGCGTTCTGAAAATGCTGACGGAGGATATCAGCCATAGCGTCCTGCGAGGAGGTGAAGCTGCCATCTTGTTTTCGCAACCGTGGAACAAATAACTTTCGGGCCCTGGCATTTTCTTGGAGGTGAAAAATTCTTGTACTTGCATTGTCGTCCTCGATCCAAACTACTCTGGAAGCTTGGCGTCGCCGCCCGCGCTCGACTGCTGCTAGTCCAAGCACCCGAAGCCTCAGATCTTTCCGCAAGCTCACTTCATCTGCCGAAAGGGCCGTGGCCTTCTGGGCAATGTCAAGCTGCAAGATGACTTCATTTGCCGTAGCTAGTTGCAATTTGGCTTTTCCAAAGGTCCGACGACTCCGAGCCTTCAGTCCGCCACAACCTGTAATTTACTGTGTAGAGAGTTCAGTGGTGAGTCATGCACTATTGCAGAATCCCAAGCCTCCTTTATAGTGTTCTAGAACTCAAGGATCTTAACCCAAAATGTTTCAAAGCAGAAAATTTCCCGGCGACAAGGTTTAACCTGTTGGGAGAGAAGAATGGGACAATGATATGATAGGGAAGATGACAGTGACTGCAGAAAGAATGCTAGAAAACTAAAATCCCACTCCTTGTTATAAAACATTCGGTCGAGTCGGACCATTGTTGGGTTAGCTCGTTCATTGCTCCATGTATACCTTCTATTTTGAAGAGCAAACTCCAGTAATTCACATAGATCAAGTGTGCGTCTGAATGAGCCCATGAGCCTATGGTTGAGGTTCAAGTTGTTCTTGTTGCTCGCTTGATAAATAAGGTTGAAATCTCCCGCACATAGCTTGCCATCAACCGGTTTCATAGAAGCAAGCTCCTCAAGGAATGCAACTCTCTCACTGTCATCACAAGGGCCATATACGGCAGTGAATTGGAAGCTCTCCTCAGCTCCTTGAGGTCGCATCATCACTGACAAACAGTAGGTGCCTCAGGTCGGTTTGTGTGCTTGGACATGGTCAGGATCCCAAGCAATGAGAATTCTGCCTGGAGTCCCCATTGCCGGTAACCATTCCATCGCAGTAAGTCTGGAGCATAGAGTTTCACGTGGAGCATTCACTGGGACGGTTGCCAACTTGGTCTCCTGGAGACAAACAACCATCAAAGCCACCGACTGTATCAGAAGTTGAACGGCTTCACGCTGAGCGGGGAAGTTCAATCCCCAAACATTCCATGAGAGGAAGCTAATGGAGTTGTAAGCCATGGAGAGAATTAAACATGCACCTGAGAATAATCTGGAAGCACCCAAGGTAACAAGGAGAGGAACAGCACACTGAACCACGAACTAGGCAACACCGAGGCACACTGACAGATGAAAGATACAAGCCTAAGGACTGAAGCAAATCAGATGTTTCGAGGTACACAATTTTTTGAACTTGATGCATGAAGATAGGTAGATCACCAGACACAGTACTATTGAAGCGGGAGAGCGAAAGGCTAGGTCGTGGCTGCCACCTCTTCTACATCAAGTGACTCAGCTGCAGCGGTGATGGAGGTGTTCTCCAGCTGAAGGGCGCCGCGTGTCATTGCGACGACAACCTTGGCTGGGAGCGGTGTATTGAAGGTATCCTCTTACTTCTTGGTAGATGCATCTCCTGTTGGTTCGGCACCATTGACATCCAAGATGAGCATGAGGCATTGTTGCGCACGTTGGGACTCCAGGATTACACTTTGTCATGCCGCCTGGCGGGCACTGTGCCGAGTGGGCTCAGCAGCGGGCCGGTTCTTGCTACGGCTGCCCTTGGCGTACGACATGGGCGAAGTGGTGATGTGCAGAGCTGGTACTGGCTAGAACAACTTGGTAGGGGTGTTACCAGCCTCATCAGGCAGAGAACGAGGCATGCAGTTCACGTTCTCGGCCCCTTGCTTTCCGGCTGAAGGCGCTTCAACGTGATGTGGACACATTGTCGTAAAATGGCCCAACATTGCATGGGGTGGAGTCGTGGGTCCCTGGGAGTCTGACAAACAAACAATAATGTTTGAATCCCCGTGGACCGAATGATGAGCATGCGGTCTGGTAGCTAGCACAAGGGGCCAACCCGACAGCTCGTCGATCATTAGGTCCAGGGCAATCTTCTGGGAGAAAGGTTCATCCATGCTTTTCAAAGAGCACAATAGCGAGGAGGGGTCAGGACCCGTTTGCAGCTTCCCTGCACTGTCCGCCTACTGTAGTGTGGCAGACGAGGTCGGTCCATTGGTCATGGGTTCCACCACCCTCTATTCCTTGTCGCCCTCCTCCTGCGGTAGCTCAACGCCACATATCTGCTTCTCGACCCAGCCATTGGCCAGTATGGGTTGAAAACCTGCCGACGCTAGTCTTTTGCCAGACCTCGCAGGCTTGTGGCAACGATGCAGACCAGCCCGGTTCGCACACAGCTTGGCGGGAAAGCTTGTCGCTGGCCCGCAGATTGTTGGCGCCTCCCCTTCGAATCTCGGTGGCCCACAATTGTCATTTCCATCATTGTTTCAGCGGCGAAGGCATGGAGCCGACATACGACACCTTGCATGGCAATGCATGGGCCGAGCAACACTTCTGGCGTCATCCGAGACACCCGGAATCCAAAAGCACCAATGGTAGCGCGATGCACCATTCTCCACCGGGTTGCTAGATACCAAGAGAACCTGCGGCTGTCACCGTCAGAGGAGGAATTTGGACGAACAGGTGTGAAGTCATAGTAATGGCCAAGATGAATCAAGATATCAACCATGCTACCCTCCGGTGGGATGTCCGCCTCTACTCCGGCCGGCGGACCATCCGAGACACTGGAGCGACTAGCGGTGGTGGGGAAGAATGTGTGTGACACCCGGTTCCGAAAATGAACCAAGTAAAAGCATATGTGTGCCCAGGATGTTCAACACACATACACAAGTGCATTCACAAAAGAGTATACAGAAAATTACCACAAAACAAGATTAATTAACCAGTTTTTATTACACAAACCATATTATTCTCGAATATAAGATCTAATGAATATTAATAACAAATTCAACTAATGCAGCGGAAATACTCTAATTAAGCAACTGAGCAAACTAAGCAAAAGGGATAGCGCAGCTCCATGCAATACCACAGACAAAGCTAATGGTAGACATGGCCTAGAACTCCGCATTATCACCATTAAACTCCCAATCCTGACCTACAACTGTTGGCGGGATTGCAAGAGTGAGTACATGTCGTACTCAGCAAGTGTGGAAAGTATGACATGTAGCTGATTCAAATGGTGAATATAATAATGGTTAAGTGCTGAAAAGTACATTAAAGCATATGAAAAGCAATATATGTTACATGTACGTGAAATAAACCCATCATAAGCCATATAGTTATCATAATACCAGTCTAAATTCATTACCATCATCAATAATTCCAGATTTCACCATTTGCCAATAACCATATACAATACCAGAAATTAATCCATAACCAGCCATAACCATTACCAAACCATAACCATCCCAAAAACCATCCCAATACCAAGTTCCCTCTAATCATGGAAGTTGTCCAGGTGCTCATAACCGGGAGAACGGCTATCATGATAATTTTATTAGACTCTGCAGAGTTTGTTCCACTTTACCCATGTGTTTGTGATTTCATCACCCGTCGGCGACTAAAGAACCTCTCTTATGCCATTTACACTTCCTTTGGTGTATGGCCAAGAGATCACAAAATATCCTTTACAAATGGATTACTAGCCTTTTTAGACCCCACTGAGGTTTCACCGGTGGCGATGTCTCCAACTGAGCACATCTTCAACCAAGGGCCCCCTCTTGAGCCATTCGAATCCCAGGGTAGTCCCACCAATCATCAACAAACCTAATCTGACTACCCCTTCCTAGAGCATCCATAATGGTCCAAATAGCACTGACAGAGCCCTAATTAATCAGCTATGCCGCACCCATTTGGCCTCGTGGTGGCACTGTAGTCATGGCTTATTCTCGCATGAATCGGTCGTTAGATATAGAGCAAGCAAACCACCGTAACATCCAACCCATCCACATACAAGGCTTGCTTAGATCACCCATTACCATATCATATTATCCAGTTCATGTTAATCATAGTCTCGTAAATACATCATCAATGTGTAGTATTGTTTTCCCATCCCAATTAATTAAGCGAAGCAAAAAGGTAAAAAGCCCATCCCGACTCTCTACCATAATTCTAGGTGACAAGGGTGGTTTAACAATTCTAGTAAACTTCCTATCATAGGATTCCCATCAAATTGACACAAGCATGCAATTTTGCAAACAAAACATTTACTTTAAAAATAGGATCAATATGCTTCAAGGACACTTGCCATGCTCTTGCGGTTGATTAGGGTCAAAGCCTTCAAACTCTTGGTGCTGTAGATCCTCCACGGCACTCTCTAGCGCAAATCCGTCTAATCCACACAATAAACAGACAAGACAAGAAACACAATCAAAGAGTGCACAAATATTACTCAATATGACATGTTATGCATGATTGATGCAAATAACTAGTTCTAATAGCTTTTAACAAGTTTATATAGGTTTGGAGTTGATTCAAATCAATTTTAAAATTAATTCAATGCAATTTAACCAGGAAAATTCGACTAGTCCGCAGAAGGCTGGACTAGTCCGCACTTCGCAGAACTAGCGAACTAGGGTTTTCTAGATCGACAAAAATTTGGAGATTAGGGGTTGAATTCACGTAAGGAAAAGAGAAGAGAAGGTATACCAGGTGTTTAGGACTCCAATGAATCAAAAAACTTGGAGGTAACACTTGGATCTTGATGATCTAGGGTTGGTGATGAACTCGGAGATGAATTGGTGTTGAAGAACGAAAGCTTGATGGAGATCTTGATCCTCTTTCGTTTCCTCCTCTTCTTCTTCTTGCTTGGGATTTCCTCCTCCCTCCTTGATGGTGGCTGTCCACGAACTAGGGTTTGGGTGGGGTGGAAAAGTGGCAAATAGATGTCAAGCCAAGGGGTGGGGTTGTTTATATAGAGGGGGGGGGGGCTAGGGTTAGATGGATTTCGAGTTTGAGAGGAGTAGGGGCCGGTTTAGAGTCCCACATGGGCTCTAAAAGAGTTAGACACGACATCCATAGGCCCACTTAACGTGAAACCCAAGAAACAAGTCGTAAAACAAAAGATCAACTCGGAGTCGCGAAATATCGGACAAGTCCAAAAAGGACCGGACTAGTCCGAAAATGTCCAGAGAGAAAATCGGATGAGTCTGGCAAAAATCGGACAAGTCCAACTTTAGTCAGGGAGGAAATCGGACAAGTCTGCTGGAACACCGGAATAGTCTGGAAAAGTCCAGGGACTTAGCAATTTTTCAAGGATTCTTGGAATATCGGACTAGTCCGCACAAAATCAGACAAGTCCAAAGGTTTCCAGAGGCAAAATCGGACTAGTCTGCAGCAAAAACGGACAAGTCTGTTTTTAGTCAGAGAGAAATCGGACTAGTCCTCAGTAAAATCGGACTAGTCTGCACTTTCCTGCATTTTAAGTGCGGTTTTGCTGCAAATCAATTTTAAACTCGTTCCTCTTGTTGTGGGATAATGTTAAACATGTATATGAGTGTATGCAAGGCATGATGCATAATAATGAGAATGTTACAAACCTACCCCCCTTAAAATGAATCTCGCCCTCGAGATTCGACGCGGAAGAGAAGAGATAGGGAAATTCCTTCTTGAGATCATCCTCTAGTTCCCACGTTGCTTCTTTTTCTGTGTGGTGCTTCCGTTGAACTTTACACCATCGAATCACCTTGTTCCTTGTGACTCTCTCCTTGGTTTCCAAGATCTCTACTGGTTGCTCGACATAAGTCAAATTTTCCTCTAGTTCCAATTCTTCCATTGGCACTTGTTCTTCCGGTACTCTCAAGCACTTCTTGATCTGGGAAACATGAAAGACATCATGGACATCCGAAAGATGAGCTGGCATCCCCAACTTATACGTTACTTCTCCTCTTTTGTCAAAAATCTTGAATGGTCCAATGTAGCGAGTTGCGAGCTTGCCTCTTATGTTAAACCTCTTATGACTCCCCTTCAAAGGTTAATTTCCTTCTCCTATTGTCCGCATAGCCTTTTTGTCTTGATTGGGCAGCCCTCAAGTTTTCATGAATTATTTGGACTTGCTTTTCTGCTTCTTGCAACACATCCGGACCAAATACTTGAGTTTCTCCTGCCTAATTCCAGAACAAAGGTGTCCTACACTTCCTCCCATAAAGCGCTTCATATGGTGACATTTTCAAGCTTGCTTGGTAACTATTGTTGTATGAAAATTCCGCGTATGGCAAGCTATTGTCCCAGCTTTTCCCATGCTTTAAAGCACAAGCTCTTAACATGTCCTCCAAAATTTGATTGGTCCTCTCGGTTTGTCCATCCGTTTGAGGGTGATATGCCAAACTGAAATTCAACCTTGTTCCCAAAGCTTCATGCAATTTTTGCCAAAACCTAGAGGTAAATTGAGAACCTCTATCCGGGACTATCTTCTTAGGGACTCCATGTCGACACACAATATGCTCCATGTATATTTTGGCCAATTGTGCAGCTGTATATTTGGTCTTCACAGGGACAAAATGAGCTGACTTGGTTAAGCGATCCACAATTACCCAAATTGAGTCATACCCGGACTGAGTATGTGGTAACCCAACTATAAAGTCCATTCCAATTTCTTCGCACTTCCATTCCGGGATCTTCAATGGTTGGAATAATCCAACTGGCCTTTGATGTTCCGCCTTGACTCGTTGACACACATCACACAATGCCACATATTCAACTATGTCCTTTTTCATGCTATCCCACCAATAGCAAGCCTTCAAGTCTTTGTACATCTTTGTACAACCAGGGTGAATCGAGTACAGCGAGTCATGTCCCTCCTTTAATATTGTCTCCCAGATATGCTTTATATTAGGCACAACGATTCTCTTTCCGAGCCATAAGGTACCACGTTCGTCTTCATCAAATCTGAATTCTCTCCCTTCTTCAGTCCTTTCCTTGATTTCCTTGATCTCTTCATCCGCAGTTTGTTCCTCTCGAGTTACTTGCTCCAAGGTTTGGTTTAACTCCGTCATCTCCATCTCATTTACAAATCCGAGGTTCAACCTTTCAAACTCCTTACATAACTTGGATGGTAACTCTCAAATTGTGAGTTGATGACTTACTCCTTTTCTACTCAAAGCATCGGCCACTACATTGGCTTTCCCCGGATGATAGTTGATCCCCAAATAATAATCTTTGATGAGCTCCAACCATCTTCGTTGCCTCAAATTTAGATCTGTTTGTGTGAAAATATACTTAAGACTCTTTTGATCCGTATGAATTGCACACCTATGTCCAAGAATATAGTGCCTCCAAATCTTCAATGCGTGTACTACGGCCGTGAGTTTCAAATCATGCGTGGGGTAATTCTGCTCATGTTTCTTCAATTGTCTCGATGCATAGGATACTACTTGACCTTCTTGCATAAGCACATATCCAAGTCCTTGTCTTGATGCGTCGCAATAAATATCGAAACTCTTGTTTACATCTGGCAATATCAAAACTGGGGCTGTTGTCAACCTCTTCTTTAACTCCTCAAAACTGTTTTGACACGCCTGAGTCCATTGGAAAGCCTTTTGCTTCATTAGCAATTCCGTCATTGGCTTGGCTATCTCGAAAAAGTCCTTGATGAATCTACGGTAATATCCAGCCATCCCAAGGAAACTCCTTATTTCCTTGACATTTTGTGGCGGTTCCCATTTCAACACGTCTCTCACTTTTCTGGGGTCAACCGATACTCCTCCTCCTGAGATGATATGACCCAAAAACGACACCTCTCTCAACCACAACTGACACTTGTTGAACTTGGCATACAATTGATGCTCCCTCAAATTGTGCAACGTAATCCTCAAGTGTTCCTCATGATACTTCTCATCCTTCGAGTAGATCATAATGACATCAATAAACACCACAACGAACTTATCCAAGTACTCCATGAAAACCATATTCATGAGGTACATAAAATAGGCAAGTGCATTGGTCAAACCAAAGGACATCACGGTGTACTCATAAGATCCATACCTCGTCCTAAAAGTTGTCTTGGGTATGTCCGATGGTCTAATATTCATTTGAAATTATCCCGACCTCAAATCAATCTTAGAGAAGACACAAGCACCCTTCATCTGAACAAACAAGTCTTCTATGCGTGGCAAGGTGTACTTGTTCTTGATTGTTACCTCGTTGAGTGCTCGGTAATCCACACACATCCTTTGGGTTCCATCCTTCTTGTCGACAAACAGCACGGGCGCTCCCCAAGTTGAAGAACTAAGGCGAATAAAACCTTTCTCTAGTTGCTCTTGAATTTGCTTCTTGAGCTCCGATAATTCCATAGGAGGCATCCTATACGGCCTCTTAGCTATAGGTGCAGTTCCAGATATTAAATCAATAACAAACTCAATGTCTCGATCAGGTGGCATACCTGGCAACTCGTCCGGAAAAACATCCAAAAATTCACACACCACCGGAATCTCCTCAATTGCAACACCGTCCATATGATTCAGCTCCAATTGCTTCGGTGCGGTTTGAGATGCTTCAAATCCTACGGTGATCCCTTCTTCATTGGTTAACTTCACCGTCTTCATGGCACACTCAATAACTCCATTGTGCTTCCTCAAATAGTCCATACCAAGTATAATGTCCAATCCTTGAGAATCTAAAACAATGAGGTTGGCGGAGAAGTCTACCCCCCCCCCCTTATTCTAAGGCTTACTCTTGGACATACTATATTTGTCCTCATCTCTCCTCCAGGAGACTTAACCAATAGAGTAAACTTCATATGAGAGATAGGCAAACTATACTTGGCAACATACTTCGATGCAATAAATGAATGCGATGCTCCAGAATCAAATAACATAGTTGCAAGGTTGGAGTTGGCGAGAAACATAGCAATGACCACGTCATCCGCTTGCTGAGCATCCTCCATAGAGACATGGTTCACGTTGCCACGAGCAAAATTCTGTTGTCCACGGTTCCCTTGTGGCTGTCCTCCATTGGGTCTTGGGTTTTGCCTCGGCGCATTGCTTCCTTGACCAAGGCCTGACTTAGGACATTGATGCGCAAAGTGTCCAGCTTCTCCACAAGTATAGCACTTCTTAACTCCACAAAAATTATTGGGACGAGCTTGGTTTTGAACACTTGCAGCAGGAAAGTTAGCGCGAGGTGCATAAGGCATTGGAGGCCTAGGTGCTTGCATAATAGGGCGCTGCTGCACAAACTGAGTTGGGTGTAGTGCATAACCACGGCATTGAGCAGGAATAGAAGAGCTGTAATATGGCGTATTAGGTGGTTCAAGGCGAGGGCGCACATTACTCCCTTGTTGCTGTCCTTGATATGGTGCCTTTCTCTTATTGTCTTGCTCCATCTCACGAATCTTGTTCTCAACCACAATTTCTTTGCCCACAAGCTTCTGAAAATTGGCACAATCACAGTTGAGTAGTTGCACATGCATTTCATTGTTCAAGCCCCTCATGAACAAGTATTGCTTCCGGCTGTCCCGGCTCACATCCTCAGGTGCAAACCTTGAGAGTTGAGTGAATTTATTGAGATATTCACTCACGCTTGATCTTCCTTGCCTTAAGTTCTCAAATTCTTGCCTCTTCAAAATCATAACACCTTCCGGCACATAATGAGAATGGAAACCTTCCTTGAATTCCGCCCAGGTAATTCTCTCTTGGTTCTCATGAGTATTACATAGTGAATCCCACCAACCCGCAGCTGCTCCAACTAGTTGATGAGAAGCGAAAAGCACCTTCTCCCGGTCACTGCATTGGACAATAGCATGTTTCTTCTCCACGGACTTGAGCTAATCATCAGCATCCATAGGGTCAGCAGCTTGAGCAAAGGTCGGTGGCCTAGTCCTCATAAACTCTCCCAACCGGTTATGAGGAGGTGGGGGTGGTGGTGGAGGCATGTGGGGCTGATTCTTGATATTGCCAGCCTGCGGCGGTCCCATAGTTTGTATCATGGTCTGCATGAGCTGGTTTTGCACAGCCAATAGTTGCTCAATGTTGATAGCTCCCTGAGTAGATCCTTGTCCAATGTTGTTCTGAGGCACTCCATTGTTCTCCTCCTCATCATTGCCATCCCTCTGGTTGCGAGTCCTCACCATCTGAAGAAGAGCAATAAGTAAGAATTAGAGACGCTCCCAACTAAATGCATCAAGGGATATGAAACTAAACAACTGGCTACACTAGCCTAGGTGGACATGGCAGTGCTAAAGCACCCCAAAAATCCTCTATTAAGCACACAAACAAACTATATATATAGCAAACAGGACTCCAACCAAAAACACATCAGTTCCTGAGTGCTCCTATGTGCTCTAAAGTGTCCAGTCTATCTAGGCTGCATCCTACGGTCAAACTGTGGCTGTAATACCAATCTGTGACACCCGGTTCCGAAAATGAACCAAGTACACACATATGTGTGACCAGGACATTCAACACACATACACGAGTGCATTAACAAAAGAGTATACAGAAAATTACCATAGAACAAGATTAATTAACCAATTTTTATTACACAAACCATATTATTCTCGAATACAAGATCTAATGAATATTAATAACAAGTTCAACTAATGCAGCAGAAATACTCTAATTAAGCAACTGAGCGAACTAAGCAAAAGGGATAGCATAGCTCTATGCAACACCACGGGCAAAGCTGACGGTAGACACGGCCTAGAACTCCGCATTATCACCATTAAACTACCAATCCTGACCTACAATTGTTGGGTGGATTGCAAGAGTGAGTACATGTCGTACTCAGCAAGTGTGGAAAGTATGACATGTAGCTGATTCAAATGATGAATATAATAATGTTTATGTGTCGAAAAGTACATTAAAACATTTTAAAAGCAATATATGTTACATGTACATGAAATAAACCCATCATAAGCCATATAGTTATCATAATACCAGTCTGAATTCATTACCATCATCAATAATTCCAGATTTCACCATTTGCCAATAACCATATTCAATACCAAAAATTAATCCATAACCAGCCATAACCATTACCAAACCATAACCATCCCAAAAACCATCTCAATACCAAGTTCCCTCTAACCATGGAAGTTGTCCAGGTGCTCATAACCGGGTGCACAGCTATCATGATAGTTTTATTAGACTCTCCAGAGTTTGTACCACTTTACCCATGTGTTTGTGATTTCATCACCCGTCGGCGACTAAAGAACCTCTCTTATGCCAATTACACTTCCTTTGGTTTATGGACAAGAGATCACAAAATAGCCTTTACAATGGGATTACTAGCCTATTTAGACCCCACTGAGGTTTCACCGGTGGCGATGTCTCCAATTGAGCACATCTTCAACCAAGGGCCTCCTCTTGAGACATTCAGATTCCAGGGTAGTCCCACCCATCTTTAACAAACCCAATCCGACTACCCCTTCCCCGAGCATCTATAATGGTCCAAATAGCACTGGCAAAGCCATAATTAACCAGCTACGATGCACCCATACATGGCATTGTGGTGGCTCTGTAGCCCTGGCTTATTCTCGCATGAACCGGTCCTTAGATCTAGAGCAAGCAAACCACCGTAACATCCAACCATCCACATACCAGGCTTGCTTGATTCACCCATTACCATATCATATTATCCAGTTCATGTTAATCATAGTCTCATAAATACATCATTAATGTGTATTATTGTTTTCCCATCCCAATTAGTTAAGCGAAGCAAAAAGGTAAAAGGCCCATCCTGACTCTCTACCATAATTCTAGGTGACAAGGGTGGTTTAACAATTCTAGTAAACTTCCTATCATAAGATTCCCATCAAATTGACACAAGCATGCAGTTTTGCAAACAAAACATTTACTTCAATAACAGGATCAATATGCTTCAAGGACACTTGCCTTGCTCTTGCGATTGATTAGGGTCAAAGCCTTCAAACTCTTGGTGTTGTAGATCCTCCACGACACTCTAGCGCAAATCCGTCTAATCCACACAATAAACAGACAAGACAAGAAACACAATCAAAGAGTGCACAAATATTACTCAATATAACATGACATGCATGATTGATGCAAATGCAAGGTAGAACTTGTTAATAGATTGCTTTTAATGATCACTAACTAGGTCTAATAGCTTTTAACAAGTTTATACAGGTTTGGAGTTGATTCAAATCAATTTTAGAATTAATTCGATGCAATTTAACCAGGAAAATTGGACTAGTCTGCAGAAGGCCGGACTAGTCTGCACTTCGCAGAACTAGCGAACTAGGGTTTTCTAGATCGACGTAAATTAGGAGATTAGGGGTTGAATTCACGTAACGAAAAGAGAATAGAAGGTATACCAGTTGTTTAGGACTCCAATGAATCAAGAAACTTGGAGGTAACACTTGGGTCTTGATGATCTAGGGTTGGTGATGAACTTGGAGCTGAATTGGTGTTGAAGAATGAAAGCTTGATGGAGATCTTGATTCTCTTTCGTTTTTGTAAAATCCCACTTTTTCCTTTTATGAGAAGTTCAACCACAAGTGGTTTATCAAACATAATGGAGGGCAACAAAATTTTGCACATAAGCTTGACCTCACCAAAAAGTTTTCTTTCTACAATGTTGGGAAGTTATTGATTGCAATGGCTAGGGCAAATTATATGGCAGCAGTATAAAAATCAAAACCAATGTTATTTGATTATGTTGCTATGCATATTAGGCCCTGCCAAAAAGATTCAAATCCAAGGCTCCAAATTTTTCCTTGGACTCTTAAATATCTAAATAGCTTCTCAGAAAAATTTCAAGATTTTTGAAGTACATCTTCCATTTGTTTGAACACGTACAAAGGATTCAATTCGCATCGACATCAAATTTAGCTTTGCACTAAGCTTTGCCCAAATCAACCCCTAAATTTTTCTAAGGCCTTTTATGGTTCAGGGAACTTGATTTCAAATTCTGGAGATTTTTGGACCTCAGGTACTATTTATTTCAACAAGGTTTATACCCATATTGGAATTCAAATTTAAATTTGAATTTGATGCAAACTACTTCCAAATTGAATTCTAATTGTAGAATTGAATTCCCCATATTTTTCTTAGTCTACCTGTAAATTTTAGGAATTTTTGGACAATGTTTAAGCTAGAATTTAGAGGAATGGATAAGGGAGAGAGGTGGGGCCCACAGGTCAGGCAGTGAAACCGATTCACCGCCTCTGTTTCTCACCCCACGGCGACACCGCGACGCTTGCATGCGCCAGCTCGCCATCGGTGTCGATCGCCTCCAGCTGCCCCCCTGACGTCCTTATCTACCGCAGTGGCGCGTATAAAAGCCCCCCCACCCACCGTGGACGGAGTCCTCACCCATTCAACGCACCGCGCCATTTTTCATCACCGCCGCGATCACCCCGTGCCGCTCGACGCCGCGCAGCCTCGCCGTCAATACAAGCACCCTCATCCTCTTTGGTCAATAACAAAAAGGTGTGCAACGACCTCATGCAGCTTCTTGTTGAGCTTGAATCCCTATCATGCATCCTAGCTCTAGTATTCTCTAAAATCCTGAAGCACTTTTATCACGTTGAGCCTAGATCGTCGGTTTAATTCCGATTGCATGTACAAAATCTCTTCGATCCAGTTATAGGACATGATCCATGTAGTCTAACGCACCTTCCCTCCAAAAATCAGAAAGAAACATCGGCTAATTAGCAAGATCTTCAAGTTTTCCCCTTCCCCCGTTGTTAACGCTCGGTTCACCGTCGACTTCGGTATTGCCGGCTATGACGCGAGCTCTAAACCCTCCTGAGACCTTCCCCATGCTTCCACGATGCTTCCCGAGCTTTTAAACGAGAAGTTTAGCTAGGGAATCGAAGGTCTCCACTTCACCGAAACCCTAACCCCCACCGCCGCCGTCGGGATTAGTTTTCCGGTCACCCCTCGCCGTCGGGAGCTAGTCCATCATGTTCCCCGTACGAAAATATGTGGGAGCGGTGAGTCTCGAGGCCTCCCGTAGGCTGGAGGCTATCGCCGGCGAAAGCGCCGCCGCGCGCCGGTGAGAACGCCGCCGTCCGAGCAATGAATTGAGGTGGAAGAAGACCGGGTTCGCGGGTCCCACCTGCCAGTGAACGCAACGCGCCCGGATCAGTCTGTGGCTAAGGATCCAGTGTGGCCGCATGGAAAAGTTTATAACCCCCAGTGTGGCTTGCCCCTGATTGGAAGATTTTAAATCCAGTGGGCCCTGGCGCCAAATTCAAAAGATGAATTTTCCCTTTTGGTGCAGAACCATTTCCAAAGTTTGAAAATCAATATCTTTCTGTAGGATGCTCCAAAAATATTCAAAAAAATTTTGTTTGAAAGCGCTTGAGCACTAGTTTCTATCAGGACCAATTAGGTTCTGTGAAACTCAGAGTTAAATTCTGTAGAAAACAATATTTACAAATGCAAATACAATTTTTCCGGATAATATACCCACTGGAAAAATCCCCAAAATTCACATAAAATTTGATGTCGTATTCTAGGCTACCAGAAAAATTTTGGGAGCCATTGCACCTGTTTAACCCTCTGTATAGTTCAATTACCTTTTTCAGTTATTGAATTTTAACATATGTTCAATGGCTTTATTATGTCTCAAATTTGGAATAAACCTTCCTTTAGTCATACACTAGTTCCTGTAAGAATCTTGGATTTAATTGACCTACTATCCTAGTCCTAATTCAGTTACAAACTGAATATTGATTAAATGGCTAACAATTCAATTATAAGATAATTCCAGAAATTCTTGCAAACTTAGAAATACAATAACTCCTTCACCAAAGCTTAGAAACTTATGGAACAAATTTTGTTAGAACAAATACAATATCCTCTATCTTGATTATCAACTGTTAGCTATGTTCGAGCTACAGTTTCCTCTCTAGAATTTTTGGAAGTTAATTGTTTGCCATAATTTTGGAGACCACAATCTACTTTGAGCATCTCCTGTTCTTTGCAAGAGTTTCTATCATATTCCCTAGTATCCACCTTCAATGTTCCAAAGCCAATTAGGTCATTATCACATAATGGTAACCATAAATTAAATCATGGTCTTGGTAATAATTATTTTTCAAAGTCATTCATATACGTATTCTATGCATATCATATAGTGACCGAAGTCGAGGAGGAGCCAGAAACCTTGAAAGAGCACATTCCAAATATTAACTCAGACTCTGACCTGCAACAAGGCAAGCCCCAGTTTGCATTTAAGTCGTTTATAAAATTTTACTTTATCACTTTGATGAGTAGTATATGAATTTGCATTACGTTTAGGATGATTGATACTCCACATGCATGACCAAAAATCCCAGGGATTGGTTGAAACGAGTTACAATTTGACCTGTAGTAACTGCTTTGCTATTGCATAGGAAATCCGGTAGAAGTCGAGTAGTTGGAATCTACTCACGAGAGATGTAGGACATATCTCACAGGATTGGTTAGATAGAAAATGGCATAATATAATGAAACTAAGACCGAGCAAGGAATTGATAGGAAGCGGCGAGAATTGAGTCTTGGTCGCATAGCCCTGCCTGTGTCGATTAAGGCCCGTCTGTATGCGGCCCCTTCGGACAAGTTTGAATTGTACCAGCGACATAATGGACATATGGAATCCGGTAAACTGATGTAACTCGATAACTGGGGTGTCGAGGCCCATTAACTCACCATGGATAGGGGTGGGTTGAGGACAGTAAGGTGTAAATCGGTCGGCGAACACATGAGGTGTTCTGTGCGGAGACCTTCTGTTTGCGGAGGTGAGACGGGCTCGGCGTTCGGGTTTCTTGTGAAAGGTGGCCATATACGCCTAGTACTAAAGTGTTATGTAGGTATAGGTGTGCTCGCTGACACTTCCAAACAATGTATGTGTCGTGTTGCCCGGGTGTGTCCTGATTGCAATCACTGTCCCTCGCAATAATAGAGTACCACTTGTTCACTGCGTCGTGACGTAGTAAATACTAAAGAAACCAGAAAATTATATTGTATTGAATTATAATTCCTTTGCAACCTTGTATGATTTAGAGATAGTGCAATTAAAAGTTTACAGTTTCCCCATACTTTAGCTGTAATAGCATTATGTGCTTTGGGCATGTCATATCATCGGTAAAGCGTTTCTTGTTTGATTGTGGAGCCCATGATGTGCCGTGCCTGGAGAATGTCATTTGCTACATAAAACCTGATTATAAGGATCCACTTGTAGGTTAGTCATTTATGCTTCACCTTACCTATGTTTAGTGTCCCCTTTGCATATGTCTAGTGAGACGGGTTAGTCTTGCTGAGCCTTATGCTCACATTTGAAGTTAACGAGTTTTTGTAGGTTATACAATTGATGAAGGGTTTGATGATGAGGCTGCACCCCCTCCAGGGTGTACAGCCGAATGGGAACCCTACACGCCGCCGTGATTGAGTGTTGCTAGTGCAAAGTATCCAAGGCATGGATAACTTTGCTTTTGCATAGCTAGTGCTGAGAGCATAGCTATGATATATATATTTCTTTACTTCCGCTAGTATTGTAAAACTTCCGCTGTATTATAAACAAAAGACTTTGTCCTGTATTTTATTCGGGTTCTGTTCCTGTATGTTGTTGGGTGTCGCATCGCACGACACCACCGAATGAGATCCTCGGATGTCGGGATTCCGGTCCCCACAGTCATGGTATCAGAGCATCATTGGGAACAGTGTACTTGAAAAGAACATATTTTCAAAAATTAGGATTTGAGTGAGGAATTAGCTATATGCCTTTATAAGGAGTATTATTAGTATAAGATATAAAGGTGGTAAACTAAGTATGTGTTATTATATTCTAAAACGACGCCCCGACGTCAGGTAAGAGGTAAGGTATGCCACCGAGAGCGGGTCAATCTCGGTAAGCTCGGCATACGAGGAGTGGTATGTGAAATTTCCGTGGCTTGGCATGGAAAGTTAATAGGAGTCTCTGAAGCTCTCAATGTTTCTGAGAACTTATGACACGTGTACCCCCGCATGCTTCAAAGTTAGTGGGAGCCCCCATCAGGTGGTGTATAACCTGATAGTATGCCTCTCTAGAACTATCCATGTTCTATGGGAGCATGCGAAACGCGTATGCCAGAGCGTGTATAAGCCGGATCGTACGGGAGTCTTTGCTGTACAGACGTATTTACAGCCATGTACCTCGAGACATGACCTCGCTCGTGGGCGACTCACACCAGAGTCGTATGCGTTTATTTTCATATGTATTATTGTGACTGTCTGTCGTTTTCCCCCATACCACCTTTGAGGTGTGAAAGTGTGAAAGGGGATTGTTTGTCTTTTGCAGCATTAACCACGGTAGAAGACCGTGTAGAAGCCGTTTGCGAGAGAACGATATAGGAACCACCTATAGACGTAACCGGATATACCGGATAGAATTTTCTTTGGTGAGATACGTAGTACCGTCAGTATCAAACATGATACTAGACCATCCCCAACGACAGAATGGATGCATAATGCTTTGGAAAGTCCAAATATCAGATGCTGGTAGGTTTGGACTCCGTAAAAAGGGACTCCGACTCGATAGGGTAGATAGAATCAAGATTCTTGATTTCTTGCAGAAGTTGGCTCGACTTCGCCAGGTTGTAATCTTGGTTATCGAATAGATAACATAAGAGTATCATATATGGACGGAAAGCTCGTGAAGACCTCTACAACTTTTCTGTTAACCATCAGGGCAGAAAAGTTTGAAATTCTATTGAAATCTGGAGTATACTAAAACTGCTCCGGATGACCCAACCATTGTACCAGTTCCAGAAATATTGCCATAACTCACTGTAGGAACATCTTCTGCCTTACTGTGACACATGTCTAGAAAGGGCAGAGGCAAGTCTACAGGTTTGATATATAGAGTTTTTCCTAATACAAATTTTATGTAAATCAAATTTGGAACTCAAAACAGTGGACTGCAGGACTACTGGTGCAAACCAGTCAGTTCAACTGTTTAGTTTGGATAGTTATAATTCCTAATCCAGATTAGTGAAATAGTCACATATATACATATCTGGAAATCTTAGGAAGTCCTCTATCATCTTTATTTTGCATTCCTGATCTAAATCTGGGTATAGCAGTGTCTAATTCCATTTGTCGCAAACTTGGTTCTGGCAGTCCAGAACTTAAAACAGTTTTGCACCTATTTGTGAATTCGCGCGCGATACCTGTATAACAAACTTTTCAGGGGTTAAATCTTTTACTTCTGGATTGTTAACTTGATGTTATACAAAGTTTATTTTGTCATTACCTCAAAATATTATCATGATATCCCTGTATAAATTGTGGACATCACTACATATACAGGGGGGTTGTGTCAAAAATTCCAGAAAATATGGGTTAACTTAAAACCTGTATAGATTCTATTTCCTAGCTCACTCGTGGCTGTATGAGTACAATCTGGAAAGCTTGGAAAGTATAATACAACTTTTGTATTCAGCCCAACATTTGGATCTGACGTTTCCTGTATGAAATTGTGGAATTATACGGGAGGGTCAGCTGGAACAAACTGTGATTACAGGTCCAGTTTTAAAATTTTCTAAAAACTGTTGAGAGTTGGAAACTATCTCATTGTTCCAGTATTCTTTCTATAGATGACGGATGTGAGGATTCTACTACCAGACAGATGGGTACTTTCCACTTGCAATGGTCATCCGGGCTTCCCAAGTATGCTGCGGGAAGTGCTCCAACAGTTTGGCTTCACCGAGATGCCATGCTATTGGGGTAGGGAAGCGATCGACAGAGGTGTTCAGTCGTGCACCATCTTGGTGGACATTCCGGCTAGTCCACGTCGATATGGATGGGCTCCTTTCTCAGTTACCATCGAGGGGGCTCAGTTAGAGGACACTTGGGCAGTCGCTGCAGACGAAGCACTTATGAAGCTTTGTGAGCTTCATCAAGATGCAATGGCAGGGACTCAATTTGCCCTTATTCCAGTCCGTGGTATGGCCGGATTTGAGTGGCAATGTCGTATGGTTGCTGCATATACACCGTTTGGCGACACAACCCCGACGACACGAGGAACATATGCGGCTGCTTCCAATATGGTAGTTGCGATGCAAAGCACCATTATTTTGGAGCAAGTCGAGGCTCTGCGGGAAGCGACGGAGCGGGGTGATACCCTTGATTTTATCAACGAAGGTCTACGTTCGCTCATAGCCCAGCGAATCACCGGCTAGATAAGTGCGAGAGTCAGTTACATTATGCTCGCATTAGGATATGGAAAGCTCGTGCCGCACAACGACAGACTCGCACTGAACTACAGCAAGCTCGTAGTGAGCTACAAGCAAGTCAATTGGAGGTGCAACAACAGCAAGAGCAGCTGTTAGTAGTCACTGAAGAGCGGGGCACCGCTATTGAGACAGCTCAAAATTGGGAGTATGAAGCAGGAGAACTACAGGATAATGTAATTGAGGCCGAGGTAGAATTACAACCAGTGGTGTATCCACCGGCCCATAACATACCATTAATTATGGGTGAACAATTACCTTCAAATGATGAAGCAGAAGAAGAAGATCCCGATGAACTTGAATACGTCGAGTAGGACGTATTGTACGGAATGTGGCAGTACTTCTGCCAACACGGGGCAGCATATAGACAAATGGTTGCTCGTGTTTTTCTTTTGTGACCATGTTTGTGTCATATTAAGAGTAGTGGTGGTTATGTCTAGATAACCAGATGTGTACGACATCTCAAGAGGACCAAGTATGGTAGAGATGTATTTCCATAGTGGGAGTCCATCATTTTGGAGTTTACTACTGTAAACTTGGTCCAGAGATAATATATCTTGTATAAAGTTTGTACTTTATCAATATATGTTGATGTTGTATATTTTCTATCGTGGTCTACCGCATTACTATTTATATGGAAGGATGAACTTGAGGCAGTGAGACTTATGGTGCGAATCATTGTACTGCAGCATGGTGCGTACACGTGCAGCCCCAGAAGTGGGAGGCTCAAGTGGAGGGCAGGGGGATGACACACCACCCCCAGGGCAGAATACGCCCCAGACGCAGCCACCTCCACCACCTCCACCCACACTTCCTAGAAGTCTCGCAGAGGTTCTCGCAGCAGTACTCAGCTCGCGCAACGAGCAGACCAAGTTGTTGCGGACTCTTGTACATCACTCTTCTCGTCAAGGGGGACAACATGCTGATGGGCCACGTCAGTCATATCTGAGTTCCAACTCGGATTTCTCATCGACGCATCCACCAATCTTCAGAGAGGCCAACGAGCCTTTGGAGGCGGACAACTGGCTCCACACCATTGAAGGGAAGTTCGGTTTACTTGAGGTAACCGAACGACAGAAGGCTCTGTTTGCAGCTCAGCAACTGCAGGGTTCTGCTGGTGCGTGGTGGGCAAACTACCTCACCGCACGCCCCGCAGGCTATGTTGTGAGCTGGACAGAATTCCGGGAGGCGTTCCGCGCCTATCATATTCCTCCCAGGATTATAAGGAGGAAGCTTCAAGATTTCGTGGAGCTGAAGCAGGGAGGAAGGAGTGCTTACGAGTACTCCAAGGCCTTCAACCACTTGGCCCAATATGCACATGACCAAGTGAACACAGAAGACAGGAAGCGAGAGTGCTTCTACCGGGGGCTGAACACCAAGATGAAGGACAAGCTGGTCTTGTTCAACCGCGGCAGTTTCAACGACCTGGTCAATGCATCGATCATGCAGGAGGACGCTACTCGAGAACTGTCCTCAGACAATAAGAAGAGGAGTGCTCCACAGGGCAGCGGAGGTGGTGCTCCTCAGAAGTACCGAATGGTGTATCGATCACCATCCGGCCAGAGGTGGCAACCACCATCACGACCAACAATGTTCAGTGGTTGCCGGTTCGGTAACTCTGGGTTTCGACCGCAGCAACAGCAGGGGATGATCCCACCTGCACTTCCACCTCCACCACGTGCATCGGGATTCCGTCCTCCCATTTGTACTGGCCAAACACTGTACACGTGTTTCACGTGTGGACGCACGGGGCACTTCGCCAAGGACTGCCCGCAGAGTAGGCAAGGTGGAGGACAATCATCATACCAAGGCGCCAGCCAACCCCACAACCAGCCCAAGAAGCCAGTTCCCAGACTCGACAACGTCCACCACCTCGCCATTGAGGATGTTCCAGAAGGCGCACCCGTACTCACGGCTACGTTCTCTATCTTCGGTCATCCCGTATTCATACTCTTTGACTATGGATCTTTACACAATGTCATTAGCAAGTCTTTTTTCATTAAAAGTCAATTGCCTATAATCTCCACAAAAACTCCATATGTGATTAGCACTCCAGCCGAGAAAACAGTAACAAGTGAATTAGTTCCTGGGATACCACTTAACCTAGATGGAACCATATATCTTACTTCACTTCTGATACTAGAGCATCAGAAGTTAGATGTCATCTTGGGAATGGCATGGTTACAATACAATGGTGCTATTCTAGATCTAGTCAATCGAAAAATATATCTAAATTCTCCACTTCATTTCTCTCAAGTCCTCAATCTTGAGAGAACCATTCTAGTGAATCCATCTACTCACAATACCGAGGTTATTGAGCTAAAAGATATTCCGGTAGTATGTGAATACCCGGACGTGTTTCCCGAAGAACTTCCTGGTATGCCCCTAGAAAGAGATATAGAGTTCAAGATTGAACTTGCACCGGGAATAGTGCCAATCTCAAGACCACCCTACAAGATGGCACCCAAGGAACTTGCAGAACTTAAGGAACAATTAACCGAACTTGAGAACAAGGGTTTCATTCGTCCAAGTTCATCACCATGGGGTTGTTCTGCATTGTTCGTAGAGAAGAAAGATGAGGCCTTGAGACTATGTGTAGACTATCGTCCACTTAATGCTGTCACTACCACGCATTGATATCCTTTCCGATCAATTGGTTGGTGCTCAAGTATTTTCGAAGATGGATCTTCGTTCTGGTTATCATCAGATCAGAATCTGACCAGAAGACATACCAAAGACAACATTCTCGACATGGTATGGACAGTATGAGTACCTTGTTATGTCCTTCGGATTGACCAATGCACCGGCTCATTTCATGTATCTCATGAACTCGGTGTTTATGCCAAAATTGGACAAGTTTGTCGTGGTCTTCATTGACGACATACTTGTGTATTCAAAATCCGAAGAAGAACATGCTCAACACTTGCGTATCGTGCTTCAACGATTACGGGACCACCAGCTATATGCTAAGTTCAGCAAGTGTGAATTCTGGATCAGCCAAGTGCCATTTTTAGGGCACATCATATCAGCAGCAGGGATTGCAGTTGATCCAAGCAAGATCAAGCAAGTCCTCAAATGGGAGTCTCCAAAGATTGTACAGGAAGTTCGAAGTTTCGTAGGTTTAGCTCGGTATTACCGGAGGTTCATTCCCAGTTTCTCCAAAATAGCTAAACCAATGACAGAATTTCTAAAGAAGGGGACGAAGTATGTATAGACTGAGGCATGTGAGGCAGGTTTTCAAGCATTAGTAAAACACCTCACAACGGCACCAGTATTAGCTCAGCCAGACACAACCAAATCTTTTGATGTGTATTGTGATGCATCAGAAATTGGTTTAGGATGTGTGTTGATGCAGGATAGATGAGTGATCGCTTATGGATCACGGCAGCTTCGGAACCATGAGCAGCACTATTCGACTCATGATCTAGAACTCGCATTTGTGGTACTAGCATTAAAGATGTGGAGACATTATCTACTGGGTAATTTAGTACATCTCTACACCGATCTCAAGATCTTGAAATACATCTTTACCCAAAAAGATTTAAATATGCGACAGTGTAGATGGTTGGAGTTAATCAAGGATTATGAGATTGAGATCCACTACCATTCAGTCAAAGCGAATGTAGTCGCAGATGCTCTGAGTCGCAAGTCCCGTGTCAACAATCTTTCCATTACCTCAATGGAAGAAGAGAAGAACCGAGTCTCTACTTGGTTCCATATGGGGCACTCTACAACCTAGCTCTCATTCCTACTATCAAGGAGGATATTATGGCAGCTTAGAAGGAGGACAAAGGGATGTCGCACATTCGCCAAAGAATGGAGAAGGGGGAGATGAAATGTTTCTGATGTGACGATGAAGGTACCCTCTGGTTTAAAAACCGTATAGTGGTACCCCGAAACCTGGAACTTCAGAAGAAGATACTGGATGAAGCTCATTTATCCAAGTATTCCATTCATCCGGGAAGTAACAAAATGTACCAAGATCTGAGAAAGAAGTTCTGGTGGACTCGGATGAAGAGAGAAGTAGCAAAATACATATCCGAATGCGATGTGTCGACGAGTTAAGGCCGAACATATGAAGGGAGCTGGACAGCTTAAACCTTTAAGCATACCAGCTTGGAAATGGGAGGATATCAGCATGGATTTCATTATTGAATTGCCTCCCACTCTCCATAAGCACGACTCAATTTGGGTGATCGTTGACCGGTTGACCAAATCAGCTCATTTCATACCAGTCAGTGTCAAGTATGATGTAAAGCGGTATGCAGAACTTTATATCTCCAGAATATTGTGTCTACATGGTGTACCCCGCACTATCATTTCAGATCGTGGATCTATTTTCGTCGCTCGCTTTTGGGAGCATCTCCATGATGCATTGGGTACCAAACTAATTCGAAGCTCGGCTTATCATCCTTAGACTGATGGACAAACCGAACGGGTGAATCAAGTGCTAGAGGATATGCTCCGTGCCTATGCCATCCACCATGGTAGGAATTGGGATGATCATCTACCATTGGCAGAATTTTTGTACAACAACGGTTACTAGGCTAGCATCCAGATGGCACCATATGAAGCTCTTTATGGCCGAAAGTGTCGCACACCCTTGAACTGGTGCGAATCTGGTGAACCAGTAGTATATGGCATTGACTTGATAAAAGAAGCCGAAGAGCAAGTAGGCATCATCCAAGCAAATCTCAAAGCCGCCCAATCTCGTCAAAAGATCTATGCGGACAAACGACGTCGACCTCTTCACTTCGAGGTTGGGGATCAAGTTTAGCTCCGGATATCCCCGATGAAAGGAATTCATCGATTCGGAGTGAAAGGGAAGCTAGCCCCACGTTTTATTGGGCCGTTCGCAATAATCAAAAGATGCGGACTTGTGGCATATCAATTGGAGTTACCGCCATTGCTGGCAGGGGTCCATAATATGTTTCACATTTCTCAGTTGCCGAAATGTCTCAAAGTCCCAACGAATATACGTATTGAGGATCTCGAGACCCTCCAGCCAAATCTTACGTATTCCGAGCATCCAACCCAGATCGTTGCCGAGAGAACTCGCACCACTAGAAGGCGCACATTGTGTTTCTACAAAGTCTTGTGGAGCAACCAAAGTGCTAAAGAAGCCACGTGGGAAAGCGAGGAATATCTAAAAACGAACTATCCGGAATTGTTAGCGGCACATGTTCAGTAGATCTTTATCTTTTGTCCTTCCTTTGTAATCTCAGGATTAGATTCTTTTAAGGGGGGAGGAGTGTAAAATCCCACTTTTTCCTTTGATGAGAAGTTCAACCACAAGTGGTTTATCAAACATAATGAAGGGCAACAAAATTTTGCACATAAGCTTGACCTCACCAAAAAGTTTCCTTTCTACAAAGTTGCGAAGTTATTGATTGCAATGGCTAGGGAAAATTATATGGCAGCAGTATAAAAATCAAAACCAATGTTATTTGATTATGTTGCTATGCATATTAGGCCCTGCCAAAAAAATTCAAATCCAAGGATCCAATTTTTTCCTTGGACTCTTAAATATCTAAATAGCTTCTCAGAAAAATTTCAAGATTTTTGAAGTACATCTTCCATTTGTTTAAACATGAACAAAGGATTCAATTTGCGTCGACATCAAATTTAGCTTTGCACTAAACTTTGCCCAAATCAACCCCTAAATTTTTCTAAGGCCTTTTATGGTTCAGGGAACTTGATATCAAAGTTTGGAGATTTTTGGACCTCAGCTACTATTTATTTCAACAAGGTTTATACCCATATTGGAATTCAAATTTAAATTTGAATTTGATGCAAACTATGTCCAAATTGAATTCTGATTGCAGAATTGAATTCCCCATATTTTTCTTAGTCTACCTGTAATGTTTGGGAATTTTTGGACAATGTTTAAGCTAGAATTTAGAGAAATGGATAAGGGAGAGGTGTGGGGCCCACAGGTCGGGCAGTGAAACCGATTCACCGCCTCTGTTTCTCACCCCCGGTCGACACCGCAACGCTTGCATGCGCCAGCTCGCCGTCGGCATCGGTCGCCTCCAGCTGCCCCCCTGACGTCTTTATCTACCGCAGTGGCGCCTATAAAAGCCCCCCCCCCCCCCCCCCCCCGTCGACGGAGTCCTCACCCATTCACCGCACCGCACCAGTTTTCATCGCCGCCGCGATCACCCCGTACCGCTTGACACCACGCAGCCTCCCTGTCAATACAGGCACCCTCATCGTCTTAAGTCAATAACAAAAAGGTGCGCAACGACCTCGTGCAGCTTCTAGTTGAGCTTGAATCCCCATCATACATCCTAGCTCTAGTATTCTTTCAAATCCCAAAGCACTTTTATCACGTTGAGGCTAGATCGTCGGTTTAATTCCGATTGCATGTACAAAATCTCTTCGGTCCAGTTAGAGGACATGATCCATGTAGTCTAACACACCTTCCCTCTAAAAATCAGAAAGAACCATCGGCTAATTAGCAAGATCTTCAAGTTTTCCCCTTCCGCCGTTGTTAACGCTCAGTTCACCGTCGACTTCGGTATTGCCGGCTATGACACAAGCTCTAAACCCTCCTGAGACCTTCCCCATGCATCCACGATGCTTCCCGAGCTTTCGAACGAGAAGTTTAGCTTGGGAATCAAAGGTCTCCACTTCACCGAAACCCTAACCCCCGCCGCCGCCATCGGGATTAGTTTTCCGGTCACCCCTTGCCATCGGGAGCTAGTCCATCATGTTCCCCGTGCGAAAATATGTGGGAGCGGCGAGTCCCGAGGCCTCCCGTAGGCCGGAGGCTATCGCCAGCGAAAGCGCCGCCGCGCGCCAGTGAGAATGCCGCCGTCCGAGCAATGACTCGAGGTGGAAGAAGACCGGGTTCGCGGGTCCCACCTGCCAGTGAACGCAACACGCCCGGATCAGTCTGTGGATAAGTATCCAGTGTGGAAAATTTTATAATCCCCAGTGTGGCATGCCCCTGATTGGATGATTTTAAATCCAGTGGGCCCTGGCGGCAAATTCAAAAGATGAATTTTCCCTTTTGGTGCAGAACCATTTCCAAAGTTTGAAAATCAATATCTTTCAGTGGGATGCTCCAAAAATATTCAAACAAGTTTTGTTTGAAAGCCCTTGAGCTCTAGTTTCTATCAGTACCAATTAGGTTCTGTGAAACTCAGAGTTAAATTCTGTAGAAAACAATCTTTTCAAATGCAAATACAATTTTTCCAGATAAGATAGCCACTGGAAAAATCTCCAAAATTCACATAAAATTCGACGTCTTATTCTTGACTAACAGAAAAAGTTTGGGAGCCATTGCACCTGTTTAACCCTCTGTATAGTTCAATTACCTTTTTCAGTTATTGAATTTTTAAATAGGTTCAGTGGCTTTATTATGTCCCAAATTTGGACTGGACCTTCCTTTGGTCGTAAACTAGATCCTGTAAGAATCTTGGATTTAATTGACTTACTATCCTAGTCATAATTCAGTTACAAACTGAATATTGATTAAATGGCTAACAATTCAATTATAAGATAATTCCAGAAATTCTTGCCAACTTAGAAATACAATAACTCCTTCACCAAAGCTTAGAAACTTATGGAACAAATTTTGTTAGAACAAAGACAATTTCCTCTATCTTGATTATCCACTGTTAGCTATGTTCGAGCTACAGTTTCCTCTCTAGAATTTTCGGAAGTTAATTGCTTGCCATAATTTTGGAGACCACAATCTACTTTGATCATCTCCTGTTGTTTGCAAGAGTTTCTATCATATTCCCTAGTATCCACCTTCAAAGTTCCAAAGTCAATTAGGTCATTATCACATAATGGTCACCATAAATTAAATCATGGTCTTGGTAATAATTATTTTTCAAAGTCATTCATATACGTATTCTATGCATATCGTATAGTGACCGAAGTCGAGGAGGATCCAGAAACCTTGGAAGAGCACCTCCCAAATATTAACTCAGACTCTGACCTGCAATAAGGCAAGCCCCGGTTTGCATTTAAGTCGTTTATAAAATTTTACTTTATCACTATGATGAGTAGTATATGAATTGTGCATTACATTTCGGATGATTGATACTCCACATGCATGACCAAAAATCCAAGGGATTGGTTGAAACGAGTTCTAGTTTGACCTGTAGTAACTGCTTTGCTAATGCATAGGAAATCCAGTAGAAGTCGAGTAGTTGGAATCTACTCGCGAGAGATATAGGACATATATCACATGATTGGTTAGATAGAAAATGGCATAATATAATGAAACTGAGACCGGGCAGAGAATGGATAGGAAGCGGCGAGAATTGAGTCTCGATCGCGTAGCCCTGCCTGTGTCGATTAAGGCCCGTCTGTATGCGGCCCCTTTGGACAAGCTTGAATTGTACTGGCGACATAATGGACATATGGAATCCAGTAAACTGATGTAACTCGATAACTGGGGTGTCGAGGCCCATTAACTCACCATCGATAAGGGTGCGTTGAGGACAGTAAGGTGTAAACCGGTCGGTGGACACATGAGGTGTTCCGTGCGGAGACCTTCTATTTGCGGAGGTGAGACGGGATCGGCGTTCGGGTTTCTTGTGAAAGGTGGCCATATACGCCTAGTACTGAAGTGTTATGTAGGTACAGGTGTGCTCGCTGACACTTCCGAACGACGTATGTGTCGTGTTGTCAGGGTGTGTCCTGATTGCAATCATTGTCCCTTGCAGTAATAGAGTACCACTTTTTCACTGCGCCATAACGTAGTAAATACTAAAGAAACCAGAAAATTATATTGTATTGAATTATAATTGCTTTGCAACCTTGTATGATTTAGAGATAGTGCAATTAAAAGTTTACAGTTTCCCCATACTTTAGCTGTAATAGCATTATGTGCTCTGGGCATGTCATATCATCGGTAAAGCGTTTCTTGTTTGATTGTGGAGCCTATGATGTGCCGTGCCTGGAGAATGTCATTTGCTACATAAAACCTGATTATAAGGATCCACTTGTAGGCGAGTCATTTATGCTTCACCTTACCTATGTTTAGTGTCCCCTTTGCATATGTCTAGTGAGACGGGTTAGTCTTGCTGAGCCTTATGCTCACGTTTGCAGTTAACGAGTTTTTGTAGGTTATACAATTGATGAAGGGTTTGATGATTAGGCTGCACCCCCTCCAGGGTGTATAGCCGAATGGGAACCCTGCACGCCGCTGTGATTGAGTGTTGCTAGTGCAAAGTATCCAAGGCATGGATAACTTTGCTTTTGCATAGCTAGTGCTGAGAGCGTAGCTATGATATATATATTTCTGTACTTCCGCTAGTATTGTAAAACTTCCGCTGTATTATAAACTAAAGACTTTGTCTTGTATTTTATTCGGGTTCTGTTCCTATATACTGTTGGGTGTCGCATCGCACGACACCACCCGATGAGATCCTCAGATGTCGGGATTCCGGTCCCCACAGTTTCCTCCTCCTCTTCTTCTTCTTCCTTGGGATCTCCTCCTCCCTCCTTGATGGTGGCTCTCGTGAACTAGGGTTTTGAGGGGTGGAAAAGTGGCAAATAGATGTGAAGCCAAGGGCTGGGGTTGTTTATATAGAGGGGGGGGGCTAGGGTTAGATGGATTTTGAGTTTGAGAGGAGTAGGGGCCGGTTTAGAGTCCCACATGGGCTCTAAAAGAGTTAGGCACGACATCCCTAGGCCCACTTAACGTGAAACCCAAGAAAAAAGTCATAAAACAAAAGAACAACTCAGAGTCGCAAAATATCGGACAAGTCCGGAAAGGACCGGACTAGTCCGAAAATGTCCAGAGAGAAAATTAGACAAGTCTGGCCAAAAATCGGACAAGTCCGACTTTAGTCAGAGAGGAAATCGGACAAGTACGCTGGAACACCAGACTAGTCCAGAAAAGTCCAGGGACATAGCAATTTTTCAAGGATTCTTGGAATATCAGACTAGTCCGCACAAAATCGGACAAGTCCGAAGGTTTCCAGAGGCAAAATCGGACTAGTCCGTAGCAAAAACGGACAAGTCCATTTTTAGTCAGAGAGAAATTGGTCTAGTCCTCAGTAAAATCGGACTAGTCTGCACTTTCCTACATTTTACGTGCGGTTTTGCTCCAAATCAATTTTGAACTCGTTCCTCTTGTTGTGGGTTAATGCTAAACATGTATATGAGTGTATGCAAGGCATGATGCATGAAAACGAGGGTGTTACAATGTGACAGTATTCATGCACGATAGAAGGTTGGGGTCAGATATCCAATCCACAAAGCCAAACTCGTCTGGTTTGGCTTCCGCAGCAGCGGCGCGATCCAAGTGATCAAAGAGGCAGATATCTCCCAGAATTTGTCGGACGCCCTTGACCGATCACGCGAAGAATGGCTGGTGCTCAATGATGATCTTGACATGAAATAGCAAGGTCGTGCCTTGAGAGGTAGCATCCAAACTCTAGGGGGACGCCCAGAACTCCGCACCACCGGCATAGACACTGCCCCACAGGATGACCTGAGCACACTGCTCCAAATGTTCAAGATGGGGCACGAAGGAGTTGTCATCGTGGTGATCCATCGAGACATACCACAGGGGGTGTCGAGCTGCTGGTGAATGGCATGGCGAACATTGCTTGCAGCCGTGCCGTGGCGCCCTCCAACCGTCGAGAGGATGACAAGGAGCCAGCGAAGACGCGCCTTCTCAGCAACCATCGTGGCACTGATGAGAGCCACAAACTGTGTGTGGAATGACCTTCGAGCTGGAGCGAGGAGGGTGCTCTCCTTCTGGGTGGTGGTGTTCATCTCAGGCTTCTGTTGCTGATAGAGGGCGTCCTTGAAGGAGGTTCTGGGATGGATTGCTTTGGAGCAGTTGAGAGCCTTGGGCACTGGCGGAAATATCACTTGGCTTTTGATGTCGGGAGCAGGGGAGAGTAGTCTCGCATGGATGCAGTGCAGTCCGTTGCAGCAGAGAGGCTCGGGTCACCAGCGAGCGGTGTGCCCACAGTGGAGGCATGGGACGCACCGAGGAGGTTATTGACACTACGAAATGAATTGGTCTTTGTCAAGGAAACGGCAATAGCGCCCTTACAGTTTTTTTAAACTCATTTGACAGGAGTAGGGAGTTCCTCGCCATGGTACGGACCATCTTGGTCTTGGGTTGGTCAAGGCTGGGAATCTGATGCCTCTGGCGAGCTTCCTTCCAATCCTGTGAAAGCAATAATTCCAATGTGCCAACAAATGTCGTCGAGATGTCGAGCAAGCCCGGGTTGGTGGAGTGACCGTCAAAAAGGGCTTTGAGCCCCTCCGCTTAGGCCGCTAAAGCTGTAGACCACAGCCTACCACTGGATGCACGTCATCGAGGTCCTACAGTCCCTGCGGAGCCAGAGGCGTGGCACCAAGTTACTGCCACCCCTTCAATGCTGCAGGGTGCGATGAGTCCTTAATTGAAGCGAGGGATCTTAATGATATTTCCCTATCTTGGCTAGGCAACTCCATCAGTGAAGCCTTAGCATGCAGCATGGTTGAAGGCTCCTGAGTAGGAGAGATACGCCAGGTGCCATCTCGATCTCCAGGAGTCATGGACATGGAAACGATGACCGGAGTTAATATAGACGGGGAACCTTTCTCACCAGCGGCTGACATCAGCAAGCTTATCATCTTTGAGGCATCTTCTGGTAGGATGGATATACGGCTGGGCAGGCACATCTAGGTGGATGATAGGAGGAGTCCATCATCATCAGAGTCAGAGCGATCCGCGTGACTCACCGGAAGGAGGGAGCATTCATAGTCTTCAGCTAAAGACGCAAAGCCCCTACTCCCCTTACCCGTACTGATGAGAGCGGAGAATAGGGTGCAGTCCATGGGATCAAGCTGTTGGGGTTGGCAGGAGACGAGGGCAGGCCAAGGAAGCTGCAGGGTGGCTGAATCTAGAGATCACGATGGAGTGCGGCTATGGAGGCAAGCGAGGTGAAGGGAGGCAGGACAGGGGCTTGGAATGGGAGGGGAGGCAGGACGGGGGCTTGGAATGGAAGGGGGTGGTGAGGTTGCCACCGTGTAAGGGGGCAATGAAGCTGCCGCCAGGGCGGGGTGCTCACGGGCTCTCATCCTCGCTCAGGACTCTAAAAAAATAAAAAAATAAGAAAATAAAAATAAAAATGCCATTTGGCTATATGAATGTGTCGAAGTGTGGACTGGGACACTTCCCCCGGTACTACTAAGAAGTAGTCTGCGGAGGATCGTATTCTGTTGGGGCACGAGTAAAGATCAAGGGCAAGAGGTGAACACCGGGAGTTTTACGTGGTTCGGGCCACCTGAGCGTAATATCCTACTCCATGTGGTGTGTGTTGATTGTATGAGTATGACTGTGTATGATCTTGGAAGCATATGAGCGTAGTTGTCCTTATACCGTGCAGCTCAGCCCTTTTATATGCCAAGTACTGGCTGTTACAGTTTTTGCCTAGCCCGACAGGTGGCCCCAGCTGTAATAGACTGCGCTATACATGATCTATGGTGTTAAGGGTGGTTAATAGTGTGATAATGTGCCTTAATAGCAGCGTTACCGTTATTGAAAATCCTCTGATCGTGCCTCATTAATATATCATTAATGATGTGTTAACCAGGTCTTGTAACAGCCAATTAATAGCCCTTGAATGTTTACTTTGTTGGAGATATTGTTGTCTTCTTGTTGTAGACTTAGGTCCGGGGTATTGACACGTGGAAGCTCTGGAGCTTCGATCTACTAGGGGATAGGTCCGGTGCCACTAGAGACATGGCAGTGCTGGAGCTTCCTTGAGGAGGGAGGCAGGTCCGGCCCCATAGGGCTCGTGGCAGAACCGGAGCTACCCAAACGTGGGAGGCGGGTTCGGCTCGTCGGGACACGTGGCAACACCAGAGCCACCTTATGAAGGAAGGCTGATCCTATATCGTGGGATGTGTATCCGCTTCGAACGTCTGCCACATGGACATAGGAACTCCATGACTTTCTTTATGGTACTAAGGGGTACTAGGTACACAGGGTACCGATAGTGGCCCCTAGGCCCACGTCTGGGACAGGTTATGCTACCGGAGGTGGGGCCATCATCGATTCCTGCGTTGCTGCTCCAAAGTCTTTTCTTGAGCGGTTGAAGCGACATCATGCAGTTATGTCATCGCCACATGGCACTTCTTGATATGGTGAGTGGGATCTTGGCGTGCGGACCTCATGCAATTGAAGGTCTCCGGTTCCCAATATGATGTTCGTATTGATTCCCAGCGTAATCTTTCTAGCCTTGCCTGGTTGCCGCCATCGGGCTTCCAACTTCGCATCATGAAAATGGTTCACCTAGTGCGACATTTTAACAAAGTGGGCTCGGGCCCCCTTGTCATTGACGAGGTTATCTGTGAATCGGGTCCGGGTGTAATTTCCAGCCAAGCGTTGCGGAGGCTTACTAAAGGGAGAAAGTTTGCACGGGAAGAGAACTCCTGACACTTTCATTTGATCTTGCACTTAGAGCTCTCTTCCCTTGCAACACTTATTCCACTTTGGCTCCACCTTGCGGCGATGGAGTTAGGACATCCCCGTAGCAGGATCAAGAATGACACCAAGTTGTCGAGACTTCACACCTACATGGGGTAGTTGAGTGATTCCTTCAACAACTCAATTCACATCGGCAAGCTCCCCTTCAAGAAGGAAAGCCCCGGCGAGATCATGTATTTCTCGGCGTTCGCCATGGTGGGACTCATCCCACCGTTCTCCAGCTTCTTGCTGATGTTGCCGTACTTATACGGGTTGCAGCTCCACCATCTCGTCCCCCACTCCTTGCTGGTGGTGACATTCGTCCACTTTTGCGAGATGTGGGTGGGTGTGCCACCCTGCATCGAGCTCTTCCGGGCCTTCTTCACTGTCCACACAACCAGGAAAGGAAATGAGTTCCGTGGCTTCTACTACTTTGTGAAGTGCGAGAATTCTCCCTTCAAGTACTTGAAGACATTTCCTTCCAGGAAGTGATATGGCTAGAAGAAGGACTGGGTAATCATAAGGGTGGATTGTCAAGATAGGCTGGAACTACGTGAAGGCCTTCCCACTACCGACACTGATTCCTGGGAGGTGCTCCTGAAGCTGTTGTAGGAGTACAACTCGATCTTATCAAAGATCCAGAGTTGCGTGGAAGGAGGGGTGACTTCCCTGATGGCGATTACAAACTTCTTGACCAATCGTTTGGCTCCGCTGAAGACGAGGGAATGTCCAGCATGGGCATTTAGTGGATGAATGTCGCCTAGAGGGGGGGGTGAATAGGCAATAATACCTGAAATCGGTTAATCAAACGAGATTAAATTCCTGAGGCCGGACTAGTCTAATTAGGGTCGGACTAGTCCACTCAACACAGGATGAAAACCTAAAAACTTGATTTCTACAAGTGATTTGCGGAATTTAAGTTCACCAAAGATAGATGCAATGTCTAGTAACCTAGTACAATTTAGATTAACAAATGTAAGTAGTTAGGTTACACGATTTCAACAAAGATCAAAGTTAAGAACAATATAAATCCTAATAGCAATTCTAGTGAATACCAAATGTAAAGCGACAAGTGAGACAAGATTTATCCCGTGGTTCATCTCCACGAAGAAGCCTACATCCACGTTGAGAAGTCCACACAAGGATCGGGTCTCACTTGACCCTCTTCCTACTAGGCCACCACAATGGCCGACTTGGTTTCCACTATATCAAAGGGTAATCACCAAGTTTGATTCGGGCTGCTCAAAAGTTGAGGCTCCCAAGAATCAATACAACAAGGAGCACTTGAAGCTCAGCTCACACAAGCCAAACACAACACAAGTGCAAGAGATCAACCCGAGAGCCAAAGCACGATGATCTTCCTTGACTCCCCTTCCAAAACCCTAATCTCTTCAAGATTTGATCTTAGAGGGTTAGAAGGAAAAGTAGAAGGCTTTGGAAGGCTCTAGGTCAGTTGTGGCAGTGCTAGGGTTCGAGAGAGTTCAACGAAGGGCAGGGGTTCCCCTTTTTATAGGGGTCCTGACAACTAACTGTTGCCACCAGGGCAACCCCGGACTAGTCCGACCCTATGCCACGGACTAGTCCGGCCTTCTGGGACCACCGACAATTTCAAGTCATCGATTGACAAAATAGATGATGTGCATTCCAAACATTTCAAATTCAAATGGTCATGGCAACCCAGACTAGTCCAGCCAACAACAGACTAGTCCGAAGTGGATGAGAGAGGTTTAGTCTGGCTCAAAACAGACTAAACTAGGTAGGCCTGGACTAGTCCGACCACCAGGGTAGACAAGTCCGACCTCCTAGGGTTTTGCTTCGTTTTCCCACTAAGTCTCAAACGGACTAGTCCGTACCACAATGGAAATGTACGAACTCATCCAAAATGCTTTGGTCCGTCCCAAAACGGACTTCTCTGGAGGGTCCAGACTAGTCCGGCCACAGTGGCAGACATGTCCGGCCTTCTAGGGCTTAGCTCCAAATTCTCTCACCAAGGGAAGAACTAAATAGTCCGTACACAGACGGACAAGTCCGAACTCATCCAGAGACGTTTAGTCCGACCCAAAACAGACTAATCTTCCTGACCCAGACTAGTCCGGCCATAGGCCCGGACAAGTCCAACTTATGAGTGTTTTCTCTCATTTTTGATTCTCACTTGGGTTTTTCTCTCAAGTTCCACTTTGAGCCCTCTTGGATGATCTCAATGCACATGATACAACCACCCTCATACATGATACAACTAGTCTAAACTCAACACAATAGAAACCCTAATTTCTATTCTTGAGTCTTCGACCATGTTTCAACCTTTTCCTATTTGAGGGATTTTATCTCATTTCAATCATCACACCTGTGATTAAGATCAAATCAGATCTTTAGTCTCTTACTTGTCATCATCAATCATTCTAAACCTACGGGGATTCCTAGATGCACTTTCAATCTCCCCCTTTTTGGTGATTGATGACAACACATTAAGCTTCAACAAAAGGATAATACTTTTTTTCATAACATGTATTTATATAAGTAACCCCCCCTCAATGTATGCATCAAGAGTAAGGGAAATTAAGAGAGTTATCATAGATATACATGTTATGGTGGGGTGCCTAAGTGATGTGCTCATAAATTGTGGTAAGACAATAAATATGCGAGATAAACAAGTTAAGTCAAGCATAACATCACAATTGAGCATAGTACATGTGAAACATAGATTAAGTTTCACATAACTTGAAATGAGAGTTTTAAAACCATAATACATGTCCATGAGGATCAAAAGAGACAATGACTAGTTAAACTCTATGTGCCCCTTCCAACCTCTCTCCCTTTGGCATGAAGACACCAAAAAGCAAAAGAGAAGGAGAGCCCTAAGATCTACTCTTCATCATCATCGTCGTCATCGTCTCCACCTTGACGCTCACTGTCGCTCTCCGTGGCCTCCGGATCATTGGCATCTTCATCATCACCTTCATCCTCGGATGGAGCCGCCGTGGAGGTGCTAACATCACCAAATTGCGTGAGTTCTTCAGTGGTGAACTCCGGGAATGGATTCAGCTCTCTATCACTCTCTACGGTGGGAGACATGGGGACTTCGAGCTTGTCACACATCGCCTTGAGATACTTCTCTTGGCGATGCTCTATGTGACGTGGCTGAACTTACGACTTCCGGCAAGAGGTGAAAATAGCCTTGAAACACTTGAAGAATCCACTGCCAGATTGAGATGGAGGAGGAGGAGGTGGTGGCGATGAAGACATAAAGTGGGAGGCTGAGGCAATAGGATCCGCGTTCTTCCTTCTAGGTACAGGTGGCCCTGGAGTAGGAATCTAAGGACTAAGTCTTCGATGAATAATGTCCTTCTTGAGGGTAAGCGCAGACACCTTCTCGATCATGAAGATGATATAAGGAGCATAGCAACATGATCGCTTGGGTGTGTGAGAGATGTTGAAGATGTCATCAAAGATGTAGTCCACCACGTTGAATCAGACATCTACATCAATGAGTACCATTAAGTGTCTTATGTTTCCTTGAACGATGCCCGCATCTCCATCTTTGGGGGCAATTGTATTCCAGAGCACATGGTTGAGGACACTATAGAAGGGCTTGATGTTGCGAATGTGCCCGGCCTCATAAACTGCATGACTTGGATACATGTAATCCAAGGTACCCCAATCAACTGCCTTGAGGTTTGAAATAATAATATCATTCTCATGATGATCCTCCAAGTCATGAATTTGAGCGAACTCCCAGTAAGTATTGGAGTATTGCTCTCGATGGGTCATCCAAGTGATCCTCCGATCCCCATCGGTGTGGAAGTAGATAGTAGAGTAGAATTGGGCAATTACTTCCACATTCCAATTATATTGAAATACCATAAGCTTATTTAGTCCATGGAGCTCTATAGCTTTAATCACGACATTGAAGGCCAAGTGATCCTTTTGTGCCATATAGTCCCAATCAATCCACTGGGCATCTGTCACTGGCGCCTTCTTGGACATATAGATTGTCCTGTAGTAGTCACAGTGGAAATCACACCAGAAACGAGGGTCTCTGGTGCTCCTCTCGCGCTGATATACATTGACAATCTGAAGCTTCTTTGCCTTCTCAGCCCCTTTGCCTTTGAAAGTGTTAGCATTGAATGCAGCTTGGCGATTAGGGTTTGGGGCCTGTGAGGACATCCTCAAAAGACCAATAGATTGGTAGGGTCCCTTTTTAGCCTTGCTTGTTGTCTTTTTGATAGAGGTTGCCCTCTTCTTTGCTGCTTCAGCCATCGGTGCCTTTCCCTTGACTTTGGAACTTCTAGCCTCCTAAGTTATTGCTTTTTCTCCCATGGCCACAAGCCTCTTCCTTTTTGGGGCAGCCTCGGCTGCAGCAGAGCTATGTGCCTCCCTTTGCTTCTTCTTGTCGTTTCTTTCCTCTGACTGAGATTCGACGAGAGCTATAGCAAGCTCTCGCTCTTCACGATCCCGTCGATAGAGAGCTTGTCTTCCTGCCTCGACCTTGGAATTGGAGAGAGGCACGTAGTTGGAATCTGACATCGTCGCTGAGAAGTGATGTAAAGAAGAGTATATGAGTCCAAGGAAGTGTAATATAGCATTAGAGTTCGCAAAATTCATCAAGGTTAGGGTTTTCACTGTGTAACACAGACTTATCCGCCCAAGGGTTGGACTAGTCCGCATGAGTCGGACACTTCCGCCACGTGGTCAGACTAGTCCGGTATACACAGTAAGAACCTTAATATTGAGAGAATTTGCAAAAACTACGGATCTGACCACAATATTCCAGGGATATGATCACAATGATATAGGGAACAACTTCTGTGAAGAAGTTTCTATCAAAAGACCTAAAAGAATTGAACTTCGAAGGTTTTAGGGTTTAGTCAAAAATACCTCTTTAAATCATTGAATTGACGCAATGCCGATGAAGAATTGGCTTTGGATGCTTGGGGATGAGTTTCCATGCACCTTAGGGCTTCAATCAACGGATTGGAAATGATTTTTGGTGGAGGGAAGTGAAAATTGCCAATTTGGGTGTGGTTTTTGTGCATTTGAAGAGAGAGAGGGTGTTTTTGAATGAGAGTGACTGTTCGAGGGTTCCTGGGGAGTTTAAGTCCCCAGGGGCAGACTAGTCCAGTTGGGGACCCGGACTTGTCCGACATACGGGCTGGGTCCGAACTTTTCTGATTGGCCAGACTAGTCCGGTGCAGAGGAGCGGACTAGTCCAGTTTAAAGGTTGAATACTTATATATATTGAGTTTTCAACAGAGATTTGAACCTTCTGGACTATATTTTCACAAAATATCTTTGTAAACATGGTCAGTAAGCAATCAACAACCAAACTATGAGCATAATTCACAAAGATTCAATAATTTCAAAATAATTTCTAGAAAATTGAGGAGGAAGAGTTTTTCGCAAGCATGTGTGAATTTTGAAGCACATGTAATTAACAATCAGATGTGCATGACTCAAGCCACATTTCAAGAATCTATGATATTGAGCTCACTCCTAAGTTCACAAAATATTCTCTCATCTAGGGGCTTGGTGAAGATATCGACCAATTGTTTTTTGGTTTTCACATAGGAAATTGCAGTGTCTCCTTTGATGGAGTGATTCCTCAAGAAGTGGTGGCGAATATCAATGTGTTTGGTCCTTGAGTGTTCAACTGGATTGTGAGCTATTTTAATGGCACTCTCATTGTCACATAGGAGGGGGATATGGCTCAAGTTTATGCCATAGTCCCTAAGAGTTTGTCACATCCAAAGAAGTTGTGCACAACAACTTCCGGCGGTGACATACTCCACTTCGGCTGTGGAAAGAGCAAGGGAGTTTTGTTTCTTTAAGGACTAAGACACTAGAGATCTACCAAGGAATTGGCAAGTTTCAGAGGTACTCTTCCTATCAACTATGCACCCCGCATAGTCCGCATTGGAATATCCAATGAGGTTAAACTTAGAGCCCTTAGGGTACCAATGTACTAGGCTTGGTGTGTGAACCAAATATCTAAGAATTCTCTTAATAGAGGTCAAATGACACACCTTAGGAGCACACATAAGTAAGCATGATATCGGGCCTTGATGCACATAAGTAAAGTAATGAACCTATCATGGAGCGATATACCTTTTGGTCCACACTTGGACCATCTTCATTTAGATCGAGATGCCCATTGGTTCCCATTGGAGTCTTGATGGGTTTGGCTTTGTCCATATTGAAATTCTTGAGTATATCTTCCGTGTACTTTGTTTGACTAATGAATGTGCCTTCCTTGAGTCGCTTCAACTGAAAACCATGAAAGAACTTCAACTCCCCCGTCATGGACATCTCAAACCTCTCGGTCATTATCTTGGAAAACTCATCACAAAATACATTGTTAGTAGAACCAAATATAATGTCATCGACATATATTTTGGCAAACAAACAAATCATCATTAAAATGCTTAGTGAACAAGGTATAATCAGCCTTCCCAATTTTGAAATAGTTTTGAGTTAAGAAATATTTAAGGCACTCATACCAAGCTCTAGGGGCTTGTTTGAGGTCATATAGAGCCTTACGCAATTTGTAGACATGCTTTGGGAAGTCTTGAGCCTCAAAACCGAGGGGGTTGCTCCACATACACCTCTTCCTTGATTGGACCATTGAGGAATGCACTCTTGGTGTCCATTTGATGTAGCTTAAAATCATGGTGAGTAGCAAAGGCAAGTGATATGCAAATTGATTCAAGCCTAGATATTGGAGCAAAGGTTTCATAGAAATCGGAACCTTCGACTTGTGAATAACTTTGGCCACATGTCTTGCTTTTTTCCTTGTAACCACCCTGTGTTCATCTTGCTTGTTGCGGAACACCCACATGGTGCCCACAACATTCACATTTGTCCTCTTCACTAGCTCTCACACTTGATTTCTTTCAAAGTTGGTGAGCTCTTCTTGCATGGCCATCACCCAATCCAGATCTCTTAGTGCTTCTTCAACCTTGTGAGACTCCAAGGAAGAAACAAAAGAGTAATGTTCACGAAAATTTGCAACACGAGATCGAGTATTTGCCCACTTTGAGATGTCTCCTAGGATGTTGTCAATGGGATGGTCCCGTTGAACGCTTTGATGTACATTACTCTCCTAGGATACCCCCTTTTGGTGGTCTTGAATCTTCATCTTCGTCTTCCTCATTTTCATTGTCTCCCCCTTGATTGATGCTGCCATTTTCATCTTCTTGGAGCACGTCTTGGGGAACTTGTGCTTGATTGTTTTGAGGAAGAGCTTGATTGATGTGTAGGATGATCACTTGAGTCTTGAGGTTGTTCTTTTGGTCGTATATCTCCAAGTGCCATCCTTCCTATCACCACTTGTTGAGCTTCTTCTTGATCTAGCACATGAAAATCAACATGCTCCACTTGGGAGCCATTAGTTTCATCAAACACTACGTCACGTGCTACTTCAACAATTTTGGAGGATTTGTTGAAGACACGATAGGCATAAGAGTTTGAGTCATAACCAAGCAAGAAACCCTCATCGGACATAGAAGCGGAGTTTGAAGTTCTAGGCTTCTTGTTCAGAATATAGCATTTGCTCCCAAAAACACGAAAGTAAGAAATGTTGGGCTTGTCACTGGTTAGGAGCTCATGAGATGTCTTCTTAAGGATGCAGTGAAGGTACAACCGGTTTATGGCATGGCAAGTGGTGTTAACCGCTTCCGCCCAAAACCGGTTTGATGTCTTGTATTCGTCAAGCATGGTTCTTGCCATCTCGATGAGGATCCTATTCTTCCTCTAGACCACCCCATTTTGTTGAGGGGAGTAGGGGGTCGAGTACTCATGCTTGATGCCTTCTTCATCCAAGAATTCTTCAATTGAGTGTTCTTGAATTCGGTGCCATTGTCACTCCTTATAGTCTTGATTCTTAAGGAGAAATCATTTTGAGCTCTCCTCATGTACTTCATGAGAACACCGTGAGTCTCACTCTTATCATGCAAAAGGAACACCCAAATGAAACGTGAAAAATCATCAACAATTACAAGACCATATTTGTTACTGCCAATGCTTATGTAGGCGATTGGACCAAAGAGATCTATGTGTAAAAGTTCCAATGGTCTTGTTGTTGTCATGATGTTCTTGGATGGATGTTGGGCTTCAACTTGCTTCCTGTCTTGGAATGCGCTACATGGCTTATCCTTATCGAACACAACATTCTTCAAACCTCAGATGTGCTCGCCCTTATGGAGTTTTTGCAATTTCCTCATCCCAACATGGGCTAGCCTTCTATGCCAAAGCCATCCCATGTCAGTTTTTGCAATTAAGCATGTATCAATCTGGGATTTATCTGCGGTGGAATCCACAAGATAGAGCTTTCCCTTGAGTAGACCCTTAAAAGCAATTGAGTCATTGCTTCTGCTTGTGACGGTCACACCCTCATTAGTGAATAAACAATTATAACCTTTGTCACATAGTTGTGATATGTACAAGAGGTTATAATCAAGTGAATCAACATATAAATCATTTGAAAGTGTATGATTAGGGGATATAGCAATTCTACCGGTGCCAAGGATTTTTCCTTGGCTATTTTCCCCAAAATAGATCCCTTCACTTGGATCTTCATTTTTCTCATACTCTACAAACATCTTCCTCTCTTCGGTCATATGATTAGTGCATTCGCTATCAAGAACCCACTTGGTTCCAGTGGAGGAGTATGCCTACAAAAAGAATTTAAGGCTTGGCTTTAGGTACCCAAGCGGTGTTGGGTCCTTTGATGCTAGTCAAGAGGCACTTGGACACCCACACACAAGGTTTAGGACTCTCGTGGTGTGGCCCAACATACATACCATATGCTTTACAAAACTTGTTCCTTAATAACACATATGAAGCATCAAAATCATGGAACAAGGGATGAGGTTCCTTCTTAGCCATTTTAGGATATGTAGCAATGTTCTTTCCTTTATTAGTATTATATGAACCTCCTTTTACAAAAACAGTGAAGTCTTTGCCATTCTTGGGAGTTTTGGCGTTTTGCCTCCTCCCCCTATAGTAGCCAAGACCATCCTTGAAAAGGGGATGTCTTATGTTGGTATATGCACTACGTGCATATGCCATCTTCTCCTTGTCAAATATGCCAACTTAAGCTCATCTTTAAGTTTTATAATCAAGTTAGAGCATTTGCAAGGTTGAGTTGTTTCAGTTTTGATCTAGCAACAGGAGCAAAAGTTTCATCAGAATCTAGACATTCAAGTTGTGTGAAACCTTGAGCAACCAACCTAGCCTTATTTCTAACCACAACCTCATCCCCACTTTTTTTTTAAACACCCATTTAGTTCCAATCAAAGTGTGAACTTGAGGTGGAGATACAAGTTTCCAAACATTATTTCTTTTAAAGTTTTCTAACTCTTCTTGCACGGCAATAATCCAAGATTCATTAGTTAGTGCGTGTGATATATCTTTGGGTTCAAAAGAAACAACAAAAGTAGAATGAGTGTGAGAGTTTGGATCGTAAAACCTGAACCGTGTGACTCGTTCGTGCAAGCTTCCAATAAATTGTTGTGGAGCATGACTTTTGAGAACCCGATGGAGAGTGGACACTTCACAAGCTTCTTCTTCTTCATGTTCATCACAAATCTATGAGCTTGTGACTTGAGGACGATCCGGACCAGCAATGGTGGTCATCGTTGTTGGTTGTGAATCAAAATCAGGAGCTAGAACAATGTCATTAGCTGCTGAATTTTTGGGCAGCATCACAACTTCTTCCTCATCTTCAACGAAAAAACACTCCCCCTGCGGATATGGATCCGGATCTGCAATATTTGAGCTAGTACCTGGGCTAGCTTCATCAAAAGAAACTTCAGAAGTCTCCACAATTTTGTTAGTATCAAGTAAAAGCACACGGTAGCTTCTTGTATGAGATGGATAACCAAGAAACATGCCATCAACAGATCTAGCTTCAAATTTATCAAGATTACCATGTTTCTTAACAAAGCATTTGCAACCAAAGAACCTAAATAGTGTGACACTAGGCTTGTGTCCAAACCAAAGCTCATACAATGTTTTTCCTAGCCTAGTGTAACACCCTCATTTTCATGCATCATGCCCTACATACACTCATATACATGTTTAACATTAACCCACAACAAGAGGAAACAAGTTTAAAATTGATTTGGAGCATTTAAAATTGATTTGGAACAAAACCGCACTTAAAACGCAGGAAAGTGCGGACTAGTCCGATTTTGCTGAGGACTAGTCCGATTTCTCTCTGACTAAAAATGGACTTGTCCGTTTTTGCTGCGGACTAGTCCCATTTTGGCTCTGGAAACTTTCGTACTTGTCCGATTTTGTGCGGACTAGTCCGATATTCCAAGAATCCTTGAAAAATTTGCTAAGTCCTTGGACTTTATTGGACTAGTCCGGTGTTCCAGGGGACTTGTCCGATTCCCTCTCTATTCAAAGTCGGACTTGTTTGATGTTTGGCCAGACTTGTCCGATTTTCTCTCTGGACGACTTCGGACTAGTCTGATCCTTTGCGGACTTGTCCGATATTTCGCGACTCCGAGTTGACCTTTTGTTTTACGACTTGTTACTTGGGTTTCACGTTAAGTGGGCCTAGGGACGTCGTGCCTAACTCTTTTAGAGCCCATGTGGGACTCTAAACCGGCCTCTACTAATCCCAAAACTCGAAATCCAGCTAACCCTAGCCTCCACCTCTATATAAACAACCCCACCCCTTGGATTGACATCTATTTGCCACTTTTCCACCCACCCAAACCCTAGTTCATGGGGAGCCACCATCAAGGAGGGAGGAGAAGATCCCAAGCAAGAAGAAGAAGAGGAGGAAACGAAGGAGGATCAAGATCTCCACCAAGTTTCATTCTTCACCACCAATTCATCCCCAAGTTTATCACCAACCCTAGATTATCAAGATCCAAGTGTTACCTCCATGTTTCTTGATTCATTGGAGTTCTAAACACCTGGTATACTGTCGGTACCCTGGGAACCGTACACCCCTTGAGATTACAAAGATCTCAAGGGAAAGTCATCTACTTGATTTGAAGACCTTCGGAGGCCCACATGTCAGACATAACCGGACCCGCTTCTCCAGCATGGAAAATCCCAGGGTCGCCACACATACTATCAAACCGGAGTTACCGCCCACAAGGGGGAAGCTCCGGGCTATGTACTGAAATGGCACCCTCGGACCTAACCCCAGACCGAGGGAAGCTCCAGAACTGACACGTGTTAGGTAGATCCGGAGTTACCTGTTTCCCACAGTACACTCCGGAGCTGCCACGTGTCCAACTATCGGATCTTCAGCCTCTAACCTCCAGAAGACTCCACAACAGCTCTGGATCTTCAAAGGGGAATCAAAGACTTCAAGACCCGATCAAGTGTCATTAATACTATATTAATGACACACGATCGGACGACCTTAATTACCAGTAATGGTGCTGTCAAAGCCCATTACTCGGTCATTAAGGGCAATTAAACGTGTTGAATGAGTATCAATATTAGTAACCGTCGGGGCCACATGTCGGGCCAGGATAACTTGTAACGGCCTGCCCTTGTACTATAAAGGGACAGGCCAACGACAGACTCTACACGTTCCATAGACGCTCGATACACTACACGCTCACTCTACACTCTGAACTCACTTTGAGCTCAGACAACCAATACAACACCAACACATCCCGTGGAGTAGGGTATTACGCTCAGGCGGCCTGAACCACGTAAATCTACGTGTCTCCTGTGTCATTTACAATTCACCTTCTTGAATCTCCGCGCGCCCACACCGAACCACAAACTCCTCTAACACTTTAGTAGTGTCGAGAGATCTGCCGGATCTAAACCACCGACAGTTGGCGCGCCAGGTAGGGGCGCCTGAGATTTCAAGAATGGTGAATTCAGCTGCTGGATCATCCAACGGTCATCCTGCTGTTCAAGCTGTTGTGGGCAATCCCTCCAATATGCAGCCACCAGCAGGAGCCTCAGCGCCAGCAGGAGTCACACTACCACCACCACCGCCTCCACCAGCAAATCAAGATGGACAACGCGATGGTGCACCGGCGTCAATCACTGCGTCAGCAAATCATGACAACCCGGAACACGCGCTCCATGCAGCACGTGCTCTTCTCCAACGCCCACCACCTCCAGATGCATCCCGGGATGCACTGGAGCAGTGGAGGGCTGATATGGAACATTTGGTTGCAGCAGCAGCCGACCGCATCAGCAACCAGGGTCCTCCTCCTTCAGGACGGGCCCCGTCGCAGCGATGGACCTTGTCTGGCAGACTTGGTCCGCACGTTTCCAACAACCGAAGACGTGCTGCATTCCAGCAGGTGACGTCATTGCCTTCCGGGGCACGACGCACTCACACGGTATCCAGGCTTTCAACTCATGACCTCCGGGCGGAGCTTGATCGCCGATACCGCCAACAAGACGGCCGAGTCCATATTGAGCATGCTCGTGAAAGACGAGAAGCTCAAGACGTTCCTACTCCTGAAGGAGTAGGAGGAGGCTGTTCAGCCCTGGCCATGCATCTGCGTATGGTTAGGTGACCACAGAAGTTCTGGCCTCACCTGCTAGAGAAGTTCGACGGGACCGTCAATCCTGTCGAATTTCTTCAGATTTACTCCACTGCTATCTTGGCAGCTGGAGGAAATGAGGCCGTAATGGGCAATTATTTCCCAGTGGCTTTAACTGGGACCGCCAAGTCCTGGTTTATGAGCCTTTCACCCAACTCCATAAACAGTTGGGAGGAGCTGTGCCGGCAGTTCACCGCCAATTTTGGGAGTTCATACACCCGACCAGGCACTGAACTGGACCTTTTTGCAGTCGTGCAAAAAGGTGGAGAATCCCTGTGATCATTCATCCAGAGGTTCTCTCAGGTACGAAACACTATCCCTTCTATCTCTAGCGCCTCTGTCGTTGTGGCATTCAGACAGGGTGTACAGGATAAGAAGATGTTGGAGAAAGTGGCGATCAAGGAGATCACCAGTGTCACGGAACTCTTCAGTTTGGCCGACAAATGTGCCAGAGCTGCGGTGGGTCGTGAAATGCACTCCAAACCAGCTCCAGAGGATCACAAGAAATCCTCCAAAGGAGAAGCCGCTACCTCCAGGAGTGGCAAAAAGAAGAAGAAGACCAACGGCAAGAAGAAGCCGTCGGCTGGTACATCCAATGTTGCAGCTGCTGTAGCTCCGGGTGGCCGGGGGCCACGCCCCGAGAAGCGACCTCGACCGTCTTCTGGAGACGGTGGCAAATCCAAGGTGTGGTGTCCAATTCACAAAACGGGCAGCCATAGTTTGGAAGACTGCCGGGAGGTCCAAAACTTTGCCGAGCGCTACAACAAGCGCCAAAAAGAAGCTCCTTTCCGTCAGAGGGAAGGAAAACAAAAAGTTGACAAAGCTCCGGCTGAAGAGGAGTTAGGTTTTCAGGATCCCAAAAAGGTCCTGAAAGCCGTCTACACCTCCGTCGACGACGATTCCGACGTCTCTGACAACGAGCGTCGGAAGACCATGAACACCATCTTTGGTGGATCATGGGACATCACCTCCCGCCGCGTCATCAAGACTATGCGTCGGGACATGGCTGCTGTAGCTCCTACAGCCAGGGCGGAACCTCATCGGAAGTGGATGGACACAACCATCACTTTTGATGCTTCGGACTGCCCTCGAAACATGGTTGGAGTAGGTCAGCTACCTTTGATGGTATCTCCTATCATCAATAAAATCCAGCTCCACCATGTCCTGGTAGACGGAGGTTCGGGGCTTAACCTCATATGTTTCGAAGCTTTTACCAAGCTTCAGCTCCGACCTTCGGATCTCCACCCCTCCCGACCTTTCTCTGGAGTAGGTCCGGGAGCCATTACCTCACTCGGAGCTATTACTCTCCCCGTTACCTTCGGGACACGGGAGAAGTATCGCACCGAGAAGTTGGTCTTTGACGTTGCTTAGATCATCTTACCCTTCAATGCCATCTTGGGTAGGCCTGCCTTGTACAAATTCATGGCAGCTGCTCATTATGGCTACCTGGTGTTAAAGATGCCAACACCAGTAGGCATTCTCCGGATCCGCGGAGATCGTACTGCTCTGGAAGAACTACATGCACTTACCACGGCACAAGAGGAGGACTCCAGGAAGGAGCAAGCTCCAAAACCCCCGAGCAGTCATCAACGAGGCTCGACATCTGCACCTCGTGTGCAGCCAAGCGGCGACGCCGACATTCCCATCAAAGTCATCCAAATCGGTTCTGATGCCGCTCAGATCACCAGTATATCGGGAGGATTGAACGACAAATAGGAACTCGCGCTCATCGCTTTCCTCCGGGCTAATGTCGACGTGTTTGCCTGGCAACCGTCGCAAATGCCTGGGATCCCCAGGGAAGTGATTGAGCACAATCTGAAGATCTACCCCGATGCCCGGCCTGTGCATCAGAAGCCTTGGAAGCAATCCGTAGAGCGACAGAACTTCATTCGACAAGAAGTGAAGAAGTTGCTCGAAGCTGGATTCATCCGAGAAGTCTTCCATCCAAAATGGCTGGCAAACCCAGTCATTGTGCCCAAGGCCGGCGGGAAGCTTCGGATGTATATGGACTACACAACGCTAAATAAGGCATGTCCAAAAGATCCATTCCCACTACCTAGAATAGATCAGATAGTGGATTCCACCTCCGGGTGTGAATTACTGTGTTTCCTAGACGCATATTCTGGGTATCATCAAATCAGAATGTCTAGAGAAGATGAAGAGCATACCTCTTCATCCTGGTAAGTCACCGGGGCATAGAAGCTAATCCGGCGAAGATCAAGGCCATTGAATACATGCGGCCACTAGCCCGCATCAAAGATGTCCAAAAGCTAACTGGATGTCTAGCAGCCCTCAGTCGGTTCATTTCAAGACTGGCGGAACGGGCACTCCCCTTCTTCAAGTTATTGAGGAAGTCCGGACCATTCCAATGGTCTGAAGAAGCAGAAAAGGCGTTCCAGCAGCTAAAACAGTTCCTCACCACCCTACCAATTCTGGTAGCTCCGAACCCTGGTGAGCCTTTGCTGCTTTACATTTCAGCTACTGACGAAGTCGTCAGTATGGTCCTGGTCGCGGAGAGTCCAAAACTACTCCATACTCAGGGATCCAGACCCCTTCGGGAGGGTCTGGAGATTCCTAATAGCGAGTCTGGGTCCCAGCTCCCAGATTCGAATCCACAAGAAGCCACTTCAGAAGACCCAGACTCCCCCGAGAAGATCCAGGTCACTTCTGAAGAAGCTCCGGGTTCCTCCAGCCAGGACCCGGAGGTCCCCGAAGAAAACCCAGATCCCTCCGGGAGGATCCGGGTCAGTGGAGAGGAAGCTCCGGGCCCCTCCGAGAGGGTCCGGACCATTCAGCGCCCAGTGTACTTCATTAGTGAAGTATTACATGATGCCAAGACTCGATACCTAGAGGTGCATAAGCTGCTCTATGCAGTTCTTATCGCCTCCAGGAAGCTTCGACATTACATCTAAGCTCACAAAATCTCAGTGGTGACCACTTACCCACTTCGAGCAATCTTGCATAATCCCAACTCAACTGGGAATATTGCAAAGTGGGTAGTGGAATTGGCCGAATTTGATCTCAGATTCATTTCAAGGCAAGCAATCAAGAGTCAAGCATTGGCATATTTTGTGGCGGAATGGACTCCCTCTCCATCAAACCCTGGGGGCCACAGTGAGCAGAAGCCGGAACACGAAGCTCCGATCTTCACCGAGCCTCATTGGACCCTCTACTTCGACGGCTTCATGCAAAAGCAGGGGGCCGGAGCTGGAATCCTTCTCCTCGCACCAACTGGGGAGAAGGTGAAATACATGGTACACCTTGACTTCAAGGCGACCAACAACATGGCGGAGTACGAAGCACTCATCAACGGACTAAAGGTGGCACTGGCATACGGTGTCGAGCAACTGCTGGTCAAGGGAGATTCACAGCTCATCATTAAGCAAGTGAAGGGTGAATGCTCCTGCGACAATCTCCAGCTAGCTGCTTACCTCCTTGAAGTCCAGAGGCTCCAGACGGACTTCGAAGTCCTAGATCTCCACCATGTCCAGCGTGCCCACAACGCTGAAGCCGACAAACTCCCAACGAAAGCTTCAACTGGAGCTTCGGCTCCTGACGGAACTTTTGTCCGGAGGTTGTCAAAACCCACAGCTTAGCCTCCCGAACTGAGCGAAGGGGTCGAGATCAGCATCCCGAAGCTGGCGGTCCCGATGGCCCTGTTACCATGACAGCCATCAAGGGTCGTAGGTGCTGCCGGAAGCTCCGAGCAACCCAACACGCAAGACTAAAATGCTCAAGTTAGTTCCGATGCATGGATCTCGGAGATCCAGAACTACTTGAAAGAGAACATCCTTCCTGACGATGATGTATCCGCTGACTGGGTAGTCAGATTGGCTAAAAGATACACGTTGGTAGAAGGGGATCTCTACCGGCGCGGTGCCAATGGCATCCTAATGCGGTGCATCACAAGGGAAGAAGGTTGCGAGCTCCTCGCAGAAATCCATGGAGGCGAGTGTGGGAACCACGCGTCTTCCCGCACGCTGGTTGGTAAAGCCTTTCGGCATGGCTTCTACTAACCTACAGCACTCCAGGATGCAACTGAGCTGGTGAAGAAATGCGAAGCATGTCAATTTCATGCAAAGCAAATTCACACACCAGCTCAGCCCCTAAAAATGATACCTTGGGACCTTTCCCAAGAGCCGTCGGAGGTTACAAGTTCCTGTACCTCGCCATTGAAAAGTTCACCAAGTGGCCGGAAGCAACTCCAGTTGTGACAATCAACAAGCAATCTGCTATCAACTTTCTGCAGTCCATTGTATGCAGATTTGGAGTCCCAAACAAAATCATCACTGGTAATGGGACCCAATTCACAAGCTCTGCATTTCAGGGATATTGCAAAGACCTCGGCATTCAAGTTTTCTACGCCTCCGTAGCTCACCCAGCAAGCAATGGCCAAGCCGAGAGAGCAAATGCTGAAATCCTTAAAGGACTCAAAACGTGCACCTATGAGCGTTTGAAAAAACATGGAGCCAACTAGATTGAAGAGCTTCCGCCCACTTTATGGGCCAATAGGACATCTCCAAATTGGTCAACTGGAGAGACACCCTTCTTCCTGGTGTATGGAGCTGAAGCAATCCTTCCTCCGGAAATCACCTTGGGGTCACTCTGGGTCCGGACCTTTGACGAAGCCACGCAGGACCAGCTCCGGCGTGAAGACCTAGACCTCCTTGAAGAGGGAAGGTGCCAAGCAGCTGTTCGGAATGCCCGATACCACCAAGCCCTTCAGCTCTATCATCAGCGGCATGTACACAACCGACAGCTCGAGGAAGGCGACCTGGTGCTACGGAGAATACAATCCAGAGAAGGGTTAAACAAACTCTCCCCTAGCTGGGAGGGACCCTTCCGAGTGATTAAAGTATCCCGTCCCGGGAGCGTTCGCTTGGCTACCGAGGATGGGACACCTCTCCCAAATCCTTGGAACATTGAGCACCTCCGTATGTTCTACACTTAATATCACGGAGGTGAGTCTGTAGTAACTTGAGGTGTATGTTATAGAGTCATTGTACAGAGTTGGGTAGTTCCTCCGGGAGAACAGCTGGACCTTTCCCGGAAGGTCCGCAAAGTTCATGCAACACTTGTCACAGTCTCAGGACTAAAAGTGTGGCTAGCTACCCTGGGTCAAACGAGAAATAAAACACGCTTAGCCTGGTTCCGTACCCTAAGAGTGTACTTGTTTCCCCTGTACCCCAAACCTATAATGAAAGACATCATCATGTGAAACAGACTCCGCGTGCATTTATTTTGTATAGGCTCAACATTTTTTATTTTTCTCTTTCTTGTCTATAACAAAGACGTGCAATTCTTAAGAAATTTTAGTTCTACCGGTTCATATACGATTCAAGTTGTATTGTCGATTCTTTTGGATTCAAATATTGTTCATGGCCCACTCGACTGAATGTCGCCAAGCCAACCTAGGGTCAGAGTGTGCTATCGGCTTAGCCTGGTCAACCACCCTAAGTACGCCACTCTACCTACACCCCGGCAGTCCGAAGTAAGGCGGGTCCAAGTACAATTGGATCTGGAAGAAAAAGACGACGCATTCGGTTGTATTTTGAATCGCGTTTGACCTAAAATTTTCTCGAGAGTCGTAAGCCGCGACGAAGTTATAGGCAAGAAACGAATTTTACTATTTTTCTTGGCTTCAGTGTGCAGGAAAAATAAAAAATCTACGTTGATGGAGAAAAGCCGGAGCTAACAAAGCTCCGACTCCCCTAGGTGGCTTGTAATCGATGTTAAGCATTGAAAATGAGCATCACCGGAGCGAACAAGCTCCAGTAGAGCTAGGGGGGCCAGCCGTCGACGCTAAATAAAAGATGGTGAGAAGACCCCACAAACGGAGTCTGCTACCGACAAACTACGTGTTGGAAAAGGTCACTGCCGGAGCTACTAAGCTCTGACACCCCAGAGGTCTAACTGTCGATGCTCTACGCGTTGATAGGGACTATTTCTGGAGCTACTAAGCTCCGACGGTAGTCAATGCAGGAGCTTCTAAGCTTCAGCAAACTCAGGGGGCCTTCACTATCGAAGACTTCGGACCTACACTCTACAAGTTCGAAGCAAGTGAGTCTTCAACAAAACACAATATCCTCTTAGTACATGTTCACAATCAAATTGTGTACATCTACCAGGGGGCCAAGTGAAGATAAAAGTGTTGAAGACAAAAAGTGAAATTCACAAAAATTTGTGGATTTCATTCATCTGGAGACAAGGGATTACAAAATTGAGGAAGAAGAAGAGAGAATACAAGTAGGAACTACAAAGATGGTCCTAGACCCCATGGAAGAATTGGGCGACCTTCTGGGCAACCTCCGACACGTTGGCTAGGGCAGCTTCACCTTCTCCTTCAACGGGACCTTCAAGCACCGGGTCCAAAGGAAATTGGGGATTCCGGCTGGTGTAGCACGTCAGCACATATTCTGCGATGTTCTTTGCCAGAGATTGCCCCTCAACCACCAATTGATCCGCGATGACGTCGCCCACCTTGGAGAGTTTGCTACCTGCCGAGCTCAACGCCTGCAACGCTAGGTCCGACTCTGGCTCCGGATCATCCGGACGCACGGGACTGAAGCCCATCGGTGTCAGGGCGTCGTTGGCCTTGCCCAAGAACTCCCAAATCTGTAGGGAGTCCGCAGTCCTCAAGCCCTTTATTTCTTCCAAGGATCTCCTGGCCGCCACTACTTCAGAATTTTCGCGAGCGAGGCGCTCAACTTCTTTGGCGTTTTGCTGAATCTTTTCAGCAACTCGCTTCTCGAGTTTTCCGAGCTCCTCCTCCCGGAGGTGGATCTTGTTCTGGCGGTCAACCAGGTCTTTCTCCCTGCCCCTCACTTTCTTCTATCTGGCAGCAAGGGCACACTCTTGCTCGTAGAGTTCCTGCCCTCGCACCCATGCCTTCTCCTCCTCCTCGGTGCAGCGCTCTTCCAATTTCTTGGCATGGTCTTCGAGGCCCTTGTCGCCCAGAGCCACCTTCTCGGTGAGCTCCTCCTCCCTCCTCAGGACGTCATCCCGCAGCTCTAGGAGTTTCTACTCTTCATCTTCGAGCCGTTTCTCCCTCTCTTCAAGTGCCTCCCGGCGCATGATGAGTGTAGTGTTAATGGCCTCAAGCCTCTCTTGGCATTCATCGGCCGCACTGTTAGCTGCTTTGGTCTGCTCGTAAATGGCCCAGAATTGAGCGTCGAGGGAGCGAGTCATACTCTCCCTGTCATCCAACAATTTGCCCCAGTACTCCAGGTGGACCTTCTCCCGCTTGATCCACTCTTTGTCATCTGCTAGCCTCGACTGCGCTAGCTTGGTCTCGAAGTAGAGCCGGTTGCGCCACAGCCTAAGGGTTTGGCGCTCCTCTTCAAGAGCCTTGCTGTCGTGGAAGAAGGCCAGTTGAACTTGACGCAGACTGGAACAGGCGTTGTCAATAGACAATGACAACGGGATAGGTTCCGGACCTGCTGGTGTCTCCTCCGCTGGTTCCAGCGGGTTTTCAGATACAAAAATTGGGTCCCACTCCACAAGAGTGGTCCCCTGAGTCTCCATGGCACTAGGGCCGTCCTTCGGGATGGCCTCAGTCGCCATCGAGGAAGGCCCCGCCGCCAGGTCTTCATTTGCCCCCTCAGACAGGGGGCCAGCAACTTCACCAGGGCACTCCGGCTCAGCCGCGAGTACCTCCGGCGTCGTCACTTCCGGAGCAGGGGCCGCTTCTGGCTCTGGCCTGGGCACCTCCTCTATTGGGGGCTCGAGCTCCGATGCCTCTGCAACAACCGGCTCGGGAGTCGAAAGATCTTCATCATCAATCGGCCCTGCGGCCGGAGCGCCAACAACGGTCGGCTCTGCGGCCGGTGCTTTAGAGGTAGCTGGCCCAACTGCGGGAACTTCCTCAACATCTGGCGCGCACGCCGGGACTTCAATCACCTCCGGCTCAACCTCTGGAGCTTCTACAATTTCCGGCTCTGGGGCCGGAATTACTGCTTCCTCCAGCTCAACGGCCGGAGCTTCCATCATCTCAGCACCAGGTCCTGGAGCTTCAACCTCCAGGACAGGTGCCGCTGGCGCATCTTCTCTCCCGTGGTCCGGCGCTACCACGGGAGTCTCTGGGGATGAGTCAAGGTCCATGACCACGACAGCTGGCGCCGGAGCTGTCGCAGCTTCAGCCACCACTTGGGGCGGCACCAGGACAGGAGCAGAAGCTCCCGCCCTCACAGCTTTAGCTGTTGTGGCTGAGGGTGGAGCCTCACTCCTCTTCTTGGGAATGCTGCAGATGATGGACGAAGAAACTTAAAAAATAGTTACTACAACTAAACAACCGTCCAAGGTAAAGATTAAAAATTACCTTGGGAGGCTTCCACACCAACTTGCGCGGAACCTCTTTCTCGGGCATTCTGGTCTGGTCATAGCCGGCGTGGAAGCTCCGGAAGGCCCCCCGGAACTCATTGCAGCCACAGGCGTTTCCCTAGTCGAGGCCCCCCTCGATCTGGAAGGACCTCCGGACCTAGAGGCCTCAACCGGCCCTGGTGCTGGAGTCGCATGCCCGGAGCTAGCACCCCGGGAGGACCCCGCTGCGGGTACAGTCACCTCGGTTGTAGAAGACCTCCCCCTCCGGCGAGAAGGAGCCGATGCAGAGGTGGTAGGCTTGACGGACCTTCCGTCAGCATGCTGCAGCTTCCTCTCCCGGTTCAAGGGTTCGTCTGCCGGCTCCTTGCCCTTGCCGATGACCTCGACCCTTGGCTTCGGGGAACGGTCGGAACCACCTTCGGAAACCCAGGGATCGCCACCCTGGAGATCGATCTTCTCTCGACGACACCGAGGTCGTCAAGCACATGCATCTTCCGCTGGAGCTCCCTGCTGATTTCTACTTCCACGTTCAGAGGGAGAAAAGCTAATGGCGGAGTCAAGTCGTCACCCGCGACGTCGATGTCGTGCTGGAACTTCTTGAGGTGGAACTCCAAGGTTGTCCCCACCATGTTGGACTTCAGCCCGGTCTCGACCCGGTCGTCGTCCATCATGATGTTGAGGGCCCAAGCGAGTTTTTCTCTCCTCTTCAGCGGTGCCCACCTGTTGACTAGGAAGTTACAAAACACCGCCTGAGGAGTTAACCTCCCTCCACGCACTGGCGGATCCTGGTCAGAGCAGGGTTGAAGGCGTCCGCCAACACCGGAGCTTCACTCCAGATCGTCGTGTCAATGTTGGGGAGGCCTTCGTGCAGCTCCAGCCTCTCATGCTCTTCCACCCGGATGACTATCCAGTCCTTCTTCCAGTCATCCCACTTCCCAGAGGGAAACGACCGGATGTACTTGAATGGGCACTTCTTGCGCTTCACGAAGTAGTAGAAGCCAAGGTACTCATTGCTCCTGCCGGTGGTATGGATATGGTGAAGAAGGTCCGGAAGAGTTCAATGCAACGGGGGATGCCCACCCACATCTCACAGAAGTGGACGAAGATAGACACAAGGAGAATGGAGTGAGGGCCAAGGTGGTATAGGTGCAGACCATAAAAGTCTAGCAGCATCAAGAAAAAGGAGAAAAAAGTTGGGATCAACCCCACGATGGCGTACGAAGAAAAGTACACCATTTCGCCGGCGTGCTCCTTCTCAAATGGGAGCTCTCCCCCGGCGCGGACCATGCGGTTGAAGAAGTCCGGGGACCATCCCATTGGGGCCCGGACCTTCTTCAGGTCACCGTCGGTCCTCAAACGACTCTCGTGGAGACCCAACTCCATCGCAGCACAGCAAGGAAAGAGAGGAAACGCGAAGCACAAGTTGGGAGTTTGAGCGCAAGATCAAATGAGAGGCGTAAAGAACTCCAGACGGTGCGCGCTTTCCTTCTTAAGTAAGCTCTCGCAACGCTTGGATGGAAACTGCAAGGAAGTCGAAGATACCACTCAAAAATTCCACCCAGCCGATGACAAGAGGGCCCGGGACCACTCCGACGATCAAGTCGAGGTTCTTACCCAGGCGAACGGTTGTCATCATGAGGCGGGAAGCCCGAAGGCGGCGGCCTGACAAGGCGCGCGGAACCGTTACGATTTTCGTATTGGGAACCGGCGACCTTCAATTGCGTGAGATCCGCACGCCAAAGATCTCATCTGCCGTACACGGGATATGCCACGCGGCGAGGATTTAACTCCAAACCATCGCCAACGGCACATCTGAATACCTTTGAAGACTCAGTTCAAAAGTCGAGAGGATGGACCCACCTCCGACGGAATGACTTCACCTATGGGGTCTTCTCCAGAGGTGGGCCCAGGGGGCCACTATCGGTACCCTGGGAACTGTACACCCCTTGAGATTACAAAGATCTCAAGGGAAAGTCATCTACTTAATTTGAAGACCTTCGGAGGACCACATGTCAGACATAACCGGACCCGCATCTCCAACATAGTTAATCCCAGGGTCGCCACGCGTACTATCAAACCGGAGCTACCGCCCACAAGGGGGAAGCTCAGGGCTATGTACCGAAATGGCACCCCCGGACCTAACCCCAGACCGAGGGAAGCTCCGGAACTGACACGTGTTAGGTAGCTCCGGAGTTACTTGTTTCCCACAGTACACTCCGGAGCTGCCACGTGTCCAACCGTCGGATCTTCAGCCTCTAACCTCCGGAAGACTCCACAACGACTCTGGATCTTCAAAGGGGAATCAAAGACTTCAAGACCCGATCAAGTGTCATTAATACTATATTAATGACACACGATCGGACGACCTTAATTACCAGTAACGGTGCTGTCAAAGCCCATTACTCGGTCATTAAGGGTAATTAAACGTGTTCAATGAGTATCAATATTAGTAACCGCCGGGGCCACATGTCGGGCTAGGCTAACTTGTCACGGCCTGCCCTTGTACTATAAAAGGACAGGCCGACGACGGACTCTACACGTTCCATAGACACTCGATACACTACACGCTCACTCTACACTCTGAACTTACTTTGAGCTCAGACAACCAATACAACACCAACACATCCCGTGGAGTAGGGTATTATGCTCAGGCGGCCCGAACCACATAAATCTTTGTGTCTCCTGTGTCATTTACAATTCACCTTCTTGACTCTCCGCGCGCCCACACCGAACCACAAACTCCTCTAACACTTTAGTAGTGTCGGGAGATCTGCCGGATCCAAACCACCGACATATACCTTCTATTATCTTTTCGTTACGTGAATTCAACCCCTAATCTCCGAATTTACATCGATCTAGAAAACCCTAATCTACTGATCTCGCAGTGGGCGGACTTGTCCAGCCCCTAGCGGACTAGTCCGGTCTTCCTGGTTAAATTACATAAAATTGATTCTAAAATTTGATCTAATCGAATCCAAACCTGTATAAACTTGTTAAAATCTATTAGAACTAGTTATTTGTCATTAAAAGCAATCAATTAACAAGTTCTACCTTTCATTTGCATCAATCATGATTGTCATGTCATATTGAGTAATATTTGTGCACTCTTTGATTGTGTTTCTTGTCTTGTATGTTTCTTGTGTGGATTAGACGGATTTGCGCTAGAAAGTACCGCGGAGGATCTACAGCACCAAGGGTTTGAAGGATTTGATCTTAATCAACAGCAAGAACAAGGAAAGTGTCCTTGAAGCATATTGATCCTGTTTTGAAATAAATGTTTTATTTGCAAAATTGCATGCTTGTGTCAATTTTGATGGGAATCCTATGATAGGAAGTTGACTAGCTTTGTTTAACCACCCTGGTCACCTGGAATATATGGTAGAGAGTCGGGAAGGGCTTTTTACCTTTTTGCTTCGCTTAATCAACTGGGATGGGAAACAACTATACCACTCAACTTAATTATGCATGGATGAGATTATGGTTAACATGAACTAGTTAAATATGATATGGTAATGGGCGATCTAAGCAAGCCTGGTATTTGGATGGGTTGGAGGTCATGGTGGTTTACTTGCTTTAGATCTAAGGACCGGTTCATGCGAGAATAAGCTAAGACTACAGTGTCAACATGAGGCCAAGTATGGGTGCGGCGTAATTGATTAATTAGGGATTTGCCAGTACTATTTGGACCATTAAGGATGCTTGGGGAAGGGGTAGTCAGATTGGGTTTGTTGATGATTGGTGAGACTACCCTGTGATCCGAATGGCTCAAGAGGGGGCCCTTGGTTGAAGATGATCTCTGCGGGAGACATTGCCACCGGTGAAACCTCAGTGGGGTCTAAATAGGCTAGTAATCCCTTTGTAAAGGCTATTTTGTGATCTCTTGGCTACACACCTACGAAAGTGTGAGACGGCATAATGGAGGTTCCTTAGTCACTAAAAGGTGATGAAATCACGAACACGTGGGTAATGTGGTACAAACTCTGCAGAGTTAAAGAAAACTATCATGATAGTCGTGCTCCCGATTATGAGCACCTGGACAGCTTCCATGATTAGAGGGAACTCGGTATTGGGATGGTATTTGGGATGGTTATGGTTTGGTAATGGTTATGGCTGGTTATGGATTTATTCCTGGTATTGAATATGGTTATTGGCAAATGGTGAAATCTGGAATTATTGATGAGGATGGTGAATTGTGGACTGGTATTATGGTATTACTTATGATTATGATTGGTTTACTTCACATACATATAATATATTGCTTTTCAAACGTTTTAATGTTCTTTTCAGCACTTAACCATTATTATTGTCGACATTTGAATAAGCCACATGTCATATTTTACACACATGCTGAGTACGACATGTACTCACTCTTGAAATTCCCCCCTAACAGTTGCCGGTCAGGATTGGGAGTTTAATGGCGATAATGTGGAGTTCTAGGTCGTGTCAACCGTCAGCTTTGCATGTGGTGTTATTGGAGCTGCGCTATACCATATTGCTTATGCTTCCTAGCAATTTAGTTTGCTTAATTAGTTTATTCCGCTACCATAGTTGAACTTGTCACAAATATTCATTAGAGCTTGTATTCGAGGATAATATGGTTTGTGTAATAAAATTTGGTTAATTAAATCTTGTTCTGTGGTAATTTTCTATATACTCTTTTGTGATTGCACTCGTGTATGTGGGTTGAACATCCTGGGCACACATATGCGTTAGCTTGGTTCATTTTTCGGAACCGGGCATCACAGATTGGTATCAGAGCCACAGGTTGACCGTAGGATGCACCCTAGATAGAATGGACACTTTAGAGCACATAGGAGCACTCAGAAATTGATGTGTTTTTGCTTGGAGTGCTGTTTGCTATATATATTGTTTGCGTGTGTGCTTAATAGAGGATTTTGTGGTGCTTTAGCATTGCCATGTCCACCTAGTCTAGTGCAGCTAGCTGTTTAGTTTCATATCCCTTGATGCATATAGTTGGGGACATTCTCTAATTCTTACTTATTGCTTTTCTTCAGATGTTGAGGACTCGCAACCAGAGAGATGGCAATGATGAGGAGGAGAACAATGGAGTACCTCAGAACAACAATGGGCAAGGACCTGCTCAGGGAGCTATCAACATTGAGCAGCTATTGGCTATACAAAACCAACTCATGCAGACCATGATACAAACAATGGGATAGCTGCAGGCTGGCAATATCAACAATCAGCCCCACATGCCTCCACCGCCACCCCCTCCTCCTCATAACCGATTGGGAGAGTTTATGAGGACTAGGTCGCCGACCTTTTCTCAAGCTGCCGACCCTATAGATGCGGATGATTGGCTCAAGTCCGTGGAGAATAAGCTAGCTATTGTTCAATGCAGTCACCGGGAGAAGGTCTTGTTTGCTTCTCATCAACTAGTTGGAGCAGCTGCGGATTGGTGGGATGCTTATTGCAATGCTCATGAGAACCAAGAGAGAATTACTTGGGCCGAATTCAAGGAGAATTTTCGTTCTCATTATGTGCCTGAGGGTGTTATGATCTTGAAGAGGCATGAATTTGAGAATTTAAGGCAAGGAAGATCAAGCGTGAGTGAATATCTCAATAAATTCACTCAACTCTCAAGGTATGCGCCTGAGGATGTTAGTCGGGACAGCCGAAAGCAATACTTGTTCATGAGGGGCTTGAACAATGAGATCCAAGTGCAACTACTCAACTGCGATTACGCCAATTTTCAGAAGCTTGTGGACAAAGCAATTGTGGTTGAGAACAAGATCCGTGAGATGGAGCAAGAAATCAAGAGGAAGGCGCCATATCAAGGACAGCAACAAGGAAGTAATGTGCGCCCTCACCTTGCACCACCCAATGCGCCCAATTACAGCTCCTCTATTCCTGCTCAGCGCCCTGGTTATTCACCACGCCCAACTCAGTTTGTGCAGTAGCGCCTTGTCATGCAAGCACCTAGGCCTCCAATGCCTTATGCGCCTCATGCTAATTTTTCTGCTGCAAGTGCTCAAAACCCAGCTCGTCCCAATAATTCTGGTGGAGTTAAGAAGTGTTATACTTGTGGAGAAGCTGGACACTTTTCGCATCAATGTCCTAAGTCAGGCCTTGGTCAAGGAAGCAATGCTCCAAGGCAAAACCCAAGACCCAATGGAGGACAACCATAAGGGAACCGTGGACAGCAGAATTTTGCTCCTGGCAACGTGAACCATGTCTCTACGGAGGATGCTCAACAAGCGTATGACGTGGTCATCGGTATGTTTCTCGCCAACTCCAACCCCGCGACTATGTTATTTGATTCTGGAGCATCACATTCATTCATTACATTGAAGTATGTTGCCAAGTATAGTTTGCCTATCTCTCATATGAAGGTTACTCTATTAGTTATGTCTCCTGGAACAGAGATGAGGACAAATATAGTATGTCCAAAAGTAAGCCTTAGAATAAGGGGGGTAGACTTCTCCGCCAACCTCATTGTTTTGGATTCTCAAGGGTTGGATATTATACTTGGTATGGACTGGTTGAGGAAACACAATGGAGTTATTGAGTGTGCCACGAAGACGGTGAAGTTGACCAACGAAGAAGGGATCACCGTAGAATTTGAAGCATCTCAAACCGCACCGAAGCAATTGGAGTTGAATCATATGGATGGTGCCGCAATTGAGGAGATTCCGGTGGTGTGTGAATTTTTGGATGTTTTTCCGGACGAGTTGCCAGGTATGCCACCCGATCGAGACAATGAGTTTGTTATTGATTTAATACCTGGAACTGCACCTATAGCTAAGAGGTCGTATAGGATGCCTCCTTTGGAATTAGCGGAGCTCAAGAAGCAAATTCAAGAGCAATTAGAGAAGGGTTTTATTCACCCAAGCTCTTCAGCTTGGGGAGCGCCCGTTCTATTTGTGGACAAGAAGGATGGATCCCAAAGGATGTGTGTAGATTACCAAGCTCTCAACGAGGTAACAATCAAGAACAAGTACATCTTGCCACGCATAGAAGACTTGTTTGATCAGATGAAGGGTGTTTGTGTCTTCTCTAAGATTGATTTGAGGTCGGGATACTTTCAAATGAAGATTATACCATCAGACATACCCAAGATAGCTTTTAGGATGCGTTATGGATCTTATGAGTACACCGTGATGTCCTTTGGATTGACAAATGCGCCTACCTACTTTATGTACCTCATGAATAAGGTCTTCATGGAGTACTTGGATAAGTTCGTTGTGGTGTTTATTGATGACATTATGATCTACTCGAAGGATGAGAAGGAACATAAGGAACACTTGAGGCTTACAATGTAGAAATTGAGGGGGCATCAATTGTATGCCAAGTTCAACAAGTGTCAGTTTTGGTTGAGAGAGGTGTCGTTTTTGGGTCACATCATCTCAAGAGAAGGAGTGTCGGTTGACCCCGGAAAAGTGAGAGACGTGTTGAAGTGGGAACCGCCGCAAAACGTCAAGGAAATAAGATGTTTTCTTGGGATGGCCGGATATTACCGTCGGTTTATCAAGGACTTCTCCAAGATAGCCAAGCCTATGAAGGAGTTGCTAATGAAGGGAAAGGCTTTCCAATGGACTCAAGCTTGTCAAAATAGTTTTGAGGAGTTGAAGAAGAGGTTGACAACAGCCCCAGTTTTGGTATTGCCGGATGTAAGAAATAGTCTTGATATTTATTGTGATGCAACGAGACAATGAATTGGATGTGTATTAATGCAAGAAGGTCAAGTGGTCGCCTATGCATCAAGACAATTGAAGAAACATGAGCAGAATTACCCCACGCACGACTTGGAACTCGTGGCCGTGGTACACGCATTGAAGATTTGGAGACACTATATCATTGGACATAGGTGTGAAATTTATACGGATCATAAGAGTTTGAAGTATATTTTCACACAAACGGATCTGAACTTGAGGCAACGAAGATGGTTGGAGCTCATCAAAGATTATGATTTGGGGATCAACTATCATCCGGGAAAGGCCAATGTAGTGGCAGATGCTTTGAGTAGAAAGGGAGTAAGTCACAAACTCACAGTTCGAGAGTTACCATTCGAGTTATGTAAGGAGTTTGAAAGGTTGAACCTCGGATTCGTAAATGAGATGGGGATGATGCTGTTAAACCCAACCTTGGAGCAAGAAATTCGAGAAGCACAAACCACGGATGAGTAGATCAAGGAAATCAAGGACAGGACCGAAGAAGGGAGAGAATTCAGATTTGATGAGGATGAACATGGTACCCTATGGCTTTGTAAGAGGATTGTTGTGCCTAATGTGAAGCACATATGGGAGACAATATTAAAAGAGGCACATGACTCATCTTACTCAATTCACCCTGGTTGTACAAAGATGTACAAAGACTTGAAGGCTTGCTAATGGTGGGATAGCATGAAGAAGGACATAGCTGAATATGCGGCATTGTGTGATGTGTGTCAACGAGTCAAGGCGGAACATCAAAGGCCAGCGGGATTATTACAACCATTGAAGATCCCAGAATGGAAGTGGGAAGAAATCGGTATGGACTTCATGGTTGGGTTACCACGTACTCAGTCCGGGTATGGCGCAATTTGGGTAATTGTGGATCGCTTAACCAAGTCAGCTCATTTTGTCACTGTGAAGACCAAGTATACAGCTGCACAATTGACCGAAATATACATGGAGCATATTGTGTGTTGACACGGAGTCCCTAAGAAGATAGTCTCGGATAGAGGTTCTCAATTTACCTCTTTGGCAAAAATTGCATGAAGCTTTGGGATCGGGGTTGAATTTTAGTTCAGCATATCATCCTCAAACGGATGGACAAACCGAGAGGACCAATCAGATTTTGGAGGACATGTTAAGAGCTTGTGCTTTAAAGCATGGAAAGAGTTGGGACCAAAGCTTGCCATACGCGGAATTTTCATACAACATTAGTTACCAAGCAAGTTTGAAGATGTCACCATATGAAGCGCTTTATGGGAGGAAGTGTAGGACACCTTTATTCTGGAATGAGGCAGGAGAAACTCAAGTATTTGGTCCGGATGTGTTGCAAGAAGCCGAAAAGCAACTCCGAATAATTCGTGAAAACTTGAGGGCTGCCCAATCAAGGCAAAAAGGCTATGCGGACAATAGGAGAAGGAAATAAGTCTTTTGAATAGGAGATTTTGTTTACCTCAAGGTGTCACCAATGAGGGGTCATAAGAGGTTTAACATAAGAGGAAAGCTAGCACCTCGCTATATTGGACCGTTCAAGATTTTGGACAAAAGAGGAGAAGTAGAGTATAAGTTTGAGATGCCAGCTCAGCTTTCGGACGTACATGATGTCTTTCATGTTTCCCAGCTAAAGAAGTATTTGAGAGTACCAAAAGAACAAGTGCCAATGGAAGGATTGGAACTAGAGGAAGATTTGACTTATGCCGAGCAACCGGTAAAAATCTTGGAAACTAAGGAGAGGGTCACAAGGAACAAGGTCATTAGATGGTGTAAAGTTCAATGGAAGCACCACACCGAAAAAGAAGCAACGTGGGAATTGGAAGATGATCTCAAGAAGGAATTTCCCTATCTATTCTCTTCCGCGTCGAATCTCGAGGGCGAGATTCATTTTAAGTGGGGTAGGATTGTAACACCCTCATTTTCATGCATCATGCCCTACATACACTCATATACATGTTTAACATTAACCCACAATAAGAGGAAACAAGTTTAAAATTGATTTGGAGCATTTAAAATTGATTTGGAACAAAACCGCACTTAAAACGCAGGAAAGTGCGGACTAGTCCGATTTTGCTGAGGACTAGTCCGATTTCTCTCTCACTAAAAACGGACTTGTCCGTTTTTGCTGCGGACTAGTCCGATTTTGGCTCTGGAAACTTTCGGACTTGTCCGATTTTTGCGGACTAGTCCGATATTCCAAGAATCCTTGAAAAATTTGCTAAGTCCTTGGACTTTTCCAAACTAGTCCGGTGTTCCACCGGACTTGTCCGATGTTTGGCCAGACTTGTCTGATTTTCTCTCAGGACGACTTCGGACTAGTCCGATCCTTTCCAGACTTGTCCGATATTTCGCGACTCTGAGTTAATCTTTTATTTTACGACTTGTTTCTTGGGTTTCCCGTTAAGTGGGCCTAGGGACGTCGTGCCTAACTCTTTTAGAGCCCATGTGGGACTCTAAACCTTCCTCTACTCATCCCAAAACTCGAAATCCATCTAACCCTAGCCTCCACCTCTATATAAACAACCCCACCCCTTGGATTGACATCTATTTGCCACTTTTCCACCCACCCAAACCCTAGTTCGTGGGGAGCCACCATCAAGGAGGGAGGAGAAGATCCCAAGCAAGAAGAAGAAGAGGAGGAAAGGAAGGAGGATCAAGATCTCCACCAAGTTTTGTTCTTCACCACCAATTCATCCCCAAGTTCATCACCAACCCTAGATCATCAAGATCCAAGTGTTACCTCCAAGTTTCTTGATTCATTGGAGTTCTAAACACCTGGTATACCTTCTATTCTCTTTTCCTTACGTGAATTCAACCCCTAATCTCCGAATTTACATCCATCTAGAAAACCCTAATCTGCTGATCTCGCAGAGGGCTGACTTGTCCGGTCTTCCTGGTCAAATTACATCAAATTGATTATAAAATTTGATCTAATCGAATCCAAACCTGTATAAACTTGTTAAAAGCTATTAGAACTAATTAGTTGTCATTAAAAGCAATCAATGAACAAGTTCTACCTTCCATTTGCATCAATCATGCATGTCATGTCATATTGAGTAATATTTGTGCACTCTTTGATTGTGTTTCTAGTCTTGTATGTTTATTGTGTGGATTAGACGGATTTGCGCTAGAAAGTGCCGCGGAGTATCTACAGCACCAAGGGTTTGAAGGCTTTGATCTTAATCAACAGCAAGAGCAAGGCAAGTGTCCCTGAAGCATATTGACCTTGTTTTGAAATAAATGTTTTTTTTGCAAAATTGCATGCTTGTGTCAATTTTTATGGGAATCCTATGATAGGAAGTTGACTAACTTTGTTTAAGCACCCTTATCACCTGGAATATATGGTAGAGAGTCGGGAAGGGCTTTTTACCTTTTTGCTTCGCTTAATCAACTGGGATGGGAAACAACTATACCACTCAACTTAATTATGCATGGATGAGATTAGGGTTAACATGAACTGGTTAAATATGATATGGTAATGGACGATCTAAGCAAGCCTGGTATGTGGATGGGTTGGATGTCATGGTGGTTTGCTTGCTTTAGATCTAAGGACTGGTTCATGCGAGAATAAGCCAGGACTACAGTGCCACCACGAGGCCAAGTATGGGTGCAGCGTAGCTGATTAATTAGGGCTTTGCCAGTGCTATTTGGACGATTAATGATGCTCGGGGAAGGGGTAGTCGAATTGGGTTTGTTGATGATTGGTGGGACTACCCTGGGATCCGAATGGCTCAAGAGGGGGCCCTTGGTTGAAGATGTGCTCTGCGGGAGACATTGCCACCAGTGAAACATCAGTGGGGTCTAAATAGGCTAGTAATCCCTTTGTAAAGGCTATTTTGTGATCTCTTGGCCACACACCTACGGAAGTGTGAGACGGCATAATGGAGGTTCCTTAGTCACTGAAAGGTGATGAAATCACGAACACGTGGGTAAAGTGGTACAAACTCTGCAGAGTTAAATAAAACTATCATGATAGCTGTGCTCCCGGTTATGAGCACCTGGACAACATCCATGATTAGAGGGAACTCGGTATTGGGATGGTATTTGGGATGGTTATGGCTGGTTATGGATTTATTTCTGGTATTGAATATGGTTATTGGCCAATGGTGAAATCTGGAATTATTGATGAGGATGGTGAATTGTAGACTAGTATTATGGTATTACTTATGATTATGATGGGTTTATTTCACATACATATAATATATTGCTTTTCAAACGATTTAATGTACTTTTCAGCACTTAACCATTATTATTGTCGACATTTGAATAAGCCACATGTCATACTTTCCACACTTGCTGAGTACGACATGTACTCACTCTTGCAGTTCCACCCTAACAGTTGCAGGTCAGGATTGGGAGTTTAATGGCGATAATGCGGAGTTCTAGGCCGTGTCTACCGTCAGCTTTGCCTGTGGTATTATTGGAGCTGCGCTATACCCTATTGCTTATGCTGCCTAGCTGTTTAGTTTGCTTAATTAGTTTATTTCCGCTGCATTAGTTGAACTTGTCACAAATATTCATTATAGCTTGTATTCGAGGATAATATGGTTTGTGTAATAAAATTAGGTTAATTAAACCTTGTTTTGTGGTAACTTTCTGTATACTCTTTTGTGATTGCACTCGTGTATGTGTGTTGAACATCCTGGGCACACATATGCGTTAGCTTGGTTCATTTTTCAGAACCGGGCGTCACACCTCGCACGCAAGAAAACTCGTTTTGCAATTGCATCTGCCCAAACCTTTCTAGGAGATTGATATTCATCAAGCATAGTCCTAGCCATCTCAACTAAGGTTTTATTCTTTCTTTATACAACACCATTTTGTTGAGGTACATATGGTGAAGAAAATTGATGATCTATTCCAATTTCAGCACAAAAGTGATCAAAAGATTGATTTTTTAATTCGGTTCCATTATCACTTCTAATTGCTTTTAAAGATCCTGTGTGATCAATTGATAATCTAAGAAATAAAGTTCTAAAGTGACTAGAAGCTTCATTCTTAGATGCCATAAAGTAAACCCAAGAGTATCTAGAATAATCATCAACAATCACAAGAACATACCATTTACCTCCAAAGGATTGAACACGTGAAGGTCCTACGGTGTCAAGATGCAAAAGTTGACCTAGTTCAGTTGTCATTTGTAACACCCCAGCCACTACGGATCTGGCCGTTGTTACTCCTAGCAGCTCTATGGGATCACATACTAGTGTAGTAACTGCCATGCTTATATTCATAGGAATCCGGTAGAAGTTGAGTAGTGGGAATCTACTCGCGAGATAGGATTTTATCACACGGATGGATTGGATGAAGAAATGGCTTATGAATATGAAATTGAGACCGAGCAGTGGGTAGGATGCAGCGAGACGTGGTCTCACGTGCATAGCCCTGCTTGTGGTGATTGTGGACTGATTAGTGTGCGGCCCCGCTGGACAAGCTTTAATTTTACCGGTGACATACTGGAGAAATGGGCTCTAGCAAACTGATGTAGCTTGATACTGGTTTGTCGAGACATACCGTTCTGTTTTATAGGCGTAGGTTGAGGGTAGTGAGGTGTAAATCAGCTGGTGGGCATGTCAGAGTATGCCCCACGCAGTGACCTCCTGCTCGTGACGGATTGACCGGTTCGACATTCAAGTGTTTGGTGAAAGGTGGCCATATAGGAGTAGTACTGGAGTGCTATGTAGGTACTGCTGTAAGTACTCGTTGGCACTTCCAAAAGTGTGTATGTCTCGTGTTGGCCGGTTGTGTCTTGATTGCAATCACCGTCCCTCGCGGCAATAGAGTACCACTTGTTCACTGTGTCATGACGTAGTAAATAATGAAGAAGTCAGGAGAATACGATGTATTGAATTATAATTATTTTGTAACCTTGTATGGCTTAGAGATAGCACAATTAAAAGTGTACAGTTTCCCCATACTTTACCTGTAATAGCATTATGTGCTTTGGGCATGTCATATCATCAGCAAAGCGTTTCTTGTTTGATTGTGGAGTCTATGATGCGTCGTGCTTGAGGAATGTCATCTGCTACTTAAAACATGACTATAAGGATCCACTTGTAGGCATGTCCTTTATGCTATTCCTTGCCTATGTTTAGTATTCACCCCTGCATATGTCTAGTGAGACGAGTTAGTCTTGCAGAGCCTTAAGCTCACGATTGCAGTTAACAAGTTTTTGCAGATTATGCAACTGATGACGGGTTCGATGACGAGGCTGCACCTCCTCCAAGGTTTACAACCGAGTGGGAACCCTGCACTCCGCCGTAAGTTGAGTGTTGCTAGTGCGAAGTATCTAGGGCATGAATGACTTTGCTTTTGCATAGCTAGTGCCGATAGCGTAGCTATGATGTATAGTTCTCTTTCGTTTTTATTTAGTATTGTAAAACATTTGCTGTGTTTATAAACAAAGACTTGGTATTGTAATTTGTTCTCGTTCTTTTCTTGTATACTGTTGGGTGTCGCATCGCACGACACCAACCAATGTGATCTTGGACATCAAGATTCCGGTCCCCACAGACATGGTATCAGAGCCGACGCTCATGGTTTCATGGGTGCGTACGGGTCAAGGACGTGGGTACGTACGCATGACACGTGGGTCCTCTAGGAGGGACACGGTATGGTATGTATGCCAGTACGGAACGTATGGACCTGGCCAAGAGGGGACGTTCCTAGTTTGGGAGTTGACTGATGAGGACGTCGGTCTTCTAAGGGGTTTGGATTGTGACATTCTGGCTGAAGGCTTAATAGGTTTGATAGAATACTCATACCACCAAGATATACCTTCTTTTTCCGGAAGCCCACCTGCAAAGAACTCTGAGGTTAAGCATGCTTGGCTCGGAGCAATTTGTGGATGGGTGACCGATCGGGAAGTTTTCCTGGGTACGCACGAGTGAGGACAAAATGCGTAGAAAAGACTAGTGTTAGTTTGTTGGGCTAGTCTGTGATCCTATAGAGCTGCCAAAAGTAACTCCCGCCAGGCCCGTAGTGGCTGGGGTGTTACATCATGGTCACTGTAAGAGGAGTATGTTAACCTGCAACCATCTTAGCATCTCTACAAGAAAAGCACACAATTTCTTTGTCCCCTTTGTGCTTAGGCAGCCCACGTATGCGATCAAGAGCACTAACACGTGTTAGATGATCAAAGCCTACGTGACCAAGTCTACGATGCCAAAAATATAAGTCCTTCAAATCATTAGCAACTAGGCACCTATGCTTAGAGTGAGACATATCAAAATCAGCTTTAAAAACTCTTCCAAACCGAGACATGTTAAAAATAAGCTCACTATTTGAGCCTACAACTTTGCAGCAATTGTTAGTGAAAACAATTTTTAAATTTTCATGTTGCAATTGTGAAACAGAAAGCAAGTTGTATTTCAAATTTTTGACAAGTTCCACATCCTTCAAAGTGTAGTGACCATTTACTCTAACCGAACCCTTAGCAATTATAGGAGTTGAAGAATTATCAGCAAAAGTAACATTCTCTACATGTGACGCAAAAGAGAGGGAGGAGAACCATTCTTTGTTACCGCTCATGTGGCGTGAGCAACCTGAATCAACAATCCAAATGCTCTCCTTCCTCGAGCGTGTAACCTACATAGAGGCACAACACATTGATGACTCAATACTGGGGTTAGTCAAAAGGCATTTTGGAATCCAGTATTGAGTCACACGATGTCCAGCAGGAATAACATGCGATAGTTGAGATAAAACAACAGGTTTATGAGTCAAAGTTTGAGATTTTTTGTTCTTAACTACTGACCTATGAGGTGTTACTTGTGTAGCACGAAAATCGGTAGCTACGGAGGCAAAACAGAAGGTTCAGAGGCAAAAACTGAAGCTTCGGAGGTAAACATTGAATGTTTCTAATTCATAACAGCAGGTTTATGTTCTTGACTTTCGATTTAGTATGTGCATAAAATTTTGCATCAGAGTTATAAGATCTAGCTTGCATTATTTCCTTTTTATGTTGTTTAGCTAGTCTATAACAAAAATCTATGACATGACCATATCTACCACAATAGGTACAACAAAATTTAACTTTGTGTTCATGTCTAGATGAGCGTGCAGTATGTTTATTTGAACTCGAATGTGACCACACTCCTGCAGATTTAAAAACCACCTCTTTTGGTTTAGGAACTGATTTAATGAAACCACTTCCTAATGACTATACAGTTTTAGGTGGATGTGCTTTAGCATGAGCATGGGAATCAAAACCTAAACCAGTTTTATCACTGCAAGATTTAGATGAATTCAGCTGCAAGTTTAGATTTTTGTTCCCAATTCAAACTGCTCTTGTGTCCTATTCATATCATCAAGTTTCTTAGAAAATTCTAGGCAATTTTCACATGAAGATTTTCTTTTTAGTTTGCAATTAGAACAATGTTTAACTTCATGAGTACGTAAAGCATTGTTCAGTATTGAAATTTCATTCATAGCATATTTTAGTTTCTTTTCATGATCATTATAGGTAGAACAATGCAAATCAATTGTAGAACAAGAAGCATCTTTTAAGTTTCTATCATTAAGTGCAGCAAGCTTTTTGTTCTTTTCTATCTCTAACTCATGTTTATCAAGAGTGGAGTGTGCACTTCTTAAGTAGGACAATCGTTCATATATTAAATCGCGTGAGGGACAAGAATCATGACTAGGAATCCAGATTTTCAAACGATTAATTTCAGATTCTAGTGACTCAATTTTAACAGCACTGTCCTTAAGCTTTTTGTCCTTTTTCTTAACAATAATAGTTGCACGTGAAATAGCATCACACATTTCATCACAACTACAACATACCTCTTCGCTGTCACTGTTGTGTTCTGCATACTCCATACTTGATCTTGATTTGCCCACCATGAAGCACTAGTTTGCCAGATCATCATCATATTCGTCACTTCCAATGTCTACATCACTCGATCCAAGTTCTTGAAGTGCGGTGATGAAACTATTTATCAGTTTACGTCCTATAAAACCCTTCTTTTGTTGTTGGTGTTGCCAGAAGAGGACTTGACTTTATTCTGCTTTTCTTGATGGGTTGAAGGACCTAAAAGGTTAGGGCAATTTGTACAAAAGTGTCCTGTCTTACCACATTCAAAGCATCATTGAGGTTCGGAGCTTCCTCTCATTCTAGTTCTAACATTTTGCAATGCTTTTGAGAACTGAGTAGAGATGAGTGCTAGCTCCCCTTCTGGAAATTCTTCAATCTGTTCCTAGGGTTAGTGAAGGCAACAAAGCAAGTGTATTGCTGGATGAAGATTGGCCGGAGCTAGGCTTATCACGTTGAGAAACAAATGCAAGAGACTTGTTGGGGTTCTTACGTGAGATTATGTCAATTTCATGAGATTTCAATTTAGAGTATAGCACATCTAATGTAAGTGTTCTCATGACAGTAGATTCACAAATAGATGTGACTTTCATCTCCCAAATTGACATGTCTAATGCACTTAGTAATTGCCTAGCATTCTCAGCATGTGAAAAATTAACATTGACGCTACGCAAGTTGCTGAGAATTTTATTAAAAGCGAGCAAAGAGGTCATCAATGGACTCACCGGGTTGCATCTCGAAGTGCATGCATTCTTTCTTGAACATATCCCGCCTTACCTCCTTGATCGTGTTGGATCTTTCGTGGTAGTCACAAAGTGCTCTCCACACATCGTACGCCGATCGGAGGTGTGCAACACGGTCGAAGTCGATCTGAGCTATTCCTTGGATTATCAAGTTGCGGGCTTTGTTGTTGTTGTCGACATCTCTTAAGTTTGTAGCCTTGACTTGATCGTTCGGCGACACGTCGTAAGGCTTGTACTCCTTTTCCCATATCGCGAAGCCTTGCGCCTGGATAAAAGCTTCCATGTGTGCCTTCCAACCCTCAAAATCAATGCCAACAAACACATAAGGTTTTGCTGAGTATTTATCCATGAGGATTAGTCAAAAACATGTGCAAATCACAAAAATTAGAGCATCGTGGCTCTGGTACTATTGTAAGATCGAAGAGCACGTGAAAAGCTACCAGAGGGGGTGAATGGTAGATTTAAACTCTTTCAGCGGAAGCAACAAAAACCCCTGGTTAGAAAATTAATCTGTTAAGAAATCATGTGTACGACCAATCTAAACGCAATCAATTGTGACAAAACCAGTATCGATTGTGGAGAATCAAGCCACAAAGACACGACAACAATAATCATGGAAAACCATCGAGAAAAACTCAAGTTAAAAACCAAAGATCAAACAAAGGTCACTATGGTCTACCCGAGAAAAATTGTGGCTGAATCACGTCAATTGGATCTGTAAAATTCAAGTTATGATAAAACTACCAAAAAATGGTAGTGCTGTGCAGAAACTTCACGAGAAAAACTTGTCTTAAACAAGTCGGACGAACAAGGCACAAAAGTTCCTTCAAACTACGAATTTTATTAATCAAAACACAAGAGGAACAACCTCAAAGTTGTATACCATGATCTCTGTCCTCCCTTGCTTATATAACCAGCCCAAAAGCCAACTCAACACAACCTAGGACTCTAATCCTACTCCAATCACAAATCGAAACTTTCCATAACTGCTCAAGATTATTCTATACACAGATAGAAGCAATCTTAAGACTTCCAAACACCTTAGGAATGTATCCCACATTCCTAAAACAACTCAACTCCATGCTCACCATGAAATCCTAACGTAACCAACTCAAATCTTTGCATATTTGAGTCAAACCCAACTCGCCCGCAGCCTGAGTCTATAACCTAGTCGATTGGACCTTTCCAACTAATTCTTTACGTCCAAATCTCTTCTTCACACCTTGGAACCATGTATCCACGTCCATGCACTCCTTGCATACATGCAAACACCTTCCAACAACGTCCACAATACCTACATATGCATTGTTCTTGATTCAAACATGTTGTGTGGCCTCCCGATCAACTCAACCACAATTCCTCCTAAACTTTGTTGTCGAACCTCATCTTCTCCCTAAGACTAGTTCAATGGATCCTGTTACTAGCCATGTCTTGAACTCAAGTAACACCTGCACATGAATAAACAACAAATACTTCCGAGCACAAGTCCTCGACCTGACTCTCGTTAGTTTCGAAAACCACAACACCTTACGTGAGCACCTCACATAAGCATGTTGCAAACCATAGCAAAACGATATCATCCATAACCACCAAAACACACAAAAAATTTAGTAAAAGAATACGAAGTAAACTTTCCATAGATGTAAAGTAAGTTCGAATCAATTCAAAGTAAAAGCAGAACCATTGCAATCTAGCTCCGGACCATGCCAAAGCTAACCAGACCTTGAGCAAGAGCTTACCAAAGCTAGTAGGACCTAGCGCCGGAGCTAACCAAAGCTAGTCGGACCTAGCACCAGAGCTTACCAAAGCTATTCATACCTAGCGTAGGAACATGTCGGGCCTAGACAAAACAAGTCGTACCTAGCCAAAACAAGCCGGGCCTTACGTGAGACCTTGCAGGAGCTACCCAAAAGAAGTTGGATCTATCATCGGACCATGCAGGAGCTCGGACCTAGAGTCAGACCTTGTTAAAAATGTGTTTTGGTAGTATTCAAAACTTTTATCGTCAAAGCCAATGCATTCAACACCTATAGGTCCCAGACGTAGACCCACAGATTGAATAGGTAGGCACTAGGTGGTGACAGCCCTATCTGCCATTTGTAATCCTCCACGTTCTGCTATGCCACAGGCTCTTGGCGGTAGTCGTCCTAGTGTTGCTAGGGGTAAACCCGTGCCTGATGTGTTAATGAAAGTGCATCTAGGCAATCCCTTGTGGGTTTTGGACGATTGATGATAAATAAATGAGATCCTAATGAACTTGTTGAGAAGACAGCAGGTCAATTTAAATGAGATAGTTTGGCGCACTCAAAAAGTGAAAAATGAAGTGGTAAAGAAAAAGAGAAAAGCCCAACTGATGACTGAAGCACAAAGTAAACTTAAATGTATAGGACGTGTTTGAGAGACACATCCCAAAAGCTCAAGTCTTTACATAGGGTTAAGGGCTTAAAATCAACCTAAAAATTCACTGAGCACTGGACTAGTCTCTGCTTTCCAAATTCATAGTGCACTGGACTAGGCCGCTCATGGACCATACTAGTTTGATCATCTTTCGGGAACCGCATTTCACAATGCACCTGACTAGTCCGTTCATGGACCGAACTAGTCCATTTATCTTTCTATAAACCTATTATGCTGTGCACTGGACAAGCCTGTCCGTAGGACTGGACTAGTCCGATGAACTCGCTAAGGGTCTATAACACATAGCACCGGACAAGTCCGCTCGTGGACCGGACTAGTTTGTTAAACTCTCTGGAACTCAAATACACAGGACACCGGACAAGTCTGGACACCTAACGGACTATTCTAGTATACCTCACACAATTTATGGTTTCTAGTGTGCTGCACATATCACGCCATTTTTACACAGAACACCGGACAAGTCCGGTACCCAGTACGGACTAGTCCAGTCATCAGGATCCCTAACGGTAACATCTTTGGAAACACTATAAATAGGAGATCCACGACCCCACAATAACAATTCACGCATTCTACTGTTCACAACTCAAACCCTAGCGCCGCCACTTGTCCCAGGAGCATAAAAACACATCTCTCCACGCATCTAAAGTCCTCCAATGGTGAAAATCAATTGAGTATTCAGATTTGGGGTTGGGAAATTGTTGTCTACGCTTCGTTAAACTCTAGGAGTTTGATCTCTTTACACTTTGCATCTACTTGTAATCTTTTCGAGTGTATTTGATCATCTTTTCGTTGTAATTCTTCTGGGAGCCCTCAACGTGTGAGATTTCCCCATAAACTCGGTGATTGCCCGTGATAGTAGAATCAAGTCGGCCTTGTTTTGTGACTTGATGAGGGAAAGGGATTGAAGAGACTCCGCTCTGTGAGGGCTTCCTCAATGAGTAGATCTCTTTGGTGAGATCAAACCTCGGTAAAAATCTATGTCTCGTGTTCTTTTTGTTTTTGCATTATCATTACTTAGGGCATTAAAATTGATCATTCAAATAGTTTTTGATTCACATGAACATTAAGTAATCTGATCTCTTCTTCAAGTTAAAACAATAGCAATTACATTCTGCTGCACTTTTATTCAAAATTCCTGCAGAAACGTTTTGCAGTTTAGTTATAACTGAACAACTGGACCAGTCCACATAAACAAACCGGACAAGTCCGGTCTCCCTGGTATTTGACGATTTAATTAAGTGTGCAGGAAATTATCAAAGCCTATTCACCCCCCTCTAGGCCACATTCAATTGGTATTAGAGCCAGGTTCTCGATCGACAAGGCTTACCGCTCAGAGAGATCAATGGCCTTTGAGAAGAACAACGAGATCCCGAAGGTGCCCAACACCGAAGAAGAGCAAGATACAAAAGCCTCCGATGTACTCAGGGAAAATCAACACGACGATGAAGAAGTGTGTCACCTCAAGGCACTTCTAAGAACAAACTCATGAGCCAAAAGGGAAAAGAGGACGAGAAGACGACAGGGAGTGGTCATCACGACTACTCCCGATATCCTTAAAATTACAATCGTCTCAATTCAAATAATCATTATCTTTCTATTCCCATGGGAAAACCTCCGCAATTCAATGGAAGCGTTTACACCATGTGGAAATACAATATGAAAATGCATCTAATCTTTTTAAATCACAGTCTCTGGCATATTATGTGTACAGGTGTACATATCTCGGATACGGACGAAGAACACACTCCTAAACAAGAACAGGAAATTCACCGCAACGCACAAACTGTTGCAGTGATCACTTCATCACTAAGCCTGGAAGAGTTCACCATAATTGATGGAAAAGAAGGTGCAAAAAAAAGTTGGGATACACTTAAAACAACACATGAAGGAAATAGGTTAGTCTGAGAAGGTAAAATTCAGATGCTTGATAGAGAATTGGGGAGATTTGCCATTAAAGAAGGCGAATCACCTCAAGACATGTACAACTGGATGAAGGTGCTTATCAACAAGATCCACGCCTATGGAAGCAAGAAGTGGACTGACCATGAGGTGATGAAAAGGATGATTAGAGCCTTCATGCCACGAAATTTCACCTTATGATTAATAATCGAAGAAAGCCCGGGGTTTCCTAAAATGACTACGGATGAACTATTGGGCAAAATTATAAAACATGAGATGATGGAGAAGGAGGCCCAATACGTCAAAGACCTAGCTGATCCCACCTCCTCAAAAAATAAGGAATTTGCTCTCAAAGCAACTTGCAAGCCTAAAGGAAAGGAAGCCCGTGAAGCTCAAGATGAGGGAGATACAAGTGATGTGAGCACGGACTTGGATGATGAAGAGATGGTACTCTTTATCATGAAATTCAAGCGCATGATGAAAAGAAAAAACGGCAGCAACTCAAATGAAGGTAAGAGCAAAGAAAAAGGAAAATCCAAGGCTCGATGTACCTGCTATAACTGTGGCGAGTACGATCACTTCATGGTTGACTGCACTTATGAAGAGAATAATAGGAAGAAGCAAACAAAGCCCCCAGAAAAGAAAATCTTTAGGAAAAGGAGGCAAGCTCATCAAGCTTATATTGGCAAGGAGTGGGACTCAAACGACGACTCATCCTCCGATGAAGAAGAGGAGATGGCCACCATTGCCATCAAGAAGCCTACCAAGAGGTCTACGCTCTTTCCGAACATGGGAGGACAGGAGACTCACAATCACACTTGCCTTATGGATAAGGAAGGCAAGAAAAAGGTTCAACTTACTCCTCCCTCTCTAAATTCCTCTATTCATGATTTTGACAGCTCTAGTGAAAATGAGGAGATGTTTAGGGGATTAAATAAAACTGCATTGAAGAAAACAAAAATGTTGTCAGATGAAATCTTTGAGAAGGAGGAGCTTGTCAACCAACAAGAAGATATGCTCATCCATGAAAGTAAGAGGTATCAAGAGGTTGAGAAACTCCTTGAGCATGAAAGGGAGAAGAGCAAGTCACTTGAGCACGAGCTAGTCTTAAGTAAGGAAACTTACTCGAAGCTAGAAGACTCAGACGTTGCAATCAAGGATGAACTTGCTAACTTGTCAAAAGTTAACAAGATTCTGGAAGTGCAAGTTGAGTCACTCAAGCAAAGTGTCTCCTCCTCCTCCAAAAGCTCACCTTCCAAAGGTGTAAGTCTGACAAAAATTGCAACCTGCAGATGTTCCAATAAAAAAAATGTTGACAAACCTGATTCTTCTACTCATGCTAAGCATCCTTCCCAAAGTGGCATCTTTAATAACGAGAAGATCAAATATGCACGTAGTGCATATATGGTCACTAGACCTCCTAACATCAAAGATGGTCTTGGGTTTAACAAGAACAAACACATGCCCACCAATGTTCATGCTAAGAAGCAAAGTACTTTTGTTAAAGAAACATCGTGTGACTCTAATTTTCAAATACTATTTCGTACTTTTTATGCTTCCTATGTACTTCTAAAAGACAACTTTGGACATGTACTTGCTAAATATGTAGGGCAACGCCACAAAACCCCAAAAACTTGTGTTTGGGTGCCCAAGACTCTCGTGACTAACCTGAGAGGACCAAAGCAAGCTTGGGTACCTAAAACCAAGGAATAATTCTATTTTGCAGGCCTACTCCTTTGGTGGCTCAAAATGGGTGCTAGACAGCAGATGCAATAATCACATGACCGGAGAAAGGAGTATGTTTGTGGAGTATGTGTGCAATGCTGATCCAAGTGAAGGGATATACTTTGGAGAAAACAGACAAAGAAAGGTCCTTGGTAGTAGTAAAATTGAAATCTCTTCACAACATACTCTCTCGAATGTTTTACTTGTAGATTCTTTAGATTATAACCTTATGTCCATATCTCAGCTATGCAACAAAGATTATAACTGTTTATTCACTAATGAGGGTGTGACCATTTTTAGAAGAAGCGATGGCTCGATTGCATTCAAGGGAATGTTGAAGGGAAAGCTTTATCTTGTTGACTTCAACAAAGATAAAGTTGAACTGAACACTTGTTTGATTGCTAAAACTAACATGGGATTGCTGTGGCATAGACGGCTAGCCCATGTTGGGATGAGAAATCTGCAGAAACTTCTAAAAGGTGGTCACATCTGAGGTTTAAAGGATGTTGTTTTTGAGAAAGACAGGTCGTGTAGCGCTTGTCAGGCGAGAAAACAAGTTGGAGTACCACACACCGCCAATAACGTGATGACTACCTCAAGACCGTTGGAACTTGTTCACTTGGACCTATTCAGTCCAATTGGTGTTAACAAATATGGATTAGTTATTATTGATGATTTTTCTATATTCACCTGGGTATTTTTCTTGCATGATAAATTAGAAACTCAGGGAATTCTCAAGAAATTCCTAAAAAGAGCTTAGAATGAATTCTCCTCAACTGTGAAGAACATTAGAAGTGACAACAGGACATAATTCAAGAATACACAAATTGAGGTATACCTAGATGAAGAAGGAATAAAGCACGAATTTCGGCACCCTACTCCCCTCAACAAAATGGGGTGGCCGAAAGGAAAAACATAACCCTAATCGAGATGGCAAGAACAATGTTGGATGAATACAAGACATCGGACCAATTTTTGGCTGAAGCGGTGAACACCGCTTATCACGCCACAAACCGGTTGTATCTTCACCGACTCTTGAAGAAAACGCCATATGAGCTTCTCATTGGTAACGAACCAAATGTTTGATATTTTAAAATATTTCATTGCAAATGTTTTATCCTGAACAAGAATCTGAGGACATGGAATATTCATTTTGAAATCTGATAAAGGGTTCTTGCACGGTCATGGTTCGAACGCCTACGCCTATTGTGTCTTCAACAAAGTCTCTGGCTTTGATGAAATAGCACGTGACTTAGTGTTCGATGAAACTTATGGCTCCCAAGTGGAGCAAGTTGATAAGTGTGTGCTAGATCAAGAATAATCCCCATGTTAAGCGTTGAGGAGGATGGCACTTGGTGATATTCTACCTCAAGAGCAACCACAAGACCCAAGTGCACAAGATGAACCTCAACAGGGAAGCAATGATCAAGATGGAGCTCATGCACAAGATCAAGATTGGGAAGATCAAGAAGATCAGTATAACCACACAAGCAATGATCTAGGGGGAGACAATGAATATGAAGACAATGAAGTGCAAGCTACTTCACAAGTTCCTCACCCAAGAGTACATCAGAGTGTACAAAGAGATCACCCCATCAATAACATCATTGGAGACATTGCTAATGGAGTAACTACTGGATCTCGTGTAGATAATTTTTGTGAATATTACTCTTTTGTCTCTTTTCTGGAACCATACAGGGTAGAAGAAGCATTAAAGGATCCAGATTGGGTGATTGCAATGCAACAGGAGTTGAACAACTTCAAGAGAAATGAAGTGTGGAAACTGGTGGAAAGACCAAAGGCGAACATCGTTGGAACCAAATGGGTCTTTCAGAACAAACAAGATGAACATGGAGTGGTAAAAAGAAATAAGGCGCGACATGTGGCAAAAGGTTACTCACAAGTCGAAGGTTTGGACTTTGACAAAACTTTCGCTCCCGTAGATAGACTTGAGTTCATTCGTATTTTATTTGCATATGCTACTCACCATAATTTCAAGCTAAATAAAATGGACGTCAAAAGTGTTTTGCTCAACAGTCCCATTAAGGAGGAAGTGTATGTGGAGCAGCCACCGGGATTTGAAGATCAAGAGTACCCCAACCATGTGTACAAACTGCGTAAGGCTCTCTATGGCCTCAAACAATCTCCTCAAGCTTGGTACGAGTGCCTTAGAGATTTTATAACTCAAAATGGTTTTAAAATTGGAAAAGCTGACTATACTTTGTTCACAAAACACTTTGATGATCATCTATTTGTATGTCAAATCTATGTTGATGATATCATCTTTGGTTCTACTAAAAAATTCTTTTGTGAAGAATTTAGCAAGATTATGACAAACAGATTTGAGATGTCGATGATGGGCGAATTAAAGTTCTTCTTGAGATTCCAAGTGAAGCAATTAAGAAAAGGCACGTTCATAAACCAGACCAAGGACAAGCGAGACATCCTCAAGAAGGCCTTGCCCATCAAGACACCCATAGCAATTAATGGACATCTCAATCTCATCGAAGATGGTCCAAAGTTGGACAAAAAGATATATCGGTCTATGATTGGCTCATTACTCTATTTATGTGCATCTAAGCAAGATATTATGCTTAGTGTGTGTATGTGTGCAAGGTTTCAAGCCGCACCTAAAGAGTTCCATTTAATAGCTGTAAAAAGAATTTTAAGATACCTTGTGCACACACCTAACTTGGGCCTTTGGTATCCCAAAGGATCCAAATTTAACTTGATAGGATATTCCAATGTCGACTATGCAGGATGCAAGGTTGATAGAAAAAGTACATCAGGGACTTGTCAATTTCTTGGCAGATCCCTAATTTCATGGTCATCTAAAAAGCAAAACTCCATTGCTCTTTCCAACCCGAAGCGAAGTATGTTGCAGCCGGTAGATGTTGCGCACAACTACTTTGGATTGGACAAACTCTAAGGGATTATGGTTACAATCTGAACCATATTCCACTCCTATGTAATAATGAGAGTGCTATAAAAATTGCACACAATACAGTAGAGCACTCAAGAACTAAGCACATAGATATTCGTCACCATTTCTTAAGAGATCATTCATTAAAAGGTGACATTGTAACCTCACATGTTAGGACTGAAAAACAACTTGTAAACATTTTCACCAAGCCGTTAGATGAAGAGATTTTGTGACCTAAGAAATGAGCTAAATATACTTGACCCTCGAAATGTGGCTTGAAACACTGCATACCTGACTATGATTTCCAAATATACTCATTTTTGCGAAAATTTGTCCCTTATCTCAATTTTCTCTTCAAAATTTTTAAATTAGTGAATCTTGGTATATTATGACCATTTTATGATTGTTGATTGCTTACTGGTCATGTTCATCAAGATTATTTGTGAAATAATGTCATTGAGATAACTATTAGAACAAACAACCAAAATCTAGTTGATTCAATTCTATCATGTCCTGCTGACACCAGACTTGTCCGGTGTCAGCACCAGACTAGTCTGGATATGTCAGGGTTAACCCTAATCCACCACTTGGAGCTCATCTCTCATCTCTCACAGTCTCCTTTGCACTCTCTCCTCAACCGTGAGCTCCAAAGGCGATTTCTACTTACAACCATAAAAAAAACAGATTTCTCCAAGGGAAATCTTCTTCTCAGTGCAGAGCTTGCCCACTCCGGACTAATCCAGCCTCTACTTCGCTCCTTCAACTTAAATCTTCAATTTTTTGGTAAAATTTCTCTCAAACCCTAGCTCTCAACTTTTCTTGATTTTTGCTTATTTTACTTGATTCCTATAGCATACATTATTCTTATAGATGTATTCCTACTGTTGTTCTATTCATTGTGAATCAATTCGAGCTTGATTTGTTGAAAATAGGAAATTAGGGTTCTTATGCCAGACCGGACTATTCTGGTGTTCAAGTGCGTACAAGTTCGGTACTTCAGATAAGTCCGCACTCTAAAAACGGACAAGTATGGTACCTGGAAATTTGAACCTATAAATTCTTATTTGCACATAGTCTCAAATCCATTCTTATAAATCCTTGAATTCCCTCGTCAGTCACGATGTCTTTGGGTTCCAAGGACAACTCTTTTGATTATGATGAAGAGCTTAATCGTGCTAGAGTGAAAAGAGCCAAAGAGAGGGTGTTGAAGAAAAGACATGACCAAAATGTTCACTCCTCTCCTCCCGACGATATACTTGCCAAGAAGAGGAGAGTGGTGGTGAAGAAACTAATAGGCAAGGAAGGTGCTGGGAGTTCATCGGCACCTAAGAGAACTCTCAACAAGGGCAAAGGACTGGCCAGTAGTCCTATTAAACCATTGAAGATGAAGGATCCTATTCATCACAATAGGCAACCCTCTAGTGATGACTTTACAAATAAAGGGAGTGAATTGGTTGTTAAGTTCAGAAAGTTGGAAGTCTATGAACAGCCCAAACAATCAGCTGACCCTATATTCTAGAGTAACTTCCATGTTGACAATTATGAGCATGTCTACTCGAAGATAGGAATCCAGTGATTGAAAGTCAATGGATGGATATCACGTACCTCCAATCCAAGAGATGCCAAGCTTATCAAGAGGTCCTAGAGGCATTGGAGTGACATGGACTGAAGGATCTTGTCGCTTACCAGTGGGACTAGAACATTGAGGTCATCACTCAATTCTATTCCACTCTTTACTTTACTCATGATGACGGAGACAAAATGATTTGGATGACACATGGAGCAAAGTACAGTGTCACACATGAAGAATTTGCTAGAATTCTTCACCTTGAAGATTCTTTGGACAATGACATCATCATTAACTACCTAAAGCCTCTGGAGAAAGATGAGCTTGACTTTATCTATGATACAAGAATGCCATACAAGTCTCCAACTACCAAATAGCTCAAGCCTTTCTTTGCAGTGCTGAATAGAATCCCGAGGAAGACCATAGCTCCTAATGAGGGAGATGCAGAGACTACCCAGGGGACACTCGGGACATTGATGATGTTGATCAGCAGGAGAAGGACCTTCAATGTATTTGAGTACATTTATAATGATATCGTGAACATCTCCATCAACCCTAAGAGGTCATGTGGCTATGCACCCTATATCATGTATATCATTGAGAAAGTGACAGGACTTAGTTTGTAAAGGATGTTCCTCACACTGGTCGCAGACCTCATAATCCTACAATTTATATCGTCCCTTCTCCTCCTACCTCCACAGCAGAGGAACGAAGACCTAAGAGGGCTCATGAAGGCACAAGAACTGAAGCTGCTACTCCTTCTCCTCCACCTCCTAGAGAGTTCTCCAGTGGTGTGCTGAAGATGCTCTCAACCATCTTTTTATCCTGCCGCGAAGTGGAAATTAAGCAGCACAAGGAGAGTTTGGCCAGGAAGAAGCATCAATGATATGTGAAGGCCAACATCAAAGCAATATGTGAGAAGCTGGAGATGGAGCCAGTGGGGTCACCTAGGATCTCAGAAGATTCTAAAGAAGATATCACAGAGATAGCACCCCTCTCAGAGCAAGAGTTGGATTAATTCGGATTGGCTAGTGCCTCTACTCCTCTTCCGTCTCCTTCGCAAGCACCTGAAGATGAAGAAGAGGATGACGATAGGACCGAGAGTGAGAGAGGTAGTGGCGATGAGTGATTCCACTCATTTTTTCCCTTTTTGGTGCCTTCATGCCAAAGGGGGAGAGATTGAGACTAGTAGTCTATTTTGTAGCCATCAAGGACTTGTGATCAAGGACATGCATCTCAATTTCAAACTGTTGTAATTTATCTTGGATGTGCTTACTTTGCTTCATGTGTGATGCCTAGTTTAACGATATTGTGATGATTGTTGCTATAATTGTTAAGTTATTATCTTTTGCTCATAACATCTTTTGAACACACACTCTTTACGCACCCTACCAGAAAGAGTGCATATATGTGAAAAGTTTTTGTTACTCATTTATCATTCTCATATATGCACACTTTATGAAAATCAATTTTTACTCTTAATTTTGAAATCTATATTGGTTGTCATCAATCGCCAAAGAGGGGGATTTTCAAAGGGCATCTAGGCAATCCCTTGTGGGTTTCAGATGATTCATGACAAACAAATGAGATGCTAGTGAACTTGTTGAGATGACTGCAGGTCAATTTAAATGAGATAGTTTGGTGCACGAAAAAAGTGAAATATGAAGTGGTAAAGGAAAAGAGAAAAGCCCCCTGATGAGTGAAGTGCAAAGTAGACTTAAATGTATAGGATGTGTGAGAGACACATCCCAACAGCTCAAGTCTTTGCGTAAGGGTAAGGGCTTAAAATTAACCTAAAAAAATCATCGAGCACTGGACTAGTCCGTTCAACTCTCTGTTGTCAAAATTCACGGTGCACTGGACTGGGCCGCTCATGGACCGGACTAGAGGTGGCCAAATGGGCCAGGTCAATAGGCCAGCCCGAATCACGACTAAAATGGCCCAGCACGAGCACGGCCTGACCCAAAAAATTCGGGCCCAGGCCGACCCGAAGCATGACACGGGTCATGCCCCGGCCTGGATCTTCGGCCTGTCGGGCTTGCCAACATGGCCCGATTAGTACCAGCACGACCGGCCTGTCGGGCTGGCCCAGCCCGGCACGACCCGTTTAGACCCGAATAGTGATTTTTCTGTTATTTTATTATATTTTTAACTATAATAGGCCACGGGCCGGCCTGGCACGGCATGGCCCGACACGGCCCGACACGCTTAAAATTGATCTGGGCCGTGCCCGGGCCTGGACCCCCAACCGGCGGGCCGGCCCAACACGACCCGATTTTTTTCTGGGTCATGTCGGGCCCATGTTTTTAAGGCACGAGCCTTGTCGGGCTCGGGCCGGGCCGGCCCGGCACTGACCGTTGGCCACCTATAGACCGGACTAGTCCAATCAACTTTTTGGAACCACTTTCACAGTGCACTGGACTAGTGTGCTGATGAACGGGACTAGTCCATTTAACTTTATATAAACCTATTATGTTGTGCACCGGACAAGTCCGTCCGTAGGACCGGACTAGTCCGTTGAACTCTCTGATGGTCTATAACACATAGAACTGGACGAGTCTACTCGTGGACCAGACTAGTCCGTTAAAATCTCTAGAACTTAAATATAGAGGACACTATACAAGTCCAGACACCTAACAGACTAGTCTGGTATACCTCACACAATTTAGGGTTTCTAGTATGCTGCACATTTCAGGCCATTTTTACATAGCACACCGGACAAGTCCGGTACCTAGTACGGACTAGTCCGGTCATCGGGATCCCAAACGGTAACAATTTTTGAAACACTATAATAGGAGATCCACGACCCCACAGAGACGATTCACACATTCTACTATTCACAACTCAAACCGTAGTGCCGCCACTTCTCCCAAGAGCACAAAAACACATCTCCCCACACATATAAAGTCCTCAAAAGGTGAAAATCAATTGAGTATTCAGATTTGGGGTTGGGAGATCGTTGTCTATGCTTCGTTGAGCTCTTGGGGTTTGATCTCTTTACACTCTTGCATCTAGTTGTAATCTTTTTTAGTGTATTTGATCATCTTTTCATTGTAATTCTTATGGGAGCCCTCAACGTGTGAGTTGCCCCATAAACTGGGTGAATACTCGTGATAGTGGAATCAATTCGTCCTTGTGTGGTGACTTCACGAGGGAAAGGGTTTGAGGAGACTCGGATGTGTGTAGGCTTCCTCAACGTGGAGTAGATCTCTTTGGTGAGATTGAACCTCAGTAAAAATTCGTGTCTCGTTTGCTTTTTGTTTTTTGCATTATCATTACTTAGGGCAATAGAATTGATCAATCAAATAGTTTTTGATTCACGTGAACATTAAGTAATCTGATCTCTTGTTCAAGTTAAAAGAATAGTAATTACATTCCGTTGCAATTTCATTCGAAATTCCTGCATAAATGTTTTACAGTTTAGTTATAACTGAACAACCGGACTAATCTGCATAACAAACCGGACAAGTCCGGTCTCCCTAGTATTTGACGATTTAGTTAAGTGTGCAGGAAATTATCAAAGCCTATTCAAACCACCCCCCCTCTAGGCAACATTCAGTTAATCCACTTAGCATGATAATTCATAATTAATATGATCATTAGTAAGTAACTTAGGCTATGTATATGTACATTAGAAGCATATTAGGAGTATCTACCTAACTCTTAGATTAGTCCCACTTTACCTTATTTACCCCCCTTTAGGATAGAATGCTCTCGTGTGTGTCACACTACCTCCAATTATCCTTTATTCATCCTTGCTTTGCTTCATTTGGGAGAATATAAATGATGATCAACCTAACCTCTCTATTTGATGATTGCTTTGCTTCCACATAGCCTTCCTTTGGGAGAATATAAATGACACCCTTTGGGAATACTTTAAAGGGGGGGTGCTACATCGATAGATTCCGTGCGCTTGTGGATATACATTTGTGATTTAAAAATTATCAACAAGCATTTCTGGCACCCTTGCTAGGAATGAATTGTTAGTAATGCGTAGGAAATATCAACAAGAATTCCTGGCGTCGTTGCAGGGGAAGACAACTAAAGTATTGCATGATTTAGTGAATAGGATAAGACCCTGCATAGGTTTTAGTAGGATAACCTTTCTGTTCTGCATTTTATGTGAAAACAGGGTATTCTATGTCTGGTTTTCGCTTGCCGGAAAACTTTGTTGAAGATCCCGAATACCTTCTGACAGATCGACTTCGTGTCGTTACTCCTCAAAAGCTTCGAGCAGCAAAGCAAGCTAGCACAACTGCACCAACAGAAGAAATGCCAATGGCCCAGAAGACCCTTTGTGAGTTTTCGACTCCCTCTGCTAACAATGTGCCCGTTGGGCTCACAATTTACACGGGAGACGTGAACTTCGAAATCAATACTGGCCTAATCACTATGGTGCAAGCCAACAAATTTTGTGGGAAGTCTAACGAGGATGCAAGTGCTCACCTGCAACAGTACCTTGAGATCCGCAACACTTTTAAGATCAAAGAGGTGTCCTCTGATGTCATCCATCTTAGGCTGTTTCCATTCTCTCTTCTTGGGAGAGCGAAGCAGTGGTTCTACATGAACCAAAGTGTCGTAGACACTTGGGAGAAGTGTTCTACGGCATTCCTCACCATGTTTTTCCCGTTGTGCAAGACCAATGCCCTACGTGGAAGAATTTTTAGCTTCCAGCAAGACGCTAAGGAGTCTATTCCCGAGGCTTGGAAAAGGCTTCAGAAGTATATCCTAGCCTGTCCCCATCACGGGATCGATGATTGGCTAATTTTCCAAAACCTGATCCCTTCCGCCCGCGACTGTGTGGATGCTACTGCTAGAGGTGCCTTCTTCTCATTTATAGTGCCCAAAGCCAAAGAATTGATTGAGAATATGGTGTCAAACACGGGTTGGAGCAACGAGCGTATCCATACCCACCAGTGAGGCATACACACCTTGAAAGAGGTGGGCATGATCGCTGCAAAATTGGACCTCCTTATGAAAAAGATTGATGGACAAGGCAATGGTTAGGTATGTGGCAATGTCTATGCCTTAGACTCTCACATCACTTGTGAAGTCTGTGGCAACATGGGCCATTTTGGCAATGACTGCCTGTAAACCCGTGAGGATGCCTTATACATAGCCAACAATGGCCTTCGTCCATGAGGTCAAGGAAGGGGCCAACCACGCCCTTTCTTTCAAGGAGGGTACAACAACAATGGCAATAATGGAAACCAACCTAACTTGAGAGAGGTTGCCATTAACCAGCTGAAGATCAATGACGCTCTATCCAAGAAGCTGTCGGCTAATATCAAGACCCTAGAGAGTATTAAAGCCAAGATTGAAGGACTATCCTCGGCCTTCAAGAATCAATTGACCTTATGTTGACGTTTCTTACGTCACAGATCATCTCTCTAAAGAGATGAGGTCTGCAAGCGCACGGAAACTGTCGTGTAGCATTTCACCCAAGAGTATTCCCAAGGGTATCTTATTTATCCAAAAGGAAGGCAATGGAGTAAAGTAAACACTACACTTATGATCAAGCTATGGGATACTAATGAATTATCAAGACAGGAGTAAGTTGATAATATATGGGTAGTGTGACACACACCTAAGCAATATATTCTAAAGGGTAGATGGGTCCTAATGGAGATTAGACTAAGAGTTAAGTAGTTGCTCATACAATGCTTCTAATATACATATACATAGCCTAGGTTAGATACTAATGAGCATGTGTAACACCCTAAATTTTTGCATCCTGCATTGCATACATGATCATGCATTAAATATTAATAGAATAAAAGAAAAGATAAAACATACATATATGTTGTAGCAAAAAGAAGAAAAAATAATAATAATTATAGCCTAAAACTTGTATTAGAGAATAAATATAAAATAATAATAATAATATATAAAATAAATATATATAAATAAATTTTATAATAAAGAAATATATATAAAAAGTAAATAAATAAAATAAATAAGATAAATAAAAAAATCATAAAACATAAATAATAATATAAATAATAAAATATATATATAAATATATAATATATATTAATATTTATTTACTAAAGAAAAGAAAAAAAAAGAGAAAAAAAACGACCGACGCGCGCCAGCCAACCGGCCAGCGCGTTCCGCGCGCACACGCGCCAGCCGCGCGTCGTACGCCCCGCTCGCCCGCCTGTCCCCCACCCCGCTGGCCCCGCCGCCTGGCCCCGCACGCGCCCCAGCGCGCCTGAGGGCCGCAAGCCCCCCCCCCCCCCCCCCCCGCCGTACCGAGCGCCCCGCTCGCGCCGAGCCCCGCGCCACGCACCCCGCCGCCCGAGGCGCGACCCCATCGCCCGCGCCGCCCCCTAGGCCCCGCACTGCCGCCCGATTTTCCCGCTCCCGCGCCGACCGAGCGCCCGCCCGAATCGCGACCGCGCAGCGCCCTGCTGGGCCCCACCCGCACCGCACACCGCCGCCTGGGCCCCTCACGCCCACGTGACCCCGCCCCGCGTCGTGTCCCACCCGACCCCGAGCGCGCCGCTTCCGCGCGAATCCCGCCAACCCCGCGCGATACGCGTCCCGCGCGTAACTCCCAGCGCCGGCCCTAGCACCGCGTGCCGCCGGTTATAAAAGGGACCGAGGCCCTCGTTTTCCCCGATCCCAGAAAGCGCCGCCGGTACAGAGGGAAAAGAAAAGCACCAGAGCCGCCGCCGCCAGGGGAAGAAAAGGAAGAAAAAAAGAGGGGAAGAAGAGGAATAAAAAGAGGAGGGTGTCGTTGTCCACCGGAGATCGTCGCCGTCGACGTGCCGCTGGAGGACCTTGCGCATCTACTTCGTCTACGCATCACCTTCGTCCCTCGATCTCCGAAGCCATCGCATCTACGGTAGGATTCGTTTTTCCAATGCGAATTTTAGCGACGTATTAGATCTAATAGACGTAAATTGATTTTAGTTGCACCATAATTTTATTTTCAGCAGCATTAATCCACTCTAAAACCCCCATAAACTCGTATGAACACGTATGAACTAGTTGCATCTAATTAATAAACAACCATAGTTAATTAATTACTGAATTGTGCATGCATGCATGTCATTGCATGTTGATTATTTTGTGTGCATCATGTTGAATTGTATATATTTTCTTGTATGTATGATCAAGCGTAGAGGAACGTGCTCAAGAGGCCGCATACGAGGATTTCCAGAACCAAGATTTCGAAGCGCTTGAGCAACCCCATCCGTCGGAGCAAGGCAAGTGTCCTTGAAGCATATTGATCCTGTTTTAAAATAAATGTTTTGTTTGCAAACTGCATGCTTGTGTAAAATTGATGGGAATCCTATGGTAGGAAGTTTAATAGATTTGTTTAACCCCCCTTGTCACCTGGACTATATGGTAGAGAGTCGAGAAGGGCTTTTTACCTTTTTGCTTCGCTTAATTAATTGGGATGGAAAAACCAACACTACACATTTAATTATGTATTAATGATATTTTGGTTAATGTGAACTGGTCAATACGGTATGGTGATGGGTGATCTAAGCAAGCCTAGTATGTGGATGGGTTGGATGTTATGGTGGTTTGCTTGCATTAGATCTAAGGACCGGTTCATGCGAGAATAAGCCAGGACTACAGTGCCACCACGAGGCCAAGTATGGGTGCGGCGAAGCAGATTAATTAGGGCTTTGCTAGTGCTATTTGGACCATTGTGGATGCTCGGGGAAGGGGTAGTCGGATTGGGTTTGTTGATGAATGGTGGGACTACCCTGGGATCCGAATGGCTCAAGAGGGGGCCCTTGGTTGAAGATGTGCTCAATTGGAGGCATCGCCACCGGTGAAACCTCAGTGGGGTCTAAATAGGCTAGTAATCCCTTTGTAAAGGCTATTTTGTGATCTCTTGGCCACACACCAACGGAAGTGTGTAATGTGACCGACGGGTCATGGGCATAAGGGAGGTTCCTAGTCGCCGAAAGGTGATGAAATAACGAACACGTGGGTAAAGTGGTACGAACTCTGCAGAGTATTAAAACTATCATGATAGCCGTGCTCCCGGTTATGAGCACCTGGACAACTTCCATGATTAGAGGGAGTTTGGTAATGTGATGGTTATTGGGATTGGTTATGGTTTGGTAATGGTTATGGTTGACATTATGATTATGGACTGGTATTATTATGGTTACATGGTTTATGATGGGTTTACTTCACATAAATATGATACATTGCTTTTCAAATGTTTTACTGTACTTTTCAGCACTTAGCCATTATTACATTCGTCATTTGAATCAGCCACATGTCATACTTTCCACACTTGCTGAGTAAGACATGTACTCACTCTTGCAATCCCCCCCCCAACAGTTGCAGGTCGAGATTGTGAGTTTAATGGCGATAATGTGGAGTTCTAGGCCGTGTCTACCGTCGACTTTGCCTGTGGTGTTATTGGAGCTGCGCTATCCCTTTTGCTTAGTTTGCTTAGTTGCTTAATTAGTTTTTTTCCGCTGTATTAGTTGAACTTGTCATTAATATTCATTAGAGCTTGTATTCGAGGATAATATAGTTTGTGTAGTAAAATTTGGTAATTAATCTTGTTCTGTGGTAATTTTCTGTATACTCTTTTGTGATTGCACTCGTGTATGTGTGTTGAACATCCTGGGCACACATATGCGTTAGCTTGGTTCATTTTCGGAACCGGGCGTCACAGATTGGTATCAGAGCCACAGGTTGACCGTAGGACGCAGCCTAGATAGAATGGACACTTTAGTATGAGCACTCAGGAATCGATGTGTTTTTGCTTAAGTGTGCTGTTTGCTATATATATTGTTTGCTTGTGTGCTTAATAGAGGATTTTGGGATGCTTTAGCATTGCCATGTCCACCTAGGCTAGTATAGCTAGCTGGTTAGCTTCATATCCCTTGATGCATATAGTTGGGGACGTTTCTAAATTCTTACCTATTGCTCTTCTTTAGATGGTGAGAACTCGTAACCAAAGGGATGTCAATGGTGAGGAGGAGAACCATGGAATACCTCAGAACAACAACGGACAAGGACCTGCTCATGGAGCTATCAACATCGAGCAGCTATTAGCTATGCAGAACCAGCTCATGCAGACCATGATACAAACTATGGGACAGCTGCAGGCTGGCAGTAACATCAACAATGAGCCCCACATGACTCCACCGCCACCCCCACCTCCTCATAACCGATTGGGAGAATTTATGAGGACTAGGCCGCCAACCGTTGCTCAAGCCGCATACCCTATGGACGCGGATGATTGGCTCAAGTCCGTGGAGAAGAAGCTAGTCATTGTCCAATGCAGTGACCGAGAGAAGGTCCTATTTGCTTCTCATCAACTCGTTGGAGCAGCTGCAGATTGGTGGGATGCTTATTGCAATGCTCATGAAAACCAAGAGAGGATCACTTGGGCAGAATTCATGGAGAACTTCCGTTCTCATTATGTGCCGGAAGGTGTTATGATCTTGAAGAGACAAGAATTCGAGAATTTAAGGCAGGGAAGATCAAGCGTGAGTTTATATCTCAATAAGTTCACTCAACTCTCAGATATGCGCCTGAGGATGTTAGTCGGGACAGTCGGAAGAATTATTTGTTCATGAGGGGATTGAACAATGAAATCCAAGTGCAACTACTCAATTGTGACTATGCCAATTTTCAGAAGCTTGTGGACAAAGCAATTGTGGTGGAAAACAAGGTTCGTGAGATGGAGCAAGAAATCAAGAGGAAGGCGCCATATCAAGGACAACAACAAGGAAGTAATGTGCGCCCTCGCCTTGCACCACCCAATGCACCCTCATTACAGCTCTTCTATTCCTGCTCAGCGCCCTGGTTAAGCACCGCGTCCAACTCAGTTCGTGCAGCAGCGCCCTGCTATGCAAGCACCTAGGCCTCTGATGCCTTCTGCGCCCCGTGCTAATTTTCCTGGAGCCAATGTTCAAAACCAAGCTCGCCCCAATAATTCTGTTGGAGTTAAGAAGTGTTATACTTGTGGAGAAGCTGGACACTTTGCGCATCAATGTCCTAAGTCAGGCCTTGGTCGAGGAAGCAATGCACCGAGGCAAAACTCAAGACCCAATGGAGGACAACCACAAGGGAACCGTATACAGCAGAATTTTGCTCGCGGCAACGTGAACCATGTCTCTACGGAGGATGCTCAACAAGCGGATGACGTGGTCATTGGTTTGTTTCTCGCCAACTCCAACCCCGCGACTATGTTATTTGATTCTGGAGCATCGCGTTCATTCATTGCATCGAAGTATGTTGCCAAGTATAGTTTGCCTATCTCTCATATGAAGTTTACTCTATTGGTTAAGTCTCCTGGAGGAGAGATGAGGACAAATATAGTATGTCCAAAAGTAAGCCTTAGAATAAGGGAGGTAGACTTCTCCGCCAACCTCATTGTTTTGGATTGACAAGGAATTAGAGGATCCGTTGGTGCAAAGTGCCATGGAAACACCATACGGAAACCGAAGCTACGTGGGAACGTGAAGAAGACTTGAAGACAGAATTCCCTCATCTTTTCTCCACGCTATCGAATCTCGAGGGCGAGATTCACTTTAAGGGGGGTAGATTTGTAACACCCTAAATTTTTGCATCCTGCATTGCATACATGATCATGCATTAAATATTAATAGAATAAAAGAAAAGATAAAACATACATATATGGTGTAGCAAAAAGAAGAAAAAAAATAATAATTATAGACTAAAACATGTATTAGAGAATAAATATAAAATAATAATAATAATATATAAAAGAAATATATATAAATAAATTTTATAATAAAGAAATATATATAAAAAGTAAATAAATAAAATAAAATAAGATAAATAAAAAAATAATAAAACATAAATAATAATATAAATAATAAAATATATATATATAATGTATATTAATATTTATTTATTAAAGAAAAGAAAAAAAACGACCGACGCGCGCCAGCCAACCGGCCAGCGCGTTCCGCGCGCACACGCGCCAGCCGCGCGCCGTACGCCCTGCTCGCCCGCCTGTCCCCCACCCCGCACCCCGCTGGCCCCGCCGCCTGGCCCCGCACGCGCCCCAGCGCGCCTGCGCGCCGCACGCCCCCCCCAGCCCCCGCCGTACCGAGCGCCCGCTCGCGCCGAGCCCCGCGCCACGCACCCCGCCGTCCGAGGCGCGACCCCGTCGCCCGCGTCGCCCCTTGGGCCCCGCATCGCCGCCCGATTTTCCCGCTCCTGCGCCGACCGAGGCCCGCCCGAATCACGACCGCGCAGTGCCCTGCTGGGCCCCACCCGCACCGCACACCGCCGCCTGGGCCCCTCACGCCCACGCGACCCCGCCCCGCGCCGTGTCCCACCCGACCCCGAGCGCGCCGCTTCCGCGCGAATCCCGCCAACCCCGCGCGATACGCGTCCCGCGCGTAACTCCCAGCGCCGGCCCTAGCACCGCGTGCCGCCGGTTATAAAAGGGACCGAGGCCCTCGTTTTCCCCGATCCCAGAAAGCACCGCCGGTACAAATGGAAAACAAAAGCACCAGAGCCGCCGCCGCCAGGGGAAGAAAAGGAAGAAAAAAAGAGGGGAAGAAGAGGAAGAAAAAGGAGGGTGCCTTCGTCCACCGGAGATCGTCGCCGTCGTCGTGCCGCCGGAGGACCTTGCGCATCTACTTCGTCTGCGCGTCACCTTCGTCCCTCGATCTCTGAAGCCATCGCATCTACGGTAGGATTCGTTTTTCCAATGCGAATTTTAGCGACGTATTAGATCTAATAGACGTAAATTGATTTTAGTTGCACCATAATTTTATTTTCAGCAGCATTAGTCCAGTCTAAAACCCCCATAAACTCGTATGAACACGTATGAACTAGTTGCATCTAATTAATAAACAACCATAGTTAATTAATTATTGAATTGTGCATGCATGCATGTCATTGCATGTTGATTATTTTGTGTGCATCATGTTGAATTGTATATATTTTCTTGTATGTATGATCACGCGTAGAGGAACGTGCTCAAGAGGCCGCATACGAGGATTTCCAGAACCAAGATTTCGAAGCGCTTGAGCAACCCCATCCGTCGGAGCAAGGCAAGTGTCCTTGAAGCATATTGATCCTGTTTTAAAATAAATGTTTTTTTTGCAAACTGCATGATTGTGTCAAATTGATGGGAATCCTATGGTAGGAAGTTTACTAGATTTGTTTAACCCCCCTTGTCACCTGGACTATATGGTAGAGAGTCGGGAAGGGCTTTTTACCTTTTTGCTTCGCTTAATTAATTGGGATGGAAAAACCAACACTACACATTTAATTATGTATTAATGATATTCTGGTTAATGTGAACTGGTCGACACGGTATGGTGATGGGTGATCTAAGCAAGCCTAGTATGTGGATGGGTTGGATGTTATGGTGGTTTGCTTGCTTTAGATCTAAGGACCGGTTCATGCGAGAATAAGCCAGGACTACAGTGCCACCATGAGGCCAAGTATGGGTGCGGCGTAGCTGATTAATTAGGGCTTTGCTAGTGCTGTTTGGACCATTGTGGATGCTCGGGGAAGGGGTAGTCGGATTGGGTTTGTTGATGAATGGTGGGACTACCCTGGGATCCGAATGGCTCAAGAGGGGGCCCTTGGTTGAAGATGTGCTCAGTTGGAGGCATCGCCACCGGTGAAACCTCAGTGGGGTCTAAATAGGCTAGTAATCCCTTTGTAAAGGCTATTTTGTGATCTCTTGGCCACACACCAACGGAAGTGTGTAATGTGACCGATGGGTCATGGGCATAAGGGAGGTTCCTAGTCGCCGAAAGGTGATGAAATCACGAACACGTGGGTAAAGTGGTACAAACTCTGCAGAGTATTAAAACTATCATGATAGCTGTGCTCCCGGTTATGAGCACCTGGACAACTTCCATGATTGGAGGGAGTTTGGTAATGGGATGGTTATTGGGATTGGTTATGGTTTGGTAATGGTTATGGTTGACATTATGATTATGGACTGGTATTATTATGGTTACATGGTTTATGATGGGTTTACTTCACATAAATATGATACATTGCTTTTCAACTGCTTTACTGTACTTTTCAGCACTTAGCCATTATTACATTCGTCATTTGAATCAGCCACATGTCATACTTTCCACATTTGCTGAGTACGACATGTACTCACTCTTGCAATCCCCCCCCCCCAAGAGTTGCAGGTCGAGATTGTGAGTTTCATGGCGATAATGCGGAGTTCTAGGCCGTGTCTACCGTCAACTTTGCCTGTGGTGTTATTGGAGCTGTGCTATCCCTTTTGCTTAGTTTGCTTAGTTGCTTAATTAGTTCATTTCCGCTGCATTAGTTGAACTTGTCATTAATATTCATTAGAGCTTGTATTCGAGGATAATATAGTTTGTGTAGTAAAATTTGATAATTAATCTTGTTCTATGGTAATTTTCTGTATACTCTTTTGTGATTGCACTCGTGTATGTGTGTTGAACATCCCGGGCACACATATGTGTTAGCTTGGTTCATTTTCGGAACCGGGCGTCACAGCATGTCAATGGTAAATCCTTATGCTATGTTGTTCAACATATCGGGCACGGGTTTAACCCTAGCAATACTAGGACGACTCCTGCCAAGAGCCTGTGGCATATCCAAACGTGGAGGATTATAAAGGAAAGATAGGACTGTCACCACCTACTACCTACCTCTTCAATCTGTGGGTCTAGAGACATCCAACGCTACTTACTATCCTAGCAACATACTAGCATACTAAGTAGATACCTTAGAGGCTCGAGTACAAATACCTCTCTAAAGCAGTGACTAACCTAAACATCGTTGGACCAATGTTGAGACATAGCATAAGTTATTCATATTAACATGATCATATCATAAGTAATTAGACTATAGTGGGGGTTTGTAGTGTTTATGATGATAGAATAATTTTGTTATGGCATAATCATAAAGACCACTTCTACCACATACATGGAATCCATAATCAGACAAGAAACACTTCATCCAAGTATATGAATAAAAGAATACTGAAGATAATATATTTATTATCCATAAAGTCACAAATATAAGAAAAGATACATGATCCATTCCTTTCCCAACTTGGACATGGGACTAGAGGCTCTCCTCTCTATAGCCTAACTCCACTAAGGATTAAGAGAACTAGTGTATACAATAGATTGGTGCTCAAGTGGTGTGTGTTGAAGTGAGGGGTCCTATTTATAGGTGGAGAAGGGTCTATTCCCGCCACCAGAAGTGCGCGAATCAGTAACCACTGACTTCTTCGAGCCGGAAGGAGCCCACACGTGGAAGCTGACCAAGTTTGGAGGAAAGACCAGGTCGGCCGACTAGGGGGGTCGACCGACCTGGTAAGTGCACCAAACAGTTTGTGCTTTCTTGGGGTGACTTATAGGTGGGTCCCATCCCTTGATATGGGTGCTACACCGTTGGATGGCCTCGAATACTTCTGTTTGTGGGTCATTTGATCCATGTGGTGCCACATGTCAGCGCTTGATTGGGTGGGATGATATTTTATAGGATTCATCCCATTGTTTCACTTCAATTGTGTTAAAATACCTGCATGCACCAATTTCTCCAAGTACAAGTGGAAATAGGTTAAATACAAAGGTGATGTGTGCAAGAAATTATATTTCCTTCACATAATTGGGTTATATTGACGGGTGAAATTGGTATATAACAGCCGTCAACACCTTCATACTCGTTGATTTCGTAGTGCTTGACATGGAGGTCGAGAAGGATACGCCGCTCATTCTTGGGGAACCATTCCATAGCACACCGAAGGCTCGCATAGATGTGGAGCTGGAGAAATCCACTTCCATATCAATGGCAAGGAGGAGAAGTTTAACTTTCGCCCAATGTTGGAGCAATGCTCCATGATTCGTATCAAGTATGGGTTGAATGTTAAACACATTGAAGAGGTCGAAATCACACCTCCGAAGGTGGACCCACTCATTGCATTCATGAGGAATTTGATCTATGCAGAAAACCCATCTTATTGTCCACGCTGGCACCCTAAGAAGACGGAGAAGTATGGGCCTCCCCAAAGTCCCAAGTCCACCAAACCGCCAAAGAAGGAATGGCGAAAGAAGCAAGACAAGCCATCCGAGCCCATCCCTCCAGGCCCGGATGTCAAGAAATGAAGAAGGAGGAATGTCCATCACATCGCACGGTGGTGGGACCTAGCCAATAAAAGTTAACTTGGTAGTTATCCTTTTCCTTGAATTTTCTTTTCTCTTCATTTGGTTTTCCCCATTTAGTTTGATTTTCCCCCACTGCATATTTGATTTTTCATAGCAAGTTGAAAATCTTCTATTCTCAACTATCATTTTTATTTCTTTATTTTTTGCAAAAAGAAAATTGTTGGGTTTTGAAAAAAGAGTTTTTATTCGAAAAACAATTTTTTTGAGTTGCAAAAGTGGTAATTCACCAATGTGCTAATTCCATAGCCGTTGGGGAGCCACATGCCAAAAGGGAGAACAGGGGGGCCCACTTGTCAGTGCGGCCGACCCCTGTTCGGCCGACATGGGGAAAGGGTCTTTTTGGCTCTCTATCCTCTAACGGCTACAATTGGTTCCCTAGTGACCGATTGGAGGTGTACACTATAAATGGTGGTTGTGAGGGGCATTCCTCTTCACACTTCACCTCATTTCATACCTCCCCAAAGTCACTCTTTACTCACATTGTTTTTCTTGCTCGTCATTGAAGTACTCTTTCTCAAAATCCAACTAAGAAAGATTTGCTTTTGTTTGCATTCACAATTTGCTCTCAAGTTCTTCAAGGGAAAATTCGTCGGGGGTTTTTATTTTACTAACATCACCTCTCTCGAATTTTTGCTTTGTTGTGTTCTTGTTTGTTGTGGCCATGAGAGGAATGAAGAGGTTGTTTGGGAAGAGGAAGGAGGCTGCAGGCTCAAGCCATGATGGAGATTCAAGTGCACATCCCTCTTTTGTTGCTACACCAAGTTCACGGAGGAGTGTAGGTGAGGACACTCCCATGGGTGAGTGGAGCAACCTGCACAAACTCCTCCATGATGACGACCTCGACATACAAAGTGAAGTTGAAGATCAAGCACGCAAGCTCCTCTAAGATCGTGAGTTTTCTCATACAAAAGCTTATGATCCGGATTTGATCTCAAAAATAGGTATGGATTCCGAATTCTTTTCCATTTGGCATGAACTATGATGGGAAAACTTTGATCACATAAAGGAGAGAGGTTCACGCCTTCTCTCCATGAAATTCCTTTGCACACTCAAAGTAGGATTTGATGATATTACTTTTAGATTATTCCAAAAACAATACAACATCCTATGGAAAGAATTAAGTGAAATCCTAGGCTTTCATAAATGTTGTCTGCTAAATTTAGACGCTTTGCCTAAGTTTAACAAACAATTGTTTAGCAATGATTTAACTAGTAAGGTCAGATGTAGTGCACCTAGGAATAGCCACTTACACAACCCTACTTTAAGCTTCATGCATAGATGGGTGGTTGTTGACAGTCCTTAATTTCCAAATCCGACCGTCAATTCCCTGCATAAAAGCTATGGATTGGACAACCAACATAGTGGTAGGAGTTATTTACTAACTATATCCACAAGTGTTGGTGCAATTTTGTATGCAGGTGAATAATGCTCATAATTAGAGGTATTTATAGGGACCAATCCAAGAAACAGACCTTCCGACCAATCAGGCACAACCACGAGGATTCATGGGCCCACTCGGAGGAGGAAACAAACTAAAAATGAGGGGAATCACCCATACCCATGATGGGGCCCCACAAAACAGCCTCCCAGAAGAAAAAACATCGCATTTGGGGCCACCAGAATGTCGGCCGAAGTGCCAGTTCAGCCGACTAGGTAAACGCACCAAACACGGTCAGGCGCCACGTGTTGGCTCCTCAAGGCTTGGAAATCACGATGGCAACTGATTCCATAGCTTTTTCTGGAACCAAACCAACCTTTGGAGGGTATAAATAGGGGGTAGGGGGCTCCCTCACTCCACACACCAAATGCTTGAGTCTATTACTCCACTCTAAAGGCGTAGCGCTGCCAATGTGCTTAGAAAATAGGGAGAGATTGAGAAAGAGGAGGAGGAGGAGGAGGAGGAGGAAGAGGAGGAGGAGGAGGAGGAGGAGGAGGAGGAGGAGGAGGTGGTGGTGGTGGTGGAGGAGTAGGAGGAGGAGGAGGAGGCTCCGGCTTGTCGGGCTTCTTCCACTTAAGGATAGAGTTTGGACTTGTCAAACCCTCTTCACCTTTGTACCTCAACAACTCTTTTCATCTCAAGTATGGTACATGATTTTCATTTGATTTCATTTATTTAATTCAATAAAGTTAATTCCTTAGTTGCTTGTTCATTCGTCGCTCTATTCATTTAGTGGCCCTAGTCTTTGCTGGAGTGGTTAGGGAAGTAATCAATAGCGTAGGCATGGTGTCTAGGCTTGATGTTACCTTTGATTATATTAATAGTCTACGGGTTGTAGAGGTAGGCGGTAGGTGGTGACAGCTCTATCCATCCTTTGTAATCCTCCATGTTCGACTACAATGTAGGCTCTTTGCGGGAGTCGCCTAGCAGGCCAGGTTAAGCCCATGCTCAACACAAGCTGCTATGGGTCGACTTGCTTTGAATTAGAAACCCTTCTCTTAGGAAATCCACTCTATCCCTTGCCTACCACCAAGCTTTGTGTCCTTGGGTGAACTAGTTAGAAGATTAGCACACAGGTTCCTTGGATTCGATACCCTTGAAAATACTCTTTATGGGGAAGTGCTATAGTGGTTTCTCCATGCGCTTGCGGACTTTCATCTGTGACGTAACTGCCATCAACAAGCATTTCTGGTGCCGTTGCTGGTGAAAGGTTTCTGTTGATTTTAGAACCTTGTTCACCCTCGTATCTATTTTTTACTTTATTCCTTACCTTTCCACCACCTAAGCTATGGAGCAACCCACAATTCTTCCTCTATCTGCTCCTAAGGTTGAGTTCTGTGAGCCTCCGCCATTGGCAGATCCCATTTGCTCAACTAGCAATGAACTCCACACTTGCTTTATAGCCATGGTTTAGGAGCAATCCTTCACAGGGACATATTGTGAGAATCCCTACCATCAACTGTGGCAGTTTGAGCAATTGTGTTCATGCCTTCTAATCAAGGCATGACACAAGAAACTCTTAAGTGGAACTTGTTTCCCTTTTCCCTCAAGGGAAGAGCAAAGCAGTGGTACACTCATACGGTTTGTTCGAAATGAGAGGAACGAACTCATTCCTCAACGAACCGTCACAGGGTGGAGGATGTGTATTGACTACAGGAAACTCAACAAGGCAACAATCAAGGATCATTTCCCACTGCCTTTCATTGATAAAATGCTTGAGCGGCTAGCAAAACATTCCTTCTTTTGCTTCCTTGATGGGTATTCTGGTTACCATCAAATTCCCATCCACCCTGATAATCAAAGTAAGACCACCTTGCCATGTAGTTACAGAACCTACACCTATCGGTGAATGTCGTTAGGGTTGTGTAATGCACCTGCTTCGTTCCAAAGGTGCATGATGTCTATTTTCTCAAACATGATCGAGGAAATCATGGAAGTTTTCATGTACGACTTTTCCGTGTACGGAAAACTTTTAATCCTTGTCTTGAGATCCTAGACAGGGTCTTACAAAGATGCCAAGATATGGACTTGGTGCTAAATTGGGAAAAGTGACATTTCATCTGAGGACACTTTGTGTTCGAAAGGGGGATTGAGGTGGACAAAGCCAAAATTGAAGTTGTTGAAAAGCTTCCACCTCCCACCAACATTAAGGGTATCCGTAGATTTTTAGGCCATGCAGGGTTTGTAACACCCTCATTTTCATGCATAATGCATTGCATACATCGTCATACATGCCTGACATAAAGCAAGCCAAATAGGAACAAGATTAAAATGAATTTAGGCTTAATCAAGGATTTAAGTCTCTCAGGGTACGGACTTGTTCGGCCTGTAATGCGGACTAGTTTGGTGTCCCTATTCTTTTTTAGAAAATTCAGTTTCTTCAGAACCTGAACTTGTCTGGCACATTGCACGGACTAGTCCGTTTGGGTATCTTATGTTTTTCCAGACTTGTCCAGATCCCAGTGGACTAGTCCGATCTCGCCCAAATTTTAGTCTGGATCAGTTTTTCTATCCACCCCGGACTTGTCCGGCCAAGTGCACCGGACTTGTCCGATTTCGCCTTTGTTCCCCAATGGACTTGTCCGGTACATATTGCGAACTAGTCCGGCCTACTGAACTCAACTCGGATTCTTTTATTCTCCACGATTTGTTTTGGATAATTGCCTAATTTAGGCCCAAGAACTTCATGCCCAACCTCAGAGGAGCCCAAGAGGACCCCACCTCTGGCCCTACTTGTCCCCGACTGAATTCTACTTGGAATACACCCTAAGACCCTAATTCCCCACCTCTATATAAAAAACCCAATGCCTCACACCTCTCCACCCCAATTGAAAACCCTTGCTGTCACTTTTACATTGTACCATCTGTTGACGGCTGTTATATACCAATTTCATCCGTTAATTTAACTCAATTATGTGAAGAATTTGTCATTTCTTGCACACATCACCTTTCTATCTAACCCAATTCCACTTGGACTTGGAGAAATATGTGTAAGCAGCATTTTATGCTGGAAATGTAGAGGGACCAATCGTATAAAATATCATCCCAGCCTATCAGGCGATGACACGTGGTATCCCATGGATCAAATGGCCCACAACCAGAAGTATCTTAGGAGATCCAACGGTGTATCACCCATATACATCAATTGGACCCACCTGGCAGCCACCTAGAGAAAGCACATGAGAAACGGTGCAATGACCAGGTCGGCCGAACCAGGGGGTCGACTGACCTGGTCTCTGCACTAAACTCGGTCAGCCTCCACGTGCTGGCTCCTCCCGGCTTCCTGGAGTCAATGGTGACTGATTCGTGCGCTTTTGATGGCGGGAATTGACCTCAACACTAGTATAAATAGGACCCCCTACCCCTCACTTCAACACACACCACTTGAGCTTCATCTCTATTGTATACACTATCATCCATAGTCTTAGAGGAGTTAGGTTGTAGAGAGGAGAGTTTCTAGTCCCAAGTCCAAATTGGGAAAGGATTAAGGAGTCTCTCTCTTCCCAATCCTACATTGGGAAAGGTATGGCTCATGTATTCTTTCTTGTATTTGTGACTTTATGCATAATAAAGATGGTATCTTTAGTCTCTACTTATACATATACTTGGGCTAAGCATTTCTTGTTTGATTGTGGAGTCCATTTATGTGCAAGGTATAGATTCTATGACTGTTTCATCATGAACATATCTCATTATCATAGAACCTATAGACCCCCACTATAGTCTAGTTAATTTAACATAACTAGGTTAGTATGTATAATTATGTTGTGTATCAACATTGGTTCAACGATGATTCAATTCATTGCCTTAGGATGGATTGTGCCTAGGCTCTTAAGGTAATTACTTAATATGCTAGCATGGTGCTAGGATAGCTAAGTAGAATTGGATGTCTCGTAGACCCACGGATTGAAGAGATAGGCAGTAGGTGGTCACAACCCTATCTGTCCTTTGTAATTCTCCACGTTCGGCTATGCCACAGGCTCTTGGCAGGAGTCGCCCTAGTATTGCTAGGGGTAAGCCCGTGCCCGATGTGTTGAACCACATAGCATAAGTATTCACTATTAATCTAGCTTATGAATAATTAGTTTAGACTATGTATATGTACAATAGAGCGTAGTAGGAGTACCTCCATAACTCTCAACCTCAACTAACCTCTGGGATCCTCTTATCCCCCTTAGACTTGAAAGCTGTAGTAGGATAACCATTCGTTGTTTTCGCATTCATTTTAAATGTGAAAACAGGGTAGTGTATGTTTGGTTTCCGCCTGTCGGAAAACTTTGTTGAAGATCCCGAATCTCTTCTGAGAGACCGACCCCATGTCGTTAGTCCTCAGAATATTCAAGCGGCGAAGCAAGCCATCATTTTTGCACCAACAATCCAAACGCCAATGGCTCAGAAGATCCTTTGTGAGTTCTCAACTCCCTCTGCTGACAATGTGCCTATTGGGCCCACTGTTAACACGGGAGATGTGAACTTCGAGATCAAAACTGGCCTTATCACTATGGTGCAAGCCAACCCATTCTATGGGAAGGCTAACGAGGATGCAAGTGCTCACCTGCAACAATTCCTCGAGATCTGCAGCACTTTTAAGATCAAGGGCGTGTCTCTGGATGCGGTCCGTCTGAGATTGTTCCCGTTCTCTCTCCTTGGGAGAGCAAAACAGTGGTTCTAAGCAAACTGAAGTGTTGTATACACTTGGGAGAAGTGTTCTACGACATTCTTTGCCAAATTCTTCCCGTTGGTCAAAACCAATGCCCTACGTGGAAGGATTTCCAGCTTTCAGCAAGAGCTCAAGGAATCTATTTCCAAGGCATGGGGAAGTCTTTAGGAGTACATCCTAGCCTGTCCCCACCATGGGATGGATGACTGGCTCCTTATTCAGAATATCTATAACAGATTGATCCCATCAGCTCGTGACCATTTGGATGCTGCTGCTGTAGGAGCCTTCTTATCATTGACGCTGCCAAAAGCTAAAGATCTTATTGAGAAGATGGTGTCCAACATGGCATGGAACGATGAGCGTCTCCATACCCGACAACGAGGAATGCACACCCTGAAGGAGGTGGACATGATCGCTGCAAAATTGGACCTCCTAATGAAGAAAATTGATGGACAAGCACGTGGTGAAGTGTCTGGCAATGCCTATGCCCTAGACTCTAACATCACGTGTGAAGTCTATGGCAACTCGGGTCATATGGGAAATGATTGCCCAGAAACTCGTGAGGATGCCTTATACGTTGCCAACAATGGAAATTTAAACTACAATGGCTATCGTCCAGGAGGTCAAGGGTGGGGTCAACAACGCCCATATTTTCAAGGAGGGTACAACAACAATGGCAACCCTGAAAATCAGCCAACTTGAGAGAACTTGCCATTAGCCAGCTCAAGATCAATGATGCCCTATCCAAGAAGTTGTCAGCTAATGACAAGACCCTGGAAAACATCGATGTAAGGATTGAAGGACTATCCTCAGCATTCAAGAATCAACTGAGCTTCAACAAGATGTTGGAAACTCAGCTAGCACAACTTGCTGCAATTGTCCCTCCATTGGAAAACAACAAACTTTCGGGGCAGCCAGAAGCCCCAGTGGAGAACGTCAATGCAGTGGTTACGGGAGGAGGAAAGACCACTCGTGACCCACCATATCCCACACAAGAAAAGAGGACAACTGAGCCTGAGAAGTAGGATGTCCCAAGTGAATTACTTGGTGAGAGAATGGCCAAACACTTTGAAGACACCAACTTATTGCCATTCCCTCACAGACAAAGGAAGCCAACAGTGGATGAGCAATTCAACCGTTTTGTTGAGATCATCCAAAAGATCCACATCAATGTGCCCTTGATTGATGCGATGCAAGTATCCACTTATGCTCGCTATCTCAAGGACATATTGAACAACAAACGGCCATTGCCCACCACTGAGGTCGTCAAGATTACGGAAGACTGCAGTGCAGCCATCCTCAATAGGCTTCCTGAAAAGAAGAAGGACCCTGGATGTCCTACCATTTCCTGGTCAATTGGGGATCACCACTTTGACAAGGCACTTTGTGATCTGGGAGCAAGTGTTAGTGTGATGCCCAAGGTTGCGTTCGACCAGCTGAACTTCATAGAGCTGACTCCAATACCAATGCAGCTACAACTATCTGACTCTTCAGTCCGTTATCCAGCGTGTATTGCTGAAGACGTCCCGGTGAAGCCGGAACTGCTTCATACCCGTGGATTATGTGGTGCTAGACATGAACACTAAGAAAGATACGCCACTCATTATTGGGCGTCCATTCCTAAGAACTGCAAAAGCTCGCAAAGATGTGGGAGCTGGAGAAATCCACTTCCATATTAATGGCAAGGAGGAAAAATTTAACTTTCGGCCAATATTAGAGCAATACTCCATGATTCGAATCAAGTATGGGCCGAATGATAAACACATCAGAGAGGTCAAAGTTACACATCCAAAGGTGGACTCACTCATTGCATTCATGAGAACATTAATCTACGAGGAGAATCTGTCGTTTCGACCACATCGATATCCAAAGGCGACGGAATCGTCTGTACCTTCCCGAAGGTCCAAGTCCACCAAGCCGCCAAAGAAGGAATGGCGGAAGAAGCAAGACAAGTCGTCCGAGCCCATCCCTCCGGGCCCGGATGTGAAATGAGGACGGAGGAATTTCCATCTCATCGGACGGTGGTGAGACCTACGCCAATAGGTTAAATTGGTAGTTATCCCACTTTATTTTTCTTTATTTTCTTTTTCCACCCCATTTGGATTTTTCCCATTGCATATTTTATTTTCCTAGCATGTTGAGAATCTTATATTCTCAACTATCATTTTTCTTTCTCTATTTTCAAAAGAAAATTTTTTATTGGATTTGAAAAATGGTTTTTTATTTGAAAAACAATTTTTTTCTGGGCTGCACATGTGGCATTTCACCAACGTGCTAACTTTATAGCCGTTGGGGAGCGACTTGCCAAAAGGGGAACCAGGTGGGCCACTTGTCAGGTCGGCCGAACCCCCTGGTCGGCTGAACAGGGAGTGGAGCCAAATTGGCTCCCCTTCCTCCAATGGCTATATTTTGAACCCCAAGTGACCTTTGTAGGGTGCACCCTATAAATTGTGGCTGTGAGGAGCACCTCTCTTCACACACCACATCATTTTACAACTCCCCATGTCACTCTCTAGCTCACCTTGTTTTTCTTGCTCTTCATTGCAACACTCTTTCTCAAATCCATCCCCAAAAAGATTTTATTTTGTTTGCATTTGCATATTACACTCAAGATTTCAAGAGGAGAAAATTTGTTGAGATTTTTGTTTTCCAAACATCGCTTCTTTTTGGATTTTTCTCGCCTTGTTTTGCTCTTGCTTGTGGAACTCAAAAAGACATGAAGAGGTTGTTTGGAATGAGGAAGGAGGCTGCAAGCTCAAGCCATGGTGAAGGTTCTAGCGCACGCCTCTCTTCCATGGGTACAAGCCCAAGGAGGAGAAGTGTGTGTGAGGACACTCCCATGGAAGAGAGAAGCAACCCACACCAACTTCTTCATGACAATGACCACGACATACGAAGTGAAGTTGAAGATCAAGCACGCAGGCCTCTCCAAGATCGTGAGTTCCACCACACCAAGGCTTACGATCCACATTTGATCTCCAAGATAGGTATGGACTCCGAATTTCTTTCCATTTGGCATGCAATTAGATTTGATGGCTTTGCTCACATAGAGGAGAAAGGTTCACGCCTTCTTACTATCCAATTCCTTTGCACGCTAAAAATAGGATTTGATGGTATTTCTTTTAGATTATTTCAAAAAGAATACAACATCCTATGGAAAGTATTAGGTAGCATCCTAGGCTTCTATAAACGGTGTTTGCTAGATTTAGACAATTTGCCTAAGTTTAACAAACAAATTTTTTGGCATGAGCTAACTAGTGAGGTCACATGTAGGTCTCATAGGAATAGCCACATCCAAAACCCCACCTTACGCTTCATGAATAGATGGGTGTCTATGACTATGTTCCCTAGGGGAGATGTTAGGGTTGTGCGAGATGATGAATTGAAAATTTTGTTTGCCATGACTGAAAAGATAAAAGTTGCTCCAGTCAAAGCCATGACGACACAATGGTTAGATTACATTTCAAAATTAGGACCAATTGAATGCACTTCACTGATTACTCATATTGCTGATAGGGTAGGAGCACCTAAATACTCTTCATTTGAATACACTGAAACTGAAAGAGAATTAATTGATGAAGACTATTTAGTGCAAGGACATACCCTTAAGCAAGATCATGATGGCTCCTTGATATTTTTCTATCCTGGCTTTGTCAATGAAATTCGGTTACCTAACCCGAATTTTCATTTGTACAAATGCCGGAGGCTAACCATTAATCTTCTTCCCCTTGAGGAAGCAAGAAGAAGTAATGGTCTCTGGCAGGGTAACAAGGAATCGTGCGAGGGCTGCAGCCACAGGCATGCCATCGATAATCTCTCCGGTCCGTGAATACCAAGAGGAAGAGAACCCAACTGGTTATGTGCCCGGATGGACTCAACCATCAACGTATGAGACTGAGGGATCATCTTGGAAAGAATGGCAAGGGAACCCACCCTTATCCACTTCAAGCTCTAGCAGCTTGCCCCCAACATCCATGAGAGGGCGTCGTTCCTTTTCGGCTAGAAGTCATCATGACTATAGCCAAGGAATGATGGACCTCATTAGACGTATGGGAGAACTTGAAGTGAGAACGGGTGACATCGACAGCACACTCCAAGAGCATGTTCAAGGTACCCAAGATTGGCAACAACACATGGATGCTCAATTCACCAACTTCAACACGGCGCAACAACAACAACAAGCCGATCTTGCAGTGTACTTCTGTCATCAAAGGTTCAACCCTTATCACGGAGGTAGTTGAAGAACAAGCTTGGGGGAGGACCCCCGTTTGAGGTAACATGTATCACATTCCTTGCATATTTGTTTTCCATCCATCCATCATCCACCTTGCATTTAAAAATAAAAATAAAAATAATAGGTTAGATTTGTTTTCATCAAATAAAGATGTGCGGTAAGAATGATTTAGAGTTCACATAGATGAAATGATGAATAGTTGACCTGTTTTATTTTCCTAAGTCTCTGGTTTACAACTTGCTACTCTCTGAATATTGCTTTCATTGGTTTGAAATCCTTTTACCTTAATTTGGAAGTTGTGAGTAGCAAAAGCTTGATCTAATTCTAGGTTGTTGCAAGACTAGAATTGGTAATAGGGCTGCTAGTCCTAGTTTGAAAGTAAAACATAGATTTCCGAAGAACTTCTAAGAAGATTTAATTTTCCCTCATTTGATTTGAAATACCTACCTAACCAATATGATATTCATACATAGACAAAACCATATGCATATGCTATTTGCTTTCACATTGAGCCTAGTCAAACTAGTATAGACCTATGTGAGAAATCATTCAACTCTTTTTGAATTCAAGACTTCACTTGCACAGGCTATACTTCTACACTAGAAGTAAGCAAAACGTCCATCATATCCACCATACCACAATAAATAGAGAAACTCCATGTTATTCATGTTTAGCACTCTCTTCAAAATTCATTGCAAAAAAAAGGGAGTAGAAGACATGGCTACAAAATGAAAAAAAAATGCTTACATCATAAGCATGAAAAAAAAAGAGAGAAAAGAAAAGTAGCCATGTTTCATCCCTGTAAAATAAAGAGAGATTATATCAAAGAAGGAGTTATCTCAAGTATCCACATCCACTTTCACTCCATCACACGTGCACTAGTCTTGAATCAAAAAGTTTTGATTTGAATTCTCCTAAGGCTTACTCTTTTGACTTATCAATATATGTGATGCAAATATGCCTACTTACTTTCCCTACCAAGCTCCACATACAAGCCATATTCAATGAGTAGGAATAGTAGAGGCACAATGCTTTCGTGAGGAAATATTTCCACTATCCACAAAGGAGTGATTGAGAGAATCAAATTGAGGTACTTAATATCTAAATTGAATTCTCTAGTATTTAAGTGGAACATGATTTCTTGGCTATGTTTGCTCCATTTGCTATTCTACCTTTCAACTACTCATGAATATGAAAAAGCATAAGCCCCATAATAACTTAAGAAAGGTAGAGTACCATAGCCAATTTGTGCAATACTAGGTAGAGTATCTTGTTGTGCATTAGATACTTTTGAAAATAAGACATTGTAGCAACTCCTGATCATCAACCTTAAGTCTTGACATTGCTCGGGACGAGCAAAGGATAAGCTCGGGGGAGTTTGTTGACGGCTGTTATACACCAATTTCATCCGTCAATTTAACTCAATTATGTGAAGGATTTGTCATTTATTGCACACATCACCTTTCTATCTAACCCAAATCCACTTGGACTTGGAGAAATATGTGTATGCATCATTTTATGCAGGAAATGAGGAAATGTAGAGGGACCAATCCTATAAAATATCATCCCAGCCAATCAGGCGACGACACATGGCATCCCATGGATCAAATGGCCCACAAACAGAAGTATCCGAGGAGATCCAACATTGTATCACCCATATACATCAATGGGACACACCTGGCAGTCACCTGGAGAAAGCACGCGAGAAATGGTGCAATGACCAGGTCGGCCGAACCAGAAGGTCGGCCGACCTGGTCTCTGCACCAAACTCGGTCAGCCTCCACGTGTTGGCTCCTCCCAGCTTCCTGGAGTCAATGGTGACTGATTAGCGCGCTTTTGATGGCGGGAACCAACCTCAACACTAGTATAAATAGGACCCCTATCCCTCACTACAACACACACCACTTGAACTTCATCTCTATTGTATACACTATCATCCATAGTCTTAGAGGAGTTAGGTTGTAGAGAGGAGAGTTTCTAGTCCCAAGTACAAATTTGGAAAGGATTAAGGAGTCTCTCTCTTCCCTATCCTAAATTGGGAAAGGTATGGCTCATGTATTCTTTCTTGTATTTGTGACTTTATTCACAATAAAGATAGTATCTTTAGTCTCTACTTATACATATGCTTGGGCAAAGCGTTTCTTGTTTGATTGTGGAGTCCATGTATGTGGAAGTTATAGCTTCTATGACTGTTTCATCATGAACATATCTCATTATCATAGAACCTATAGACCCCCACTATAGTCTAGTTAATTATAACATAACTAGGTTAGTATGGATAATTATATTGTGTATCAACATTGGTTCAATGATGATTCAGTTCATTGCCATAGGATGGATTGTGCCTAGGCTCTTAAGGTAATTACTTAATATGCTAGCATGGTGCTAGGATAGCTAAGTAGCATTGGATGTCTCATAGACCCGCGAATTGAAGAGATAGGTAGTAGGTGGTGACAGCCCTATCTGTCCTTTGTAATCCTCCACGTTTGGCTATGCCACATGCTCTTGGCGGGAGTCGCCCTAGTATTGCTAGGGGTAAGCCCGTACTCGATGTGTTGAACCACATAGCATAAGTATTCACTATTAATCTAGCTTATGAATAATTAGTTTAGACTATGTATATGTACAATAGAGCATAGTAGGAGTACCTCCATAACTCTCAACCTTAACTAACCTCTAGGATCCTCTTATCCCCCTTAGACTTGAAAGCTTTTGTGTGTGTCACACTACCTCCACTATTATTTTATCCATCCTTACTAGATTCTTACCTAGACCTTTCTACCCTTTCCACTTGATGATTGTTATATCTCTTCTCTGCCTTCCTTTGGGATCAAATAAATGACACCCTTGGGAATACTCTTAAGGGGAAATGCTACAATGATATCTCCGTGCGCTTGCGGAATTCACTCCGTGATCCAATAGAACCGTTAACAAGCATTTTTGACACATCAGTTGGAGATGCTTGGTTAATGGTGCATAAGTACTACCAACAAGCATTTCTGGCGCCGTTGTTGGGGATGATTAGTTAGTATATTTTGGAGCCGTCAACACCATCGTCAAGATCAAGTCCAGAGGCAAGTAGGAGGGGAGAAACACGAAGAAGGACCAATCAAGATCAATCTTCATCGATTCTTCGACAATTGACGTACGTCATCCAAGTTCATCATCAAATCATCTCCAACATATCTTTAACTCACCTAAGAAAGTGTGAGACGACATAATTGAGATTCCTTAGTCATCGAAAGGTAATGGAATCACAAACTTGTGGGTAAAGTGGTACAACCTCTGCAGAGTGTGTCTAAACCTATTATGATAGTCGTGCTCCCGGTTATGAACAACCTGGACCCTCACATGATTAGAATATGGACTTTAATATGGTTTAATGGTTGGAATTAAAGTAGGAATTGGTATTGGTTATTTAAATGGCATTGGTATATGGAATTGATGAAATTAAGACATATGAGCAGTTATGAGTTGAATATGGTTTATTATTGCTAGAATTTGTTATTTAAGTTGAAATTGATGTTATTTGAGTTATTTGGGAAGGACCACACTTAATAATGATATGACTGCATTTTCAACTGTTTTGAACGTACTTTTATGCAACTAGCCATTATTCATTACTATTCCTTGTTTAAGCTACATTTCATACCTTCCCACACTTGTTGAGTACGACATGTGCTCACCGTTGCTATTTCCCCACCACATCCAGACGTAGGCGACTAGGTGGAGTACCAGGAGGTATTTGCGAAGTTCTAGGCGTGTGTTTTACTGTCAAACCCGCCTATGTAGTTGGGAGTCTTAGTGTTTAGTTTTTTCACTGTAGTTTCATTAGAGCTTGTAATCGAGACTATTTGGTTTGTAATAAGGTACTATTATTAGTGTTATTGTTCGAGACATGGTTATAATCCATTTATCATTTGTGAAACACTTGTGTATGTGTGTTAAACATCCTGGGCACAAATATGCATCACGGTTGGTCCATTTTCGAAACCGGGTGTCACAAGGTCGTACTGACGATTTATCAAGGATTTTTCCAAAATTGCTAGACCCCTCACTGGCCTCTTAGCTAAGGATGTGCCCTTTGATTTCTATGATGAGTGCCACCAATCTTTTGACATCCTCAAGAAGGCACTCATCACATCCCCAATCATTCAACCCCCTGACTGGATGTTGCCATTCGAAATCATGTGTGATGCTAGTGATTATGTCATTGAAGCGGTCCTTGGCCAAACCAAGGATAAGAAGCATCATGCAATAGCCTACGCTAGCAAGACTCTCTCAGGAGCTCAGCTTAACTATGCCACAACTAGAAAGGAGCTCCTAGCAGTTGTCTTTGCTATCGATAAGTTTAGTCATACTTGGTTGGAGCAAAAATCATAGTCTACACAAACCATGCTGCTTTGAAATACTTGCTCACCGAGAAAGATGCTAAACCTAGGCTAATCAGACGGATTCTCCTACTCCAAGAGTTTGATCTGGAGATAAGAGACAAAAAGGGAGTAGAGAATTCCGTCGCTGATCATCTCTCATGTATGGAAATCCTGAATACATTGGACATACCTATCAATGATTTCCTACGGGATGATATGTTGCTCAACGTGATCGACTCTAACCCTTGGTATGCGGAAATCATAAACTTCATGGTTACGTGTTACGTACCACAAGGGCGGGATAAGAAAAAGCTCATTTTCGAGAGTCGACATCACCTGTGGGATGATCCATACCTCTATAGGGTATGTTCCAATGGGTTACTTAGAAGGTGCGTCCAACCAATCGAAGGCACCAAAATCATCAAAAGATGCCATGAGGCCCCTATGGCGGGCACTACGGTGTTCATCATACTCAAGCAAAGATCTGGCAAAGCGGATTCTTTTGGCCCTCAATGTATGAGGATACAAAGGAATTCGTTTGAAGATGTTGGGAATACCAAAAGCATGGAGGAATCACTCCTCGCGATGTGATTGCCCTCAGATACAATCTCCAAGTAGAATTATTTGATATGTGGGGATCGACTTCATGGGACCTTTTCCAAAGTTCTATGATTGCGAGTATATTTTGGTGGTAGTAGATTATGTGTACAAATGGGTAGAAGCATTACCATGCAAACATGTTGATGCCAAGACCGCTCGAAAAATGTTTCATGAAACCATTTTCCCACGGTTTGGAACTCTTCAATTGGTCATAAATCATAGAGGGTCTCGTTTCATTGATAAGACCTTCCTGAGCTTTCCGAGGGAGCTTGGGGTTAGGCATAACATTTATACTTTGTACCATCCCCAAACAAGCGATCAAGCAGAAACTTCAAACAAAAAATCAAGAATGTTCTGCCAAAGACCATCTTTGAGATGGGGAATGGGTGGAATAATAAACTACCCGATGCACTTTGGGCATACTGTACTGCCTAAAAGACACCCATTGGAATGTCACCTTTCCAAATTGTCTACGGGAGAACTTGTCACTTACCCGTATAATTGGAACATAGAGTGTATTGGGCTATCAAAAAGTGGAACATGGATCTCCACAAAGCTGGAAAGTTGTGCAAGATGTAAATTTCTGAACTGGAAGAATGGAAGGATAAGGCGTACCATAGTGTCAAGATATATAAAGAGAAAACCAAGAGGTGGCACGATAAAAGAATTACGCCTAAGGAGTTCAAGCCTGGAGATAAGCTCCTACTTTTCAACTCTAGAGTCAAACTTTTTGGACATGGGAAACTAAAAAGTAAATGGGAAGGTCCCTATACTGTGGTAGATACTTCATCTCATGGAGCAATTACACTCCAAAATGATGAAGGTCATCTATTCAAAGTAAGCAGGCACCTTCTCAAGATCTTTTTAGAACCCTAAGAAAATTTGGAAAAAGAGGAAGACGTAGTAAATTTGATTGACTTTAACGCCTATCCTTGAAGTTTGGTTAAATTTTCCATGTCCAATAAAGCAAACTTCAACCCTCACCACTTCTTTCCAATCATCCCACTATCCCCATTTAGCAAGTAGGAGAGAATTAAAATGTAGAACATCATAAATACTTTCCTACTTAGGACAAAGGCACTTATTTTAATTATATCATGCAAAGTGCCTTTGTCAAATAAATTGCGACTCAGCGATGTAGGTAATGCCGGTAGAGTCTTTCACTTCTCCATATTTTCATATCAAATAAATAAAGGTACAAGAACAAGTGTGGGGGAGGTCCCAAAGGCCCCCCAAAGTGCAACATGCCCAGACCATCATGAAAGAACAATCCAGGGCCTCGCATGAAGGACCACGAGAAGATTGGACCAAGCCATGATGGCTTGGCCCACCCTTCTTCATTAAGGCGATGGTTTGTGCTCTCTCACCTCTTATCCCTCTATACCTGATTTTTGAGTTGAAATTGATTATGCATGATAATACCATTAAAAGTCAACTCATTGGAAATTAAAATTGTGCAATTTCATATATCATATTTTGCTAGAGAATGGAATATGTCTACTTCTCATTTCAATTTCATTACCATGTTCTTGAACCACATATCAATTTAAGAAAAACATGTCATCTAAGTATTTGATTGGTGTGTGGTAAATGAGTGAATCTTGGAAACTCTCCATGCTGGAATTGAATTTTGGTATTGCAATTTTTAAAGTCATCAGATTTTTGCCATCCTCTCTCATTAGAATTTAAATACACACCAAGGCCATATGATACAAATATTGAAAACCACATGCATATGCCACTTTGCATATTCATTGAACTTTGTCAAACTCTTGATCCTATTGAGTGACTTGCATGAAATCTTAGATTAGGAATTTTTTGTGCACTCCATTATATTCCATGATTTTCACACATCCACCGTCAAAAGATACTCCATGCAATTTTTTCAAAATCCTCTCTATAAAAAGAAGCACAAAAAGGGTTAGAAGGCATGGAGAAGCACAAAAAAATGAAGAGAAAAAAAGGAAATGGAAAAAGAAAGAGAAAAAGAGAGAGCCAATAAGTAGCCAAGCTTCATCCTTGCACAAAAAAATATAGAGAGTGATCAATTTGGAGTCATCATCACCATTCATCATCCACCATCCATAATAAGTGCACAAGAATTTCTCTAGTCAATGATTTTTGTTGCATAGTCTTCTCATGTGGATCTCGTTCTTGACTTAGTAACATATGAATTGCAAGTGAGCCACTTTTTATCCTTACCAAGCTCCACAAAAGGCCATATTTAGTTGTAGGAAAAGAAGTGGCAACTCAAGCCAAGCTGAGGACTAAACACATTGAGAGATGAGAGCATTCTTTTGAGGAGCATGGCAATATCTTTTTGACTTGTGAAAATATAGCAATTTCCAAGTTTATTTCAGTAGGAGGAGTACAGGTGAACTACATTCAAGCCATTAGATCTCTCAAACACCCAATATGATGTGGTAGTCACATATCAAAAGGTTCTTGAGCGAAGGTATGTGTTGAAATGTTTTGTATACATATTTCATACTTGTACTTGAATTATGATATCACTTCGTTCTTCTTGCATTCACTCGAGGATGATTAAAGGACTAAGTGTGGGGGAGCTTGTTGATGGTCCTTAATTGCCAAATCCGACCGTAAATTCCCTGCATAAAAGCTATGGATTGGACAACCAACATAGTGGTATGAGTTATTTACTAACTATCTCCACAAGTGGTTGTGCAACTGTGTATGCAGGTGAATTATGCCCATAATTAGATGTATTTATAGGGACCAATCCAAGAAACACAACTTCTGACCAATCACACGCAACCACGAGGATTCTTGGGCCCACTCGAAAGAGAAAACCAACTAAAAATAAGGTTAATCACCCATACCCATGATGGGGCCCCACAAAACAGCATCTCAGAAGAAAAACACCATGTTTGGGGCCACCAGAAAGTTAGTCGAAGTGCCAGTTCGGCCGACTAGTTAAATGCGCCAAACGCGGTCAACCGCCACGTGTTGGCTCCTCACGACATGGAGATCACGATGGCGACTGATTCCCTCGCTTTTTTCTAGCGCCAAACCGACTTTTGGAGAAAATTAATAGGGGTTAGGGGGTTCCCTCACTCCACACACCAAAATCTTGAGTCTAGTAAATCACTCCAAAGGCGTAGCGCTATCAAAGTTCTTAGAAAATAGGGAGAGAGTGAGAAAGAGGAGGAGTATGAGGCTCCGTCTTGTCGGTCTTCTTCCTATTAAGGATAGGGTTTGGGCTTGTCGAACCCTCTCCACCTTTGTACCTCAACAGTTCTTTCCATCTCAAGTATGGTACATGATTTCCATTTGAGTTCATTTATTTCATTCAAGGAAGTTAATTCCTTAGCTGCTTGTTCATTCATCTCTCTATTCATTTAGAGGCCCTAGTCTTTGCTAGAGAGGTTAGGGAAGTAAACGATAGCGTAGGCATGGTGTCTAGGCTTGACATTACCTTTGATTATCTCGTATTAAATTGGTTGTAGAGGTAGGCAGATGGTGGTGACAACCCTATTCGTCTGTTATAATCCTCCATGTTCTACTATGATGTAGGCTCTTGGCGGGAGTCGCCTGGTAGACCAGGGTAAGCCTATGCCCAATACAAGCTGCTATTGACGGACTTGCTTTGAATTAGAAACCCTTCTCTTAGGAAATCCACTCTATCTCTTGCCTACCACCAAGATTTGTGTCCTTGGATGAACTAGTCAGAAGATTAGCACACACGTTCCTTGGATTCAATTTCCTTGGAAATACTCTTTATGGGGAGTGCAAAAACGGTTTCTCCATGCGCTTCCGAATTTTTATCTGTGACGTACCAGCCATCAACAGTGGCTATGACTATGATCCCTAGAGGAGATGTAAGGGTAGTGCATGAAGATGAGCTGAAAATTTTATTTGCCACGGTTAAAATGATAAAAATTGCTCCAGTTATTGCCATGATGATACAATGGTTAGATTACATTCCAAGAATAGGGCCAGTCGAATGCACTTCATTGATTACCCGTATTGCTACTAGGGTAGGAGCACTAGAATATTCTTCATTTGAGTATATTGAAAATGAAAGAGAATTAATTGATGAAGATTACTTAGTGCAAAGACATACCCTTAAGAATGATTAAGATGGATCTTTGATATTTTATTATCCCGACATTGTCAATAAGATTCGGATACCTAACTCAAATTATCATATGTCGGATGCTAACCATTGACCTTCTTCCCATCGAGGAAGCCCGAAGAAGTAATGTCTCTGGCAGGATAACTAGAAGTCGTACAAGGAGAGTGGCCATGCTTCCGACAACCTCCAAGGTCCATGGGTACAAAGAGGAAGAGAACCCAATGGGTGATGCACCCGGATGGAGTCAACCTCCATCGTATGAGACCGAAGATCCGTCTTGGCATGGATGGCCAGGTGCCGCATGGGAACCACCCCTATCCACTTCAAGCTCTAGCAGCTTGCCTCCAACGTCCATGAGAAGATGTCATTCCTCTTTGGCTAGAAGTCATCGTGACTATAGCCAAGGAACGACGAATCTCACTAGACGTATGGAAAACCTTGAAGTGGGAACGGGTGACATCTACAACACTCTCCAAGGGCATATCCAAGGTACCCAAGTCTAGCAACAACACATTGACGCTCAATTCACCAACATCAACTCCACACTACAACAACAACAAGCCGATCTCACGACATACTTCGGTCATCAAGGATTCGACCCTCATCACGGAGGTGAGTGAAGAACAAGATTGGGGGAGGACCCCCGTTGAGGTAAATTGTATCACACCCCTTTGAATATCTATTTTCTATTCACCCATCATCAACATTGCATATAAAAAAGAGAAAAAAGTAAAATAGTATAGATTTGTTTTCAAATAAAATAAAAGATGTGCGGTAAGAATGACTTGGAATTCCCATAGATGAAATGATGAATAGTTGCTATGTTTTAATTTTCGTAAGTCCCTAGTTTACAGCTCACTACTCTCCAACATATTGCTCTCATTGGCTAAATTGACTTTTGCCTTGATTTAGAAATTGTGGGTAGCAAAAGCTTAATCCATTCTAAGTTGTTGTGAGATATGATATAGTGATTGGGATGCTATTCCTAGTTTGAAAGTGAAACTTGGATTTCCAGAGAAAATTCTAAAAAGATTTACGTTACTCTCATTTGATTGGAAATACCTACCAAAGCCATATGATACATTATGTTGATAGACCTTATGCATATGATATTTGTCTTCACATTGAGCTTTGTAAAACTAGTATAGACCTATGTGAGATATCATTCATTACTTTTTGAATTCAAGACCTCACATGCACTTGTTATACTTTTACACTAGAAGTAAGCAAAATTCCATCATACCACCGTTCCACAATAAAAAAGAGAAACTCCATACCATTCATGCTTAGTACTCTCTTTATAATGTCTTGCATAAAAAGGGAGTAGAAGACATGGCTACAGGAAAAAGAAAATGCATGCTTACTTCAAAAGCATGAGAATGAAAAAAAAAAGTGAAAAATAAAAGTAGTTATGTTTCATACCTGCAAAATAAGAGAGTCCACTCAAAAAAGAGTCATCTCAATATCCACATCCACCGCCATTCCATCACACATGCACAAGTCTTGAATCAAATAGTTTTGAATTGATTTCTCCTAAGGCTTGATTTTTTGACTTAGCCATATTAATTGTTGCGAATATGCCTACTACATTCCCTACCAAGCTCCACATACAAGCCTTATTTAGAGGTAGGATGAATTAAGGCAAAATACCTTGGTGAGGACATATTTACGCTACACATAAAGGAGAGACTAAGAGAATCAAATTGAGATACTTAAAATCTAAATTGAAATCTCCAGAATTTGAATGGAACTTGATTTCTATGGTATGTGTGCTCCATTTGCTATTCTATCTTTCAACCGCCCATGAATAGGAGATGGCATAAGCCCCATAATGATTGGGGATGGGTAAAGTACCATGCCAATTTTTGCAATACTAGGTAGAGTATTTTGTTGTGCACATGGTACTTTTAAAAAGTAGAACATTGTAGCAACTCCTGATCATCAACCTAAAGTCGTGACTTTGCTCAGGACGGGCAAAGGATAAGCTTGGGGGAGTTTGTTGACGGCTATTATATACCAATTCCATCCGTCAATATAACTCAATTATATGAAGGAATTGTCATTTCTTGCACACATCACCTTTCTATTTAACCGATTTCTACTTGTCCTAGGAGAAATAGTGCATGCACGGAATTATTACTGAAAATGAGATAAAAGAGAGGGAGCAATCCTATAAAATACCATCCCAGCCAATCAAGCAATGACATGTGGCACCATATGGATCAAATGGCCCACAAACAGAAGTATCCGAGGCCATCCAATGGTGTATAATCCATATCACTCAAGGGGACTCACCTGGAAGTGATCAGGAGGTAGCACACCGCAAAAGGAGCCAAGACCAGGTCGGTAGACCCCCCTAGTCGGCCGACTAGGTCCTGGCGCCAAACGCAGTCAACTTCCATGTGTTGACTCCCTAAGGTGACCTGATAACGATGAAGACTGATTCGTGCACTTTTGGTGGTGGGAACCAACCCTTCTACAACTATAAATAGGACCCCCTACCCTCACTTCACACACACACACCACTTTAGTATTCATCCATTGTATAAACTATTCTCCATAGGTTTAGAGGAGTGTAGGTCGTAGGGAGGAGAGCCTCTATCCCATAGCCCAAGTAGGAGAGGAGTAGAAGAAGTCTCTTCCCAATTAATAATTGGGAAAGGTATGACTCTCATATTCCTATTTGTATTTGTGACTTTGCTCTTAATAAATATGTTATCTTTAGTCTTCCATTGTTCATATACTTGGATGAAGCATTTCTTGTTTGATTGTGGATTCCATGTATGTGGTAGGAGTAATATTTATGATTATGCTATAACATTCTCTTTATATCATCATAAACACTACAAACCCCCACTATAGTCTAAATATATATGACATGATTATGTTAATATGAACAACTTACGTGTGGGGACCAGAATACCGACATCCAAGGATCTCATTGGGTGGTGTCGTGCGATGTGACACCCAACAGTATACAAGAAAGGAACAAGAATAAAATATGATACCAAGTCTTTATTTATAAACACAGCGGAAGTTTTACAATTCTAAGTGAAAAGAAAAGAAAACTATACATCACAGCTACGCTCTCGGTACTAGATATACAAAAGCAAAGTCATCCATGCCCTAGATGCTTCGCACTAGCAACACCCAACTTACGACGGCGTGTAGGGTTCCCACTTGGCTATAAATCCTAGAGCGGGTGCAACCTCGTCATCGAATCCATCATCAGTCGTATAATCTGCAAAAACTTATTAACTGCAAATGTGAGCTTAAGGCTCAGTAAGACTAACCCATCTCGCTAGACATATTCAGGGGTGAATACTAAGCATAGGTAAGGAATAGCATAAATGACTCGCCTACAAGTGGATCCTTATAGACATGTTTTAATTAGCACATGACATTCTTCAGGCACAACACATCATAGACTCCACAATCAAACAATAAATGTTTTGGCAATTATATGACATGCCCAAAGCACATAATGCTATTACAGGTAAAGTATGGGGAAACTGTAAACTTTTAGTTGTGCTATCTCTAAGCCATACAAGGTTGCAAAACAATTATAATTCAATAGATCATATTCTTCTGGCTTCTTAAGATTTACTACGTCACAGCACAGTGAACAAGTGGTAATCTATTACCGCGAGGGATAGTGATTGCAATCAGGACACACCCGGACAACACGACACATACACACTTTAGGAAGCGCCAGCGAGTACATACAGCAGTACCTACACAACACTTTAGTACTAGTCATATATGGCCACCTTTCACACAACACTCGAATGTCAAACCGATCGATCCGTCACGAGCAGGAGGTCACTATGTGGGGCGTACTCTGACGTGCCCACCAGCTGATTTACACATTGCTGCCCTCAACCCACGCCTATAAAACGGAACGGAATGCCTCGACAAACCACTATCAAGCTAGGTCAGTTTACTAGAGCCCATTTCTCCAGTATGTCGCTGGTACAATTCAAACTTGTCCAGCAGGGCCGCACACGACACGGGCCTTAATCGACATGGTCAAATCTATGCAACAAATACCACCTCTTGTCGCTTCCTACTCATCTCTGACGGGTCTCCATTTCATATTTATAAATCATCTCTTGATCCAATTCATCCCGTGTGATAAAATCCTATCTCGCGAGTAGATTCCAACTACTCTACTTCTAGTGGATCCCTACAAATATAAGCATGGCAGTTACTACACAAGTCTGTGAGCTATTCGAACCACTCCCTGTGTTATTTGGTCATGCAAGTGGATGTCAAACACCTTAAACGTAATGCACGAACATCTGAAGACGTAAGGTGAATGAAAACTACAAAGACACGGTAAGGAACTTAAATGAAAATCGGTGATTGCCTGAATGCGAGTCTGAGTCCATGTTAGTCTCCAGGAGTTGGACTTCCAAAGCTTCCGGCTGCTCCTCGACTTCGGTTACTACACGTTATGCATATACTATATATGAATGACTTTGAAAATAAATAATATGTTTAAGTTCACAAGCTAATATCTTGTGAATGAAATAATATTATGATCTTAAATGGCTTTGGGACCTTCATGGTAGATACTAGGGACTATAATGGAGACTCTAGCAAAGAACGGGAGATGATCAAGGAAGTTTGTAGTTTTTAAAAATTATGGTAAGCAACAACCTTCTCTAAATTTTGGTTGAAATTCTGGAGTCTATCATGGCTACCAGTGGTTGTACCATGTGGAGGGGGTCTCACTGGTTCTAGGAAAATTTGTTTCACAATTTTATAAGCTTCCTACAGGGAGAAATTGATTTTACAAGTTTGGGAGAATTTGTGACATGTTTTCTGTATTTTTTTTCCCAATTTTCAATTACATAGAGATTTGGAACACTGATCAGCCCAGTAAATGAAGTCCAGTGAAATCGAAATTTTTAGGGGATATCAAGTATATTATTAAGAGTGTTATGTCCAAAATTGGGAATTTTCCAATTAACAGAATAGTAGTAATTAATTTCCCAAGCAGTTAGCTCAAAGGAATTAATTATATAAATTCTGGGAGTTTCATGTCCAATAAATTGTATCACTGTAAAGTAGATATTGACATGAGTTTACCAGAATTTATTTGGAAATTATTGAGCAATTTTACTAGGATTAATGAATTTTATAAGTTTTATTGAATCCTAGAATTATTTTTTAATTGGAAAATTTAATTAAAGCAGCCGGGCCCACTGGTTTAAAATCAACCAATCAGGACTGGGCCGCACCGAGAGCCACGGGGTTAACCCGTTCAGCCGCACTGGATCCGGGCCACAGCTGATCCACGAGGGAATCAATCATTGACCTGTGGGACATGCGAGGCTTTCGTCTACCTCGCGATGCGTCGCTCGGCCGCGGCGGCACTGCACCGTCGATCTCGCTGTGATGGCTGCGTCGACCTCCACTCGACTCGGCCCTGACCACCTAGCCATAAAATTGACCGCACAACATGATGGTGAGGTCCAATCGCGGCGGCGACGGCCGGAGATGGCGGCGCGATGGCGGCAGCCGAGCTAGGGTTTCGGCGATGGCCGGAATCGCTCAAGGTTGGTGCAAGAGCCTCGGGAAAAGGCTAGAAATATTCCTGGAAGCACGAGAATGATGATTTGGAGGTTAGAAAGGGTTGACATCGCCGGCAAAGATGAGTTCGACGGTGAACCGCGGCTTTTTCACTGGCAGCGACCAAAACTCATCTAACTCGGTCAACACTCGATGTTTTTCCAATCTTTTTGATCCAGAGTGTTCGTATGGAGATAGGGAAACTATCCCTTAACTATGATCAAGAAATATTAGACGTAGAAAATGAATTAAACCCCTAACCTAGAGACATAGGTATGAACTACCGTCGCGAAAAATGGAAATAGGAACGCTACAAGGCATGGCATGGCTTGAAATATGGTGAGCATGTTTAAGGCGCTATAACACACCTTTCTCTTGTAGAAGTCGGGGCCTGAAGAGACTTCCTCTGGCTTGCCAACAGTGGAACAGAGGCGGTTCTTGGCGGCTTCTTCCACGGTCGTCGGAAAACTGTGGAATACCGCACAACAGGGTGAGGAAACACCGAACCAAAAGATGGAGAAGGTGCGCAAGTAAGTTGTGCACAAGTTTGATAAAGAACTCACGATCGATCCTTGGCTAGACGGTAAGTTATCGTCGGAGTCCCGAGGTGAGGTCAGTGGCGCGCGAGCGGAGGGAAAAACTCGAAACGGAGACGGGAGAAGTGAGGTGAGTGGTGTGAGGCGGTGGCGGTGGCCGCGGCTTTATGGCGCGCGACGAGCAGGCAAGCAGACAGCTCGCTGGAGCGTTTCATGGCGCGCGGTGTCGAGCGGAGCAGCGACGGAATTTCTGCGGCAGAGCACTCACATACATATGCCTATGACTAGTGGGTCCCACTGCCCCTTAAGCCTATCCCCTCTAGAACTTTAATTCCCTCACCAAACTTGATCAAAAAATCCTAGATCTTTGTGGAGAAGCCAAATCAAATGTGTAGAGTCAGATTCTGAAATTAGATTTCAAATTTGGACAAGTTTCAATTGGAATTCAAATTCAAATTTGAATTTGAATGAAATTCAATGGAGCCACTGAATTAAATAGCAAATGAGCTTAAAAAATTATGAATATTTGCTGGGGTGCTATTTGGAATATTATGAGGCCATGGAAAAATTTTATAGCCTCAGATTTGAATATTCTGACAGGGCCCAACTTCACATTAGCTATATTCAAGTTTTGAAATAATTTGAATATATTTAGTATTGCATATGGTTTTTACCCTGGCAATTCTCATTCAAATAAATTCCAAAATTTGTAGAAAGGTCACTTGAATTATTCTAGGTCACTGGTGAAGTTCCATCCCCATGTTAATAAAATTTAAGTATGAGTAAAAGAAATATTTTTGATGAGATCAAGTTCATGTGTACAACCATAATTGAGCTCCACTGTGGTTGATAACCAATTGGTAGTTGAACTTTATATTAAGGAAAAACTGGGATTTTACATTATGCTATGAATTAACATTGGTTCAACAATGATTTAGTTCATTGCCTTAGGATGGATTGTGCCTAGGTTCTTAAGGTAATTACTTAGATAAATAAGTAGCGTTGAATGTCTCGTAGACCCACAAATTGAAGAGGTAGGCAGTAGGTGGTGACAGTCTTATATGTCCTTTGTAATCCTCCACATTTTTCTATGCCACAGGCTCTTGGCGGGAGTCATATTAGCGTTGCTAGGAGTAAACCCGTGTCCAATGTGTTAATCCACTTAGCATGAGAATTCATAATTAATATGATCATTAGTAACTAATTTAGGATATGTATATGTACATTAGAAGCATAGTAGGAGTATCTACCTAACTCTTCGCTTAGTCCCCGTTTACCTCATTTACCCCCCTTTAGGATCGAATGCTCCGAGTGTGTCACACTACCTTCTATTATCCTTTATCCATCCTTGCTAGAACCCTACCTAGATCAACCTAACCTCTTCATTTCATGATTTCTTTGCTTCCACCTAGCCTTCCTTTGGGAAAATATAAATTACACCATTTGGGAATACTCTAAAAGGGGAAATGCTACATCAATAGATTTCATGCACTTGCAGATTTACATCTGTGATTTAAAAACTATCAAGAAGCATTTTTGGCACCCTTGCTAAGAATGAATTGTTAGTAGTGCGTAGGAAATACCAACAGTTGGCCCCCTGGTAGACGTACTCAATTGATTGAGAACATCTACCATTAGGAACTTGGCAATGTATTGAAGCTTTCATGATAGCTCCGAGCTTTGACTTTGGCCTCCGAGAGCACCTTGCCAACATGTAAAACTTTGACGGATGCCCCCCCTAGAGATATAAGAGCTGCATGCTTCGATGGCACCCATCATCAACGTGCCTAACGTTGACATCTGGCCCTTTGGGTGGTGCCGGAGCTGGATACTCCAGTGGTGCTCATCATCAATGTGTGAAACATCGACGCTGGGCCCCCTGGGTGGTGCCGAAGCTAGATACTCCGGTGGCACCCATCATCAACGTGCGAAACGTTGATGTTGGGCCCTTGGGAACATTGAAACTCCCAGACCGATCATGTAAATCATTTGTCCTACACATAAGAGACAAGAAATGTAGTAAAAGTGATTCTTATTGCCTATACTTTAGTTGTGGCTTACTATCCTTCCTTGATTTCTAATTCATAATCAATTCAGCGTGATAATACTTAGTATATTGGTTGTACTTTCATAGGTCTATGTTCTTCCCGGACCCGCCTTACTTTGATGCAACACAAGAATAGGTAGAGTGGCGTACTTAGGGTGCTAGACCAGGCTATGTCTATAGTCGTCTCTAAATCTGTCATTGGCATTGGTTTCTAGGCGATTAGGCCATTCAGCGAACACTAGATCCCTAAAAAAAGACTACCAATAATACTTGGATATGTATCACCTGAATTCTCAAAAACTAATTTTCAAGAGGATTGCACAGCTTCACTATTTGCAAGAAGGTAAAGAGGTAATTAAAAATGAGCATGCTCAAAGTAAATGTACGTAGAGTCTGTTTTCATGTAATTGTATTTTATAATAGGTTCAAATAACAGGGGAGGAAAGGACACACTTAAAGTACAGGACCGTGTTAAGCATGCTATACATCTTGGACCAACCCGACCCTGTTCATAGACACTATGAAATACATTACAAAACTAGACTCACCTCTGTGCTAAGTGTAGAACTTACGGAGGTGCTCTATATTCCAGAGGTTGGGAAGCGGTGTCCCATCCTTTGTTGCCAAGCGAACACATCCGGGGCAGGAAACTTTGATCACTCGAAAGGGACCCTCCCAACTGGGGAAGAGCTTGTTCGCTCCTCGAGAGAGTATTCGCCGCAGCACCAGATCGTCTTCTTCAAGCTGCCGATTGCATACATGCCTCTGATGATAGCACTGAAGTGCCTGGTGGTATCGCGTGTTTTGGACAGCTGCTTGGCACCTTGCCTCGTCGACGAGGTCCAAATCATCGGGATGTAGCTGATTCTTCATGGCTTCATCGTAGGTTCGGACCCGGAGAGAACCCATAGCGATCTACGAAGGAAGGAGTGCTTCGGCTCTGTACACCAAGAATAAGTGTGTATCTCTAGTAGCCCAGTTCGGTGTTGTCTGGTTTGCCTATAGTGCAGACAGAAGCTCCTCAATCCAGTTGTCACCATGCTTTTTCAAGCGATCATAGGAGCGGGTCTTGAGTCCCTTGATAATTTCAGTATTTGCTCTCTCGGCCTGACCATTACTTGCCAGGTGCGTTACTAAGGCGTAGCTGACGTTGATGTCGAGGTCATTGCAGTACACTTGGAAAGCTGCACTTGTGCATTGGGTCCTGTTGTCAGTGATGACTCTATTTGGGACTCCAAATCTTCAGACTATAAACTTAAAGAACTTGATGGTTGTTTGCTTGTTGATAGTCACAACTGGAGTTGCTTCCGGCCACTTAGTGAACTTGTTGATGGTGACATATAAGAACTAGTACCCTGCGATGGCTTTTGGGAAAGATCCCAAAATATCCATCCCCCACACAGCGAATGGCCATGAGGGAGGAATCATCTGCACTGACTGCGCAAGTGAATCTACTCGACTGCATCCTTGAGAGTTGTAGGCCAGTAAAAAACCATGTCGAAAGGCCTTACCAACCAGCGTGTGGGATGAAGCGTGATTCCCACACTCGCCTCCATATATTTCTGCTAGGAGCTCACAGCCTTCTTCACAGGATATACATCGCAATAGGATGCCATTGGTGCCACGTCGGTAGAGATCCCCTTCTACCATCATGTATCTCTTAGACATCCGGACAATCCATTCAGTGGACACACTTTCTTCACGAAGGATGTTGTCTTGCAAGTAGTCTCGGATCTTTGAGATCCATGCATCGGGACTGACTTGAGCTTCTATATCTTGCGCGCCTAGTTGCTTAGAGCTTCCTGTAGCACCTACGATTCTTGGTAGACGCCATGGTCATAGGGCCACTTGGACTGCCAGCTATGAGGTGTTGGTCTCGGCCCCATTATCCAGTTTGGCAGGCTGAGCGGTAGGTGTTGGCAATCTCCTAACAAAAACTCCGTTGGGTGCCAGAGCCATGGTAGAAGCCTTTGTAGAGAGGTCATTAGCTTTAGCGTTGTTGAGACGCTGGACATGGCATAGGTCTTGGAGTTGGAATTCCTTTTTAAACTTTTGTACTTCAAGAAGATATGCTACTAGTTGGGGGATGTTGCAACAACATTCACCTTCGACTTGTTTGATGATGAGTTGCAAATCCCCTTTTACCAACAGCTGTTGAATGCCAAATGTTAGCGCCATCTTAATTACAAAGATCAGAGCTTCGTATTCCGCCATGTTGTTCGTCGCCTTGAAGTCAAGGCAGACCATGTACTCGACCTGCTCCTCGGTTGGTGTGAGAAGTAAAATTCCAGCTCTGGCCCCCCGCTTCTGCACGGAGCCATCGAAGAAGAGAGTCCAGTGAGGCTCGGTGAAGACCTAAACCTTAGGTTTCAGCACTTCAATGTCGAGAGCTCCCAGACCAGGTGGAGATGGTGTTCACTCCGTGACAAATTCAGCTAGCGCTTGACTCTTGATGGCGTGTTGAGGCAACAAGTCGAGCTCAAACTCCGCCATCTCTGGAGCCTACTTGGCATTATTTCCCATTGAGTTGGTATTATAAGGAATAACTCACAGTGGATAGGAGGTTACCACTGATATCTTGTGAGCTTGAAAGTAGTGTTGAAGCTTTATTGATGTGATAAGAATCACGTACAACATCTTATTCACTTGAAGGTATCTGGTATTGGAATCGTGGAGGACCTTGCTGATGAAGTAGACAGGTCGCTGGATAGTCTGGACCCTCCCAAGGGGGTCCATCCCATCTTCTTAATCCATTGGAAACCTCTCGGAGGGGTCCTAATCTTCTTCTCCGTGAGTAGTCGTGACCCTCCCGGAAGGGTCTGACATGTCTTTTTGTAGATGATGGTCCGGAGGCCCCCGACCTTCAGAACCTTCTTCAGTGTCTAGGGACTGGGATGCAGACTTGCTTTGATTTCTTCCAAGTGGCTTTGGACCCTCCCGGAGGGGTCTGAACCTTTGTGAGGAAGAATTTTTGAGGACCTTTTGGTCTCTCTGCGACCATGTTGACAACTTCTGTCGTTGCAGCTATGTAAAGTAGAAGAGGCTCACTAGGTTTTGGAGCTACCATGATGGAAAGTGCTATGAGAGACTGCTTTATCTCCTGGAACGCCTTCTCTTCTTCTTCGGTCCTGTGGAAAGGTCCAAACTTCCTCAAAAGCTTGAAGAAGGTAAGAGCCCGCTCAGCCAGCCTAGAGATAAATTGGTTGAGTGAGGCAAGACACCCCGCGAGCTTCTGGATGTCTTTGATGCAGGTAGGAGGTTGCATCACTTAGATAGCTTTTATCTTCATCGGATTTGCTTCCATTCCTTGGTTTCTCTCCAGGAATCCAAGAATGTTTCCGAAGGAAACCCTGAAGACACACTTGTCAGGATTCAGCTTCGTGCGCATCATGCGCAGCTTGTAAAAGATAGACTGGAGATTATCCAACAATGAGTCTTTTCTTTTGACTTTGACAATGATGTCATCGACATAGACTTCCACTAGGTCTTGGATAATCTCCCCAAAAGTTTTATGCATAGCTCGCACAAAAGTTAAGAAGGCATTCTTGAGACCATAAAGCATTGCAGTGTAACAATATAGACATTCTACCGTAATAAAGGCAGTATGCTCTTCATTTTCCTTAGACATTGGAATTTTATGAAATTCGGAATATGCATCCAGGAAGCAAAGTAGCTCACAACCGCATTTTCCACTATCTGATCTTTTCTTATAAGTGGAAAAGGGTCTTTTGGACATGCCTCATTTAAAGTGGTGTAGTCGATGCACATCTGAAGCTTCCCACCAGCCTTGGGTACGACGACTGGGTTTGTCAGCCATAGTGGATGATGTACCTCCCGGATAAATCTAGCATCGAGCAGCTTCTTGGCTTCTTCTCAGATAAAGTTCTGCCACTCAATAGATTGCTTTCGGGGCTTCTGTTGTATAGGCTGTGCATCGGGGTATATCTACAGATGGTTCTGGATCATCTCCCTGGGGATCCAAGGAATTTGTGACGGTTGTCATGTGAACAAATCGACATTATCTTGGAGGAAAGTGATGAGCGCGAGTTCAATTTGTCACCCATACCTCCCATAACGCGAGTAGTCTGGGCAGCTTCGGAACCAATTTGGATGACTTTGACAGGAACATCATTATCGCCGGTTGGCTGCACACGGGGTGCAGAGGTTGAGCCGCGCTGATGCGTGCTCGAAGGCTGTTGAGCAAGTTGCTCCTTGCTGGAATCAACAGCTTCTGCTGCAGCTAGCACATGAAGCATCTCCAACGATGTGACTCTGGCAGTATGGTCTCCTCGAATTTTGAGGACGCCTGTCGGAGTTGGCATCTTCAACACCAAGTAGCTGTAATGGGCTACTGCCATGAACCGATACGAAGATGATCGGTCAAGGATGACGTTGAAAAGAAGACTGATCTCTGTCACATCTAAGATTAGTTTCTCCGATGGTAGTTCTCATGAGTCCTGAATGTTAACGGGAGAGAGACACGACCGAGCAGAGTCATGGCTCCAGAACCCACTCCGGATAATGGGCGCGAGGGCTTAAGGTCCAACATGGGGACCTGCAACTTCTTGAAGGCGTTGAAGCAGATGAGGTTGAGAGCCACCCCACCATAAACCAAAACATGGAAGAGTTGCAAGTTGTTGATAGTCGGGGAGACTATCAACAGAAGTTGCCAGCTACTACCATGTTGTTGGGGCAGTCGGAGGCATCAAAGGTGAATGGAGTGTCCATCCACTTGCGATAGGGATCTGCCTTGACGGTGGGAGCTACGGCAGCTACCTCCCGAAGTAAGGTTTTCACCATGCGCCGGGAAGTAATGTCCCACAATCCTTCATACATCATATGGAGATTCCTCCTCTGCTCCTTGTCGGAGCTGGTGTCACAGTCGTCGACGTTGTTGTAGACCGCCTTCAACGACTTCTTGGCATCTTGAAAGCATAGCTCATGCCATGATGGAGCATTGTCGACCTTATGTTTGCCTTCCCGTTGGCGAAAAGGAGCGTCATATAAACACTTGTGTTGGGCACGCTCAGCCAACCTCTTGACTTCGCGGCAGTCCTCAAGATTATGACCCGACATTTTGTGGATCAGGCACCACATCTTGTTTTTGCCGTCCTCAAACGACGGTTGCAGACGCTTGTCAGGGCGTGGCCCCCGTCCACCTGGAGCCGCCGCGACTACAGTTGTTGATGGCTTGTTTTTTCCACCCACCTTCTTATTCTTCTTTTTACCACTGCCTTGCATAGTGGTTCCGACCTTAGAAGTAGATTGTTGACCTGCCTTTGTTGCTGGCTTGGAGTGCCAGTCACGCCCTTCAGCAGCTTTGGCACATTTCTCTGCCAGGCTGAAGAGCTCCGTAACATCGTGGACATTCTTGGTGGCTAGTTTCTCCAACATCTTCTTGTCTCTAGCATCCTGTCAGAATGCAACTGTAAAGGCCCTAAATTTCTAATATACATTTCAGCTTGTAGATGTTATGATAAGAAGGAGGAAGGAAATAAAATCGACAAAAGAAAAATCATATGAATTCAAACCCTAATTGAAGAGCTTCAAAAAATTTAAACTAATCTCCTGTTCAAACTGATTTAAAATATGAAACTGAGTGGCCCAATAAACTACTCATAATTCAGAAAGTGCCTCTGCCAAGTTTCACAATTTTTAAAGCATGTTTGCTAGTTAATTCAATTAAATCATTGAAATGCCATTTGTTTTCAAATTCAAATTTGAATCTGATTCAAACTTGGTCAATTCTCAAATTGGAGTTTAAATTTGGGTTCTACATAGTTTATTTAGTCTACATGCCAAATTTGGATATTTTTGGGCAGAGTTGGAATGAAGATTTAACTTAACAGAGAAGAAAAGAAGTGTGGGACCCACCTGTCAGCCTCACTCCAGCTTCAACCGCCTCTGTTTTTCTCTCCCAGAGCGCCAGCGCACTGCTTTGCATGTCCAGCGCACAAAATTTGCCGTAGAGGAAACCAACTGCCCTCTCTACTCCTTATCACTTCCAAAACTCCTTCCCACTCCCTCACACGTCTCCCTGGTATGTTTTGTTCTCCACTCTGGTTGCAGCACACACACACATCGTTATTTGGTTTCCGCCATCGAGCTTCCGTCTGGACCACGGTGCCCGGCGCACGGCGAGGTTTTCTTCGCTCCACTGAGCTGCAGCAAAGCGACGCGACCTTCTTCTCTGCCTCCTAGACGTGCTGCTCTGTTCTCTTCGGCGTCAAACCGCGGCCACAGCGTGTTTTTCTCTTCCGCGCTCAGAACAGCGCCGCCGCCTCTGTTCTTTGACATCCAGCTGTTCCAACACCTTTTCCGCCTAGCTGCTGCTGCCAAAAGGTTCGACATACTGTCTACCGCGTGATCCCAAAGCTTCTGAGCCGTCCCTAACGCCAGTGAGCCGGATTACATGTGTTTACTTTGGGTACTCTTTAGAACTAACAGGATTAGACGAAGAAATTCCATTTCCACGATATAAGATGCTTCAATCCAATTAGGGAGTATCATCAAAACCTTCTTACAGATCCTCTCAATCAAACTGTGATAAAAATAATCAACCGTAGCCTCAGTATGACGAGTTTTTGTCGCCGCCGGTCCTGCGGACCTAGGTCATCGGTGAGAAGTTGTTCCCGCCATTTTGAGCTCGATTGGAATCCTTTTACGCACTCCTCACTGTACCCAACTACTTTTGAGCCTTGTCCTGAGCTGAGGTGTGCTTCACCGAACCCTAGCAAGTTTGCCGGACTTCGCCGAGCTGCCGCCGCTGGTGAAACCCCTCCTCCGGTCATTTTCCACCATGTTTATCCTACCTGTCGAGTTCCCCATTCAATTTTAGGGCTAGGAGACTAGTGTTGCGAGCTTCCATGCCCTATACCGAACGCCGGCGATGCACTGCCGTGTGCCAGTGGCGGAGTGCTGCCCGCAGCCATTTGGATCGAGGTGGAAGATGACCACCTGGTGGCCCCACCCATTAGACAGCGAGCTCAGGTCCCCGGATCTGTTGCGGCCCATTTGATCCGTTGTGGCTATAGCCAAGAACTTTACAACCCCCATGTGGCTGCACTGTGATTGGATGATTTAAATCTATGGGCCCAGTTTCAACATTTAACTCAATTCTTGTTGGAAAAATAAATCCAGAAACATACCAAGCTTTGAAAAAACATATATCCTAGTAGAACTGTCCAAAAATTATGAAACCAACTTTGTTGGGTTCCTTTTCACCAGTACATTGAAGTGGTGCAATTGGATTGGTATGAAAAAACTTGGGCTATTCTCCAAAATTTCTTAAAGTGAGAAATTTGGTTATTAATTGCATGAGATTTCCTTGATGGAAAATTCTCAATTTTGGCCATATAGTCCTAAATAAATGTCTTGATCTTCAGTTGAAAATTTCAGATTTATTAGACTTCATTTGGTCAGTCAAACTGTGTTGTTTTTCCATATGTCCGTGAAAAATGTAAAATCAATAGAAACATTTCCAGAAAATGTTTCCAACTTGTAAAATTCATATCTCACTCTAGACAACTTAGAAAAATGTGAAATCAATTTTTTTTACTCCTAGTGAGTAACAATTTCTGGAAAACCAATTTTGAGGCATGACAAAGCTACAATTTTTTCGGGAAATTTTAGTGAAACTTAAACCTTTGTGGATTTTAGTAGACCACACCTTATGTTTGCTTTAGCTGAAACTTTGCTAGAGCCTGTCTTATGTTGTCTGTGAACTACTACAAAAATCCCAGCTTCATTAGATTTGATCTTCATCAGAGTGTATTTCATCATTACCTTTGCTCTACATGTGTATCATATTGAGGTTCCTAAGTCCACCTCTTTTCAAAGCAACTTTGCTAAAATTCATTCCTTGCCACCAGAATTGGAATATAGTTGAGACCTTGTTATGGTTCCTGTACAGCATGCTACTTTCTTCTTGAGCTACACATAGCTTGTTCTTTTGGTTAAATCATAATCTTTAATTGTGCATCTCATTTTGATAGTGATCGTGACGACGAAGGACTTCGACGTGAGATTTCTATTGGATGGTCCAGCAGCTGATCAAATTGGCTTCATCTGACTTTATTGACTTTGGATTAGCTGCAACCTAAGGCAAGCCCTGGTTTGCATATAAGCGCCCTTTTAAAGTTTTATTTTGTATACACTGTACGTATGAGGTATGTATTGTGCATTAGGTCAGGTTTTGTTGAGAATCCACATGCAAATAATCCTTAGAGTGGCTGGGTAGAACATTACTCCATCGTATTATATTGCTATGCCAATATTTTAGGGAAATTGTCGAGTGGTTGAAATCCACTTGCAAGACAAAAATTAGAGTTTACTTGATTATTGGCTCGAGAATGGATTTAGTAAGCTGAAAATGGGACCGGACAGTGGAGTAGGGATCAACAGGACATGGTCCTGGGTGTGTAGCCCTGCCTGTGTCGATTGAGGACCGATCCGTATGCGGCCCCACTGAGCAAGTTTGAATTGTACTGGTTGCATACTGGCTATATGGGTCCCAGGAAGCCGATGTAACTCGGGCACCCTGACGTCGAAACTTATACCATGGTCCCTTGGGGGAAAGATGACAGGAGGTGGAAATCAGCTAGCGGGCAACTCCATCGTGTTCGTGTAGTGGACCTTCTGTGGTTCGGTGTTGGGATGACGGGTGAAAGGTGGACACTTATGACGTGATGTGAAGAGCACTGACGTGTCTTACACACGGGCATATGTGTCATGCACACCGGGTGTCTACTGATTGCAATCACTGTCCCTCACGGTTATTTGAGTACCGCTTGTTCACTGAGTCATGACGTAGTAAGCAAGAGTAGATGGAACTATTGAAATATTGCTTATATCGATTAATCATTGTATTGCAACATGTATGCCTTCAATGATAGTGCTTGCTAAGTGTATGTTCTATGAACCATTAAGTTTGATGCTAAAATCCGAAAAACTAAGGATTAACATTAGGCGAGTTCTTTATTGCAAATTCAGCTTCCTATCTTTCTAGTATCCTGGCATGTAGAGTTTCATGCTTTGCGTGAGACGGTTAAGTCTTGTTGAGCCTTGTGCTCACGGTTGCTTTATACATATTTTTGCAGTTATTAGTATATTTTGCTTCAGCTGTTGGTTGTCCATGAGACCATGTACTTTTCGAGGTGTAAGGCTCACGTGAAACCCCACTGCTGCCATATCTCTTCGTGTTGCTAGTGGGAACCGTCTGTGGGCATGGACGGCTTCTCTTTTGCTTAGTTAGGTTACAGGGGGTGAGTATGTATATTCCGCTGCATGTGTACTCTTTGTACACTATTTTGTGCACTTGATTATATTATGAAATGGAAACTCTGATGCATTTTGACTATTCTTTTCGTATGTGTTGTTGGGTGCCGCATCGCACGGCAGCACCCAATGCGATTCCTAGAAGTCGGGACTCCAGTCCTCACAGCCACAACCAAAGAGGCGTTAGAGATAGAAGGAATTGTGTTCCGTACATGGGAGAACCGCTATATGAAGGAACGCAGTGTCTCTCTAGGGTTTTGCCGTACGACAAAGAGGTCCAGTTCGGTGCCAGGTCGGGTGTAGTAATTACCAAAGTTGGCAGCAAACTGGCGGCATAGCTCTTCCCAACGGTAGATGGAGTCGGGGGGGGGGGGGGGGTAAGCTCAAGAACCAGGACCTAGAAGTCCTGGTCAAAGATACTGGGATGTGGTTGGCCATGATGTCCTCATTCCCTCTTGCATCTAAGATGGCGGTGGAGTAGACCTGTAGTAACTCAACGGGGTTGACAGTCATGTTGTACTTCTCAAGCAGATGAGGCTGGAACTTGCGTGGCCACTCCACCATGTGAAGATGTAGGACAAGTGCCGAACAATTGCTTCCAACTCCCAAAGGAGAAGGATCTTCATGAGCGTCTAGCCTCTCATGACTATGCTCTATGGAGACGCGACCATCCTGCTCCATGTACGGCGGTTGAGCTCCACCCTGACGTCTCCCGTCGGGAGTCTAGACACCGTATGAATAGGGAGAGCCATCGAAGGGGTGCAGGACGTCACCTGATGTGCCAACGCATGTTCCCTCTATGACGCCCTAGGTCCACGTCATCCCAACAAGGTCATGTAGCACGTCGGCGCTAGACTAGGCTCTGGCTGCGGGAGATTGTTTAGCGTCGTCGCTACAGTGGCGACCGGATGGTCGGCGCCATTCCACCACTGCTCTAGCGCTGCTGGAGGTGCGTTTAGTGTAGGTGGACACTGAATAAGAGCTCGCATTGCAATCAACTTATTCTCTGGGCGTGAGGTCAATTCTGTTACTGACGCTAAGACACCATCCTGCAACTGACCAACAGCGGCTGCTGTTGTAGCCACTGCTGTAGCAGGTGGGGTCTGTTGTTTCCTGGCTATTGTCCTGGAGCTCCACCTTGTGGATCTGTGGTGGGATTACCACCAGGATAACGATAGGTGTTGCCAACTTCATCCTGGAGCTCCATCATGCATCCACACCAGTGGAAGCAATTGTGGCGCCCCTTCATAGAGCACCAAATGTCGAAGTGTGCAATCGACACTTCCCCAGATACTACTAAGAAGTAGTCTATGGAGGTTCTTTTTTAGGAGAGGGCATAAACTCAAGAACTCAGGAATAGGGTGACACAATGATTTTACGTGATTCGGGTTGCCTAAGCGTAATTCCCTAATCCACGGAGGTGTGTTGTATGTATGATCAAGTATGCGAGTGAGATAGTTTGAATGACATTGGCCTTATTAATCTTGTGCTCTACCATGCAGTGCAGCCTTTTTATACGTCAAGGACTAGCTGCTACAGTGTACCTGAGGCCCAACAGGTGGCCCTGACGGAATAAACATCTTGTACATGATCATGGTGCTTAACAGCAGTTTATTAATATGATAACGTGCCTTGAACTCATGTATGCATACATGGCATAACGTAGGGACCAAGGAGCTTGAAGAGAAGACACACGAGGAGGAGGAGGAATCACAAGATATTCTAATATAGCCACTAACTTTGAAGCAAGGCAAGCACTGGTTTGATCATTAGCCTTTTTCTAAACTCTTTATACACAATCTAGTGTATGTTTTATTGTTTTATGTGCATTAGGTCTGGGTGTTGGTTGGGAACTCCACTTGAACAGCCAAATAACCTTTTTGGGCAAGGGAAAAGAGCCATCACTTACGTTGTTACACACTTGCTAATTATAGATGATTAGTAGAAGTCGAGTGGTTGGAATCCGCTCACGAGATAGTAGGTTCTTGTGAGAAAATGTGAGAGACGAATGGAAAACATTGGATCACAAATGATGAAATTGGAGATCGAGCAGGCAGATTGAAGCAACAAGGCATGGTCTTGTGTGCATAGGCCTTCTCGTGTCGGTTAAGGACCGCATCGTAGTCGACCCCTTGGGCAAGTATTGAATAGTACCGTGTGCATGCTAGTTTATGGGTGCTAGTAAACTGATGTACCTTGGTCACCGTGGTGGCGAATGCCTGACATGGCCACTCACTTTCGAGGGCAAGGGGACTAGTTGGGTGTAAATTCGATAGCGTGCCAATGTTCAGAATGGGCAACACGCGTAGGAATCCACTGTCCGGGCGAGGTCCGTTTTCGCCATTGGGGTGTCTTGGGAAAGGTTGCCACGTATGACATGGAGTGATGCTTTCCCTGTGCCACTCCCGAACAGGCGTACCTGTCGTGCACTCGAGTTTTTCTCTACAGGGTTAAAAATTGGTTCAAATCATCGCTCACTCGCAGTGAAAATGAGTCCGCTTGTTCATTGTGTAGGCATGTAGTAAGAACTTGTCACGTTATGAATTTTGATCAGCTGGTTATAATTAAATTATTGTTATGCAACCTTGTATGTTTAGACTTAGTTGCTAACTAAAGTTTACATTTTTGTCATCCTTTAACCTGATGCTATAATCTGAAATTAAGGAGCCACCTTTAGTGTTTCTGTATGCAACATAACCCTCCTATTATGTCTATTTTACCCTTGCATATTGGATAAGTGCTTAGGATTTTATTTTGTTGGGTAAGTCTTGCTGAGTCATTTGGAATCACCGCTTGTTGAGTAACCTTTTTCAGGTGCAAAGAGTAGATAAAGCCTCTCTATGCCGCTGCCAATTGTGAGTGTTGCTAGTGTGGTGTGCTTGTGGGCTAAGCACATCACTTTTGCTTATTTGACTATTATGAGAGTTATACTGTTGTTATATCACGTATTTCTGCTGCATATGATATTTTATCAAAAAGCAAACTTAAATTCAAGATAATGAACTCGTTTATGTATTTTTCAAGCTATGTTACTTGTAATATACAATATGGCGTCACAGCGCGCGGCACCGGCCCAATAAAGATCTTGAGGTGTACGTCTTGGTCGTTTTCGAGTGGCTGACTGTCACAACATTGTATCAGAGCAGGTTACATTAATTGCATATTGAAGTGACTTATTTTCGAAAATGCGTATACGGTGAGGATTAGGTTAGTGTTGAAGCCCATATAAGGATGTTATTAGTATATACTCCAGGTGGCAAAGCTAACAGTGTTTTATACTTGCATCTACGGATATGATTGAAGTAGGCAGGTAAATTAGATTGGTTGATATAGTGCATTTTCATGTTTGACTTATTTTGTTGTTGGTGCTCTTTTTAGTTTTACTAGGTTGTGAGTGTGATTTATTTTATTGTTTGTGAATTTTGTTTTAAGGCTTGTTTTCGGGTCTTCATCCGCCTATGAGTTTTATGTAATGTTTTTTATATGTTTAGTAGATTTTTAGGAGTTGAGGTGAATATTTTGTTGATGTGATCCATCTTCTGCAGGTACAATAACTGCGATTAGTACTACGAGTAGAAAGCGGTTTGCGAGTGACCGATTTAGTGTCACTGACAATACGTATGCCAGCTAAGAACTGGTTTAAGTTTTTCATTTTGTGAGGCACGTAGGATCGGCATAATAATACATTATGCATTATCAACAACTACCTAACAATAATCAATTGCTTAAAAATAAAATACTCAAGAATGAGGCAAATCGAAGCTTTAGTCTTAGGGTTGACCTTAACTGTAATTATGAACAAAATCTAACTAGAGTTACTTAAACCCTTCCGCTGAACTCTTCTTCAATTCAACACCATGTTCTAATCTCCTAGACCTAATAGGCTTAGGATTTTCAATTATAGCCACAAGACCCTTCAAAAATGTTGAATTCTCCAATATACCTAAATGTGCCAAAATCCACATTTTATAATCGGTACCACCTTTCGAAGATCATAGGTTTGGTAATAATGATGGGATCCTTTGATCTTATCTGCAAACTCTAATGTTACCCTGTTCAGTTCTATGTTTTTTGTCAAAAACGTAGTCCATTGTCAGAAGGCGGTACAACCTAATGAACTTGTCGGATAAGAGTGCGTGCCTAGAAAAGGCTTGGTTATCATCTTCTCCCTTATTGTCCTTAGAATTTCATGATTTGGCCTCTAAAGATCCCTGAAAGTTTCAAAGCATTTGAACTACTACTTTGTCCTAGCCCAAACAGCACTGTTGTTTCTCTTCAAAAGGCTATACAACCTGTTGCTTTCATCAGTTGAATATGGACTATTCCCTCCAAGAATTTTATAATGTTCTCTTTCAGTTAGTAGTCATAAAGGAAAACTTGGACTGTCAAATCTGCCCAAACCAGAAATTCCAGCAGCCCTACTGTCAGCTTGCACAGACCATAACTTTTGATCATTTTAACCAATGGAGGCGTGTGCGCTATATCGTTGGTAAGACTTAGACATCCTCTTCAACTTTTCTGTTCATCTCCAGGACAGATTTTCCCTTCAAACTGGTCAAAATCTGCAGAAAACAGGACCTGTCACCAGTACAGAACCAAGACGACTGTTTTTGTACCATTCTGTATTCTGACTGTAACTTCTTAAATAAAATTCCATAAGAGTCATATCATACATCATCGAAATCTTAAGAGGTGTACTACAGCTTTGTAGTTAATAGCAATTCCGAATTCAGGCCATAACCATCTCAAGATTTGAGATGAACTTAGGTACCTCATAGACACCCTTTTGCAGAATTTTCAGATTCTCTGCCAACTTTGAAAAATCTTAACTCTTGATCCATATATGATATCAGTGTTAGAAAACAATGTACTTTAGAGACAAAATTAATTCCTAAAATTACAACAGTACACATGACAGATAGTCCACAGAACATGAACACCAACATGCAAATAAAGCAAATTATATCTATCATATTCATGTGTAGAAAACTCATCTTTACTTACAGTGCTGATGCTTCCAGCTTGAAAAATGACAAGTGGAGTGTGTGAAGAAGACTGTAGATGAAACGGATCTTCGATCGAGCAGTCGCGCGAACGCTACCCAAAAACCTGATTCGTCCCAATTCATGCAGATTTTTCACTGGGACGTGGTTTCGAAGACACTACTCTACCACACGTCGGTGACACGGCGACGGGAGGGATGAACTAGCCTGTAGCAGACGCTCAACACAGTGGACTAGTGAGTCTGTTCACCTCTGTATTTCAGAATGAAAGCACTCATTCTGTATATATAGTGACAGATTCTAGTAACTGAAAGAATTAAGTATATAGTAAAGCAGCACAATTAGGCTCTAGTAACTGAAGACAATAAACTTCAGTATTTGCAACATAATTGTGTCAGTTATTGCATACCATTATCTTCCAGAAACTGACTCATAAAGTCCCACGAATTGCAGCAAATTAAAGTCATATTAGTGTCAGTTTTATCAAAAAGAGAAAGAACAGATTTATTGCGCCAGTCGCCACGTCGCATGTCACGAGTAACGCTTAACTCACGCGAAAATACGCGAATACGCGCGCATGCATGTGATTTGTTTATGGCTATAGCCATCCTTCTCTCACATTTTCCACACATAGAAAATAGCTTCCCTTATAAATAAGTGCTACTCTTCTCAAATAGTCAATGTGGGTTTAATGCCTCCTTTACACCTTTGGAATTCAAAAGATAATAGTTGGGCCTAGGCCCAAATATTCCAACAATCCCCACCAAATTCTAAAGGCATAGCTGACACTACTTGTCATATGTCCACAATGTTATTTGATATATCAAATTAACGATGGAGACCTATTCGGTTGAATATCCATCTAGATCTAGAAAATCTACCAACCCACAACTACACAATGGACGATGCCTTGAATTGGTAGTTTTGCATGAGGTGGTTTCATTTAAAGACCAAACTGATACTAGGCACCTATTGGGCCAGTCCTTGGGTGGAGCATATAAGTCATACTCTCGTGTCTCTTTCATGAGCTTCTTAGAGAATTCCCAAATCTCAAAGACTGCGACCAATAGTCAGCTCATATAGGTGTGTTCGTACAAGAATACTCTGTAGGACAGTATCTCGCACTATAGCCTCCGAACACATTAAGACTTAAGTCAGCCTTCCTTACAGAATGGAGAGTATTGCATCTTCACTAGAGAGGGCACTACATACTTATATACTCTCCTAGTTATACATACAGCTTGTTCTTCCCAAATTCTAATTCACGGGATCTCCGATCACATAGGTTTGGGTTACCAATATTTATAACTCACGTGGGTCTCAATCCCATCTCCTTCGATGCACTATCTATCATATTTCTTGATAGATCTTTTGTAAATGGATATTCCTGTTTTTTCGCTGTTTGAACATAATCAATGGTTATCACTCCGGAGTTTCTCAATTTTCTGACAGATTTTAACCGTCTTTTAACTTGTCTTGAGGATTTCCTATTATCCTTAGTACTTGACACCTCGCGAGGACTGTTTGATTGTCACAGTACATAAGAATTGGAGGAATTGGTTTTTCCACCACTGGTAAATCCATCAAGAGTTCCTTCAGCCACTCTGCTTCTACAGAAGAAGTATCTAATGCTGTAAGCTCTGCCTCCATGGTTGACCTCGTCAAAATAGTCTATTTACAAGACCTCCATGAGACAACTGCTCCTCTAAGAGTAAAGACATAACCACTTGTTGCCTTTATCTCATGAGCATCAGAAATCCAATTGGAATCACTATAACCCTCTGATACTTTGGGGTCTCCTGTATAGTGAAGTTCATAGCTCATTGTACCACACAAATAGCGCATAACTCGCTCAAGCGCGCGCCAATGATCATCTCCTGGGTTAGCAGTAAACCGACTCAATTTGCTGACCGCAAAGGAAATGTCATGTCGAGTAGCACCAGCTAGGTACATGAGTGAACCAATTATCTGAGAATATCTCAGTTAGTCTCTTCCTAGTCTTTTATTCTTTCAAAGAATTATACTAGGATCGTATGGTGTTGGTGACAGCTTGTTTTCCAAATAGCCAAAACGGCACAAAACATTCTCAACATAATGGGACTGTAAGAGAGTAATCTCATTCTCATTTCTTATCAGCTTGACGTTTAAGATAACATCAGCCTCCAATAAGTCTTCATATCAAAATTTTCGAACAGAAAAGATTTTACCTCATTTATCACATCAATATCAGTTCCAAAAATTAATATATCATATACATATAAACACATGATCACTCCTCTACCTCCACAATATCGATAATATACACATTCATCAGCCTCGTTGACAGCAAAGCCTGCTTGTGTCATGGTACTATCAAATTTCTCATGTCAATGCTTTGGTGCCTGTTTAAGACCGTATAAAGATTTCCTTAACTTACACACATTATTCTCGTGATCGGGTATCTCAAATCCTTCTAGCTAATCCATATAAATCTCCTCATCCAACTCTTCATTAAGGAAAGCCGTCTTCACATCAATTTGATGGACTAGAAGACCGTGTGAGACAGCCAAAGAAAGAAGTATTGAATAGTTGTCATTCTAGCAACAGGTGAGTAAGTATCAAAGAAGTCTTCTCCTTCTTTTTTGTGTATAACCTTTCGCCACCAACCAAGCCTTGTACTTCTCAATAGTACCATCAGACCTAAGATTTTTCTTGAACACCCACTTACACCTAATAGTTTTACAACTGAATGGACGATCCACTATATCCCAGGTTCTGTTAGTCATGATGGATTCCATCTCACTGAGGATTGCTTCCTTCCAATCGTCTGCATCAGGTGATGCAAACGCCTCTTGGATGGATCTAGGCGTATCATCCACAAGGTAAACAATGAAATCATCACCAAAGGATTTTGGGGTCCTCTGTCTCGTGCTCATTCTATGAGTTGTTTCATTGTTTTCTCCGTCATACGGCTGTAATAGATTTTCTGATGGTGTAAGAAGAGGTTGTTCTAAGGTTTTGAATGAAGGATAATTTGTGTCTTGCGTATGACCATATGAATTACGTGCATCATTCATAATAAAAATACTTTCAAAAATGTGGCATCTCTAGATTCAACTATTGTATCAACAAGTACAAGTGGTGAATCAGATCTGATTACTAAAAATCTATAATCAGGACTATTTGAAGCATAACCAATAAAGATGCAATCAACAGTATTAGGTCCGAGTTTACGCTTAACTATTGGTATATTTACCATAGCCAAACACCCCCATGTGCGCAGGTAAGAAAGAGATGGTTTTCTTCCTTTCCAGCCTTCATATGGAGTTTTCTCACTATTTTTAGTAGGAACTCTATTTAGTACATGGTTTGCAGTCAAAACTGCCTCCCCCCACCATTCTTTAGATAAACCAGCAGTATCTAACATGGCATTCACCAAGTCTGTTAGAGTGCGGTTTCTCCTCTTGGAAACCCCATTTGATTGAGGTGAGTAGGGTGGCGTTCTTTCATGTACAACTCCATTCTCAACACAAAATTGGGTGTACTCATTGGAGAAATACTCTCCCCCACGATCAGATCTAATTCTCTTGATTTTCCTATCTAGTTGATTCTCAACCTGAGCCTTATAGATTTTAAAGTGATCTAATGTCTCATCCTTTGATTTAAGTAAATACACGTAACAGTAATGAGTTGAATCGTCAATAATTGTTTTCTTTTCTCCCTTAGTTAATACGCCATTCATTTCACAAAGGTCGGAATGAATGAGTTCCAAAAGTGTCATATTTTGTTCATCAACAGCAAAGTGAGGTTTTCTTGACTGTTTAGCTTGCACACAAGCTTGACACTTGGAACCTTTCACTATAGGAATTTTAGGAATTAAATTCAAGGTAGATAGCCGTGAGATGCATCCAAAATTTATATGACATAAACGCGAGTGTCAAACACTCACTTCATCATCTTTATTCAAAAAAAAATTCACCACGGAGCTACTAGAATGTGAAAGGGAAAAGTGGAACAAGCCTCCGCTGTCATAGCCTTTTCCAATAAAGAGTCCACATTTTGACACAACTACTTTATTAGACTCAAACACCAACTTAAATCCGTCTTGACACAATAAAGAGCCACTGATGAGATTTTTATTTATTGAGGGGGCATGCTGCACGTTCTTCAGCTGCACGGTCTTTCCCGAAGTGAACTTCAGACTGACCGTACCAACACCATGAACAGAAGCTCGTGAGCCATTTCCCATCAGGACGGAGGTAAGAAAAAAATATAGATACATCAGCACAAACATGAATATTAGCCCCTGTATCAATCCAACGTTCAGTAGGTTGACATGCTGTTAAAACAGTATATGTATTACGATACCGTGTTGTTCCAGCATCGCTAATAACCATGTTGGCAGATTTTTGCTGAGTTTTCTTGCCTTTTCCGTTTGTGCACTTTTTGGCAAAATGCCCAACCTTGCCACAATTATAGCATTCAACCACAGCCATGTTTATCTTCTTCTTCTCCTTTCTCTTGAAGTTGGTGGTGGGTACAACTTTATTTTTCCCTTTCTTTGGTCTAGCATGTTGCATGACATTAGCACTGGATTGTCCTTCATGAACCTTGGACGCACCATCTTTTGCCCGAGCTTTCTCCTCCACATCAAGAGAAGCCAACAAATCCTTAACGGAAATGTTTTGTCTCTTATGTTTCAGAGATGTGGCAAATCCCCTCCAAGATGGATGTAATTTGGCAATAATGCCCCTAGCCATAAATCGATCAGGCAAATTTAGGCCATGTTGTTGGAGCTCTCCGACAATGAGTTGTATTTCATGAGCCTGCTCAACCATTGAACGGTTGTCTGCCATCTTAAAATCGTGATAGCACTTCATGACATACAACTCATTTCCAGCATTCGATGCACCGTACTTGTGTTCAATGGACTCCCACAGCTCTTTTGCGCTCTTATGAGTCATATAAACATCGCACAGTTTGTCAGACAACACACTCAAAATGCAACCCACTGCCATCACATTAGCCTTATCAAACTCAACCTATTTTTCAAGAGTCATGGGTCGATCTATAGGCTTTAGAACATAAGATATGTCCATAGCAGTGAGCCACAAGTCAAGTTTTGTAGCCCATCTCTTAATGTTCGAACCAGCGAACTTCTCAGGTTTGATCGCATTAGCAAAGCTGTTACCCATCTTAAAGTGCCTATCAGGTTTTTGGATTGTTAGAAAACAATGCACTTTAGAGACAAAATTAATTCCTAAAATTACAACAGTACACATGACAGATAGTCCACAGAACATGAACACCAACATGCAAATAAAGAAAAATATATCTATCATATTCATGCGTAGAAAACTCATCTTTACTTATAGTGCTGACGCTTCCAGCTTGAAAAATGACGAGTGGAGTGTGTGAAGAAGACTGTAGATGAAGCAGATCTTCTATCGAGCAGTTGCGCGAATGCTACCCAAAAACCTGATTCACCCCAATCCGTGCAGATTCTTAACCAGGACGTGGTTTTGGAGACACTGCTCTCCCACAAGTCGGTGACACGCCAACAAGATGGATGGACTAGCATGTAGCAGACGCTCAACACAGTGGACTAGTGAGTCTGTTCACCTCTGTATTTCAGAATGAAAGCACTCATTCTGTATATATAGTGACAGACTCTAGTAACTGAAAGAATTAAGTATACAGTAAAGCAGCACAATTAGGCTCTAGTAACTAAAGACAATAAACTTCAGTATTTGCAGCATAATTGCGTCAGTTACTGCATACCATTATCTTCCAAAAACTGACTCATAAAGTATCACAAATTGCAGCAAATTAAAGTCATATTAGTGTCAGTTTTATCAAAAAGAGAGAGAACAGATTTACTGCGCCAGTCGCCACGTCGCAAGTCACAAGTCATGCGTTAACTCACGCGAAAATACGCGAATACACACGCGCGCATGCGTGTGATTTGTTTGTGGCTATAGCCATCCTTCTCTCACATATTCCACACATAGAAAATAGCTTCTCTTATAAATAAGTGCTACTCTCCTCAAATAGTCAATGTGGGATTAATGCCTCCTTTACACCTTTGGAATTCAATAGAGAATAGTTGGGCCTAGGCCCTAATATTCCAACAATTAGCGCATAATACACCATTGGAAATGTACTTAAGTAAAGTTTAACTTTTGTAGTCATGCCGAGATCAATTTCCCTTCCAAATCACGTCCATCGTCCGATCTTCAGAATCTGCTGCAATCAGGATTTTCAGAAATTTGTTTCTGTATCTTTTTGAAAATTTGTCATAACTTCTTTCAGAAAAATCTTCTAAGGTCAAACTTTATATTTTCGGAAATCTTAGAAGATTTCCTATCACTTTATGGTTCAGTGGATTTCCAAATTCCAACTCGAAGTTTTCCGAACAATTCAAGTGGAATATGTCGAAAAAGTGTGTCACTGGAAAATTTTCCAGCACCTCTGTCAATTTCAAAATTTCATATCTCCTGATATGATTATCGTTTGGTAACAAATAAATACCCGTTAGAAAGTTACGCAAGTCAACTACAACTTTTGTATTCAACAAATCTCTTGATTTTGCTTCCAAATCTGTCATCAACCCAATGTTTGACTGCTGCACAGTTATGACAGATTTTACATCTTTTTGACCTAGATCAAGCCAAGTAAAAGATACTCATTGTGCCTTATCTTTTGTAACCAATTTGTGGAGTCTTATAAACTATATGGCTGCACGTAATGTTAATTAGCTTGTTCTCTTTCGTTCTCATTCAATTATAACTTGTCACTCGGCTTCCATGATCGCTGGGTCGAACCTCCTTATTCTTGGAATTAACTTGGTTTTGCTCAACTTGTTGATTCTACTTCTTGATCAAATATAAAAGAAAACAATATAACAATGTGGAAGATCTTACCACATATGCATCAAGAGTGGCATTGCACTAGCATCTTACAATGCATCATTGTGTGCATCAAGTGTTGCACCTCATGACATGTGCATCACTTCATGTGCACCATCACATAAACACACATGTGCACCATTTTGCATCATACATCTGCACCATTGTGCATCATACACATGCACCATTGCGCATCATACATGTGCACCATAATACATCATCCCATGTGCATTATAAAGACATTACAATGCATTGTTGCACTGGGAAGGGGAAATGCATATGCATTGCAGCATTATAGCACGTGAAGCATCATATGCTTAATTATCGCTGAGTGTATTAAAAATGATAAAAAAATGTTTGGATAATGAAGAAACCTTGAGCAAGAATGTAGAACTCCACTTGAATCCTTGAATTCATGTCTTGTGATCTTGATCTTTCTAAAACCTTGCAGATGCATATGCCTTGCTTGCCCCTCCACATTTGTATGGCCTAATGGACTTCCGACACCTAATCTCATTGTGCCCATGTGAAAGGGACTTGGGCTACTATCCTTGACTCGTTGAGGGGTCCTTTTCTGCATATGATCCAATTACCCACTTCTGCAATGTTATTGAGTGTTTACTTAGTCTAGCTAAATTCCTTGACATTTCTTTGCATGAACAACCTTCTCAGCAAAATACGCCATCAGAGGCATGACTTAAAGTCTAATACTTTTATGTTCTATCTCATTGCTGTCCTCTCTTACTGTTTTGAGACTCGGAGCACCTTCTCCCCATTAACTCGAATGACATTTGATCTTGCAGTCCGTTGTTGCTTTTTCATTCCAATCTCAAAGATAGGCAAGCAACAAATTCCTTCTTCGTTGCAGTTTACAACTCTTGTAACAACCACTTTCTCTTGATCTCGCTAACTCCAACTCCAAATCACATTTTTCTAGTGACTCGATAACCTTCATCTAGATCAATTCAGTTTGGGTGTCTGAGAGCTTCATGGAAAATGTCGAACAACTACAACCCGATCTCCCAACGCCGAGCACCCTATTCGAGTTCCCCAAAAAACACAAGACATAGAACCGTACTATCCAGTCTTACAATATCCGATGAAGTAATCACGTCGCAAAAGAAGCAATCTGGATCAAGCAGAATATCTCAATCTTACTATCCTCGGTTTGCGACTTCAAATCGTAATCCACAATCATCATCATAGCCAATATACAAACCTCGCCTCCCTTCTTTGAAATCTCAGGACGAGATTTTCTTAAGGGGGAGGGCTGTAACAGTTCACATTTCTGTTCTCACCCTTCCAATTAAACACACTAGGATCTGCTAGTATATTTCATAATTTTCTCCTTAAGGAGCATGTGAAACTTTCATATTTGCATCTATGTATCACAGTGATTCTACATCATTGAGCATGTCATGGTGCATCTATAATCCATCATACCTTGTGTACAGCACATCTAAATTTTTCTGGCAGCTCATCACAAGTGTTTACAAGAGCATTTGCTATGTGTAGTCAAAATAACCAAAAACTTGATTATCAAAAATCCTTCACATCTAAAACTGGTATCTTCATGTTTATCCTCAATTTTTCATTTTCATCATCCTGTACATTCCATTAACATCCTGTACAGCCATAAGTATGGGATGCAATGCAAAAAGTTTGACCAATGCCATTTGACTCATATGCATGAGTACCTAAGAAAAACAATTCTAAACCACATCTAAGTCCAACCAAATCTGGAGTTTGATAGTTCAAAAATCAGTTTAGGATGTCAGGAACTAATTCTCAAAATCTAAAAAATTTAGAGCTTGTTTGCTATTTTAATTTAATTTTTAGATTCTGCCTGTACCCTGAAATACTTGATGGGAACTGCTGCTGTTATATCTCTCTATTCTGCTGCCAGATGGGCCCCAGAGACCAGCACCATGTCAGCCATGTTCACAGGGTGTCCCTGCACTCCGGGCCCTGCCTGTCATTGATTCTTCCTGCCTGGGCCCACCTGCCAATGCCCACTGCCGTGCTCTTTCTCTCTGTTTCGAGCGCCCTCCTGCCCAGAACCTTGCCGCCACGCGCCCTCCTCACCGCCGGCCACTCAGGCGAGTAAAGGCGTCGTTCCCTTCCCCAACTACACTTCCTACTCACTCGCACATTCGCTGTCTCGTTCGCACACGCGCTCAGAAACCCTAGCTCTCGCCATTGGCGCCGCCGGGCAACTCCACTGCTGCTAGGCGGAAGGAAGCACACTCCGCTCAGCAAAATCGCCTCCGAGGTGCGCCATCCTGCGGTGATGCTCGCACAACCTCTTTCATCCCTTCCCTATGCTCCCTTCCGGCTAGAAATTGATTTCCCCCTTTTGGTGTTCAACGGAGCAGTGTCATATTCCGGCCAAATTCGTCATGCTCTGACCAAATGGAGCATTCCCATTAGTGAGTAGCTTCCCATCTCCTTACAGACCTCCTCGGTCGAGACCTACGGCAAACGGTTCAATTTGTGCGCTAAAAATCAAGTTTTGGCCGCCGCCTCCATGGGGCACGCGCACACATGGTGAACTCCTACATCCGGCCCTCCTCTCACCATTGCAGTTTACCCTAGGTGTGCTCCATCGCCGTGCGAAGCTGTAGGAACAAATCCCGAATTGGTTCATGCACTTGTGGCTGAGATCCACCTCACCGGAGTTTGAGCTCCGCCCACCATCGCCGCTGCTACCATTCCGGCGCCCTAGAGCAAAACCGATCCCACCAATAGATTCCCCATGTGCCAAATCCCTAGTATGACCCCCTCCCCGAAGCTAATGGACTCCTCCAGCCCAAGGGAGAGAGGCCAGTGAACTCCCTCTTCTGTGCGTGGTTAGCCTGAGGCTGGAGAAGGGCCTGACCAATGAGCCCCACTCGTCAGCCATCCAGCGTCTTCCCTTTTTAATTTCCGGCCAGAAATAATTCCAAATTTTGTCCAAACTTCAAAAATTCATAACTCATTGTAGGAAACTCCAAAAATTGTTAAACCAATTTTGTTGTGGCAATAAAAACGTTCTCTACACATCTGTGCCCTTGCCCTGTCATGAAAACCCATAAAATTTGCTTGGTGATTCAATTTCTCTAAACACAATTATTTCGATTGTGGTCCTTTTGATGCTAAGATTGATACCATGTTTTGCCAGCATACTCCACTTATACGCCTACCATAAAAATTTTAGCTTCATTGCTCTCTCAATACTATGTTAATTACAAAAGTGATGTAATAAGATATAGATGCCTATTGTATTTACTGTGAATGGGGGCTTGGCCTAGTGGTTAAGTACTCTGAGTAGCAATACTCATGTCCTGAGTTCGATTCTCAGAAGGAGCAAATTTCAGGCTGAATTTCATAGTATTAAATGCAGGTGCTATACAAAATAAGTCATGAGCGCTAGATCTGGAGTGCACTTACGGAAAATGTGAAGGGATGAATGTGCCGTAATATTGTCGTACAAAGTTCGGTCCATAGTCGTGTGCTTAGCCGTCCAGTTATTGTCGCATTGTTCTAGACAATAGGTTGTGAGTGTCTGCATTTGTACTCGCTTGTAATAAACTGGCCATAACCTCCTCAGAGGGGAAGGTCAGAACTTACCCATCATCTAAAAAAATTGTATTTACTATGGGCCCACACTCAGATGGTTTGGGGTTCGTATCCTCTGCATTGGCTCAGTCCATGCAGAGGCGGCATTAGTTGCAACGTGAGTCGTTCATTTTCAATTGAACGGCTGCTAAATTTTCTTACTAAAGAATCTCTCTTAAATGCATCTGGCCGTACATCTCTCTCGCAGCTTTCCCTCTCAATAGACTCGATACCAAATAAAATGGATGTGGTCTACCGACTACCACTGCGAGCCGCAGGCCCACCAACGCCATCCATCGTCTACACAGCGAGCTGCAGACTCACCAACGCTCAGAGGCCGCAGCCGCCACAGTACCATCCACACCCCGACAGACTCCTAGAGAGCCTCGTCATCCAGCTCGCGATGGCAAGCGTCCGGCCGATGGCACGGGAGAGCTGCTCGCCGCCATCGTGCTCCCTCGCCTCATTGTTCGGCCCCGACTCCAACAACATGCACCCTGCCTGGCCAGCACGGCGACCTCCAGGAGGTTGTGTCCATGTTTACCACGATCGGGTTCGCACGCACCAAACGGCGCTAGAACACTGAGTACGTGCCGCCAGAGTACTTCAGTTTCGACAACAAGAGCTTCGATATTGAAGACATCAACCCAATGTTAAGCCTCTTCTTTTTGATCGATTGGGAGTCCATCGGAGAGAGGAAGATAGACGTACGGCCGGGTGCGCTCAACTTTTTTAGTCAGAAATTTTGGCAGCCCTTCATCAAAGAATGGACGATTCATGTCGCAGGTAATGCTGCCTCTGCATGGACTGAGCCAATGCAGAGGATATGAACCCAATGGTTTGACCTCAAACTTTGCCAGAACGCTTGGCGTAATCCCAGAAGCTTGTAGTAGTTACAGCCATATTTCACACGTATAACTAATATAATTCCATATTTTTCATTAGGTTGCATAAACACTAAAGTATGAACTATATGCATGTTTAATTATACTTGTTTTAAAAAAAATCTGTACTAGCTGCATTATTTGATCACCATACACTAATTGGTTATAACCATACCTCATATACTCATCACATAATATAATCCAAAGAACATATTGAATTATGTATACATAATCATATACACTTAAATCATATGAACCATATTATTCTCGTATATCACAAATTGAGACGAATAATTGCAAGTGGACTTGAACTAGTTTCTCGACATGTTAATCCTCCTCTTGTAACCTTAACTTAAGCCATACATCATAACTAACCCTTAGTGTCATGTAAACATACATAAACTATAGCCACTAACTTTGAAGCAAGGCAAGCACTGGTTTGATCATAAGCCTTTTTTCAAAACTCTTTATACACAATCTAGTGTATGTTTTATTGTTTTATGTGCATTAGGTCTAGGTGTTGGTTGGAAACTCCACTTGCATAGCCAAAGAACTTTTTTGGGCAAGGGAAAAGAGTCATCACATACATTGTTAGACGCTTGCTAATTATAGATGATCTGTAGAAGTCGAGTGCTTGGAATCTACTTGCGTAATAGTAGGTTCTTGTGGGAAAATGTGAGGGACAAATGGAAAACATTTGATCACAAATAATGAAATTGGAGATCCAGCAAGCGAATAGAAGCAACAAGGCGTGGTATTGTGTGCATAGGCCTGCTCGTGTCGGTTAAGGGCAGTGTTGTAGTCGGCCTGTTGGGCAAGTATTGAATAGTACCATGTGCATGCTAGTTTATGGGAACTAGTCACTGCTACAATAAGCGTCATCACAGGCGGCTCCAAACCTATTATCACAAACGGCTTTTAAAACCGCCTGAAACGAAGAGTCTGTGATAATCCGCAATTTCACAGGCAGAGAAGTGATACCACCTGTGAAGACATATTATCATAGGCGGTTCTTTACTTAGGCTAGCCGCCTGTAAAGATATATTATCATAGGCGGGTCATGCAGCATATATAACCGCATGTGATAAATGTCTTATCACAGACGGGTATTGAAGCATAACTAACCGTCTATGATAATGTGTCTTCATAGACGGGTATTGAAGCATAAATAACCGTCTATGATAATGTGTCTTCACAGACGGGTACTGAGGCATAACTAACCGCCTATGATAATGTTTCTTCACAGACGGGTATTGAGGCATAACTAACCGTCTATGATAATATGTCTTCGCAGACGGGTATTGAAGCATAACTAACCGCCTATGATAATTTGTCTTCACAGACGGATATTGATGTATAACTAACCATCTATGATAATGCTGTTATCACAGACAGACATTTACCTACATCAGCCGTCTGTGAAGACCGTTTAACGCAGCCAGTTTCTACCATAACAGTACCGCCCGTGAAAATTAGGTTATCACAGATGTTTCTTTACTTGTATCTAGCTGCCTGTGATAATTGTTTTTCACAGTCATGCCTAGCCGTTGGTTAATAACCACCTATGATAAGGTATAACCTATGTAGTACTACTGCTGTTATTTCTAATTTCCAGGTCAATTCAATATAATCACTGAACAAAAAACAACAATATCATCACAGAACAAAAGTCAACAATATTATCATCACAGAAGTCAATTTCACTAAAACAATATACATATGTACAAGTTATAGATACAATTCATCTCAAAGTTTACAAGTTTTCACTAAAAATTGTTTCTATTGGCATAGTCGCAAAGTTCTGGCACATCAGCTGCTGCACAATTCTCATCAAAGAACTTCCCTTTTTTGTGCAAAATTTCGCGACGCATGAACTCACAGGGTTCAGAAGCAATCCTGTCAGCTCCTCCATCAGGAATACTTCTACAAACCGGCCATTCTTCGTTCAGATTCTTCGTGTGCTACAATATAACACATAACAAGGTTTAGAATGTGTTGGTTTGAACAATCTCAAAGTATAGATCAAAGTGAGAGTATACAGTAGTTGGTATTTTTGGAGCAGTTGTACTATGAGCAATTGAATCTTGAAGTTGGAATCAAAATATGAAAATAATGTTTCTGGTAATATTGAACAGCAGAGAATATAAGCATTAAACTATGCTAGTTACAATGAAAATGAAACACAAAAATAAGAAAAATAAGGTATCGATATTAAGGATAACTTACATCCTCACGATTCACTCTATATACGCCAGCGGTCCGAAGATGCTCGCATACATAATACCCACATAAGACACTCCCAGCAGGCTGCTTCGGACAAGCATAATACGTTTGAATGTCCAATGCATTCATATTAGGGGGTCTCTGACCGCCAAGATGTTCCGCGTAAAACCGCCAAGCGCTGTAATACAAGAAATGTCATATAAACTTGTCAACACATTCTAAATGTGCGTAAATTAAAATTATTGAATAAACATACGATTTCAAAATGGAAAGGAAATCTTTGTAATGATCTGATGGGTAATCAGCCGAGTCCAAGACTGTTGCCATTCCCTATGTTGGCTTGATGAAGATCATTATGTAGTGATTAATGCAAACATACAAACACGCGTGTTAACAATTACCAATAATTGCTATTTCAATGTCATGTTTCAAACTTACTCGAAGTGGTGCGGAGCCTTTACGAGGTCATTGCCGTCTCTGACAAAGTTAAACATCGCCTGTCCTATGTAAGCTGCAACTTATGTCTTTCTATCCTTCTTAAGTTTTGCAATTGCTTTTTCAAAATCCCTTTTTTTCATGTGTTTGTACTGTCTTGATTCTCGATTCGCCTGGATGTCTAATAGTGACTTTGCAATCCTAGTAGGGTCAAGGATACCTATCTTGCGCTCCAACTTTACATTATCCATATATTGCATCCTATTGAAGAAGTCCGGAATTGTTATAATCTCATGAAATGTGTATGCGTGTAGTAAGAAAAGCAAATACAAAATATTAGAGCACTTACAAGCACCAAACGAGCAGCAGGTTGATATCGAGCATGCCCCGATGGAAAAGGTAATGCAGCTCTTCAAATAAAATGACTCGTCTATCTACTCCAGTGCTCCAGAATGCTTCTTTTGGAATACAAAATGTTACGCAATCAACACCATATTTTGTGCTGGCAGTGATGTACCACTCATGCATTCTTATGAGCTGGACGGGTTGTTTGCTAAGTTGTACGGATGTCATGAACGGCTTTCTGTGCTTAAATTCAGGAGGAACATCCTCAAGCTTGTATATTGGAACTCCTGGTTTAACTAAAGCCGTCCGCCGATTATACATGACACCGTCTTCTTCCCACTCCTCGATATCTTCTATTGCTGGCTCATGAGAAGAACGAGATGCACTCGATTTTCTAATATTTTCCTTCATAGCTTCCAAATACTTTGGCACTTCTGATGAAGGTTTATTAATTTCGTATGATCTAACTTTGATAGGCACTGATGATCGAGGAGTAGTCGTCGGAAGTTGGACACTGGCTTGTTGTTGAACCTGTTGTTCAACCGATTGCTCTTTACTCCCAGCAGTTGGCTCTAGTACTACTTCAAGTTGTTGCTCAACTGGTTGCTCTTTACTAGCAACAGCTTGCTCTGGTACTGCTTGAAGCTGTTGTCCAACTTGTTGCTCTTGGATATCATCCTCGCTGAGACATAGGGGGAGTGGATCTTCCCGGACTGGGAGTGGATCTTCATGCACATTCGCCTTAGAAGATGGGGTTGTAGTATTTGGAGATGCGACGGGGCTAGAAATTGGCTCATCGTCCAACACGATATCGCGTCGGTGCCAAAGGATTAATAGGTTCATAGCCTGCCCCAGAGTCGCGATCCCCTCAGGTGTGACGTGGTCTATTTCATAATGTTCATAATCATTATCAATGATCTGAAGAACTTGCACCACAGCATAATACAACGGAAGTGGATTACCATTGAAGTCACGATCAGGCTTTGCCATAGCAGTGGCAACCTGTTTGGTTTTGTTCCCTGCTCTGCCTATCGGGACAAGAAGATGACAAGATTTCCCGTTAGCAATATCATCGACAGGGAACTTATGGGTTGACCCTGAGCCTGGCACGGAACCAACGCTGCTAGGGTAGGCAGTTGGAGATACTAATTGCTCCTTTTGCACCGGAACCATCATTGTACTCGGTGCCACTAATTGTCCTGATTGTCTAAGTTGTTCCATTATTTCTTGCATATTTTCTTTGACCTTTTGAGCAATCATTTCATCAAGTGTTTTCTTAAACTTCTCACATCTTCTATATGTGTCTTTATCTTTAGGGAAACCATCTAGCCAAGACATTTGAGAAGATACCGCTCGAAACCGTCCGCTGTGTTCAGGGTTTCCTAAGATAGCAGTAAGTTGGTCATTCTCCCTCTTCGGCTTGAAGAGACCCTTCTGTTGCTTTTCAATTACTTCTTTCATTTTATCCTCTACTTCATTCAGAGAGTCGGGCTTTTCAAGTTTCCCGTCGCTGGTCAAACCTGACCGAGCAAAGACCCAGCATTGAGTTTGCTCATCGCACCCTTCTAATGGGTGAGGAATGCCCTTACTAGTAATTTCGTCTAATATCATATTCCATTTCTGGACTTTGGGGCCATATCCGGCAGACCCCAAGCGATGATGGTATTTGTTCTTTTTTGCAAGCTCTGACCTAGTTGCACTTAGAGCTTTAGCATCAAGTGTGCTCTTTTGATGAACAAACTCTTTCCACTGAGCTTGTGTGATTTTTCCCATCTTCCTCAGGCTAGGGACCTTATCGGCCTTAACATAAGTATTCATTTCACTCTTCCAGCATCGAAACTTCTTGCCGCAAGAGATCAATGTTGCTTTCTTTATAGCTTCTTCTGTGCCTTTCGGGAACTTGAATTGTTTCTTTATCTTTTCCCACAACTCATTCTTGGTCTGCTCGGGTAATTTCCTCCAATTCTCGGTTGTGATCGGCACAACCTCCCTAACAAGAAAACCGCATGCATTACGGTACTTGGTAACTGAATCCAATGGTTCTTGGGGAAGCCCACCTGGACCGACCCTTTTTATGTACATGATGCGGTCCAATGGACCCTTATTGGGACCTTGTTGCCCTTGTTTCCGCTTGAGTGAAGCTGAGGATTCATCCATTGGAGAACCTTCTGCGGTTTTAGGAGCCGATGTCACCTCATTGTCTTCGCGATTAATCTAGGTAGAAATAAATTATAAGACTTCGTATACTTGACAACCAACATTAACTTGAACTGCTGAAGTTAAGATTCGTGATCCATACCTCGTCGGCAGGATCATATTTCGGGTCTAGATCCACTGAAGTCTTTTTAATTTTTATATTCGGAAAAGGATCTGAAGGACTGTGATAGGAGCCTGAACTGCTGGAGTCAGTAAACTCCATATTGTCTTCTTTGTTGTTACTATCAGGACCAGTCTTCTTAGGGCTTTCCATGCTAGATCTAATCAGACAAAAAATCTAATAAATGGCATATTAACTCTACATGAAGTGTTGCATGAAGAAAAAGATGGAAGCATTCTAGGATTTGATAAGGCATTCTAGGGTTTAAGGCAACTGACCAAAAGGTTCCTATACATTGCGAGGGTGACAAGCATGTTAAAGTTGCTCACCAGCAATGACAATTTTATCTTTTTATTCTAAATAGGCTAGCTTCGTTCAGAGTGGCGACCACGTTCTTGAGGTTTTCTAGGCGGCGCCTAGCTCCGAACCTATAACTGATCAAGCAAGGGACAAAAAACAAATCCCCGCATAGCATATGCTCCGAACCTATAACTGATCAAGCAAGGGACAAAAAGCAAATCACCGCACAACATATGCTCCGGACCTATAACTGATCAAGCAAGGGACAAAAAGCAAAAAACCTCAATTAAGTAAATTTAGCCAAAACACATTTTTGAAGTTATATAGGTCTAACTAAATTCTTGTATCATAGAGATCGGCAGCATATGCTCGGACTCCATCGCTGCACCTAGTGGTACCTAGATATGGGCGTGAGGATGCTCCTGACATCACAAATGAGTTGGCCAGCAACTTGTTTGGCTTCAGACCTAAATATAGCATAACATTGGTAGCTCAGATTAGGTACAATTGCTCAAATGAAGCTGATGGAGCCACAAGTGCAGACATCTTTGGTAGCACAGATTAGCTACAATTGCTCAAATGAAGCTAACTTAGAGAAATAAAAGCAAACTTAGCCAAACTTAGTCTAGCATAGCTAACTCTAAGCAAAAGTAGCCAAATATAGCTAAATATAGCATAACTTAGTCAAAATTAGTCAAGTATAACTATATCTAATGTAACTTAGCCAAAATTAGCCAAATTTGCTCAATTTAACCAAATATAGCTATATCTTGCCCCTAATAGAGAATTATGTGGCATATGCAAGGCCAATGACAGAAATAGGGAATATACTGCTGTTACTAGAGTCTAAAATCATGTTTACCACTAATGTGTCAGAACAGAATAGGATCATGCACAATGCGATGACAGAACGCGTAGACTGACAGTTTTGCTACATGATCCTACAGGCTTTGCTCCAATGAATATAACGAAGTGGTACTTCTTCAGCATATATTTGGTAAACCTATTCATTCAAACTTGACAGTTTTATCTCTGCAAACTACCAGAAGATGAAATGCTACTGATTTCACAGTTTCAGACACACAAAACCAACTACCAATTTATCGTGATATAACCATCCACATAAATCTTGCCCCACCGAACCTAACCAAAGATGCCACTGAACTTGACAGTTTTTCGAATTCCACCGAACCCTAACCAAGGATGCCTACCATTTTCCAATTGTCGAACCCTAACCAAGGATATGCAAGGCGGCAGCAAGGGCGGGGAGGGAGGTGGCACGGCGAAGGAGGATGGAAGGTCGAAGGGTTTAGGGTTTACCTTGAAGCTCGGCGGCGATGGCAATTGCTTCACTCAGCGTACCTGGAAGTGACGAGGGCGAAGCTCGGCGGCGTACCTGGAAGTGACGAGGGCGAACACTTGGCGGCAAACGAAATTTTTGCAGCCTAACGGCGTCTAAGTTTTTCGCCCGGGTTAGGTTTTTCCAATGCTGCCGAGGGGTATATATAGACTCACATTTTCTCAGGCGGATTTTAAGTACCGACCGCCAAAGAATATTGTTACCTTAGACGGGTTTTACTTACCAACCATCTGAGAAGATACAATTATCTCATACGGTTGGTTAGTAACACCCGCCTGAGATAAACATGGGCATGAGATAGAATGGCTTCTTCTTAATTAATATGTGTTCATTATAATTTGATGAACGCCTACATAAATACCCCTCACCAACCGCCTATGAAGACGTGTCGACGACCGTGCACGACCTTTCTTTTCCCCGAGGCGTGACCTTTAATGCGCGGTAAACCAACTGCTCCATCTTCCACTCCGCGCGGCCTTAAAGATGCGCTATCGCTCACAAGTGCATCGCTCACTTTGAATCCTCTTGTTTTCTTCGTCTTCCTCCGCTCCGACGACCCAACACCACTATGGCCGACCTTCCGCCGCCAAGCCCTCCGAGGGAGCCACCTTGCAAGAAACTATGTTGCAGCTCCCCCCCAGAAGATCAACACCGAGCAGCGCCTCCTCATGGCGCGAGAGGCGTACAACAATATGTCTCGCGCCATGAGTGCCTTGGGGCTTGGTACCCTTCCAGAGTATACTGGAATGGGTACCATGGGCCACTACCTCTACGCCCTCACGGGGGTGGCTGATCATCTCGACATTCTGTTCGCGACGATGGCCCAGGTTCTTCGCCCCGAGGGCCGTAGAACGCTGGTGGAGGCGACGGCTAGCAACCTCGGGGTTGCACCGCCGGTGCAGCCGATGCAGCCAGTGCAGGCGGCCCTGTCTCCTGTTGCACCGGTGCCGGAGTCGCCGCCGGAGGATGAGGAGGAGGAGGAGGAAGAGGAGTAGGAGTAGGATTTAAATAGTTTTTCTTTTTTTTGTTTTTAGTTGCTTCTGTTTTGTAAATATTGTTAATGAATGAAATCTATCTTTTTTCATCTATGTGATTGAATATTACTTGTGTATCTTGTGTGTTCTTGTGTGTTCTTGTGTAAATATTGTGCATCTTGTGTGTTCTTTTGTGAGATGTGTGATTAAATATTGTTAATGAATGAGTATCTTGTGTGTTCTTCAACTGTGTGAATGAATGAATGTGTAGTGTGCTCATCGTTAATTAAAATTTCACGTTTGAGAAGAAGATTATCTCAGGCGGTTGGTAAGTATATTCTCAGGCGGTTGGTAAGTACCAACCGCCTGTGAAGATATTTACTTCATCTTAATTAATATTCTTGATTAAATGTGGTCCTTTAAAAAGGCAAAAATCCAGTTTCTTGTAATATTACTGATAAGTAAAGGTTACCATTAAATTTCACTTCATAAATCCTTTGATATTGGTCAGAACATAAAAAACATACAACAAATGCTATTTTCATTTTTCTATCTTGATGAATATAATGCTTTTTTCATTTATTTTTTCAGTGGACATTTTTACTCATCATACCAACCTTTATGAATTTTTTCAGATTTTTTAAATTTTTTTGAATCAATGTGTGTTCATAATTTGATGAATGCCTCATATGTATATGAGCATTAAGTTAGAATGGTGGATAATTTAAAGTTTGACATGTTGGAATGCTTTTAAAAAAATTAAAAAAATTAATACATGTATAAATTATACAAATATGTTCATACCAACAGTTTTGAGTGAAGGAACTTTTTTTTATGAGATACACAAATGTGAATAATATGTGAGTAGAAATTAATTTGATATTTACCAAAACATTACAATGTCAGCTATACAAGTTTTAAAAATATTTTGTTCAGGTGGTAGATGATAATTTTATACAAATGTAGAAGAAAGAATCATCGAATTTGGACACAATTTGCAGAATCTAAACATGTTTGAGTATTTATATTGGAATCTAAATAAAAAAGAAGCAAGGGATAAGGAAACTGAAGAACATTATCGAGCATTATCTCAGGCGGTTGGTAAGTAATATCCGCCAGAGATAAATTTATTCTTAGACGGTTGGTAAGTACCAACCGCCTGTGAAAATATTTAATTCTTCTTAATTAATATTCTTGATTAAATGTGGTCCTTTAAAAAGGCAAAAATCCACTTTCTTGTAATATTATTGATAAGTAAAGGTTACCATTAAATTTCACTTCATAAAACCTTTGATATTGGTCAGAACATAAAAAACATACAACAAATGCTATTTTTCATTTTTCTATCTTGATGAATATAATGCTTTTTCATTTAATTTTTCAGTGGACATTTTTACTCATCATACCAACCTCTATGAATTTTTTCAGATTTTTTTAAATTTTCTTGAATTAATGTGTGTTCATAATTTGATGAATGCCTCATATGTATATGAGCATTTAGTTAGAATGGTGGATAATTTGAAATTTGACATTTTGGAATGCTTTTAAAAAAATTAAAAAAATTCATACATGTATAAATTATACAAATATGTTCATACCAACAATTTTGAGTGAAGGAACTTTTTTTTTATGAGATACACAAATGTGAATAATATGTGAGTAGAAATTAATTTGATATTTACCAAAACATTACAATGTCAGCTATACAAGTTTTAAAAATATTTTGTTCAGGTGGTAGATGTTAATTTTATACAAATGTAGAAGAAAGAATCATCAAATTTGGACACAATTTGCAGAATATAAACATGTTTGAGTATTTATATTGGAATCTAAATAAAAAAGAAGCAAGGGATAAGGAAACTGAAGAACAGTATGGGGCATTATCTTAGGCGGTTGGTAAGTAATACCCGCCAGAGATAAATTTATTCTCAGGCGATTGTTAAGTATCAACCGTCTGTGAAAATATTTACTTCTTCTTAATTAATATTATTGATTAAATGTGGTCCTTTAAAAAGGCAAAAATCCACTTTCTGGTAATATTATTGATAAGTAAAGGTTACCATTAAATTTCACTTCATAAATCCTTTGAAATTGGTGAGAACATAAAAAACATACAACAAATGCTATTTTTCATTTTTCTATCTTGATGAATATAATGCCTTTTTCATTTATTTTTTCAGTGGACATTTTTACTCATCATACCAACCTCTATGAATTTTTTCAGAATTTTTTTAATTTTTTTGAATCAATGTGTTTTCATAATTTGATGAATGCCTCATATGTATATGAGCATTTAGTTAGAATGATGGATAATTTGAAGTTTGACATGTTGGAATGCTTTTAAAAAAAATTAACAAAATTCATACATGTATAAATGAGTACTTTTTCATTGGCGTTGGGAGAACTAGGGGTAGCGCGTCCAAAAGGGAACGGAGGGAATAAAACCCATAGAGTACAACACGTTATGGGAGAACAGGTCATACTCGCGCTCAATCCTACAGTTCTCAGTACAGAAGACGGTCCAGTCGGACCACCCTCGCCTGCCGCAGCGGGCTGGCCCCTGGTTCCCCCCTGTTGGGCAGCGGCAAACGCCATCGTCAATGTCGGGCAGCGCCACCGGCGGCGGTCTGGGAGGAGGCCTACGCAGTAACCTCCAGCTCACGAAAACGTCGAGCCTCTGCATGGCTTGATTCCGACACCGGCAACAATCCTTGTTGGTCCTCTTCATCGTGACGGACCCGACCGTGTTGTCGCCGACGTGGGCCTCGCCTTTGACCTGCCGGATATACTCGAGGGCGTCGCGGTCCCCGCGGTCGGCGTTGTAGCGGAGCATGGTGAGGATGTAGGCTGCCACCTTGTGGCCGTTAGCGGCCGCCCAGGCAAGGAACTGGGTGCCCCGCTGCGCCTACGTGCGGCCGTAGTTGAAGACGAGGTCGAACCCGGTGACGTAGCACGCATGAGGGTTGCCCATGTTGGCTAGGCGCTCCACGAGGGCGTCGTAGCTCCCGTTCCCGTGCCGTTGGAACCACTCCCAGCTGGTCTCCCGCTCCAGCGCCACGTGCCTGCCCACGGTGGGATCACGGCACGCCGCGTGCATGGGCTTGCAGGTGGCGCACAGACTCAAGAGGTCGTCCATGGGCTGGGTGGAGGTTGCGGCGGCTCACCCCGCGATCAGGACCACAATATCGTGCGGCAAGGGGAACTCCATGGGCTTATCTCAGACGGTTGGTAAGTAATACCCGCCTGAGATAAATATGTTCTCAGGCGGTTGGTAAGTAATGCCCGCCTGAGATAAACATTTTTGAAACTACAAGATGTTAATTAACGGCCCGAGAAGATGTTAATTAACTGACGCGCCGCACGAGGTCTGCGGAGAAGTTGAGAAGCCGTGGTGCAGGGACGCGATGTTCCACATTGATACCAGAGAGACGGAAGGATATCTGAAGATCGTCTTCCACAGTGGTTTAATTGTGCGCTGCACGAGATCTGCAAAGAGTTCAATGCGCAATGAACAGAATATTTTGTTCAGGTGGTAGATGTTAATTTTATACAAATGTAGAAGAAAGAATCATCGAATTTGAACACAATTTGCAGAATCTAAACATGTTTTAGTATTTGTATTGGAATCTAAATAAAAAAGAAGCAAGGGATAAGGAAGCTGAAGAACAGTATCGGGAATTATCTCAGGCGGTTGGTAAGTAATAACCGCCTGAGATAAATTTTTTTGAAACTACAAGATGTTAATTAACGGCCTGAGAAGATGTTAATTAACTGACGCACCGCACGAGGTCTGCGGAGAAGTTGAGAAGCCGTGGTGCAGGGACGCGACATTCCACATGGATGAGACGAAAGGATCTCTGAAGATCGTCTTCCATAGTGGTTTAATTGTGCGCCGCACGAGGTCTGCAAAGAGTTCAATGCGTGGGAAACAAACTGCTCCCTCGTCTACTCTGCACAGATCATATATAAGGCGCATCGTCGGTTATGTACAAGCATAGAACTTTTGCACTCCTTTCTTCTTCTTCCATCGTTCCACCTCCTAGCCCGGCGCCGACGAACCACCACAGCCATGGCCAACCTTCCACCTCCTAGCCCGCCGAGGTAGCCACCCTGCAAGCGGATACGCTGCAGCTCCCCCGAGAGGGTGAATGACGACCAGCACGTTCCACCGCCGGTGCAGCCGGAGCCTCCGGTACAGCCGGAGCAATCGGCCCAGCCGGAGCAGCCGACCCACTCTCCTGCTGCATCGTCGCCGGAGGAGGAGGAGTATGAGGAGGAGGAGGAGGAGGAGGAGAGGGAGGAGGAGGAGGAGGAGGAGGACGACGACGACGACGACGATGATGATGATGATGACGACGAGTCGTCCTCCAACGACGGCGACGACGACAGCGACCACCACCATGGTGACGACTACGACGACGATGACGAGTCGGAGGAGGACCGCTTGGCGTGGTTTGAGAAGTTGGCAGAGAGGAGGGATTAGGCGGGGCCGTAGTGTAGTTTTAGTTCTTGTACATATTTCTTTTGTAGTTTTAGGAGTTCTTGTGTTTTATAATATATTTGTGTTCATTCGTGTCAATGAATACTGGTGTGTTAGAATGAAGTGAATGTGCTCTAAATGCTCATATGTATATGAGCATTTAGTTAGAATGGTGGATAATTTGAAGTTTGACATGTTGGAATGCTTTTAAAAAAATTAAAAAATTCATACATGTACAAATTATACAAATATGTTCATACCAACAATTTTGAGTGAAGGAACATTTTTTTATGAGATACACAAATGTGAATAATAAGTGAGTAGAAATTAATTTGATATTTACCAAAACATTACAATGTCAGCTATACAAGTTTTAAAAATATTTTGTTCAGGTGGCATTATCTTAGGCGGTTGGTAAGTAATACCCACCTGAGATAATCATCTTCTTAGACGGTTATTAAGTACCAATAGTCTGTGAAGATATTTACTTCTTAATTAATATTCTTGATTAAAAATCTTTTATGGCGGTTGGTACGTAAAACCCGCCTAAGATAAAGTTAAAAACCGCCTGTGAAAAACCGACGTCTATATAAGGACCCCTCACCGCAGTCAAAACGCAACCCTGGAGAATTTATATTGACGCCGCAAGGCTGTTGAATTTCCCCTGTGTCGCGCCGCCGCTCCGCCGCCCAGCCCATATTGTCGCGCCGCCGCTCAACCCCGCACCGCCACTTCTCCACCCAGCCAGCCCACCGTGATGATGCCTCCCCACCGTGCTGATGCCTCTGCAAGGTAAATGTAGTTTCCTTTCTTTTTCTTTGTATATTTTCATTAGCCGATAAGCTGTTAGTTTTGTGTGTTCTGGTATATGGATTCTGTCCTTTTGCATGTGTAAGGACTGTATGGATTGTGTTCTGGTATATTGATGTATGGACTATATGGATTGTTTCCTTTTTGTACCTATTATGTGACATGAATATGATTTTTAATTAACAGATGCTATTGTAATATATATAAGATGCATCTGGGCCTGTTTCCCCATATACGGACCGGATCCCACCCAGACCAAGCCCATGCTGCTGGGCCTGTTTCCCCCTTTGACTCCGCCCGCCTGCAAGACGTCGCCCGTCTCCTACATTAGTCGCCCTAATCATACTTGTTATGTCTCTGTAAATTCATTTTATAGAAGACCTTTAGAGAATATTTGTGGCCAAATTTTGTAAATCTGACAAAAATTCTATTATTGAAGCATGGACCGTCGAGCGTGGATGTATAACATGCCAAGACCCGATCCTATGTACATTCATAATGCTGCAAATTTTATTGAAGCATCCAAGAGACATGCGCAGTTGCAAAAGATAGATGACATATTACATCCATGTATCGACTGCGAAAATAAGATTGCTTGGACGGATACTATAGTAATCCAATCTCATTTGGTGAAAAGAGGTTTCAAAAATAACTACACAATATGGACAAAGCATGGTGAGTTAGATACACATGATGTGGATAAAGATGATGAGAGAGGATTAGATGATGATAATGTTCATATCGATGATGGTAGTGACAATCAAGCTGGTGATGATGATGATGATGATGAGTTCGATTGTGAGGAGATGTTGCGTCACATTGAACCATATGTACTGACCTCTATGGGAGCAAGCAAAGGTTTATGTAAAATTTAGACATTGCAGAATGCGGCGACAGAGCTTTTACATGATGAATCAAACGGTTGTGATAAAGAGTTTACTACATTGCGTGCAGTCTTAGAACTACTAAAGTTGAAAGCTACGCACGGATGGTCCGATTGTAGTTTCTCTGATCTTTTGAATCTTCTGGCAGAAATTCTTCCAAATCCAAATAAACTGCCTAGAAGCACTTATAAAGCGAAAAAACTTCTTTGCCCGATGGCACTAGGTGTGACAAAAATACACACTTGTGTGAACCATTGTATTCTGTCTCGCAAAGAGCATGAGCTCGCAACTAGATGCCCCATTTGTGGTGTCAGTAGATACAAGAAGGACTACAATCACCAGTATGTTACCAACATGAAAAAGACTTAGAAGAATAAGAAGTTTATTATTGATCCTGAAGGTGACGATGACGATACTTCTGGCGATGCAGACGGGAAGAATAAGAGAAAAATTCCTGCATTGGTGATGTGGTACCTTCCGGTAATTGATCGCTTGAAGCGTTTGTTCTCAAACCCTAGGGAGGCAGAACTTATGCGTTGGCATTCCGAGCAACGCAAGAAGAATAAAAAACATATACGACACCCTGGTGATGCAACGCAGTGGAAAATTTTGATATTCAGTGTCCAGAATTTGTGAAGGAAATCAGAAATGTGAGGTTTGCCTTGGGTACAGATGGAATGAATCCGTTTGGTGAAAAAAGGAGCATACACAGCACATGGCCCGTGGTCTTAACTATGTACAACCTACCGACGTGGTTGTGTCACAAAAGGAAATATATCTTATTATCTGTTCTTATCCAAGGTCCGAAACAACCTGCCATCGAAATTGATGTGTTCTTGGAACCTTTAATGGAAGATATGGAGAAATTGTGGAATGAAGGGGTACGTACATGGGATGAGTACAAGCGGGAGTATTTCACGCTAAGAGCAATGATATTCATTACCGTGCATGATTATCCCGGACTGTTTACATTATCGGGACAAATGAAAGGGAAGAAAGGTTGCGTTAGGTGCGTGGATAGAACTGGATTTCTATACCTCACTTCATCCAGAAAGACAGTGTACATGAGACATCGACAGTTCTTGACAGATACACATAAGTATAGGAAGATGAAAGAACAATTTGATAACAAAATCGAAAAAGATACTGCACCAAAACCTTACAGTGGAAAACATGTGTTTGAAATGGTCAAGAACATTCATATTGATTTTGGTAAGGGAAAAAATAGTAAAGGAATTAAGAGAAAGAAAAGTACATCTTCAGATGATACAACTGACATGGCTTTCAAGAAACAATCAATTTTTTTTCAAGTATCTTCTGTATTGGAAGAATCTGGAATTTTGCCATAATATTGATTTGATGAACATTACAAAGAATGTATTTGACAGCGTCATTGGGACCTTGCTGGACATGCCGAGGAAAACAAAGGACGAATTAAATTCACGTATGGACCAAGTAAATCTTGATTTGAGACCAGAGCTTCATCCAGTAGAAAAGGCGAACGGGAAGCATTACCTTCCCCCAGCCAGCTACAACTTGACTCTATAAGAGAAAAAAGCAATTTGCGAATGCTTGCGTGGGATCCAAGTGCCCACAAGTTTCTCATCCAATATTCGCAAACTAGTCTCGATGAAAGACTTGTCTTTATTCGGTTATAATTCTCACGACTATCACATGATGATGACAATTTTCCTTGCCATTGCAATAAGAGTAATCAAACCTGATCATATAAAAGTTGTCATCACACGTTTGTGTTACTTCTTCAATGCAGTATCACAAAAGGTGATAGCACGTGAAGATTTAGACTATCTGAAAACATACATCGTCGAGACAATGTGCAAGCTTGAGATGTGTTTCCCACCATCCTTTTTTGATATGCAAGTACACCTAATCATACATCTTGTTGATCAGATAAAAGCATTGGGGCCACTATATTTACATCATATGTTTTCGTTGGAGAGATATTTAGGAGTATTAAAAGGTTATGTGTGGAACCAAGCTCACCCAGAGGGTTCAATTATGGAAGGATACACCACTGAAGAAGTGATTGAGGGTTGCGCTGATTACATCAAGGTGTGCCTATACCGGTACATGAGGGTAGACTACGTGGGAGAGGCAAAGTGGGTAAGAAAACTTTTATTGTTCAAGATTACAAGAATGTACACCGTGCACATTTTGGTGTACTACAATAGCTCGCAATAGCTGAGCCATACATCGAGGAACACCAAATTGAGCTTCATGATAAAAACCAAGACCGCACAGAGGACTGGATCATGAAAGAGCACAGAAGATGTTTCATTGAATGGTTAATGGACAAAAATATATCATACGGAAACACTATAGAAGAGGCAACAATGAAGAAGTTAGCTTCTGGCCCATCTGCTTTGGTAACATCATGGCAAGCATATGACATCAATGGTTACACATTTTACACTAAAGAAAAAGATGGTAAGAGTGTTGCACAAAATAGTGGTGTTCGTATTGAGGCTTATGATTCACAAGGGCAGAAGACCACATACTTCGGGTTCATAGAGGAAATATGGGAACTCGATTATGGCGAAAGAATGGTAATGCCCGTATTTAAGTGCCAATGGGTCAAACATCCTGATGGTTTGAAAGTGGACAATTACGGGCTAACACTGGTAGACATGAATAAAGTGGGTTACAAAGATGACCTGTGGGTTCTCGCCGATAATGTTGCACAAGTTTTTTATGTTCAAGATCCAGAAACTGAGAAGTTGCACGTAGTTGTTTCTGGAAAGCAAAATATTGTTGGGGTTGAGAATGTGGGAGATAATGAAGAGGAATATAATCAGTATGAAGAGATGTACCTTTTCACCGAACCACAAAACATCAAGCGCGTAGAGAGAAGCATTAAAAAGTATTTGAAACCCTATATGCGAGAAGATGTCAATGCTGGAAAAAATGTATATAGCAATGCGAGATGATATATATTGTATATATTTGTATCTTCTGAAATCAACTTAGAACAATGTTGGTATATGGATTGTGTCCTTTTGCATTTGTGTACATATGCGTTTGGACTCAATAATTTGGAAGTTTGGAAGTTTGGTATTTCAGATAATGATGTCTCGGGCGTGTAGCCGATTGAAGGAGGAGCACTTGGCGTGGCGCAAGAACCATCCCCATGTATGTACATATGGCACACCGGTCGCATGGTTGTATATACATATGTATCTGTAATGGACTGATGAACTTAACTGTAGTTTGTTTTTCCGTCTTGTTTGTTTTTGGTATTTTCAATTTCTCTGCGTAGGGTTTCTTTGCGAAGCCTGAATCGGGAGATTTATTGAAGTGGCAGTGCATCGTCCCCGGTAAAGAAAGGGTAAGTCATGAAGAACAAGCACAATACGAGTTTAACCATCGTCCTCCTATTAATAAATTTCTTTTGCAGACTGAATGGGAAGATGGTTACTACCCCCTGACAATCTCCTTCTCTGAGGACTATCCCTTGGTGCCTCCAAGATGCGCCTTTCCAATTGGGTTCTTCCACCCAAATGTCCATCGTTCAGGAGCACTCTGCATCAGGATTCTCGATCAAGAGACTGTAAGATAGACCTATTTTGTTCATGTAATTATTACTTATAATTGTTGTCGAACTTATTTGAACTGGTTTCTTATATTGCTTAAATTATATTTCGTAGGGGTGGTGCAGTGCTTTTACAATCAAAACAATACTACTTGAAGTTCAGCGTTTGCTGCATCAGCCAAATGTGCCTGATGTTGAAAATGATTGCTATAATCTATGTATCAAGGTAGATGACACTTTGACTTAGTGACCAATGTAGGTTATTCTTTCCTCCTTCGACATTTGTTAATTTAAATAATGTCAATATTTTCAAGATCCAGCGGAATATAAGAGACGTGTTCGGGAGCAAGCAGGACAGTACAATTTAGATTGATCGATGGGAGCTTCATCGTCGATCTACAATGAATGTAGCATGATTTTTGTTTAGTGTGAATAAATTATCTTTGAACAATTGTAAAGCCTCTAATGGTGTATTATCACAATTAAGCCAGCCGAACTGGTGATCGAGCATTTCCTATAACGCATTACTGTACTAGTATCCGCTCATCTGTGTTTTTTTCCTGATACAATTTTCCCTGCAACGACTACATACGGTTGTGATAATTGCAACGACTACATCCCTGTAATTTCAATGAAAACCGCTTGTGATAATTGAACAACTACATACGGTTCTTAAACAATGACCGCCACTGAAAATACATGATCTTATCAAGCCGTTATTAACCAAGAACCGTCTATGAAGTTCATTGCATTACAGGCGGTTATTAATTAAGAACCGTCAACGAAGATCATGTATTTACCCAGGCGGTTGTTATTTAAAATTCGTCTATGAAGTTCATTGCATTATAGACGGTTCTTAATTAAGAACCGCCAATGAAGATCATGTATTTACCCAGACGGTTGTTTTTTAAAATCCGCCTGTGAAGTTCATTGCATTACAGACGGTTCTTAATTAAGAACCGTCTATGGAGATCATGTATTTACCCAGGCAGTTGTTTCTTAAAATCCGTCTGTGAAGTTCATTGTTTTACAGACGGTTCTTAATTAAGAACCATCTATGAAGATCATGTATTTACCCAAACGGTTGTTCTTTAAAATCCGTATGTGTTGTTCTGTCATCACAGGCGGTTATTATATCATTCGTCATCACAGTCGCATATTTTTAAGGACCGCCTGTGTTTGAAAATTTGAGACGCCTGTAAAAATGCTTTTTGTAGTAGTGAGTAAACCAATGTATCTTGGTCACTATGGTGGTGAACGCCTGACATGGCCGCTCGCTGTTGGAGGTAAGGGGACTAGTTGAGTGTAAATCTGCTAGTGTGCCAATGTTCCGAATGGGCGACACGCGTAGGGACCCACTGTCTGGAGCAAGGTCCGTTTTCGCCATTGGGGTGTCTTGGGAAAGGTTGTCGCATACGACATGGAGTGAAGGTTGCCTTGTGCCACTTCCGAACGGGCGTACCTATCGTGCACTATGATTTCTCCCTGCAGGGTTAAAAATCGGTTTGAATCGTCGCTCACTCACAGTGAAAATGAGTCCGCTTGTTCACCGTGTCGGCAAGTAGTAAGAACTTGTCATGTTATGAATTTTGATCAGCTGCTTGTATTTAAATTATTGTTATGCAACCTTGTATGTTTAGACTTAGTTACTAACTAAAGTTTACATTTTTGTCAACCTTTAACTGGATGCTAAAACCTGAAATTAAGGAGCCACCTTTAGTGTTTTTTATGCAACATAAGCCTCCTATTATGTCTATTTTACCCTTGCATATTGGATAGGTGCTTAGGATTTTATTTTGTTGGTAAGTCTTGCTATGTCATTAGGACTCACCGCTTGTTGATTAACCTTTTTCAGATGCAAAGAGTAGATAAAGCATCTCTATGCCGCTGCCAATTGTGAGTGTTGCTAGTGTGGTGTGCTTGTGGGCTAAGCACATCACTTTTGTTTATTTGACTAGTATGAGAGTTATATTGTCGTTATATCTTGTATTTCTGCTGCATATGATATTTTGTCAAAAAGCAAACTTAAGTTCAAGATAATGAAATCGTTTATGTATTTTTAGGCTATGTCACTTGTAATATGCAATATGGTCTCGTAGCGCGCGACCCTGACCCAATAAAGATCTTGAGGTGTACGTCTTGGTCGATTTAGAGCGGACGACCATCACAGATCATATCATCAATATAGAGAAGAAGAAGAGTCTGGCCACGTGACGAGGTGTGCAAAAAAAGTGCAGGATCATGAGCGCTGGTAGAAAAATTGGCAGCAGTGACCACAGACACAAATCGCTGAAATCAAGCACGAGGAGCCTACTTAAGTCCATAAAGAGAGAGGCGAAGACGAGAAACCATACCCTTAGGTACAAAATACCCAAGCGGTGACTGCATATAAACCTCCTCATGCAGCTCACCATTAATAAATGCATTTTTCAAATCAAGTTGAAAGATGGACTAGTCACGAACGAACGCCACAACAAGAAGATTGCGAACAGTGGTCATGTGAGCAACAGGAGCAAAGGTCTCATCATAGTCATGACCATATTCCTGCTGGAAGCCATGGGCGACTAGTCAAGTCTTATATCGCTTAACCATCGAACGGGTTTTAACCTTGTAAACCTACTTGTAGATGATAGGACGAACACGTGGGGTACAGGGCACAAGTTCTCATGTGCCAGTGCGCTCGAGAGCGGCAATCTCCTCAGCCATCGCATGTTTCCATTTCGGATGAGGAACAACATTGCTGGTATTTCTTAACACCACAGATCATCTCCAGTTGGAGATGAGATCCTCAAGCGCACAAATGATACTGTTGTAGCATTTCACCCAAGAGTATATTCAAGGGTATCGTATTTATTCCAAAGGAAGGAGGTGAAATAAAGTAAACACTAGTCTTATGGTCAAGATAGGGTACTACGTATTTATTAGAATAGGGGTAAGATGATAATAGGGGTAGTATGACACACACCTAAGCAATCTACTATAAGGGTAAGGTTGTCCTAGTGAGGGTTAGACTACGAGAAGGGGCTACTCCTACTGTGCTCTACTTACTCATATACATAGCCCAATAGAGTAAATATGAGTATGCTAAAAATGAATACTAGTGTTTAGTGGTCTATCATATCGGGCACAGGTTAACCCTGGCAACAGTAGGACGATTCCCGCCACAAGCTTGTTGTATAGCCGAAAGTGGTGAATTACAAAGGACGAACAGGGCTATCACCACCTGCCGCCTACCCCTACAAATTGTGGGTCAACGAGACATCCAACACTACTTAAGTATTTAAGCACCACACTTACATGTTAAGTAAATACCTTAAGATCCATAGTACAAATATCTTCGCAAGGTAATAATAAACCTAAACTTCATTGAACCAATGTTGGGACCAAACACTAATATATTCATATTAACATAATCATATTAATACCTAATAAGACTATAGTGGCGATGTATGATATTTATGATAACAAGATATGAACATTATGACTAGATCATAATAAAATCTACACCTATCACATGCATGGACTCCACAACCAAACAAGGAACGTTTTATCCAAGTATATGAGTAAGTAAATACTAATAATATTAATATAAATCATAATGTCACAAATACAATAAAAGATACATGAGTCATACCTTTCTGAATGTGGCCTAGCGGGGGGGGGGGGGGGGGGGTGAATATGACTTTTTGATAATTGTCAGAACCTGCAACACTTAACAATAAGTTCAAAACCAGAGATATCGGACTAGTCCGGTAAAGTGCGGACTAGTCCGGTGTTTATGGACTAGGTTGATTAAGTTCGGTCGATTAGATTGATTCTTCTATGTATGCAGCGGAAATATACAATCAAATGAAGGATTTCAAGGTTGTATACCAAGTTATACACAATTCAATCTTATGATTAACGATTCAATGTGAAGTAAGCAATTATGATTGAAACCCTAGATTATATTGAAGAATAAGAACGATGAGCACAAAAACGAGACACAATAATTTACCCCGTGGTTCGGCTCCCGCAGAGGCAACCTACATCCACATTGAGGAGTCCACAAAAGGATTGGGTCTTCTCCAACCCTACCCTCGTTGGATTGCCACGAAGGCCAATCCTCTTCCACTTATCACAAAGGGGTGAATAACCGAATTCAAAGGGGCGTTCTCACACGTTGAGAGCTCCCTTGGATTACAACACGAAATACCACCAAGAACAAACTCAAAAGATTACAATTAAATCGCAGGAGGCTGTTAGAGAATCAAACCAAGAGCTCAATGTGGTGTTGAACGTGTCTTTCCAATGAACTAGAGTGAATCCTCAAAGGATTGATCTTTGTTGCACTTAATTTCACGGAGAGATGTGGTTTTTGAGGCTCTTGGGAGGTGTGACGGCACTAGGGTTCGAGAGTGTCTAAAATATGGTTGTACACCTCTATTTATATGTGTTTCTAAAAGTGACCGTTAGTGTTTAGAAAGATCAGACTAGTCTGTGGGGTCATCGGACTAGTCTGGTGTGCTGTGTGTAGCAAACCCTAAGTGTCTCGAAATATCGGACTAGTCCGGCTAGGAGCGGACTTGTCCGATTTTGCTTCTGGAAATCTTCGGACTAGTCCGATGGTCATCAGACTTGTCCGGACATGTGAAACCCTAAGTGTATTGGGTGACAAGTCCGCACTTGGAGGACTTGTCCGATTTAGTTCAGAGGGTTTTTCCGACTAGTCCGTGCAAATATCGGACTTGTCCGATTAGGATCAGAGAGAATATTGGACTAGTCCGGTTGTGGTCAGACTTGTCCAATTTTGTGTGACTTGTGAAGTGTTATGATGACTAGTCCGCACTGGGGAGGACTAGTCCGATTCTAGTAAGAGAGATATTGGACTAGTCCTATGGAGACTTGTCCGATTTTGTGCAGAGAGAATATCGGACTAGTCCGGTGTTAGTCGGACTAGTTTGGTCCTGTGTAACATTGTGCAATGTGTGTGTTTAATTGTGATTGAGCTCTTGGGGTGTGTTTCTTTAACACACTCCATACCCAAGGATCTACTATTCTTCTTTCTTGAGCTCATTTCCACTATGCTCCTCATTCTCCCTTCTTTTTGGCACTTTGCTCATTTTGCTATTAAAACCTGTGCTCATCTCAACAAAGAGGTTAGGATCCCAATTGCTTATCATAAATCATCCAAAACCCACAAGTGAGTCCTACATGCACTTTCAATCTCCCCTTTTTTTGTGATTGATGACAACAAATTGAGATTTCACAAAATATGATAAAATTTGAGATTTTCATAAAGCATGCACATATGAGTCCAAAATACATCAAGCAGTGAAAACATAATCCATATGTGCATTCTTTATGGTGGGATGCATAACTAAGTGCACTGAAACATTGAGAATGACATAATTGACATTAATCAACCAATAGCAAGCATATATGGCATTCTAGAGCAAAATCACAGTTTTCAACAAATACTACTCAAAGGATCAAATCATTGCATCACAGAACCATAATTAACTTAAGATCATTGTTAAATCTTTACAAACCACGGAATAGTTAAAAAACATAGCATAGAGCTCTCTCCTCGCAACCTACAGCTAAGACTAAGACTCCCCCTCAATCTCTCACCCTTTGGCTTCAAGACACCAAAAAGAAGGAGAGGAGGGTACTAAGATCTTCACTCTTTGCTGTCGGTCCTATCATCATCGTCTTCATCATCTTCATCTTTAGCTTGATGATGATGAGGAGGAGGAGGACGTGTAGAGCTACTCGAGCCCCCAATGCCAAAGTAGGCAAGCTCGGAGGGGCTCAAGGGCCCGAGCTTAGGGAAGTCAGAATCTGAGTCTTCAGAGATTACTGGAGACCCAATTGGCTCAATCTCCAGTTTCTGGCAAATTTGCTTCACATTTGCCTTGATATACTTCATGTCCTCCTTTCTTTTCTTGTTGAGCTTATGGGCCTTCACTTCGGCCTTTTTGCAGGAGGCAAATATTGCAGTCAGTACTTGAGGATTCCATTGGCTGAACCTTTTTGAGGGGCTTCCCTTGAGCAGGGGCAGCCCTGGCATCATCTCTTGTTCTTGCCGGTGCCTCAGGACTGTAGGCCGGCGAGGGAGCAGCCTGCACACTCGGCTTTTGAGGCATCTGAGGCCTCAAGGGGAGATGCTCCACATCTTTCACAAACTCAATCCCGATGACTTTCTCGATCAAAAACATTAGGTAAGGAGCATATCCACATGACCTGTTGGGAGTGCAAGATATGTTCACCATGTCATTCCAAATGTATTCCGCCACATCAAACTGGCGGTCCTTGCTCATGACCCTCATCAGAGTCCGGAGGTATACTTGCACACTCCCAGCATCTCCATCCTTGGGAGCAATCGTCTTCCTCAAAACTCTGTTCAGCACCACAAAGAATGGCTTCATGTTTTTGGTGGAGGGAGCATTGAACTTTGAGTTTGGCTCATATAGGAACTTCATCCTATCCTTCTCAAGGACACCTATGTTGTGTATGATCATGCAGCCAGATCTTGAGGTGTCAAGGTGAAGCAGACTAGCAAAATCTTCTTGAGTAATACTGTACTTGGATCCATGAGTCATCCAAGTGACACTCTCCTCATCTTCACTAGAGAAGTGACAGGTTGCAAAGAACTGCGCAATCACTTCATCATTCCAGTTATTCCTGAAGGCGAAAAGATCGTTCAGGCCATGCCTCTCAATGGCTTCCACTACCTCAGTGAATGGTGAGCAGCTCTTCTTCTCAAAATGTGCCCAGTCAATCCACTGACTGCACACAACTGGTGTCTTCATTGGGAGATACACCGATTTGTAAAATCAACATGGAAGTTGCACTAGAATCTTCCATCAACAGCTTGCTTCTGTCGGCCATACCAATCGACGCATCTGAATTTTGCCACCGAATCACTGCCCTTCCCGTTGAACTTCTCTTCAGTGGGGTCACGGACCCCTCCCCTTGGAGCATGCAGTATTAACGGGCCAACGGGACCCGTAGCAATCCCTTTGCCCTTGCCCTTTGCTTCGGGAGGGCCACTTGATGATGCAGCTGCGTTGAAGACTGGCTTCTTTGCCAACACCTTCCTCCGAGCCTGAGGAGGGGATGGAGCTGGCTCGGAGGATCTTTCTTGGCGCTACTTGCCAAGACCCATCGAGGTCTGAGGTGCCACCTCGTGGTCCAACTCAGCCTCAAAGTCGGAGACATCATTGCCCGAGCTCGACATGACCTGAGAATGAGTGGCATGATTGAGAATGAATGATACAAGGCATAGGTATGGAAGAATAGCAAGAAATTGCATTGAGGAACTGAGAAGTTAGGTTTTGAGTTTAGATAAATCGGACTTGTCCGGTGTATAGGCACGGACTAGTCTGGGGATATTGGACTTGTCTGTGCATGGACCGGACTAGTCTGGTATTCAAACTCAAAAACCTAGGAAACTAGACAAATTGTGATTCCTAATGCACAACAACCTTAGCATAAATGTAATACATCAAGAGAGCATGTATATAGCGAGGAATGCTAGGCTATTCGATCAACGATGAAGAAATTTGGAATTTCTGGGGTTTGAGTGAAAATTACCAAATAATTCGATTGATGCTTGAAGAGAAGGGTGTTGAAGTCCGTACTTGTTTGTGAACTTCAATCTTCGAGGAAGGATGCTTGATCTCCACCCAAATGCGGAGCTTTTTGGTGGAGGGGACGCAAAATCGCCTTGGGAGCTCGAGTGGAAGAGAGAGAACGCGTGAGGCAAGAGTGGGAGTGAATGAATTAGGGTTTGGAGGCGGCTAGGGTTATGGACACAAAAAATCGGACAAGTCTGGAGAAGACCGAACTATTTCGAACTTTTCCAGAGGACAATATCGGACTAGTCTGTTGTATGCCGGACTAGTCCGACCTAACCGGCACTCTGCGGACCAGTCTGCATGGCCGGACTAGTCTGGGTAACCACGGACTAGTCCGTGGTCACCAGGGAGAATTTCTTAGCCCATTCATATATATTTGAAGGTACATATTTTGAGAATAGAGAGGCAAATCAAATCAAATAATCTTGATGAATATGATCAGTAAGCATAAAACAATCAAGCAATGATCATAATTCATCAAGATTTAGTAATTGACATAGTTTTTCGGAGAAAATTGAGAGAGATGATTTTCGTAATCCAATCAACATATTTGAAGAATTCATATAGGTATGCAACATTTCAAGCCACACTTCGAGCATCAAGGATATTTAGTTTATTTCGGAGTTCACAAAAATGCTTTTCATCATGTGGCTTGGTGAATATGTCGGGTAATTGCTTTTGAGTGTTGACATGGGAAATGGCTATGTCTCCTTTCATGGCATGATCTCTCAAAAAGTGATGTCTTATATCTATGTGTTTAGTTCTAGAGTGCTCAGCTGGGTTGTGGGAAATTTTGATGGCACTTTCATTATCACAAAGTAGTGGAATATGGTTCATATTGTAAACATAGTCCCTTAGAGTTTGTCGCATCGAAAGGAGTTGTGCACAGCAACTTCCGGCTGCAACATACTCCACTTCGGCTATGGATAAGACAATGGAATTTTGTTTCTTGGAGGACCAAGAAACTAAGGATCTCCCTAGGAATTGGCATGTACCGGAGGTGCTTTTTCTATCTACTTTGCACCCGGCATAATCTGCATCGGAGTAACCAATGATATTGAATTTTGAGCCTTTTGGGTACCAAAGACCAAGGTTGGGTGTATGAACCAAATATCTCAAGATCCTTTTTATGGCTGTCAAGTGACATTCCTTAGGATTGGCTTGAAATCTTGCACACAAACATACACTCAACATAATATCTGGCCTAGATGCACATAAATAGAGTAGAGATCCAATCATGGAGCGATATACCTTTTGGTCGATGCTAGGTCCATCTTCATTGAGATCCAAGTGGCCATTCGTTGCCATGGGGGTTTTTATGGGCTTCGCCTTGTCCATGCCAAACTTCTTAAGTATGTCCTGCGTGTACTTGGTTTGGCTTATGAACGTCCCTTCCTTTTGTTGCCGCACTTGGAATCCCAGGAAGTACTTTAATTCTCCCATCATTGACATTTCAAACCTGTTTGTCATGATTTTACTAAGTTCGTCACAAAAGGATTGATTAGTTGACCCAAAGATTATATCGTCAACATAAATTTGACAAATAAAAATATCATTGTCAAAATTCTTTGTAAATAGTGTATAATCTACTTTTCCAATCCTAAAGCCATTTTCAATTAAGAAATCTCTAAGACACTCATACTAAGCTCTAGGAGCTTGTTTGAGGCCGTAGAGAGCCTTACGCTATTTAAATACGTGGTCGAGGAACTCTTTGTCTTCAAACCCGGGAGGTTGCTCCACGTACAACTCTTCCTTGATTGGTCTGTTGAGAAAGGCGCTTTTCACATCCATTTGATACAGCTTGAAATCATGGTGAGTAGCATGTGCAAGTAATATTCTAATAGATTCAAGCATAGCTACTAGAGCAAAGGTCTCATCAAAATCCAAACCTTCGACTTGTAAATACCCTTTGGCCACAAGTCGTGCCTTGTTCCTTGTCACCACCCCATGTTCGTCTTGTATGTTGCTGAAGACCCACTTGGTGCCGACGATGTTTGCATTGGGTCTTGCCACAAGTTCCCACACCTCGTTCCGGTTGAAGTTGTTCAATTCTTCTTGCATTGCCACCACCCAACCCGGATCCTTCAATGCATCCTCAACCTTACGTGGTTCCAAAAAGGATACAAACGAATAGTGCTCACAAAAGTTAGCTATGCGAGATCTAGTGGTTACTCCCTTTTGGATGTCACCGATGATATTGTCGATTGGGTGATCCCTTTAGACTCATTGGTGTACTCTTGGGTGTGGCACTTGAGGAGTTGTATCTTCATGATCATCTGCTTCTCCCCCTAAGTGATTGCCTTCGTTGACTTGTTGATTATCTTCGTATTATTGTGGTTGATATTGTGCTAAAGCTCCACCTTGCTTGTTGGTCTCCTCTTGTGGTTCATCTTCCTCATGTACGTGTGGAGGTGGCTCTTGTGGTCAAACTTCACCTAGAGCCATTCTTTTCAATGCTTGACAAGGAGCTTCTTCTTTACCTAGTTCACATGTATCAACTTGCTCCTTTTGCGAGCCATTAGTCTCATCGAACACTACGTCACATGCTACTTCAACAAGTCCGGAGGTCTTGTTGAAAACCCGATAGGCTTAAGTGTTCGAATCATAACCAAGCAAGAAACCTTCATCGGACTTAGAAGCAAACTTTGAAGTCCTTGGCTTCTTGTTCAAGATATAACATGGAGAACCAAAAACTCGAAAATATGAAATATTTGGTTTGTTACAGGTGAGTAGCTCATAGGATGTTTTCTTGAGAAGTCGATGAAGATAAAGTCGATTTACAGCGTGGCAAGCGGTGTTAATTGCTTCTGCCCAAAATCGATCTGAGGTCTTGTACTCATTGAGCATCGTTCTTGCCATCTCTATGAGTGTTCGGTTCCTTCTTTCGGCAACTCCGTTTTGTTGTGGGGAGTACGATGCTGAAAATTCGTGCTTTATGCCTTCTTCATCAAGGTACTCCTCCACTTGTGTGTTCTTGAACTTCATGCCGTTGTCGCTTCGAATATTCTTGATTGTCAATGAGAATTCGTTTTGAGCTCGCTTGAAGAACTTCTAGAGTATTCCTTGTGTTTCTGACTTATCATGCAAAAAGAAAACCCAAGAAGCGAGAAAAATCATCAACAACAACTAAACCATATTTGTTACCGTTGATGCTTATGTAGGGTATTGGACCAAATAAGTCCATGTGTAGTAGCTCGAGTGGTCTTGTTGTAGTCATGACGTTTTTGGCGGGGTGAGGTGGTCCAACTTGCTTCCCGGCTTGGCACACGCTACAGGTCCTGTCTTTCTCTAATACAACATCCTTTAAACCTCGGATGTTATCGCCTTTGAGGAGTTTTTGAAGGTTCCTCATACCAACATGTGCTAGCCGTCTATGCCACAGCCAACCCATGTTGGTCTTTGCAATCAAGCATGTGTCAAGTTCAGCTTTATCCTTGTTGAAGTCAACAAGATAAAGTTTTCCCTTTATCATACCCTTGAATGCAACAGAATCATCACTCCCCCTAGAAACGGTCACACCCTCGTTAGTGAACAAGCAATTATAACCATTGTCGCATAATTGAGATATGGACAGCAGGTTATAATCTAAGGATTCAACATGTAAAACATGAGAAAGTGTGTGTTTAGAGGATATTGCAGTTTTACCAGTACCGAGCACCCTTCCTTGACTATTATCTCCAAAGTAGATGCCCTTGTTTGGGTCCTCATTCTTTTCATATTCCATGAACATTCTTCTTTCCCCGGTCATATGGTTGGTGTAGCCACTGTCTAGCACCCTTTTAGATCCACTAGAGGAATAGGGATGCAAAAACAAATCATGCTTTGGTTTTAGGTACCCAAGCTTGCTTGGGTCCTTGGAGGTTAGTTACAATACATTTTGGCACCCACACATGTGACTCGGTGTTCCCATGGCGTGGCCCAACATAATGAACATAAACCTTTCCAAAATTATTTCTCATTAACACATAGGAGGCATCAAAAGTATTAAACAATAACTGTTGTTGTTTATGTACAAGACTAGTCTGGGGGCTCAGACTTGTCCGGAGGACCGCACTTGTCCAGACACCGACTAGACTAGTTCGGTGTCTATGACTTTCCAATTTGAGAGGGCCTTCCTTTTACAAAGGTAATCCTCTCCTTGTTATTCTTATGGCTTCTAGCATGTTGCTTTTCACCATAAGAATAACCAATGCCATATTTGACATTTGGAGGTCTTTTGACCAAGTATGCACTACGTGCAAATTTGATCTTCTCCTTGTCAAATATGCCACTTTGGGCAGGATGTTTATCCTTTATAGATTTTGGCTTATCCTTCAAACTGGTGTCACCTTTCTTACATGTGCAAGCATGAGCAAAATAAATTTTAGTAGGTTGAGAAGGTGAGATTGAAGAGAAGGAAGGTTCACTTAGCTTGAGTGACTCAACTTGCACTTCAAGGATCTTGTTAACCTTGATCAGGTCAGCAAGTTGGTCCTTGATTGTGGCATTTGAGTCGGTTAACTCCAGACAAGTTTCCTTGCTCGAAGCTAACTCAAGCTCTAGTGATTTGCTTCGTTCCTTTTCAAGTTCTAGAAGCTTGTCAAGTTCGACATATTCCTCCTTTTGGGAGATGATCATGTCCTCTTAACGATGTATTAACCTCTCCTTCTCAAGAAGTTGATCAAGCAAAAATTTCATTTTTGTGGCTATTTTCCTATCTAGTCCAATAAGCATGTCGTCATTATCACTATTGAGTTCATCATCGCTAGAATAGGAATGCACGGAGGGGGGTTTAATGGTTACCTTGCGTTTACCTTCCTTTGCCATAAGGCAAGTGCCATCTCCCTTCCATGTGCCAAGTGTACGGAAAAGGGTAGACTTCTTGGGTGTCTTCTCAGTGGCTATGCTAGCCATCTCTTCTTCTTCAGATGATGAGGACTCATCATTTGAGTCCACCTCTTTCCCAATGCGCGCTTGTTCGGCTTGTTTCTTCTTCTTAAAAAATTTCTTGGGTTTAGGCTTGGCTTCTTTGGTCTTCTGTTTGTTCTCCTCATATGGGCAATCAACTATAAAGTGGTTATACTCACCACAATTATAGCATGCCCGCCTCAACTTTGGCTTTGTTCTTTCCTTGTACTTTCCTTCGCTTGACATTGTACCTTGTCTCTTTTTCATTATTCTCTTGAATTTCTTCATGAACAATATCATGTCTTCTTCATCTAATTCACTGCTCTCATCGTCACTATCTTCCTCTAGCAGTGCTTCTCTAGCTTCTTTGGATATGGGCTTGAGGGTGGACTTCAAAGCAACCCCTTTCTTCTTTGCCGAGGTGAGTTTGGCAATCTCCTTGACATGCTTTACTTGTTTTTCCATCGTCTCGAAGTAGATGATCTTTCCAAGCAGTTCATCCGGAGTCATCCTTTTGTATCCGTTGCTTTCTCTGATCATGGAGCATAGTGTGACGTTGCGAGGCATAAAACCTCTAAGGATGAGCTTTACCACCTCGTGGTCATTCCACTTCTTACTTCCATATGATCTGACCTTGTTGACGAGTGTCTTTAATCGATTGTACATGTCTTGGGGTGACTCGTCTTCTTCAATTGCAAATCTTCCTAACTCGCCTTCAATCATTTCGATTTTTGCTTCACGCACATGTCGGTCACCTTCATGTGCAGTTTGTAGTGTGTCCCATATCTCCTTAGCAGTTTCGAGTCCATCCACCTTGGTGAACTCGTCCCGACTGAGTGAAGAAGTAATTACGGCCGCGGCTTGAGCATTTCGGTGAATTGCCTGCTCTTGGCTGGGGGTGAGCTCTTCGTCGTCGTCCGGGATATCTATCCATGTGCACACAATATGCCACAAACTTGGATTGAGGGAAATTAGATGCATTTTCATATTTTGCCTCCACATTGAGTAATCACTTCCATCGAAGTGTGGCGCTTTTCCAAGTGGGATAGATAAATAATGATTATTATTGGAATTGAGATGATAGTTAAAAGGATATCGGGAGTAGTCGGTGTGACTACTCCCCTTCTTCTTCTCTTCAACCTTTACTTTCCCTTTGGAAGGTGTCTTCTTTCTTAGGAACGCCTTTAGCTCCAGTGTCTCCTCATCGTCGTCCTCGAAGTATTGAATGGCTTCGAGCAGCTTCTCCACCTTGAGGTTCTTTTCATCATCAACCTTCTCTTGGTTGTTGCTTTTGTGGGTGTCCTTCATGTCTGACATGATATTCTTCAAGCGATTAATCTCTTTCTTGAAGAACCTGCTCTGACACCAATTGAATGTGGCCTAGAGGGGGGGTTAATAGGCCTTTTTGATAATTGTCGGGACCTGCAACACTTAACAACCAGTTCAAAACCAGAGATATCGGACTAGTCAGGTAAAGTGCGGACTAGTCCGGTGTTTACAGACTAGGTTGATTAAGTTCGGTCGATTAGATTGATTCTTCTATGTGTGCAGCGGAAATATACAATCAAATGAAGGATTTCAAGGTTGTATACCAAGTTATATCACAATGCAATCTTATGATTAATGATTCAGCGTGAAGTAAGCAATTATGATTGAAACCCTAGATTATATTGAAGAATAAGAACGATGAGCACAAAAATGAGACACAAGAATTCATCCCGTGGTTCGGCTCCCACAGAGACAACCTACATCCACGTTGAGGAGTTCACAAAAGGACCGGGTCTTCTCCAACCCTACCCTCGTCGGATCGCCACGAAGGCCAATCCTCTTCCACTTATCACAAAGGGGTGAATAACCGAATTCAAAGGGGCGTTCTCACACGTTGAGAGCTCCCTTGGATTACAACACGAAATACCACCAAGAACACACTCAAAAGACTACAATTAAATCGCAGGAGTGTGTTAAAGAATCAAACCAAGAGCTCAATGTGGTGTTGAACGTGTCTCTCCAATGAACTAGAGTGAATCCTCAAAGGATTGATCTTTGTTGCACCTAATTTCGTGGAGAGATATGGTTTTCGAGGCTCTTGGGAGGTGTGACGGCGCTAGGGTTGGAGAGTGTCTAAAATATGGTCGTACACCTCTATTTATACGGGTTTCTAAAAGTGACCGTTAGGGTTCAGAAATATTGGACTAGTCTGTGGGGTCACCGGACTAGTCCGGTGTGCTGTATGTAGCAAACCCTAAGTGTCCGGAAATATCGGACTAGTCCGGCTAGGAGCGGACTTGTTCGATTTCGCTTTTGGAAATCTTCAGACTAGTCCGATCATCGGACTTGTCTAGACATGTGAAACCCTAAGTGTATTGGGTGACAAGTCCGCACTTGGAGGACTTGTCTGATTTAGTTTAGAGGGTTTTTCAGACTAGTCCGTGCAAATATCGGACTTGTACGATTAGGATCAGAGAGAAGATCGGACTAGTCCGGTTGTGGTCGGAATTGTCCGATTTTGTGTGACTTGTGAAGTGTTTTGATGACTAGTCCGCACTGGGGAGGACTAGTCCGATTCTAGTCAAAGAGATATCGGACTAGTCTGATGGATATCGGACTTGTCCGATTTTGTGCAGAGAGAATATCAGACTAGGTCCTGTGTAACTTTGTGCAATGTGTGTGTTTAATTGTGATTGAGCTCTTGGGGTGTGTTTCTTTAACACACTCCATACACAAGGATCTACTATTCTTCTTTCTTAAGCTCATTTCCACTTTGCTCCTCATTCTCCCTTCTTTTTGGCACTTTGCTCATTTTGCTATTAAAACATGCGCTCATCTCAACAAAGAGGTTAGGATCCCAATTGCTTGTCATAAATCATCCAAAACCCACAAGGGAGTCCTAGATGCACTTTCACTTTCCCCATTTGGACTTGGGACTAGAGGCTCCTCTCTACAACCTAACCTCGACTAAGGGACTAAGAGCACTAGTGTAATGCAAGAGAGAATGCTTGAGTGGTGTGTGTGTGAGATGTGAGGCAACCCCCTATTTATACACGGAGTAGAGGCGGTTCCCACCACAATTAGTGCGCGTATCAGTCTTCACCACCTAGGGAGCCATGAGGAGCCAACACGTGGAGGAAGACCGGGTTTGCCGCCAAGGCCAAGTCGGCCGGCGAGGATGGTCGGCCGACCATGTCCTGGCCCCCTGTGGAAGTACAATATGGAAATGCATCTAATCTCCTTGAACACAATTCTTTGGCATATTGTGTGTACAGGTGTAGATATCCTGGATACAAATGATGAACTCACTTCGGAACAAGAACAAGAAATACGCACAAGCCGCTGCAGTGATCACTTCATCTTTGAGCTGAGAAGATTTCACCAAGATTGATGGACTAGAAAGTTCCAAGGAAATCTTGGATACACTCAAGACCGCAAATGAAATAAATCGCTCAGTTCGTGAGGCAAAAATTGAAATGCTCGATGGAGAATTGGGGAGGTTTGCCATGGAGGAGGGCAAATTACCTCAAGACATGTACAACCGAATGAAGGAACTTATCAACAAGATTTGTGCCTATGGAAACAAGAAGTGGACTGACCATGAGGTGGTCAAAAGGATGATAACAGCATTTATGCCAAGAAATGTCACCCTGTGCTCCATGATTCGTGAAAGCCCGGGTTTTAACAAAATGACTCCAAATGAACTGTTGGGCAAGATTATCCACCATGAGATGATGGAGAAGAAGGCCCAATGCATCAAAGACTTGGATAAACATACTTCCCCCAAAAAGAAGGACATTTCTCTCAAAGAAACTTTCAAGCATAAAGGAAAGGAAGATCGTGAAGCACAAGATGAGGAAGACACAAGTGATGTGAGCACCGATTTGGATGATGAAGAGATGGCACTCTTCATCAATAAATTCAAGCGCATGATGAGAAGAAGGAAGGGCAGCAACTCTAGTGATAGGAAGAGTAAAAAAAAGGAAAATCTAAGGCTCAACGTACCTGCTACGACTGTGGTGAGTACGATCACTTTACGTTTGACTGCACATATGAAGAAAATAAAAAGAAGAAGGAAGTGAAGCCTCAAGAGAATAAAACCTTCAAGAAAAGGAGGCAAGCTCACCAAGCGTTTATTGGCAAGGAGTGGGACTCAAACGACGAGTCCTCCTCCAACGAAGAAGAAGAGATGACCACCATTGCCATCAAGAAGCCTACCAAGAAGTCTACGCTCTTCCAGAACATGTGAGGACGGGAGACTCATAATCATACTTGGCTCATGGCTAAGGAAGGCAAGAAAAACCGTTCGACTTACACCTCCCTTGATTAATTCCTACATTGATGATTTTGATAGCTCTGGTGAAAATGAGGAAAATGTTTAAAGGGTTGAGTAAAACTGCTTTAAAGAAAATTAAAATGTTGTCGGATGAAATTTTTGAGAGGGGGGGGGGGCTTGTCAACTGACAAGAAGATATACTCATCCACGAAAGGAAGAGATATCAAGAGGTTGAGAAACTCCTTGAGCTTCAGAGGGAGAAGAGCAAGTCACTTGAGCATGAGCTAGCCTTGAGTAAGGAAACTTTCTCAAAACTAGAAGACTCACACTTTGCAATCAAGGAAGAACTTGCTAACTTTTCAAAAGTTAACAAGATCCTTGAGGTGCAAGTTGATTCACTCAAGCAAAGTGACTCCTCCTCCTCCAAGAGCTCACCTTCCAAAGGTGTAAATTCGACAACAACTGTAACTTGCACATTCTCTAGTAAGAAAAATATTGTTAAACGTGACTCTTCTATTTCACATGCTAAACATCCATTTCCAAGTGGCATCTTTGACAAGGAAATGATTAAATATGCACGTAGTGCGTATATGATCACTAGACCTCCTAACATCCAAGATGGTCTTGGGTTCACTAAAAATAAAAACATGTCCACTAATGTTCAATTAAGAAGCAAATTACTTTTGTTAAGGAAACATCACATGAATCTGAATTGCAAATACTGTTTCGAACTTTTGATGCTTCCTATGTACTCATGAAAAATAAATCTTGACATGTCTTTGTTAAATATGCAGGGTCACGCCACAAGAACTCAAAAACATATGTGTGGGTGCCCAAGACTCTTGTGACTAACCTGCGAGGACCCAAGCAAGCATAGGTACCTAAAACCAAGAATTAACTCTATTTTTGCATGTCTACTCCTTCAGTGGATCAAAATGGGTGTTGGACAATGGATGCACTAATCACATGACCGGAGAGAGGAGTATGTTCGTGGAATATGAGCGCAACACGGATCCAAGTGAAGGAATATACTTTGGAGACAACAACCAAGGAAAAGTTCTTGGTAGCGGTAAAATTGAAATTTCTTCTCAACATACTCTTTCAAATGTTCTACATGTCGATTCTCTAGATTATAATCTTTTGCCCATATCTCAGATTTGCGACAAAGGTTATAATTTTTTATTGACTATTGAGGGTGCGATTGTTTTTAGAAGAAGCGATGGCTCGATTGCATTCAAGAGAATGATGAAGGGAAAGCTTTATCTTGTTGACCTCAACAAAGATAAATTTGAACTCAACACTTGCTTGGTTGCTAAAACTAACATGAGATGGCTGTGGCATAGACGGCTAGCCCATGTTGGGATAAGAAATCTACAAAAACTTCTAAAAGGTTGTCACATCCGAGGTTTAAAAGATGTTGTCTTTGAGAAAGACAGGTCGCGCTGTGAGACCTATGTGTGCTGAATACATTGGCTTGTGCTGAATACATTGTCTTTGACGATAATAGTTTTGAATACTACCAAAACAGCTTTTTAACAAGGTTCGACGATAGGTCCGGCTTGTTTTGGGTAGCTCCGGCAAGGTCCGACATAAGTTCCGACTTGCTTTGGTTAGGTCCGACTTCTTTGTCTAGGTCCGACTAGCTTTGGTTAGCTCCGGCTCTAGGTCCGACTAGCTTTGGTAAGCTCTTGCGCTAGGTCCGACTAGCTTTGGTTAGCTCCGGCACTAGGTCTTGCTAGCTTTGGTAAGTTCCGGCGCTAGATCTCGTTAGTTTTGGTAAGCTCCGGTTCAAGGTCCGGTTAGCTTTGGCATGGTTTGGAGCTTGATTACAGTAGTTCTAATTTTAATTTGCAATGATTTGAACATTCTTTTTGGATTATGGAAAATTTGCTTAGTTTTATTTTGCTAAGTTTTTGGTGTGTTTTGGTGGTTATGGCTGATATCATTTTGCTATGGCTTGCAACATGCTTATGTCAGGTGCTCACGTAAGGTGTTGTGGTTTCGGACCTAACGAGAGTCAAGTCGAGGACTTGTGCTCGGAAGTATTGGTTGTTTGTTCATGTGCAGGTGTTTCTTGAGTCCAAGAAATGGCTGGTGATGGGATCCATTGAACTAGTCTTATGGAGAAGATGAGGTTCAACAACCAAGTTCGGGAGGAATCTTGGTTGAGTTGATCGGGAGGTCGTGCAGCATGTTTGAATCAAGAACAATGCATATGAAGGTATTGTGGATGTCGCTGGAAGATGTTTGCACGTGTGCAAGGAGTGCATGGTTGTGGCTACATGGTTCTGAGGCGTGATGAAGAGAAGTGGACGTAAAGAATTGGTCAGAAAGGTCTAACCGACTAGGTTATGGACTCAGGTTGCGGCTGAGTCGTGTTTGACTCAAATATGGAAAGTTTTAAGTTGGTTATGATAAGATTTCATGTGGTTCACGAATTTGAGTTGTTTTAGGAATGTGGGTTACATTCATAAGGTGTTTGTAAGTCTTCAGATTGCTTTTATCTGCGTATAGAAGAGTCTTGAGCAGTTACAGAAAGTTTCGATTCGTGAATTGAGTAGGATTAGAGTCCTAGTTAGGTTTGGGTTGGCCTAAGGGCTGGTTATATAAGCAAAGGAGGCCAGAGCTCGCAGTGCATGACTTTGGGGCTGTTCCTCTTGTGGTTTGATCAATAAAATTTGTAGTTTGAAGGAACTTTTGTGCCTTGTTCGTCCGACTTGTTTTGTTCAAGTCTTTCTCATCGAGTTTCTGCACATCACTACCTTTCTTTGATGGTTTTATCATAAGTCACGTTTTACAGATCCGATTGACATAATTCTTCTTGGGTTGCCTTTACAACTTGATTTTCTGTCATCTGTAAAAATTTCACGGTCATTGGATTTGTGGTTTCTGATCTACACGAGTTTATTTGCAGTGTTCCAAAATTGTTTTTCTCGGGTAGGACAAATTGACCTTTGTTCGATCTTTTGATCATAACCTGAGGTTCTCTCGACGGATTTTCGTGATTCTTGTTTTGACATTTTCGTGACATGATTCTATACAATATATACTAGTTTTGTCACAGTTGAACACATTTAGATTATTCGCACACATGGTTTCTTTAATAGATCTGTTTTCTACCGAGGGGTGTTTTTGTTGATTTCGCTGAAAAGTTTTAATCTACCATTCACCCCTTCTGGTACCTATGCACGTGCTCTTTGATCCTACAATTAGTATCAGAGCCACGATGTTCTAATCTTTGTGATTCGCACGTGTTTTTGACTAATCCTCACAGAGAAATACTCAGCAAAACTTTTTGTGTTTGTTGGTATTGATTTTAAGGTTTGGAAGGCACACATGGAAGCTTTCATCCAGGCGCAAGGCTTCGTGATATGGGAAAAGGTATACAAGCCTTATGAAGTACCACCAAAAGATCAAGTTACGACTATGAATCTACGGGATGTTGACAATAACAACAAAGCCCACAACTTGATCATTTAGGGACTCACTCAAAGCGACTTTGATCGTGTCACACCTCCAATCGGCATATGATGTTTGGAGGGCTCTTTGTGATTATCACAAAGGATCCAACACAATCAAGGAGGTAAAACAAGATATGTTCAAAAAGGAGTACATGCGCTTCAAGATGCAACCTGGTGAGTCCATTGATCATCTTTTTGCATGATTTAATAAAATTCTCAATAATCTACGTAGTGTCAACATAAACTTTTCTGATGCTAACAATGCTAAGCAACTCCTTAGTGCATTAGACATGAAAATATGGGAGATGAAAGTAACATCCATTCGTGAATTAACTGTCATGAGTACTCCTACTTTAGATGTGCTTTACTCTAAGCTAAAAACTCATGAAATTGACATTTTATCATGAAAGAATCCAAATTAGTCTATTGCATTCGTATCACAACATGATATGCCTAGCTCCGGATAATCATCACCTTGAAATACTCTTGTTTTGTTGTCTTCACTAACCCTGGAATAGATTGAAGAATTTCCAGAAGAGGAGCTAGCACTCATCTTTACTCGGTTCTCAAAACATTGCAAAATGTGAGAACTAGAAGGAGAAGAAGCTCCGGACCTCAACGATGCTTTGAATGTGGTAAGACAGGACACTTTCATATAGAATGCCCTAACCTTTCAGGTCCTACTACCCGTGAAGAGAAGCAGGACAAGGTCAAGACCACCTCTGGAAACTCCAACAAGAAAAAGAAGGGTTCCTTAGGAAGCAAGATGATAAACAGCTTCATCACCGCACTTCAAGAGCTCAGTTCAAGTGATGTAGACATTGGAAGTGATGAAGATGATGATGATGTAGCCAAGTTGTGCTTCATGGTGGGCAAAACAAGATCAAGATCAAGTTAGGAGGATGCAGAACACAAAAGTAACGGCGATGAGGTATGTTCTACCTGTAATGAAATGTGTGATACAATTTCTCGTGCAACTATTATTGTCAAGAAAAAAGACGAAAAGCTTAGTGATAATGTTGCTAAAATTGAATCACTAGAATCTGAAATCAACCGCTTAAACTTTGATTCCTAGTGATGATGCATGTCCCTCATGTGACATAATCTATGAAAATTGTCCACATTAAGAAGTGCACGCTATTCCACTCTAGATAGACTTGATGAAGAAACTGAAGAGAACAAAAAGTTGTATCACCTTAATGTTAAAAACTTAAAAGATGCTTCTTGTTCTACAGATGATCTGCGTTGTTCTGCATGTGACAATCTTGACAAGAAACTAAAAGATGCAATGAATGAACCTTCCATTCTGAACAATGCTTTACGCTCTCATGAAGTTAAATATTGTTCCAATTGCAAACTAAAAGGAAAAACTTCATGTCGAAACTGCCTAGTTTTATCTAAATAAATTGACACTAAAAATAAGATACTAGAGCTGTTCTACAATGGGAACAGGAATCTAAACATTCTATTAAATTCATCTAAACCTTGCAATGATAAAACTGGTTTAGGTTTTGATTCCGATGCTCGTTCTAAAGCACACACACCTAAAATTGTAAAGCTATTAGGAAGTGGTTTGATTAAAACAGTTCCTAAACCAAAAGTGGTGGTTTTTTAATCTGCAGAAGTGTTGTCACGTTCGGGTTCAAAAAAACATACTACATGCTCATCTAGACATGAACAAAAAGTTAAATTTCATTGTACCTATTGTGGTAGAGATGGTCATGTCATAGATTTTTGTTCTAGACTAGCTAAACAACATAAAAAGGAAAAAATGCACGCTAGATCTTATATCTCTCATGCAAAATTTGCTGCACATACTAAACCGAATGTCAGGAACATGCAAACCTACTGTTATGAGTAAAAAACATTCAAAGTTTACCTCCAGAGCTTCAGTTTTTGCCTCCGGACCTTCTGTTGTTACCTCTGAACCTTTTATTTTTGCCTCCAAAGCTACTGATTTTTGTGCTACACAAGTAACACCTTATAGGTCAGTAGTTAAGAACAAAAAATCTCAAACTTTGACTCAGAAAACTGTTGTTTCATCTCAGCTGTCACATGTTGTTCCTACTGGACGTCGTGTGACTCAGTACTGGATTCCTAAATGCCTATTGACTAACCCCAGTATTGAGTCACCGATGTATTGTTCTTCTATGTAGGTTACAAGCTTTAGGTAGGAGAACATTTGGAGTGTGGATTCAGGTTGCTCACGCCACATGACCGGTAACAAAGAATGGTTCTCATCCCTCTCTTTTGTGTCATTTGTAGAGAATGTTACTTTTGCCAATAATTCTTCAACTCTTATAATTGCTAAGGGTTCGGTTATGGTAAATGATCACTACACTTCGAAAGATGTGGCACTTGTCAAAAATTAGAAATACAACTTGCTTTCTGTTTCACAATTGCTAAATGAAAATTTGGAAATTATTTTCACTAAAAATTGCTGCAAAGTTGTAAATTCAAATAGTGAGCTTATTTTTAACATGTCTCGGTTTGGAAGAGTTTTTAAAGCTGATTTTGATATGTCTTCCTCTAAGCATATGTGTGTAGTTGCTAATGATTCAAAGGACTTATATTTTTGGCATCGTACACTTGGTCACATAGGCTTTGATCATCTAACGCGTGCTAGTGCTCTTGATCGCATACGTGCGCTGCCTAAGCTTAAAGGAGACAAAGAAATTGTGTGCTCTTCTCGTAGACATGCTAAGATGGTTGCAGGTTCACATACTCCTCTAAGAATGATCATGTCAACTGAACCAGGTCAACTTTTGCACCTGGACACAATAGGACCTTCACGTGTTCAATCCTTTAGAAATAAATGGTATGTTCTTGTAATTGTTGATGATTATTTTAGATACTCTTGGATGTACTTTATGGCATCTAAGAATGAAGCTTTTAGTCACATTATAACTTTATTTCTTAGATTATCAATTGATCATCCAGGATCTTTAAAAGCAATTAGAAGTGATAACAGAACCGAATTTAAAAATCAATCTTTTGATCACTTTTGTGCTAAAAATGGAATAGATCATCAATTTTCTTCACCATATGTACCTCAACAAAACGGTGTTGTAGAAAAAAAAAGAATAGAACCTTAGTTGAGATGGCTAGGACTATGCTTGATGAATATCAAACTCCTAGGAAATTTTGGGCTGATGCGATTGCAACTGCTTGTTATGTCTCAAATCGTGTTTTCTTGCGCGCTAAGGTAGGTAAATCACCATATGAGCTCCAGTTTGGACATAGGCCTAGTGTTACACACTTTCGGTTCTTTGGTTACAAATGCTTTGTTAAAAAACATGGTAATCTTGATAAATTTGAACCTAGATCCATTGATGTCACGTTTCTTGGTTATCCATCTCATACTATAGGCTACCGTGTTCTTTTACTTGACACTAACAAAATTGTGGAGACTTGTGAGGTTTCTTTTGATGAATCTAGCCCAGGTACTAGCTGAAACATTGCAGGTCCGGATCCATATCCTTAGAGGGAGGATATTTTCAATGAAGTAGAAGAAGAAGAAGAAGAAGAGTCAGTGATATTGCCTGATAGTTCCGAAGCTCATGTCCAGCTCCAAACTTTGAACAAGCTCCGACTACCATCTCTGTTGGTCCTAATCATTCACAAGCCACAAGCTCATCAAGCTGCGATGAATCTCATGAAGAAGAAGCTTGTGAGACATCTATTCCTCTAAAGAATTACAAGAATCATCCTCTGCAACAGATAATTGGGAGCTTGCATGAACGAGATACAAGATCCAGATTTTCTAACCCCAATTCTCATGCTCATTCTGCTTTTGTTGCTTCTTTTGAACCCAAAGATATATCACAAGCTCTCACTAATGAATCTTGGATTATTGCCATGCAAGAAGAGTTAGAAAATTTTGAAAGAAATAATGTTTGGAAATTTGTACCTCCATCTCAAGATCACACTTTAATTGGAACTAAAGGGGTGTTTAAAAATAAAAAAAAGTGAGGATGGGGTTGTGATTAGGAATAAGGCTAGATTGGTTGCTCAAGGTTTCACAAAAATTGAAGGTCTAGATTTTTGATGAAACATTTGCTCCTATTGCTATATTAGAAGCCATAAGAATTGTGTTAGCTTTTGCTACATCCAAAGGTTTCAAGTTATATCAAATGGATGTAAAAAGTGATTTTCTTAATGGATACAAAGATGAGGAGGTTTATGTTAAGCAACCACTTGGTTTTGAAAATCCAGATTTTCAAACTGACTAAAGCCCTGTATGGTCTAAAACAAGCTCCTAGAGCATGGTATGATAGGTTAAAAACATTCTTACTTGAAAAGGGGTTTACTAATGGCAAGGTTGATAAAACTCTTTTTGTGCTTAAGCATGGCAATGACTCATTATTCGTTCAAGTGTATGTGGATGATATTATCTTTGGTTGTGATTCTCATGATCTTGTGTCCAAGTTTTCAGCTATGATGAGTTTAGAATTTGAGATGAGTATGATGGGAGAACTCACATACTTTTTCGAGTTGCAAATCAAGCAAACTAAGGAGGGAACCTTTGTGCATCAAACAAAGTATACAAGAGACCTTCTTGAGCGCTTCAACATGGACAAAAGCAAGCCTCTCCAGACACCAATGGGAATAGCAACGACACTTGAACTTGATGAAGATGGTGAACCCGTGGATCAAAAAGAATATAGAAGCATGATCGGATGACTTTTGTACCTCACAACATCAAGACCGGACATACAATTTATCATATGTCTTTGTGCACGGTTTCAAGCTTCCCCACGTGCTTCACATCGTCAAGCCGTCAAAAGGATTCTCAGGTACTTACATGGAACTCAAGAATTTGGCATTGTTCTTCCTTCTTCCTCAACTGTTACTTTGAAAGCTTTTTCGTATGCTGATTTTAGGGGTTGTAGGATTGATAGGAAAAGTACTTCTAGTGCTTGTCATTTTCTTGGTAATTCACTTGTTGCTTGGTCTTCTAGAAAACAAAGTTCAGTTGCACAATCCACATCCGAATCTGAATATGTAGCTGCTGCTAGTGCGTGCTCACAAATTCTTTGGATTGTTCAAACACTTAAGGACTATGGGGTTGATCTAGATAGTGTTCCATTATTTTGTGATAACACTAGTGCCATTTGCATTGCTAAAAACCCCGTACAATATTCTAGAACTAAGCACATTGAAATTAGGTATCACTTTCTCCGTGATAATGTTGAAAAAGGAAACATTGCGCTTCACCTTGTAGATACCGAACAACAGTTGGCTGACATTTTCACAAAACCTTTGGATTCACTCATTTTTGTTACATTCGTAGTGAAATAGGGGTTATGCATCCTCATGGCTTAAATTGAGCGGGAGTTTTTAAACTTGGGAAGTCTATGTGTGAATCTGAATTTAAAATAACGTGAGCATATTATTTTATACATATATGACTTTGTGATTCCTTTTAGATGCTAAAAGTTCTTACTACATTAGTCATGTTATATATTTTGTAGTTTTTTCCATGAGTAGTAATTGAAATAATTACTTACACAAAATTTGGTCATGATCGAACTTTCTTGCTGTTTTGAACTTGTTGCATGATCACAAGTGCTTTTAATCATAATGAATTAATCAAGTAATCAACTCACATGTTGAGTTTTTATGTTCAAATGAAGAAATGAGAAAAGATCAAAAGAATATGCATGCATCACACTTCTTGTTTTGAGATGGCTTATCATTGCACTTAGATATGAACTTGGAAGAAGTTGTGTATGACTAAAACCATGTCCTTAAGCTTCTGATTGTCAAATGACATAGGTTTGGCTTGGTTGGTTAGAAAAAGGCAGATACGGCATATAATCTCTTGCAAATGTCATATGTTAAAAATTTATGCTTAAAAGAAAATAAAATTGCAGCAACAAGTGTCATGCTTTCAGGTCATGAAATAGTTAAGTTTGTGAGATCATTACTTGGTTAAATTGAAAATTACATTTGACCTCTACCATAGCTTACACTACTTTATGTATCTCATTGTTGTGATAGTGTAAGTTACTTGATAGTATGACTTAGATGAGCTTTGTTTTATATGTATATGTTATAATGTGCTCATAACAAATTAAAATTTGTCTTTTGTACCTTGCTGAATACATTTTGAAAGGGGGAGAAATGCAAGGGGGAAAAATAAGTATAGGGGGGGAAATTTATTTCTATCTCATTTGATTTTAAAAAAGGGGGAGAAATTATTTTTAAAACTTTTCATGCCAATGTTCGGATTTTAAGTGGTGTTGCCAATGCATTCATCAAGGGGTAGATTGTGAGACCTATGTGTGCTGAATATATTGGCTTATGCTGAATACATTGGCTTTGACGATAAAAGTTTTGAATACTACCAAAACACCTTTTTAACAAGGTTCGACGATAGGTCCGACTTGTTTTGGGTAGCTCCGGCAAGGTCCAACGTAAGGTCCGACTTGCTTTGGCTAGGTCCGACTTTTTTGCCTACGTCCGACTAGCTTTGGTTAGCTCCGGCTCTAGGTCCGACTAGCTTTGGTAAGCTCCGGCGCGAGGTCCGACTAGCTTTGGTTAGCGCCGGCGCTAGGTCCTGCTAGCATTGGTAAGTTCTGGCGCTAGATCTTGTTAGTTTTGGTAACCTCCGGTTCAAGGTTCGGTTAGCTTTGGCAAGATTCGGAGCTTGATTAAAGTAGTTCTGCTTTTAATTTGCAATGTTTCGAACTTGCTTTTTGGATTATGGAAATGTTGCTTAGTTTTCTTTTACTAAGTTTTTGGTGTGTTTTGGTGGTTATGGCTGATATCATTTTGCTATGGTTTGCAACATGCTTATGTGAGGTGCTCACGTAAGGTATTGTGGTTATCGGAACTAACGAGAGTCAAGTCGAGGACTTGTGCTCGGAAGTATTGGTTGTTTGTTCATGTGAAGGTGTTGCTTGAGTTCAAGACTTGGCGGGTGATGGGATCCATTGAACTAGTCTTAGGGAGAAGATGAGGTTCAACAACCAAGTTCAAGAGGAATTGTGGTTGAGTTGATCGGGAGGTCGCGCAGCATGTTTGAATCAAGAACAATGCATATGAAGGTATCGTGGACGTCGTTGGAAGATGTTTGCACGTGTGCAAGGAGTGCATGGACATGGATACTTGGTTCTGAGGCATGATGAAGAGAAGTGGACGTCAAGAATTGGTCGGAAAGGTCGAACCGACTAGGTTATGGACTCAGGCTGCGACTGAGTCGTGTTTGACTCAAATATGGAATGTTTTAAGTTGGATATGATAGGATTTCTTGTGGGTCACGAATTTGAGTTGTTTTAGGAATGTGGGATACGTTCATAAGGTGTTTGGAAGTCTTAAGATTGCCTCTATCTGCATATAGAAGAGTCTTGAGCAGTTATGGAAAGTTTTGATTCGTGAATTGAGTAGGATTAGAGTCCTAGTTAGGTTCGGGTTGGCCTAAGGGCTGGTTATATAAGCAAGGGAGACCGGAGCTTGTGGTGCACGACTTTAGGTCTGTTCCTCTTGTGGTTTGATCAATAAAATTTGTAGTTTGAAGGAAATTTTTTGCCTTGTTCGTTTGACTTGTTTTGTTCAAGTATTTCTCGTCGAGTTTCTCACAGCACTACCTTTGTTTGGTGGTTTTATCATAACTCGAGTTTTACAGGTCAGATATGATTCTTCTTGGGTTGTCTTCACAACTTGATTTTCTATCATGTGTGTAAAAATTTCACGGTCATTGGATTTGTGGTTTCTGATCTACACGAGTTTATTTGCAGTGTTCCAGAACTGTTTTTCTAGGGTAGGACAGATTGACCTTTGTTCGATCTTTTGATCGTAACTTGAGGTTCTATCGACGAATTTTCGTGATTCTTGGTGTGAAGTTTTTGTGACTTGATTTTCTACAATCTATACTAGTTTTGTCACAATTGAATAGATTAAGATTAGTCACACACACGGTTTCTTTAACAGATCAGTTGTCTGCCGAGGGGTGGTTTTGTTGCTTCCGCTGAAAAGTTTTAATATACCATTCACCCCCCCTCTGGTAGCTTTACACGTGGTCTTCGATCCTACACGTGCAGCGCATGCCAGGCGGGAATACAAGTTGGAGCACCACACCCTGCCAAGAACATGATGATTACCTCAAGACCACTGGAACTTCTTCACATGAACCTCTTCGGTCCAATTGCTTATATAAGCATCAGCGATAACAAATACGGGTTGGTTATTGTTGATGATTTCTCCAGATTTATCTGGATGTTTTTCTTTTATGATAAATAAGAAACTTATGGAATCCTGAAGAAATTTCTAAAAAGGGCGCAAAATGAATTCTCCTCAATCGTGAAGAACATTAAACGTGACACTGGAACGAAATTCAAGAATACACAAGTTGAGGAGTACCTAGATGAAGAAGGAATAAAGCATAAATTTTTGGCACTCTAATCCCCATAACAAAATGGAGTGGTTGAAAGAAAAAATATGATGTTGATTGAAATGGCGAGGATGACGCTAGACGAATACAAGACTTCGGACCGGTTTTGGGCTGAAGCGGTGAACACCGCTTGTCACGCCACAAATTGACTGTATCTTCATCGACTTTTAAAGAAAACGACATATGAGTTTATTACTGGTAACAGACCAAATGTTTCATATTTCAAAGTATTTGTATGCAAATGTCTTATCTTGAACAAGAAACCAAGTATTTCTAAGTCCGCTTCAAAATCTGATGAAGGGTTCTTGCTTGGTTATGATTCGAACGCCTACGCCTATCTTTCTTCAACAATGTCTCTATCCTAGTTGAAGTAGCACGTGACATAGTGTTCGATGAAACTAAGGGCTCCCGAGTGGAGCAAGTTGATGAGTGTGTGCTAGATCAAGAAGAAGCCCCATGCCAAGAGTTGAGGAGGATGTCACTTGGTGATATTCGACCTCAAGAGCAACCACAAAACTCAAGTGCTCAACATGAACCTCAAAAGGATAGCAATGATCAAGGGGGAGCTCATGCTCAAGATCAAGATCAGGAAGATCAAGAAGATCAATATAATCATGGAAGCAATGATCTATGGGGGGACATTGACAATGAATAAAATGAAGTGGAAGCAACTTCACAAGTCCCTCACCCAAGAGTACATCAGAGTATACAAAAAGATCATCCCGTCAACAAAATCATTGGACACAATGCTAAGGGAGTAATCACTAGATCTCGCATATCTAATTTCTATGACCATTACTCTTTTGTCTCTTCTCTAGAACCATACAGGGTGGAGGAAGCACTAAAGGATCCAAGTTGGGTGATTGCAATGCACGAATAGCTGAACAACTTCAAGAGAAACGAAGTATGGGAGCTTGTAGAAAGACCAAAGGCGAACATCGTAGGAACCAAATGGGTCTTTCAGAACAAGCAAGATGAACATGGAGTGGTAACCTGTGAGACCTATGTGTGCTGAATACATTGGATTTGACAATAAAAGTTTTGAATGGTGCCATAACATCTTTAACTCTGGCATGTCTTTGTTAAGCTCCGATATGTTTTTGCTAGGTCCGACTTATGTTGGTTAGCTCCGACATGTTTTTCTAGCTTTGGCGCTAGGTTGTACTAGCTTTGGTAAGCTCTAGCTCAAGCTCCGGTTAGTTTTGGCAAGATTCGGAGCTTGATCACAATGTTCCTGCTTTTACTGTGAAATGTTTCGAACTTGGTTTACATTTTTGGAAAGATTGCTTAGTATTCATTTGCTAAGTTTTTGCTGCATTTTGGTTCATATGGTTGATATCATTTTGCTATGGTTTGCAACATGCTTATGTGAAGTGCTTACGTAAGATGTTGTAGTTTCGGAACTAACGAGAGTCAACTCGAGGACTTGTGCTCGAAAGTATTGGTTGTTTATTCATGTGCAGGTGTTGCTTGAGTTCAAGACTTGGCTGGTGACGGGATCCATTTTGATTCGGAGCTTGATCACAATGTTCCTTCTTTTACTGTGAAATGTTTCGAACTTGGTTTACATTTTTAGAAAGATTGCTTAGTATTCATTTGCTAAGTTTTTGATGCATTTTGGTTCATATGGTTGATATCATTTTGCTATGGTTGGCAACATGCTTATGTGAAGTGCTCACGTAAGATGTTGTAGTTTCGGAACTAACGAGAGTCAACTCGAGGACTTGTGCTCGAAAGTATTGGTTGTTTATTCATGTGCAGGTGTTGCTTGAGTTCAAGACATGGCTGGTGACGGGATCCATTGAACTAGTCTTAGGGAGAAGATGAGGTTCAACAACCAAGTTTGGGAGGAATTGTGGTTGAGTTGATTGGGAGGTTGCGCAACATGTTTGAATCAAGAACAATGCATATGAAGGTATCGTGAATGTCATTGGAAGATGTTTGCACGTATGCAAAGAGTTTATGGACGTGTCCATATGGTTTCGAGGCGTGATGAAGAGATGTGGACGTAAAGAATTGGTCGGAAAGGTCCAACCGACTAGGTTATGAACTCAGGCTGCGACTGAGTCGTGTTTGACTCAAATATGGGAAGTTTTGAGGTTGTTATGATAGGATTTCATGTGGGTCACGAATTTGAGTTGTTTTATGAATGTGGGATACATTTCTAAGGTGTTTGGAAGTCTTAAGATTGCTTCTATCTGCGTATAGAAGAGTCCTAAGCAATTATAGAAAGTTTTGATTCGTGATTTGAGTAGGATTAGAGTCCTAGTTGAGATTGGGTTGGCCTAAGGGCTGGTTATATAAGCAAGGGAGGCCAGAGCTCGTGGGAGACGACTTTTGGGATGTTCCTCTTGTGTTCTATTGAATAAAATTCATAGTTGAAACGAACTTTTGTGCCTTGTTCGCCCGACTTGTTCTAGACAAGTTTTTCTCGTCGAGTTTCTGTACAGCACTACCTTGTTTCGGTGGTTTTATCATTACTCGAGTTTTACAGATCCAATTGATGTGATTCTTTTTGGGTTGTATTCAAAACATGATTATCTATCATCTGAAAAAATTTCACGGTCATTGGATTTGCGGTTTTTTATCTACATGAGTTTCTTTACAGTATTGCAGATCTGTTTTTTACTCGGTACAACAGATTGACCTTTGTTCGATCTTTTAATCCTAACTTGAGTTTCCCTTGACGGATTTGAGTGATTCTTGTCGTGTCGTCTTCGTGACTTGATTCTCTCTGACATATATTACTTTTGTCACGGTGAACCACATTTAGATTAGTCTCACACACGATTTCTTTAACAAATCGTTTTTCTGCTGAGGGGTTTTCATTACTTCCGCTAAAAAGTTTTAATCTACCATTCACCGCCCCCTATGGTAGCTTTTCACGTGATCTTCGATCCTACATAACCATAAATAAGGCGCGACTTATGGCAAAAGGTTACTCACAAGTCGAAGGTTTGGACTTCGACGAAACTATCGCTCCTTTAGCTAGACTTGAGTCCGTTCGTATTTTATTGGCATATGCTACTCACCATAATTTTAAGCTGTATCAAATGGACGTCAAAAGTGCCTCCTAAATGGCCCCATTAAAGAGGAAGTGTACGTGGAGCAGCCACTGGGATTTGAAGATCAAGAGTACCCTAACCATGTGTATAAACTGCGTAAGGCTCTCTATGGCCTCAAACAAGCTCCTTGAGCTTGGTATGAGTGCCTTAGAGATTTTCTAACTAAAAATGGTTTTAAAATTGGAAAATCTGATTATACTTTGTTCACAAAACATTTTGATAATCATCTATTTGTGTGTCAAATCTATGTTGATGATATCATTTTTGGTTCTACTAATAAATCTTTTTTTAAAGAATTTAGCAAGATTATGACAGACAGATTCGAGATGTCGATGATGGGTGAATTAAAGTTCTTCTTGGTGTTCCAAGTGAAACAATTGAGAGAAGACACTTTCATAAGACAAACCAAGTACACGCAGGACATCCTCAAGAAGTTCAATATGGACAAAGCCAAGCCCATCAAAACACCCATGGCAACTAATGGACATCTCGATCTCAACGAAGATGGTCCAAATGAGGATCAAAAGGTATATAGGTCTATGATTGGCTCATTACTTTATTTATGTGCATCTAGGCTAGATATCATTCTTAGTGTTTGTATTTGCGCAAGGATTCAAGTTGCACCTAAAGAGTGTCATTTAATAGTTGTAAAAAGAATTTTAATATACCTTGTGCACACACCAAACTTGGGACTTTGGTATCCCAAAGGATCCAAGTTTAACTTAATAGGATATTCTGATGCCGACTATCCAGGATGCAAAGTCGATAGAAATAGCACATTAGGGACTTGCCAATTTCTTGGCATATCCCTAGTTTCATGGTCATCTAAAAAGTAAAACTCCATTGCTCTTTCTACAGCCAAAGAGGAGTATGTTGCAGCCGGTAGTTGTTCCGTACAACTACTTTGGATGCGACAAACTCTAAGGGATTATGAGTACAATCTGAACCATATTCCACTCCTATGTGATAATGATAGTGCTATAAAAATTACACACAACCTAGTAGAGCACTCAAGAACTAAGCACATAGATATTCATCATCATTTCATAAGAGATCATTCATTAAAAGGTGACATAGTAATCTCACATGTTAGGACTGAAAAAGAACTTGCAGACATTTTCACCAAGTCCTTAGATGAAAAAAGGTTTTGTGAGCTAAGAAACTAAATATACTTGACTCTTGAAATGTGGCTTGAAACACTGCATACCTCGTTGTGATTTCAAAATTTACTCATTTTTGCAAAAATATGACCCTTATCTCGATTTTCTCTTAAAAACTATTTAAATTGGTGAATCTTGGTGAATCATGGCCATTATATGATTGTTGATTGCTTACTGGTCATGTTCATCAAGATTATTTGTGAAATGATGTCCTTTATATCACTATTAGTTCAAACTCCCAAAATCAATTTGTTCCATTCTGTTCTTTCCAGCTGACCCGGACTAATCCAGTGTCAATACCGGACTATTTTGTTGTCTGAGAATAGTTCGGCCCTGGTCCGGCATACCGGACTTGTCCATTCCCTATCGTACTAGTCTGTATTTTTTGGGTTTAACCCTAGCCCATCACCAGAACTTCATCTCCCTACTCTCATAATCGCTTTTGCTCTCTCTCTCTCTCTCTCTCTCTCTCTCTCTCTTCAACCTTGAGGTCCCAAGCCAATTTTTGCAACTAGCCATCAAAGTTGAAGCTTTCTCCAAGGGAAATCCTCTCCTCAGCACGAAGCTTCCCCACTTCGGACTAATCTGGACCCTGCTCCGCTCCTCCAACTCCAATCTTCAAATTTTTTGGTAAAATCTCACTCAACCCTAGTTCTCACCTTTTATCCAATCTTGCTTATTTTTCTTGATTCCTAGGACATACATTACATTTATATATGTATTCCTACTCATTGTGCATCATTCAAGCTAGATTTGTTGAAAATAAGAAGTTGGGGTTCATAGGTCAGTCCGGACTAGTCCAGTGTTCAAGTGTGGACAAGTCCGGTACTTCAGACAAGTCCGCACTCTGAAAACGGCCAAGTCTGGTACCCTAAAAATTTTAACCTCTCAATTCTTATCTGCACAAATTCTACAATCAATTCTTATCAATCCTTGAATTCCCCTATCAGGCACGATGTCGTCAACTTCCGAGTACAGCTCGTTTGATTATGACGAAGAGCGTGCCCATGCAAGAGTGCAAAGAGCCAGAGAGAGGGTCATGACGAAGAGGCACATCCACAATGTTCACTCCTCTCCCCACGATGATGGTCTTCCTAAGAAGAGGAGAGTGGTAGTGAAGAAGCCTCTGAACAAGGAAGGTGTTGGCAGCTCGTCGGCACCTAAGAGAAGTCTCAACAAGGGCAAAGGACTGACTAGTGGTCCTATTGGCCCATTGAAGATGAAGGCTCATATTCACTGCAAATCAAGTGATGATTTTACTGGAAAAGTAAATGAACTGGCTAACAAATACAAGAAGATTGAGGTCTATGAGCAGCCTAAATTGTCAGCCGACCCAAGGTTCTGGAGCAACTTTCATGCTGACTATTATGAGCATGTTTACATGAAGGTGAGGAACCCAATGATTGAAAGTCAGTAGGTCAATATCACCTACCTCCAATCCTAGAAGTGTCAAGCCTATCAAGAGGTCCTGGAGGCATTGGAGAGACACAGGTTGAAGGATCGCATATCCTTCTAGTGGGACTAGAACAATAAGGTTATAACTCAGTTTTACTCCACTATCTACTTCGCTTGTGATGATGGGGACAAGATGATATGGATGACACATAGATCCAAGTATAGTGTCACCTATGAGGAATTTTCCAAGAATGTACCTTGGAAAATGATCTCATTATTCATAACTTGAAGCCGCTGGAGAAAGATGAGCTAGATTTCCTCTATGATACAAGAATGCCTTACAAGTCTCCGACTACCAAATATTTGAAGCCATTCTTTCCAGTCTTCAACAGAATTATGAGGAAGACCATAGCTCCCAACGAAGGAGATGCAGGAACCATCCAAGGGACTCTAAGGACCTTGATGAAGGTGATAAGCAAGAGAATGACCTTCAATATCTCTGAATACATATACAATGACATTTTGAACATCTCCATTACTCCAAACAGGTCTTGTGGCTATGAAACCTATATCATGTACATGATTAAGAAGATGACAGGACTAGAGTTTGTCAAAGATGTTCCTCACACGAGCCTAGCCCCAGAAGCCTACATTATACACTGTTCCCTCTGCTCCTACCTCACCTGCAGTGGAACAAAGATCTAAGAGGGCCCATGAAGGCTCAAGGACCCAAGTTGCTACTCCTGCTCCTCCACACTCTAGAGAGTGTTCTAGTGGTGTGCTGAAAATGCTTTCCTCCATCTTTGCATTCTGCCGCAAAGTGGAAATTAAGAAGCACAAGGAAAGTCACTCTAGAGAGTGTTCTAGTGGTGTGCTGAAAATGCTTTCCTCCATCTTTGCATTCTGCCGCAAAGTGGAAATTAAGAAGCACAAGGAAAGTCTGGCTAGGAAGAGACATCAAAGATATGTGAAGACCAACATCAAAGCTATTTGTGAGAAGCTAAACATTGAGCCAGTGGGATCACCTCAGATTTCAGAGAATTCTGAAGAAGACTTCACTGAAATGGCACCCCTCTCAGAGCAAGAGTTGGCATCATTTAGTCTAGATAGTGTCTCCGCTCCTCCTCCTCAGCAAGCACCTGAAGATAAAGAAGAGGATGAAGATAGGACTGGGAGTGAGGGAGGCAATGGCGATGAGTGATTCCACTTATTTTTTCCCTTTTTGGTGCCTTGATGCCAAAGGGGGAGAGCCTGAGACTAGTAGCTTATTTTGTAGCCTTAAGGAATTGTGGTCAAGGACATGTATATCAATTCAAATTATTGTAATCACTTGTGGATGTGCTTACTTTATTTAATGTGTGATGCTTAGTTTAATGTTAATGTGATGATTGTTGCTATAATTGTTAAGTTCTTATCTTTTGCTCATCACATAATTTCATCACACACTCTATAGGCACCCCACCATAAAGAGTGCATATATGTGAGAATTTTCTGTTACTCATATATGCACACTTTATGAAATCAATTGTTACTCTTAATTGTGAAATCTCAATTGGTTGTCATCAATCACCAAAAAGGGGGAGACTGAAAGTGCATCTACGCAATCCCTTGTGGGTTTTGGATGATTGATGACAAACGAATGAGATCCTAATGAACTTGTTGAGATGAATGCAGGTCAACTCAAATGAGATAGTTTGGTGCACTCAAAAAGTGAAAAATCAAGTGATGAAGAAAGAGAAAAGCCCAACTGATGAATGAAGCGCAAAGTAGACTTAATTGCATAGGATCTGTGGGAGAGACACATCCCAAGAGCTCAAATCTATGCGTAGGGGTAAGGGCTTAAAATCAACCTTAAAATTCACTGAGCACCGGACAAGTCCGTTCATGGACCAGACTAGTCCGTTCAACTCTCTGTTGTCTCACTTCACAGTGCATCGGACTAGTCTGTTCATGGACCGAACTAGTCTGATCAACTTTCTGGAACCTCACTTCACAATGCACCAGACTAGTCCATTTATGGACCGGACTAGTCCGTTCAACTTTCTGTAAAATCAATAAATTGTGCACCGGACAAGTCCGTTCAAAGACCGGACTAGTCCGTTGAACTCTCTGATGTTTCATAATACATTGCACTGGACAAGTCCGTTTATGGACCGGACTAGTCCGAGAAACTTTCTGATGTTCCAATTCATAGGGCACTAGACAAGTCTGGACTCCTAATGGACTAGTCCGATATACCTCACACAATTTAGTGTTTCTAGTGTGCTGCTCAATTCACGCCAATTTTTCACAGCACATCGGACAAGTTCGGTCCACAGTTCGGAAAAGTCCAGCCTTCGGGATCCCTAAAGGTAATATTTTTGGAAACACTATAAATAGGAGATCCACAAACCCAAAATTATAACTCTCGCATTCTACTGTTCACCATTAAAACCCTAGCGTTGCCACCTGTCCCAGAGCACAAAAACACATCTCCCCACGCATCTAAGATCCTCAAAAGTGAAATTATTTGAGTATTCAGATTTGGTATTGGGAGATCGTTTTCTACGTATTATATTGACCTCTTGGGGTTTCATCTCTATACACTCTTGCATTACGTGTAATAGTTTTGAGTGTATTCGATCATCTTTTCAGCTGCAATTCTTGTGGGAGCCCTCAACGTGTGAGGTTGCCCTACCAACTCGGTGATTACCTGTGATAGTGGAATCAAGTCGGCCTTGCGTGATGACTTTACGAGGGAAAGGGTTTGAAGAGATTCGGCTCTGTGTGGGCTTCCTCAACGAGGAGTGGATCTCTTTGGTGAGATTGAACCTTAGTAAAAATCTGTGTTTCATGTGTTCCATTGTTTTACTTTTTCAAGTTTCATCATCTAGGGCATTAGAATTGATCAATCAAATAATTTGTGATCCACGTGAGCATTAAGTAATCTTATCTCTTGTTCAAGTTGAAAGAATAGTAATTACATTCCGCTGCAATTTCATCTGAAATTCCTGCATAGTCGCTTAATAGTTTAGTTGAACTAAACAACCGGACTAGTCTTTACCACCAACTGGACAAGTCCGGTCCCTTTGGTATTTGACGATTTAATTATGTGTGCAGGAAAATTTTCAAAGCCTATTCACCCCCCCCCCCTTAGGCCACATTCAGGTTGGCCTAACCTTGTTGCAGCATGGCTTTGGCATTGGAGGGTTGAGTGTCGATGTTGTGTTGCCTCCATGAGTGCCATGAGTGTGGTTACGGAGAGTGTTGTCGATGTCGCTCATCTACACCTCAAGTTCTACCATACGCCCGGTGTCGTCATTTATTCCTTGGCTAAGGTCATGATAACTTCTAACCACAGAGCAATATGGTGCATCCGTCATGTGTTGGGTGTGATCTGCCATTCCTTGGCTATGGTTAAAATAACCTCGAGCCACGAAAAACTAACATGAACCCAACATGTGTTCGGTGTGATCTATCGTTCTTTGGCTTAAGGTTAAAATAACCTTTAGCCACAGAGGAACAATGTGCACCATATGATGGTGGCAATTCCCTTGAGCTTGAATGAGTGCTTAGAATAGTGAGAGCACAGAGATCTCACTTATTCATGACAGCCCATTGGTCCTGGATGGTTTCCATGTCAAACGTCCATCTTCGCAGAGTTATGATTGCCTTCATGATTAAATCCCGATAGGTTTCAACCATGATTGGTTACTCATGGCCAATAGATGATGAAATGGTACCTCCAAATCGACATCTTGTATGCCTACACAGAAATACTACTCTTGCAAGCTTGCCCGCTTTGATAGAGAGAGATGGTTAGCTCTCAGCACTTGTACATCTCAATGAAGAGTAGTCCGACTTGAAGTTTGTTGTGTGACAAACTCATCACCATGGATTTTTGCGTATCCTTCATGTTTGATTCCTTTTGCGAAGTTGAAGTTGGAGTTGAATGAGCTTCACCTTGCTCCTCCATCGGGCCACCATCTTGAGCATTCTGCCACCATGAACTCAAAATGAGATCGGTGAAGGAATATGCGCTTGAATTCCTGATGGTTCGTTGGGCTTGATGAGACCTTCCAACCTTTTTAAAAATTTTGTCTTGGCTGCACTAGCATCAACAACAAACAAAACAACTCGAAAACGGGTTACGTTAGCTCAAAAGCAAATTGTACCCTTTGTCAAATTGTTTCGTCCAACTTGAAACAACCTGCAAATGCAATGAAAATTAAGGGAAATATTTTTGGTTTGAATTAGGAAGATGAATTCAAGTGGTTATTCCCAAAGTTCATATCAAATAAATTTATTTCCTAATTCAAAATTTTAGTCTTATGATGGTTGGAGATTTTACTTTCCAACATGCAAGTGCAAAAATTCAAACATGTTAAATGCAAAAGCAAGGGTTGATGGGAAATTCAAATATGCATTTTAGAAAATCAAATGAGAGATAACTACTAGTAACCTATTGGCAAGGACTCACCAAATTTTTGAAGTCTGATGAGCAGGACTTACCTCTGTCCTGTTTAGCCTGATGATGTGTCGTCCATTCCCAGAGATGAAGGCATGGATGAATTCAATTTTTGGCAAGCCAAACCTCCTTTGGCTACCATATTGGACAAGTGGAGCCCGGGTTCGTCTCTTTGATGAAGACTTGTTGATGTTGCAACTACTTTTCCCATTTGAAGATATTCTTTCATGAACTTGGTGAGGCATGTCCATCTTCCGCCATTCTCTTCTTGGCGACTTAGTGGACTTGGGTCATTTGGATGGCCCTGACTTCTCCATCTTATTAGAATTTCATTGTGGATGACATGACGGGGTCTCCTCATTCCTCATGAAGGCAAATGAGGATGTCCAATTATGGGGTTGTCGCTTTGACCTTCAAGGTATTCTTATGATTCAACCCATACTTGATCTAGGATCAAGAGGCTTCCTTGAGCATAACGACATGTGGACTCCACAATCAAACAAGAAATGATTCATCCACGGTGTCGTTTTGTCCAAAGTTGCACGGGTTTGGTCGAAGTGTAGGGTTCAACAAGTGATTGTGGAACCCTTGTATCTTGAATGCTTTTCAAAGTGGTTTGTCCATGGCCAAATGCTTCATGAGCATGTCATTGATTTCTCCTTCGCCATGGACAAGATACATCGAGGTAGGCTATTTGAAGTTGAATTCGTTTGAATTCAAATTCACATAGCTTCCTTGATCATATTGACTCCACTTTTGACCTGCTTGTTGGTGGTGGTCTTTGGAGTTGTTGTTTGAAAATGATGGATCCCCATGAGTCCTAGGGAAATAAATCCCCCAAGTGTCCCATGTTGACATGGATTTTCACAAATCATGTGAATATTCATGACTTGGATCATCCAAACACTTCCATTTGGCTTGACTTCTTGATTTTTCAATAGGGGGTCAAGTTCTATAGCTAGGACGTCCACCTTGTCAATGGTGTGCATGTCATGCCAACAGAGTTAAAGCATTCATGGATCCACCACTTAAATGGTAACCATCTTCTCAATAAAACCTTCTCATGATGAATGAGAAGAGGTCTCTTCCACCTTCAGCATGAATTTGATCACGGGTCGACAAAGTTAACCTTTTGTAGGAGTGTTGGACGATGAACCAAATATCCACCCCCATGGTGAAGGCAAACCAAGATATCATCATGGAGCCTCCCCCAAGCTTTGGGGATAGATGCCTTTGGCTCCTATTGAAAGCTAGAGAATCCTCCCGTTGTGGGCAACGATGTTGCCCAACATGAAGAATTTGTTGAGGAACGTCTTAAAGTAATAATGGAGTTAAGCTCTTGCATCCTTTTTTGGATTTCCCATATAGTGGGATAACCAAACACTACCCTGTTTTCATACAATGGAAAAAACAAAGAAAGGATAATCCTGTCTAATAACCACTAGTACCTATAACTTAGTCATAAGTGATAGATATCCTTCACTTCCTTTTCCTTAGCAATGGCGCCAGAAATGCTTGTTTGTATTTATTAACACCGAGATGAGATCCGCAAGCACACGAAAGATACCGTTGTAGCATTTCACCCTAGAGTATTCTAAAGGGTATCTTATTTATCCCAAAGCAAGGCGGTGAAGTAAGGTAAACACTAGTCTTATGATCAAGGTATAGGGTACTATGTATTTGTCAGAACAGGGGTAAGATGATAATAGGGGCAGTGTGACACACACCTAAGCCATCTACTCTAAGGATAAGGTTGTCCTAGTGAGGGTTAGACTACGAGAAGGGGCTACTCGTGTTGTGCTCTACTTACTCATATATATATAGCCTAATAGAGCACACATGAGTATGGTAACGGTGAATACTGAGGCTTAGTGGTCCAACATATAGGTCACACGTTTACCCCTTACATCAGGACGATTCCCGCCATGAGCCTGTGCCATAGCTGAACTTGGGGCATTATAAAGCACGGACAGGGCTGTCACCACCTGCCGCCGACCCCTACAAACCCTAGGTCTACAAGACATCCAACGCTACTTAACTATCTAAGCACCACACTTACATGTTATGTAAATACCTTAAGAGTCATGGTACAAATATCTTCTTAAGGCAATGACTAACCTAAACATCATTGAACCAATGTTTGTACCAAGCATTAAAATATTCATATTAAAATAAACATATTAATACCTAATTAGACTATAGCGGTGGTGTATGATGTTTATGATAACAAGATATGAACATTATGACTAGACCATAATAACATCTACACCTATCAAATGCATGGACTCCACAATCAAACAAGGAATGCTTCATCTAAGTATATGAATAAGTAAATACTAGTAATATTAATATAAATCATAATTTCACAAATACAAAAAAGATACATGAGCCATACCTGTCCCAATTTGGACTTCGGACTAGAGGCTCCTCTCTCTACAGCCTAACCTCCACTAAGGGACTAAGAGCACTAGTGTAACACAAGAGAGAATGCTTGAGTGGTGTGTGTGAGAAGTGAGGCACCCCCCTATTTATACACGGAGTAGAGGCGGTTCCCGCTGCAATTAGCACGTTAGTCTTCACCGCCTTCAGGGAGTCATGAGAAGCCAACACATGGAGGAAGACCGAGTTTGGTGCCAGGGCCAAGTCGGTCGACTAGGGGAGTTGACCGACCTGGTCCTGGCCCCCCTTTGGGTGTGCTTTGTTGGGGTGACTTCTAGGTGGGCCCTTACACCCTTCCCGAGTGATACACCATTTGATATTCTCGGATACGCCTCGGAATGAGTAATGAATCCATGTGGTGCCACGTGCCATCATGTGATTGGCTGGGTGGCACTTTTTATGATTGTTCCCCTCATTCTCCATCATTTCTGCATAAAAATTCCTACATGCCTATTTCTCCAAGTACAAGTGGAATTTTGTTAAATCTAACTACAATGTATGTAAGAAATGTATTTATTCCCTAACATAATTAAGTTATATTAACGGTCGAAATCGGTATATAACGACTGTCAATAAGAATCATAATACACAGTTTGCTCAAAAGAACAATAGCAGCAAAGCTAGAAGGAGAGCACCTATCAAGAGGTTAACGAGAGCGATGGCCACGCCCAAGAGGCTGCTCAGGAGAAGAATCATCAGAAAGAGATGATTCCTCGAGAGAAGAGGGTGCCTTAGGAGAAGATGGTTCATCAGACGAAGATGATCCAACTAAAGAGTAGAAGGATATCAGAAGAATGTGCAACTCGTTGAGTGTAGATCTATGTCTTATGAGGCTTCTTAGTGTAGTCAGGAACTAAAGAAGAAGACTCCGAAGAAGACACTATGGGACGCGGCACCAAGTGTGAAGGAGGTACACTAGGAACGAGGTATTTGGAAGGAATACGAACAAAATCGGATTGACCAATAATACAGTAGGATTATCTGAAAAAGGACAAGGATAGAAAGAACGCGTCTCATCAAAGACATCATCGTGTGAGATCCTCATCCGTCGACCAACAGGATCCCAACAATGATACCCCTTATGCTCAGCACTATATCCATGAAAAAAACACACTAAGCGGTAAGCATAGTGCGCTTACGAGGTGCGAGCAACACATAGCACACAAAACCAAAAAGATGAAGGCTGGTATTGTCAGGCGTCTTGCCAGTAAGACGTCAGAAAGGAATTTCACTCTAAAGAGCAGACGAAGGCTGAATGTTAATCAGGTAAGTGGCAGTAGAAACAGCCTCGGCCCAAAAGTGAGGAGGAACAAAGAAAGCAAGCAGAAGAGTATGAGCGGTCTGAAGGAGATGTCGATGCTTGCATTCGACCACATCATTATGTGCATGAGCGTCAGGTCTATAAAACTGGGCAAGAGTGCATTGCTTAGAAAGAACCTAACGAAGAGCATCAGAAAGGTACTCGTGAGCAGAATCAGCACGAAAAACACGAATAGACGTATCAAAATGTGTGCAGATCATAGCCAAAAAAGTTTTATAGATGGACAAAACCTCACTACGATGTTTTATAAAGTAATTACATGTGTGGAAAGAAAAGTCATCTATAAAAATGATGTAATATTGGTGTCCTCATTTGAAAACAAAAGGAGCTTGACCCCATACATCTGAATGAACAAGATCAAACTGGCGCTTAGACACCGACTCACTAGAAGGATAGGGAAGCTGAATCTGCTTCCCTAATTGACAACCCTAACACTAAGCTAAGGACTCAAAACCAAACCAATCCCAAGTCAACAAGATGAACAAAGGAAGATAGGCAAGAGCCACCAATATGTCCTTGACGATGATTCCACTGAGCAAAAGACATGTGGGACGGAGTAGTAGGAGTGGAGCTGACAAGACTAGCGGGCGCAGCAGAAGGAATGTGAAGCTAGTCAAGCTCCCTGAGGTTCTCGGAATCATGACAACATGGGCCAGTCCCAACTAGCTGACTCGTACGATGATTCTGAACATAACAAGACTCAGGATCTAGAATCACCCTACAGTTATGATCAATGAGTTTCCCAGCAGACATAAGTTGCATGGTTAGGTTGGGAACATAGGAAACTTCGGTAATATCAAAAGAGTCAGATAAAAGAGTGCCCTGTCCAACAACTAAAAGAGGAGAACTATCGGTAGTATGAACAGTAAGAGGATGAAAGGAAGGACTCAAAGATGATAAACAGGTGGAATGAGGAGTCATATGGAACAAAGATCCAAAATCAAGAATCCATTTACGAGTACCTGAACCAGAGGTAGAAGTTGGTTCATCAGAGGAAAACTGAGAAGCAGCAGAAGAACCATGCAGAAGACAGAATCACAAAACCGACTGTCCTGATGATATAGAGACAGCAAGGCTACGAAGAAGCACGAGCAACTAGGCATCTATACCAGCAAATCTCCCTTGACATCCTCCAATAGCAACACCAACAGCACCCTTTGAAGAACGACGAGCCTGAGCAACCGCAGTGTGTCGAGTGGCCCAAGAACGAGTAGCATCATGAAGATGAGTCAACTCATTACAAACACTAGCGAGAGCGTCCATAAGAGAGACACAAGGGTGACTAGCGAGCAGCTGAGCACGAAGGGGCTCAAACTCCTCACGAAGTCGGGTCAAGAAGTCATAAGTGCATTGAAGTTCAAGTGCATCCTTCTAACTTTGACAAGACGAACATGTATCCGGTGATAACTGAGTACCAAGAGTGTCAAGCTGACGCCATATAGCAGAAATTTGAGCGAAGAACTCATCCACTGTAGCATCTCCTTGTTGCAACAACTGCTCCTAATGAATAGCAGCAAGATAGGTACACTGCCCAATAGGCTCGTAGCGGGGACATAGAAAAGTCCACATCTGATGTGCAAAATGGAACTCTATTATATGAGCAGCAAGACAATCCTCTGTACTAGGAACAAGAATAGTACCAAATCGAGCATCATCATCCAGCTAAGTCTTGTACACGGTGAATTCAGACTCCTATGAAGAAAGACAAGTCTCGAAATCTGCAAGCAGCTTCTTCTTCTCATCATCGGTGATCTTATATAGGATGACAGGCTGTGAAGGAGCAGCAGGACAAGGTAGGCATTTCAGATCACCCGTAAGGAACTATTAAAGACGCAGACCATGCATATGTAGACGCATGCAGAGAATCCAGTTACGATAGTTAGTGCCATTGAAAAGCAGTAGACAACGAAAGATTGGAACACCTCTGGTTGAAGAAGTCATCCTAACAAGACAACAGGTGACGTCTAGAGCGCAAAATATGCGGTGGCGGGCTACGGCGAGAGTGTCACAGCATTCTCTTATCTAGGAAAATTCTGGAAATTTTTCTATAATTAGTAAATGACTATTAGTGTATGAAACAGTGATTTGGGACACAAAGAAATGACAACAATTTTGTAAAACACTATTAGCTAATAAATAATAATAACGAAGTAGAAAATTGGGAAGATCCATATATAGCCTCCCAACCTGATAAACCCACCGAAATAAATATATAAAAAGTATTAGGGATAATAATTAGAATTAATAATGCAATTAAGTGTTCCACCATATAAGATCTGGTGTAGTAAAATAATTATCCTCATTATAGAGAAATTAATTAACAATTATAATATACTAAAAAGTTATGTCCAACCAATATAGAATATATGAAGTGATAATGTAATTATCACTCCAATAGGAAATAGATTTAATCATCAATAGTTGGAAGAAAATAATATATATACCTTGAATAGGCTAACTTCCTGATAAATAATTATCTAAAGTTCTTGGAATATATTCCTCAACATCTATTATATAATGTAGGTAGTATTGGACTAATATAAACGATGGAATAATGAATTAGCTATCATTCCCATAGGAAAAATCATGTAGATATTCATAATTCGTAAAGTGCACACTGAAGCTTCTAATTAGTCTCTTCACAAATGACCATAATTCTCAAATGAGAGGAAACAAGCAAACGATGAATTAGCGCAAGTAATACTATAATTATCCGAAAGAGTAACTATATTCTAGGATATAAATATACTCAAACGAGGGTTATTGTCCATAAACCACATTTTGATTCAAAATTAAAATTATAATTCAAATGTGCAAGAATTAGGGAGATTATGGAAACACCCTATGAGACAACTCAAACCATATATTCCATATATACAAATAAAATAGGAACTAATAACAAAATAGCATGTAAGCGTAAATATAAACACATGTATGTCAACTTCAATATAAACCCCATAAATAAGTAAATAAAGGAGGACGAAAAATCGATCAAATATTACAACCTAGATTACGACAAAGAAATTCATAAATCAAGTGGTTAATAAATCAATCAAACACAAGTTAAATGCCAATGAATTAGTGTAAACACAATTCAAAGGCAATTCAATGATCAAATTGGGATTCAAACCCAAATGTCAAGATAACCCAAAATAGTGAACTAACTGAGAGTAGTTTAAACCTAATAATAATACCAAAATACAAATATTAGCCAACATGGAGAATACCCTAAATAATAGAATGTGTGCATACAATAATTAGAGTGCCAATTGAGTTCAAAACAGATTTGAATTTAAAACAAAATGGGAAATTAAATTAGAAAAAGAAGGAAAAACAGATAAACATATAAAAGGGCAAGCAGCCCATTTCCCTAGCCGGCCCAACTCTCTCCTCCTCCCCCTTTTCCTTCCAACCTGTTCGGCCCTTTTTTTCTGGCGCGTGGCCCAGCCTAGCCCATCTCGCACCGACCCATCTCCTTCTTCCTCCTTCATTCCCGTTCGAGCCTGATCGTGGATCCGCGAAACCCGCGATGGGACCGCGCTCCGGTGCCATCTGCGCCGCTGGTGCACTCGCCGCACCGCCTCCATCAATCAGCTGCTCCAGACCTGCTTGGTATCATTGCCCCAAAGACCCGCAGCGTGCCCCTGCCAGCCGGCCACTGCCTCGTGTTGAACCGCCTCTTCCACCCCTTTAAATCGACCCCCAATATCACCCGTTTGCTCGAGATGGGCTACCTCCGACACATAATGCATACCACCGAGCTCGCGCAGCCCTCCCTGATCGACTATTCGGAATTCCCCCTTTCTTCCATGCCGTTGGCAACCTCGCTCGTTCCAATGCGTCGGAGGCGAGGTAATTAAATTAAACTCCCCCATTGGTTCCTTATCACATAGGACATGTAGAACACTTGTTACTTGGCCACCTAGTGCACCAGGTAGTAGATCCCAACGACCCCTAGCCGGCACCACCGCAAGCCATAGCCGACGGCGAGCTAGGAATTGTTTAGCCCAACCCTTATTGCCCATTAGACTCACTGTATTCGTTAGGTGGTATAGTTATACTACGTCGAGGTGGAACGCCTTCGGGAGTGGGGACACAACACGCCACCGTCTTCCCCGGCACCATCGGCCATCGCCCACCGCCGTTGAACCTCTCTCGACCTGGACGAGAGCCCCACAACCTCTCACGCACTCTGAAACACGCCCCTAGCAAGCTATATTGTCGAGTTACAGTGAGGACGAGTGGAACGACGCCGCACGCAGCCGCCATGGCCCGCGGCCGGCCACCATCAATGCCATCCGCCATCGGCCACTTAGAGCACCGTCGTGACCCTACCAAGTCCGCGAGTAGCTCCCACGGACAATCGCATACCTGCCCAGCGCACTAGCTCGATGTGAAACCCAGTGCGCACGAGTCTACCAGAGCGCTGTCGCCCACCGCTGTGGGTGCGTCCCCGACCCAGCCGTGCATGCAGATTGCTTGTGCATGTCCCCACGCACCCGCCTTAGACGGCGGACTAGATCCGGCCAACCGCCAGCGAACTCCCTGGCCGCCCACCGCCGCCGTTGCCTCTGGCCGACGTTCGCTGCTGCTTACATGTTCACTTGTGTCGTGCCTACGTGGCACGCATGTGGCCGCCACCCAAGCGCCTAATCAGCGCCACCTCAGAGCCACGCACGCACCACCCACTGGCGCTATTGGGTGCGCCCGGCCCACGTAGACCACATACCTAAGAGCCCGTAGACCAAGCCTAGGTCCATAAAGCAATTCTCCCTGCGCCACTGACGGATGGACCCTCTTTGCCAGCCAAACAAAACGGTAAGGAAACTGCTAGGTGCTCCCACATTGACCACCATGGCCCACAGACAGCCTAACACAGACTAGGAAAATATTGGGTACAACCACACTATGTACATAGAACACTATAAATCCGTTTATAAGTGTAGGAAAAATCTTAGAAAATCTCATAAAATAGTATTGTGATATTTAGAGGATACTAGCAATGAATAGTAGCAAAACAAAATTATCTTAAAAAATAAATATCTATAACATGCTATAAATCATTTAATCAACTAAGAAAATTAAGGTAATTCATGTTTACACTAAAAGAATTTTAATCTCTCCATAAATGACCATATAAAATTTTCTAACAAGATTAATTGAGTTTTATAATATAATGCAAGTGGTACTTGGCTGAATTGAGTTACGGGATGGTAAAATAATTATGGAAGTCCCAAAACAATTAAATAGTTAAAAATTAGAGAACTTGACATATGACCTCTGAATAAAATAATAGGTCCAATAATTAGCTAACATCGCTGGAAATATAATTTGGCATATAGAATATCTTGTAAGTAGTATCTAGCTAACATAAACTAGTGGATATAGAATTACTTATCGCTCTGATAGGAAAATCACATTGACATTCATAATTAGTAAAATGCAGATAAAAGATTCTAACTAGTTTCGTCACAAATGACCTTCTAATTATTCCCAATAATATACATTAGGACAATTAGGATAGTAGTCGACTAAAATAAATTATAGGATGAAGAACTAACTAGTGTCATTAAAGAAAAGTAATTAGAGAGCTATAAGATAATAGAAACTCACATGCAAACTCTAAGGGAAATAATATATCTACTGGTAATTCCATAAAATCCTAACAACTATATAATAAAAAGGTTCTAAAATATGTTCTTGACGTCTAAAACGTATTAAGGAGGTAACTGGTTAAGAAAGGGTATAAATTAAGGATTCGTACACTAGTCGTTATTAAAAATATTGAGTTGGCTCAAGAATACTAGAACATATTCTTGGCCTCTAAAGTAAGTGGGTCTTACATTAGTAGAACATTAGGGAATATACTATTGTGAGGATAGAATAATTATAAAGAAGGCCCATAGAAATTATGTCCACCACAATATACATAATTTAAAATATAAACTAGTGAATTAACCATAATGATCGTGCACCCTTTAAATAACTAGAAGACCCGATAAAACTGTTATGACCTTTTAGTAACCATTTGATTGACCCAAATATTAGTGTTTCCAAATAAACCACTAGTAGAATGATGTATTCTTTGATAAAACATATAAGAAGCTTAGTAATCGCATTATTGAATGATTGTTTGTATTTATTGGAGTTTTATATGGATTTCTTGGATATTTATCGATAAATCATATTTTCTTTGCTTAGCTATGTACTTAGTAATCGAAGAGTTTGTGAAGGAGATATTAAAGACCCAGATCATGAAGAAAAGGACAAAGACTCTAATAAACTATCATAAAGGCAAGATCTAACTCCTTGATCATATTTCACCTATGTTTGCAATTGCACCCATTGGCCTGTTTTGGTTACATAACTGTGTGAATATTTTAAAACATTGCTATGCTATGAACCACTTGAAATGGGCAAGCATGAGCTATGTTGATAACTGAGTATCAGTGTTAGCTACTAGCCAACGATAAATAGTAACAAAATAGTTACTCACTATCAGTGGCTTGAAACAAGACACTGTATCAGTTACGATAATAGCAGTGATTATCACAATCCCCTCCTTAACCTTGAAAACACAACTTCTTGACAACATAACAGTTTCATCACTGCACTATAGTAGTGATGTGAGCACCTCCTTGTTAGTGTTATGCTTAGGAACCCCTGCGATTCGCATTGCGAACCACTACACACTGTATACATGATTATGAAATGTGTTAAAATGCATTTGGTGGTGTGAGATAGGATATGGGTGGGTGATTAATGAACTGTGTATGTGAAAGGGAAGGGTGGTCGAGGCGGGTATGGTGATGGGATACCGCGGGCTCCCTAAGAGGTATACCAGCTGCGGCTGCATATTCGGTGTAACCCACCGATTGGTGCTGAGTACTTTAGTAATAGTATGATGACCATGTTTTTCGGACTAGCCTTGTACTGAGTACTTCAGTTTAGTTCGTTGTTGTGTGTTCCGAACTAGTCCTATTACAAAGGATAGATGGAGCCACCTCACCAACATAAGGACTGATTCATTTGAACTCAACATAGTGATTTCGTACAACCACAGAATCTGTATGGGCGGGACTCGCCCTACCTCTCTGGTAACTGCAACAAAGAGAAAACCAGGAGAGCCATATAGGACACAGTGGACCAGGAAATGGCACAGATACCGAGGGTTGTCTGATGTCTGGTTGGGTAGTGAATGCTCGAATAGCCCCTGCGTCGGGTTGAGGTGTGATTGTGGGGTTACTCGGGGAAAATGGGATGAGCGTTGCGTTACTCTCTGATCCAAAGTACGTAGTATGTGGGTAAAGTTTACAAACTCTGCAGAGTCTTAATCTATCTGGATAGCTATTGTCACAGTCTTGGCACATTATGCTTTGGGCTCCTATTGGTTAGCATTAGTGCATCTCCTTCAAGTGTGTGTGTGGACGGTTGAGGCTGCCGTGTTTTGGAAAAGTGTTGGCATGCGTGCCAGAGTCATCAGGGGCATGGGTCCAAAGACTTATCTAAAAGTGAGGGAACTGACGGGATGGTCTGGAACTCCTCCAGGGGCCGCCAACTATAATAATAGTGATTCAACTACTTCTCCCTCTTATTGCAAAACTCTTTTTAAAGAAAACCCTGCATAAAATGCTTTTCGGCAAAACTAAGCCGTATGGCCTCTCCTTGCTACAAGCCCAAATGCATGAAACATCTCCTCTTGAGTAGTGTTAGGGCTTGCAAAGTACCTTATGTATTCACCCTTGCTTTATATGTGGTTTTATCAGAAGACAAAAAAGCTAAAGTGTGTGAGCATGACGGTTAGGTCTAGTCCTACTTCCCATGTCTGCCTGTTGGCCATGGTGCCGTTCTGCTCCGCTGTTTTTGAGGATTTATCTTTTTGGTGGTCATCCACAACCACGTCCAATGTAATTTATATCATGTTTGTAAGACTTATATTGTTTATAAATAAATAATTGTTGTATGGATCTCGATTTATTCTGTTGTGCATACCAACTACTGATCCAGAGATTAATACGAGATGCACAAGTGGACCCACGGAAGGTGGGTCTTGACAGAGAGTGTATGAGAGAAAGAGGCACAACCAACGGTTTTTTTAGGTTAGGATTACCCTAACCCACCTCAACCCGCAGTGTCACACAAGTGGCGGCGGCCTGGAAGAACACGAAGCCCGAGTCCTAGATTGAGGCGGGACAAAAGAAGGTGGTGCTCCCAGATGTAGTCCTAGGAAGTCGACGCTGCCCCTAGGCACCGAGATTGAGGCGTGTTGGGCCAGCACAGTTTTTGATCGACTGGTTTCCTTGCGGACAGAGTGGCAAGAGGCACCCTAGCGACAGACTCTTCACAACACCGACTCCTGCAAGGCGCACACAGATGAGGCAATGCTGGGAAAAATCGAGGGCAGCTTCGACTTCGAGGAGCTGGCTCCGGTGTCGCGCTGGGTCACGCGCTTAGTATGGCAATTTCGGGAAGTGGTTCCCAGCAACGTCAGCAAGGAAAAAGCCGCACAAAACTAGAAGTTCAGTAGGGGACCGCGACAACCACAGATCAGAGCGCCTGGAACTCGATGCGGCAATCTTCAATGGTAGAAGACACCACGGAAGAGAGAAAAAAAGGCATGATCAAGGCGCATGAAGAAGCGCCATCACAGAGAGGAGTACCAAGATATGTTATTGTAGTAGAGAAAAACTATCCCTAGTTTTTGACTGTGATACCATGGTATGAATAATGAGCTTGTATTGATATGAGACCAAGAAACCCGAATATGTAGAGTATAAGAGAATTACAAATATGCATAAAACACCCTACACAATGAAAATACAAAAGGGCTCCTATATATCTAACATGGTAGACAGGTTGTCCAGCTGATTTCCACTCACACGAGCATGCCCCAGTCAGGAGGACGGCGCGCTATTTTTTAGTGACTAACATTGCTGTGTAAGTACTCTGACCACTGCTCCTTTATCAACGGGTTTTGTAGATGCTACTAATAAACATGTTGTTTCTATGCAACTTCTATGAGTTGGTTGTTGTAGATGCTACTAATCCAAAATCCGAGAACTTTGGCTTCTTTGTATAAGCCCTCAACATAATAGTTACTCCTCCCGTTTCAAAAATTAACTAACCGGTGACAAGTATTATTTGGGGATGGAGAGAGTAGAATGCAACTTAACCAGGTGGCAGTCATATCCTAACAGAGGAAATCGGTAATTTACTGAATAATTCCGGAAAAATTCGCAACTACAACAACGAAAAACAGCGGCAGAAGCACGGGATAAGAATATTACGCGTACTAATTTGTACTCAGAGGAACTGCTGTAGATGTTGCTGCAGATCTGACGATGGTCTGTCGCTACAGCCGTTGGTGGCAACGTTGGGCAACAACTATGATCTCGGCGGTTAGCGACCAGTGATGAAGACCACGAGCAGTCGCGCAAAACGTTTCATAGAAACCTTATTTGCCTCTCGGATAAAGGATCACAAGGACAGACTGTCGGTGTTTGGATCCAGCAGATCTCTCGACACTACCATTGGTAGATCAAGGAGTTGTGGTTCGGTAATGGGCACGCAGAGATTCAAGAAGGTGAACGGCTAGTGTACACAGAGATTTACGTGGTTCGGGTCGCCTGAGTGTAATACCCTACTCCACGGAGTGTGTTGTTGATGTATTAAGCGTGTGAGTCTAGAAGAAGCTCCAGAAGAAGAATCTCGTCTAGCTTAGGGAGTTCAGTAGTGGTCTGGAACCGTCCCTTGTGTATCGTCGACCAGTCCTATTATAGTACAAGGACTGGTTGTTATATCGTTAGCCTAGCCTGACATGTCGCCCCGGTGGTTACACATGCTTGATACACAATAAATGGGGTTAATTACCCTTAATAGCCTGGTAATGGGCCTTTACAGTGCCGTTACCAGTATTAATGGCCATCCGATTGTGTGTCATTAATTTGGTATTAATGACACTTAATCGGGTCTTGAAGTCTTTGATTGCTCCTTGAAGGTCCGGAGCCGTTGGGGCGTCCACCAGCCTGATTGTTGAAGTTGAAGGTTCGACGGTTACCACGTGGCAGCTCCGGAGCTTACCGTCGTGGACGGGTAGTTCCGATGTTGTTGGACACATGTCAGTACCGGAGCTTCCCTCTGTCTGGGGTTAGGTCCGGGGGTGCCATATTGGTATTCTGACCGGAGCTTCCCATGTATGGGTGATAGCTCCGGTCTTATGATACACGTTGCGGCCCTGGGACTAACCATGTCGGGGAAGCAGGTCCGGTTAAGCTGACATGTGGGGCCTTCGGAGGTCTTCAAATCTGGTAGATGGAGTTTCCTTGTGATCTTTGCAATCCCAAGGGGTATCTGGTACGGATGGTACCGACAGTGGCCCCCTGGGCCCACCTTTGGGAGAAACCTTTTGGATGAAGTCATTCCGCTGGAGGTGGATCCATTCTTCGATTTCTGAGCCGTGTCTTCAAGAGTCTTTGGTCGTGCCGTTGGCGATAGTTCGCAATTAAACTTCTGCGGTGTGGCGTATCTGGAAGGCAGCAGGTGAGATCTCAGCGTGCGGATCTCACTCAATTGAAGGTCGCCGGTTCCCGATACGAAAATCATATCGGTTCCACGCGCCCTGTCAGGCCGCCGCCTTCGGGTTTCCCGCCTTTCATGATGATAACCGTTCGCTTGGGGTAAGAACCTCGACTTCATCGTCGGGGTGGACCCGGGCCCCCTTGTCATTGGCGGAGTGAAATTTTTGACTGGTATCTTTGGCTCCTCTGAGGTTTCCATCCAGGCATTGCGGGAGCTTACTTAAGAAGGAAAGCACGCACTGTTTGGGATTCTTTACGCCTTCCATTCAATCTTGCTCTTAAACCTTCCAAACTTTCGCTTGCCTTTCCTCTCTTGCCTCGCTGTGCCACGATGGAGTTGGGTCTCTACCAGAGCCGACTGAAGAATGATGATGATTTGAAGAAGGTCCGGGCCCTCATGGGATGGTCCCCTGACTTCTTCAACCACTGGGTCCACGCCTGCAAGCTCCCGTTCGAGAAGGAACACGCCAGCGACATGGTGTACTTCTCCGCGTACGCCATGGTGGGACTGATCCCACCTTTCTCCTTTTTTTTCTTGATGCTGCTAGACTTCTATGGTCTGCAGCTGTACCACCTTGGCCCCCACTCCATTCTTCTGGTGTCAATCTTCGTCCACTTCTGCGAGATGTGGGTGGGCATTCCCCCTGCATTGAGCTCTTCCGCACCTTCTTCACTGTCCAAACTACAGGCAGGAGTGACGAGTACCTTGGCTTCTACTATTTTGTGAAGCGAAAGAAGTGCCCGTACAGGTACTTGCTGTTGTTCCCTTCTGGGAAGTGGGACGACTGGAAGAAGGATTGGATTCTCATCAGGGTGGAGGAGCACAAGAAGCTGGAGCTGCCGGAAGGCCTCCCCAACATCAACACTGCAGTTTGGAGTGAAGCTCCACTGCTGTCGGACGCCTTCAACCTTGCTCTGACCAGTATCCGCCTATTCGTGGAAGGAGGGGTGACTACCTAGGTTGTATTTTGCAACTTCCTGACCAACAGGTGGGCTCCGTTTAAGAGGAGGGAGAAGTTGGCTTGGGCCCTCAACAGTATGCTGGACGACGACTGGATCGAGGCCGGTTTGAAGTCCAACATGGAGGGTGCAACTTTGGAGTTCCACCTCAAGAAGTTCCAGTATGGCATCAACGTCGAGGGTGACGACTTGGCTCTGTCGGCAGCTTTTTTCCCTCTGAACATGGAGGCCAAGTTTAGCAGGGAGCTCCGGCAGATGATGTCGGTGCTTGACGACCTTGGTGTCGTTGAGAGGTGCTCGACCACCGGGTTGGCGATCTTTGAAGCTCCGGAAGGTGGCTCCGTTCCCGCCCCTAAGCCAAGAACCGAAGTCATCGGCAAGGGCAAGGAACTGGCCGAGCCCTCAAGCTGTAAGAGGAAGCATGCTGACAGAAGGTCCGCCAAGAATACTTCTTCTGCGGCATCTCCTTCTCCCCGGAGGGGGAGGTCTACAATGGCGGCATATACTCTAGTAGCGGCATCTTCCCGGGGTGCTAGCTTCGGCCAAGTGACTCCGGTACCAGGGCCGGCTGAGGGCTCCGGGTCCGGAGGTCCTTCCCGGTCGAGAGGGGCCTCAACAAGAGCAACGCCGAGAGCAGCAGCAAGCTCTGGGGGACCGTCCGGGACTACCACGCCAGTGGCTGCTGGGGCCAGTCCGGAGCGTCCGGAGAAGAGGTTCCGTGGCAACTGGTGCGGAAGCCTTCCGAGGTAATTTTTGATTTTTTACCTTAGTCAGTTGTTTTATTGTTAAATGTATTTTGAGTTTCTTCGTCCTTCATCCACAGCGTGCCTAAGAAAAGGGTTGAAGCTCTGGTCCCTGCAGCAGTGGTTGAGGCTGTGTAGGCTGAAGCTCCAGCTCAGATCCCAGCGCCGCCCCAAGAGGTGGCTGTGGCTGCGGCAGCCCCAGCGCTAGCTGTCGTGGTTTTGGACGACTCATCCCCAAAAGCTCTCGTGGTTGCGCCAGACCACGGGAATCAAGATGTACCAGCAGCACCAGCTCCTGAGGTTGAAGCTCCGGGCTTGGATGCTAAGATGTTGGATGCTTCAGCCGCAGAGCCGGAGGTAGCTATGATTCTGGCCCTAGATCCAGATGTTGTTGAAGCCCCGACAGTCGAGCCGGTGGTTGATAAGGTCCCAGCAGTGGAGCCGGGTGTTGATGAAGCTCCGGCACTTGAGCCGGTTGTCGAGGAACCTCCGGCAGTAGAGTCGGTTGCTGCAGAAGTTCCGGTTGTGGAGCGGCCATTGAAGAGGATCTGGTGTCCGAGCGAGTTGCTGTGGAGGTGTCGGCGCTTGAGCCTTTGGTGGTAAAAGTGCCAGTGCCCGAGCCCATGATGGTCGAAGTGCCAGCACCTGAGCCAGAGGCGCAGGAAGCGCCTACGCCGGAGCTAGAAGTAGCTTCTACTCCGACCGAACCTTCAACACCCGCTCAAGAAGCGGTGATCCTGGAGGTGCCCTCTGCTGAGCCAGGGTGCCAAGATGAAGCTGTTGGCCCCCCGCCAGAGGGGCCAATTGTTGATGACCTGGCAGCTGGGCCTTCGGAGTCAATTCCGTAGGTCGGAACTTCTGCTGCAAGCACCTCCTCGGCGGTGACCGAGGCTATCCCGGAGGACTGTTCTAGTGCCATGGAAGCTCAGGGGACCGCTCTTGTAGAGTGGAACCCAATTTTTTTCGTTGAAGATCCGCTGGAGCCAGCGGAGATGACCCCGGCAGGTCCAGACCCGATCCCCCTATCGTTGTCTATTGACAACGCCTGCTCCAGTCTTCGCCAGGTCCAGCTGGCTTTCTACCACGACAGCAAGGCCCCCGAGGAGGAGCGCCAAACCCTTAGGAGGTGGCGCAACCGACTCCATTTCGAGACCAAGCTGTCGCAACCGAGGCTGGCTCATGACAAGGAGTGGGTGTAAAGGGCGAAGGTCCTCCTGGAGTACTGGGGTAAGTTGTTGGATGAGAGGGAAAGCATAACGCGGACCCTCGACAACCAGTCCCGGGCCATCTATGAGCAGGCCAAGGCTGCAAATAGCACAGCGGATGAACGCCAGGAAAGGCTAGCCGCCATCGACGATAGTCTCATCAAGCATCGGGAGGCTCTTGAAGCGCGGGAAAGACGGCTCGAAGATGAACAGCAGAAATTCTTGGAGCTGCGAGACGAAAAATTGGAGGAGCGTTGCAAGGAGGAGGAGAAGAAGGCCTGGGAGCGAGGGCAAGATCTCTACAAGCAGGAGAATGCCATCGCCGCCCGGGAGAAGAAAGTGTGGGGCCGGGAGAAAGATCTGGTCAACTGCCAGAATGAGATCCACCTCCGGGAGGAAGAGCTCAGCAAACTCGAAAGGCAGGTTGCTGAAACGATTCAGCAGAATGCCAAAGAGGTGGAGTGTCTTGCTCGGTAGAGTTCGGAGCTTGCGGCAGCCAAAAGATCCTTGGCGGAGATGCGTGGCGCAAGGGTTGCGGAGTCCCAACAAGTTTGGGACTTCATGGGCAAGGCCAACGACGCGCTGACGCAAAGGGGCTTCAGTCCCGTGCGTCCGGGTGATCCGGAGCCGGAGCAGGACCAGGCGTTGGAGGCACTGAGTTCAGCAGGCAAAAAGCTCTCCAAGATGGGCAATGTCATCGCGGACCAATTGGAAATGGAGGGTCAGTCCCTGGCGAAGAACGTCACAAAGTTTGTGCTGACGTGCTATAGCAGTCGGGAACCTCAATTCCCTCTGGACCCGGTGCTTGAAGGTCCCATCGAAGGAGAGGGTGAAGCCGCCCGAGCCAACGTGTCGGAGGTGGCCCAGAAGGTCGCCCAGTTCTTCCATAGGGTCTAGGACCATCTCTCTATAGCTCCCTCTTGTATTCTCTCTTCTTCTTCTCCAATTTTGTAATCTCTTGTCCCCAGATGAATGAAATCCAAATTTTTGTGAATTCGAATTTCATTTTTTGTCTTCAACACCTTTTCCTTGCTTGCCCCCCTAGTAGATGTACACAATTTGATTGTGAACATGTACCAAGAGGATGTAACAGTTGTTGAAGACTTGCGTGCTTCAAACTTGTAGAATGTAGGTCCAAAGTCTTCGATAGTGTAGGCCCCCTAAGGTTGTCGAAATTTAGTGGCTCCAGCATTGACCATCGTCGGAGCTTAGTAGCTCCAGCAGTAGTCTCCATCAATGCGTAAAGCATCGACAGTTAGCCCTCTGGGGTGTCGGAGCTTGGTAGCTCCGGCAGTGACCTCAGTCAACACATGTTGTGTCAACAGTAAGCTCCTATTTAGAGTCTTTCCACCATCTTCACGTTGACAGCATGCCCCCTAGCTTTACCAGAGCTGAGTAGCTCCAGCGATGCTTTATGTCAATGTTTGGAACATCGACCACGAGCCGCTTGGGGAATGTCGAAGCTTTGGTAGCTCCAGCTTCATTCACCATCGTTATGAAATATTTATTTTTCCTGCACATTGAAGTCAAGAAAAACTGTAAAATCCATTTCCTATCTATAACTTCAGTGCGGCTTACTGTTCCCGAGAAAGTTTTAGGTCAAACACAATCCTAAATACAATCAAGAGTGCCGTCTTGCTTCCTTTAGGAACGATCGTTTCTGGACTTGCCTTACTTCGGCCATGCCGGGGTGTAGATAGAGTGGCGTACTTAGGGTGCATGACCAGGCTAAGTCGATAGCACACTCCGACCCTAGATTGGCTTGGCGGCATTCGAACAAGTAGGCCATCAACAATATTTGAACCCGGAAGGATAGACAATGCAACTTGAATTGTACATGAACCGGTCGAGCTAAAGTTTCTTAAGAACTCCACAACTTTGTTATAGACAAGAAAGAGAAAAATAAAAAATATTGAGCCTGTACAAAGTAAATGCACGTGGAGTCTGTTTTCACACAATGATGTCTTTCATTATAGGACCGGGGTACAGGGAAAACAAGTACACTCTTAGGGTACGGAACCAGGCTAAGTGTGTTTCGTTTCTCGTTTGACCCAAGGTAGCTAGCTACACCTTTAGTTCTGAGACTATGACAAGTGTTGCATGGATGTTGCGGACCTAACTGGTTATGTACGGCTGTCCTCCTGGAGGAGCTACCCGACTCTGTACAATGACTCTATAACATACATCACATGTGATTACAGACTCACCTCCGTGATATTAAGCGTAGAACTTACAGAGGTGCTCAATGTTCCAAGGATTTCGGAGAGGTGTCCCATCCTCGGTTGCCAAGCGAACACATTCGGGACGGGATACTTTGATCACTCAGAAGGGTCCCTCCCAGCTGCGGGAGAGTTTGTTTAACCCTTCTTTGGATTGTATTCTTCGTAGCACCAGATCTCCTTCCTCGAGCTGTTGGCCGTGAACATGCCGTTGGTGATAGCGCTGAAGAGCTTGGCGGTATCTGGCATTCCGAACATCTGCTCGGCACCTTCCCTATTCAAGGAGGTCAAGGTCTTCACGCCGGAGCTGGTCCTGCGTGGCTTCGTCGGAGGTCCGGACCTGGAGTGACCCCAAGGTGATTTCCGGAGGAAGGACTGCTTCAGCTTCGTACACCAGGAAGAAGGGTGTCTCTCCAGTTGACCGGTTTGGAGTTGTCCTGTTGGCCCATAGAGTGGGCGGAAGTTCTTCAATCCATTTGGCTCCATGTTTTTTCAGGCGCTCATATGTGCGCGTCTTGAGTCCTTTCAGGATTTCTGCATTTGCTCTCTTGGCTTGGCAATTGCTTGCCGGGTGAGCTACGGAGGCGTAGCTGACTTGGATGCCGAGGTCTTCGCAGTATCCTTGGAAAGCGGAGCATGTGAATTGGGTCCCATTATCTGTTATGATTTTGTGCGGGACTCCAAATCTGCATACGATGGACTGCAAGAAGTTGATAGCTGATTGCTTGTTTATTGTCACAACTGGAGTTGCTTCCGGACATTTGGTGAACTTGTCAATGGCAACATACAGGAACTTGTAACCTCCGATGGCTCTTGGGAAAGGTCCCAAGATGTCCATCCCCCACACAGCGAAAGGCCATGTAGGAGGTATCATTTGTAGAGGCTGAGCTGGTGTGTGAATTTGCTTTGCATGGAACTGGCATGCTTCGCATTTCTTCACGAGCTTAGTTGCATCCTGAAGCGCTGTAGGCCAGTAGAAGCCATGCCGGAAGGCATTACCAACTGGCGTGCGGGAAGACACGTGGTTCCCACACTCGCCTCCATGGATTTATGCGAGGAGCTTGCAGCCTTCTTACCTTGTGATGCACCGCATTAGGACGCCGTTGGCACCGCGCCGGTAGAGATCCCCTTCTACTAGCTTTTATCTTTTAGCCAATCTGACTATCTGGTCAGCGGATACATCATCATCATGAAGGATATTGTCTTTCAAGTAGCTTCGGATCTCCGAGATCCATGCATCGGAGCTTTCTTTAGCATTTGAGTCTTGCGTGCTGGGTTACTCAGAGCTTCCAGCAGCACCTACGACCCTTGATGGCTGCCATGGTAATAGGGCCATCAAGACCGCCAGCTTCAGGATGTTGGTCTCGCCCCCTTTGCTCAGTTTGGCAGGCTGAGCTGTGGGTTTTGACAACCTCCGGACGAAGGTTCCGTCAGGATCCGGAGCTCCGGTTGATGCTTTCGTCGAGAGTTCATCAGCTTCAGCATTATGGACACGCTGGACATGGTGGAGATCCAGGACTTCGAAGTCCTTTTGAAGCCTCTGGACTTAAAGGAGATAAGCAGCTAGTTGGGTATTGTTATAGGAGCATTCACCCTTCACCTGTTTAATGATGAGCTACGAATGTCCCTTGACCAACAGCTGCTTGACACCGTATGATAGTGCCACCCTTAGTCCATAAATGAGTGCTTCATACTATGCCATGTTGTTGGTCACCTTGAAGTCATGGTGGACCATGTATTTTACCTTCTCCCCAGTTGGAGCGAGGAGAAAGACTCCAGCTCCAACCCCCTGCTTTTGCATGGAGCCGTCAAAGTAGAGGGTCCAGTGAGGTTCAGTGAAGATAGGAGCCTTGAGTTCCGGCTTCTGCTCACTAGGTCCCCCAGGGTTTGATGGAGAGGGGGTACATTCCGCCACGAAGTCTGCCAATGCTTGACTCTTGATCGCTTGTCTTGGGACAAATTCAAGATCGAATTCGGCCAATTCCGCTGCCCACTTTGCAATGTTCCCAGTAGAGTTGGGATTATGCAAGATCGCACGCAGTGGGTAAGAGGTCACTACTGAGATCTTGTGAGCTTGGAAGTAAAGGGGAAGCTTCCTCAAAGCGATGAGAACCGCGTAGAGCAGCTTGTGCACCTCTAGGTATCGAGTCTTAGCATCATGTAGTACTTCGCTGATGAAGTACACTGGGCATTGGACTGTCTAAACCCTCCCGGAAGGGCCCGGAGCTTCCTCCACATCGACCCGGACCCTCCCGGAGGGGTCCGGACCTGCTTTGGGGACCTTCGGGTCCTTGCTGGAGGAACCCGGAGCTTCTATTGGAGTGACTCGGTCATTCCCAGAGGGGTCTAGATCTTCTGGAATAAGTCCCTGTAGATCCAAGTCTGGGGGCTGGGACCCAGACTCACCTTCAGGAACCTCCGGACCCTCCCGGAGGGGTCTAGATTCCTGAGCTTGGGATGGTTCTGGTCTCTCCGCAACCAGGACCATGCTGACAAACTCATTGGTTGCTGAAATGTAAAGCAGCAAGGGCTCACCAAGGTTTGGAGCTACCAAGGTTGGTAGAGTGGTGAGGAGCTGCTTTAGCTCCTGGAACGCCTTTTCTTCTTCTTCAGACCATTGAAATGGTCTAGATTTCCTCAATAGCTTGAAGAAGGGTAGCGCTCGTTCCGCGAGTCTTGAGATGAACCGGCTGAGGGTGGCTAGACATCCAGTCACTTTCGTGACATCTTTGATGCGGACTGGTGGCCGCATCTCCTCTATGGCTTTAATCTTCGCCGGATTTGCCTCTATGCCTTGGTGGTTTACCAGGAAACTGAGAAGCTTTCCGGAGCCAACCCCGAAGACGCACTTACCTGGGTTTCCTTGATCTTGACGACGATGTCATCAACATACAATTCCACTACGTCTCTGATGAGCTCTCCAAAGGTTTTGTACATAGCTCGTACAAATGTTGAAGCTACATTCTTGAGACCAAAAGGCATGGCAGTATAACAGTACAATCCATCTACTGTGATAAAAGAAGTATGTTCTTCATCTTCTCTAGGCATTCTGATTTGATGGTACCCAGAATATGCGTCTAGGAAACACAGTAATTCACACCCGAAGGTCGAATCCACTATCTGATCTATTCTAGGTAGTGGGAATGGATCTTTTGGGCATGCCTTATTCAATGTTGTGTAGTCGATACACATCCGAAGCTTCCCGCCAGCCTTGGGTACAACGACTGGGTTTGCCAACCATTTTGGATGGAAGACTTCTCGGATGAATCCAGCTTTGAGCAACTTCTTCACTTCTTGTCGTATGAAGTTCTTCGCTCTACGGATTGCTTCCGAGGCTTCTAATGTACGGGCCGAGCGTCAGGATAGATCTTAAGATTATGCTCGATCACTTCCCTAGGGATCCCAGACATTTGTGACGATTGCCAGGCAAGCATGTCGACATTAGCCCGGACGAAAGTGATGAGCACGAGTTCCTATTTGTCATTCAGACCTCCCGATATGCGGGTGGTCTGAGCGGCATCGAAACCGATTTGGATGACCTTGACGGGGATGTCGATGTCGCCGCTTGGTTGCACACGAGGTACGGAGGTTGAGCCTCATTGATCAATGCTAAGGGGTTTCGGAGCTTGTTCCTACCTGGATTCTTCCTCCTGCGCTGTAGCAAGCGCATGAAGTTCTTCTAGAGCAGTTACTCCAGCAGTACGGTCTCTGCGGATTCGGAGAACGCCAGCTGGTGTTGGCATCTTCAACACCAGGTAGCCATAATGAGCAGCAGCCATGATTTGTACAAGGCAGGCCTGCCCAGAATGGCGTTGAAAGGCAAGTTGATCTGAGCGACGTCAAAGATCAACTTCTCAGTGCGATAATTCTCCCGATTCTTGAAGGTTATGGGGAGAGTAATTGCACCGAGTGGTGTTATGGCCCCCGGACCTACTCCAGAGAAAGGTTGGGAGGGGCAAAGGTCCGAAGGTCGGAGCTGAAGCTTGACAAAAGCTTCGAAGCTTATGAGGTTCAGCCCCGAACCTCCGTCCTCCATTACATGGTGGAGTTGAATGTTATTGATGGTCGGAGATACCATCAATGGTAGTTGACCAGCTCCGATCATGTTCCGAGGGCATTTTGAGGCATCAAAAGCGATGGTGGTGTCCATCCACTTTCAATGAGGCTCCGCCCTGGCTGTAGGAGCTACTGAGGCCATCTCCCGGCGCATGGTCTTGAGGACACGGCGGGGGTGATGTCCCACAAACCACTAAAGATGGTGTTCATGGTCTTCCGACACTCATTATTGGAGACATCATAGTCGTCGTCGACGAAGGTGTAAACAGCCTTCAAGACCTTTTTAGGGTCCTGGAAGCCCAACTGCTCTTCAGCCGGGGCTTCATCGACTTTCTAATTTCCTTCCCTTTGATGGAAAGGAACTTGTTCCCAATGCTTGTGGTAGCGTTCGGCAAGGTTTTGGACCTCCCAGCAGTCCTCCAAGTTGTGGCTATTTGACTTCTGGATGGGACACCACACTTTGGAGTTGCCATCATCTTCAGAGGACGGTCGAGGTCGTTTCTCGGGGCATGACCACCACATGAGGACTGGACTTCACCCTAACCCTAGAACATTTTAAATAAACCTTTCTACAAAGCTGGGAAGTTATTGATTGCATTGGCAAGGGCAAATTATATGGCAGCAATATAAAAATCAAAACAAATGTAATTTGATTATGTTGCTATGCCTATTAGGTCCTGCCAAAAAGATTCAAATCCAAGGCTCCAAATTTTTCCTTGGACTCATAAATATCTAAATAGCTTCGTAGAAAATTTTCAAGATTTTTGAAGTACATCTTCCATTTGTTTGGACATGTACAAAGGATTCATTTTGCGTCAACATGAAATTTAGCTTTACACTAAACTTTGCCCAAATCAATCCCTAATTTTTCCTAAGACCTTTTATGGTTCAGGGAACTTGGTTTCAAAGTTTGGAGATTTTTGGAACTCAGATACTATTTAATTCAATAAGCTTTATACCCATATTTGAATTCAAATTCGAATTTGCATTTGATGCAAACTATGTCCAAAATGAAATCTGATTGCAGAATTGGATTCCCCATATTTTTCTTTTCCTACCTGTAAATTTTGGGAATTTTTGGACAATGTTTTAGCTGGAAATTAGAGGAGGGGATAAGGGAGAGAGGTGGGGCCCACAGGTGAGACGGTGAAACCGATTCACCGCCTCTGCTTTCCTTCCCCGGGCGACACCGCGACGCTGCATGCCGGCCGTCGGCCGATTCACCTTATCTACCGCGGTGGAGGCTATAAAACCATTCCCCGTCAGCCGAATTCCCTCAATCGTTCACTTTTCACCGCGCCGCTCCGTTTTGTCGCCGCCGCAATCACCCCGTGCCGCTCGACGCCGCGCAGCCTCGCTGTCGATACAAGCATCATCATCCTCTACGGTCTATAGCAAAAAGGTGCGCAACGACCTCATGCAGCTTCTGGTTAAGCTTGAACTCCTATCATGCATCCTAGCTCCGGTATTCTTTAAAATCCCGAAGCACTTTTTAAATGTTGAGGCTAGGTCGTCGGTTTAATTCCGATTGTATGCGCAAAATCTCTTTGATCCAGTTAGATAACATGATCTATGTGGACTAGCGCACCTTCCCTCCAAAAATCAGAAAGAAACATCGACTAATTAGCAAGTTCCTCGAGTTTTCCCCTTCCGCTATGGTTAGAGCGCGGTTCACTGTCGACTTCGGTATTGCCGGCTATGGCACGAGCTCTAGACCCTCCTAAGACCTTTCCCATGCATCCATGATGCTTCCCGAGCTTTCAATCAAGAGGTTTAGCTAGGGAATAGAGGGTCTCCACTTCACCGAAACCCTAACACCCGCCGCCGCCGTCGGGAATAGTTTTCCGGTCACCCCTCGCCGTCGGGAGTTGGTCCATCGTTTTCCCCGTTTGAAAATATGGGGGAGCGGCGAGTCCCGAGGCCTCCCATGGGCCGGAAGCTATCGCCAGCGAAAGCGCCGCCGCGCGCCGGTGAGAACGCCGCCGGTCGAGCGGTGACTCGAGGTGGAAGAAGACAGGGACGCGGGTCCCACTTGCCAGCAAGTGAAAAAGGTGCCAGATCAGTCTGTGGCTAGGGATCTAGTGTGGCCATGTGGGAATCTTTATAACCCCCGGTGTGGCTGGCCCCTGATTGGATGATTTTAAATCCAGTGGGCCCCGGGCGCCAAATTTAAAAGTTGAAATTCCCCTTTTGGTGCAGAACCATTTCCAACTTAGAAAATCCATAAATTTCTATAGAATGCTCCAAAAATATTCAAGCAAATTTTGTTTGAAAGCCCTTGAGCTCTAGTTTCTATCAGTACTAATTAGATTCTGTGAAACTCACAGTTAAATTCTGTATAAAACAATCTTCCCAAATGCAAATGCAATTTTTCCAGATGAACTTGCCATTGGAAAATCCCCAAAATTCACATAAAATGTATTGTCCTATTCTTGACTACCAGAAAAAGTTTGGGAGCCATTGCACCTGTTTAACCCTCTGTATAGTTCAATTACCTTTTTGTATTGTTGAATTTTTGCAAATGTTCAGTTGCTTTATTATATCACAAATTTGGAATGAACCTTCCTTTTGTCATATACTAGTTCCTGTAAAAATCATGGATTTAATTGACCTAATATCATGGTCCTAATTCAGTTACAAACTGACTATTTATTTAAAAGATAAAAATTCAAATATAAATAATTCCAGAAATTCTTGCCAATTTAGAAATTCAATAACTCCTTCATCAAAGCTTAGAAAATTATGAACCAAATTTTGATAGAACCAGGACAACTTCCTCTATCGTGATTATCAACTAGCAGCTATGTTCAAGCTACAGTTTCTTCTTTAAAATTTTTGGAAATTTAATATTGGCCATAATTTTAGAGACAACAATATACTTTGATCATCTCCTGTTCTTTGCAAGAGCTTTGATCATATTCCCTAGTATCTACCATCAAAGTTCCAAAGACAATTAAGGTCCCTATCATAAAATGATCACCATGGATTAAATTATGGTCTTAGTAATAATTATTTTTCAAAGTCATTCATATACATGTTAGATGCATATCGTATAGTGACCGAAGTCGAGGAGGACCCAGAAGCCTTGGAAGAGCACCTTCCAGAGATTAACCCCGACCCTGACCTGCAACCAGGCAAGCCTTGGTTTGCATTTAAGTTGTTTATAAAATTTTACTTTATCACTATGATGATTAGCAAATGAAATGTGCATTACGTTTAGGATTATTGATACTCCACTTGCATGACCAAAAATCGCAGGGATTGGTTGGAACAGATTACAGTTTGACCTATAGTAACTGCTTTGCTAATGTATAGGAAATCCGGTAGAAGACAAGTAGTTGGAATCTACTCGCGAGACATGTAGGACATATCTCACAGGATTGTTGGTGTCGTGCGATGCGACACCCAACAGTATACAAGAACAGAACGAGAATAAAACACAAGACGAAGTCTTTTATTTACCTTACAGCGGAAGTTTTACAATACTAGCGGAAGGAAAGAATTATATATATCATAGCTACGCTCTCAGCACTAGCTATGTAAAAGCAAAGTCACCCATGCCCTGGATGCTTCACACTAGCAACACGCAAGTCACGGCGGCGTGCAGGGTTCCCACTCGGCTGTACACCCTAGAGGGGGTGCGGCCTCATCATCAAACCCTTCATCAACTGTATAACCTGCAAAAACTCGATAACTGCAAACGTGAGCATAAGGCTCAGCAAGACTAACCCGTCTCACTAGACATATGCAAGGGGGACACTAAACATAGGTAAGATGAAGCATAAAGGACTCACCTACAATTGGATCCTTATAATCCGGTTTTAAGTAGCAAATGACATTCTCCAAGCATGGCACATCATGGGTTCCACAATCAAACAAGAAATGCTTTGCCGATGATATGACATGCCCAGAGCACATAATGCTATTACAGCTAAAGTATGGGGAAACTGTAAACTTTAATTGCACTCTCTCTAAATCATACAAGGTTGCAAAGCAATTATAATTCAATACAATATATTTCTCTTACTTCTTCAGTATTTACTACGTCACCGCTCAGTGAACAAGTGGTACTCTATTACCGCGAGGGACGGTGAATGCAATCAGAACACACCCGGACAACACGACACATACGCCGTTCGGAAGTGTCAGCGAGTACACCTGTACCTACATAACACTTCAGTACTAGGCGTATATGGCCACCTTTCACAAGAAACCCGAACGCCGAGCCCGTCTCACCTCCGCAAATAGAATGTCTCCGCACGGAACACCTCATGTGTCTGCCGACCGATTTACACCTTACTGTCCTCAACCCACCCCTATCGATGGTGAGTTAATGGGCCTCGACACCCCAGTTATCGAGTTACGTCAGTTTATTGGATTCCATATATCCATTATGTCTCTGGTACAATTCAAGCTTGTCTGAAGGGGCTGCATACAGACGGGCCTTAATCTACACCGCCAGGGCTATGCGACCGAGACTCAATTCTCGCCGCTTCCTATCCATCCCCTGCCTCGTCGCAGTTTTATTATATTAAGCCATTAACCAATCATGTGAGATATGTCCTACATTTCTCGCGAGTAGATTTAAACTACTCGACTTCTACCGGATTTCCTATACATTCGCAAAGCAGTTACTACAGGTCAAACTATAATCCGTTCCAACCAATCCCTGGGATTTTTGGTCATGCAAGTGGAGTATCAATCATCCTAAACGTAATGCACATTTCATATGCTAATCATCATAGTGACAAAGTAAAATTTTATAAACGACTTAAATGCAAACCGGGGCTTGCCTGGTTGCAGGTCAGAGTCGGGGTTAATCTCTGGAAGGTGCTCTTCCAAGGCTTCTGGGTCCTCCTCGACTTCGGTCACTATACGATATGCATATAACATGTATATGAATGACTTTGAAAAATAATTATTACTAAGACCATAATTTAATCCATGGTGATCATTATATGATAGAAACCTTAATTGGTTTTGGAACTTTGATGGCAGATACTAGGGAATATGATCAAAGCTCTTGCAAAGAACAGGATATGATCAAAGTATATTGTTGTCTCTAAAATTATGGCAAGTATTAAACTTCCAAGAATTTTAAAGAAACTGTAGCTTTAACATAGCTGCCAGTTGATAATCATGATAGAGGAAGTTGTCCTGTTTCTAGCAAAATTTGTTTCATAATTTTCTAAGCTTTGGTGAAGGAGTTATTGAATTTCTAAGTTGGCAAGAATTTCTGGAATTATTTATATTTGAATTTTTAGCTTTTAAATAAATACTCAGTCTGTAACTGAATTAGGACTATGATATTAGGTCAATTAAATCCAAGATTTTTACAGGAACTAGTATTTTACAAAAGGAAGGTTCAATCCAAATTTGGGACATAATAAAGCAACTGAACATCTGTAAAAATTCAATAACTTAAAAAGGTAATTGAAGTATACAGAGAGTTAAACAGGTGCAATGGCTCCCAAACTTTTTCTGTTAGTCAAGAACAGGACAATACATTTTATGTGAATTTTGGGGATTTTCCAGTGGAAGTTCATCTGGAAAAATTGCATTAGCATTTGGGAAGATTGTTTTATACAGAATTTAACTGTGAGTTTCACATAACGTAATTGGTACTGATAGAAACTAGAGCTCAAGGGATTTCAAACAAAATTTGCTTGAATATTTTTGGAGCATTCTATAGAAAGTTATGGATTTTCTAAGTTGGAAATGGTTCTGCACCAAAAGGGGAATTTCAACTTTTAAATTTGGCGCCCGGGGCCCACTGGATTTAAAATCATCCAATCAGGGGCCAGCCACACCGGGGGTTATAAAGATTCCCACATGGCCGCACTAGATCCCTAGCCACAGACTGATCCGGTGCCTTTTTCATTCGCTGGCAAGTGGGACCCGCGTCCCGGTCTTCTTCCACCTCGAGTCACCGCTCGGACGGCAGCGTTCTCACCGGCGCGCGCCGGCGCTTTCGCCGGCGATAGCTTCCGGCCCACAGGAGGCCTCAGGACTCGCCGCTCCCCCATATTTTCGCACGGGGAAAACAATGGACCAACTCCCGACGGCGAGGGGTGACCGGAAAACTATTCCCGACGGCGGCGGCTGTTAGGGTTTCAGTGAAGTGGAGACCCTTTATTCCCTAGCTAAACATCTCGATTGAAAGCTCGGGAAGCATCATGGATGCATGGGAAAGGGGAGGGTCTAGAGCTCGTGCCATTGGCGGCAATACCGAAGTCGACAGTGAAACGAGCTCTAACCATAGCGGAAGGGGAAAACTCGACGAACTTGCTAATTAGTCGATGTTTCTTTCTGTTTTTGGAGGGAAGGTGCGCTAGGCCACATAGATCATGTTATCTAATTGGATCAAAGAGATTTTGCGCATACAATCGGAATTAAATTGACGACCTAGCCTCAACGTTTAAAAAGTGCTTCGGGATTTTAAAGAATACCGGAGCTAGGATGCATGATAGGAGTTCATGCTTAACCAGAAGCTGCATGAAGTCATTGCGCACCTTTTTGCTATAGACCGTAGAGGATGATGATGCTTGTATCGACGGCGAGGCTGCGCGGCGTCGAGCGGCATGGGGTGATTGCGGCGGCGACGAAACGGAGCGGCGCGGTGAAAAGTGAACGGTTGAGGGACTTCGGCCGACGGGGGGTAGTTTTATAGCCTCCACCGTGGTAGATAAGGACGCAGGGGGGTACCTGGAGGCGACCAACGGCCGACGGCACGCTGGCGGCATGCAGCGTCGCGGTGTCGCCCGGGGAAGGAAAGTAGAGGCGGTGAATCGGTTTCACCGTCTGACCTGTGGGCCTCACCTCTCTCCCTTATCCCCTCCTCTAATTTCCAGCTAAAACATTGTCCAAAAATTCCAAAAATTTACAGGTAGGCTAAGAAAAATATGGGGAATCAAATTCTGCAATCAAATTTCAATTTGGACATAGTTTGCATCAAATGCAAATTCAATTTTGAATTCAAATATGGGTATAAACCTTATTGAATTATATAGTATCCGAGGTCCAAAAATCTCCAAACTTTGAAACCAAGTTCCCTGAACCATAAAAGGTCTTAGGAAAAATTAGGGATTGATTTGGGCAAAGTTTAGTGTAAAGCTAAATTTGATGTTGACGCGAAATGAATCCTTTGTACGTGTCCAAACAAATTGAAGATGTACTTCAAAAATCTTGAAATTTTTCTGAGAAGCTATTTAGATATTTAAGAGTCCAAGGAAAAATTTGGAGCCTTGGATTTGAATATTTTTGGCAGGACCCAATTGGCATAGCAACATAATCAAATTACATTTGTTTTGATTTTTATATTGCTGCCATATAATTTGCCCTAGCCATTGCAATCAATAACTTCGCAACTTTATAGAAAGGTTTATTTAAAATGTTCCAGGGTTAGGGAAGTCCAGTCCTCATGTTGATAAGATTAAAACATGAGTAGAAAGAAAACTTTTTAGTGAGGTCAAGTTTATGTGCATAATTATGTTGACCCCCATTATGTTTGATAAATCACTTGTAGTTGAACTTCACATAAATGGAAAAAGTGGGATTTTAAATTCCTCCCCCCTTAAAAGAATCTCGTCCCGAGATTACAAAGGAAGGACAAAAGATAAAGATCTATTGAACATGTGCCGCTAACAAGTCCGAATAGTTCGTTTTAAGATATTCCTCGCTTTCCCATGTGGCTTCTTCAGCACTGTGGTTGCTCCACAAGACTTTGTAGAAATGCAAAGTGCGCCTTCTTGTGGTGCGAGTTTTCTTATCAATGATTTGGGTTGGATGCTCAGAATACATAAGATCTGGTTGGAGAGTTTCCAAATCCTCAATACGTATATTCATTGGGTCTTTGAGACATTTCCGCAACTGAGAAATGTGAAACACATTGTGGACCCCTGCCAGTGACGGCGGTAACTCCAATTGATATGCCACAGGTCCGCATCTTTTGATTATTGCGAACAGCCCAATAAAACGTGGAGCTAGCTTTCCTCTTACTCCGAATCGATGAATTCCTTTCATCGGGGATACCCGGAGATAAACTTGATCTCCAACCTCGAAGTGAAGAGGTCGACATCGTTTGCCGCATAGTTCTTCTGACGAGATTGAGCGGTTTTGAGATTGGCTTGAATAAGAGTACTTGTTCTTCGGCTTCATTTATTAAGTCGATGCCACATACCACTCGTTCACCAGATTTGCACCAGTTCAAGGGTGTGCGACACTTTCGACCATAAAGAGCTTCATATGGCACCATCTGTATGCTAGCCTGGTAACCGTTGTTGTACGAAAATTCCGCCAATGGTAGATGAGCATCCCAATTCCTGCCATGGTGGATGGCACAAGCACGAAGCATATCCTCAAGCACTTGGTTTACCCGTTCGGTTTGTCCATCAGTTTGAGGATGATAAGCCGAGCTTCGAATCAGTTTGGTACCCAATGCATCGTGGAGATGCTCCCAAAAGCGATCAACAAAAATAGATCCACGATCTGAAATGATAGTGCGGGGTACTCCATGTAGGCACAAAATTCTAGAGATATAAAGTTCTGCATACCGCTTTGCATCATAATCCACACTCACTGGTATGAAATGAGCTGATTTGGTCAATCGGTCAACGATCACCCATATTGAGTCGTGCTTATGGAGAGTGGGAGGCAACCCAACAATGAAATCCATGCTGATATCCTCCCATTTCCAAGTCGGTATGCTTAAAGGTTGAAGTTGTCCAGTTGCCTTCATATGGTCGGCCTTAACTCGTCGACACGTATCACATTCGGATACGTATTTTGCTACTTCTCTCTGCATCTGAGTCCACCAGAACTTCTTTCTCAAGTCTTGGTACATTTTGTTACTCCCTGGATGAATAGAATACTTGGATAAATGAGCTTCATCCAGTATCTTCTTCCGAAGTTCCATGTTTCGAGGTACCACTATGCGGTTTTTAAACCAGAGGGTACCTTCATTGTCACATCGGAAACATTTCATCTCCCCCTTCTCTATTCTTTGTCAAATGTGCGACATCCCTTTATCCTCCTTTTGAGCTGCCATAATATCCTCCTTGATAGTGGGAATGAGAGCTAGGTTGTAGAGTGCCCCATATGGAACCAAGTACAGACTAGGTCCATACATACTTCGTCCCCTTCTTCAGAAGCTCCGTCATTGGTTTAGCTATCTTGGAGAAACTGGGAATGAACCTCCGGTAATACCCAGCCAAACCTAGGAAACTTTGAACTTCATGTACAAACTTTGGAGACTCCCATTTGAGTACTTGCTTTATCTTGCTCGGATCAACTGCAATCCCTTCTGTTGATATGATGTGACCTAAAAATGGCACTTGGCTGATCCAAAATTCACACTTGCTGAACTTAGCATATAGCTAGTGGTCCCGTAATCGTTGAAGCATGATACCCAAGTGTTGAGCATGCTCTTCTTCTGATTTTGAATACACAAGGATGTCGTCAATGAAAACCACGACAAACTTGTCCAATTCCGGCATGAACACCGAGTTCATGAGATACATGAAATGAGCCGGTGCGTTGGTCAATCCCAAGGACATAACAAGGTATTCATACAGTCCATACCTCATCGAGAATGTTGTCTTGGGTATGTCTTCTGGTTGGATTCTAATCTGATGATAACCAGAACGAAGATCCATCTTCGAAAATACTTTAGCACCCACTAGTTGATCGAAAAAAATATCAATGCGTGGTAGTGGATACTTGTTCTTGATAGTGACAGCATTGAGTGGACGATAGTCCACACACAGTCTCAAGGTCTTATCTTTCTTCTCTATGAACAATGCATAACAACCCCATGGTGATGAACTTGGACGAATGAAACCCTTGTTCTCAAGTTCTGTCAACTGTTCCTTAAGTTCTGCAAGTTCCGTGGGTGCCATCTTGTAGGGTGGTCTTGAGATTGGCACTGTTCCTGGTACAAGTTCAATCTTGAACTCTATATCTCTTTCTGGGGGCATACCAGGAAGATCTTTGGGAAATACATCCGGGTATTCACATACTACCAGAATATCCTTAAGTTCCATAACCTCGGTATTGTGTGTAGATGAATTCACTAGAATGGCTCTCTCAAGATTGAGTACTTGAGAGGGATGAAGTGGAGAATTTATATATATATTTCAAGGAACGAGATCTAGAATAGCACCATGGTATTGTAACCATGCCATTCCCAAGATGACATCTAACTTCTGATTCTCTAATATCAGAAGTGAAGTAAGATATATGGTTCCATCTAGGTTAAGTGGTATCCCAGGAACCAACTCATTTGTTATTGTTTTCCCTGACGGAGTGCTAATCACATACGGAGTTTTTGTGGAGATTATAGGCAATTGATTTTTAATGACAAAACACTTGCTAATGACATTGTGTGAAGCTCTGGAGTCAAAGAGTATGACTACGGGGTGATCAAAGATAGGGAATGTACCCGTGAGTACGGGTGCGCCTTCCAGAACATCCTCAATGGCGAGGTGGTGGACGTTGCCGAGTCTGGGAACTGGCTTCTTGGGCTGGTTGCGGGGTTGGTTGGCGCCTAGGTATGATGACTGTCCTCCGCTCTGCCTACTCTGCGGGCAGTCCTTGGCGAAATGCCCTGTGCGCCCACACGTGAAACACACGTTCGGGGTTTGACCGGTACAAATGGGAGGACAGAATCCCGGTACACGTGGTGGAGGTGGAAATGCACGTGGGATCATCCCCTGCTGTTGTTGAGGTCGGAAACTGGAGTTGCCGAACTGGCGACCACTGAACATTGGTGGTCGTGATGGCGGTTGCCACCTCTGGCCGGATGGTGATCGATAAATCATTCGGTACTTCTGAGAAGCACCACCCCTGTTGAGGTCGGAAACTGGAGTTGCCGAACTGGCGACCACTGAACATTGGTGGTCGTGATGGCGGTTGCCACCTCTGGCCGGATGGTGATCGATAAACCATTCGGTACTTCTGAGAAGCACCACCCCCTCCAGGGTGTACAGCCGAGTGGGAACCCTGCACGCCGCCGTGACTTGCGTGTTTCTAGTGTGAAGCATCCAGGGCATGGGTGACTTTGCTTTTGCATAGCTAGTGCTGAGAGCGTAGCTATGATATATATATTTCTTTCCTTCCGCTAGTATTGTAAAACTTCCGCTACAAGATAAATAAAAGACTTCGTCTTGTGTTTTATTCTCGTTCTGTTCTTGTATACTGTTGGGTGTCGCATCGCACGACACCACCCAATGAGATCCTCGGATGTTAGGATTCCGGTCTCCAAAGACATGGTATCAGAGCATCATTGGGAACAGTGTACTTGAAAAGAACATATTTTCAAAAAAAAATTAGGGTCTGAGTGAGGAATTAGCTATATGCCCTTATAAGGAGTAATATTAGTTTAAGTTATAAAGGTGGTGAACTAACTTGTTATATTATTCTGTAACGATGCTCCGTCTTCAAGGTAAGAGGTAAGGTACACCGCCGAGAGCAGATCAATCTCGGTAAACTCTGCATACGAGATATGGTATGTGAAATTTCCGTGGCTTAGCACGGAAAGTCAATAGGAGTCTGTGAAGCTTTCAATGTTTCTGAGAACCTATGACACGCGGTACCCCAGCGTGACACAAAATTAGTGGGAGCCCCTGTCGGGTGGTGTATAACCCGATAGTATGCCTCTCTAGAACCATTCATGTTCTATGGGAGCATGCGAAACACGTATGCCCGAGCGTGTATAAGCCGGATCGTATGGGAGTCTTTGCTGTACAGACGTATTTACAGCCATGTACCTCGAGACATGACCTCGCTCGAGGGTGACTCACACTAGAGTCGTATGCAATTACTTTCATATGTATTATTGAGACTGCCTGTCGTGCTTCCCCATAACACCCTTGAGGTGTGAAAGTGTGAAAGGGGATTGTTTGTCTTTTGCGGAATTAACTACGGTAGAAGACCGTGTAGAAGCCGTTTGTGAGAGAAAAATATAGGAACCACCTATAGACGTAACCGGATATACCGGATAGAATTTTCTTTGGTGAGATACGTAGTACCGTTGGTATCAAACATGATAGTGTATCATCCCCAACGACAGAATGGATGCATAATGTTTTGGAAAGTCCAAATATCAGATGCTGGTAGGTTTGGACTCCATAAAAAGGGACTCCGACTCGATAAGGTAGATAGAATCAAGATTCTTGATTTCTGGCTGAAGTTGGCTCGACTTCACTAGGTTGTAATCTTGGTTATCGTATAGATAATATGAGAGTATCATATATGGATGGAAATTTCTTGAAGACCTCTACAACTTTTCTGTTGACCATCAGGGCAGAAAAGTTTGATAATCCGTTGAAATTTGGAGTATACAAAAACTGCTCCAGATGACCCAACCATTGTACCAGTTCCAGAAATATTGCCCTAACTCACTGTAGAAACATCTTCTGCCTTGTTGAGACACATGTGTGAAAACGGCAGAGGCAGATCTACAGGTTTGATGTTTAGAGTTTTTCCAAATTCGAATTTGAGTCAAATCAAATTTTGAAGTCAGAACAGTGGACTGTAGGACTGCTGGTGCAAACCATTCAGTGCAACTGTTTGGTTTGGATAGTTAAAACTTTTAATCCAGAATAGTGATATAGTCACATATATACATTTCCGGAAATCTTAGGAAGTCCTCTATCAACTTTATTTGGCATTCATGATCTGAATCTGGGTATAGCGGTGTCTGATTCCATTTGTCGCAAACTTGGTTCTGGCAGTCCAGAACTTAAAACAGTTTGCACCTATTTGTGAATTCACGCGCAATACCTGTATAACAAACTTTTCAGGGGATAACTCTTTTACTTCTGGATTGTTAACTTGATGTTATACAAAGTTTATTTTGACATTACCTCCAAATATTGTCATGATCTCCCTGTATAAATTGTGGACATCACTACATATACAGGGGAGGTTCTGTAAAAATTTCCAGAAAATATGGGTCAACTTAAAACCTGTATATATTCTATTTCCTAGGTCACATGTAGCTGTATGAGTACAATCTGGAAAGCTTCGAAAGTATACTACAACTTTGGTATTCAACTCCACCTTTGATTCTAATGTTTCCTGTATGAAACTGTGGGATTTGTACAGGGAGGTCAGCTGCAATAGACTGTGATTACAGCTGCAGTTTTGAATTTTTCTTAAAACTGTTGAGACTTGGGAACCTTCTCATTGTTCCAGTATTCATTTTATAGATGACGGAAGTGAGGATGCTGCTACCGGACGGATGGATATTTTTGCTTGCGCTAACCATCCGGGTTTCCCAAGTATGCTACGGGAAGTGCTCCAGCAGTTTGGCTTCATCGAGATGCCATGCTATTGGGGTAGAGAAACGATCGACAGAGGTGTTCGGTCGTGCACCATCTTGGTAGACATCCCGGCTAGTTGACGTCAATATGGATGGGCTCCTTTCTCGGTTACCATCGAGGGGGCTCAGTTAGAGGACACTTGGGCAATCGCTGCAGGCGAAGCACTTATGAAGCTTTGTGAGCTTCATCAGGATGCTATGGCAGGGACTCAATTTGCCCTTATTCCAGTCTGTGATATGGCCGGATTTGAGTGGCAACGTCGTATGATTGCTGCCTATACACCGCATGGCGACACAACCGCAACGACACATGGGACATATGCGGCTGCTTCCAATATGGTAGTTGCTACGCAAGGCACCATTATTTTGAAACAAGTCAAAGCCTTGCGGGAAGCAACAGAGCGGGGTGATACCCTTGATTATATCAACGAGGGTCTACGTTCACTCATAGCCCCAGCAAATCACCGGCTAGATAAATGCGAGAGTCAATTGCATTATGCTCGCATTAGGCTACGGAAAGCTCGTGCCGCACAACGAAAGACTCGCATTGAACTGCAGCAAGCTAGTGGCGAGCTGCAAGCAAGTCAGTTGGAGGTGCAACGACAGCAAGAGCAGCTGTTAGTAGTCACTGAAGAGCGGGACACCGCCATTGAGACAGCTCAAAATTGGGAGTATGAGGCAGGAGAACTGCAGGATAATGTAATTGAGGCCGAGGCACAATTACAACCAGTGGTGTATCCAATGGCCCATAACATACCACTAATTATGGGTGAACAATTGCCTTCGGAGGACGACGAAGAAGAAGAAGATCTCGAGGAACTTGAATACGTCAAATAGGACGTATTGAAGTGGGATGTGGCAGCACTTCTGCCGACACGAGGCAACATATAGTTTAATAGTTGCTCGTGTTTTTGTTTTGTGACCATGTTTGTGGCATATTAAGAGTAGTAGTGTTTATGTCTACAATGACAAGATATGTACGATATCTCATGGGGACCAAGTATAGTAGAGATGTATTTCCATAGTGGGAGTCCATCATTTTGGAGTTTACTACTGTAAACTTGGTCAGAGATAATATATCTTGTATAAAGCTTATACTTTATCAATATATGTTGATGTTGTATATTATCTATCGTGGTCTACCGCATTACTATTTAACTCCGCCTATGTTGTAATGACATAGCCGGTCCCAAGCCCGGGTAGGAGGAGGGGGTTGTGATAGGCTTGGCGAGCCAGCAACTAAACTTAGCCATTCTCATTGGAAATTTGTTGGGGCGTAACCCTCTTAGCGACGCGCCATACCGGAACCCGGGTATGGTGTTAAATGGGCGAGGGCCGGGTCGCCACCGCCTTAGTGGCGCGCCATATCGGAACCCGGATGTGGTGTTAAATGAGCGAGGGCCGGATCGCCATCACCTTAGTGGCGCGCTACATCATCGCCCGAATGTAGTGTTAAGTGAGCAAGGGTCTTTGCATCTTCCTCGACGGATGCGAAGGGTAACGAAGCTAGCCGAGGAAACTAGGTTTCGGGTGGGTAGTTGGAATGTAGGATCCTTGACGGGAAAGCTACGAGAGTTAGTGGACGTTGCGATTAGGAGGCGTGTAAACATTCTTTGTGTACAAGAGACTAGATGGGCAGGTCAAAAAGCGAGAGTGGTTGAGAATACCGGTTTCAAGCTTTGGTATTCTGGCTCGACGGGAACTAGGAATGACATAGGCATCCTAATAGATAAGAGCCTCGAGGATGGAGTAGTGGATGTCTGTAGACGAGGGGATAGGATCATCCTAGTCAAGGTAGTTGTGGGGGACCTTATCTTGAATGTCATTAGTGCTTATGCTCCACAAGTTGGGCTTGACATGAGCACTAAGAGACAATTTTGGGAGGACTTGGAGGATATGGTTAGTAGTGTACCGGTAAGCGAGAAGCTCTTCATAGGAGGAGATCTCAATGGTCATGTAGGTACAACTAACGTAGGTTTTGAGGGGGTACACGGAGGTTTTGGGTGTGGCGATAGAAACCAGGAGGGTAAGGATATCCTAGACTTTGCCGTAGCCTATGACCTATTGGTAACTAACACCCTATTTAAAAAGAGGCTATCTCACATAGTGACCTTTACTAGTGCCCAACATTATAGTCAAATCGACTCTATCCTCACCAGGAGAAGGGAGAGAGGGGCATGTTTAGATTGTAAGGTGATTCCTGGAGAATGTGTTGTTCGACAACATAAACTTGTGGTAGCCGACTTTCGTTTCCACGTGCGTGTGTCACGAGACAAAGGTGTTAAAACCACGAGAACAAAGTGGTGGAAGTTGAAGGATGAAGCGCAACAATCATTCAAAAGGAAGATGATCGCAGAAGGACCTTGGAACGAAGAGGAAGATGCAGATAGTATGTGGGAGAAGATGGCGACTTACATTAGGAAGACGGCTAGGGAGGTGCTTGGGTGGACAAAAGGTAAGAAACTTGTAGATAAAGACACTTGGTGGTGGAATGAAGATGTACAAAAAGATATTAAGGAGAAGAAGGAGTCTTATAAGGGCTGGCATCATGAGAGAAGTGCAAGTAACATGGCGAAGTATAAAGAGGCTAAGAAAAATGCTAGGCGTGTTGTGAGTAAAGCAAGGGGCCAGGCCTATGATGCGCTATATGAGAGGCTAGGGACAAAGTAAGGCGAAAAGGATATATACAAGATGGTGAAACTTCGCGAGAGAAAGGTGAGAGATCTCAACCAAGTCAAATGCATTAAGGATGAGGCAGGCCAAATTCTATTGAAGGAGGAAGAAATTAGGGACAGATGGCGGGACTACTTCAATGGACTATTCAATGACGGGAATGAGAGTATTAGGTTCGAGTTGGATGACTCATTTGATGACATCAACAGACGATTTGTGCAGAGGATACAAGAGTCCGAGGTTAGAGAGGCCCTAAAAAGGATGAAAGGAGGAAAGGCCCACGGCCCCGATGATGTCCCCATTGAGGTGTGGAGATGTCTAGGGGATGTAGCAATAGTATGGCTCACTAAACTATTCAACTGCATTTTTCAGTCAAACAAAATGCCTGAAGAGTGGCGGAAAAGTATTTTAGTACCCATCTTCAAAAATAAAGGAGATGTTCAAAGTTGTACTAATTATCGAGGAATTAAGCTCATGAGTCATACTATGAAGCTCTGGGAGAGAGTGATTGAACACCGCTTGAGGAAAGTGACCAATGTCACTAAAAACCAGTTTGGTTTTATGCATGGGAGGTCCACTATGGAGGCGATTTTCTTACTCCGTCAGCTTATGGAGAGGTATAGGGAGCAAACGAAGGATCTACATTTAGTGTTCATTGACTTGGAGAAGGCATACGATAAGGTACCAAGACCGGTCATGTGGTGGGCACTAGAGAAACACAAAGTCCCAACAAAGTACATTAACCTTATCAAGGATATGTACGATAATGTGGTGACAAGTGTGCGCGTAAGAGATAGTGAGACCGACACTTTTCGTATCACAATAGGGTTACACCAAGGATCAGCCTTAAGTCCTTACATCTTTTCCTTAGTGATGGATGAGGTGTCGAAGGATATGCAAGGGGATATCCCTTGGTGTATGCTCTTTGCTGATGATGTAGTGTTGGTAGATGAAACTAGGGATGGCGTTGATAGAAAATTGGAGCTATGGAGGCAGACCTTAGAGTCTAAGGGGTTTAGACTTAGTAGAACCAAGACCGAGTATATGAGATGCGACTTTAGTGATGTCGGGTGCGAGGATGGTAATGTTAGTTTACAAGGACAAGTAGTACCTAGGAGGGACACATTTCGATATTTAGGATCAATGTTACAAAGCAATGGTGATATTGATGAAGATGTTTGCCACAGGATCAAGATCGGGTGGATGAAGTGGCGACAAGCATCTGGAATCTTATGTGATAAGAAAGTTCCACAAAAATTGAAAGGAAAATTCTATAGGACGGTGATCAGACCTGCGATGCTGTATGGAGCAGAATGTTGGCCAACTAAAAGGCAACATGTCCAACAAATGAGTGTTGCGGAGATGCGCATGCTACGGTGGATGTGCGGTCACACAAGAAGAGACAAAATTAGGAACGAAGTAATATGTGATAGGGTAGGGGTGGCACCGATTGAGGAGAAGCTAGTCCAACATCGCCTACGGTGGTTTGGGCATATCCAGCGGAGACCTCCAGACGCACCGGTTAACAGTGGGATTATAAAGAGTGGAGAAAATTTTAGGAGGGGTAGAGGTCGACCAAGGTTGACATGGCAGGAGGCGGTGAAACGAGATTTAAAGGAGTGGAACATACCTAGAGATTTGGCTCATGATAGGACTGCATGGAAATTAGCAATTCATGTGCCAGAATCTTAGTTTATTCGTAATTTGTTACTCTTATCTTCTTTCTCATTAACCCATTTCTAGAATAAATAAAATGTAGATTTTTTTTACTTTCATCTTATTTTCTATTACTTTTCTTCAAAATTGTTGGGTTTCATTTCTAGCCGACCCCAACTTGTTTGGGACAAAGGCTTGGTTGTTGTTGTTGTTGTTGTTGGTCTACCGCATTACTATTTATATGGAAGGATGAACTTGAGGCAATGAGACTTATGATGTAAATCGATGTATTGCAGCATGGTGCATACACGTACAGCCTCGGAAGTGGGAGGCTCAAGTGGAGGGCAGGGGGATGACACACCACCCCCGGGGCAGAATACGCCCCAGACGCAGCCACCTCCACCACCTCCACCTACACTTCCCATAAGTCTCGCGGAGGTTCTTGCAGCAGTACTCGGCTTGCGCGACGAGCAAACCGAGTTGTTGCAGACCCTTGTACAGCACTCGTCTCGTCAAGGGGGGGGGGGCGACATGCCGAGGGGCCACGTCATTCATATCCGAGTTCCTACTCGGATTCCGCATCGACACATCCGCCGGTCTTCAGAGAGGCCGACGAACCTTTGGAGGCGGACAACTGGCTTCGCACCATTGAAGGGAAGTTTGGTTTACTCGAGATAACCGAACAACAGAAGGCTCTATTTGCAGCTCAACAACTACAGGGTTCTGCTGGTGCGTGGTGGGCAAACTACCTCACCGCACGCCCCGCAGGCTATGTCGTGAGCTAGGTAGAATTCCGGGAGGCATTCCGCGCCTACCATATCGCTCCCGGGATTATGAGGAGGAAGCTTCAAGAGTTCTTGGAGCTGAAGCAGGGAGGAAGGAGCGCTTATGAGTACTCCAAGACCTTCAACCACTTGGCCCAGTATGCACAGGACCAAGTGAACATGGAAGACAGGAAGCGAGAGTGCTTCTACCGGGGGTTGAACCCCATGATGAAGGACAAGCTTGTCTTGTTCAATCACGGCAGCTTTAATGACATTGTCAATGCCGCCACGATCATGCAAGAGGATGCTACTCGAGAGCTGTCCTCAGACAAGAAAAAGAGGAGTGCTCCGCAGGGCAGCGGGGGTGGTGCTTCTCAGAAGTACTGAATGGTGTATCGATCACCTTCCGGCCAGAGGTGGCAACCGCCATCACGACCACCAATGTTTAGTGGTCGGCAGTTCGGCAACTCCGGTTTTCGACCGCAACAACAACAGGGGATGATCCCACGTGCACTTCCACCTCCACCACGTGCACCGGGATTCCGTCCTCCCATTCGTACCGGTCAAACCCCGTACACGTGTTTCACGTGTGGGCGCACGGGGCATTTCGCCAAGGACTGCCCGCATAGTAGGCAGAGCGGAGGACATTCATCATACCTAGGTGCCAACCAACCCCGCAACCAGCCCAAGAAGCCAGTTCCCAGACTCGGCAACATGCTAGTTCCCAGAATCGGCAACGTCCACCACCTCGCCATTGAGGACATTCCGGAAGGCGCACCCTTACTCACGGGTACGTTCTCTATCTTTGATCACCCCGTAGTCATACTCTTTGACTCCGGAGCTTCACACAATGTCATTAGAAAGTCTTTTGTCATTAAAAATCAATTGCCTATAATCTCCACAAAAACACCGTATGTGATTAGCACTCCGGCAGAGAAAACAATAACAAATGAGTTGGTTCCTGGGATACCACTTAACCTAGATGGAACCATATATCTTACTTCACTTCTGATATTAGAGAATCAGAAGTTAGATGTCATCTTGGGAATGGCATGGTTACAATACCATGGTGCTATTCTAGATCTCGTTCTTCGAAAAATATATCTAAATTCTCCACTTCATCCCTCTCAAGTCCTCAATCTTGAGAGAGCCATTCTAGTGAATTCATCTACTCACAATACCGAGGTTATGGAACTTAAGGATATTCCGGTAGTATGTGAATGCCTAGATGTATTTCCCGAAGATCTTCCTAGTATGCCCCCAGAAAGAGATATAGAGTTCAAGATTAAACTTGTACCAGGAATAGTGCCAATCTCAAGACCACCCTACAAGATGGCACCCAAGGAACTTTCAGAACTTAAGGAGCAGTTAACAGAACTTGAGGACAAGGGTTTCATTCGTCCAAGTTCATCACCATGGGGTTGTTCTGCATTGTTCGTAGAGAAGAAAGATAAGACCTTGAGTCTATGTGTGTACTATCGTCCACTCAATGTTGTCACTATCAAGAACAAGTATCCACTACAACGCATTGATATTCTTTTCGATCAACTAGTGGGTGCTAAAGTATTTTCGAAGATGGATATTTGTTCTGGTTATCATCAGATTAGAATCCGACCAGAAGACATACCCAAGACAGCATTCTCGATGAGGTATGGACTATATGAATACCTTGTTATGTCCTTCGGATTGACCAACGCACCAGCTCATTTCATGTACCTCATGAACTCGGTGTTCATGCCAGAATTGGACAAGTTTGTCGTGGTCTTCATTGACGACATCCTTGTGTATTCAAAATCCGAAGAAGAACATGCTCGACACTTGTGTATCGTGCTTCAACGATTACGGGACCACCAGCTATATGCTAAGTTCAGCAAGTGTGAATTTTGGATCAGCCAAGTGCCAGTTTTAGAGCACATCATATCAGCAGAAGGGATTGCAGTTGATCCGAGCAAGATAAAGCAAGTACTCAAATGGGAGTCTCCAAAGTCTGTACATGAAGTTCGAAGTTTCCTAGGTTTGGTTTGGTATTACCGGAGGTTTATTCCCAGTTTCTCCAAGATAGCTAAACCAATGAAGGAACTTCTGAAGAAGGGGACGAAGTATGTATGGACTGAGGCATGTGAGGGAGGTTTTCAGGCATTGGTAAAACACCTCACAACGGCACCAGTATTGGCTCAACCGAACACAACCAAATCTTTTGACGTATATTGTGATGCATCACGGATTGGTTTGGGTTGTGTGTTGATGCAAGACAGATGAGTGATCGCTTATGGATCACGGCAGCTTTGGAATCATGAGCAGCACTATCCGACTCATGATCTAGAACTCGCTGCTATGGTACTAGCATTGAAGATGTGGAGACATTATCTACTAGGTAATCTAGTACATCTTTACACTGATCACAAGAGTTTGAAGTACATATTCACCCAGAAGGACCTAAATATGCGATAGCGTAGATGGTTGGAATTAATCAAGGATTATGAGATTGAAATCCACTACCATCCCGGTAAGGCGAATGTAGTCATAGATGCTCTGAGCCGCAAGTCCCATGTCAACAATCTTTCCATTACCTCAATGGGAGAAGAAGAGTCGAGTCTCTACTTGGTTTCGTATGGGGCACTCTACAACCTAGCTCTCATTCCCACTATCAGGGAGGATATTATGGCAGCTCAGAAGGAGGACAAAGGGATGTCGCACATTCGACAAAGAATGGAGAAGGGGAGATGAAATGTTTCCGATGTGATGATGAAGGTACCCTCTGGTTTAAAAACTGCATAGTGGTACCCCGAAACATGGAACTTCGGAAGAAGATACTGGATGAAGCTCATTTATCCAAGTATTCTATTCATCCAGGGAGTAACAAAATGTACCAAGACTTGAGAAAGAAGTTCTGGAGGACTCGGATGAAGAGAGAAGTAGCAAAATATGTATCCAAATGTGATACGTGTCGACGAGTTAAGGCCGACCATATGAAGGCAGCTGGACAGCTTCAACCTTTAAGCATACCGACTTGGAAATGGGAGGATATCAGCACGGATTTCATTGTTGGGTTGACTCCCACTCTCCATAAGCACGACTCAATTTGGGTGATCGTTGACCGATTCACCAAATCAGCTCATTTCATACCAGTCAGTGTGGATTATGATGCAAAGCGGTATGCAGAACTTTATATCTCCAGAATTTCGTGCCTACATGGAGTACCCCACACTATCATTTCAGATCGTGGATCTATTTTTGTTGCTCGCTTTTGGGAGCATCTCCATGATGCATTGGGTACCAAACTGATTCGAAGCTCGACTTATCATCCTCAAACTGGTGGACAAACCGAATGGGTAAACCAAGTGCTTGAGGATATGCTTCGTGCTTGTGCCATCCACCATGGTAGGAATTGGGATGATCATCTACCATTGGCGGAATTTTCATACAACAATGGTTACCAGGCTAGCATCCAGATGGCGCCATATGAAGCTCTTTATGGCCGAAAGTGTCGCACACCCTTGAACTGGTGTGAATATGGTGAACGAGCCACCCGGAGCTGCTACAGCTGCAGCGGTGGATGTGTCGCCCGATGGCTTCTTTTTGCCGTTGGAATTTTTCTTCTTTTTGCCACTCTCGGAGGTAGTGGCTTTGCCTTTGGAGGATTTTTTGCCATCTTCCGGAGGTGGTTTGGAGTGCATTTCACGGCCCTCCACAGCTTTGGCACACTTGTCTGGCAAGCTAAAGAGCTTCGTGACGCTGGTGATCTCCTTGACCGCAAGCTTCTCCAACATCTTCTTATCTCATACGCCCTGTCTAAATGCCACGATAACAGAAGCGCTAGAGATAGAAGGAATGGTGTTTCGTACCTAGGAGAACCTCTAGATGAATGAGCGCAGGGATTCTCCCCCCTTCTGCACAACTACAAAAAGGTCCAGTTCGGTGCCTGGCCGGGTGTATGAACTCCCAAAATTGGCGGTGAACTGTTGGCACAATTCCTCCCAACTATTGATGGAGTTGTGAGGAAGGATCATGAACAAGGACCTGGCGGTCCCAGTCAAGGCCACTGGGAAGTAGTTGGCCACTACGGCCTCGTTACCTCCGGCCGCAAGGATTGCGGTGGTGTAAATTTGGAGAAACTCGGCGGGATTAATAGTCCCGTCAAATTTCTCCGACATGTGAGGCCGGAACTTTTGTGGCCATCTGACCATGCGTAGATGCATGGCCAGTGCAGAACAGCCTCCTCCTACTCCCTCGGGAGCAGGACTATCTCGAGCCTCTCGCCTTTCACGAGCACACTCGATATGGACACGGCCGTCCTGTTGACGGTAACGGCGATCAAGCTCCGCACGGAGGTCATGAGTTGAAAGCCTGGTCACCATATGAGTTCATTGCGCTCTAGAAGGTAGCGACGTAACTTGCTATGACGCAGCACGCCTCCAAATCTGGGAAGCCTGCGGACCAAGTCTGCCAGACACGATCCGGCGCTGCAATGGAGCCCGCCCCGAAGGAGGAGGACGTTGGTTACTGATGCAATCGGCTGCTGCTGCAACCAGATGTTCCACATCAGCCCTCCACTGCTCCATCGCACCTTGGGATGCACTTGGAGGTGGTGGACGTTGGAGGAGAGCACGCGCTGCATGAAGCGCATGTTCAGGGTTGTTGTTATTCGCCGATGCAGTGACCGACGCTGATGCGTCATCATGCTGCTCAGATTGACGTGCTGGTGCAGGCAGTGGTGCCTCCAGCGGGTTGAACAGCAGGGTTGCCGTTGGATGATCCAGCAGCTGAGTTCACCATACTCAAAATATCGGGTGCCCCCTTCCTGGCGCGCCAACTGTCGGCGTTTGGATCTGGCAGATCTCTCGATACTACCTTTGGTAGATCAAGGAGTTGTGGTTTGGTAATGGGTGCGCAGAGATTCAAGAAGGTGAACGGCTAGTGTACACAGAGATTTACGTGGTTCGGGCTGCCTGAGCATAATACCCTACTCCACGGAGTGTGTTGGTGATGTATTAAGCGTGTGAGTCTAGAAGAAGAAGCTCGTCTAGCTCAGGGAGTTCAGTAGTGGTCTGGAACCGTCCCTTGTGTATCGTCGACCAGTCCTTTTATAGTACAAGGACTGGTCGTTACATCGTTAGCCTGGCCCGACATGTGGCCCCAGCAGTTACACATGCTTGATACACAATAAATTGGGTTAATTACCCTTAATAGCCTGGTAACGGGCCTTAATAGTGCCATTACCAGTATTAAGGGCCATTCAATCGTGTCATTAATATGGTATTAATGACACTTAATTGGGTCTTGAAGTCTTTGATTGCTCCTTGAAGGTCCGGAGTAGTTGGGGGGTCCACCAGCCTGATTGTTGAAGTTGATGGTCCGGTGGTTACCACGTGGCAGCTCCGGAGCTTACCTTCGTGGACGAGTAGTTCCGGTGCTATTGGACACGTGTCAGTACCGGAGCTTCCCTCTATCTGGGGTTAGGTCCGGGGTGCCATACTGGTATTCAGACCGGAGCTTCCCATGTATGGGTGATAGCTCCGGTCTTATGATACACGTGGCGGCCCTGGGACTAACCATGTCGAGGAAGCAGGTCCGGTTACGCCTGACATGTGGGGCCTTCAGAGGTCTTCAAATCTGGTAGATGGAGTTTCCTTGTGATCTTTGCAATCCCAAGGAGTATCCGGTACGGAAGGTACCAACACGGGGGATTTTGTATACTTTCTCTTCCGATTTGAGTATACTACGATAGCAGCGCAAGGAACTCGAATATGGAATAGATATGATCGTAGGATGATCTCTCCTGCCGCGCACGCTCACCATTTATAGAGTCTTCGAGAGACGATTTGATTGTGATCCAGAAGATCCGCATCTGAATCGACTCGGTAGTTATAGACGTGACCGTCTTCAACTTGGACTCAGTCCAACTCGGAAGCCCAAAAGTCCAACTCAAATTTCCGCAACAAAAATAAAAATTGTGCGGGGTGTGGCATGGCGTGGCAGCGAGCGAGGAGGAGGAGGAGGAGCGTGTGTGGGTCACTCCTCTTCTCTCCTCTTCTCTCTCACTTAGAGAGTGGAAGAACAAACTCTCTTATATGTAGGAGTTCCTTCCCTCTAACTTCCCATGTGAGACCAAATATTTCGCACCAACCTCTCTTGCATTAATAGGAATTTGAGATTCATTTTGAATTATTTCAAAATTTCTATTGGGCCTAGCCCAAAATTCCAACATCCTCAACATTTGTACACTAACAACTTATTTTGTAGCCTACACTCCATTCAATGGCTTCGTGGTTCCATACACTAAGATAGAAAGTGGCGTAAAGAAACATTTCCAACTAATTAGTCCAAATGATTTAAAAAAAACAGTTATTCAAATGAAAATGGTGACCAAGTATTGTGAGATGGCACGTGTTGTTGAGATACTCGTGTTGTCAGACCAAAATATATATCATTATTTGTATATTTTGTATCCTCTCCGTTTCAAAATAAACGAACCCTGTTAGTCCAGCCTTTTAAACTAATCAACATCATTGATTTTAAGATAGACGGAGAAGTCTAGCAAGGTGATTGTGCCACAAGTGTCAAAGTCATAAGATTAGTGAAACCGTTACATAAATTTGGTTTAAGATTATTGATGTTGGCTAGCTAGTTCAAGTTTGCAATAGCCAAAATCAACAATTTAGAATCACAGAGGGAGTACTTGATTGATTGTTGGTTCGAGTATGACTCAGTATATAACGGGACACGGGACAATGTTATGGCCATTAGTGGCGAAGGTAGACTTTCACATAGGGTGGTGCCCGTAACACCTATGCCTAATTTTCAAATGATTTAGCTGATCCGTGTGATTTTCTTTCAGCTAATTATTTTTCTGTGCTGGTGCACGAGGGTACCATAACTTGACTTCGCCAGCGACGATCATTCGTCAAATGGGTGATGGGCCATCCAAAACCTGTGGGTGGAATAGCACATAGCAGGTCCGGAATACCTGGGTTAGTTTCAGACACATCTTTGAAGATTACAGCCTGGTAGTTCTTTGGTCTGTGGTCTCCATCCATGATTTTTTAAAATAATATTCGAAATTTACAAAAAGATATACTCGAAGCAAAAAATGACAGTAATAGGTACCTCTCGTCCTCCATAATGCGGACCAAATGGTTTGCTCGGTGGTTGGGTGAACAATTCTCCAGGAGTGCAAAAGTACAAGCGAACACTTTCACAAGCGGACCCTCACGGAATGAATTTGCACGACCACTGGATGGACCATTCAAATTCAATATGTATCACCGGGTGGCCAGGCAAACCATTCGCATACCTGCTGCCTATTTCAACATGTCCGCATTTCTTCTCCAATCCACAAAAATTGGAAGAGAAAACCGAAGCCCAAACTAGTGTTGTTATAGAGCGGCCTTCATCACCAATTCACCACCATCGAAGGAGGGAGTGCCCATGCCTAATGGATTGGAGCCTCCGATGCATTTGTTAAAACTCCTTGCCGGTTTATGAAGTAGCCTTGTTTTAGGGACACATAAGGTCTAAGGCTTTGGATATACGACAACTATGAGTCTGACCCCATCATATTACAATATTATATTTCCGTGATAGTAGATGATAGGTAATATACAAACAATACTGCTCTCTAAAGTTCATATTTATACTCATATTTCATTCGTATGTAATGACACATGTTCTTGCATGCAACCGTCATCGCCTAGTTTTGAGTTCGTGGAATATATCGACCACGAACAATTGATAGAAGACACTGATGACATTCATTGTATGGCCCCGTCTGCTAGACGCAACTTCTTCTATGAGTTGGAGCAAGACACGAGGATTGAGGAGAGCAGAAGGGGATGGCTCAGGCAGAGGAGCGTCACCACAAGTCTCAGGAAGAGCGCAAGCCATGGGATTGAAAGTCGCCTAGAGGGGGGTGAGTAGGCAATATGACATAAAATAATTTAATCAAACGAGATTAAACTTCTGAGACCGGACTAGTCCACTTAGCACGAGGTAAAAACCTAAAAACTTGATTTTTACAAGTTATTTGCGGAATTTAGGACGACGAAGGATAGATGCAATGTTTAGCAACCTATACAACTTGGATTAACAAATGTAATCAATAAGATTGCAAGATTTCAATGAAGAACTATGCGAAGAATGATATGAACCCTAAAAGCAATTCTAGTGATTACAGAAAAGTAAAACAAGAAGAGAGACAAAATTTATCCCATAGTTTAGCTCCACAAAGAAGTCTACATCCACGTTGAGAAGTCCACACAAGGACCTGGTCTCACTTGACTGTCTTCTCACCAAGCCACCACAAATGGCTGACTTGGTTTCCACTATCAACAAAGGGTGATCACCAAGTTTTTGGGACTGCTAACAATTTGAGGCTCACAAAAATGAATACAGCAAGGAGCACACGAAGCTTAACTCGCACAAGCCACAAAACCCAATACCATGTGCAAGACATCAAACTGAGAGCCAAAGCACGATGATCTTACTTCACTCTCCTTCCCAAACCCTAATCTCCTCAAGATTTGGTTTTAGAGGGAAGGTAGGCATAGTAGAAGGCTTTGGAAGGCTCAAGGATGGTTGTGGCAGCGCTAGGGTTCAAGATACTTCAAACAGGAGTCGGGGGTCCCCTTTTATCGAGGTCCCGACAATTGACTGTTGCCAACTACTCAAACCTGGACTAGTCTAGCCCTAACCATGGACTAGTCCGGCCTCTTGGAACCACCGACAATTCAACGTCACAGATCGACAAAAGAGGTGACCTCCCCGCCAAACGTTTGAATTTCAAATGGTCATGGCAACCCGGACTAGTCCAGCCAAAAACGAACTAGTCTGAAGTCGGAGAGAAAGCTTTAGCCCGGCTGAAAACGGACTACTCTAAGAGTTTTCAGACTAGTCCGGACCTTGAGGCAGACAAGTCCGACCTCCTAGGACTTGGCTTTGGGATCTCACACTAAGGCAAAAACGGACTAGTCCGTAACAAAATGGATATGTCCGAACTTGTACAAAAACATTTTGTCCGTCCCAAAACGGACTACTCCGGGGAGTCCGAACTAGTCCGGCCTCTGTGGCGGACAAGTCCGACCTCCTAGGACTTAGCTCCACAAACTCTCAACAAGGAAGAGCAGACTAGTCCGTACCCATAGTTACAAGTGCAAACTCAAACAGAGACCTCTAGTCCGTCTCAAAACGGACTACTCTAGCAACCCGAACTAGTCCATCCTAAGGCACGGACAAGTCCGATTCTTGGGGATTTTCTCTCAAAGGCTTCTCACTTAGGTTTTTCTCTCAACTACCACTTTGAGCCCTCTTTTATGATCTCAATGCACTTTATACACACACTCTCACACTGATATGGCTAGTCTAAACTCGGCACAATAGAAACCCTAATTTCTATGTTTGAGTCTTTGACGCCCGTCTCAACCTTTTCCTTTTTGAGGGATTTTATCTCATTTCAATCGTCACACCAATGCTTAAGATCAACTGAATGTAGGCCTAGAGGGGGGGTGAATAGGCCTTTTTGAATTTTCTCGGTTCCTGTAACACTCAACAACAAAGTCAATACCAGAGATATCGGACTAGTCCGGTAAAGTGCGAACTAGTCCGGTTTTCACGGGCTAAGTTGATCAAGTTCAGTCAATTTGATTGATTCGTTAATGTTTGCAGCGGAAATATAAACTTGAATGACAGTTTAATAGTTGTATGTCAAATTCTATTACAATTAAGGCTCTTGTTCAACAATTTAACTCAAATTGAACAAAGTGAATCAAACCCTAGATTAAGTTGATCAATTAAGATGAAGAACGCAAAAGGACAAGACATACGATTTATCCCGTAGTTCGGCTACCACGAAGGCAACCTACGTCCACGTTGAGGAGCCCACAAAAGGACCGGGTCTTCTCCAACCCTTCCCTCGTCGGATCGCCACGAAGGCCAATCCTCTTCCACTAATCACAAACGGTAAATAACCAAGTTGAAGGGGTGTTCTCACACGTTGAGAGCTCCCTTACCAAGTTGAAGGGGTGTTCTCACACGTTGAGAGCTCCCTTGATTACAACTTACAAAGCCACCAATAACACACTCGAAAATTACAAATTGAAACGCAAGAGTGTGTTAGAGAATCAAACCAAGAGCTCAATGATGTGTGCCAAGTGTCTCTCCAATGATCTAGAAGTGATCTTCAATAGATTGATCGATTTTGCTCTTAATTTTGTGGAGAGAGGTGGTTTTTGAGTCTCTTGGGAGGTGTGACGGTGCTAGGGTTCGAGAGTGTATAAAAGTGGGCCGTGCACCTCTATTTATATGGGGTTTCTAAAAGTGACCGTTAGGGTTCAGAAAGATCGGACTAGTCCGTGGTGGTCACCGAACTAGTCTGGTGTGCTGTGTGTAGCAAACCCTAAGTGTCCAGGAATATCGAACTAGTCCGGTTGAAAACGGACTTGTCCGATTTCACTACTAGAAATCTTCGGACTAGTCCGATTGCCATCGGACTTGTTCGGGCATATGAAACCCTAAGTGTTTAGGATGACAAGTCCGCACTTGGAGGACTTGTCTGATTTAGATCAGTGTGTATATCGGACTAGTCCGTGTAGACACCGGACTTGTCCGAAGTGGATCAGAAAGAATATCGGACTAGTCCGGATCACAACGGACTTGTCCGATTTTGTGTGACTTGTGCATTGTGTTGAGGACTAGTCCGCATTGGGGAGGACTAGTCCGAAGTGGATCAGAAAGATATCGGACTAGTCCGGTGGATACCGGACTTGTCCGATCTAGTGCAGAAAGCGATATCGGACTAGTCCAGCTGATATCGGACTAGTCCGGTCCTGTATAACTTTGTGCATTGTGTGTGTGTGCTTGAAAGTGATTGAGATCTTGGGTGTGTTTCCTTAACACACTCCATACATAATAATCTACTATTTTCTTCTCCTTGAGCTCAAATTCACTTTGCTTCTCATTTCCTTTCTTTTTGGCATTTTGCTCATTTTTCATTATTTGCCTGCATTCATCTCAACAAAAGGATTAGGATCCCAATTGCTCGTCATAAATATTCCAAAACCCACAAGGGAGTCCTAGATGCACTTTCAGTCTCCCCCTTTTTGGTGATTGATGACAACCAATTGAGATTTCACAAAATAAGGCAAAAAATGAGATTTTCATAAAGTATGCACATATGAGTCAAAAATACATCAAGCAACAAGATAATTATCCATATGTGCATTCTTTATGGTGGGATGCATACTAAGTGCATGAATACATTGAGAATGACAGAATTTACATTAATCAACCGATACCACGTGCATATGACATTCCAGGAGCAAAAATGCAGTTTTCATCACATACTCGCAAATAAATTGAGCAATTCATCACAAGACCAAACTTAATATGAAAACAGTGTTAAACTATTACAATCACAAATAAAAGTACAGAGAAGGCTCTCTCCTCGCATTCTCCTCGCATCCTATTACAGCTAAAGCTAAGACTTGACTCCCCCTCAATCTCTCCCCCTTTGGCATCAAGACACCAAAAAGAGAGAGAGGAAGGTCCTAGGTTCTTCACTCTTCGTTGTCTGTCCTCTCATCATCTTCTTCGTCTTCTTTGCTCTCCGCTTGACGAGGATGAGAGGGAGGAGGAGATTAGGGTTTGGTGGCAGCTAGGGTTATGGACACGAAAAATCGGACAAGTCCGGACATGACCGGACTAGTCCGAAGTCATCCAAAGACCTATATCGGACTAGTCCGTGGTATATCGGACTAGTCCGGCCTAACCGGCACTCTGCGGACTAGTCTGCATGGGCGGACTAGTCCGGGTAACCACGGACTAGTCCGTGGTCACCAGGAAAGAATTGCATAGCCCATTCATATATATTTGAAGGTTCAATAATAGAGAATAGAGAGGCAAAACAATTCAAGTAATCTTGATGAATTTGACCAGTAAGCATACAACAATCATACAATGATCAAAATTCATCAAGATCTAATAATTGACATAGTTTTTCGAGAGAAAAATGGAGAGGGATGATTTGCACAATTCAATCAACATTTTTGAAGCAATCATACAGGTATGCAACATTTCAAGCCACACTCCGAGAATCAAGAATATTTAGCTCATTTCGGAGTTCGCAAAAACGCTTTTCATCAAGTGGCTTGGTGAATATGTCGGCCAATTGTTTTTGGATGTTGACATGTGAGATGGTTATGTCTCCTTTCATGGAATGGTCTCTCAAGAAATGATGTCTTATGTCTATGTGTTCAGTCCTAGAGTGCTCAACTGGATTGTGGGCTATTTTAATGGCACTCTCATTATCACAAAGGAGAGGAATATGGTTCATATTGTAACCATAATCCCTTAGAGTTTGTCGCATCCAAAGGAGTTGTGCACAACAACTCCTGGCTGCAACATACTCTACTTCGGCTGTGGATAATGCAATGGAATTTTGTTTCTTAGATGACCAAGAAACCAAAGATCTTCCTAGGAATTGGCATGTGCCAGAGGTGCTTTTTCTATCAACTTTGCACCCGGCATAATCTGCATCGGAGTAACCAATGAGATTGAATTTGTAGCCTTTTGGGTACCAAATACCAAGGTTGGGTGTATGAACTAAATATCTCAAGATTCTTTTTACGGCTGTCAAGTGACATTCCTTAGGGTTGGCTTGAAATCTTGCACACAAACATACACTCAACATAATATCTGGCCTAGATGCACATAAGTAGAGTAAAGATCCAATCATGGAGCGATATACCTTTTGATCGACGCTCGGTCCATCTTCATTGAGATCCAAGTGGCCATTCGTAGCCATGGGAGTCTTTATGGGTTTTGCCTTGTCCATGCCAAACTTCTTGAGTATGTCCTGCGTGTACTTGGTTTGGCTTATGAATGTTCCTTCCCTTTGTTGCTGCACTTGGAATCCCAATAAGTACTTCAATTCTCCCATCATTGACATTTCAAACCTGTCTGTCATAATTCTACTAAATTCTTCACAGAAAGATTGGTTAGTTGACCCAAAAATTATATCATCAACATAGATTTGGCAAATAAAGAGATCATTATCTAGATTCTTTGTGAATAATGTATAATCTACTTTGCCAATTTGAAAACCATTATCAATTAAGAAATCTCTAAGACACTCACACCAAGCTCTAGGAGCTTGTTTGAGGCCATAGAGAGCCTTACGCAGTTTATATACGTGGTCGGGGAACTCTTCGTCTTCAAACCCGGGTGGTTGCTCCACGTACACCTCTTCCTTGATCGGTCCGTTGAGGAAGGCGCTTTTCACGTCCATTTGATACAGCTTGAAATCATCGTGAGTAGCATATGCAAGTAATATTCTAATTGATTCAAGCCTAGCTACTGGAGCAAAAGTCTCATCGAAATCCAAACCTTCGACTTGTGAGTAACCTTTGGCCACAAGTCGTGCCTTGTTTCTTGTCACCACTCCGTGTTCGTCTTGCTTATTGCGGAAGACCCACTTCGTGCCCACTATTTTGCATTGGGTCTTGCCACAAGTTCCCAAACCTCGTTTCTCTTAAAGTTGTTCAACTCTTCTTGCATTGCCACCACCCAGTACGGATCCTTCAATGCATCCTCAGTCCTGCGTGGTTCCAAAAAGGAGACGAATGAGTAATGCTCACAAAAATTAGCTATACGAGATCTAGTGGTTACTCCCTTTTGGATGTCACCGATGATGTTGTCGATTGGGTGATCCCTTTGAATGCATTGGTGTACTCTTGGGTGTGGCACTTGGAGAGTTGTGTGTTGGTGATCATTTTCTTCTCCCCCTGAGTGGTTGCCCTCGTTGATTTGTTGATCATCTTCATATTCTTGTGATTGATCTTGTATCGAAGCTCCCCCTTGATTGTTGATCTCCTCCTGTGGTTCACTTTCCTCTTGTATTTGTGACAATGACTCTTGTGGTCGAACTTCGCCTAGAGCTATTCTCTTCAATGCTTGATAAGGAGCTTCTTATTTACCTAATTCACATTGATCAACTTGCTCCTTTTGGGAGCCATTAGTTTCATCGAACACTAAGTCATGTGCCACTTCAACAAGTCCGGAGGCCTTGTTGAAAACACGAAAGGAGTAAGTGTTCAAATCATAACCAAGCAAGAAACCTTCATCGGACTTTGAAGCGAACTTTGAAGTCCTGGGCTTCTTGTTCGAGATATAACATGGAGAGCCGAAAACTCGGAAATATGAAATGTTTGGTTTGTTACCGGTGAGTAGCTCATAAGGAATCTTCTTGAGTAGTCGATGAAGGTAGAGTCGATTTGCGGCGTGGCAAGCGGTGTTAATTGCTTCTGCCCAAAATCGATCCGAAGTCTTGTATTCATCGAGCATTGTTCTTGCCATCTCTATGAGCGTTCGGTTCTTCCTTTCGGCAACTCTGTTTTGTTGTGGAGAGTATGGTGCTGAAAATTCGTGCTTGATTCCCTCCTCATCAAGGTACTCCTCCACTTGTATGTTCTTGAACTCCATGCCGTTGCCGCTCCGAATACTCTTGATCGATAGTGAGAACTCGTTTTGCGCTTGCTTGAAGAATTTCTCGAGTGTCCCTTGTGTTTCGCCGATGCTTATGTAAGCAATTGGACCAAACAAGTCCATAGGAAGTAGTTCGAGCGGTCTTGTCGTAGTCATGATGTTCTTTGCGGGATGATGTGCTCCAACTTGCTTCCCGGCTTGGCACGCGCTACAAGGCCTGTCTTTCTCAAAAACAACATCTTTCAAACCTCGGATGTGATCGCCCTTGAGGAGTTTTTGAAGATTCCTCATACCAACATGTGCTAGCCGTCCATGCCACAGCCAACCCATGTTGGTTTTTGCAATCAAGCATGTGTCGAGTTCGGCTTTATCCTTGTTGAAGTCAACAAGGTAAAGCTTTCCCTTCAACATACCCTTGAATGCAACGGAACCATCACTCCTCCTTGAGACGGTCACACCCTCGTTAGTGAAAAAGCAATTATAACCTTTGTCACATAATTGAGATATGGACAGCAGGTTATAATCTAAAGATTCAACATGTAAAACATGAGAAAGAGTGTGTTCAGAGGATATTGCTATTTTACCGGTACCGAGCACCCTTCCTTGACTATTATCTCCGAAGTAGATGCCTTCGTTTGGGTCCTCGTTTTCTTCATATTCCACGAACATCCTCCTTTCTCCGGTCATGTGGTTGGTGCATCCACTGTCTAGCACCCATTTGGATCCACCGGAGGAATAGGCCTGCAGAAACAAATTATGCCTTGGTTTTAGGTACCCAAGCTTGCTTGGGTCCTTGGAGGTTAGTTACAATACATTTGGGCACCCACACATGGGATTTTGTGTTCCCATGGCGTGGCCCAGCATAATAAGCATAAACTTTACCAAGATTGTTTCTCATTAATACATAAGAGGCATTAAAGGTTTTGAACAAAAGTTGCTGTTGTTTATGGATCGGACTAGTCTGGGTGACCGGACTTGTCTGGACCACAACCGGACTAGTCTGGTGTTCATGAGAGTTCAGGTTCTTAATTTTCGAGTTACAAGGTTGTGAGGGTCCTCCCTTTCACAGAGGTAATACTTCCCTTGTTATTCTTATGACTTCCAGCATTTTGCTTTCCATCATAAGAGTAACCAATGCCATACTTGACATTTGGAGGTCTTTGGACCAAGTATGCACTACGTGCATAGTTGATCCTCTCCTTGTCAAATATTCCACATTGGGTAGGATTTTTATCCTTTGTGGAAATAGTCTTTTCCTTCAAACTGGTGTTGATTTTACCACATTTGCACATATGAACAAGATTAGTTGAAGTGGGTTGAGAAGGTAAACTTGAAGAGGAGGAAGATTCACTTAGCTTGAGTGACTCAACTTGCACTTCAAGGATCTTGTTAACATTGATCAGGTCATCAAGTTGATCCTTGATTGCAACGTTTGAGTTGGTTAACTCCAAGCAAGTTTTCTTGCTTGAAGCTAGCTCAAGCTCTAGTGAGCTGTTTTTCTCCTTTTCAAGAACTAGAAGATTGTCAAGTTCAACATACTTCTCCTTTTGGGAGATAATCATGTCCTCTTGACGATCAATTAGCCATTCCTTCTCAACAAGTTGGTCAAGTAAAAATTTCATTTTAGCAGCAATTTTTATATCTAATCCAATTAACATATCTTCATCATCACTATCTAGTTCATCATTACTTGAGTAGGAATGCATGGAAGGAGTTTTGATGTTTACCTTGCGTTTACCTTCCTTTGCCATGAGGCAAGTGCCATTTCCATTCTTTGTACCGAGCGTGGGGAAGAGTGCGGGTTTCTTGGACGTGCTTTCAATGGCTATGCTAGCCATCTCTTCTTCATCGGATGATGAGGACTCATCGTTTGAGTCCCACTCCTTTCCAATGTGTGCTTGTTCAGCTTGTTTCTTCTTCTTGACGAATTTCTTCGGTTGAGGCTTGTCTTCTTTATTCTTCTTCTTGTTGTCCTCATACGGGCAATCGACTATAAAGTGGTTATACTCACCACAATTATAGCACGCCCGCCTCATCTTCGGCTTTGTACTCTCCTTGTACTTGCTTTCACTTGATTTTGTTCCTTGTCTTTTCTTCATTGTTCTTTTGAACTTTTTCATGAACAAAATCATATCCTCTTCGTCCAGCTCACTGCTTTCATCATCGCTGTCCTCCTCAAGCTGTGCTTCTCTTGCTTCTTTGGATAGAGGCTTGAGTGTGGACTTTAAGGCAACTCCCTTCTTCTTGGCCGATGTGAGGTCGGCTATTTCTTTGACGTGCTTGGCTTGTTTCTCCATCATTTCAAAGTTGATGATTTTGCCAAGCAATTCATCTGGAGTCATCCTCTTGTACCCGGGACTTTCTCTGATCATAGAGCATAGTGTGACATTGGGAGGCATAAAGGCTCTAAGGATGAGCTTTACAACCTCGTGGTCATTCCACTTCTTGCTCCCATATGATCGAACCTTGTTTACAAGTGTCTTCAATCGGTTGTACATGTCCTGGGGAGACTCGTCTTCCTCAATTGCGAACCTTCCTTGTTCGCCTTCGATCATTTCAATTTTCGCCTCCCGCACATGTCGTTCACCTTCATGGGATGTTTGTAGTGTGTCCCATATTTCCTTGGCAATCTCCAGTCCGTCCACCTTTGTGAATTCATCTCGACTTAGAGAGGAGGTGATTACGGCTGCGGCTTGAGCGTTTCTGTGGATGGCTTGCTCTTGACTTGGGGTGAGCTCTTCGTCGTCATCTGGGATGTCTATTCCTGTGCACACAATATGCCATAAACTTGGGTTAAGGGAAATCAAGTGCATCTTCATATTTTGCCTCCACATGGAGTAATCACTCCCATCGAAGTGTGGGGCTTTTCCAAGAGGAATAGATAGGTAATGGCTGTTGTTTGAATTTAAACGATCATAGTTAAAAGGATATCGGGAGTAGTCGGTGTGACTACTCCCCTTCTTCTTTTCTTCAACTTTAGCTTTCCCTTTGGAAAGTGCTTTCTTTCTGAGGAGTGCTTTCAGCTCCAGCGTCTCCTCGTCATCATCATTGAAGTCTTGAATTGCTTCGAGATACTTTTCCAGCTTTTGGTTCTTGTCGTTGTTCACTTCTTCCTAGTTGTTGATTTTCTGAACTTCCTTCATGTCCGACATGATCTCTTCGAGTGGTTGCACTCTTTCTTGAAGAACCTACTCTGATACCAATTGAATGTAGGCCTAGAGGCGGGGTGAATAGGCCTTTTTGAATTTTCTCGGTTCCTGTAACACTCAACAACAAAGTCAATACCAGAGATATCGGACTAGTCCGGTAAAGTGCGGACTAGTACGGTTTTCATGGGCTAAGTTGATCAAGTTCAGTCAATTTGATTGATTCATTAATGTTTGCAGCGGAAATATAAACTTGAATGACAGTTTAATAGTTGTATGTCAAATTCTATTACAATTAAGGCTCTTGTTCAACAATTTAACTCAAATTGAACAAAGTGAATCAAATCCTAGATTAAGTTGATCAATTAAGATGAAGAACGCAAAAGGACAAGACACACGATTTATCCCGTGGTTCGGCTACCACGAAGGCAACCTACGTCCACGTTGAGGAGCCCACAAAAGGACCGGGTCTTCTCCAACCCTTCCCTCGTCGGATCGCCACGAAGGCCAATCCTCTTCCACTAATCACAAAGGGTAAATAACCAAGTTGAAGGGGTGTTCTCACACGTTGAGAGCTCCCTTGATTACAACTTACAAAGCCACCAGTAACACACTCGAAAATTACAAATTGAAACGCAAGAGTGTGTTAGAGAATCAAACCAAGAGCTCAATGATGTGTGCCAAGTGTCTCTCCAATGATCTAGAAGTGATCTTCAATAGATTGATCGATTTTGCCCTTAATTTCATGGAGAGAGGTGGTTTTTGAGTCTCTTGGGAGGTGTGACGGCGCTAGGGTTCGAGAGTGTATAAAAGTGGGCCATGCACCTCTATTTATATGAGGTTTCTAAAAGTGACCGTTAGGGTTCAGAAAGATCGGACTAGTCCGTGGTGGTCACCAGACTAGTCCGGTGTGCTGTGTGTAGCAAACCCTAAGTGTCCAGGAATATCGGACTAGTCCGGTTGAAAACGGACTTGTCCGATTTCACTACTGGAAATCTTCGGACTAGTCCGATTGCCATCGGACTTGTCCGGACATATGAAACCCTAAGTGTTTAGGATGACAAGTCCGCACTTGGAGGACTTGTCTGATTTAGATCAGTGTGTATATGGGACTAGTCCGTGTAGACACCGGACTTGTCCGAAGTGGATCAGAAAGAATATCGGACTAGTCCGGACCACAACGGACTTGTCCGATTTTGTGTGACTTGTGCATTGTGTTGAGGACTAGTCCGCATTGGAGGGGACTAGTCCGAAGTGGATCAGAAAGATATCGGACTAGTTCGGTGGATACCGGACTTGTCCGATCTAGTGCAGAAAGGGATATCGGACTAGTCCGGCTGATATCGGACTAGTCCGGTCCTGTATAACTTTGTGCATTGTGTGTGTGTGCTTGAAAGTGATTGAGCTCTTGGGTGTGTTTCCTTAACACACTCCATACATAATAATCTACTATTTTCTTCTCCGTGAGCTCAAATTCACTTTGCTTCTCATTTCCCTTTTTTTTGGCATTTTGCTCGTTTTTCATTATTTGCCTGCATTCATCTCAACAAAAGGATTAGGATCCCAATTGCTTGTCATAAATCATCCAAAACCCACAAGGGGGTCCTAGATGCACTTTCATCAACTCAGCTCATTAGTCTATTAATTGTCATCATCAATCATCCAAAACCCACGGGGATGCCTAGATGCACTTTCAAGGATCAATAGGAGTGTGTCGTCGTGGGATGGAGAAGGAGTGCGTCGCCAGGGAGGCATGAGAGGGGATGAGGGAGCACATGCGTGATGAGACTCGTCGCGCAAGAGAATCCAGGGCACATGCTTTCAAGACGAGAACATATCTCTGTTGCACTTAATTGATCATATGTATATTATTATCATTGTAACTTTATGATTCCCTAAGACGTGTTAGGACTAGTTCGGTGCACAGTTAGATTAGTAATCAAGTGTAACATACACACATCATTTGTTTGACAATGTAATTCATTTTTATGTATTAACATTTATGCTAGCTGAGCTCAAGCTATGTGCATCTTGACATTAAAACATGTGAATTGCACTAATACATGCATAAAGACATAAATACACAAATGCATACACATAAATAATATAACAAGACGTGCACATTATTCGTACATAAAGCAGTAATATGCACAACAAAATAGTTCATACATAACTACAAATACAGTGAACAACCATACGATAAGAAAACTAGAAAGGAGAGCAAGGAGGGAAAATTAGGATAATCGGAATCTGCATTAGATTTCATGACGTACTTGGTCATCGGATCCCAATCGAAGAGTAACTTAAATCCTTCGGATCAACCTTCTGGGAGTCTAGAGACATGTAAAATAAACTCTACATACCCTCTTCCAATCTCTCCCCCTTTGTCATCAAGATACCAAAAAGGAAAAGAGAGGAGAGCCCTAAGATCTACTCTTTATCATCGTTGTCATCTTGTTGCTGCTCATTGTTGCTCTCTGTAGCCTCTGGATCTTCGACATCTTCATCATCATATCCTTCTTCGGAGGGTGCTGCCGGGAAGGTGCCACCATCACCCAAATGAGCGAGTTCTTCGGTGGTGAACACGAGAAATGGAGTCAAATCTCCATCACTTTTCGTGGCGGGAGACATGGGAACCTCGAGCTTCTCGCACATCGCCTGGAGGTACTTCTTTTGGCGAAGCTCCGTGCAACGAGTTCCAACTTCCACGTTCCGGCAAGAGGGGAAAATTGCCTTGAAGCACTTGAAGAAGCCACTTACAGATTGTAATGGAGGAGGAGGAGGTGGAGAAGCCACGGGATGAGAGGACGAGGCAGGAGAATCGGCATTCTTCCTTCTTGGTGCAACAGGCTTTGGAGTAGGAATCTAAGGACGAAGTGTTCTATGAGTGATATTTGTCTTAAAGGTCAGCCCGGACACCTTCTCGATCATTTTCATAATATAAGGTGCATAGCCACATGATCGGTTGGGTGTGTGAGAGATGTTGAAGATGTCATCAAAGATATAGTCCACCACATTGAATCCGACATCTCCATCAATAAGCACCAGTAGATGTCTAAAATTGCCTTGAATGATGCCTGCATCTCCATCCTTGGGGGCTATTGTCTTCCAGAGCACACGGTTGACAAAAACATGTTATTAGTGGGCCAACATGAAAAAGGACATAGCTGAGTATGTAGCTCTGTGTGATGTGTGCCAACGAGTCAAAGTTGAACATCAAAGGCCAGTTGGATTGTTGCAACCATAGAAGATTCTAGAATGGAAGTGGGAAGAAATCGATATGGACTTCATAGTTGGATTACCTCGGACCCAGTCTGGCTATGACTCAATATGCGTTATTGTGGGTTGGTTGACCAAATCAGTTCATTTTATTCCTGTCAAGACCATGTATACCACCGCGAAGCTAGCAGAATTGTATATGGATCATATTGTGTGCCGACATGGAGTTCCGAAGAAAATAGTCCCGTGCTGAGGTTCTCAATTCACCTCTAGGTTCTGGCAGAAACTGCATGAAGCTATGGGTACAAGGTTAAATTTCAGCTTCGCATATCATCCACAAACCGATGGGCAAACCGAGAGGACCAACCAAATATTAGAAGATATGTTGAGAGCTTGGGCCTTGAAGCACGGACGCGGCTGGGACAAGAGCTTGTTGCATGCTGAGTTTTCCTACAATAACAGTTAACAAGCCAGCTTGAAGATGTCGCCATATGAAGCACTACATAAAAGGACGTGTAGGGCACCTTTGTTTTTGAATGAGACGGGATAAACTCAAGTATTTGGCCCTGATGTGTTGCAAGAAGCTGGAAAGCAAGTTTGGACAATCCGCAAAAATTTGAGGGCTACTCAATCAAGACAAAAGGGCTATGCAGATAATAAGCGGAGAAACTTAGCCTTTGAAGTGGGAGACTTTGTATATCTCAAAGTATCACCTATGGGAGGTCATAAGCGATTTAGTGTTAGGGGCAAGTTGGCACCTCGCTATATTGGACCATTCAAGATTTTGGGCAAATGTGGAGAAGTGGCATATAAGTTGGAGATGCCAGCACATCTTTCTGATGTTTTGATGTGTTACATGTTTCTCAGCTCAAGAAGTGCTTAAGGGTACAGGAAAAGCAAGTGTCAATAGAAGAATTGGAGTTGGAGGCAGATTCGACATATGCGGAGCATCCTGTCAAAATTTTGGAAAGCAAGGAGATGGTCATAAGAAACAAGGTGATTTGATGGTGAAAAGTACAATGGAAGCATCATGCAGAATCGGAAGCAACTTGGGAGCTGGAAGAAGAGATCAAGAAAGAATTTCCCTATCTCTTCTCTTCTACGTCGAATCTCGAGGGCAAGATTCATTTTAAAGGGGGTAGGTTTGTAAAACCATCATTTTCATCCCATGTATTGCATATATTCTTATACATGTTTAGCATTAAGCAACACAGAAGGGATAAATTTAAAATAAATTATAATCATACAAGCAAATAAAAACCAGTTGTAGTGCGGACTTGTCCGGATTTGGACCTCGGACTAATCCGTCTAACTCTCTGTTGTTCTCCCTGGGTAGGGAGGACTTGACCGGTTTGGACCCCGGACTAGTCCGGTTTTGCTCTCTGTTGTCTTTTGGACTTTTCTGTGAATGATACGGACTAGTCCAAAAATGTTTCTGATGTTTTCCTATGTCATACCCCGTACATGTCCGACCTAGCACCGGACATGTCCGTTCAACTTTCTGTATCTTCGAAATAACTCCGAACGGACTTGTCTGGCTTGACACCGTACTTATCTGTTCAACTTTCTGACTTCCAACGGACTAGTCAGACCCCTAGCAGACTTGTCCAGTGTGCCAGACTCGGATTCAATCTTTTCCTCCACGACATGTTATTGGTATTTGCCTTAATTGGGATCAAGAACGTCGTACCCAACCCCTCTGGAGCTCATGTGGGACCCCACCCCAGCCTCCACCATCTCAAACTCGAAATCCATCAAACCCTACCACCACCACCTCTGTATAAACACCCCACCACCCCAGCTTTTCATCTATTGCCACTTTTGAAGAAAACCCTCAACCCTAGTTTGTGTGCCGCCATCAAGAGAAGATCCAGTAGCAAGGAGACGGAGGAGAAGAAGATGATGATGAAGAAGAAGGATCAAGCAAGCGCGATCCTCATCAACTTCTTGACATCAATGTTCTTCATCGCCAATTCTCCATCAACTCTTCACCACCAAACCCTAATCGTCAAGATTCAAGTTTCACACCCTATTCTCGACCCTTGGACCTCTAAACTCACAGTACACTCTCTATATCCAAGTTTTTACGTGAATTCAACCCTAAATATTGTTGTCCAGGAAACCCTAATTCTGCAGATTTTGTATAGGGAAGACTAGTCCGGCCCTGATAGCAAACTAGTCCGGTTTTCAGATCTGTTTCAGGCTGAAGTAATCCCAAATTGACTCAAATCAATTCGAAACTTGTTCAAACTTGTCAAAACCTATTGTAACTAGTTAGTAAACATTAATAGCAACACATTAACAAGTTTTACCTCATAATTATATTAATCATGCATGTCATGGCATATTGAGTAATATATGGGCAGTTATTGATTGTAATCTTTGTTTTGTATATTTGTTGTGCAGAATAGAAGGTGTTGCGCTAGAGGGTGCTGTTGAGGACCTCGAGCACTAGAACTTCAAAGCTTTGGACCCTAATCAATCTCAGGAGCAAGGCAAGTGTCCTTGATCATTTGGATCCTTTTTTTAAATGTTTTGTTTGCAAAACTGCATGCTTGTGTCAAATTGATGGAAACCCAAGATAGGTGTTTACTAGACTTGTTTGACCATCCTTGTCACTTGGAATATGTTGTAGAGAGTCCGGAAGGGCATTTTACCTTTTTGTTTCGCCCTAATTAATTGGGATGGGAAAACAACCAAATGGCTTAAATATGAATTAATAAATCTATGGGTGATATGAATTGATGAACATGATTAATTGGTAATATGGGACTTAGGAGATCTAAGCAAGCATGGTTTGTGGATTGGGTTGGATGACATGGTGATTCTACTTGCCTTGGATCTAAGGACCGGTTCATGCAAAAATATGTTAGGACAACAGTGCCACCACAAGGCCAAGTATGGGTGCGGCATAGCTAATTAATTAGGTGTATTGCCAGCATTGTTCAGACCATTTGGGGGAGTGGGGAATGGGAATCGGTTGGGTTTGCAATAGTGGCGCGGCTGCCCTAAGATCCGAACAGCACAAGAGGGGGTCCTTGGTTGGATGTGCTTAATTGGAGGCATCACCGCCGGTGAATCCTTAGTAGGTCTGAATATGCTGGTAGTCCCTTTGTAAAGGCTATTTTGTGATCTCTTGGCCAAACAACTAAGGAAGTGTAATTGGCATAAGGGAGGTTTCTTTAATCGCCGACGGGTGACAAAATCACGAACTTGTAGGTAAAGTGGTATAACCTCTATAGAGTGTTAAAAACTATCATGATAGCCGTGCTCCCGGTTAAGAGCACCTGGATGACCTACATGATTAGAGGGAACTTGGGATTTTGGATGGTTATGGTATTGGTTATGGCTGAGCTGTGATAATTGAATATGGTTAATGTTGATGGTAAGAATTTGGCTTTGGACGTATAATTATTGATGGATGTTATATAATGGTAATTGATGGTATTGGACTCATAATTGGTAATTATTGGGATATGATGGGTTTACTTCACATAGACAATGTAGGATGTTGTTTTCATATTTTAAATGTACCATTCAGCAATTAGCCATTGTTTATTATGATTCCTTGTTTAAGCTATGTGAGACCAATGTATGCTGAATACATTGGCTTGTATTGAATACATTGGCTTTGATAATAAAAAGTTATGAATTCTGCCAAAACACCTTTTAGCAAGGTCCGACTCTAGGTCCGACCTATATTTGTTAGCTTTGACATGTTTTCGTCTAGCTCCGGTGAGCTTTGTCCTTAGCTACAGCATGTCTTTGATAGCTTCGGCATGTCCTTGTTAAGCTCTGACATGTTTTTTCTAGCTCTGGCTTTTAGGTTGACTAGGTCCGACTAAGTTTTGGTAAGCTCCGGCACTAGGTCCGACTATCTTTGGTGAGCTCTGGGGTGAAAGTGCATCTAGGACTCCCTTGTGGGTTTTGGATGATTTATGACAAGCAATTGGGATCCTAATCCTTTTGTTGAGATGAATGCAGGCAAATAATGAAAAATGAGCAAAATGCCAAAAAGAAGGGAAATGAGAAGCAAAGTGAATTTGAGCTCAAGGATAAGAAAATAGTAGATTATTATGAATGGAGTGTTTTAAGGAAACACACCCAAGAGCTCAATCACTTTCAAGCACACACACACAATGCACAAAGTTATACAGGACCGGACTAGTCCGATATCAGCCGGACTAGTCCGATATCGCTTTTTGCACTAGATCGGACATGTCCGGTATCCACTGGACTAGTCCGATATCTTTCTGATCCACTTCGGACTAGTCCTCCCCAATGCGGACTAGTCCTCAACACAATGCACAAGTCACACAAAATCGGACAAGTCCGTTGTGATCCGGACTAGTCCGATATTCTTTCTGATCCACTTCGGACAAGTCCGGTGTCTACACAGACTAGTCCGATATACACACTGATCTAAATTGGACAAGTCCTCCAAGTGCGGACTTGTCATCCTAAACACTTAGGGTTTCATATGTCCGGACAAGTCCGATGGCAATCGGACTAGTCCGAAGATTTCCAGTAGTGAAATCGGACAAGTCCGTTTTCAACCGGACTAGTCCGATATTCCTGGACACTTAGGGTTTGCTACACACAGCACACCGGACTAGTCCAGTGACCACCACGGACTAGTCCGATCTTTCTGAACCCTAACGGTCACTTTTAGAAACCCCATATAAATAGAGGTGCATGGCCCACTTTTATACACTCTCGAACCCTAGCGCCGTCACACCTCCCAAGAGACTCAAAAACCACCTCTCTCCACGAAATTAAGTGCAAAATCGATCAATCTATTGAAGATCACTTCTAGATCATTGGAGAGACACTTGGCACACATCATTGAGCTCTTGGTTTGATTCTCTAACACACTCTTGCGTTTCAATTTGTAATTTTCGAGTGTGTTATTGGTGGCTTTGTAAGTTGTAATCAAGGGAGCTCTCAACGTGTGAGAACGCCCCTTCAACTTGGTTATTTACCCTTTGTGATTAGTGGAAGAGGATTGGCCTTCGTGGAGATCCGACGAGGGAAGGGTTGGAGAAGACCCGGTCCTTTTGTGGGCTCCACAACGTGGACGTAGGTTGCCTTCGTGGTAGCCGAACCACGGGATAAATCGTGTGTCTTGTCCTTTTGCGTTCTTCATCTTAATTGATCAACTTAATCTAGGTTTTGATTCACTTTGTTCAATTTGAGTTAAATTGTTGAACAAGAGCCTTAATTGTAATAGAATTTGACATACAACTATTAAACTGTCATTCAAGTTTATATTTCCGCTGCAAACATTAACGAATCAATCAAATTGACTGAACTTGATCAACTTAGCCTGTGAAAACCGGACTAGTCCGCACTTTACTGGACTAGTCCGATATCTCTGGTATTGACTTTGTTGTTGAGTGTTACAGGAACCGAGAAAATTCATAAAGGCCTATTCAGCCCCCCTCTAGGCCTACATTCAATTGGTATCAGAGCAGGTTCTTCAAGAAAGAGTGCAACCACTCGAAGAGATCATGTCGGACATGAAGGAAGTTCAGAAAATCAACAACCAGGAAGAAGTGAACAACGACAAGAACCAAAAGCTGGAAAAGTATCTCGAAGCAATTCAAGACTTCGATGATGATGACGAGGAGATGCTGGAGCTGAAAGCACTCCTCAGAAAGAAAGCACTTTCCAAAGGGAAAGCTAAAGTTGAAGAAAAGAAGAAGGGGAGTAGTCACACCGACTACTCCCGATATCCTTTTAACTATGATCGTTTAAATTCAAACAACAGCCATTACCTATCTATTCCTCTTGGAAAAGCCCCACACTTCGATGGGAGTGATTACTCCATGTGGAGGCAAAATATGAAGATGCACTTGATTTCCCTTAACCCAAGTTTATGGCATATTGTGTGCACAGGAATAGACATCCCAGATGACGACGAAGAGCTCACCCCAAGTCAAGAGCAAGCCATCCACAGAAACGCTCAAGCCGCAGCCATAATCACCTCCTCTCTAAGTCGAGATGAATTCACAAAGGTGGACGGACTGGAGATTGCCAAGGAAATATGGGACACACTACAAACAGCCCATGAAGGTGACCGGCATGTGCGGGAGACGAAAATTGAAATGATCGAAGGCGAACTAGGAAGGTTCGCAATTGAGGAAGACGAGTCTCCCCGGGACATGTACAACCGATTGAAGACACTTGTAAACAAGGTTCGATCATATGGGAGCAAGAAGTGGAATGACCACGAGGTTGTAAAGCTCATCCTTAGAGCATTTATGCCTCGCAATGTCACACTATGCTCTATGATCAGATAAAGTCCTGGGTACGAGAGGATGACTCCAGATGAATTGCTTGGCAAAATCATCAACTTTGAAATGATGGAGAAACAAGCCAAGCACGTCAAAGAAATAGCCGACCTCACATCGGCCAAGAAGAAGGGAGGTTCCTTAAAGTCCACACTCAAGCCTCTATCCAAAGAAGCAAGAGAAGCACAGCTTGAGGAGGACAACGATGATGAAAGCAGTGAGCTGGACGAAGAGGATATGATTTTGTTCATGAAAAAGTTCAAAAGAATAATGAAGAAAAGACAAGGAACAAAATCAAGTGAAGGCAAGTACAAGGAGAGGACAAAGCCGAAGATGAGGCGGGCGTGCTATAATTGTGGTGAGTATAACCACTTTATAGTCGATTGCCCGTATGAGGACAACAAGAAGAAGAATAAAGAAGCCAAGCCTCAACCGAAGAAATTCTTCAAGAAGAAGAAACAAGCTGAACAAGCACACATTGGAAAGGAGTGGGACTCAAACGATGAGTCCTCATCATCCGATGAAGAAGAGATGGCTAGCATAGCCATTGAAAGCACGTCCAAGAAACCCACACTCTTCCCCATGCTCGGTACAAAGAAGGGAAATGGCACTTGCCTCATGGCAAAGGAAGGTAAACGCAAGGTAAACATCAAAACTCCTTCCATGCATTCCTACTCAAGTAATGATGAACTAGATAGTGATGATGAAGATATGTTAATTGGATTAGATAGAAAAACTGCTGCTAAAATAAAATTTTTTACTTGACCAACTTGTTGAGAAGGAATGGCTAATTGATCATCAAGAGGACATGATTATCTCCCAAAAGGAGAAGTATGTCGAACTTGACAATCTTCTAGTTCTTGAAAAGGAGAAAAACAGCTCACTAGAGCTTGAGCTAGCTTCAAGCAAGAAAACTTGCTTGGAGTTAACCAACTCAAACGTTGCAATCAAGGATCTACTTGATGACCTGATCAAGGTTAACAAGATCCTTGAAGTGCAAGTTGAGTCACTCAAGCTAAGTGAATCTTCCTCCTCTTCAAGTCTACCTTCTCAACCCACTTTAACTAATCTTGTTCATATGTGCAAATGTGATAAAATCAACAACAGTTTGAAGGAAAAGTCTACCTCCACAAAGGATAAAAATCCTACCCAATGTGGAATATTTGACAAGGAGAGGATCAACTATGCACGTAGTGCATACTTGGTCCAAAGACCTCCAAATGTCAAGTATGGCATTGGTTACTCTTATGATGGAAAGCAAAATGCTGGAAGTCATAAGAATAACAAGGGAAGGATTACCTTTCTGAAGGGAGGACCCTCACAACCTGGTAACTCGAAAATTAAGAACCTGAACTCTCATGAACACCGGACTAGTCCGGTTGTGGTCCGGACAAGTCCGGTCATCCGGACAAGTTCGGTCACCCAGACTAGTCCGATCCATAAACAACAGCAACTTTTGTTCAAAACCTTTGATGCCTCTTATGTATTAATGAGAAACAATCTTGGTAAAGTTTATGCTTATTATGCTGGGCCACGCCATGGGAACACAAAATCCCATGTGTGGGTGCCCAAATGTATTGTAACTAACCTCCAAGGACCCAAGCAAGCTTGGGTACCTAAAACCAAGGCATAATTTGTTTCTGCAGGCCTATTCCCCCGGTGGATCCAAATGGGTGCTAGACAGTGGATGCACCAACCACATGACCGGAGAAAGGAGGATGTTCGTGGAATATGAAGAAAACGAGGACCCAAACGAAGGCATCTACTTCGGAGATAATAGTCAAGGAAGGGTGCTCGGTACCGGTAAAATAGCAATATCCTCTGAACACACTCTTTCTCATGTTTTACATGTTGAATCTTTAGATTATAACCTACTGTCCATATTTCAATTATGTGACAAAGGTTATAATTGCTTGTTCACTAACGAGGGTGTGACCGTCTCAAGGAGGAGTGATGGTTCCGTTGCATTCAAGGGTATGTTGAAGGGAAAGCTTTACCTTGTTGACTTCAACAAGGATAAAGCCGAACTCGACACATGCTTGATTGCAAAAACCAACATGGGTTGGCTGTGGCATAGACGGCTAGCACATGTTGGTATGAGGAATCTTCAAAAACTCCTCAAGGGCGATAACATTCGAGGTTTGAAAGATGTTGTTTTTGAGAAATACAGGCCTTGTAGCGCGTGCCAAGCCGGGAAGCAAGTTGGATCACATCATCCCGCAAAGAACATCATGACTACGACAAGACCGCTCGAACTACTTCATATGGACTTGTTTGGTCCAATTGCTTACATAAGCATCGGCGGTAATAAATACGGTTTAGTCATTATTGATGATTTTTCCCGCTTCACTTGGGTGTTCTTTTTTCATGACAAGTCAGAAACACAAGGGACACTCAAGAAATTCTTCAAGCGAGCGCAAAACGAGTTCTCACTATCGATCAAGAGTATTCGGAGCGACAACGGCACGGAGATCAAGAACATACAAGTGGAGGACTACCTTAATGAGGAGGGAATCAAGCACAAATTTTCAGCACCATACTCTCCACAACAAAACGGAGTTGCCGAAAGGAAGAACCGAATGCTCATAGAGATGGCAAGAACAATGCTCGATGAATACAAGACTTCAGATCGATTTTGGGCGGAAGCAATTAACACCGCTTGCCACGCCGCAAATGGACTCTACCTTCATCGACTACTCAAGAAGACTCCTTATGAGCTACTCACCGGTAACAAACCAAACATTTCATATTTTCGAGTTTTCGGCTCTCCATGTTATATCTTGAACAAGAAGCCCAGGACTTCAAAGTTCGCTTCGAAGTCCGATGAAGGTTTCTTGCTTGGTTATGATTCGAACACTTACGCCTATCGTGTTTTCAACAAGGCCTCTGGACTTGTTGAAGTGGCACGTGACGTAGTGTTCGATGAAACTAATGGCTCCCAAAAGGAGCAAGTTGATCAATGTGAATTAGGTAAATAAGAAGCTCCTTATCAAGCATTGAAGAGAATGGCTCTAGGCGAAGTTCGACCACAAGAGTCATCGTCACAAATACAAGAGGAAAGTGAACAACAAGAGGAGATCAACAATCAAGGGGGAGCTTTGATACAAGATCAATCACAAGAATATGAAGATGATCAACAAATCAACGAGGGCAACCACTCAGGGGGAGAAGAAAATGATCACCAACACACAACTCTCCAAGTGCCACACCCAAGAGTACACCAATGCATTCAAAGGGATCACCCAATCGACAACATCATCGGTGACATCCAAAAGGGAGTAACCACTAGATCTTGTATAGCTAATTTTTGTGAGCATTACTCGTTTGTCTCCTTTTTGGAACCACGAAGGACTGAGGATGCTTTGAAGGATCCGGAATGGGTGGTGGAAATGCAAGAAGAGTTGAACAACTTTAAGAGAAACGAGGTTTGGGAACTTGTGGCAAGACCCAATGCAAATATAGTGGGCACCAAGTGGGTCTTCCGCAACAAGCAAGACGAACACGGAGTGGTGACAAGAAACAAGGCACGACTTGTGGCCAAAGGTTACTCACAAGTCAAAGGTTTGGATTTCGATGAGACTTTTGCTCCAGTAGCTAGGCTTGAATCCATTAGAATATTACTTGCATATGCTACTCACCATGATTTCAAGCTGTATCAAATGGACGTGAAAAGCACCTTCCTCAACGGACCGATCAAGGAAGAGGTGTACGTGGAGCAACCACCCGGGATTGAAGATGAAGAGTTCCCCGACCACGTATATAAACTGTGTAAGGCTCTCTATGGCCTCAAACAAGCTCCTAGAGCTTGAATTTAGTAGAATTATGACATACAGGTTTGAAATGTCAATGATGGGAGAATTGAAGTACTTCTTGGGATTCCAAGTGTGGCAACAAAGGGAAGGAACATTCATAAGCCAAACCAAGTACACGCAGGACATACTCAAGAAGTTTGGCATGGACAAGGCAAAGCCCATAAAGACTCCCATGGCTACGAATGGCCACTTGGATCTGAATGAAGATGGACCGAGCGTCGACCAAAAGGTATATCGCTCCATGATTGGATCTTTACTCTACTTATGTGCATCTAGGCCAGATATTATGTTGAGTGTATGTTTGTGTGCAAGATTTCAAGCCAACCCTAAGGAATGTCACTTGACAGCCGTAAAAAGAATCTTGAGATATTTAGTTCATACACCCAACCTTGGTCTTTGGTACCCAAAAGGCTCCAAATTCAATCTCATTGGTTACTCCGATGCAGATTATGCCGGGTGGAAAGTTGATAGAAAAAGCACCTCTGGCACATGCCAATTCCTAGGAAGATCTTTGGTTTCTTGGTCATCTAAGAAACAAAATTCCATTGCATTATCCACAGCCGAAGCGGAGTATATTGCAGCCGGGAGTTGTTGTGCACAACTCCTTTGGATGCGACAAACTCTAAGGGATTACGGTTACAATATGAACCGTATTCCTCTCCTTTGTCATAATGAGAGTGCCATTAAAATAGCCCACAATCCAGTTGAGCACTCTAGGACTAAACACATAGACATAAGACATCATTTCTTGAGAGACCATTCCATGAAAGGAGACATAACCATCTCACATGTCAACAACCAAAAACAATTGGCCGACATATTCACCAAGCCACTTGATCAAAAGCGTTTTTGCGAACTCCGAAATGAGCTAAATATTCTTGATTCTCGGAGTGTGGCTTGAAAAGTTGCATACCTATATGATTGCTTCAAAAATGTTGATTGAATTGTGAAAATCATCCCTCTCCATTTTTCTCTCGAAAAACTATGTCAATTATTATATCTTGATGAATTTTGATCATTGTATGATTGTTGTATGCTTACTGGTCAAATTCATCAAGATTACTTGAATTGTTTTGCCTCTCTATTCTCTATTATTGAACCTTCAAATATATATGAATGGGCTATGCAATTCTTTCCTGGTGACCACGGACTAGTCCGTGGTTACCCGGACTAGTCCGCCCATGCAGACTAGTCCGCAGAGTGCCGGTTAGGCCGGACTAGTCCGATAGACCACGGACTAGTCCAATATAGGTCTTTGGATGACCTCGGACTAGTCCGGTCATGTCTGGACTTGTCCGATTTTTCGTGTCCATAACCCTAGCTGCCACCAAACCCTAATCTCCTCCTCCCTCTCCTCCTCGTCAAGCGGAGAGCGAAGAAGACGAAGAAGATGACGAGAGGACAGACAGCAAAGAGTGAAGAACCTAGGACCTTCCTCTCTCTCTTTTTGGTGTCTTGACGCCAAAGGGGGAGAGATTGAGGGGGAGTCAAGTCTTAGCTTTAGCTGTAATAGGATGCGAGGAGAATGCGAGGAGAGAGCCTTCTCTATACTTTTATTTGTGATTGTAATAGTTTAACACTGTTTTCATATTAAGTTTTGTCTTGTGATGAATTGCTCAATTTATTTGCGAGTATGTGATGAAAACTACATTTTTGCTCCTGGAATGTCATATGCACGTGGTATCGGTTGATTAATGTAAATTCTGTCATTCTCAATGTATTCATGCACTTAGTATGCATCACACCATAAAGAATGCACATATGGATAATTCTCTTGTTGCTTGATGTATTTTTGAGTCATATGTGCATACTTTATGAAAATCTCATTTTTGCCTTATTTTTTGAAATCTCAATTGGTTGTCATCAATCACCAAAAAGGGGGAGATTGAAAGTGCATGTAGGACTCCCTTGTGGGTTTTGGATTATTTATGACAAGCAATTGGGATCCTAATCCTTTTGTTGAGATGAATGCAGGCAAATAATGAAAAATGAGCAAAATGAAGCAAAGTGAATTTGAGCTCAAGGAGAAGAAAATAGTAGATTATTATGTATGGAGTGTGTTAAGGAAACACACCCAAGAGCTCAATCACTTTCAAGCACACACACACAATGCACAAAGTTATACAGGACCGGACTAGTCCGATATCAGCCGGACTAGTCCGATATCGCTTTCGGCACTAGATCGGACAAGTCCGGTATCCACCGGACTAGTCCGATATCTTTCTGATCCACTTCGGACTAGTCCTCCCCAATGCGGACTAGTCCTCAACACAATGCACAAGTCACACAAAATCGGACAAGTCCGTTGTGATCCGGACTAGTCCGATATTCTTTCTGATCCACGTCGGACAAGTCCGGTGTCTACACGTACTAGTCCGATATACACACTGATGTAAATCGTACAAGTCCTCCAAGTGCGTACTTGTCATCCTAAACACTTAGGGTTTCATATGTCCGGACAAGTCCGATGGCAATCGGACTAGTCCGAAGATTTCCAGTAGTGCAATCAGACAAGTCCGTTTTCAACCGGACTAGTCCGATATTCCTGGACACTTAGGGTTTGCTACAGACAGCACACCGGACTAGTCCGGTGACCACCACGGACTAGTCCGATCTTTCTGAACCCTAACGGTCACTTTTAGAAACCCCATATAAATAGAGGTGCACGGCCCACTTTTATACACTCTCAAACCCTAGCGCTGTCACACCTCCCAAGAGACTCAAAAACCACCTCTCTCCACGAAATTAAGTGCAAAATCGATCAATCTATTGAAGATTACTTCTAGATCATTGGAGAGACACTTGGCACACATTATTGAGATCTTGGTTTGATTCTCTAACACACTCTTGCGTTTCAATTTGTAATTTTCGAGTGTGTTATTGGTGGCTTTGTAAGTTGTAATCAAGGGAGCTCTCAACGTGTGAGAACGCCCCTTCAACTTGGTTATTTACCCTTTGTGGTTAGTGGAGGAGGATTGGCCTTCGTGGCGATCTGAAGAGGGAAGGGTTGGAGAAGACCCGGTCCTTTTGTGGGCTCCTCAACATGGACGTAGGTTGCCTTCGTGGTAGCCGAACCACAGGATAAATCGTGTGTCTTATCCTTTTGCGTTCTTCATCTTAATTGATCAACTTAATCTAGGGTTTGATTCACTTTGTTCAATTTGAGTTAAATTGTTGAACAACAGCCTTAATTGTAATAGAATTTGACATACAACTATTAAATTGTCATTCAAGTTTATATTTCCGCTGCAAACATTAACGAATCAATCAAATTGACTGAACTTGATCAACTTAGCCCGTGAAAACCGGACTAGTCCGCACTTTACCGGACTAGTCCGATATCTCTGGTATTGACTTTGTTGTTGAGTGTTACAGGAACCGAGAAAATTCAAAAAGGCCTATTCACCCCCCCCTCTAGGCCTACATTCACGGGGCTAGGTCCGACTAGCTTTGGTAAGCTCCGATGCTAGGTCCTGCGAGCTTTGCTAACCTCCGGTTCAAGCTCCGGTTAGCTTTTGCAATGTTCGGAGCTTGATCGAAATATTCCTAATTTCCTGTAAAATGTTTTGAACTTGCTTTACATTGTTTGGAAGATTGCTTAGTATTCATTTGCTAAGTTGTTGGTGCGTTTTGGTTGATATGTCTGATAATCGTTTTATTGTGGTTTTGCAACATGCTTATGTGAGGTGCTCATGTAAGGTGTTGTGTTCTGGAACTGACGTGAGTCAAGTCACCGACTTGGGCTTGTATGGATTGGTTGTTTTTTTATGTGCAGTTGTTGCTTGAGTTCAAGTCATGGCTGGTGACAGGATCCTTTGGACTAGTCTCAGAGAGGAGATGAGGTTCCAACAACCTAGTTCAGGAGGAATTGTGTTTGAATGGGTCAGGAGGTCGTGCAGGATGATTGAATCAAGGGCAGTGCATATGAAGGTTACTGGACGTCGAAAGAAGGTGTTCGCACTTATGCATGAGGTGCATGACGTGGCAACATGGTTTTGAATATGGGTTAATGAAGGAAAAATCTGGTTGGAAGAGTCAGATCATTTTGGTTGATGACTTCGGCTGCGGCGGAGTCGGTTATGGCTCAATATGGAAAGTATTGAGTTGGTTATGGTAGTTTTCGTGTGAGACACGAAGTTGAGTTGGTTTAGGAATGTGGGTTACGTTCCAGAGTTTGTTAGAAAGTCTTGAGATTGCTTCTATCTGCGTATAGAAGAGTCTTGAGCACTTATGGAAAGTTACGATTTGTGATTTGAGTAAGATTAGAGTCCTAGTTGCTTTTGGGTTGGCCTCGTGGCTGGTTATATAAGCAAGGGAGGCCAGAACTCATAGAAAAGCACTTTTGGGCTGTTCCTCTTGTGTTCTATTGAATAAAATTCGTAGTTGGAAGGAACTTTTGTGCCTTGTTCGTCCGACTTGTTTTCTTCAAGTCTTTCTCGTTGAGTTTCTGCACAGCACTACTTTTCTTCGGTGGTTTTATCGTAACTCGAGTTTTACAGATCCAATTGAAATGATTTTTTTGGGTTATCTTCACAACTTGATTTTCTATCATATGTTAAAATTTCATGGTCATTGGATTTGTGGTTTCTAATCTACACGAGTTTATTTGACGAAAAACGGAACTGTTTTTACTCAATAGAACATATTGATCGTAGTTCAATCTTTTGATCATAACTTGAGTTTTTCATGAAGGATTTGAGTGATTCTTATTGTGTTTCCAACTTGACTTGATTTTCTCTAATATATACAATTTTTGTCACAATTGAACACATTTAAGATCATTTGCACACACGATTTATCAATTGTTTGTTTTTCTACCGAAGGGGTTGGGATTTAATTGTTTCCGCTGCATAAGATTTTTAAATCTACCATTCACCCCCCCCCCCTCTGGTAGCTTTTCACGTGCTCTTTGATCCTAAAATTGGTATCAGAGCTTTGGTGCTCTAATCTTTGTAATTTGCACCTATTTTCGACTAACCTTCATGGAGAAGTACTCCGCAAAACCTTATGTGTTTGTTGGCATTGATTTTCAGGTTTGGAAAGCATGCATCAAAGCTTTTATCCAGACGCAAGGCTTCGGCATATGGGAAAAGGTATAGAAAGCTTATGAAGTGCCACCAAATGATCTAGTTACAGCTACGAACCTACGGGACGTCGACAACAACAACAAAGCCCGAAACTTGATCATCCAAGGACTCACTCAGAGAGACTTCAATCGCGTTGCACACCTCCAATCGGCATACGATGTGTGGAAAGCACTTTGTGACTATCATGAAAGATCCAACACGATCAAGGAAGTGAAACAATATATGTTCAAAAAGGAATACATGTGTTTTGAAATGCAACCCGATGAGTCTATCGATGACCTTTTTCCTTGCATCAATAAAATTCTGAGCAACCTGGGTAGTGTCGATGTTAACTTTTCTAATGTTGAGAATGCTAGGCAACTTCTTAGTGCATTAGACATGTCAATCTGGGAGATTAAAGTTACATCTACTCGTGAATCAACAGTCATGAGTTCTCTTATGAAATTGACATCTTATCACGTAAGAATTCAAATAAGTCTATTGCATTTGTCTCACAACGTGATATGCCTAGCTCCGACCTATCATCATCTTGCAATACTCTTGCTTTGTTGTCCTCACTAACCCTGGTGCAGATGAGGAATTTCCAGAAGAGGAATTAGAACTCATCTCTACTAGATTCCCAAAAGCATTGCAAAATGTGAGAACTAGAAGGAGAGAAAGCTCCAGACATCAGCGCTGCTTTGAATGTGGTAAGACAGGACACTTCCGTACAAAATGCTCTAATCTTTCAGGTCCTACTGCCCGTGATGATAAGCAGAACAAGGTCAAGACCATCTCTGGAAACTCCAACAAGAAAAAGAAGGGAACAATAGGACGCAAGATGATAAACAGCTTCATCACCGCACTTCAAGAGCTTAGTTCAACTGATATAGACTTTGGAAGTGATGAAGATGATGACGATATGGCCAACTTATGCTTTATGATGGGCAAAACAAGATCAAGATCAAGTCAGGAGGATGCATAACACAATAGTGACGACGATGAGGTATGTTCTACATGTAATGAAATGTGTGATGCAATTTCTCATGCAACTATTCTTGTCAAGAAAAAGGACAAAAAGCTTAGGGATATTGATGTTAAAATTGAATCACTAGGATCTGAAATCAACCGTTTAAAAACCTTCATTCCTAGTGATGATGCATGTCCATGTCCCTCTTGTGACTTAATCTATGAACAATTGTCCACATTAAGAAGTGCACACTCCTCCACTCTAGATAGACTTGATGAAGAGATTGAAAAGAACAAAAAGTTGTCTAATTTTAATGTTAAAAACTTAAAAGATTCTTCTTATTCTATAGATGATTTGCATTGTTCTGCATGTGATAATCTTGATAAAAACTAAAAGATGCAATGAATGAAATTTCCATTCTGAACAATGCTTTACGAACACATGAAGTTAAAAATTGTTCTAACTGCAAACTTAAAGGTAAAGCTTCATGTGAAAACTGCCTAGACTTGTCTAAAAAGCTTGATGACATGAATAGGACACAAGAGCGGTTTAGTAATGGGAATAAGAATCTAGACCTGCTGTTGAATTCTTCTAAACCTTGCAAAGATAAAACTGGTTTAGGTTTTGATTCTCATGCTTATTCTAAAACACATCCACCACACATTGTAAAAACTTATGGAAGAGGTTTAATCAAAATTGTCCCTAAACAAAAAGATGTGATTTTTAAATCTGCAGGAGTGCTTTCGAATTCTGTTTCTGATGCTGAATGCTCATCTAGACATGATTACAAAATTATATTTCATTGTACTTATTGTGATAAAGATGGTCATGTCATAGATTTCTATTATAGACTATCTAAACAAATTAAAAAGGATAAAATGTCTACTATATCTCATAACTTTCATGGTAAATATGCTATGCATGCTAAACCTAAAATTAGAAAAGTGCAACCTGCTTTAATGAGTCATAAATTTGCAAAGGTAGCATTCGGACCTTCTGGTAAGAAATTTGCAAAGGCAGCTCCGGTAGTTCCAATAGCTCCAAGAGCTCCCGGACCTTCTGTTGTTCCCTGTGGAACTTCAGTTTTTGCATCCAGAGCTTCAGCTTTTTCTTCTGGAACTTCTGCGTTCACCTCCATAGCTATTGGTTTTTGTGCTAAACGAGTAACAACTTTTAAATCAGTCATTAATAACAAAAAACCTCAATTCTTGACTCACAAGCCTGCTGTTTTGTTACAGCTTTCGCGTGTTGTTCCTACTGGATGTCGCATGGCTTAGTACTGGATTCCCAAATGCTTATTGACTAACCCCAGTATTGAGTCATCGACGTATTGTGCTTCTGTGTAGGTTTCACACTTGAGGAAGGAGAACATATGGATTGTGGACTCATGTTGCTCACGCCACATGACCGGTAACAAAGAATGGTTCTCCTCCCTCTCTTTTGTGTCACGTGTAGAAAATGTTACTTTTGCCGATAATTATTCAAATCCTATTATTGCTAAAGGGTCGATCAGAGTAAATGATCACTACACTTTAAAAGATGTGGCACGTGTCAAAAATTTGAAATACAACTTGCTTTCTATTTCTCAACTGCTTGATGAGAATTTAGAAATAATTTTCTCTAAAAATTGCTGTAAAGTTATAAATTCAAATAGTGAGCTTTTTTTTAACATGTCTCGCTTTGAAAGAGTTATTAAAGTTGATTTTGATATGTCAACTTCTAAGTATAGGTGTCTAATTGCCAATGATTTAAAATTCTAGCATCGTAGACTTGGTCACGTAGGCTTTGATCACCTCACTCGTGTTAGTGCTCATGATCGCATACGTGGTTTGCCTCAACTCAAAGGAGACAAAGATATTGTATGCTCTTCGTGTAGACATGCTAAGATGGTTGAAGGTTCACATGCTCCTCTCATGATGACTATGACAACTGAACCTGGTCAACTTTTGCACCTCGACACCGTTGGTCCGGCACGTGTACAATCCTTTGGAGGCAAATGGTACGTGCTTGTAATTGTTGATGATTATTCTAGATACTCTTGGGTTCACTTTATGGTATCTAAGAGTGAAGCTTTTAGTCACTTTAGAACTTTATTTCTTAGATTATCAATTGATCACCTAGGATTTTAAAAGCAATAAGAGTGATAACGGAACCAAATTTAAAAATCAGACTTTTGATCACTTTTGTGCTGAAAATGGAATAGATCATCAATTTTCTTCGCCATATGTACCTCAACAAAACGGTGTCGTAGAAAGGAAAACTGATCCTTAGTTGAGATGGCTAGGACTATGCTTGATGAATATCAAACTCCTAGAAAATTTTGGGTGGAGGCAATTGCAACAACTTGTTATGTTTCGAACCATATTTTCTTGCGCACTAAGCTTGGTAAAACACCTTATGAACTTCGGTTTGGACATAGGCCCTGTGTTTCACACTTTAGGGTTTTTGGTTGAAATGCTTTCTTAAGTAACATGGAAATCTTGATAAATTTGAAGCCAGATCCGAAGATGGCATGTTTCTTGGTTACCCATCTCACACTAGAGGATACCGTGTGTTTTTTACGTGGAACTAACAAAATTGTGGAGACTTGTGAAGTTTCTTTTGATGAAGCTAGACCAGGTACTAGCTCTGGTATTGCAGGACCAGAACCATATCCTCAGGGGGGTATTTTCGAAGAAGAAGAAGAAGAAGAGTCGGTGATATTGCCTGGTAGTTCCGAAGCTGACACGTGTCTAGCTCCGAACATTGAACAAGCTCCGACTATCATCTCTATTGGTCTTGATCGTCCACAAGTCACAAGCTCATCAATCTGCAATGAACCTGATGAAGAAGAAGCTTGTGAGACATCTGTTCCATTACAGATTTACAAGATTCATCCCCCACCACAGATAATTGGAAGCTTGCATGAACGAGTTACAAGATCCAGGTTTTCCGACCCCAATTCTCATGCTCATTCTGCTTTTGTTGCTTCTTTTGAACCCAAAGATATATCACACGCACTCACTGATGAATCTTGGATTGTTGCCATGCAAGAAGAGTTAGAAAATTTTGAAAGAAATAATGTTTATAAACTTGTACCTCCACCTCAAGAGCACACGTTAATTGGAACTAAATGGGTGTTTAAAAATAAACAAAGTGAGGATGGGGTTTGATTATGAATAAGGCTAGATTGGTTGTTCAAGGTTTCACACAAATTGAAGGTCTAGATCTTGATGAAACTTTTGCTCCTGTTCCTAGATTAGAAGCCATAAGAATTTTATTAGACTTTACCGCATTAAAACATTTCAAGTTATATCAAATGGATGTAAAAAGTGATTTTCTTAATGGCTACATAGATGAGGAGGTTTATGTTAAGCAACCACCTGGTTTTGAGAATCCTGAATTTCCTAATCATGTTTTTAAATTGACTAAAACCCTGTATGGTCTAAAACAAGTTCCTAGATCATGGTACGATAGGCTAAAATCTTTCTTAATTGAAAAAGGTTTTACCATGGGAAATGAAGATAAAACTCTTTTTGTTCTCCGGCATGGCAATGACTCATTATTTGTTCAACTGCATGTGGATGATATTATCTTTGGTTGTGCTTTTCATGATCTTGTGTCCAAGTTTTCAGCTATGATGAGTTCAAAATTTGAAATGAGTATGACGGGAGAACTCACGTACTTTTTGGGGCTGCAAATGAAGCAAACCAAGGAAGATACCTTTGTGCATCAAACAAAGTATACAAGAGATCTTCTCAAGCACTTCAACATGGACAAAAGCAAGCCTCTTCGAACACCAATGAGCAGCAACAACAACACTAGAGCTTGATGAAGATGGTGAACCGGTTGATCAAAAAGAATATCAGAGAATGATCGGATCACCTTTGTATCTCACGGCATCAAGACCGGACATACAATTCAGCGTATGTCTTTGTGCAAGATTTCAAGCCTCCCCACGAGCTTCACATCGTCAAGCCGTCAAACGTATTCTCTGGTACTTACATGGAACTCAAGAATTTGGCATTTTTCTTTAGTCGTCCTCAACCGTTTCTTTGAGAGCTTTTTCCGATGCTGATTTCGGAGGTTGTAGTATTGATAGGAAAAGTACTTCTGGTACTTGTCATTTTCTTGGTAACTCTCTTGTTGCTTGGTCCTCTAGAAAACAACACTCAGTTGCACAATCCACTGTTGAATCTGAATATATAGCTGTTGCTAGTGCTTGCTCACAAATACTCTAGATTGTTCAAACACCTAAGGACTTTGGGGTAAATCTAGATGTGCTCCACTTTTCTGTGATAACACTAGTGCTATTTGCATTGTTCAAAACCCCGTGCAACACTCGAGAACTAAGCACATTGACATTAGGTATCACTTTCTTCGTGTTAATGTTAAAAAGGTAACATTGTGCTTCATCATGTAGATACCGAACATCCATTGGCTGACATTTTTACAAAACCTTTGGATTTCACACGTTTTTTCTTTATTCGTAGTGAAATAGGGGTAACGCATCCACAAGGGTTAAATTGAGGGGGAGTTGATTTTAAAATTTTGAAATATGTGAATCAGAACTTGAAAATATGAACATAATATTTCATACATATATGACTTTGTGATTCCTTTTTGTGCTGAAAGTTCTTACTACATTACTCATGTTATACATTTTGTAGGTTTTGCCATTACTAGTAATTGGAATAATTACTTACACCAAATCTGGTCATGATTGAACTTTCTTACTGTTTTGAACTTATTGAATTGTCACAAGTGCTTTTAGTCATAAAGGATAAATCAAGTAATAAATCACATGTTCAGCTTTATGATCAAATGAAAAATTGTGAAAAGATCAAGAGAATATGCATCCATCGCACTTCTTCTTTTGAGATGGCTTATCATGGCACTTAGATATGAACTTGGAAGAAGTTGTGTATGACTAAAACCATATCCTTAAGCTTCTGATTGTCAAATGACATAGGCTTGGCTTGGTTGGCTAGAATAAGGCAGATGCGCATATAATCTCATGCAAATATTATATGATCAAATTTATGCTTAAAAGATAAATAAAATTGCAGCAACAAATGTCATGCTTTTAGGTTTTGAAATAGTTAATTTTGTGAGATCATGACTTGCTTAAAATTGAAAATTACACTTGATCTCTAGCATGGCTTACACTACTTTATGTATCTCATTGATGTGATAGTGTAAGTTACTTGATAGTATGATTTTAGATGAGCTCTGTTTTATATGTATATGTTATAATATGCTCATAACATTTAAAATTTCTCTTTTAAACCTTGCAGAATACATTCTCAAAGGGGGAGAAGTAAGTATGCAAGGGGGAGAAATATGTATAGGGGAGAAGTTATGTCTATCTCATATGATTTCCAAAAAGGGGGAGAATTTTTTTTGTTTTCAAAACTTTTTATGTGAATAAGCCAATGTTCAGATTTTAAGTGGTGTTGCCAATGCATTCATCAAGGGGGAGATTGTGAGACCTATGTATGCTGAATACATGTGCTTGTGTTGAATACATTGGCTTTGATAATAAAAAGTTCTGAATTATGCCAAAACACCTTTTAGCAAGGTCCGACTCTAGGTCCGACTTGTGTTGGTTAGCTTTGACATGTTTTTGCGTAGCTCCGGTGAGCTTTGTCCTTAGCTCCAGCATGTCATTGTTAAGCTCTGACATGTTTTTTCTAGCTTCGACTTTTAGGTTGACTAGGTCTTACTAAGTTTTGGTAAGCTCCGGTGCTAGGTCCGACTAGCTTTGGTGATCTCCGGGGCTAGGTCCAACTAGCTTTCGTAAGCTCCGACGCTAGGTCCTGCGAGCTTTGGTAAGCTCCGGTTCAAGCTCCGATTAGCTTTTACAATGTTCGGAGCTTGATCGTAATGTTCCTAATTTTCCTGTAAAATGTTTCAAACTTGCTTTACATTGTTGGAAAGATTGCTTAGTATTCATTTGCTATGTTTTTGGTGCGTTTTGGTTGATATGGCTGATAATCGTTTTACTGTGGTTTTGCAACATGCTTATGTGAGGTGCTCATGTAAGGTGTTGTGTTCTGGAACTGACGTGAGTCAAGTCGTGGACTTGGGCTCGTATGGATTGGTTGTTTGTTCATGTGCAGGTGTTGCTTGAGTTCAAGTCATGGTTGGTGATAGGATCCTTTAGACTAGTCTCAGGGAGGAGATGAGGTTCCAACAACCAAGTTCTGGAGGAATTGTGGTTGAAGGGTCATGAGGCCGTGCAGGATGATTGAATCAAGAGCAGTGCATATGAAGGTTACTGGATGTCAAAGGAAGGTTTTCGCACGTATGCATGCGGTGCATGACGTGGCAACATGGTTCTGAAGATGGGTTAAGGAAGGAAAGATCTGGTTGGAAGAATCGGATCGGATCAGTTGATGACTTCGACTGTGACAGAGTCGGTTATGGCTCGATATGGAAAATATTGAGTTGGTTATGGTAGTTTTCATGTGAGACGCGAAGTTGAGTTGGTTTAGGAATGTGGGATACGTTCCTGAGTTTGTTAGGAAGTCTTGAGATTGCTTCTATCTGCGTATAGAAGAGTCTTGAGGAGTTATGGAAAGTTACGATTCGTGATTTGTGTAGGATTAGAGTACTAGTTGCTTTTGAGTTGGCCTCGTGGCTGTTATATAAGAAAGGGAGGCTAGAACTCATAGAAAAGGACTTTTGGGCTGTTCCTCTTGTGTTTTATTGAATAAAATTCGTACTTGGAAGGAACTTTTGTGCATTGTTCGTCCCACTTGTTTTTTTCAAGTCTTTCTCGTCGAGTTTCTGCACAATACTACCTTTCTTCGGTGGTTTTATCATAAATCGTGTTTTACAGATCCGATTGATGTGATTCTTTTTGGGTTGTCTTCAAAACTTGATTTTCTATCATTTGTTAAAATTTCACGATCATTGGATTTGTGGTTTCTAATCTACACGAGTTTCTTTGAAGAAAAACACAATTGTTTTTACTCGGTAGAACAGATTGATCTTAGTTCAATCTTTTGATCGTAACTTGAGTTTTTCTTGACGGGTTTGAGTGATTCTTATTGTGTTGTCATAGTGACTTGATTTTCTCTAATATCTACAATTTTTGTCACGATTGAACCAATTTAAGATCATTTGCACACATAGTTTATCAATTGTTTGATTTTCTACCGAAGGGGTTGGGATTTAATTGTTTCTGCTGCGTAACATTTTTAAATCAACCATTCACCCCCTGTCTGGTAGATTTCCACGTGCTCTTCGACCCTACAAGCTACATGTCATTATTTTGCTGAGTACGACATGTGCTCACCCTTGCAATCCCCCCACCAACAGTTTCATGTGATGTTTGAGAGTACCATGAGCATAATGCGGAGTACTAGGCTGTGTGATGCCGTCAGCTAGTCTGTGGATTGCTTGGAGACGCATTATATCCCCTATGCTTAGTTTGCTCAGTTTAGATTATTTCTACTGCATTAGTTTCAGATTTATTAATAATGATCATTAGAGTTGTAATTTGAGGATTATTTGAATATTGTAATAAAAGTACTTGTTTAATAATTTGTGTTGTGGTAATTTTCTGTATATCGTTTGTGATGCACTCGTATATGTGTGATCAACTTCCTGGGCACACATATGCATCGCACTTGGTTCATTTTTTGGAACTGGATGTCACAAATTGGTATCAGAGCCACAGATTGACCGTAGGACGCAACCTAGATAGAATGTACACTTTAGAGCACATAGGAACACTCAGGGATCATTTTTGTTTCTTGGTGTGCTGATTGCTATGTGTTGTTTCTTGTTTGCTTGTGTGCTTAGTAGAGGATTGTGGGACGCTTTAGCGTTTGCCACATCCATATAGGCTAGTATAGGTAGTTGCTTAGTTTCATATCCCTTGATGCATATAGTTGGGGACGTTTTCTAAATTCTTCTATCTCTTGCTCTTTCTTCAGATGCCAAGGACTCGCAACCAAAGGGGTGCCAATGAGAATGAGGAGAACAACGGAGGACCTCAGAATACCCACAATGGACCTTGACCTGAGGTTGTCAACCTTCAGCGGTTGTTGGCTATGCAGAATCAACTTATGCAGACCGTGATACAAATCTTGGGACAGCTGCAGGCCAATAATCAAAATCAACCCCATATGTCTCCACTGCCGCCACCCCCACCACATCATAACCGGTTGGGAGAGTTTATGAGGACTAGGCCACCTACGTTTGCTCAAGCCAATGATCCTAGAGAAGCTGGTGATTTGCTGAAATCTGTGGAGAAGAAGCTTGCTATTGTCCAGTGCACTGACAGGTAGAACGTTCTTTTTTCCTCCTATCAACTAGTTCGAGCAGCTGCGGATTGGTGGGACTCGCTATGCAATGCCCATGCAAATCAAGAGAGGATCATTTGGGCTGAATTTAAGGAGAGTTTCCGTTCTCATTTTGTGGCTGAGGGTGTTATGATCTTGAAAAGGCTAGAATTTGAGAACCGAAGGCAAGGAAAGTCAAGTGTGAGTGAGTATCTCAATAAATTCACTCAACTCTCAAGGTATGCTCCAGAGGATGTCAACCGGGACAGCCGCAAGCAATATTTGTTTATGAGGGGCCTAAACAATGAGATTCAAGTCCAATCACTCAATTGTGACTGTGTAAATTTCCATAAGCTTGTGGACAAAGCTATTGTGGTTGATAACAAGGTTTCCGAGATGGAGCAAGATAATAAGAGAAAGGCGCCATATAAAGGAAAGCCACAAGGAAGCAATGTTCGCCCCCGCTTTGCACCACCAAATGCACCACACTACAACCCCTCTGCTCTTACATATCGCACTGCCATTCCACCGCGTCTAGCTCAGCCCATGCAGCAATGCCCCGTTATGCAAGCACCTCGCCCTCCAATGCCTCATGCGCCCCGCGCCAATTTTGCTGCCAATGCTCAAAACAAAGATCGCCCTAACAATTTTGGTGCAGCAAGGTCATGCTATACTTGTGGTGAGGTGGGACACTTTGCATCTCAATGTCCTAAGTTAGGCCTTGGTCAAGGGAACAATGCTCCAAGACAGAACCCAAAACCAAATGGAGGAGCGCCACAAGGCAACCGGGGTCCACAGAATTTTGTTCGTGGCAAGGTGAACCATGTCTCTACGGAGGAAGCCCAACAAGCGAATGACGTGGTGATTGGTATGTTTCTCGCAAACTCCAACCCGGCGACTATATTTTTTGATTCTGGAGCATCGCATTCATTCATTGCATCAAAGTATGTTTCCAAGTATAGTTTGCCCATATCTCATATGAAGTATACTTTGTTGGTTGTCTCCTGGAGGGGAGATGAGGATGAATTCAAGAGGGGGCCCTTCATTGGATTTGCTCAGTTGGAGGCATCACCACTGTTGAAACCTCAGTGGGTCTGAATATGCTGGTAGTCCCTTTGTAAAGGCTATTTTGTGATCTCTTGGCCATTCATCTAAGGAAGTATAATTGGCATAAGGGAGGTTTCTTTAGTAGCTGACGGGTGATGAAATCACGAACTTGTGGGTAAAGCGGTACAACCTCTGCAGAGTGTTAATAACAATCATGATAGTCGTGCTCCCGGTTAAGAGCACCTGGATGACCTACATGATTAGAGCGAACTTGGGATTTCAGATGGTTATGGTATTGGTTATGGTTGAGTTGTGATAATTGAATATGGTTAATGTTGATGGTAAGAATTTGGCTTTGGATGGATAAGTCTTGATGGATGTGGTATAATGGTAATTGATGGTATTGGACTCATAATTGGTAATTATTGGGATATGATGAGTTTACTTCACATAGATAATGTAGGTTGTTGTTTTCATATTTTGAATGTACCTTTCAACAATTGGCCATTGTTTATTATCATTCCTTGTTTAAGCTACATGTTATTATTTTCCCACACTTGCTGAGTATGACATGTGCTCACCCTTGCAATTCCCCCACCAACAGTTTCAAGTGATGTTTGGGACTACCCTGAGGATAATGCGGAGTACTAGGTTGTGTGCTGCCATCAGCTTGCCTGCGGATTGCTTGGAACCGCGCTATATCCCCTATGCTTAGTTTGCTCAGTTTAGATTATGTCCGCTGTATTAGGTTTAGTTTTATTAATAATAATAATTAGAGTTGTAATTTGAGGATTATTTGAATATTGTAATAAAAGTACTTGTTTAATAATTTGTGATGTGGTAATTTTATATATATCGTTTGTGTTGCACTTGTGTATGTGTGATCAACGTCTTGGGCACACATATGCATCACACTTGGTTCATTTTTCAGAACCGGGTGTCACAGTTGAGAGGGTCCCTTCTTAGCTTTGTTGGTTGGCTTCTTCACTAAAGAATCTCTCTTCTTTTGTGCCTCATCAACTGGTGCTTTGCCCTTGTCCTTTAATCCCCTAGCCTCTTGAGTTCTTGTTTTCTCTCCAATTGTCACAAGTCTCTTCTGCATTGGGGCTATCTCGGCTGCAGTTGAGTTGTGTGCCTCTCTTTGCTTTTTCTTGGCATTCCTTGCTTTAGACCTTGATTCGAGGTAAGATATAGCAAGCTCTCGCTCCTCTCAAGCATGACGATGGATTTCTTGCCTCGCTTTGTCACGCTCGGGGTCGAATAGAGTCGCATAGTCGAGGTCCGACATTGCCCCTGAGAAGTGATGGACAAGAGAGTGTATGAGTCCAAGGATGTGGAATATTGCGTTAGAATTCACAAAAACGATCAAGGTTAGGGTTTTTCGATATGGAATTCGGACTTGTCCGCTCAAGGGCCAGACTAGTCTACAGGTGCCGGACTTGTCCGCCCGTTAGCCGGACCAGTCCGGTTTACACAGAAAGAACCCTAATCTTGAGGATTTTTGCAAAAACTATAGATCCAACCAGAATACTCCAAGGATAGGATCACAATGACATATAGAAAAACTTTTGTGAAGAGGTTTCTAGCAAAATACCTAAAAGATTTGAGTTTCGAAGGATTTTTGGTTAGGTCAAGAATACCTCATCAAATCTTCAAATCAACAAAATGTTGATGAAGAATCATCCTAGAATGCTTGGGGAAGAGTTTCCACGCACCTTGGAGCTTCAATCCAAGGATTGGAATTAGTTTTTTGTGGATGGAGTAAAAAATCACCGATTTGGGGTGCGGTTTTCGTGATTTGAGGACAGAGAGATGTTGAGCAAGAGTGAGGAGGTCGGAGGTCCCCTAGGGAGATTAAGTCCCCATGGGCCAGACTAGTCCGGCTGGAGAATCGGACTGGGTCCGGACTACTCTGATGGGCCGGACTAGTCCGGGCCGGGGATGGACAAGTCCGTTTGGGACTTTTCCATGAGAGCCCGGCGAAGCTGGACTCCGGACTTGTCCGACCAATGGGTCGGACAAGTCTGGTCCAAAGGCTGAAAACACATATATATTGAGTTTTCATCGGAGATTTGATCCTTTTGGACTAAATTTTTACAAAGGATTTGCAATCATGGTCAGTAAGCAATCAAAAACCAATCTATGATCATAACTCACAAAGATTCAATAATTTCAAATCGTATTATAGAAAATGGTGGGGAAAGAGTTTTTCGTAAGCATGTGTGAATTTTGAAGCAAATACAAGTAACAACCAGATGTGCAGGACTCCAACCACAATTCGAGAATCTAATATATTGATCTCACTCCTAAGTTCACAAAATATTTGCTCATCTAGGGGTTTGGTGTAAATATCGGCCAATTGTTTTTCAGTTCTCACATGGGAAATTGCTATGTCTCCTTTGATGGAGTGATCTCTCAAGAAATGGTGGCGGATATCAATGTGTTTTGTTTTTGACTGTTCAAGTGGATTGTGAGCTATTTTGATGGAACTCTCATTGTCATATAGGAGGGGGGTATGGCGCAAGTTTATGCCATAGTCCCTAAGAGTTTGTCGCATCCAAAGAAGTTGTGCACAACAACTTCCGGTGGCGACATACTCCGCTTTGGCTGCCGAAAGAGCAATGGAGTTTTGTTTCTTTGAGGACCAAGACAATAGGGATCTACCAAGGAATTGGCAAGTTCCGGAGATGCTCTTTCTATCAACTATGCACCCCGCATAATCCGCATTGGAATATCCAATTAGATTAAACTTAGAGCCCTTGGGGTACCAAAGTCCTAGGCTTGGTGTGTGAACCAAATATCTAAGATTTCACTTAACGGTGGTCAAATGACACACCTTAGGAGCAGCTTTGAATCGAGCACACATACAAACACTTAGCATTATATCGCGCCTTGTCGGTACCCAGCGTATCGTATACCCCTTGGGACTGCAAAAAGACCAAAGTAACTTCACCTGTCTAAGTTGAAGACCTCCGAAGGCCCCACGTGTCATACGGGACCAGACCTACCTCCCTTCTACGGTTAGTCCCAGTGCTGCCACGTGTATACTGCAACTGGAGCTACGTCCCACACATGGGAAAGCTCCGGGCCAAATACCTGTGTGGCACCCCTGGACCTAACCCCCGACAGAGGGAAGCTTCGGTACCGACACTTGTACAACTGCAACGGACCTACCCGTCCTAGACGTTAAGCTCCGAAGCTGCCATGTGTCCAACCACCGGACCTTCAACTTCAACAAGAAGACTGGTGAACCCCCAACGGCTCGGACCTTCAAGGGACAATCAAGGACTTCAAGACCCAATTAAGTGTCATTAATACCATATTAATGACACACGATCGGAGGGCCCTTAATACTAGTAATGGCACTGTCAAGGCTCTTACCACGCTATTAAGGGTAATTAAGATAATTAATCGTGTATTAAACATCAGTAACCGCCAGGGCCACATGTCGGGCCAGGCTAACGGTGTAATGACCAGTCCTTGTACTATAAAAGGACTGGTCGAGCAATACACGGGGGGAGGGTTCTTCTAGACCTCTTCAGACTCGGCTCTAACAGACACTCACGTGTGCTCAGACGCTCAATACCACAACTACACACCCCGTGGAGTAGGGTATTACGCTTTGGCGGCCCAAACCACGTAAATCCTCATGTCTACTTGCCATCGTATTCTGAATCTCTGCGCGCCCAATACCTACAAACTCCGCAGGCTACCAACAGTAGTACCGAGAGAATTGCCGGAACCAGACTCTGACAGTTGGCGCGCCAGGAAGGGGCGCCCGAGATTCAAGGATGGTGAACTTTGCCGTTGGATCGTCCAACGGCAACCCTGCTACGCAACCTGCTGGAGGCAATCCCTCCAACATGTAGCAGCCAGCAGGTGTTGTGGCTCCAGCAAGAGTCATGCCACCGCCACCACCGTCTGCACCAGCAAATCAAGCTGGACAGCGGGGTGGGGCGTCTGCGTCGGTCACGGCATCGGCGAACAACAACCCTGAACACGCGCTCCATGCCGCGCGTGCTCTTCTCCAATGTCCATTGCCTCCAGGAGCATCCTAGGGTGCAATGGAGCAGTGGAGGGCTAATGTGGAACACTTGGTTGCAGCAGTAGCCGATCGCATCAGCAACCAAGGTCGTCCCCCCTCGGGCGGGCCTCATAGCAGCATCGGACCGTGTCGGGTAGACTTGGTCCGCACGCTTCCCAACACAGGAGGCGTGCTGCATCTCAACAGGCGACGTCGCTGCCTTTCGGGGCTCGACGTACCCATACGGTAACCAGGCTTTCAACTCACAACCTCCGGGCGGAGCTTGATCGCCGTTACCATCAACAGGATGGCCGCGTCCATATCGAGCGTGCTCGCGAAAGGCGAGAGGCTCGGGACAGTCCTGCTCTCGAGGGAGTAGGAGGATGTTGTTCTGCCATAGCCATGCACCTATGCATGGTCAGATGGCCGCAGAAGTTCCGTGCTCACCTACCGGAGAAATTTGATGGGATTGTCAATCCCGCTGAGTTTCTCCAAATCTACTCCACCACAATACTTGCGGCTGCAGGCAATGAGGCCGTGATGGCCAACTACTTCCCCGTGGCTTTAACTGGGATCGCCAGGTCCTGGTTCATGACCCTACTACCTGACTCCATCAACAGTTGGGCAGAACTAAGCCAACTGTTCACCTCCAATTTTGGGAGTTCATACACCCGACCAGGCACCGAACTAGACCTTTTTGCTATCAAGCAAAAGGGGGGAGAGTCCCTGCGATCCTTCATCCAGAGGTTCTCCCAGGTACAAAACACTATACCTTCTATCTCAAGCGCTTCTGTCATTGTGGCATTTAGACAGGGCGTACGAGACAAATGCTGGAGAAGCTGGCGACCAAGGAAGTCACCAGCGTCACGAAACTCTTCAGCTTGGCAGACAAGTGCGCCAAAGCTGCGGAGGGCCATGAAATGCACTCCCAACCACCTCCGGAGGACAACAAAAAGTCCTCCAAGGGTGAAGCGACTACCTCTAGGAGTGGTAAGAAGAAGAAAAAGTCCAACAGCAAGAAAAAGTCGTTGGCCAGCACACCTACAGCTGTTGCTGCCGTAGCTCCGGGTGGCCGGGGGCCATGCCCCGAGAAACGACCTCGGCCGTCTTCTGAAGACGGAGGCAACTCCAAGATGTGGTGTCCTATACACTAGACGAACAGCCACAACCTGGAAGGCTGCGGAGAGGTCCAGAACCTTGTCGAGCGCTACAACAAGCGCCGGGAAGAAGTTCCTTTCTGTCAAAGGGAAGGAAAACAGAAAGTCGACGAAGCTTCGGCTGAAGAGGAGTTAGGCTTTCAAGACCCTAAAAAGGTCTTGAACGCTGTTTACACCTCCATCGACGACGACTCCGACGTCTCCTACAACGAGCGTCGGAAGACCATGAACACCATCTTTGGTGGTTCGTGGGACATCACCTCCCGTCGTGTCCTCAAGACCATGCGGCGGGATATGGCCTCAGTAGCTCCCACCGCCAGGGCAGAGCCGCACCGGAAGTGGACGGACACTGCCATCACTTTTGATGCTTCAGACTGCCCTCGAAACTTGATCAGAGCTGGCCAACTCCCATTGATGGTATCTCCGATCATCAACAACATCCAGCTCCATCATGTGATGGTGGACGGAGGTTTGGGGCTGAACCTCATAAGCTTTGAATCTTTCATCAAGCTTCAGCTCCGACCTTATGATCTTCGCCCCTCCCGACCTTTCTTCGCGGTAGGTCCGGGGGCCATAACTCCACTCGGTGCCATTACTCTCCCGGTGACCTTCGGGACTCGGGAGAATTACCGCACTAAGAAGTTGGTCTTCAACGTGGCGCAGATCAACTTACCATTCAACGCCATTTTGTGCAGGCCAGCCTTGTACAAATTCATGACTGCCGCCCATTATGGCTACTTGGTGTTGAAGATGCCAACACCAGCAGGTTTTCTCCGGATCCGCAGGGATCGCACCGTCGGAGTGACTGCTCTGGAAGAACTCCATGCACTTGCTACAGCTCAGGAGGAAGAATCCGGAAAGGAACAAGCTCTGAAACCCCCGAGCATTCGTCATCGAGCCTCAACCTCCGCACCTCACGTGCAACCAAGCGGCGACACCGACATTCTTGTCAAAGTCGTCCAAATCGATTCCGACGCTGCTCAGACCACCCGTATATCGGGAGGTCTGAATGACAAATAGGAACTTGCGCTTGTCACTTTCCTCTGGGCTAATGTCGATGTGTTTTCCTGGAAACCGTCACAAATGCCTGGGATCCTGAGGGAAGTGATCGAGCACAATCTGAAGATTCATCCCGATACTCGGCATGTACATCAGAAGCCTTGGAAGCAATCAGTAGAGCGACATAATTTCATACGTCAAGAAGTGAAGAAGTTGCTTGAAGCTGGATTCATCCGAGAAGTCTTCCACCCTAAATGGCTGGCAAACCCAGTCGTTGTACCCAAGGCCGGCGGGAAGCTTCGGATGTGTATCGACTACACTACACTGAATAAGGCATGTCCAAAAGATCCATTTCCACTACCTAGGATAGATCAGATAGTGGATTCCACCTCCGGGTGCGAATTACTGTGTTTCCTAGACGCATATTCTGGGTATCATCAAATCAGAATGTCTAGGGAAGATGAAGAGCATACTTCCTTCATCACAGTAGGTGGATTATATTGTTACACTGCCATGCCATTCGGTTTGAAAAACGCTGCTTCAACGTTTGTACGAGCTATGTACAAAACTTTGGAGAGCTCATCAGAGATGTAGTGGAAGTGTACGTCGATGACATCGTCGTCAAGATCAAAAACAAGGAGTCATTCCTTGACACCTTGCAAGCTGTCTTTGACAAGTTGCGGGTCACACGCACGAAGCTGAACCCAGACAAGTGTGTCTTCGTGGTTAGCTCTGGAAAGCTTCTTGGATTCTTGGTGAACCACCGAGGAATAGAAGCAACTCTGGCGAAGATTAAAGCTATTGAAGACATGCGGCCATGAGCCCGCATCAAGGACGTCTAGAAGCTGACTGGATGTCTAGCTACCCTCAGTCGGTTCATCTCAAGACTGGCGAAACGGGCGCTACCCTTCTTCAAGTTATTGAGGAAGTTCAGACCATTCCAATGGTCTGAAGAAGCAGAAAAGGCATTCTAGGAGCTGAAGCAGCTCCTCACCACTCTACCAACCTTGGTAGCTCCGAATCCTAGTGAGCCACTTCTGCTTTACATTTCGACAACTGGCGAAGTTGTCAGCATGGTCCTGGTTGCGAAAAGACTAGAACCATCTCTAGTTCAGGAATCCAGACCCCTTCGGGAGGGTCCGAAGCTACCTAAAGACGAGTCTGGGTCCCAGCTCCCATACCCTGATCCTCAAGGCAGAATGCCAGAGGATCAACCTCCTTAAAATAAAGAAGTTGTTGTTGCTGAGCAACAAGATTCGGACCCCTCTGCGAAGGTCTGGGTCACTGCAGAAGAAGCTCTGGGTTCCTCCAGTAGGAACCCAGAGGTTCCCGAGCAAGGTCTGGACCCCCTCAGGAGGGTCCGGGTTGATGAGGAGGAAGCTCCGGGCCCCTTCGGGAGGGTCCGAACAGTCCAACGCCCAGTGTACTTCATCAGTGAAGTACTCCAAGACGCCAAAACTCGGTACCTGGAGGTGCATAAGCTGCTCTATGCAATTCTTATTACTTCTAGGAAGCTCCGATACTACTTCTAAGCTCACAAGATTTCAGTGGTAACTTCTTATCCACTGCATGCAATCTTGCATAATCTCAACTCTACTGGGAACATTGCAAAGTGGGCAGCGGAACTGGCCGAGTTCGATCTTGAATTCGTCCCAAGACAAGCGATCAAGAGTCAAGCACTGGCGGACTTCGTGGCGGAATGGACCCCCTCTCCATCAAATCCTGGGGGCCCCAGTGAGCAGAAGCTGGAACCCAAGGTTCCGGTCTAAACCGAGCCTCACTGGACTCTCAACTTCGACGGTTCCGTGCAAAAGCAGGGGGCCAGAGCTGGAGTCCTTCTCCTCGCTCCGACCGGAGAGAAGGTCAAATACATGGTTCACCTTGATTTCAAGGCGACCAACAAAATGGCAGAGTATAAAGCACTAATCTATGGGCTCAAGGTGGAAGTATCATATGGTGATAAGCTGCTGTTGGTAAAGGGTGATTCGCAGCTCGTCATAAAACAAGTCAAAGGTGAATGCTGCTGCAACAACCCTCAACTAGCTGCATACCTACTGGAAGTCCAGAAGCTTCAGAAGGACTTAGACGTCCTGGATCTTTGCCATGTGCAGCGTCTCAACAACGCTGAAGCTGACAAACTCTCGACGAAAGCTTCAACTGGAGCTCCGGCTTCAAACCTTTGTCTGGAGATTGTCAAGACCAACAGCTCAGCCTGCCGAACTGAGCGAAGGGGGCGAGACCAGCACCTCGAAGCTGGCGGTCCCGATGGCCCTGTTACCATGGCATCCATCAAGGGTCATAGGTGTTGTCGGAAGCTCCGAGCAACCCAGCACGCAAGACTCAAATCCTCACGTTAGCTTCGATGCATGGATCTCGGAGATCCGGAGCTACTTGAAATACAATTTCCTTGCTAAAGATAATGTATCCTCTGACCGGATAGTCAGATTGGCTAAAAGATACACACTGGTAGAAGGGGATCTCTACCGGCGTGGTACCAACGGCGTCCTAATGCGGTGCATTACAAGGGAAGAAGGCTGCGAGCTCCTCACAGAAATCCATGGAGGCGAGTGTGGGAACCGCACGTCTTCCCGCACGCTGGTCGGTAAAGCCTTCCGGCATGGTTTTTACTGGCCTACAGCACTCTAGGATGCAACTAAGCTAGTGAAGAAATGTGAAGCATGCCAATTCCAAGCAAAGCAAATTCACACACCGGCTCAACCTCTACAAATGATACCTCCTACATGGCCATTCGCTGTGTGGGGGATGGATATCTTGGGACCTTTCCCAAAAGCCGTTGGAGGTTACAAGTTCTTGTACGTTGCCATTGACAAGTTCACGAAATGGTCGGAAGCAACTCCAGTTGTGACAATAAACAAGCAATTAGCTATCAACATCTTGCAGTCCATCGTATGCAGATTTGGAGTCCCAAACAAGATCATAACTTATAATGGGACCCAATTCACAAGCTTTGCATTCCAAGGATATTGCAAAGACCTCGGCATTCAGGTATGCTACGCTTCTGTAGCTCACCCGGCAAGCAATGGCCAAGCTGAGAGAGAAAATGCAGAAATCCTAAAAGGACTCAAGACGTGCACATATGAGCGCCTGAAAAAACATGGAGCCAACTGGATCAAAGAGCTTCCGCCCACACTGTGGGCCAACAGGACAACTCCAAAATGGTCAACTGGAGAGACACCCTTCTTCCTGGTGTACGGAGCTAAAGCAGTCCTTCCTCCGGAAATCACCTTGGGGTCGCTCCTGGTCTGGACCTTCGACGATGCCATGCAGGACCAGCTCCGACGTGAAGACCTTGACCTCCTTGAAGAGAGAAGGTGTCGAGCATCTATTCGGAATGCCCGATACCGCCAAGCTCTTCGGCGCTATCACGAAAGGCATGTTCACAGCCGACAGCTCGAGGAAGCCGATCTGGTGCTACGGAAAATACAAACTCGAGAAGGGTTAAACAAACTCTCCCCTAGCTGGGAAGGACCTTTCCGAGTGATCAAAGTATCCCGTCCCGGATGCGTTCACTTGGCAATAGAGGATGGGACACCTCTCCCTAATCCTTGGAACATTGAGCACCTCCGTAAGTTATACGCTCAATATCACGGAGGTGAGTCTGTAGTTACATGTGATGTATGTTGTAGTCATTGTACAGGTCGGGTAGCTCCTTCGGGAGAACAGCCGAACCTTCCCCAAAAGGTCCCAAAAGTTCAGGCAACACTTGTCACTGTCTCGGAACTAAAAGTGTAGCTATCTACCTTGGGTAAAACGAGAAACGATACACACTTAGCTTGGTTCTGTTCCCTAAGAGTGTATTTGTTTCCCCTATACCCTGGACCTATAATGAAAGACATCATTGTGAATACAGACTCCACGTGCATTTATTTTGTACAGGCTCAATATTTTATTATTTTTCTCTTTCTTGTCTATAATAAAGTTGCATTGTTGATTCTTCTGGGTCTAAACATTGTTAATGGTCTACTCGTCCGAATGCCGCCAAGCCAATCTAGGTCCGGAGTGTGCTATCGACTTAGCTTGGTCCTGCACCTTAAGTACGCCACTCTACCTACACCCCGGCAGGCCGAAGTAAGGCGAGTCCAGAAACGATCGGACCTGGAGAAAACAAGCCAGTGCACTTGATTGTATTTAGAATTGCGTTCAACCTAAAACTTTCTTTCAGGAATAGTAAGCCGCAAACAAGTTATAGAGAAGAAATGGATTTTACTGTTTTTCTTGACTTGAATGTGCAGGAAAAATAATGATCTCATGATGATGGTGGATAAAGCCGGAGCCATCAAAGCTCCGACACCCCCTAAGATTGTCTACTATCGATGTTCCAAACATTGATAGTAGACATTGCTGGAGCTACAAAGTTCTGGCAAATCCAGGGGGCCAGCCGTCAACGTGAAGAAAAGATGGTGAAAAGACTCCCCAGTAACGTTTGCTATCAACGCACCGCGTGTTGACAGTGGTCACTGCTGGAGCTACCAAGCTTCGACAACCAAAGAGGACTAATCGTCGATGCTCTACGTGTTGACAAGGGTCACTGCCGGAGCTACTAAGCTCCGGCAACCTCAGGGGGCCCGTACTCTCGGTGACTTCAAACCTACAAACTACAAGTTCGAAGCGCGCAAGTCTTCAACAAAATGCTACATCCTCTTGGTACATGTTCACAATCAAATTGTATACATCTACTAGGGAGCCAAGTGGGACAAAGGTGTTGAAGACAAAAAAAATGAAATTCATAAAATTCTTGGATTTCATTAATCTGGAGACAAGAGATTACAAAATTGGAGAAAAAGAAGAGAGAATACAAGCGGGAGCTACAAAGAGAGAATCCTAGACCCTATGGAAGAACGAGGCGACCTTCTGGGCAACCTCCGACACGCTGTCTTTGGCGGCTTCTCCCTCTCCGTCGATGGGGCCTTCAAGCACCGAGACCAGTGGGAAGTGAGGGTCCCAGCTTGTGTAGCACGTCAGCATGAACTCTACGACGGTCTACGCCAGGGATTGTCCTTCGGTTTCTAGTTGGTCCGTGATGACATCGCCCATCTTGGTGAGCTTGTTGCCCGCCGAGCTCAACGCTTGCAACGCCTAGTCCAGCTCTGGCTCCGGATCATCCGGACGCACGGGACTAAAACCCATCAGCGTCAGCGCGTCGTTGGCTTTGCCCAAGAAGCCTCAAACTTGTTGGGACTCCACAGCCCTTGAGCCTCGCATCTCTTCCAAGGATCTTCTGGTCCCCGCAAGCTCCGAATTCTCCCGGGCAAGGCGCTCAACCTCTTTGGCGTTCTACTGAATCTTTTTAGCAACCTGCCTTTTGAGTTTACTGAGCTCCTCCTCCCAGAGGTGGATCTTGTTCTGGCAGTCAACCAGGTCCTTCTCCCGGCCCCGCACTTTCTTCTCCTTGGTAGCAATTTCATCCTCCCTCTTGTGGAGGTCCTGTCCTTGCTGCCAGGCCTTCTTCTCCTCCTTCCCGCAATGCTCCTCCAGTTTTTTGGTCCACTCCGTGAGACTCTTGTCAGCTAGAGTCAGCCTCTGAGTAAGCTCCTCCTCCCTCTTCACGTGGTCATCCTGCAGCTCCAGGAGTTTTTGCTCTTCATCTTCGAGCTTCTTCTCCCGCTCTTCAAGAGCCTCCCGGCGCTTGACGAGGTTGTCGTGGATGGCGCTGAGCTTCTCTTCACGATCATTTGCGGCATTATTAGCAGCTACGGCCTGTTCGTGGATGGCCCGAGACTGGTTGTCGAGGGATTGCACCATGCTTTCCCTCTCGTCCAGTAGCTGGCCCCAGTACTCCATTCGGGCCTTCTCCTTCTTCACCCACTCCCTGTCGTCAGCCAGCCTGGTTTGCGCCAGCTTGGTCTCGAATTGGAGTCGGTTGCGACACCTCCTAAGGGTTTGGCGCTCCTCCTCGAGGGCCTTGCTGACGTGGTAGAAGGCCAGCTGCACTTGACGAAGGCTGGAGGAGGCGTTGTCGATAGACAACGATAGAGGGATCGGCTCCGGACCTGTCGGGGTCCTCTCCGCTGGTTCCAGCAGGTTCTCCATAATAAAAATCGGGTCTCACTTGATAAGAGCGGCCCCTGAGCTTCCACGGCACTAGGGCCGCCCTCTGGGATAGCCTCGGCCGCCGCCGAGGAAGGTCCTGCGGCAGAAGTTCCTACCTCCGGAGTCGGCTCCGAAAGTCCTGTCGCCTGGTCATCGGCAACTAGTCCCTCATGTGGGGGACCGGTAGCCTCCTCTTGGCACCCTAGCTCAGGCATGGGCACCTCCGGAACCACTACCTCTGAGCTAGGCATTGAAGGTTCGACCGGAGCTGAAGCTACTTCCAGCTCTGATGTTGGCGCCTCCTCCACTGCCGGTTCAGGCGCTGGTGCCTCGACTGCCATTGGCTCGAGTGCCGGCACTTCTTCGACAGCTGGCTCAGGCGTCGGAACTTTATCAAGACTGGCCTCCGCCACCAGGACTTCATCAACCACCGGCTGCACCACCAGGGCTTCATCAACCACCAGCTCCACTGCCGGGGCTTCAACAACATCCGGCTCTAGGGACGAAACCGCAGCTACCTCCAGCTCTGAGGCCGGGGCGTCCATCATCTCAGCATCCAAACCCGGAGCTTCAACCTCCGGGACTGGTGCTGGTCGTACATCTTCATTCCCAGGGACCAGCGCTACCACGGGAGCTTCAGGTGATGACTCAAGGTCAAGGACCACGACAGCTGGCGCTGGAGCTGCCGCGGCCTCAGCCACCTATTGGGGCGGCGCTAGAACTGGAGCCGAAGCTTGTGTCTGCGCAGCATCAGTTGCTGCAGCAGGAACCGGAGCTTCAGCCCCTTTCTTGGGCACTCTGTGGATGAAGGACGAAGAAACTCAAAACATAGTTACAACAAAAAACAATCAACTGAGGTAAAAAATAAAATGTACCTCGGAAGGCTTCCGCTCCAGCTAGTGCGGAACCTCTTCAATGGACGGTCAGGGTCGGACCCTGACGCCATTGGTGTAGTAGCTCTGGAAGACTCCCCGGAGCTTGCTTCCGCCATCGGCATCACCTTGGTTGAGGCCCCCCTCGACTGAGAAGGACCCCCGGACCTAGAGCCCTCAGCTGGCCCTGGCATTGGACCCACATGGCCGGAGCTAGCGTCCTAAGGAGATGCCAATGCTGGAGTAGTTGCCGCCATTGAAGACCTCCTCCTCCGAGGAGAAGGAGCTGCCGTGGAAGGAGCAGGTCTGACGGACCTCCCGTCAGCATGCTTCAACATCCTCTTGCGACTCGAGGGCTCGGCCAACTCCTTGCCCTGCCTACGACTTTAGTTCTCGGCTTCGGAGCGGGAATGGAGCCATCCTCCAAAGCTTCGGGAACCGCCACCCCAGAGGTTGATCGCCTCTCCACCAAACCCAACATTTCCAACAGCGGCATCTTCCTCCGGAGCTCTCTGCACTCCTCTGGTATCATATTCAGAGGAAGGAAGCAACTAGTGGAGACACGTCGCCAGAGCCGATGATTCGAGGCTGGAACTTCTTGAGATGGGTCTTCAAGGCTTCACCGGTCAGGTTGGTGTCCAAGCTGACCTAAATGCGGTTGGTGTCCATCTCACTATTGAAGGCCCAAGCAGGTTGGCTCCTAGCCCTCGGTGGGGCCCACCTGTTCGTCAAGAAGTTGCCGAAGACCATCTGCGGGGTCACCCCACCTTCGACACATTCATGGATTTTGTCCAGGATGGGCTTGTACTCCCTCGACAGCTCCGGCACGTCACTCCAAGTGTCGGTGTCGATGCGAGGAAGGCATTCAGGCAGCTCCAGCCTCTCGTGTCCCTCGGCGGTGATGACCATCCAGTCTTTCTTCTAGTCGTCCCACTTGCTGGAAGGGAAGGACCTCAAGTACTTGAGCAGGGAGTTCTTCCGCTTCACGATGTAGTAGAAGTCGATGAACTCATCGCTCTTCCCGGTCGGGTGGACAGTGAAGAAAGTCCAGAACAACACCACGAAAGGGGGAACACCCACCCACATCTCGCAAAAGTGGACGAAAGTTGCCACCAGCAAGATTGAGTGGGGGCCAAGATGGTAGAGCTGCAGACCATAGAAATCAAGCAGCATCAGAAAGAAAGTGGAGAAAGGTGGGATCAAACCCACCATGGCGTACCCAAGGAAGTACACCATATCTCCGGCTCTCTCCTTCTCGAAGGAAGCTTGCCGCAGTGAATGTCGTTGTTGAAGGAGTCAGCGGACCATCCCATGTAGGTCTGGACCCTAGACAACTCCTTCTTGCTCCCGATGCAGCTCTTGGGGAGTCCCAACTTCATCGCAGCACAGCGTGGCAAGAGAGGAAAAGCAGGCTAAAGTTTGGAGGACTCGAGCGCAATTTCAAATGAAGACGTAAAGAATCTCCAAACAGTGCGCGCTTTCCTTCTTAAGTAAGCCCCCGCAACGCTTGGATGGAAACTGCAGAGAAGCTGGCGACAAAGTTCAAAAACTTCACCCTTCCAATGACAAGGGGGCCCAGGGCCACCCTGACGATCAAGTTGAGGTCCTTACCCCAGGCGAATGGTTGTCATCATGAAAGGCGGGAAGCCCAAGGGCGGCGGCCTGATAGGGCGCGCGGAACCGATACGGTTTTTTGTATCGAGAACCGGCGACCTTCAATTGTGTGAGATCCGCACGCTCAGATCTCACCTACCGCATCCTAGATATGCCACGAGGCGATGGTGTAACTGCAAACTACTGCCAACGGTACATCCAAAGACCCTTGAAGACACGACTCAAAAACCGAAGGATGGACCCACCTCCGGCAGAACAACTTCATCCAAAAGGTCTCTCCCAGAGGTGGGCCCAAGGGGCCACTGTCGGTACCCTGCATACCGTATACCCCTTTGGACTGCAAAAATACCAAAGGAACTTCACCTGTCTGAGTTGAAGACCTCCGAAGGCCCCACGTGTCATACGGGACCGGACATGCCTCCCTTCTATGGTTAGTCCCGGTGCTGCCACGTGTATACTGCAACTGGAGCTACGTCCCACACATGGGAAAGCTCCGGGCCAAATACCTGTGCGGCACCCCCGGACCTAACCCCCGACAGAAGGAAGCTCCAATACCGACACGTGTACAACTGCACTGTACCTACCCGTCTCAGATGGTAAGCTCCGGAGCTGCCACGTGTCCAACCATCGTACCTTCAACTTCAACAAGCAGACTGGTGGACCCCCAATGGCTCGGACCTTCAAGGGACAATCAAGGACTTCAAGACCCGATTAAGTGCCATTAATACCATCTTAATGACACACGATCGGAGGGCCCTTAATACTAGTAACAGCACTGTCAAGGCTTGTTACCACGCTATTAAGGGTAATTAAGATCATTAATCATGTATTAAACATCAGTAACCGTCAGGGCCACATGTCGGGCAAGGCTAACAGTGTAACAACCAGTCCTTGTACTATAAAAGGACTGGTCGAGCGACACACGGGGGGAGGGTTCTTCCAGACCTCTTCAGACTCGGCTCTGACACACACTCACAAGTGCTCAGATGCTCAATACAACAACTACACACCCCGTGGAGTAGGGTATTACGCTTAGGCGGCCCAAACCACGTAAATCCTCATGTCTACTTGCCATCGTGTTCTGAATCTCTGCGCGCCCAATACCGAACAACAAACTCCGCGGGCTACCAACAGTAGTATCGGGAGAATTGCCAGAACCAGACTCCGATAGACCTAGATGCACATAAGTAAAGCAATGAACCTATCATTGAACGATATAGCTTTTGGTTCACACTTGGACCATCTTCATTAAGGTCAAGATGCCCATTGGTTCCCATAGGAGTACTGGTGGGTTTGGCTTTGTCCATGTCAAACTTCTTGAGTATGTCTTGTGTGTACTTTGTTTGACTAATGAACATGCCTTCCTTGAGTTGCTTCACTTGAAAACCTAAGAAGAACTTCAACTCTCGCATAATGGACATCTCAAACCTTTTGGTCATTATCTTGGAAAACTCATTACAAAAAGTTTTGTTAGTAGAACCAAATATAATGTCATCGACATATATTTGGCAAACAAACAAATCATCATTGAAATGCTTAGTGAATAAAGTGTAATTGGCCTTCCCAATTTTGAAACAATTTTGAGTTAGAAATTCTTTAAGGCACTCATACCAAGATCTAGGAGCTTGTTTGAGGCCATAGAAAGACTTACGCAATTTGTAGACATGGTTTGGGAAGTCTTGATCTTCAAACCCAGGGGGTTGCTCCACATACACCTCTTCTTTGATTGGACCATTGAGAAATGCACTCTTGACGTCCATTTGGTATAGCTTAAAATCATGATGAGTAGCAAAGACAAGTAATATATGAATTGATTCAAGCCTAGCTACGGGAGCAAAGGTTTCATCGAAATCCAAACCTTCGACTTGTAAGTACTGTGAGGACCGCGTCCACACTTTCCAGAAATCGCATTGGGTGGTGTCGTGCGCTGTGGCACCCAACAGCACACATGTAAAGGAACACGTATTACATAAATCATTTGCTAAAAATTATAAAGATGTTCAGTTTACAAATAGTTTATATAAAAATAAACTACAGCGGAAGATAAGATTACAAAGTACTCAAGTCTAATAAGCAAAAGAGAAGCCATCCAATCCAGCCCACGAATGCTCCTTACTAGCCACGAAGATCAAATAGCAGCGGCATGGTTCCCCATGAGTATAACGCTCGGAGAGTTCCAAGTCTCATCGCAGAACCATAATCATAAGCATAGAGGTTAGTAGCTGCAAAACAACTAATATAGCAACCGTGAGCACGAAGGCCCAACAAGACTTAACCGTCTCACCTAAACATGAAACTCCACGTGAGGGTAAAGACATAAACATAGGATGGCAGATTTGCATAATGGATTCACCTAAATGTGGATCTTTATTTTCATATTTATTAGCAGCAGCTTAAACCTTGTGCAGGGCAACATCGTAACTCCACAATCAAACAAGAAATGCTTCATCACGATACTACATGACCAAGGTGGAAATAAATTTAGTGAGCATTATAATAATACATACAACATAGTAATACAATGATAATATATTGTTCATAACAGCAGTAATTAATTCTCATCTCAAGTGCAAGTATTAACTATGTCACAACTCGGTGAACAAGTGGTACTCATAACCGCGAGGGATGGTAATTCGAATCAAAGATACCCGGAGTCAGTGTTATCCTAAACGGTAAACGGTAGACAGTCGGTGGAGCTCTGTTTATTGTTTTGAAGGTTTAGACGGCGTTTAAACAGTATTTAAATAGATTAAATGGTGTGTACTGTAGCAGCAAAAAAATTATTTTAACTGCCCTGCTCTACGGTAGATGTTCAAATCAAGTTCAAACTCATATTTGGAAATAGAAATCAATTTAACTTTGACATCATAAAAAATTAAAGAGACGATCACAATACCACACCACCAAATAATAATATTGAGACTAAAAGACAGTACATGTAGTGACCTAAACAAATATTTTAAACTTCAGCGGCTAATGGTTGTTTTATTATATTTTTCGAAACACGAGTAATATTACTTCTGATATGTTTAAGTGAAGCTTAGAAAATATATTGATTTAATCAATTTGGTGATATTAAATTTAAACTTGCACCTGACTTAGATTGTAAGTTCATTTTGCCTAAACGGTTCTAAACACGTTTAAAATCCATTTCGTTTAGCCCGTTTAAATGGGCGTTGACCCATTTAAATGGGTCAACTGTTTAATCCACTATTTAGGGGCTAAACTGTGCAGTTGCCCTCTGTTTAGCGTTTAAACGCGTTTAAACAGACCGTTTAGGTCGTTTAGGATAACACAGCCCGTAGTACACGACACGTACGCCCGTACTGGAAGCCATGTAGGTGCACTCCGCGGACATCGTACACAGCAACCCATGTCCCGCCCAAGTTGAATCAATTCAATCGTCTAGGACAGTATTCCCACTCACGGTGCACCCTCCACTGTGAAGATGTCGTGAGCGAGTTTACGTCTACTGTGCTGTGGCTGAAAACCTGAGGCGATCGAAAAAGTCTCAACAAAGGCTTCCCAAGGTACATCGGTTTCCTAGACCCCATATATCAAGTATAACTCTGGTACAGTTCAAACTTGCTCAGCAGGGCGGCATACGAATCGGTTGCTGCATCCCACGTCTTGCTGCATCCTACGCCCCTGCCGAGTCTAATATTCATATTACTACTCTATTTCTTGAACCAATCCCATGTGAATAAGTCCTAGCCATGTGAGTAGATTCGAACTACTCGACTTCTACCTAATCCCATAAAACATTTAGCATAGCAAAGTCTACACGATGACTTAACAACTACCCAAATACTCCATAAGGGTGATCTGGTCATGCAAGTGGATTTTCAATCACCATAGCCCTAATGCACATAACTCACCCTAGACATAGGTGATACAAATCAAAATTTTGTAATAGCGCTTAAATGTAAACCGGGGCTTGCCTGGCTGCGAGATGGTATGAAAGTTAATATCCATAGGGATGACTTCAAGTGGCTCTTGGGTCCTCTCGAGCTCGGCAACTAATCAATATGCAAAGAATAATGCAAGTGAATCAGTACCGATATGATGATATAGCTCAAAGGAAAGACAGTTAAGTATATGAAATTAAGCCCACTAGTTCTAGCAATTTTACAAAGGACACTAGGTACTATGAGTGAAGTTCTGGGCAAAATTGGGATCAATTTTTGGAAGTTTCTGCTGTATAAAATTCAATGAACCTAAACACTTCCCAGAATTTTGAGGAACAATACGTAAATTTGACATGGCCAAGACTTTGTTTTCTGTTTATAGGATGTCAATAGAGATAAAAAAAATTATAATTTTCTAAGTATTCTATTGTGATATATTGAATTTACAAGTTTGGACAATTTGCTGAAAAGTTTCTGGACATTTCGGAATTTTCAGGCACATACAGATTGGAAACATAATTTGGCTATACATATCAACTCAAATGGACCTGACAATTTTATTGGGAATCAAGGGAACTGTTCAGAATTACCTGGCCAAGTTTGATAATTTTTGAATGAATGGAGCACCAGTAATTAATTCTGATAGCATTTTGCTTTATGGAATTATTGATGACCAATTAAGGATTTGCATACAGATCCAATTACACCACTTGAAACTAGATATTATCCTTGTTCTAATAAAATTTATTTGAGAATTTTTGGACACTTATTCTAGTAGATATTGATTTTCAAAGTTGGATAGGAATCTGGAATTAAATTCCAATAGGAAAGTTTGAATTATTGGCTGGGCCCACGGTTTAAAATGCACCAATCAGATTTATGCCACGGGGGTGGAGGGGGCACACGGGATCCCGGAGCAACACCAGATCCGGGTAACGCGCCCCTGTGCCTGACAGCCGGGGCCCGCCCGGTCGTCCCCTACACGAAAATGGGGCCAAGAGCGATGGAACAACAGGAAACAAGACGTCGACAGTGAGCCGACAAGCTGAAACTTGGCGGCTAGAAAATTCAAAAATCCGGCGTAGTTACTTGATGAAATTCGATGGTTTTTCTTCGAGAGTGTGCGCCTGGACATATAGAAGATAAATCATCATGGCCACGATGAATAATCATACATAGAATCGGACTTCTATCAAAGACCTAACTATGCTCATATGTTGAACTCGTCGGGAAAATAGCTAATACTCGAGTTAGGAGGGACGACACGAGCTGAAACTAGGAGTGTTGGCGCACCTTTTGTCTTCAAGGACCCTGGTGATAAGATGCTTGCATTGCTGGGGCGTCGAAGGAGCAGAGGGCAGCCACTGAAAAACAGAGCATGGCGGCCGACAAGTCGCCATGTCCACCGTTGGGGAGGCTCAAACTGCACAAGGTATTGATCATACAGGTGCGCAAGACGTATGTGAGGAAGTATAGATGAAGAAAAGTGATCAAACCCGAGTACCTTGGCTTGATTTGGGTCAGAGATGGAGGAACTAGATGGTGTTCCAGCTACTGTGCGAAAAACTGAATGAGAGCTGAGAAAATTTCGTCTTTGGTGCTTGGAGAAGAAGATTAGGATGTGAAGATCTTTTGGATTGCAGCTGGATTCAACTTATGAAGCAGGCAAGCAGCTAGCTTGCTGGCATTTGCATGCCGTGAGGTGTTGAGCTGAGAAACAGGGGAGGAAGAGATTCTATGACAGGTGGGTCCCACTATTTTCATTCTCATCTTCACCTCACTGGAAAGTCAATTAACTCACCTAATTTGTTCCAAAATTGCTAGATATTTGTGGGGATTCAAAATTAATTATGGAGATTTTGATTCTGCATTCATATTATTGATTTGACCAAGTTTCATTCGAATTCAAACTTGGATTTGAATTTGATTGGAGTTCAATGTAGCTATTGAATTAAATAGCAAACCATCTCCAAAAATTCTGAATTTTTGCAGAGGTACTATTTGGAAACTATTGGTGAACTCAAATTTCTATTTTTGTATCATTTGAACCTGAGCCATTTTTCAATTTTGAATTCCCTCCATTAGGGTTTGAAAGCTTTAGATCTTCCAGTTCCTATTTATTTCTTTTTTCACACTCAAAATTTTTAGTACATCTAACTGAACTTTGCACTATGAAAATTTGGGCTTTTACATTCCTCCCCCCTTAAAGGTATCTCGTCCCGAGATTACAATGAAGAGACGAAAGTAGGAGAGAAATTACCGGATATGAGAAGATAAGAAATCCGGATAGATGGAGCGGAGATATTCTTCAGTTTCTCATGTCGCTTCTTCAGTGGTATGGTTGCTCCATAACACTTTATAAAACCACAGCATGCGGTTCCGTGTGGTTTTGAGTCTTCTCGTCAAGAATCCGAACCGGATGTTTGGAGTACGTCAAATCCAGTTGCAATTCACCAATTTCATTCGTGTTGACTGCAGCTGTGAACTTGAGACATTTCCGTAGCTGAGATACGTGAAAAATGTCGTGTATACCAGTGAGAGATGCCGGTAATTCCAATCGATAAGCCACAGGTCCGCCCTTCTCCGTGATAGCAAACGGACAAATAAATCGGGGAGTGAGCTTCCCTTTTACTCCAAACCGATGAATTCCTTTCATCGGAGACACGCGGAGTTATACATGATCTCCGATATCAAAGTGCAGCGGGCGATGCCGCTTGTCCGCATAATTCTTCTGCCGAGATTGAGCCGCTCTTAGATTTGCTTGAATGATCCAAACTTGTTCCTTGGCTTTGTTGACTAGATCAATCCCGAATGTCAACCTCTCGCCGGACTCGCACCAATTCAGAAGTGTGCGGCATTTCCGGCCGTAGAGAGCTTCGTATGGTGCCATCTTGATACTCACTTGATAACCGTTGTTGTACGAGAATTCCGCCAATGGTAAATGATCATCCCAATTTTTACCGTGGTGGATGGCACATGCACGCAACATGTCTTCAAGGACTTAGTTCACCCTCTCGATTTGACCATTGGTCTGGGGGTGATATGCGGAGCTTCTAATCGGCTTAGTACCCAACGAGGCGTGCAGCTGCCCCCAGAAACGAGCAACGAACAGCGCACCCCGATCTGAAATTATGGTCTTCGGAACACCATGTAAGCATAAGATTCGTGTAATGTACAACTCTGCATACTATTTAGCAACAAATCCAACATTGACAGGAATGAAGTGTGCTGATTTGGTTAGTCGGTCGACTATCACCCAAATCAAATAATGCTTCCGGAATGTGAGTGGTAATTCGACGATGAGGTCCATACTCACATCCTCCCATTTCCATGTCGGAATATCCAGCGGTTGTAGCTGTCCCGCTTTCCGCATATGGTCGGCCTTCACTCGCCGGCACGTATCACATTCGAATACATACTTCGCTATTTCCCACTTCATCCGTGTCCACCAAAACATGGTCTTCAAATCTTGATACATTTTATTGCTGCCCAGATGAATAGAAAATTTTGACATGTGAGCTTCATCCAATATTTTCTTCCGGAGCTTAACATCCCGGGGTACAACTATACGGTCCTTGAACCATAATGTACCGTGATTATCTTTCCGGAAATATTTTACCTCCCCGCTGTCCCTCTTTTTCGAATGTGTGTCATGCCCTTGTCCTTCTTTTGGGCTTCAATAACTTCCTCTCAGATGGTGGAATTGAGAGCAAGATTATTGAGAGCCCCATATGGAATCACATATAGACTTGGTTCCTCAACTTCCATTTCAGCCATGGCGATGTTGTGGACATGGGCTTTCCGACTAAGCGCGTCGGCAACCACGTTCGCTTTACCGGGGTGGTAGTGAATTTCAATTTTGTAATATTTGATCAGCTCTAACCACCTTTGTTGTCTCATATTCAGCTCCTTCTGCGTGAAAATATATTTCAAACTTTTGTGGTCAGTGTAGAGGTGTACAAGATTTCTAAGCAAGTAATGCCTCCACATTTTCAATGCCAATACCACGGCAGCGAGCTCAAGGTCCAGAGTCAGATAGTGCTGCTCGTGGTTTAGGAGTTGTCGAGATCCATACGCGACCACACGTCCTCCTTGCATAAGAACGCAGCCAAGTCCAATGCCGGATGCATCTCAATAAGCGTCGAATGGTTTTGTCGTGTCCAGCTGAGCAAGAACCGGGGCTGTTGTAAGGTGCTGCACTAATATCTTGGCTGTTGTAAGGTGCTGCACTAATATCTTGAACGCTCCTTCACAAGCTGAATTCCAAATATATTTGGTGCCCTTTTTCAGTAGCTCCGTCATCGATTTAGCGATTTTTGAGAAGCTTGGAATGAACCTTCGATAATATCCCGCTAAACCGAGGAAACTTCGTACCTCGTGGACAGATTTAGGATATTCCCATTTCAGCACTCGAAAATGGTTTTGTCGTGTCCGGCTGAGCAAGAACCGGGGCTGTTGTAAGGTGCTGCACTAATATCTTGGCTGTTGTAAGGTGCTGCACTAATATCTTGAACGCTCCTTCACAAGCTGAATTCCAAATATATTTGGTGCCCTTTTTCAGTAGCTCCGTCATCGATTTAGCGATTTTCGAGAAGCTTGGAATGAACCTTCGATAATATCCCGCTAAACCGAGGAAACTTCGTACCTCGTGGACAGATTTAGGATATTCCCATTTCAGCACTTGGACAATTTTACTTGTGTCCACAGCGATACCTTCGGCTGAAATAATGTGCCCCAAGAATGGCACTTGGCTGATTCAAAACTCACACTTGCTGAACTTTGTGTATAACTTGTGATCTCTCAACTGTTGCAACACAATATGCAAATGTTCAGCATGCTTCCTCTGACTTGGAATAAACTAATATGTCATCAATGAAGACCATGACAAACTTGTCCAAATCCGGCATGAACACCGAGTTCATGAGATACATAATGTAAGCCGGAGCGTTGGTGAGACCAAAAGACATGACAAGATACTCATATAATCCATATCGCGTCAAGAATGTCATCTTCGGTATATCCTCCGATCGGATTTTGATTTGATGATATCCGGACCGAAGATCCATCTTTGAGAACACCCTCGCACCAACAAGTTGATCGAATACAATGTCGATGCGGGGCAGCGGGTACTTGCTCTTTATAGTCACGGCATTGAGCAGTCGATAATCCACGCATAACCGCAATATTTCATCCTTCTTCTTAATGAACAGCACCGAGTAGCCCCAAGGTGATGAGCTTGGGCGAATAAAACCCTTGTCCAAAATGTCCTTCAAATGCTCCTTTAATTCAGCTAGCTCATTAGGCGCCATTCGATATGGTCTTTGAGAGATCAGTGTGGTTCCCGGTACAAGTTCAATCTTGAACTCAACGTCACGTTCAGGCGGCATGCCCGGTAAGTCATCGGGAAACAAATCAGGATACTCACGGACCACCGGAATATCTTCAAGTTTAGTTGCTTCCGTGTCATATGCAGCTCCACTGTCCTGCTCTATGCTGTCCAACAAACAGTGTGTGCTGTTTGTGCATCGGAGAGTCAATTTGGACAGTTCGGGTACCGATATTAAGAATGCCACCGTGATGGTTTAACCATGACATCCCCAATATTACATAAATCTTCTATCCATCCAATATAATCAGCGATGTTGGATATATTTTGCCCTCCAAACATAAAGCTGCTCAGGGAACAATCTGACTGGCAGATATCCGCCCGGTAAACTTATAAGATAACTATTCTTGGGAGTATTGGTGGATAATTGGTGCTGATCCACACAAGACTTACTGATAAAATTGTGGGTAGCACCAGAATCGAAGAGTATGAGGACGGGTATATCTTTGATAGCAAACATGCCCGCTAACACCGGTGCTCCCTCCGGAACACCCTCGATCGCTATATGTTGAACACTTCCGGTTTGCAGTGTTGTCCTCTCTGGTTGAATACGTGGTTGAATACACCGTTCTATTGGTACTTGCCCGCTGCTCAACATCTTCTCTGGGCAATCCTTAGTATAGTTCCCAACACGATCACATGTGAAACACTTATACTGATTCAACGTCCCGCTGATTTGAGGCCTGAATAATTCTGCAACTTGCGGTGAGACAAATGCCCGTGGAACAAATTGGGACTGTTCCTGCTACTGTTGTACTGCTGGTCACAAACCTGATTCTCCAAACTGATGAATTTGACATAAACTCGGTTGTACAGCCGGCTGCCATCTCTAGCTGGACGGCGATTGGTATACCACATGATACTTTTGAGGAACATTATGTGTGCGGTCCTGCATGGCAAGTCTCTTATTTGAGTCAGCGATCCGCTCACGTGTGGCATCCTCTTGCATAATCGCGGCATTAAGCATAGCGTTGAACGAGTCGTGATTGAACAATGCAGGCTTGTCTTTCAACATGGGACTTAGACCCCGATAGAAATACTCTCGCTTCTGATCCTCCATACTCACATACTCCGATGCATATTGCGCTAGATTAATAAAGACATTGGAGTATTCTTGAGCACTCATTTCTCCTTGCTTCAAATCATGAAATTTCTAAAGCTTCCTTCTCATAATGGCGGGAGGAACATGATAGGCGTGGAATGCCTCCCAGAACTTTGTCCAAGTGACTTGTTGTCCGACGGCCAAGGAGGCGATGTGGTTTGCCCACCAAGCACCAGCGACACCATGTAGTTGTCGTACTACATATAAAACCTTCATATGATCACTGAACTGTAGCAGTCCGAACTAAGCTTCAATGGTGCGGAGCCAATGGACCGCATCTAGAGGTTCACCATCACCACTGAACACGGGGGTGCAGTCGACAAGAATTCTGGATATGTTGCTTGCTGAGGTTGACGATTGCCTTCGGCTTGACGTCCCCCCTGATGGGATGTAATCTGCACGAGGGTTCGCAGCAGCTCGGTCCGCTCATCGCGTGAACCCACCATGGCTGCGATATCATCCACCAATGTAAACAGAGATGGAGGTGGCTGTCGCGCCAGCTGTTCCGACTCTCGGGAGTCATCCCCTCCCTGACTTGAACCACGGACATTGTATCTTGTGCGAGTGTGCACCATTCTGCAGCCACATCCAAGAATCCAACATGAGACGTGATATTGCAAGATCACAATAGGATGGAAACAATAGTGTGTGTATTGATAACCAAACTTGCATAACGGTCATATATTGATAAAGTGTAAAGTTTATACCAAATATGTCATCCCTGGACCGATTTTACAATGACAAGATCCAAAATAACGAACCCCATGGATTGAAGTTCATTTCGACTATTGATGGTCGCGACGGGACGTTATGCAAGTTGTCGTGCGAATACGATCTCTTATCTCCAGTATGATACAAACATGGTCATCAAAAGAAAATATATTTGAGTAAGTAAAACCTCAATTCCACTGGTAAATGGTTGAGTATCGACACCTCATCTGTTACAACACTTCTCGAAGTGAAATCGAGGACCAGATTCATAACAAGACCAAATTATGCCACATCGATGAAGTTTCTGTTGAAACCAGACCAGCTTGTACTCAAACACAAATTTAACCCAGTAAATGGCAGAATCAGATCTTGAGGTGAACTATAAACTTGAAGTACACTTCAAGACGTTTTCATAAAGTATTGGTTTGCTTCCAGATAATTTCTGGTTGATGAGATATGGCATTGTAAACCTGACAGTTTTTTTTGGATATTTTGACAGCATCTCCTTTGATTATGTTGATTTTGGGCCGCAATTTCCAGATATAAAACAGCAGAATTTACAAAAGCCACAATTTAAAAATTTGTAATACATTTAAAAGGATTACAGAAATGTCTTGCACAGTCCTGTTCGATTTTCTAGAGTGAGATATGGTCCAAACAGTAAGGAGTCCACAGAGGGATCCATTTTCTGTCCAGTTTGGCAGATTTTGGAACTTAGAAATTTTGAACAGGTTAGAGGGGAATTCAGCTCTGGAGTTGAACATAACAGTTTTAAAGGACTTCCTAAAATTTTCATCCATGTAAGATACACCTTCATTGAAGTTTTCTACTGAGATATATGGTTTCTCAAAGTCAGTTCATTTTTTTGGCTGAAACAGAACACTATGTTTTTTGAATCCGTGCCTTCAAAACCTACTCCAATTTTGAAAACTTAGTTCAAAATCAGAGCTCGATAGCTAATACATGTACTCTTACATCTTCTTGAGTTCATTTTACAGCAACTTCATTAATGCATCAATAGGATACATGTCGGTACTACGTGCCTCACAAAAGTGAAAATCCTAACCGGTTATACCGGCATATATGTCTAAATCGGTGGCACTATAAACGGTCACTCGCAAACATTTTCTAAGCACAATGCGATAACGCGGTTAGTGTACCTGCATAAGACACGCAATTTACAAAAACACTCATTATAGTGCCATACGGCACAGCCCGCACAGGCGATCATTTCAGGCAGTCACAATAATATATATGAAAGTAAGACATCCGTCCCGTATCATTCCATATGGGCCGCCCCGAGCTAAACCACATCTCGAGGTACATGACTGGGTTTTTTACCACCCGATGAGGGTCCCACATCTTTGCATAATGCTGCACCAGTAGGAGGCACATCGGGTTATGTACCATCCGATGGGGACCCACGTCTTTGCCTAATGCTGCACCAGTAGGAGGCGCTTTCGCGTGTTTATTAAAAAACACACTACGTGCTTTTCAACCGCACGATAGGTGTCCGCATAATTTGTCTCTTGCGCTAGGGATTAGCGTTGTGTCTGGCCCTTTGACATTGAAAGTTCAAGAGTTGCATACTTCGTATTTTTGACCACACGATAGGTTATACTCGCTTTTGCCTGAAGCACGCCGGGAAACAGTGTTTTCATATGTTCCCAGAGCCATGAGAAGGTTCAGAGACTCATATTAACTCCCGTGCCAAGCCACGGGGAACAATCATCGTACTACCTTTGGTACAGAGAGCTTACCGCAATTTGATCCGCTTGCGATGGCGTACCTTACCTCTTACCTAACGTCAGAGTGTCGTTACATAATATAATAACACATATGTTAGCATTGCGACCTTAATAACTTATGCTAATATAGTCCTTATGTGGACCTAGTACTGTATCCTCACCATATCCTATGTTTTTCTCGTAATACGATCCTTATTTAGTGTGTTATTCCCCATGCGGCTCTGATACTAGGTTGTGAGGACCGGGTCCACACTTTCCAGGAATCATATTGGGTGGTGTCGTGCGATGCGGCACCCAACAGCACACATGTAAAGGAACACATATTACATAAATTATTTGCTGAAATTTACAAAGATGTTCAGTTTGCAAATAGTTTATATAAAAAATAAACTACAGCGGAAGATAATATTAGAACTCTCGTACTCAAGTCTAATAAGCAAAAGAAAAGTCGTCCAGCCCACGGATGCTCCTCACTAGCCACGAAGATCGAATAGCAGCGGCATGGTTCCCCATGAGTATACCGCTCAAAGAGTTCCGAGTCTCATCGGAGAACCATAATCATATGCATAGAGGTTAGTACCTCCAAAACAATTAATATAGCAACCGTGAGCATGAAGGATCAGCAAGACTTAATCGTCTCACCTAAACATGGAACTCCACATGAGGGTAAAGACATAAACATAGGATGGCAGATTTGCATAATGGACTCGCCTAAATGTGGGCCGTTATTTTCAGATTTATTAGCGGCAGCTTAAACCTTGTGAGGGGCAACATCGTAACTCCACAATCAAACAAGAAATGCTTCATCATGATACTGCATGCCCAAGGTGGAAATAAATTTAGTGAGCACTATACTAATACATACAACATAGCAATACCATGATAATATATTGTTCATAACAGCAGTAATTAATTCTCATCTCAAGTGCAAGTATTAACTACGTAACAACTCAGTAAACAAGTGGTACTCATAACTGCGAGGGACGGTGATTCGAATCAAAGATACTCAGAATACACAACACGTACGCCCTTACTAGAAGCCACGTAGGTGCACTCCGCGGACGTTGTATGCAGCAACCTTTCCAAGTCCCGTCCAAGTTGAATTGATTCAATCGTCTAGGATAGTATTCCCACTCACGGTGCACCCTCCGCTGTGAAGATGCCATGAGCGAGTTTCCGTCTACTGTGTTGCGGTCGAAAGCCTGAGGCGATAGAAAAAGTCTCAACAAAGGCTTCCCAAGGTACATCGGTTTCCTGGACCCCATATATCCAGTATGACTCCGGTACAGTTCAAACTTGCTCAGCAGGACAGCATACGGATCAGTCCTTAGCTAACACAGGCAGGGCTACGCACGCAAGACCACGTCTTGCTGCATCCTACGCCCCCTGCCAAGTCTCATATTCAGATTACTACTCTATTTCTTGAACCAATCCCGTGTGAATAAGTCCTAGCCATGCGAGTAGACTCCAACTACTCGACTTCTACCGAATCCTATACAACATTTAGCATAGCAGAGTCTACACAATGACTTAACAACTACCCAAATACTCCATGGGGTGATCTGGTCATGCAAGTGGATTTTCAATCACCTTAGCCCTAATGCACATAACTCACCCTAGACATAGGTGATACAAATCAAAATTTAGTAATATCGCTTAAATGCAAATAGGGACCTGCCTGGCTATGAGACGGTATCAAAATTAATCTCCAGAGGGATGACTTCAAGTGGCTCTATGGTCCTCTCGAGCTCAGCAACTAATCGATATGCATAGAATAATGCAAGTGAATCAATACCGATATTATGATATAGCTCAAAGGAAAGACAGTTAAGTATATAAAATTAAGCCCACTGGGTTGGCAATTTTACAGAGGACACTAGGTACTATGAGTGAGGTTCCGGAAAAAATTGGGATCAATTGTTTGAAGTCTCTGCTGTATAAAATTCAATGAACCTAAACACTTCCCAGGATTGTGATGAAAAATCTGTAGCTTTGACATGGCCAAGACTTGCTTTTCTGTTTATAGGAGGTCAAGAGTGATCCAAAAGAATTTGGTTCATAATTTTCTAAGCATTCTACTGTGAGATATTGAATTTACAAGTTTGAACAATTTGCTGGAAAGTTTCTGGACATTTTGGAATTTTCAGGTACATACAGATTGGAAACAGAATTTGGCTATACAAATCAACTCAAATGGACCTGAAAGTTTACTGGGACTCAAGGGAATTATTTAGAATGACCTGGCTAAGATTTAGAATTTTTGAATGAATGGAGCACCAGTAATTAAATTCCAATAGGAAAGTTTGAATTATTGGTTGGGCCCACGGTTTAAAATGCACCAATCAATTTAAGCCTCAGGGGGGCCACATAGATCAGGGCTGTAGCCACACGGGATCCCAGAGCTGCACCAGATCGGGCAACGCGTCCCTGTGGCTGACAGACAGAGCCCGCCCGGTCATCCCCTACCTCGGGCAGGCAGCGCTGAAAATGGCACCCGGCGGCGCCCAACGGCGGCGGCCCGCCGGTGGCTGTTCCAGGGCACGGTGGCACCCCCAACTCGCTTCCCCCACCTAAATTTTGATGGAGAACTCGATGGTGCAGTCTAAACCGGCGACAGGTGGCCAGCAATGGCGGTGCGACGGCGGCGGGCGGAGCTATAGTTCCGACCATGTCGTCCGGGCCCTACGGTGCACTATTTTGGACGAGATAAACTCCAAATTACTCCTTGATTCATGTAGAACACGAAAATGGGGGCCAAGAGCGATGGAACAACAGGAAACAAGACGTCGACGGTGAGCCGACAAGCTGAAACTTGGTGGCTAGAAAATTCAAAAATCCGGCGTGGTTACTCGATGAAATTGATGGTTTTTCTTCGAGGGTGTGCGCCGGACATCTAGAAGATAAATCATCATGGCCACGAGGAATAATCATACATAGAATCGGAATTTTATCGAAGACCTAACTATGCTCATATGTTGAACACGTCGGGAAAATAGCTAATACTCGAGCTAGGAGAGACGACACGACCTGAAACTCTGCGAGCTGAAACTAGAAGTGTTGGCGCACCTTTTGTCTTCAAGGACCATGTTGAGAAGATGCTTGCATCGCTGGGGTGTCGAGGGAGCAGAGGGCGGCCACTGAAAAACAGTGCACAGCAGCCTGCAAATCGCCTTGTCCACCGTTGGGAAGGCTCAAACTGCCCCGGGGATTGATCATACAGTTGCGCAAGACGTTGGTGAGGAAGTAGAGATGAAGAAAAGTGATCAAACCCGAGTACCTTGGCTAGATATGGGTCGGAGATGGAGGAACTCGGTGGTGTTCCAGCTCCTGTGCGAAGAACTGAAGGGGAGCGGAGTAAAATTCGTCTCTGGTGCTTGGAGAAGAAGATTAGGACGTGAAGATCTTTTAGGTTGCAGCTGGATTCAATTTATGAAGCAGGCAAGCAGCTAGCTTGGTGGCATTTTGATGTCGTGAGGTGTCGAGCTGAGAAACAGGGGAAGAAGAGAGTCTATGACAGGTGAGTCCCACTATTTTCATTCTCATCTTCACCTCACTGGACAGTCAATTCACTCACCTAATTTGTTCCAAAATTGCTAGATATTTGTGGGGAGTCCAAATTAATTATGAAGAATTTTATTCTGAATTCATATTATTGATTTGACCAAGTTTCATTCGAATTCAAACTTGGATTTGAATTTGAGTGGAATTCCATGTAGCTATTGAATTAAATAGCAAACCATCTTCAAAAATTATGAATTTTTCAGAGGTGCTATTTGGAATATTTGGAAAATATTGGTGAACTCAAATTTCTATTTTTATATCATTTGTACATGAGCCATTTTTGAAATTTGAGTTCCCTCCATTAGGGTTTGAAAGCATTAGATCTTCTAGTTCCTATTTATTTCTTTTTTCACATCCAAAATTTTTAGTACATCTAACTGAACTTTACACTACGAAAATTTGGGCTTTAATAAGTGTCGGTACCCTAAAAACCATACACCCCCTGAGGATACAAAGGTCTCAAGGGAAGGACGTCTACTCAAATTGAAGACCCTCGGAGGCTCACTTGTCAGACATAACCGGACCTGCTTCTCCAACATGGTTAACCCCTAGGTTGCCACGTGTACTGCCAGACCGGAGCTACTACCCACAAGGGTGAAGCTCCGGGCTAGGTACCGAAATGGCACCTCCGGACTTAACCCCTGACCGAGAGAAGCTCCGGACCTGACACGTGCCAGGCCACCCCGGAGCTTCCCGCTTCCCACAAGCAAGCTCCAGAGCTGCCACGTGTCCAAACGTCGGAGCTGGCCGCCTCAAACCTCCGGAAGACATTGTAACGACTCCGGATCTTCAAAGGATAGCCACGGACTTCAAGACCCGATTAATTGTCATTAATTCCATGTTAATGACACTTAATCGGACAATCTTAACACCTGTAACGGCACTGTCGGAGCCCGTTACAGGGTTATTAACAACAATTAATCGTGTATCAATACTAGTAACCGCCGGGGCCACATGTCGGGCCAGGCTAACTTGTAACGGTTTGTCCTTGTACTATAAAAGGACAGACTGACGATACACGGAGAGGAGGTTCTCGAACACTCTCAAGCACACACGCATTGACGTGAGCTTTCATTCATAAACTAATACAACACCACACACCCGTGGAGTAGGGTATTACGCTCAGGCGGCCCGAACCACGTAAACCACTGTGTCTCTCGTGTCCAATCGTGATTCACCTTCTTGAGTCTCCGCGCGCCCACACCAAACTACAAACTCCTTCAACACTTTAGTAGTGTCAGGAGATCTGCCGACTCCAACAGTCGACAGTTGGCGCGCCAGGTAGGGGGCGCCTGAGATTTTCAAGAATGGTGAATTCTACGGCTGGATCATCCAATGGGCAACCTGCTGCTCAGGCTGTCGGGGGCAATCCCTCCAACATGCAGCCACCAGCAGGAGCCTCAGCACCAGCGGGAGTCACACTCCCACCACCACCATCTTCTCCGGCAAAACGTTCCGGGCAACATGATGGTGCGCCGGCGTCACATACTGCGCCGACAAGTCATGTCAACCCAGAACACGCTCTCCATGCAGCGCGTGCTCTTCTCCAGCGACCACCACCTCCGGATGCATCTCAAGATGCCATGGAGCAATGGAGGGCTGATGTTGAGCATTTGGTCGCAGCAGCGGCCGAACGCCTCAACAACCAGGGTCCTCCTCCTTCAGGGCGAGCCCCGTCGCAGCGGCGGACGTTGTCTGGAAGACTTGGTCCGCATGTCTCCAACAACCGAAGACGAGCTGCGTCACAGCAAGTGACGTCGTTGCCCTCTGGGGCACGACGCACCCATACGGTATCTCGGCTTTCGACACATGACCTCCGGGCGGAGCTTGATCGCCGATACCGCCAACAGGATGGTCGTGTCCATATCGAGCGAGCTCGAGAAAGATGGGATGCTCAAGACCTTTCTACTCTGGAAGGAGTAGGAGGAGGCTGCTCCGCCCTAGCCATGCACCTGCGCATGGTTAGATGGCCACAGAAGTTCAGGCCACACTTGCCGGAAAAATTCGACGGGACTGTCAACCCCGTAGAATTTCTGCAGATATACTCCACTGCAATCTTAGCAGCTGGAGGAAACGAGGCCGTAATGGCCAACTACTTTCCAGTGGCTTTAACTGGGACCGCCAGGTCCTGGTTTATGAGCCTTCCACCCAACTCTATCGACAGTTGGGAGGAGCTGTGCCGTCAGTTCACTGCCAACTTCGGGAGTTCATACACCCGACCGGGCACTGAACTAGATCTTTTTGCGGTCGTGCAAAATGGGGGAGAATCTTTGCGATCATTCATCCAGAGGTTCTCCCAGGTACGCAACACAATCCCTTCTATCTCAAGCGCTTCTGTCATTGTGGCATTCAGACAGGGTGTACGAGACAAGAAGATGTTGGAGAAGCTGGCGATCAAAGAGATCACCAGCGTCACGGAGCTCTTCAGCTTGGCAGACAAATGTGCCAGAGCTGCGGAGGGCCGTGAAATGCACTCCAAACCAGCCTTGGAGGATCACAAAAAATCCTCCAAAGAAGAAGCCGCTACCTCCGGGAGTGGCAAGAAGAAAAAGAAGACCAACGGCAAGAAGAAGCCGTCGGCCGGCACATCCAACGTTGCAGCCACTGCAACTCCTGGTGGCCGGGGGCCACGCCCCGAGAAGCGACCTCGACCGTCTTCCGAAGACGGCAGCAAATCCAAAATGTGGTGCCCCATTCACAAAACGGGCAGCCACAGGCTGGAAGACTGCCGGGAGGTCCAAAACCTTGCCGAGCGCTACAACAAGCGCCGGGAAGGGTCTCCTTTCCGACAGAGGGAGGGAAAACAGAAGGTCGACGAAGCTCCGGCTGAAGAGGAGTTAGGGTTTCAGGACCCCAAAAAGGTCCTGAAAGCTGTCTACACTTCCGTCGACGATGACTCCGACGTCTCCGACAACGAGCGTCGGAAAACCATGAACACCATCTTTGGTGGATCATGGGACATCACTTCTCGTCGTGTCATCAAGACTATGCGGCGGGATATGGCTGCTGTAGCTCCTACAGCTAGACTGGAGCCACATCGAAAGTGGATGGACACACCCATCACTTTTGATGCTTCAGACTGTCCTCAAAGCATGGTCGGAGCAGGCCAATTACCCTTGATGGTATCTCCCACCATCAACAACATCCAGCTCCATCATGTTATGGTGGATGGAGGTTCGGGGCTGAACCTTATAAGCTTTGAAGCTTTTACCAAACTTCAGCTTCGACCTTCGGATCTTCATCCCTCTCGACCATTCTCCGGAGTAGGTCCGGGGGCCATTACCCCACTCGGAGCTATAATTCTCCCTGTTACCTTCGGGACACGGGAGAAGTACCGCACCGAGAAGTTGGTCTTCGACGTCGCTCAGATCAACTTACCATTCAACGCCATCTTGGGTAGACCTGCCCTATACAAATTTATGGCAGCTGCTCATTATGGATACTTGGTGTTGAAGATGCCAACACCAGCAGGCGTTCTCCGGATTCGTGGAGATCGCACCGCCGGAGTAACTGCTCTGGAGGAGCTCCATGCACTCACCACTGCGCAAGAGGAGGACTCCAGACAGGGGCAAGCTCCAAAACCTCCGAGCATTCGGCAACGAGGCTCAACCTCTGCTCCCCGTGTGCAGCCAAGCGGCGACACCGACATCCCCGTCAAAGTCGTCCAAATTGGTTCCGATGTCACTCAAACCACCCGCATATCGGGTGGGTTGAATGACAAATAGGAACTCGCGCTCATCACTTTCCTCTGGGCTAACGTTGACGTATTTGCTTGGCAACCGTCACAAATGCCTGGGATCCCCAGGGAAGTGATTGAGCACAATCTGAAGATTTACCCCGATGCTCGGCCTGTGCATCAGAAACCTCAGAAGCAATCTGTAGAGCGACAGAACTTCATCCGACAAGAAGTGAAGAAGTTGCTCGAAGCTGGATTTATCCGAGAAGTCTTCCACCCAAAATGGCTGGCGAACCCAGTCGTTGTGCCCAAGGCCGGCGGGAAACTTCGGATGTGCATCGACTACACCACACTGAATAAGGCATGTCCAAAAGATCCATTCCCACTACCTAGAATAGATCAGATAGTGGATTCCACCTCCGGGTGCGAGTTACTGTGTTTTCTAGACGCATATTCTGGATATCATCAAATCAGGATGTCTAGGGAGGATGAAGAGCATACTTCATTCATCACAGTGGATGGATTGTATTGTTACACAGCCATGCCGTTTGGTCTCAAGAATGCAGCTTCAACTTTTGTACGAGCTATGTACAAAACTTTCGAAGAACTCATCAGAGACATAGTGGAAGTGTACGTCGATGACATCGTGGTCAAAGTCAAGAACAAGGAGTCCCTCTTGGACACCTTGCAGGCTGTCTTCGACAAGCTGCGGGCCACCCGCACGAAGCTAAACCCAGACAAGTGCGTCTTCGGGGTTAGTTCCGGAAAGCTTCTTGGTTTCTTGGTAAGTCACCGGGGCATAGAGGCTAATCCGGCGAAGATAAAAGCCATTGAAGACATGCGGCCACCAACCCGCATCAAAGACGTCCAAAAATTAACTGGATGTCTAGCAGCCCTCAGCCGGTTCATTTCAAGACTGGCGGAAAGAGCACTTCCCTTCTTCAAGTTACTGAGGAAGTCCGGACCATTCCAATGGTCTGAAGAAGTAGAGAAGGCATTCCAGGAGCTGAAACAGTTCCTCACCACCCTACCAGTCCTGGTAGCTCCGAACCCTGGTGAGCCTTTGTTGCTTTACATTTCAGCTACTAACGAAGTCGTCAGTATGGTTCTGGTTGCAGAGAGACCGGAACTACCCAATACTCAGGAATCCAGACCCCTTCGGGAGGGTCCGGAGGTTCCTGAAAGCGGGTCTGGGTCCCAGCTCCCAGGCTCAAACCCACAAGAAGCCACTTCAGAGGACCCGGACCCCTCTAAGAGGGTCCAGGTCATTTCTGAAGCTCCGGGTTCCTCCACTCAGAACCCGGAGGTCCCCGAAGGGAGTCTGGACCCCTCCGAGAGGTTCCGGATCAATGAAGAGGAAGCTCCGGACCCCTCCGGGAGGGTCCGGACCATTCAACGCCCAGTATACTTCATCAGTGAAGTGTTACATGATGCCAAGACTCGATACCTAGAGGTGCATAAACTGCTTTATGCAGTTCTTATTGCCTCAAGGAAGCTTCGACACTATTTCCAAGCTCACAAAGTCTCGGTGGTGACCTCATATCCACTTCGAGCGATCCTTCATAATCCCAATTCAACTGGGAATATTGCAAAGTGGGCAGCGGAATTGGCTGAATTCGATCTTGAATTCATTCTGAGACAAGCAATCAAGAGTCAAGCGTTGGCAGATTTCATGGCAGAATGGACTCCCTCTCCATTAAACCCTGGGGGCCCCAGCGAGCAGAAGACGGAACCTCAAGTTCCAACCTTCACTAAGCCTCACTGGACCCTTTACTTCGATGGCTCCATGCAGAAGCAGGGAGCCGGAGCTGGAATCCTTCTCCTCGCACCAACTGGGGAAAAGGCGAAATACATGGTACACCTTGACTTCAAGGCAACCAACAACATGGCGGAGTATGAAGCACTCATCTATGGATTAAAGGTGGCACTATCATACAGTGTCAAGCAATTGCTGGTCAAAGGAGATTCACAACTCGTCATCAAGCAGGTGAAGGGTGAATGCTCCTGCAATAATCTCCAGCTGGCTGCTTACCTCCTTGAAGTCCAGAGGCTTCAGAAGGACTTCGAAGTCCTAGACCTTCACCATGTTCAGCGTGCTCACAACGCTGAAGCTGACGAACTCTCGACCAAGGCGTCAACTGGAGCTCCGGCTCCTGACGGAACCTTTGTCCGGAGGTTGTCAAAACCCACAGTTCAGCCTGCCGAACTGAACGAAGGGGGCGAGATCAGCATCCCAAAGCTGACGGTCCCGATGGCCCTGTTACCATGGCAGCCATCAAGGGTCGTAGGTGCTGCCGGAAGCTCCGAGCAACCCAGCACGCAAGACTCAAATGCTCAAGTCAGTTCCGATGCATGGATCTCGGAGATCCGGAGCTACTTGAAAGACAACATCCTTCCTGACGATGATGTATCCGCTGACCGGGTAGTCAGATTGGCTAAAAGATACACGTTGGTAGAAGGGGATCTCTACCGATGCGGTGCCAACGGCATCCTAATGCGGTGCATCACAAGGGAAGAAGGCTGCGAGCTCCTCGCAGAAATCCATGGAGGCAAGTGTGGGAACCACGCATCTTCCCGCACGCTGGTCGGAAAAGCCTTTCGGCACGGCTTCTACTGGCCTACAGCGCTCCAGGATGCCACTGAGCTGGTGAAGAAATGCAAAGCATGCCAATTTCATGCAAAGCAAATTCATACACCTGCTCAGTCCTTACAAATGATACCTCCCACATGGCCTTTCGCTGTGTGGGGGATGGACATCTTGGGACCCTTCCCAAGAGCCGTCGGAGGTTACAAGTTCTTGTATGTCACCATCGACAAGTTCACCAAGTGGCCGGAAGCAACTCCCGTTGTGACGATCAACAAACAATCTGCAATCAATTTTCTACAATCCATCGTGAGTAGATTCAGAGTCCCAAATAAGATCATCACTGATAATGGGACTCAATTCACAAGCTCCGCATTTCAAGGATATTGCGAAGACCTCGGCATACAAGTTTACTACGCTTCCGTAGCTCATCCTGCCAGCAATGGACAAGCCGAGAGAGCAAATGCAGAGATCCTTAAAGGACTCAAAACACGCACTTATGAGCGCTTGAAAAAGCACGGAGCCAATTGGATTGAAGAGCTTCCGCCCACTCTATGGGCCAACAGGACTTCTCCAAGTCGGGCAACCGGAGAAACACCCTTCTTTCTGGTGTACGGAGCTGAAGCGATCCTTCCTCCGGAAATCACCTTGGGTTCCCTCCGAGTCCGGACCTTCGACGAAGCCGCGCAGGACCAGCTCCGGCGTGAAGACCTAGACCTCCTCGAGGAGGGAAGGTGCCAAGCAGCTGTTCGGAATGCCCGATACCGCCAAGCTCTACGGCGCTATCACCAGCGGCATGTACACAACCGACAGCTCGAGGAAGGCGATCTGGTGCTATGGAGAATACTATCCAGAGAAGGGCAAAACAAACTCTCCCCCGGCTCGGAAGGGCCCTTTCGAGTGATCAAAGTATCCCGTCCCGGAAGCGTTCGCTTGGCTACCGAGGATGGGACACCTCTCCCAAATCCTTGGAACATTGAGCACCTCCGTAAGTTCTACGCTTAATTCCACGGAGGTGAGTCTTAAGTAACTTGAAATGTATGTTATAGAGTCATTGTACAGAGTCGGGTAGTTCCTCCGGGAGAGCATCCGGACCTTCCCCGAAAGGTTTGAAAAGCTCATGCAACACTTGACACAGTCTCCGGACTAAAAGTGTGGCTAACTACCCTGGGTCAAACGAGAAACCAAACACAGTTAGCCTGGTTCCGTACCCTAAGAGTGTACTTGTTTCCCCTGTACCTCGGACCTATAATGAAAGACATCTTCATGTGAAATAGACTCCACGTGCATTCATTTTTGCATAGGCTCGACATTTTTATTTTTCTCTTTCTTGTCTATAACAGAAACGTGCAATTCTTAAGAAGTTCTAGTTTGACCGGTTTACATACGATTCGAGTTGAATTGTCAGATTTTTTGGATTTAAATATTGTCTGTGGCCAACTCGCCTGAAAGCCGCCAAGCCATTCTAGGGCCGGAGTGCGCTATCGACTTAGCCTGGTCAAGCACCCTAAGTACGCAACTCTACCTACATCCCGGCAGGCCAAAGTAAGGTGGGTCCATGGACAATTGGATCTAAAAGAAAAGACAATTCATCCAGTCGTATTAAAAATCGTGTTCAACTTAAAATTTTCTTGAGAACCGTAAGCCGCGACGAAGTTATAGACAAGGAACGAATTTTACTATTTTTCTTGGCTTAAGTGTGCAGGAAAAATGAACCCTACGTTGATGGAGAAAAACCGGAGCTAACCAAGCCCCGACTCCCACTAGGGCGTCAACCGTCAGCGTTGACTAAAAGATGGTGAGAAGACCCCGTCACTGGAGTCTATTGCCAACAAACCAAGTGTGGCAAAGGTCATTACCGGAGCTTCTAAGCTCCGACACCTTGGAGTATTAACTACCGACGCTCAACGTGTTGATAGAGGCTATTGCCGGAGCTACTAAGCTCCAGCGATGGACAGTGCCGGAGCTTCTAAGCTCCGACAACTTCAGGGGACCTTCACTATCAAAAACTTCGGACCTAAATTCCACAAGTTCGAAGCAAATTCGTCTTCAACAAAACTCAACATCCTTTTGGTACATGTCCACAATCAAATTGTGCACATCTACCAGGGGGCCAAGTGAAGATAAAGATGTTGAAGACAAAAAATGAAATTCGCAAAAAATTGGGGATTTCATTTCATCTGAAGACCGGAGATTACATCTGGAGACAAGGGATTACAAAATTGAGGAAGAAGAGAAGATACAAGTAAAGGCTAAAAGAGACGGTCCTAGACCCTATGGAAGAACTCGGCGACCTTCTGGGCGACCTCCGACACGCGGGCTCGGGTAGCTTCGCCTTCTCCTTCGACGGGGCCTTCAAGCACCGGGTCCAGAGGAAATCGAGGGTTCCGGCTGTTGTAGCACGTCAACACATATTCTGTGACGTTCCTAGCCAGGGATTGCCCCTCGACCTCCAGCTGGTCCGCGATGACGTCGCCCACCTTGGAGAGCTTGCTGCCTGCGGCGCTCAACGCTTGCAACGCAAGGTCCGGCTCCGGCTCCGGATCATCCGGGTGCACGGGGCTGAAACCCATCGGCGTCAGCGCGTCGTCGGCCTTGCCCAGCAACTCCCAAATCTGCAGGGAGTCCGCCTTCCTCAAGTTCTTCATCTCTTCCAGGGATCTTCGGGCCGCCGTCAGTTCCGAATTCTCACGGGCGAGGCGCTCAACTTCTTTGGCGTTTTGCTGGATCTTCGCAGCAACCCGCTTCTCAAGTCTTCCGAGCTCCTCCTCCCGGAGGTGGATCTTGTTCCGGCGGTCGACCAGGTCCTTCTCCCTAGCCTCCACTTTCTTCTCCCGGGCGATAAGGGCACACTCGTATTCATAGAGTTCCTGCCCCCGCACCCAGGTCTTCTCCTCCTCCTCGAGGCAGCGCTCTTCCAATTTCTTAGTGCGCTCCTCGAGGCCCTTGTCCGCCAGAGCTGTTTTCTCGGCGAGCTCTTCTTCCCGTCGCAAGACGTCATCCCGTAGCTCCAGGAGTTTTTGCTCCTCATCCTCGAGCCGTCTTTCCCTCCCTTCAAGTGCCTCTCGGCGCTTGATGAGTGCGGTGCTGATGGCCTCGAGTTGATCAAACCGAGCGTTGGCCGCGTCGTTAGCAGCCTTAGCTTGGTCGTGGAACTCCCGGGATTGAGCATCGAGGGCGTGAGTCATGCTCTCCCTCTCGTCCAGCAGCTCACCCCAGAGCTCCAGGCGGATCTTCTCCCGCTTGATCCAATCCTTGTCATCCGCAAGCCTCGACTGCACCAGCTTAGTCTCGAAGTGGAGCCGATTACGCCACCGCCTAAGGGTTTGGCGCTCCTCTTCAAGAGGCTTGCTGTCGTGGAAGAAGGCCAGCTGGACCTGACGTAGACTGGAGCAGGCGTTGTCGATGGACATCGACAGCGAGATGGGCTCCGGACCTGCTGGGATCTCTTCCGCTGGTTCCAGCGGGTCTTCACATACAAAAATTGGGTCCCACTCTACGAGAGTGGAACCCCGAGCTTCCAAAGCGCTAGGGCCTTCCTCCGGGACGGCTTCAGTCGCCATCGAAGGAGGTCCCGCCACCAAGTCTTCATTTGCCCCCTCAGGCTGGGGGCCGGCGACTTCGTTCAGGCACTCTGGCTCTGCCACAGGTACCATCGACGTCGTCGCCTCCGGAGCAGGAGCCGCTACTGGCTCCGGCCGGGACACCTCTTCTGAGGGAGGCTCAAGCTCCCTCGCCTCTTCAGCCGCCGGCTCTGCGGCCGGCGCTCCAACCATCACCGGCTCTGCGGCCGGAGCTTCGGAAGTAACCGGCTCAACTGCCGGAACTACTTCGACTTCCGGCTCGCATGCCGGGGCCTCATCCACCTCCGGCTCAATCACCGGGGCTTCAGCACTTTCCGGCTCCGAAGCCGGGACTGCTACTTCCTCCGACTCAACAGCCGGAGCTTCTACTACTGCAGCACCAGGACCCGGAGCTTCCACTTCCGGGACGGGTGCCGCTGGCGCATCTTCATTCCCGTGGTCCGGCGCTACGACGGGAACTTCTGGAGACGAGTCGAGGTCCATGACCACGACATCCGGCGCCGGAGCTGTCGCAGCCTCCGCTTGGGGCGGCACCGGGACTGGAGCAGAAGCCCTCGCAGCCTCAGACACTGTGGCTGAGGGTGGAGCTTCACTCCCCTTCTTGGGAACGCTGCAGATGAAGAACGAAGAAATTGAGCAAACAGATGCTACAATTAAAAAGTTAATCGAGGTAAAAAAGAAAAATTACCTTGGGAGGCTCCCGCACCAGCTTGCGCGGAACCTCTTTCCCGGACGATCCGGGCTGGCCACGGTCGGCGTAGGAGCTCCGGGAGGACTCCCAGGACTTGCCACAGCCGCGGGCGTTTCCCGGGTCGGAGCTCTCCTCGATCGGGAGGAACTCCTGGACCTGGAGGCCCTCACCGCTCCAGACGCCGGAGTCGCGCGCCCGGAGCTAGCACCGCAGGAGGGATCCACCGCGGGGACAGTCGCACTCCGGGAGGATCCCACCGCCGGAACAGTAACGCTCCGGAAGGACCCCACCACGGGGACAGTCGCCACGGCAGCGGAGGATCTTCCTTCCTGAGGAGGGGGAACCGGGGGGGGGGGGGAGTGGCAGGCCCGATGGACCTTCCGTCAGCATGTCGCAGCTTCCTCTTCCGGCTCTCCGGCTCCTCCGCCAGCTCCTTACCCTTGCCGATGACCTCGGCTCTTGGCTGTGGGACAGGGGCGGAGCCGTCTTCGGACAACCCGGGGATCGCCAACCGAGTGGTTGATCTTCTCTCGACGACACCAAGGTCGTCAAGCGCGGGCATCGTCCGCCGGAGCTCCCTGCTGAACTCAACTTCCACGTTCAGAGGGAGGAAGGCCGGCGGCGGAGTCAAGTAATCTCCATCAACGTCGATGCCGTGCTGGAATTTCTTGAGGTGAGACTCCAAGGTCTTCCCCACCATGCTAGACTTCAACCCGGTCTCAACCCGGTCCTCGTCCATCACGCTGTTGAGGGCCCAGGCGAGCTTCTCCCTCCTCTTCAGCGGCGCCCACCTGTTGGACAGGAAGTTGCAGAACACCGCCTGGGGAGTCAATCCTCCCTCCACACATTGGCGGATCCTGGTCAGGACAGGGTCGAAAGTTGCCGCTAGCACCGGAAATTCGCTCCATATCGACATGTCAATGCCGGGCAGACCGTCTGGCAACTCCAACCGCTCATGCTCCTCCACCCGGACGACTATCCAATCTTTCTTCCAGTCATCCCACTTCCCGGAAGGGAATGACCGGAGGTACTTGAATGGGCACTTCTTGCGCTTCACGAAGTAGTAGAAGCCAAGATACTCATTGCTTCGGCCGGTGGTGTGGACGGTGAAGAAGGTTCGGAAGAGCTCGATGCAGGGAGGGATGCCCACCCACATCTCGCAGAAGTGGACAAAGATGGACACAAGGAGAATGGAGTGAGGGCCAAGGTGGTACAGCTGCAGACCATAGAAGTCCAGCAGCATCAAGAAGAAAGAAGAAAACGGTGGGATCAGCCCCACCATGGCGTACGAGGAAAAGTACACCATCTCGCCAGCATGCTCCTTTGAAAAGGGGAGCTCTCCGCCGGCGCGGACCGAGCGGTTGAAGAAGTCCGAAGACCACCCCATGAGGGTCTGGACCTTCTTCAGATCGCTGTCAGTCTTCAAGCGACTCTCACGCAGACCCAACTCCATCGCAGCACAGCTAGGCAAGAGAAGAGGAGCAAAGTACGAGTTGGGAGTTTGAGCGCAAGAACAGATGGGAAGCGTAAAGAACTCCCGACGGTGCGCTTTCCTTCTTAAGTAAGCCCTCGCAACGCTTGGATGGAAACTGCAGGAGATTCAAGGATACTACTCAAGAATTCAACCCTGCCGATGACAAGAGGGCCCGGGACCACCCTGACGATCAAGTCGAGGCTCTTACCCAGGCGAACAGTTGTCATCACGAGGCGGGAAACCCAAAGGCGGCGACCTGACAAGGCGCGCGGAACCGATACGGTTTTCGTATCGGGAACCGGCGACCTTCAATTGCGAGAGATCCGCACGTCAAAGATCTTATCTGCCGCCTGAGGTGCGCCACGCGTCGGGATTTAACCGTAAAGCCCCGCCAACGGCACCTCCGAAGACCCTTGAAGACCCAGTTCAAGAGTCGCGAGTATGGACCCACCTCCGACGGAATGACTTCACCCCAGTGACTTTCCTCGGAGGTAGGTCCAGGGGGCCACTGTCGGTACCCTAAAAACCATACACCCCCTGAGGATACAAAGATCTCAAGGGAAGGACGTCTACTCAAATTGAAGACCCTCGGAGGCCCACTTGTCAGACATAACCGGACCTGCTTCTCCAACATGGTTAACCCCTAGGTTGCCACGTGTACTGCCAGACCGGAGCTACTACCCACAAGGGTGAAGCTCCGGGCTAGGTACCGAAACGGCACCTCCGGACTTAACCCCTGACCGAGAGAAGCTCCGGACCTGACACGTGCCAGGCCACCCCGGAGCTTCCCACTTCCCACAAGCAAGCTCCGGAGCTGCCACGTGTCCAAACGTCAGAGCTGGCCGCCTCAAACCTCCGGAAGACATTGTAACGACTCCGGATCTTCAAAGGATAGCCACGGACTTCAAGACCCGATTAATTGTCATTAATTCCATGTTAATGACACTTAATCGGACAATCTTAACACCTGTAACGGCACTGTCGGAGCCCGTTACAGGGTTATTAACAACAATTAATCGTGTATCAATACTAGTAACCGTCGGGGCCACATGTCGGGCCAGGCTAACTTGTAACGGTTTGTGCTTGTACTATAAAAGGACAGACCGACGATACACGGAGAGGAGGTTCTCGAACACTCTCAAGCACACATGCATTGACGTGAGCTTTCATTCATAAACTAATACAACACCACACACCCGTGGAGTAGGGTATTACGCTCAGGCGGCCCGAACCACGTAAACCACTGTGTCTCTCGTGTCCAATCGTGATTCACCTTCTTGAGTCTCCGCGCGCCCACACCGAACTACAAACTCCTTCAACACTTTAGTAGTGTCAGGAGATCTGCCGACTCCAACAGTCGACAATAAGTATCCCTTGGCCACAAGTCGTGATTTGTCCCTTGTAACCACCCCGTGCTCATCTTGTTTGTTGTGCAACACCCACTTGGTGCCCACAACATTGGCGTTTGGCCTCTTTACGTGCTCCCATACTTGATTTCTTTCGAAACTGTTGAGCTCTTCTTGCATGGCCATCACCCAATCCGGATCTCGTAGTGCTTCTTCAACCGTGTGAGGCTCCAAAGAGGAAACGAAAGAGTAATGTTCACAAAAATTTGCAACACGAGATCGAGTGATTACCGCCTTGGAGATGTCTCCAAAGATGTTATCAACAGGATGATCATGTTGAATGCTTTGAGGTACTCTTGGGTGTGGTGCTTGAGGTCTTGGATCTTCATCTTCCTCATTTTTCTTCATCTCCCCATTTATTGATGCCTCCATTTTCATCTTGTTGAAGCACATCTTTAAGGTCTTGAGCTTGATTATTTGACGAAGAGTTTGCTTGATGTGTGGGATGATCACTTGAGTCTTGAGGTTATTCTTGTGGTCGAATATCTCCAAGTGTCATCCTTCCAATTACCACATGTGGAGCTTCTTCTTGATATAGCACATGACGATCATATTGCTGCACTTGGGAGCCATTAGTCTCATCAAACACTACGTCACGTGTTACTTCAACAATTCTGAAGGATTTGCTGAAAACACGATAGGCGTAAGTGTTTGAATTATAACCAAGCAAGAAACCCTCATCGGACTTAGAAGCGGACTTCGAAGTCTTAGGCTTCTTGTTGAGAATATAGCATTTGCTCCCAAAAAACGAAAATAGGAAATATTAGGTTTGTTACCGGTTAGGAGTTCATAAGACGTCTTCTTCAATATGGGATGAAGATAGAACCGATTTATGGCATGGCAAGCGGTGTTAACCGCATTCGCCCAAAACCAGTCCGATGTCTTGTATTCATCAAGCATGGTTCTTGACATCTCAATGAGAGTCCTATTCTTCCTCTTGGCCACCCCATTTTGTTGAGGGGATTAGGGGGCCGAGAACTCAAGCTTGATGCCTTCTTCATCCAAAAACTCTTGAACTTGAGTGTTCTTGAATTTGGTGCCATTGTCACTCCTTATGGTGTTGATCCTCAAGGAGAACTCATTTTGAGCTCTCCTCAAGTATTTCTTGAGGACACCTTGAGTCTCACTCTTATCATGCAAAAAGAACACCCAAGTGAAACGTAAAAAATCATCCACAATGACAGGGTCATATTTGTTACCACCAATACTTATGTAGGCGATTGGACCGAAGAGGTCCATGTGTAGAATCTCTGATGGTCTTGTTGTCTTCATGTTCTTGGATGGATGTTGAGATCCAACTTGCTTTCCGGCTTGGCATGCGCTACATAGCCTATCCTTTTCAACCACAACGTTCTTTAAACCACCGATGTGCTCTCCCTTAAAAAGTTTTTGCAAATTCCTCATCCTGACATGGGCTAGTCTTCTATTCCAAAGCCATCTCATGTTGGTTTTTGAAATTAAGCATGTATCAATTTGGGCTATATCCGTGGAGAAACCCACAAGATAGAGCTTTCCCTTGAGTACACCCTTAAAAGCAATTGAGTCATTCCTTTATCTTATGAAGATCACACCCTCATTAGTGAAAAGAAAATTATAACCTTTGTCACATATTTGTGATATGGACAAAAGGTTATAATCAAGTGAATCAACATGTAAAACATTGGAAAGAGTATGATTAGGGGATATAGAAATTTTACCGGTGCCAAGGATTTTCCCTTGGCTATTGTATCTAATGTAAATTCCCTCACTTGGATCTTCATTTTCTTCATACTCCACAAACATCTTCCTCTCTCCGGTCAAGTGATTTGTGCATCCACTATCAAGAACCCATTTGGTTCCACTGGAGGAGTATGCCTACAAAATAGAATTAAGCATTGGCTTTAGGTACCCAAGCGGTGTTGGGTCCTTTGATGTTAGTCAATAGGCACTTGGACACCCACACGCAAGGTTTTGGACTCTTGCTGTGTGGCCCAACATACCTAGCATAAGGCTTTCCAAACTTGTTCCATAATAATACATATGAAACATCAAAATCATGGAACAATGGATGAGGTTCCTTTTTAAGCATGTTATGAGATGTATAAATGTTATTTCCTTTTTCATTATTATATGAACCTCCTTTGACAAAAACAATCAAGTATTTGCCATTCTTGGGAGTTTTGGCGTTTTGCCTCTTCTCCCTAGAAAAGTCAAGACCATCTTTGACAAGAGGATGTCTTGTGTTGGTGTATGCACTACATGCATATGCCATCTTATCCTTGTCAAAGATGCCACCTTTCGATGCTTGGTTGTTTTGTGTCACCTTAAGCTCATCCTTAAGTTTTAGGATCAAGTTAGAGCACTTGCAAGCTTGAGGTGTTTCGGATTTGACATTTGTGGAAGGTGAGCTTTTAGAGAAAGAAGGTGCATTGACCTTGTGAGACTCCACTTGTGTCTCAAGATTCTTGTTAAATTTTGTCAAGCTAACAAGTTCATCCTTTGGCACAATTCTAGTGTTCTCAAGGTTGAGCAAGTTTCCTTGCTCAAAGCGAGTTCACGCTCAAGTGCATTGTTTCTTTCTATTTCAAGATCTAAGAGCTCCTCAAACTCTTAACGTCTCTCCTTTTGTTGGATGAGCATGTCCTCTTGACGGTTGATAAGCTCTTCCTCTCAAATATCTCATCTGATAACATCTTCAATCTTTTCAATGTACTCTTACTCATATCTTTAAGCATATGTTCATTTTCACTACTACTATCAAAATCATCACGTGAAGAAAATGAAGAAGATGGTTTAGATTTAACCTTCTTTCTTCCCTCCATGGCCATGAGGCAAGTTGGCCTTGAGTTCTCCAAGTTGGGGAAGAGCTTATTGATAGGATCTTTGTTCCTGATCTTTCGATGAGAATAGGAGGGTTCGATTTGTGGAGGAGAAGATGTTGGTGATCCGACTACACCGTCCCCAAGATGATGCGCCTTAGCGATCGGTACACCGACTCTGAAGTTGTATTGATCTTGCTGTTGCACAATCAACCTAACCACGAGGGCCTTTGTTCCTGCAACCAATCGAAGAACACGCAAGAACAAGAAGAACAAGCACTTATCTGTTGAATCAATCTAAAGTGGGGTTCTGGATACAAGTAGACGGGCGATCTAGTCGACACGCGCGTGTACAAGGAAGCAGCAGAAGCTAACTTACGAATAAACAAAACCCGCCAGCTAATGAGGGTGGCGGCTACTATTTATTACCTTCCTAGGGTCGTTATAAACCCTAATCACGAGTCCCTAATGGACTCCAAACGATACATGGGCCATAGGCCCAATTTTGGTGTTGCAGCACCATGGATAGAAAAGGTCTTGGTATTGAAATAATGATTGCGGCCGACTCCGAATACATACGGACATGAGGCTAGATCTGTTTGAAAGTACACTTGATAATCTTTCCAATAAGTACTTGAACGCCCAGATCGGAGTCCATATGAAGTTGTGGTGGCCGTCACAAGTTGGTGTTGTTCTGCTGTCAAAATCCCGTCCGAGCGAATTCCCTTCCCATTAGCTCCTCTCCATTGTTCCTAAGAAAAACAAGAAAGAACGTAGTTCCACGGTCTAGATAATATGGACATAAGGCCAAGAACGAGTTCACCTCATAGTTTAGTTGACGTGCACGAGCGCGAGTGATCGGACCAGAAACCGGTAGTTTAGTTGGTGTGGATGTATCGAGGGTGTTGATGTCCTCATCATCCTCCCCTTCTTGCATTTGAGTCGTCCGCGACTCAAGCTCATCTTCTTATCCCAAATATGGCTTCAAATCTGCAATGTTAAATGTAGGACTAACCCCAAAATCCGCAGACAACTCGAGTTTAGATGCATTATCATTAATCCTTTCTAACACTTTGAATGGACCATCAGCTCGAGGTAATAATTTAGACTTTCTCAAATCAGGAAACCTATCCTTTCGCAAATGTAACCAAACTAAATCACCAGGTTCAAAAGTGATAGGTTTCTTTCCCCTACTACCAGCAATTTTATACTTGGCATTCATGCACTCTATATTCTTCTTAGTGGTTTCATGCAATTTTAAGATCAATTCAGCACGATGTTTAGCATCAAAATTTACTCGTTCCATTGAAGGAAGAGGTAATAAATCAATAGGAGCACGGGGTACAAATCCATAAACAATCTCAAAAGGGCATTTCTTAGTACTAGAATGTAGAGAACGATTATAAGCAAACTCAACATGAGGCAAACATTCTTCCCACAATTTTATATTCTTTTTCAAAACAGCCCTAAGCATGGTAGATAAACTTCTATTCACAACCTCAGTTTGACCATCAGTTTGGGGATGACAAGTAGTTGAAAATAAAAGCTTAGTCCCCAATTTTGCCCATAACATTCTCCAAAAATGGCTAAGAAACATAGCATCATGATCTGAAACTATTGTGTTTGGCACACCATGCAACCTAACAATCTCTCGGAAAAAACATATCAGCAACATGTGTAGCATCATCACTTTTACGACAAGGTATGAAGTGTGCCATTTCAGAAAATATATCCATGACAAAAAAGATGCTATCCCTCCCCTTCTTTGTTCTAGGCAGTCCTAAAACAAAGTCCATAGGTATATCCTCCCAAGGCATGCTAGGAACAGGAAGAGGCATGTACAAACCATGTGGATTAAGTCGTGACTTAGCTTTTTGACATGTCGTGCAGCGAGCAACGAAGCGCTCCACATCTCACCTTATCCTTGGCCAAAAGAAATGACCAGCAAGTATGTCCTCTATCTTTTTCACTCCAAAGTGCCCCGTCAGCCCGCCTCCATGCGCTTCCTGTAACAACAACAATCGAACGGAGCTAGCTGGAATTCATAACTTGTTAGCTCTAAACACATAGCCATCATTGAGGACAAATTTATTCAATGTTTTTCCATCTTTACATTTCAGCAATACATCTTTGAAATCAGCATCATGTTCATATTGATCTTTAATTGTTTCTAATCCAAAAATTTTAAAGTCAAGTTGAGATAGAAGAGTATAACGTCTAGATAAAGCATCAGCAATAACATTATCCTTTCCCTTTTTGTGTTTAATGACATAAGAAAAAGACTCAATAAATTCCATCCACTTAGCATGCCTATGGTTCAGTTTCCCTTGACTCCTAATATGCTTTAGTGATTCATGATCAGAATGGATAACAAATTCTTTGGACCACAAATAATGTTGCCATGTTTCTAAAGTTCGTACAAGAGCATATAATTCCTTATCATAGGTAGAATAATTCAGAACAGGCCCACTCATTTTCTCACTAAAATATGCAACAGGTTTTCCTTCTTGTAACAAAACACCACCCAGTCCAATCCAACTAGCATCACATTCAAGCTCAAAAGTCTTAGAAAAATCAGGAAGTTGGAGAAGAGGTGCATGCGTCAACTTATCTTTCAGTATGGTAAAGGCGTTATCTTGTGTGGTGCCCCAAGAAAAAGGCACTCCCTTCTTCTTAAGGTCATTCAATGGAGCAGAAATGGTGCTGAAATCCTTCACAAAGCAACGATAGAACCCAGCCAGCCCTAGAAAGCTCCGCACCTGTGTGATGGTCTTTGGTACAGGCCACCCCTGAATAGCCTCTACCTTGCCTTGATCAACTTCAATTCCCTGTGGAGTAACAACATAGCCAAGGAAAGAGACTCGATCTGTGCAAAAGGTGCACTTCTCAGGATTACCAAATAATCATGCCTCACGTAAAGCATTAAAAACAGCACGTAAGTGATCAAGATGTTCATCCATGGATTTGCTATAAATCAATATATCATAAAAATACACAACAACAAATTTTCCAATGAATGCACACAAAACCTCGTTCATTAATCTCATGAAGGTGCTAGGTGCATTAGTTAACCCAAAAGGCATGACTAACCACTCATATAAACTGAACTTAGTTTTGAAAGCAGTTTTTCATTCATCTCCTAGTTTCATGCGAATTTGGTGATAACCACTACGCAAATCAACTTTTGAGAACACAAAAGCACCACTCAATTCATCAAGCATATCATCTAAGTGTAGAATAGGATGACGATATCGAATGGTGATATTGTTGATGGCTCTACAATCCACATACATACGCCAGGATCCATCCTTTTTAGGTACTAGAATAACTGGAACAACACAAGGACTAAGAGACTCACGTACATAACCTTTGTCAAGTAGTTCTTGTACTTGGCATTGAATCTCCTTTGTTTCTTCCGGATTTGTCCTGTATGGTGCGCGGTTGGGCAATGAAGCACCGGGAATGAGGTCAATCTGGTGCTCAATCCCTCGAAGTGGTGGTAGTCCTCGTGGTATTTCACTTGGAAACACATCAGAATATTCCTACAAAATGTTAGCAACAGCAGGAGGCAAAGAATGTTGCATATCGTAAGGGGAAATCAAGCATCTTTGCATACCAAAGCATAGGCAACAGAGGTGGAAGCAATCAGTTCATTAATATCAGGTTTCATAGCAAACAAGCATTTTCCCTTCAGAGATATCTCATTTTTCTTATCAAACACAGATTTGGCATTGTTATTGTTCTCAACGTTAGCATGGTCCTGAGATTTAGTTTTCCTAGGCCTAGCAACATCATCTTGCATAATAGCTTCAGGAGACATAGGATGCAACACAATTTTTTTATTATGGTAAAGAAAAGAATACTGATTTGATCTACCATGATGCATAGAATCTCTATCAAATTGCCAAGGTCTTCCTAGCAGAATATTACAAGCTTGCATAGGCACAACATCACATTCAACGACATCCTTATATGATCCAATAGCAAATTTATTCGCACAAGTCTAGTTACCTTTGCCTTACCGCTGTTGTTTAACCATTGAATGTAATAGGGATGTGGGTGCGGTTTGGTGCTTAGTGCCAGCTTGGTCACCATGTCACTGTTGGCCAAGTTGTTGCAACTACCTCCATCAATGATCATGTGTCAAGATCGCTCTTTGATGACACACTTTGTTTGGAATAATGTGTGCCTTTGATTTTGTTCCGCTTTCTCCATTTGTGCACTAAGCACACGCTGCACAATGAGATTATCATAGCGCGCTGCATCTTCTACACCAATATGCTGTTCTTGATGTTCATCGATACCTGCATAGTCAGCTGCAAGCAAAACACATGTATCGTCATCAAAATTGCTAGCAGATGAGTACTCACTGTCATATTTAAAAATTAGAACACGTTTGCTTGGGCAGTCACGTTGCACATGGCCAAAACCTTGCACTTGTGACATTGAACGTCTCTAGATCGTCTGGTAGATGCTACGGAAGAAGCACTCTCGGTGGGCTTTTGGGTGGTCTTCACTACTGAGCTAGTGGAAGAAGCACGTGGCTTGTAGCCGGAGGAAGAAGGTGCTGCCCGACTTGGTGAAGAAGATGGCGGGGAAGCACGCCCAGTCGAAGGAGTAGTCGTGCGTGGTTGCCATGAGCTAGTCTTTCCTGCAGAAATATTAGTTCTAGAGCTAGCTCGTCGTCCCTGCACTTCCCTTTCAGCTTTACAAGCAAGATGAAACAAACGGGTAACATTATTGTAATCTTTATAAGCAAGTATGTCCTGAATTTCACGGTTTAAACCACCCAAAAATCTATCCATAGCTGGTTCCTCATCCTTGTCTAAATTACAACGCAACATACCCATTTGTAATTCCTCTACACTTTTCGCTCACTGTCTAAATTGTTGTAACTTATTTAACAGATCATGTGCATAGTAAGAAGGAATAAATTTAGCCCGCATGAACCGTTTCGAAGCATCCCAAGTTTGTGGTATGTTATTAGGATTTTTCTTGCCATATTCTATCCACCAAAGAGAAGCAAAATCAGTAAACTCACTAGTGACTGCTCTAACTCTTGAGTTTTCAGGAAACCCATGACATGCAAATTTCTGATCAACGGAAATCTCTCAAGTAATATATGCATCAGGTTCATATTTACCATCAAAATGAGGTATCTTAAAGTTGATCTTGTTAAAAGTATCATCATGATTGCATACCTCACGTCGACGATGTCCACCCATACCTTGACGGTTGCATTCTAGCCGGCACTGTGGCCTAGCTTCCTCATCTTCCCCGATCTCCGTATCTGCAGAATAGTCATCTTCATTGTCACGTACAATACTAGGAGCATTGCTCACCTGTCCATTCGCGGTGCGTCCACGATCCCTCTCCTCAAGGCGCTGCAGGATGGCTCCAATAGAAGTGTTCAATGTTTGAATACAAATCTTCAACGTGCTGATTTTGGTGTTGGTGTCGATCTGCATATTTTTCAATTGTGTGTAGCCGCACTTGGCGTTCGAAGTGTTGTATAATTCCCTGTGTGCGAGGTGAATGCACATCTTCGTTTGTATTTGCTCCTCCTGGCATGGTTAGTAGAAAGAAAAGAACAATCCAATATGAAAGGGTAACGTTATCCCTAGCTACAAAGGTGATGGTGGAGATAACTCGCTCACTCTCAACCTGTTCAATAAATCTCTTACCTGTTCTTACCAAGCTTGGCAAGAAGGTGATGGCAACCAGCAAGTAATGAACAACTTCAAGAGTAGGTGTGAATCTATGGCTTTAGGTGGCTGAACTAGCACAAGGAGCAAACTTTCACCACGTTAATCACGACGAGCTGAATAAATGTTCTACGATGGTAATGTGTTGATCTTAGTCTAGACCGTACTAGAGACGCGAGCCGAGACACCAATGTCGTCATCAAAAACACCCCAAACAACAATCTTATTTTTTTTGTTTTTTTCTTTGTTGGGGTGGTCACCCAAACTCTCTCTAGATTGAATCAGGAGATCCTAGAACAAAATTTGCACATGTGGCTTTTGATCTTGCATTTAACTTTTTTTCCTTCTCTAATTGTTTGTGGCTTTTGTGCGGCTTTTGATTTTGTACTTGCCTTTTTCTTTTTGTCAAACTAAAATTACTAATATGACTCAAACTCGAACTAGCAATCCGACTCAAACCCGAAGTACCAATCTGATTTGAACTCGTAATCCGACTCAAACTCGAACTAGGTGACCGAATGTGACACAAACTTGAAACTCTAGTGGTGCAAAACTAAAGACCAGCAACTTGACTTGTTGAAGCAACCATGAACTCAACAAGTCTTGACTAAGTAGAGAAAGTAAAAGGCACAATGGTCTAGGAATAATGGAAAAAAAAACAGATCTGGTATTTTTTTGGGCTTTTTCTGGACTATAGGATGATAACAGCGGAAAGAAAAGTAATGGAAGCACTCTCACCGATTAACCTTGCTCTGATTACCACTCGATAGGATCTTGGTTCCTGATCTTTCGATGAGAATAGGAGGGTTTGACTTGTGGAGGAGAATACGTTAGCGATCCGACTACACCGTCCCCAAGACGATGCGCCTTAGCGATCGGTACACTGACTCTGAAGTTGTATTGATCTTGCTAGCGCACAATCAACCTGACCACGAGGGCCTTTGTTCCTGCAAGCAATCGAAGAACACGCAAGAACAAGAAGAACAGGCACTTATCTGTTGAATCAATCTAAAGTGGGGTTTTGGATACAAGTAGACGGGCAATCTAGTCGACACGCGCGTGTACAAGGAAGCAACATAAGCTAACTTACGAATAAACAAAACCCACCAGCTAATGAGGGTGGCGGCTACTACTTATTACCTCCGTAGAGTCATGAGAAACCCTAATCACGAGTCCCTAATGGACTCCAAATGATACATGGGCCATGGGCCCAATTTTGGTGATGCAGCACCATGGATAGAAAAGGTCTTTGTATTGAAATAACGATTGCGACCGACTCCGAATAGATATGGACATGAGGCCAGATCTGTTTGAAAGTAGACTTGATAATATTTCCAGGAAGTAATTGAACGCCCAGATCGGAGTCCGTATGAAGTTGTGGTGTCCGTCACAAGTTGGTACTGTTCTGCTGTCCAAATCCCGTCCGAGCGAATTCCCTTCCCATTGACTCCTCTCCATTGTTCCTAAGCAAAACAAGAAAGCACGTAGTTCAACGGTCTAGATAAGATCGACATAAGGCCAATAACGAGTTCACCTCATAGTTTAGTTGACGTGCACGAGCGCGAGTGATAGGACTAGAAACCGATAGCTGAGTTGGTGTGGATGTATCGAGGGTGTTGATGTCCTCATCACTTATTATCCTTGGTTGACTTCTTCATAGCAATAGTTGTTATCTTCTCTTCTTCATCGGAGGAGGAGTCTTCATTTGAATACCACTCCTTCCCAAGGTGGGCTTGTCCCGATTTCTTCTTCTTCTTGAAGTATTTCTTCTCTTGAGACTTTCCCTCCTTCTTCTTCTTGTTTTCTTCATGTGGGCAATCCACATGAAGTAACCGTATTCCCCACAATTGTAGCAAGCTCTCTTTGATATTGTCTTGGGCTTGTCTTTGCTCTTGCCTTCACGACGGTAGCTCCCCCTCCTCCTTCTCATCATCCTCTTGAAATGGTTGATGAAGAGTGCCTCTTCCTCATCGGTATCGGGGCTCTCTTCATCACTCTCTTCTTTTTCTTGGGATCTTGAGGACGTTGCCTTGAATGCAACATTTATCTTCTTGGAGGAGGAGAGTTTTTGAAGATTGTTGTAGAACATAGCCTCTTGCTCCATCATCTCATGGTTGATGATTCTCCCTAGCACTTCTTTGGAAGTCATCTTGTGGAATCCTGGAGTTTCATGAATTAATGAGCAAAGAGTAAAATTTAGAGCCATGAATGCCCGAATCATCCTCTTCACTACTTTGTGGTCCGTCCATCTGGTGCTTCCATAAGATCGACTCGTGTTGATGAGGATATTGAGGTAGTTGTACATGTCTTGGGGTTCTCAACATCCATGATAGTGAACCTCCCAAGTTCTCCTTCAATCATTTCAATCTTTGCCGCCCTAATGACACAGTTGACCTCATGTGCCCATATTTCTTTGGCCACCTCCAACCCTTCAATCTGGTTGAACTCCTCTTGAGTCAATGAGGAGGTGATCACTCCAACCGCTTGAGCATTGCGATGGAGTAGAACGACTTGCTCTGGGGTAACGTCTTCCTCATTCTTGGGAAGATGAACACCTATCAAGACAATTTGCCACAAGCTAGGGTTTAAGGAAATGAGATGCATCTTCATGTTATGCTTCAACATAGATTAATCATTTCCATCGAATTTGGGAGGTTTCCCAATAGGAATAGACAAATAGTGATTGCTAGCAGTTAAGCGCTCATAGTTGTAAGGATATCGGGAGTAGTCTTGTGAACTACTCCCATTGTCATTGTTGATTGGACCAATCACCTTGGTCTCCTTCTTGGGAAGACCTAGCTTCTCATGAATTCGTGCCATGAGTTGGAGGACTTCTTCCTCATCATTTGGATCATCTTGAAGTACATTGACGTTCTTCATCTTGTTGTCTCCATCAACAATCATTGGGACCTCATTGTCACCCCTTCCGGCCATCTCCTCTCCGAGTTATTAGACTCTTGGTGGAGATATCTCCCTCTGATACCAATTGAAAGTCGCTTAGAGGGGGGTGAATAAGCAATATGATCTGAAATAGCTTAATCAAACGAGATTAAATTTTTGAGGCCGGACTAGTCTGGTCTAGGCCAAACTAGTTCGCTCAGCACGAGGTGAAAACCTAAAAACTTGATTTCTACAAGTTATTTGCAGAATTTAGGATGATGAAGGATAGATGAAATGTCTAGCAACCTAATACAACTTGGATTAACAAATGTAATCAATTAGATTGCAAGATTTCATTAAAGAACAATATGAATCCTAAAAGCAATACTAGTGATTACAGAAATGTAAAACGAGAAGAGAGACACAATTTATCTCGTTCAGCTCCACAAAGAAGCCTACATGCACGTTGAGAAGTCCACACAAGGACCGGATCTCACTTGACCCTCTTCTCACCAAGCCACCACAAATGGTCGACTTGGTTTCCACTATCAACAAAGGGTAATCACCAAGTTTTTGGGGCTGCTCACAAGTTGAGGCTCCTATAAATGAATACAGCGAGGAGCACACAAAGCTCAACTCACACAAGCCACAAAATGCAACACCAAGTGCAAGAGATCAAACCGAGAGCCAAAGCACGATTATCTTCCTTCAGTCTCCTTCCCAAACCCTAATCTCCTAATGATTTGGTCTTAGAGGGCAAGTAGGAAAGGTACAAGGCTTTGGAAGGCTTAAGTATGGTTTTGGCGGCGCTAGGGTTCCAGATACTTCAAATAGGAGTTGGGAGTCCCCTTTTTATAGAGGTCCCGGCAACTAACCATTGCCAACTACTCAAAACCGGACTAGTCCGACCCCTTGGGACCACCGACAATTCGACATCACAGATCAACAAAAGAGGTGATGTCCCCACCAGACGTTTGAATTTCAAACGATCATGGCAACCCGGACTAGTCCGGCAAAAAACGGACTAGTCTGAAGTTGGACAGAAAGCTTTAGTCCGGCTAAAAACGGACTACTCTAGGAGTGTCCGCACTAGTCCGGGCCGTAAGGAGGACAAGTCCGGCCTCCCAAGATATGGCTTCGGGATCTCACACTAATGCAAAAACGGACTAATCTGTACCAAAACGAACAAGTCCATACTCAGACTGAAACATTCAGTCCATCCCAAAACAGACTACTCTGGAGGGTTTGGACTAGTCCAGCCTCTGTGGCGAACAAGTCCGGTGTCCTATGACTTAGCTCCACAAACTCTCACAAAGGGACAATGGACTAGTCCGTACCCATACGGACAAGTCCGAACTCAAACAGAGACCTTTAGTCCATCCCAAAACGGACTACTCTGGCCACCCGGACAAGTCCGGTCCCTGGGGATTTTCTCTCAAAGGCTTCTCACTTAAGTTTTTCTCTCAACGACCACTTTGAGCCCTCTTTGATGATCTCAATGCACTTGATACACACACCCTCACACTGATATGGCTAGTCTAAACACAATAGAAACCCTAATTTCTATGCTTGAGTCTTTGATGCCCGTTTCAACCTTTCCCTTTTTGAGGGATTTTGTCTCATATCAATCGTCACACATGTGCTTAAGATCACCTCAGCTCATTAGTCTCCTAATTGTCATCATCAATCATCCAAAATCCACGGGGATGCCTAGATGCACTTTCAAGGATCAATAGGTGTGTGTCATCGTCGGATGGTGAAGGAGTGTGTCGCCAGGGAGTCTTGAGAGGGGAAGAGGGAGCACATGCGTGAGATGACTCGTCGCGCAAGAGAATCCAGAGCAAAAGCTTTTAAGACAGGAACATATCTCTGTTGCACTCAATAGATCATATGTATATCATTATCACTATAACTTTATGATTACCTAAGACGTGTTAGGACTAGTTCGGTGCACGGTTAGATTAGTAATCAAGTGTAACATACACACATCATTTGTTTGACTATGTAATTCATTTTTATGTATTAACATTTATGCTAGCTGGGCTCAAGCTATGTGCATCTTGACATTAAAACATGTGAATTGCACTAATACATGCATAAAGACATATATAAACAAATGCATACTCATAAATTGTATACTAAGACGTGCACATTATTCGTACATAAAGCAGTAACATGCACAACAATATAGTTCATACATAACTACAAATTCAGTGAACAACCATACGATAGGAAAACTAGAAAGGAGAGCAAGGAGGACGGAAATTAGGATAATCGGAATCTGAGTTAGATTCCGTGATGTACTTGGTCATCGGATCCCAAACGAAGAGTGAATTAAATCCTCTGGGTCATCCTTTTGGGAGTCCAGGGTCCATAGTTCATCGTTAACAGGCGACTCAAGCTCATTAGATGGTGCCCTCGCCATCTCTTCGCACTGAATGACAAGGTGCTCCAGCTCCTCGATAGAGCCTTTTAGATTCCCAGTGCAATGTCTAACCTCTCTAGCGGTGTTCGTAGACATCTTCAAAAGCACGACATTGTTGAGCATGAGCCTCAACCCGGTTGCGATGTGGTCCATGATGCTCATTAGGGATGAGAACAGATCAGATATTTTCAGATCCATCTGAGTACCGGATCCAAAAATATCCGATCCATATCTGTTTTTGTCAGATCTTAATCGGATATCGGATATTTGAATTCGGATATCGGATCGGAAACGGTACGGCGTAATATCCGTCTAAATGTTCAAATATCTATATTTTGTCGGATATATCCGAATCAAAATCTAAATAATATCCTAATATTTTTTTGACTCATTGGATAAATGCCGACAGCCTGGCCCAAACCAAAATCAATTCCCTAACCCTAATGGAATAACCGTTCCAGCTTCCAGCGTTCCTCTCCTCCCGGCCGCCGTAGGTCCTGTTTGGCACATCTTATGCTGCAGCTTCTTCATAAAAATAAGCTGAGGGTGTGCCAAACAAGAAGCTTCTGTAACAGCTTATTAGTTCAGCTGTTTTTCAGAATGAACTAAAAGCAGGATATAAGCAGAAGATGCTTTTCACCAACTTTTCAAACAAGCTGCTTTTGTAACAAGTTCCAGCTGTACCAAACAGGGCCGTAGTCCTAGCGAGCCGTCGCAGCCCTGGCCGTGACCCTGTGTTGTGTGCAGACAACAGCGGCAACCGCCAGGCCAACGTTGTCACCCTTGGGCCTGGACCACGCTGCCCACCGCTGCCACGCCGTCACGAGCCAGCTGCTGAATATCTCCGCCCACACGTCACAAGTGATGGGTTCCCATGCATAGTGGGACATCGCCTAGTTGCCATTGCTGAAGGCGGTGGTCCAGTTAAGGAGGTCCTCCACGGTCGAGCCGACCGATGTAAAAGTAAGGCACGGACTCGATCCAGCTCATCTCCTTGCAGTGCATTCAGTTGACCCCGAATTTCTGGAAGTTGCTGTTCATCATGCTGCACATGCGGAGGCGCACGCCGTGCTAGCGGTCGCAGACCACGGTGGCCTATATGTGGGACGCGTTCGTGGGCGTGACGATGTAGCGCGGTCTCACTATGGTAGGAGTGTTGAGCCTGGGATTCCTGATGAGGACTCCAAAACCCACGTGAACAATGCAGAGCTCTGTGTGAGCACTAGGGGTGTGTTTGCATTGTTGCCAATAGTTACTTTACCAAAATTTGGTAGTTGACCATGAAATATGAGTGTATTTGGATTGAAGCCAAAATTTGGCAATCCAATGAACTAATGTGTTGCGCTAGTTCATTTTCTCTACCAATATTGGCCAAATATTGGGTGGCCAATGGCCTGTTTGGATTGTTTCCCTTGTTTACCTTTCCAAAATTTGGTGTTGCCAAATTTTGGTGAAGGATTTGGCCACCCAAAGTTTGGCCAACATTGGTAGAGAAAATGAACTAGCACAACATATTAGTCCATTGGCTTGTCAAATGTTGACTTCAATCCAAATACACTCATATTTCATGGTCAACTACCAAATTTTGGTAAGGTAACTATTGAGAACAATCCAAACACACCCCAAATCCTTCACCAAAATTTGGCAACACCAAATTTTTGAAATGTAAACAAGGGAAACGATCCAAACAGACCAAAAGTTTGTTACTTACGAAGGATAAACTATTAGTCGAGACTCATAGCTGCTATATATTACTTATGAAGGATGAACTATATACTCCTTTTATCTCTAAAAGTTTGCCACTTTGTAGTTTAAAAATGAATTACAAAACGACAAACTTCTTTAAGGATGAAGAGAGTACTTTTGTGTCTTAACTATATATGCACTATGCATGAATCATTTTTTGTTTCTGTATGAACTATGTATGTATTTGATGCGAATGTGTTATAAATTATGCGTATGAACTACGAATTACATATTATTTTTTAAAAAAAATTATTACATCTGTTATGTGAATTATGTGTTATGTGTGCGGACTGTATAATTTTTTCATTGTCTATCATTTAATGATGTGATATGTGAAATGTTTTTCTGAAATAAATATCTGAATCCGTCCGATATTCATAAATTTCCGATCCGATGAATCCATTTTTGATACATCCGACATATCTGATATCAAATCCGTTTCCAACATCATCTGATCCGAATCCATTTCCGAAATTATTATATGGATATGAAAAAGCATTTTATCCGTCCATATCCATCCGTTTTCAACCCTAATGCTCATCAGGCACAACAAAGTTCGTCGAAGTCAATTGACCTAGGACACCATACCGGTAGGCGGTAGCACTTCGCTTCAATATTTCTTTCTCTCCTACACTTATCTCATTTTTTGTGATTTTCGAACAAATAAAATGGGTTTAACCCGCGAGGTAGCGTTTAAATAGGTTTGAAAGGACGGTCAACGGGGCCACCAGGCAGACCATCTCGAGTTCGGATGGCAAATCATTCGATATTTTTCGTATGATTCGCCCCCACTTGGCAAACCATTTGGTCTGCATCATAAGGTTAAATGTACCTACTTCTGCCATCTTTTAATTCGGGTACTATTTTATAAATTTTTATTAAAATAGTACTCTCTCTCTATCTTAAATATTTATCACGGACTAGTTCAAAAATAAACTAACGATTGACAAATATTTGAAGACGGATGAAGCAAAATTTCAAAAAACAATTCCTCCATCCGCATGGTTGATCTTTCTTTCTTGCCCCAGCCTAGAGCTCTTTCGTGGATCTTTCTTGCCATCTCGAACTTGGACGCCTAACACGGCAGTCAGCAGAGGCGTGCCACCCTGTCCTGGCACCAACTCTTCTCAGGTAGCCCGTACGTCCTGTCTCCCACGTGGCTGCATATCAGGTACCCCAGCTGGCGTTGTTGTTCAACGGATGGACTAACAGAAGCGCGTCCAATGGTGCTGCGACGACGCGGCAGCGGCCGCCGGCGAGAGCGACCGTTTGGACCGACTTTTCTTTTACCATCGAGATGTCGACGACGACGACTACGCGTCTAAGCAACCCCCATGTTAGCACGTGGCTGGCCTCTATATATGCAGCAGGGATCCGAAAGGTTTCTTGGTGGACGCCATCATCATCATCCACCACCATCCTGAGTCCTGACCTGCTGCCGTGCAATCCTGCTACCTGCTGCTTCTGCTTCTACTGTTCTTGCCTCATCCACCAACACGTGATTCCGTTCGTCGATCATGAGTTACCAGGCTCCACCCCCAGCCACAGGTGCGTGCTGCATGAACTAAATTGACACTTCTTACCTTAGCTGTACTGAACACAGCTTAGCTTATGACTGATTTACTGATGATGCGCTAATACAGGGTACTACCCACCGCCGGTCACCGCGTACCCTCCGCCGGGCCAGCAGCAGCAGCCGGCCTACGTCGTGCCGCCGCCGTCTTACCCGCCGACCCAGGACGGCGCCGGGTACCAGCAGCAGCAGAAGCATGAGACCACCAGCCGCGGCGACGGGTTCTGGAAAGGATGGTACGTACGCGCGCTGAGTCACTGACCGTCAGCTACCACCCACGTCTCCGTGTCTGTCTTCATCGATCCTTGTTGATCACTACAAGAAACGGGAACAGAGGCGTCGGCCATATGAGGGTCGGTTAAGAGAAGAAACCGACCCTTATATGCTAAGAGGGTCGGTGCACTGACCCTCTTATCCGACGAAATTAAGCGGCCGCATTTAATCTTTAAATGGGTCGGTGCCGTCGCTTTTAGTATTTATATGGGTCGGTTTACGTACACTGACACAGATAAAAAGTAAATGGGTCGGTTGCATGCACCGACCCATTTAATGGGCATAGGTGCGTCGGTCTGCGGGGCCGACCCCTTTACTACGTTATCTTCGACGGCTGCAACCGACCCATTTAGGGGTTGTTTGGATAGGAGTGGATCCACTTCAATCTAAGTGGATTGAAGTGGATTGAGGAGAAAATTAGTTCATTTTCCACTCCAATCCACTTCAATCCACTTAGATTGAGTGTACCCAAACAAACCTTTAATGGCATTATCTGCGACGGGGTACGAATCCCGACCCATTAAATTCTGGTCCAACGCGCACATAAAATTGATATGGGGGTCGGCTGCTCCCAGAAAACTGACCCTTTTAATTCTTTATGGGCGTCGGTTTTCTAAAACCGACCCACTTATAGTGCTTTTTTTAAAAAGCACGGTTGTTTCTTCTGCCTCCCGGGTGGGAGCCTCCGTCGACTCATCAGTCGACCAAACAGCAACAGCAATATTATCACAACACTTTATCATATAACGGCACAAACACGCACAATATTATCACACATCACAGTTTAAGTTCAACATAAGCACAAATCCGAGATTCAAGTTCGATACAAACACAATATCAAGTTTTCAAGTTCTCAAGTTCACAAAACAAAACGAAAACCGACCCCTTTAGTGCCTTGGGAACCGGCGCGCCACACTCGGGTGGGCCCGCGCTTGTGTATGTCGGTATCCGGCCGACCCATATAAAAGTTTGGGTCGGTTGACCGACCCATTAAATTGTGTGCGACGGGTCCACCGACCCATATTTTAGAGGGGTCGGTTGTCTTGTTTTGGCCGACCCATATAATTTACAAGGGTCGGTTCAAAAAACCGACCCATGTACATGAAATAACAGCGATGGCCCCGACCCTTTTAATTTAACCGACCCCTTATTCATCGTTTCTTGTAGTGGATAGCCGCCCTGTCTTGGTGACTTTGACCTTGCTTGTTCATGTCTCTCGCAGCTGCGCCGCCATCTGCTGTTGCTGCGTCCTGGACATGTGCTTCTGAGCACGACGACGAGGTAGGCCGGCGAGCCATCGTCGTCCGGTCGCTGGTGTTAGAAAATAAGAGGCAATTTACTGAATAATTCCGGAAAAACACAAGAAAAACAGCAGCGATCGGTAGACAGACGGGATGAGAAATAACGCGTACCGATTTGGAGTCGAACGCACCGCTGTAGATCCGACGGCGAACAGCCCCTGCAGGCGTTCGTGACGATGTTGAGCCGCAGCGCCTGATCTGGTCGGTAGACGAGCCGTGGTGAAGAACGCGAGCAGTCGCGCAGAGCGCTTCCCAAAAACCTTATTCGCCCTCTCCCGGTGCAGGATCGCAAGGGCGAGCGGTTCCAGAGACCTGCTCTCCCGATCGTTGGTGTACGCCGGCGCTCGGGATGGAGTAGACTAGAAGGCGGCACAAGGACGCGAACATGGGAATGATCTAATCGTGGGATACCCTGCCGTACTGCGGACGCCCATATTTATAGAGTCCCAGGGAGGCGGTTCGTATGCGATCCGGAGGGTCTGGATCCGAACTGACTCTGCAGTCGTAGACGCGTCCGTCTCGAACGACTTGGACTCTGACTCGGTAGCCCCAAAAATTCGGAGGCCCAAAAGCCCAATTTAATTTTCTGCAAAAATATAAAATTTGGGCTCGGCTCAAGGCTCGAATTCACACGAACACACGCGCGCGCGTGTGCGTGGCGGGGCGAGGCGAGGCGAGGCGTGGCGTGGCGAGGCGAGCGAGCGAGGAGGAGGAGGAGGAGGAGCGTGCGTGGGCCACCCCTCTCTTCCTCTCTTCTCTCTCACTCAAGGAGGGGAAGAGCAACCTCCCTTATATGTAGGAGTTGCTCCACTTCCACTTCCCATGTGGGACTAAACACTTAGCACCACTCCCTCTTGCCCTAATGGGCCTTTGAGATTTTCTAGGATTTATTTCTGAATTAATATTGGGCCAAACCCATTAATTCCAACAATTCCCCACCAGATCTCAAAGCCATTAGGAGAGAGGTCATTCTCGTTCCTTGTTTAATATACTAGTGTTTTCGGCAGAGACTGTGAAGTTGAACTTCTGCCTAGATCCTCAAGTTTCATCAGGTCACAACTTGAACAATGGACTACACCTTGAATTGCAAGTTTTGTGTGAACTGACTTCACCCAAAGACCATTACCAGTACTTGACTACCAGTAGTCTACCCCGCGGGTGGAGCATATGCGTCGTACTCCCTGGTCTCTTCATGAGCTTTCCAGAGATCACCCAAATCTCACAGACTGCGACGTTAGACAGTCGGAGCTCATATAGGTGTGTTTCCTTCAAGACTGCCCTGTAGGACGGCATCTTTGCTACACATAGCCAATAGAAACACATTAAGACAAATCGCCAATCTGCCTTACAGTTTGAGAGTACAAGTGTGCATCTTACCATAGAGAGGGTATAAAGGAAGTACTCTTCTCGGTGAACCACTAGCTTGTTTTTCCCATGTCCTAATTCACGGGATCTCCGATCACATAGGTTGGCTTACTACTATGGTGTCACATCAATGGGTCTCAAACCCATCTCTCTCGATGCACGTTCTATCACATTACGTGATAGACCCTTCGTAAAGGGATCTGCCAGTTTTTGTCTATTTATATGTACGAAACAGTAATAACTCCGGAGTTTCTCATTTTCCTGACAGTTTTTAAACGTCTCTTGACGTGTCTTGATGATTTTGCATTATCCTTAGAACTAGTCACTTTGGCAATCACCGTCTGATTGTCACAGTTCATAAGGATTGCTGGCAATGGTTTCTCAACTATAGGCAAATCTATCAAGAGCTCTCGTAGCCATTCTGCCTCCGCAGTGGCCGTCTCTAAAGCAGTGAGTTCTGCTTCCATGGTTGACCTCGTCAAAATGGTCTGTTTGCAAGACCTCCATGATATAGCGCCACCAGCTAGAGTGAACACATATCCACTTGTGGCATAGAGTTCATCAACATCAGAGATCCAGTTCGAATCACTATAACCCTCAGGCACGGCCGGATGCCCAGTATAGTGAATTCCATAACTCATTGTACCTCTTAGATAGCGCATAACCCTTTCAAGTGCATGCCAATGATCTGTACCCGGGTTTGACATGAACCTGCTCAGTTTTCTTACAGCAAAAGAGATATCAGGACGGGTTGCGCTAGCTAAGTACATGAGTGAACCGATCATCTGAGAATATCTGAGTTGATCTCTTGACTCTTTCTGGTTCTTTCTAAGTATCACGCTGGGATCATAAGGCGTTGGAGAAATCTTGCTATCCATAAAGCCGAACCGGCTCAAGATTTTCTCAACATAGTGGGATTGACTTAATGTAATTCCACTCTCATCCTTATTCAGCTTAATGTTCAAAATAGCATTAGCTTCTCCCAGATCTTTCATATCAAAACATTTTGATAGAAAAGACTTGACCTTAGAAATTATATTAATGCTCGTACCCAAAATGAGTATATCATCTACATACAAGCATAACATAACGCTATCGCCCCCACCATGGCGATAGTACACGCACCGATCAGCCTCATTAATGACAAAGCCCGCAGACGTCAAAGTACTATCGAACTTCTCATGCCATTGCTTAGGTGCTTGTTTCAGGCCATACAAGGATTTCAACAATTTGCACACCTTTGTCTCTTCACCTTTTACTACGAACCCATCAGGCTGTTCCATATAAATCTCCTCTTACAACTCTCCGTTCAGGAAAGCTGTCTTTACATCCATTTGATGGATTATTAGACCATAAGAGGCAGCTAAAGAAAGTAGTACACGAATTGTTGTGATTCCGGCGACAGGTGAATAGGTGTCAAAATAGTCTTCACCTTCCTTTTGAGTATAGCCCTTTGCAACTAGTCTTGCCTTGTACTTTTCAATAGTACCGTCAGGTCTGAGCTTCTTCTTGAACACCCACTTGCAGCCTACTGGTTTGCACCCGTATGGCCGTTCAGTTAACTCCCAGGTTCCATTGGAAAGAATTGAGTCCATCTCACTATGAACTGCTTCTTTCCACTCATCTGCATCAGGTGATGCATATGCCTCTGCTATGGATCTAGGAGTATCGTCCACAAGGTACACAATGAAATCATCACCAAAGGATTTTGCAATTCGTGATCTCTTACTCGAGTGAGTTATTTCATTGTGTTCTTCCTCTGGGACATTCTCAAACGGTGTATCAAGAAACACGCTAGTTGTGGTGGATTCAGGACAAATTTCAGAAGAGATCCTAGCAGTGCTATGCATATCTTTCATAGAAAATATATTCTCAAAAAATGTTGCATCACGAGATTCCATAATAGTATCAACATGCATATGAGGTACCTCAGATTTAACTACTAAAAATCTATATGCGATGCTCCGATGAGCATAGCCTAGAAAGATACAATCCACTGTCTTTGGTCCCAGCTTGCGTTTCTTGGTAATTGGAACATTGACTTTTGCCAAACATCCCCAAGTACGCAAGTATGAAAGTGATGGTTTTCTCCCAACCCACTCCTCGTAAGGGTTTTTCTCTTTATTTTTGTTTGGAACGCGGTTTAGGACATGACATGAAGTCAATAGAGTCTCCCCCCACCATGCCATAGATAAACCGGACGTGTCTAACATGGCATTCACCAAGTCACACAATGTGCGGTTTTCCCTCTCGGCTACCCCGTTTGATTGGGGTGAATAGGGAGGCGTCCTCTCATGTATAATACCGTGTTCTGCACAAAAATCATCAAATATTTTGGGAAAATACTCACCACCACGATCTGACCTAAGACGTTTGATCTTTCTCTCTAATTGAGTTTCTACTTCAGATTTATAGATTTTAAAGTAGTCTAAAGCTTCATCTTTAGTTTGCAACAAGTAAACATAGCAGAATCTAGTAGAACCGTCTATTAATGTTATAAAATATTTCTTTCCACCTTTTGTCAACACACCATTCATCTCGCATAGATCAGAATGTATGAGTTCTAATGGTGCCAAGTTTCTCTCCTCGGCTGCCTTGTGAGGCTTTCGAGGTTGCTTTGACTGCACACAACTATGGCACTTAGAACCTTTGACAATAGTGAATTCCGGAATTAATTTGAGACTAGATAGCCGATTCATTAAACCAAAATTAACGTGACATAAACGAGAATGTCAAACACTTGCATCATCATTAATACCGCCACAAATATGGTTTACTAACTTATTACTAAACTCCGAAAGAGAAAAGCGGAACAGGCCTCCGCATTCATAGCCTTTACCAATAAATTGTCCATGCTTAGACACAACTATTTTATTGGACTCTAAATCTACTTTAAACCCATCTCTGCATAGAAGGGTACCGCTAACAAGATTCTTGTTCATAGTAGGGACATGCTGCACGTTCTTCAGCTGGACAATCTTTCCCGACGTGAACTTCAGATCAACCGTGCCAACACCACGAACAGAAGCATGTGACCCATTCCCCATTAGGACGGCGGAATCCCGGACGAACTGGTAAGAAGTAAACATGGACATGTCAGAACATACATGAACATTAGCGCCCGTATCAAACCACCAAGATGGTGTTTGAGAAACAGAAAGTACAGTAAAGGAATTACCGTACCCATCTGCATTGTTGGATGTCACGATGTTGACATTATTTTTCCCTTTGCGATCTGCCCTCTCAGGGCAGTTCTTGGAAATATGTCATTGCTCCCCACAGGTGTAGCAGCAGCCATCATTGGCTTTGTTTGACTTCTTCTTCTTGAAAGCAGTAGTTTTGTTTGGCTTGAATAGAGACTTGTTCCCTTTGTTCTTGACATAGGGTTTCTGCACCATATTAGCATTGGCGCTAGATTGACCCTCGCCTCCTTTATCAGTAGCGTCCTTAGCCCGAGCCTTCTCCTCAACATCAAGAGACGCTATCAGGTTTTCAACTGATATTTCCTGTCTCTTGTGTTTGAGGGTTGTGGCGAAGTTCCTCCATAATGGAGGTAACTTTGCAATAATGCACTCAGCCACAAACTTGTCGGGTAAAGGACACTTAAGGAGATTGAGCTCTCTCGCAAGGCACTGTATTTCATGAGCTTGTTCAACTACAGGATGGTTATTAACCATCTTGTAGTCATGAAAATTCTCCATGATATACAGTTCACCACCTGCATCGGCTGCACCATACTTAGCGTTAAGTGCATCCCAGAGCTCCTTCCCATCTGTGACTGTCAGATAGACATCACAGTGTTTATTATCAAGAACACTTAAGATGCATCCTCTCAGGGCAGAATTGGCTTTCTCAAACTTTGTCTGTTCTTCAACAGATAAAGGACCTTGAGGTTTGCCCTCGGTTACCCAGAAGATCTTAAGCGATTGGAGCCAGAGCGTGGCCTTAACTTGCCACCTCTTGAAGTGCACGCCAGAGAGTTTCTCCGGCCTCGGTGCATCGGCCAAAGTCATCATGTTCAACTCAGGAAATTGCCTAATAAGGTTTTTGGATTGTTACAAAATAAGAGGCAATTTACTGAATAATTCCGGAAAAACACAAGAAAAACAGCAGCGATCGGCGGACAGACGGGACGAGAAATAACGCATACCGATTTGGAGTCGAACGCACCGCTGTAGATCCGACGGCGAACAGCCGCTGCAGGCGTTGGTGACGACGTTGAGCCGCAGCGCCTGATCTGGTCGATGAACGAGCCATGGTGAAGAACGCGAGCAGTCGCGCAGAGCGCTTCCCAAAAACCTTATTCGCCCTCTCCCGGTGCAGGATCGCAAGGGCGAGCGGTTCCGGAGACCTGCTCTCCCGATCGTCGGTGCACGCCAGCGCTCGGGATGGAGTAGACTAGAAGGCGGCGCAAGGAACGCGAACGTGGGAACGATCTGATCGTGAGATATCCTGCCGTACCGCGGACGTCCATATTTATAGAGTCCCAGGGTGGCGGTTCGTATGCGATCCGGAGGGTCCGGATCCGAACTGACTCTGCAGTCGTAGACGCGTCCGTCTCCAACGACTTGGACTCTGACTCGGTAGCCCCAAAAATTCGGAGGCCCAAAAGCCCAATTTAATTTTCTGCAAAAATATAAAATCTGGGCTCGGCTCGAGGCTCGAATTCACACAAACACACGAGCGCGTGTGCGGGGTGGGGCGGGGCGGGGCGAGGCTAGGCGTGGCGAGGAGGAGGAGGAGCGCGCGTGGGCCACCCCTCTCTTCCTCTCTTCTCTCTCTCAATGAGTGGAAGAGCAACCTCCCTTATATGTAGGGATTGCTCCACTTCCACTTCCCATGTGGGACTAAACACTTAGCACCACTCCCTCTTGTCCTAATAGGCCTTTGAAATTTTCTAAGATTTATTTCTGAATTAATATTGGGCCAAGCCCATTAATTCCAACAGCTGGCAGCTGCTCCATCGTCGCGGTGACATGTCGCTGCTGCTGCTGCTGACGACGACGACGCCGTGCTCTGCTCCCTAGTGTTACAAGTTCATAGAGTTTGTTGTGTTTGTTCGTTCTCCCGTGCCGAGTAGTAGTTATCCGTGGACGATTCATTTTTTTTTTTTGATGCTGATGTTGCTTTTATCTGCTTAATATACTATTCAAAATTTCTGTGTAAGAAAGACTGATCGTCTCTGCACTGCTGACTTATTGTTACAACATACGAACAAATATGTATGTATGTATATAGGAGCTGTCTAAATTCCAGGTGTTTGAAATCTTAGAAAATTTCAGTTACTGAATAATTAGCAGCTAATTGCCACTATTATCACTAATCTTTGTAATTAATCATTAACATTTAATTCTATCGGTTAATCAATCATAAAATTATTTTGTTTGATTATTTTACAACTAATATAATCTTTTAAAATTACATATTAACAATTAATAAAATAATAAAAATTTACTTCCGTGGTCTGCTGGTGCTTGGTGCCCGTTCGTGGCCACGCGGCCCGCACGTTAGACCATCTGACGCCTAGCTCTCAATCAGGCGCCTGTCATTTAGACTTTCTTATATATATATATATATATATATATATATATATATATATATATATATATATATATAATACATACAATACCTGACTATAGAATTTTTCATTTTGTGCCCAGGCCACTTTCAATCACCGCCAACGTCTGATTTCAATTGGTCCCACTTTCCAGCTCCAACCTGAGCCATATCCCAAACGATACACCGTCCTCTCTCCCCACGAGTAACTCCTCTCCTATTCTTTCTCTCTCATATCTCTCGTACGTATTTCCAACTGCTGCTGCACGCGCATGCGCCCGCTCCCCGTTTCCTTCGCTAGTACTTGCAGCCGTTTCGCCCCTCTCCAATTATTTTCGGACTCGGTGAGATCCCGTCCAAAAATACATTGATTCCTTCTATTTTATGCCCTCCCCTTAGTATCCAATCGTGCTTTCGCTCAGAATCGTCTCTGGGTACCTAGACGACAAGGATTTCCGGGAGGTCGCCGTCATTAGGGTTGGCTGCGATGGAGTTCTTTGTCGCCCGCAACCCACCGTCGACCCGCTATTATCATCTGTTCCAGCTGTCTAAAATAACCTTGGTGAGTTCGTTGTTCGCTGCTCTTCCGATTTTCGCAGTAGACGTCGAGTTTTGCGGCGTTTTTCGCGGCTGCCGTCAGTCTCCGGCGAGCGGCCATGGCACGCCGCTGCAGGTCATGTGCTCCGTCGTCGTCTCCAGTATGGAACGATGTGGCCGCCTGTGGTCCGTTTATTTTAGATCCTACCTTCAATCTTAATGTACCATACCCCTTCGATTGGTTCTAATCTCAGCCATTCAACTTAGATCCGACAGATATTTTTCAGTGCTTTCAGTGTATGCCGCGAATTTTGCACACCCCCCCCCCCGATTTAAATATAAATCTTGTTTCTGTGCTCTGTAAACTTAATATTCGTCCCTGTACTTGTCACAATCTATAGGGAATGACTAGTATGCAATCTCATCTATGGTGCAAGCATGCAATCATTCACTCCCAACCATTGGATGTCCATCCTAGGGTGGATACGTTTTTTCACTTAACTCCCTTCATGTGGTGGAGGGGGTTAAGTGAAAAAACGTATCCACCCTAGGATAGACATCTAATGGTTGATGATAAATGATTGAATGCTTGCACCATAGATGTGATTGCATACTAGTCATTCCCCAATCTATATAAGGTTTATATTTGCCATTTTATTTTGTAAGTTAAACCCTATGTGAGTCTGGATACATTAGTTGCTCAATGTTAATGACAGAAAAAAAAAACTAAATTTCAATTTATTCAAGCATTTCACGTAGTTTTATAAATATTGCTATGCAACTTCATGCTGAAGGAAGCATTTTTAATGCATTACGTCTTATGGCTTATCATTTTGGTCTAAAAGCTCATGTACATCTAAATTTTTCATTATATTTTACTTTTCCACCATTGGCTACAATAAAATTGCAATAAATAGAATAAATAAAAGTTACATTTTACGTGGCCTCAATAAATAAGAATATTATTGTGCTCGTCCCAAAAATGTGTACCCTTTAATTTTTTCACTTGAAAATTCTCCTAAGCTATGTTTAATGTCCATTTCTGTCACTTGCTTTAACAATATTTTTTATGTATGCATATAATTTTTTTGTCAATGTTTAGGTACGATAACATCACTTAAAACTGTTGTAGCATTTATAATCTATGGTTAGTTTCACAATTGTTATTGAACAACCATTAGCTGCACGATTCAGGTTTCACATGTTTTACCTCATCCGATATATTGTATCTGGTTTTAGCCTTAAACTTCTATGTAGTTGAATGTTAAATAGATTTACCTTTACATGAACTATGGAACCAGTGTCTGCACTAAACTATTTGATTATTATTTTTTAAAAAAATGTTATGTATGCTTTTATTAGTGGAGTTTTATTTTTAAAATTTTGAAAAATAATATTACAATATGTCGTACTTCAGTTAATTTTTTACTATTTATTTAAAATATTTTCTATTTTTTGTTCTCGTTTTTTTATAGTTCTGTATGTTTCAAATGGTTGTTATTCTCATTTTTTACTTTGAATTTCAGGTGAGAGGACATATGATATGCATGGAAGGTTAAAATCAATCACATTGAAAAGCAGTCAGGAGGCATGGCAACTAGATTTCCCTGAAATTCCAGTTCCATTGCATACAAATAATGATGGACAACTTCATTTGTCGCGACATCAAATCCCCATTTCAACAGCAAATATTTCATCTCGTATTGGAAATCACCATCAGAATATACATAAGCGCAGTACTAGCTCACATGTTACTGATCGAAATAACGACGATGATTTTATGCCACCTATGAAGCAGCATGTTTCTGCACGTCCTTCCGGTAGTTTGGCAACAACCAATTTATGCAGATTTGTGAGTCAATCTGTCTTTCACAAGGTGATTTTTTCAAAGTCTTTCATTTTTTTAATTATATTGACATTACTTTTTCTTTCTATATTACCTAATTTATTGTACTGCTATTTGTTTGATTTTACTGTCACATGAGCAGTAGGAAAAAATCCATTTATTTTTGTGTGTACCCAGTTGCTATATCTCGTAGTTATTTATGTTACTCGTGTTCATAAATTAGACTCAATACATGTAACTACAAGTATCATACAGCTATGTTATGTTTTTTATTTTTTTTGCCCCCTTATTGATTTCATTGGTTTACACGTTACAAGTGTCCTTTTGTACGGTGCTCCCCTGCAATCTTCATCAAAGTAACTGAACAGTTGAACATGCTACAACGTCAAAAAATATGTGAGCTTGGTTTCGGTGAGCTGCTTCTGTTTTCTGCTGCTGGATTAGACTGTAGTGATCTCTTAGTTTATTTGATGGACAAATTGAATCCAGAGTCCATGATTTCAGAAGTTGGCAATGAAAGTGGTTTGTGCATCAATGAATTAAGTGTCAAAAAGGTTTTAGGCCTTCCAAACGGACACAAGGATCTACCATGCTCAACTGAATTTGAAAATGTGCTTGCATTAGTGGACTTCAAGAAAACTATTAACATTGAACAAAGTAACGATGTCAAGTGCAACTATCTTGTTGACATGCTGAGGAAAATAAGGATTGATAATTTGCTGGCAGACAGAATTTTCCTACTTGTAGTCTTCAATAAATTGTTATTCCCTGCAGTGGACAACAAAATAAGAGGTCAGGATGCTTTTTTGACCAAGGACATTTCTGATTTTCAAAATATTAATTGGTGCAAGGCAATTGTCCAAGATTTACGACATGCAGCAATAGCGTGGTCCAGTGAGAGGAAGAATTCCCTACTTGGTTCTGGAATTTTCTTCATAGTGAGTCCTTATGTTCGTGCTAATTGTCTTTTTTTCTAGATTTTCCTTTTTGCATCCTTTTATTACTATTTCTAGCGTTTTTTTAATTCACATCATGTTGTTTATAGTGTTCTTTAACACCGTTGATGGTGTATTAAATAAATCACACTTACTTCTTGCTATATCGTGTTGAATTAAAGTTGATACAAATTGTGACATGTGGTTACAGTTCTACAAATGCACATCCTGGTATGGTAATGCTGGCCCATTGTTGATGTCTTATTGACTGCTTGTCTTGACTGCTATCTTATAAATTTTACTTGGTTGTTTTGAAGATACATTTGCAAGCTTACCTATATGATATTAATTTTTAGGTTTTTTACTCTTGTGCCATAGTTTCAAAAGAACGGAACCACTTTACCACTTGCTGAGAAAGACTGAGCACTTTGCCAATGTTTGCTTATTTATTGTTTACATGCACACATGCTGATATGTGCTATGTTTATGCAGATATTCTACTTGGATAATCTTGATTCTCGAAGCTCCATTCTTCATTCTTCAACACCCCGTGCTAAGTACTTTTATAAATCTATAATGGAAACCTTAATTTGCAAAGACCAGCAAAGAGATATGTCGGGTAATGTGACATATGGAAACCTTCAGGTGCATATCATGCGTTATTTTATAATTTCTTGATTTATATCTTTTTTACTCCAATTTATTTATTTTTTGATGGCCATTCCTCCAGTTTCTCCTGTAACATCCAAGTTAGTCAGTGATATGTATTTGGTGCATAAGATGCTCAATACTGATTAGGCTGCATATATGTAGACCGACCTCTGTCACTCACCGCAGAAATAATAAGTTTCTCTTGCAGATGCTTAAATAAAACCTACAGATTGCTTATCGTGGAATAGGGATATATCATAGAAGTTCTTCTTTGCCTCCGGTATAGGAAAAATATTTTTTATGTTAATCATGTTATCTGTCCACGGCACTTTAAGCATATGACAATTGTACATACCTTCAGATTGCTGACAATTGATTGAGCATCAAGATCAGAAGGTTGCAGATTATATTCTCACAATAGTTGCAGTAAAGACGATACAAATGTTGATCTCTCTTGATGTGCTGCCTGTAGATTAAATTACGAGTCAGCATTTTTTCTGTATCAAATTATACATAAAAATGATTGAAGAATATAAATAGGACTAGTTGAATCGCATACAATTAGCTCATCTTAAAAAGAGCCTCAGAATAAACATGAAAATATGTTTGCCATAAATCAAATAATAATGCAGTCCACTGTCCACCATTTTAAGTTGCTTCGTACATTAGAAATGTTATTTATTTTTTAATGATCATTTCTTCAGTTTCACTCGGTTTATTTTTTGATATACTGAAACTAATTTTTTTTGTGCAGCTTAGAAGTAGGGATTACACTTGTTATGTTCAGATTGAACGGCAATCGAATGTTCCTTCACCCGCTGCAATTTGTTCATCGTCCTCATTGTTCTCAGTTGCTGATGAGCTTGGTGCGATACTTAATGAATTACATGCTCATATTTAAATAATACTATTATTGTACAGAATAATAAGAAATGAGGTCTGATTTTAACTAGTAGTAAAAAAATAACTGAAGTGTGACATGAAGAAATTGTATAGAATATATTCCAGTGGCTGTTTCGCCATTTTTTTGCTAATAGATGAGAATTGCTTTTTAATTGAACTATGACATAACTGAAGTATCACATGTTCACAATATAGCAATTAAGAAATTCTATTTGATTTTTTTCGATGGTGAAGATGACATCTTTAGTATCGTGTACAAGATCAATTGACCTATATGTATTACTTTGAATAACAATTATAATATTGACATATTTAAGACATTCATACATGTGTGCTCCCTGGTGCGACACTCGCACTTAAATGACTCTGCTGAAACATTTGCAAACACTTTAAATAAATGTTGGTACCATGCACATTTCCTGGACTCATTAGTGTGGGTGACCAGCTAACCGTTCTCTCGATCTCTGTCAACTTCAATGTGGAATGCAGTGCTTCTCATATATGTTTCTTTGTATTTTTTGTATACTGCCCTTGTATACAACCGACTTAATTGCGTATCATAGGGCTGTAAAGTGGCCCTATTGACTTTTGCATGTACTCATTTTTAAAAATAAAAAGTAAGAAATAAATATTATAGTTCCAATTTAAATACCGTCAATATCAAAAAATAAATCCAGAAGGGATTACCTGTGACCAATGCATTTCTCTAATAGCATTGTGATTTGTGTGTTGTATCACCTGTAGTAGCTTTCACGCAAATTTATTTATAGATGTCATATTTGTCGCAAAGCCACTACCTTTCACCAATTTGTTTACACTTTTGCTTCTTTGCGTTGACATCATCATACCACAATAGTTTTCTTTGAAGTACGCCGAAATCCACAATTTTCTTTGCTTCCAAAGTCCATCTATGGCTACATTCCCCTGTATCTACTATTCGTCCATTAACATTTTCCACGCACCCTCAAATTCTTCAGGTGTAATCGGGTGGTTGACTACAATTTGGAATTTTTCTCTCAATCCTTCATGACTGGAGTATAATTTCTTTAGCTCCTCTTTGTACTTTTTCAACATCTGCCACATGCATAGGCGATGAGTTGTCTTCAAGAACACCTTCTTGATTGCTGCAGCCATAGAGCTATCCTGATCTATTAAAACATATTCTCCCATTTACATGTCTCCAAAGTGAGTAATTATATTATCCAATGCATAAAAAATATTTATAGTTATGTAGTATTAGTACTATAAATTTTTATTTTATAAAAGAATATACACTTACCTGTAAGGATGCATTTTGGTTCCTTCTATGGATCCATGCAGTTTTTGAATGTATTAAACGACCATTCAAATGTGTCTATTTGCTCGTTTTGAAGCAGTGCCTGCCCGAAAATAACATTTTGGAGTTGATGGTTCGAACCCACAAACATTGCAAGTGGCATGCTATAAATATTTCTCCGATAAGTTGCGTCGAAGGTTACTACATCCCCAAAGTTCACATACTCCGCACGTTGACTTGCAAGGCTCCAGAACACATTTTGAATGACATTGTTCTCGCCCACTTGAATGTCGTAATAGAAGTGTTCATTTTGTGATCTCATTTTCTTGAAGAACTCTAGTAGTTTTGGAATATCATTTTTTCTTTCCTCTCTCGTTCTTGCAGCCCTTCTGAAAAAATATGTACAGTTGATTTTAGAAAGAATAATCATGCAGTTATTTTTGGTTGAGCAATAATATTTAATATTCAGAATGTTACCTATTTTTTAGGTCAATCTCAGTGAAACTGATATTATGCCGCCCACCGTATATATTTGACAACAAGTTAACTGTACAATCTGGAGGAACGTTGTTTCGGTGCTGTCGAAGCATTGAATACGACACTTCCCCCGGACCCGCTGAGAAGCAGCCCGCGGAGGTTCTTTTGTGGTTGGGGCACGCAGAGATCAATATCAAGATGGTGATCAAAGAGATTTACGTGGTTCGGGCTGCCTGAGCGTAACACCCTACTCCACGGGGTTTGTGTAATTGTATTGAGCGAGTGCGTTCGCTAGGGTCATGTTGCAATAGCCTGGATCAGAATGTCCCCATGTTCGTGCAGTGCAGCCCTTTTATAGTTCTAAGGACTGACCATTACAAAGTTGGTCTGGCCCGACATGTGGTCCTGACGTGCTTAATGACCTAATACACTGTCTAAAGAATATTAAGTATAATTAATAGTGGGTAACGTGCCTTCATGGCAGCGTTAACCCTACTAATAGTGCACTGATCGTGTGTCATTAATACGGCATTAATGACATATTATCAGACCTTGTAACTGCCGCTTTAACCATCCTTGAATATCTGTAATGGTCATGATTGGCTTGTAATTCTGTTGGTGACGAAGGTCTGGGGGCTCCACACGTGGCAGATCCAGAGCTTTCCCTTGCGGGAGGGTAGGTCCGGTGTTGTTGTACACGTGTCGGTACCGGAGCTCCTCTCTGACGGGGGCTAGGTCCAGGGCTGTTGTACACGTGTAGTCGCCGGAGCTTCCCTTGGTTGGGAGTTTTGTTCCGGTCTTACTTTACACGTGTTAACCCGGGAGCCAGCCATGTGAGTGGAGCGGGTCCGGTGCAACGTCCCATGTGGGACTTGCGAGAGCCTTCGATTCTGACGGGTGGAACTTTCTTACACTTCTTGCGGTATCGTGGGGTACCCGATACATAGGGTAACGACAGTGGCCCCCGGGCCCACCTCTGGGAGAAACCCCTTGGGTTAAGTTGTTCTGACGGACGTGGGGACATTCTCGATCCTGCGCTTCAATTTTCAAAAGTCCTCTGATGCGCCGATAGAAAGACGGTCCGGGAGTGAACCTTCGACGTGTGGCTTGTTATGAATACGGCAGATGAGATCTTTGAGTGTGGATCTCACGCAATTGAAGGTCGCCGGTTCTCAATACGATAACTGTATCGGTTCCGCTTGCCCTGTCAGAGTGCCGACTTTGGGTTTTCCGCCGCTCATCATGGCAACAGTTGTCCTTGGGTAAGGACCTCGATCTCTTCTTGGGGTTGGCCCCAGGCCCACTCGTCATTGATGGGGCAAATTTTTGAAAAGTGCCCTTGATCTCATTGCGGTTTCCATCCAAGCGTCGCAGAGGTTGAGGACTTTTTACGCCTTCATTCATCTTTGCACTCAGAGCCTCCCAAACTCCGCCTAACTTTCCATCCTTTGCTCCACTTTGTCGCGATGGAGTTGGGTCTCCCCAAGAGCTGCCTCAAGAGCGATGATGATCTGAAGAAGGTTCGGACCTACATGGGGTGGTCTAGTGACTCCTTCAACCATCTGGTCCGCATCGGCAAGCTCCCGTTCAAGAAGGAGCACGACGGCGACATGGTGTACTTCTCAGCGTACACCATGGTGGGGTTGATCCCACCTTTCTCGACTTTCCTTTTGATGTTGCTGGACTTCTATGGTCTACAGCTGAACCACCTTGGCCCCCATTCTCTTCTTCTTGTGGCGATATTCGTCCACTTCTGCGAGATGTGGGTGGGTATTCTCTCCTGCATCGAGCTTTTCCGCACCTTCTTCACCATCCACACCACCGGCAAGGGGTCCGAGTTTCTTGGCTTCTACTTTTTTGTGAAGCGCAAGAAATGCCCCTACAAATACTTGAGGTCGTTTCCTTCTGGCAAGTGGGACGACTAGAAGAAGGATTGGATCATCATCACGACAGAGGAGCACAAGAAATTGGAGCTGCACGAATGTCTCCCCAATGTTGACACTGACGCATGGAGTGTGGTTTCGGTGCTGTCAGAGGCCTTCAACCCTGTCTTGACCAGGATCCGCGAATGCGTGGAAGGTGGAGTGACCCCTAGATGGTCTTCAGCAACTTCCTGGTGAACAGGTGGGCTCCGCTGAAGAAGAGGGAGAAGCTCGCATGGGCCCTCAACAGCGTGATGGATGACGACCGGATTGAAACCGGCCTGAAATCCAACTTGGATGGCGAAGCTTTGGAGCTTCATCTCAAGAAGTTCCAGCATGGAATTGACGTTGAAGGCGATGACTTAACTCTGCTGGCCGCTTTCCTCCCTCTGAACATGGAGGCGTAGTTCAGCAGCAAGCTCCGGAGGAGTCTGCCGGCGCTTGACGACCTTGGTGAAGTGGAAAGGCTTCCAACCACCATATTGGCGATCCCCAGAGCTTCTGAGGGTGGTCCTGCCCCCACCCCAAGCCAAAAAACTGAAGACGTTGGCAAGGGCAAGGGCAAAGAGCTAGCCGAGCCTTCCAGCCGGAAGAGGAAGCATAAGCACGCTGACGGGAGGTCTGTCAGGCATGCTCCTTCCACGACGGATGCTTCTCCCTGGAGGGGGAGGTCTTCTGTAGCTACTCCTACTCTGGTGCAAACGTCCTCAAGAGGCGTAAGCTCCGGGCAGGCGACCTCGGCCTCAGTGCCAGCTAGAAGTTCCAGGTCCGAGAGTTCTTCCCAGCAAAGGGAAGCTCCGGCCGAAGCTACTCCAACAGCTGCAAGTGTCCCTCAGTTGAGTTTCGAAGCAGTTGTCTCACCAGACTTGGTGGGCTCTAGCTCCGCGCCTCAGAAGAAGAGGTTTCGAGGCGACTGGGGTGGTAGCATCCCGAAGTAAGCATTGATTGCTCACCCTGAAATGCTAATCTTGCTTTTGGATGTGTCTTTAATCTTTTCTTCCCTTTATTTTTAGGGTGTCGAAGAAGGGACCGGGAGCTCCAGCGCCTGTTGCAATAGTTGGGGCTGCACCTGTCGAAGCTCCGGCTTCGATCGCTGAGCCTCCTTGTCAAGCGGAGGTGGAAGTCGCGGCAGCTCCGGCACCAGCTGTGGTGAGCTTAGACTCGGAGTCCTCACCCGAAGCTCCTGTGGTAGAGCCGAACCGCAGGAGGGAAGTTGAAAATGTGCCCTTGGCAGCAGAGGCTGATGCTCTAGAATCGGCGACGCCGGCAGAGGTGGTTGTCGCGCCGGAGCCCGAGCCAGCGGCGATTGAAGCCCAGTTGAAGCTCCAGCTGCTGCTCCAGAAGTGGTGGTCCCAGAGGTACCTGGGTCGGAGCTAGAGTAGCCCGAAGAGAGGGCGACTGGTCCCCCCACTTCGCAGCCATCGACTGAAGACCTGGAATCGGCGCCTTCAACTACTCCAGAGGTGGAAGTTCCTCCCATGGGTTCTTCTGCTGCCGCTGAAGGGCTCCAGGAGAGTGGCCCTAGCGCTGCAGGAGTATAAGGGACCACTATGGTAGAGTGGGACCCAATTTTTGTGACGGAGAATCCGTTTGAGCCTGCGGAAATGATCCCAACGGGCCCAGAACCTATCCCTCTAGCGTTGTCCATAGACAACACCTGCTCAAGTTTTCGGCGGGTCCAACTTGCCTTCGATCATGAGAGCAAAGCTTTGGAGGAGGAGCACAACACCTTGAGGCGTTGGCGCAACAGACTCCATTTTGAGACTAAGCTTGCTCAGACGAGGCTGGCTGACTAGAAGGAGTGGATAAAAGGAGAGAGGGCCCAGTTAGAGTACTGGGACAAGTTGATGGAAGAGAAGGAGGCAGCCATCCGGGCCCTCGATGCTAACTCCAGGGAAATCCTGGAGCAAGCCAAGGAGAGACGTGACGCTGCTGACGAGTGTTACGAAAAGCTCGAAGAGTTGAATGAAACTCTCCTGAAGCGTCGAGCGGACCTGGAGGCGAGGGAGGAAAAACTCCTGGGGCAGCAGGAGGATGTGGTGAGAAGAGAGGCGGAGGTCACCCAGAAGTTGACTCTGGGTGAGAAAAATTTGGCGGATCGCAGCAAAAAGCTGGATTTATGCAAGGAGGAAGAGAGGAAGAAGAACTGGAAGGTGGGGCAAGAGCTCTCGAAAAGAGAGTCTGACGTTGCCGTTAGGGAGGAGAGAGTCAAGGGCAGGGAAAAGGACCTAGTTGAGAGGCAGAACCGCATCCACCTCCGGGAGACGGAGCTGGCCGACCAGGAGAAGCAGGTTGCTAAGATCATGCAGCAGCATGCTAAGTTGGCTGAGCGACTTGCCCATGAAGGTTTGGAGCTTGTAGTCGCCCGAAGGTCACTGGAGGAGCTGCGGAGCTTGAAGGCGACTGAGTCCCTGATGGTATGGGACTTCCTGGGGCGTGCGGACAGGTCCCTCGTTCCTCTTGGTTTTAGTCCAGTACGCCTAGAGAACCCGACGCGGGAAACTTGACGCGATGGGTGACGTCATCGCCGATCAACTTGAGACGGAGGGTAAATCATTGGCCAAGAACATCATTGAGTATGTCTTGGCATGTTACCGGAGCTGAGACCCCAGTTATCCCTTGATCCGGTCTTTGAAGGAATCATCGTGAAGGAGGAAGATGTCGCCAGGGCTAGTGTCCAAGAAGATGCTGAGCAGGTTGCTTCTTTTTTCACGGGATCTAGATCCTCCAGTAGCTATGACTTTTCTCCCTTTGTCCCTTGTAATCTCAATTTTGTAATCCAGTTCTTTTGATTAATGAAATCCTCCTTTTTTCCTTGAATTTTACTTTGTCTTCAATATACTGTGTCGTGTCTTGTTGGCCCCCTAGTACATGTGTATAGTTGAGGTATGTACATGTACCAAAGGTTATGACAGTATGTTGAAGTCTTCAAATTTGAAGCGTCGAAGACAGGCGCCCTGGAAAGGTCGGAGCTTGGTAGCTCCGGCGTCAACATATTAGATGTTGACAGGGGACCTATCTTGGGAGATGTCATATCTTAGTAGCTTCGGCGTCGTCCACCATCGCTATGAATTTTTGCTTTTCCTGCACATTAAAGGCAAGAGAGAAAGTAAAATTTGTTCTCTTGTCTATAAATTGGTTGTGGCTTATAGTTCTTATTTTAACTTTGAGCCCAAAGAAACTCAGTATGATAACGAGCATTTTGATATAATCTTTTTGGATCTACATGCCTTTTTAGTACTCACCCTACTAAGGTATGCCGGGGTGTAGGTAGAGCGGCGTACTTAGGGTGCAGGACCAGGCTAAGTCGTTAGCACACTCCGGACCTATGTTGGCTTGGCGTTCAGGCAAGTAGACTATGTAGCAGTGTTAAGATCCAAAAAGACTATCAATAAGGCTTGTAATGCATGTGAATTACTTGGAACAAAGCTCAAAAAGATTTGCACAACTTCATTATAGACAAGCGGGGTAAAAATAATTTGATATATTGAGCCTTGTACAAAATGTAAATGCACGTGGAGTTTGTTTTCACACAACAATGCCTTTTATTATAGGTCCGGATTACAAGAGAGACAAGGACACACTTAGGGTGCTGGACCAAGCTAAATGTGCTATACATCTTGTACTAGCCCAGAGCAAGTAGTTACACTTTTAGTGTTGTGACTGTGTCAAGTGTTACTTGAACTTCCCGGACCCTCCCGGAGGGGTCCAGATGTTCTCCCAGAGGACTTGCTCGTCTCTGTATAATGACTCTACAACATGCATTGTGTGTAATTGTAGACTCACCTCTGTGATTCTAAGCATAAAACTTACGAAGGTGCTCGATGTTCCAAGGATTGGGAAGTGGGATTCCATCCTCAGTTGCCAAGCAAACGCACCCTAGTCGAGATACTTTAATGACTCAGAAGGGACCCTCCCACCTGGGGGAAAGTTTGTTCATCCCTTCATGAGTTAGTATCTTCCGGAGCACCAGGTCGCCTTCTTCAAGCTGTCGGTCTCGCACATGCCTTTGATGGTAGCGTCGGAGCGCTTGGCGATAATGTGCATTCCAAACAGCTGTTTGGCCCCTTCCCTCAGCGACGAGGTCAAGGTCTTCACGCTGTAGCTGGTCCTGCGTGGCTTCGTTGAAGGTCCGGACCCGGAGGGACCCCAAGGTGATCTCCGGAGGAAGGACTGCTTCAGTTTCGTACACCAAGAAAAATGGAGTCTCCCCAGTTGACCGATTAGGTGTTGTCCTATTCGCCCATAATGTGGACAGAAGCTCTTCAATCCAGTCAGCTCCGTGCTTTTTCAAGCGCTCATATGTGCGCGTCTTGAGTCCTTTTAAAATTTCTGCATTTGCTCTCTCGGCTTGGCCATTGCTTGCTGGATGAGCTACCGAAGCGTAACTAAGTTGAATACCGAGGTCTTCACAATATTCTTGGAATGCAGCACTTGTAAATTGAGTTCTATTGTCAGTTATGACATTGTTTGGATTTCCAAATCTGCATATAATGGACTTCAAGAACTTGATTGTTGATTGTTTGTTGATTGTTACTACTGGAGTTGCTTCCGGCCACTTGGTGAACTTGTCGATGGCGACATATAGGAACCTGTAACCTCCGACGGCTTTTGGGAAAGGTCCCAAGATATCCATGCCCCACACAGCGAATGGCCATGTAGGAGGTATCATTTGTAGTGATTGAGCCGGTGTGTGAATCTGTTTTGCATGGAACTGACATGCTTCACATTTATTCACTAGCTCAACCGCATCTTGGAGTGTTGTAGGCCAGTAAAAGCCATCCCGGAAGGCTTTACCGACCAGCGTGTGAGAAGCTGCTTGGTTCCCGCACTTGCCTCCATGGATTTCTACGAGAAGATCGCGGCCTTCTTCCCTTGCAATGCACCGCATTAGGATGCCGTTGGCACCGCGTCGATAGAGATCCCCTTCTAGCAACGTGTATCTTTTAGCCAATCTGACAATTCGGTCAGCGGATACACTGTCTTTAGGAAGGATATTGTCTTTCAAGTAGCTCCGGATCTCTGAGATCCATGCATCAGAGCTAACTTGAGCTTCTGAGTCTTGCGTGTTGGGTTGATCGGAGCTTCCGATAGCACCTACGAACCTTGGTGAACGCCATGGTAACAGGGCCACCGGGACCGCCAGCTTCAAGGTGCTGGTCTCACCCCCTTCGCTCAGTTTGGCAGGCTGAGCTGTTGGTTTTGACAACCACCGGACGAAGATTCTGTCAGGTGCGGGAGCTCCGATTGAGGCTTTCGTCGAGAGTTCATCAGCTTCAGAGTTATGAAGGCGCTGAACATGATGGAGATCCAGGACTTCAAAGTCCTTCTGAAGCCTCTGGACTTCAAGGAGATAAGCAGCTAATTGAGAATTATTGCAGGAGCATTCACCTTTCACTTGTTTGACGATTAGTTGTGAATCTCCCTTTACCAACAGTTGTTTTACACTATAAGATAGTGCCACCTTGAGTCCATAGATGAGGGCTTCATACTCCGCCATATTGTTGGTTGCCTTGAAATCAAGGTGTACCATGTACTTGACCTTCTCTCCGGTCGGAGCTAGGAGAAGGATTCCAGCTCTGGCCCCCTGCTTCTGCGCGGAGCCATCAAAGTAGAGGGTCCAGTGAGGCTCAGTGAATACCAGAGATTTAAGCTCTGGTTTCTGCTCACTGTGGCCACCAGGGTTTGATGGAGAGGGAGTCCACTTCGCCACAAAGTCAGCCAAGGCTTGACTTTAAATTGCTTGTCTCGACACGAATTCTAGATCGAATTCCGCTAGCTCCGATGCCCACTTTGAAATATTCCCAGTAGAATTAGAGTTTTGCAAAATTGCACGTAGTGGAAAAAAAGTTACCACTGATATTTTGTGGGCTTGGAAGTAATGACGAAGCTTTCTCGAGGCGATAAGAACTGTGTAAAGCAGTTTATGCACCTCAATGTATTTTGTCTTGGCGTCGTGGAGTACTTCACTAATGAAGTACACTGGGCGTTGGACTGTCCGGACCCTCCGGGGGGGGGGGGGGGGGGGGGGAGCTTGCTCCTCATCAACCCGGACCCTCTCGGAGGTGTCTGGACCTTCTTCTAGAATTTTTTGGTCCCTACCGAAGGAACCCGGAGCTTCTTCTGGAGTGACCCGTACCCTCCCAGAGGAGTCTGGATCTTCTTGTCCAGTAGCAGTTACTTCTTCGTTTGAAGGAGGTCGATCCTCTAGCATCTCGCCTTGAGGATTCATGCCTGAGGGTTGGTACCCAGACTCGCCTTCAGGTAGCTCCGGACCCTCCCGGAGGGGTCTTGACTCCTGAACTGGGGATGCCTCCGGTCTTTCCGCGACCAAGACTATACTGACAACCTCTGTAGTTGCCGAAATGTAAAGTAGTAAAGGCTCACCGGGGTTCGGAGCTACCAGGATTGGTAGTGTGGTGAGGAGTTGCTTCAGCTCTTGAAACACCTTTTCTGCTTCCTCAGACCAATGAAATGGTCCGGACTTCCTCAAGATTTGAAGAAGTGTAGCGCCCGTTCTGCCAGTCTTGAGATAAACCGACTGAGCGCAGCTAGACATCCAGTCAACTTTTGGACATCTTTAATGCGGGCTGGGGGCTGCATTTCTTCTATAGCCTTGATCTTCGCCGGATTTGCTTCGATTCCTTGATGAGTCACCAAGAACCTTAGAGGCTTTCCGGAGCTAACCCCGAAGACACACTTGTCCGGGTTCAGCTTGGTGCGCGTAGTGCGCAACTTGTCAAAGACGGCTTGTAAAGGAGTGACTCCTTGTTTTTTATCTTTACGACGATGTCATCGACATACACCTCCACCTGGTCTCTAATTAGCTCTCCAAATGTTTTGTACATGGCTCGCACAAATGTTAAAGCAGCATTTTTAAGACCAAATGGCATGGCAGTATAACAATATAATCCATCTACTGTTATGAAGGCAGTATGCTCTTCATCTTCCTTAGACATTTGGATTTGATGATATCCAGAATATGCATCTAAGAAACACAGTAGTTCACACCCGGAAGTGGAGTCCACTATTTGGACTATTCTAAGTAGTGGAAATGGATCTTTTGGACATGCCTTATTTAAGGTGGTGTAGTCGATGCACATCCGAAGCTTCCCACCGGCCTTGGGTACAACAACTGGGTTTGCCAGCCATTTTGGATGGAAGACTTCTCGGATGAATCCAGCTTCGAGCAACTTCTTGATTTCCTGTCGGATGAAGTTTTGTCGCTCGATTGATTGCTTTCGGGGCTTCTGGTGTATAGGTTGTGCGTCTGGATAAATCTTCAGATTGTGCTCAATCACCTCCCTAGGGATCCCAGGCATTTGTGACAGTTGTCAGGCAAACACGTCAACGTTAGCCCGGAGGAAAGTGATGAGCGCGAGTTCCTATTTATTGTTCAGACCACCCGATACGGGTAGTTTGAGCACCATCGGAACCGATTTGTATGACTTTGACGGGAATGTCGGCATCGCCGCTTGGTTGCACACGAGGTGCGGAGGTAGAGCCTTTGTGATGAATACTTGGAGGATTCGCAATTGGCTCCTTACTGGATGCTTCCTCTTGCGCTGTGGTAAGCGCATAGAGTTCTTCCAGTGCAGTGACTGCTGCGGTACGATCTCCACGGATCTGAAGAACGCCCATGGGTGTTGGCATCTTCAACACCAAATAATCAATATGGGCAGCAGCCATAAACTTGTATAAAATTGGCCTGCCTAGAATGGCATTGAAAGGCAGACTGATCTGCGCTACGTCGAAGATCAATTTCTCAGTTCTGTAGTTCTCCCGGGTCCCGAAGGTCACTGGGAGTGTAATGGAACCAAGAGGAGTAATGGTTCTCGGACCTACTCCGGAGAAAGGTCGCGATGGACGAAGGTTTGAAGGTCGGAGCTGAAGCTCAACGAAAGCTTCGAAGCTTATGAGGTTAGCCCAGAACCTCCACCCACCATGACATGGTGGATTTAAATATTGTTAATGGTGGGTGAGACTATCAACAGGAGTTGACCAGCCCCAATCATGTTTCGGGGGGGGGGGGGGGGGGGCAGTCTGAAGCAACAAAAATGATGGGTGTGTCCATCCACTTCCGATGTGGTTCTGCCTTAGCAGCAGGAGCTACCATGGCCATGCCCCGCCGCATTGTCTTGAGGATGCGACGAGAGGTGATGTCCCAAGAACCACCATAGATGGTGTTCAGGATTTTCCGACGTTCGTTGTCGGAGGCGTTGGAGTCGTTGTCGACAGTATTGTAGACGGCTTTCAAAACCTTTTCACGATCCTGGAAACCTAGCTCCACTTCAGTCGGAGCTTCGTCGACTTTTGTTTTCCTTCCCTTTGACAGAAAGGAGCTTCTTCCCGGTGCTTGTTATAGCGCTCGGCAAGGTTTTGGACCTCCCGGCACTCTTCCAAGCTGTGTCGATTCGTCTTGTGAATGGGACATCATGCTTTGGAACTGTTGACGTCCTCTGAAGAAGGACGAGATAGCTTCTCGGGGCATGGCCCCCAGCTTCCAGGGGCTGCAACAGCAGCAGCTGGAGCGCCGGCCGACGGCTTCTTTTTGTCGTTGGGCTTCTTCTTCTTTTTACCACTACCGGAGGTAACGGCTTCAGTTTTGGAGGACTTCTGGTTAGCCTCCGGAGCTGGCTTCGAGTGCATTTCACGACCCTCCGCAGCTCTAGCGCATTTGTCGGCTAGGCTGAAGAGTTTCGTGACGCTCGTGACCTCTTTAATAGCCAGCTTCTCTAGCATCTTCTTATCTCGAACTCCCTGTCTGAATGCAACGATAACAAAATAGCTCGAGATAGAAGGAATGGTATTTCGTACCTGAGAAATCGCAGGATGAAGGATCGTAGCGATTCCACCAACGTTTGCTTTACAGCAAACAAGTTCAATTCAGTGTCGGGTCTGGTGTAGGAACTCCCAAAGTTGGCAGTTGTCGAAGGTCGTAAACGACACTTCCCCAGGACCTGCTTAGAGAGAAGCCCGCGGAGGTTCTATAGATTCACGAGGGCTAGTCCCAGGAGATTGAGTGCAGCGATATGATGAACACAGAGGGTTTACGTGGTTCGGGCCGCCGGAGCGTAACACCCTACGTCCACGGGAGTGTTTGTGTATTGCCTTGCTTGAGCGTGTATGAGTTTCAATCCCCTGTGAAGGTCGCCTGCTGAGTCCTTTTATAGTCCAAGGACTCTGCAGTCACAAGGTGGGCCCCGGGGCACGACAGGTGGTCCCGGGGAGAGCCAAATCCTATACAAGATCTAGGATTAAATGTTATCTACTTCCCTTTGTCAGTGGCTTCAATGTGTCGTCCTGCCGCGTCGTGAGCCAGGGCTACACATAGTTTTTGATGATGGCAGAGCATGTCCCGCCCGTCTTGTCCCCGCGGCTCACTCGTCCGTCTTGGGCAGTGGGTCTGTACTGGCTACTTGACAAGACAGGACACTGGAGCCTTGACTTGTGCATGCGAGACTCCGCTTCGCCTGGGGAAGGCCCGCGTACTTAATGCCTGTCTGAGCAGCGCACTCTTTCCTTTACTGTGGCCTCCTACCGCATTGAGTTGGCCGTCCGCCATGTGGTCACACCGGAGCCTGCCTCTACGGGGAGTCGAGCGCCCGACTGTACAGGCCATGTGGCTCCTCCGGAGCCCACCTCCGCAGAAGGGCAGAGGCTCAGCCCTACGGGCCACATGGTAGTTCTGGAGCCCTTCCCTACGGGGAGACGGGCCTAGTCCCGGGGGTTCCAATGGCTACGTGGCAGCCCCAGAGCCCGCCTCGGCAGGGAGGCGAGGGTCTGGTTCTGCCAGCAACGTGGCAGCCCTAGAGCCCGCCTCTACGGGGAGGCGAGGATCCGGTTCTGTGTGCCATGTGGCTGCCCCGGAGCCCGCCTCGGCGAGGAGGCGAGGGTCCGGTCCTGCCGGCCACGTGGCAGCCCGGGAGCCCGCCCCGGCAGGGAGATAGGACCTGGTCCTTCCCACCATGACGTGGCAGCCTCGGACTCTGCCTCCAAGTAGAGGTCGAGCCCTTAGCCGTTTTCTCCTTGTGCGCGGGGGTACCCGGTCTGCGGGGTACCGACAGTGGCCCCCGGGCCCACCTCGGGAGAGATGACGATCCCGTGGGTGGGACCTTCATCTTGTCTTGTAAAAGTGACACCAACGCGGCCCCTCGGGGGGGGGCGTCGGAGCTCGAAAAAGTGACATCGACGGCCTCCTTGGGGGCATCGGAGCTCGCAGGAGCGACATCGGCGACCCGCTCGGGGACGCCGGAGCTCGGAGAAGTGACGTCAGCGGCCCCCTTGGGGGGCACCAGAGCTCGCAGCAGCGACGTCGGCGACCCGCTTGGGGACGTCAGAGCTCGGAGAAGTGACGTCAGCGGCCCCCTGGGGGGGCGCCGGAGCTCGCAGGAGCGATGTCGGCGACCCGCTTAGGGACGCCAGAGCTCAGAGAAGTGACATCAGCGGCCCCCTTGGGGGGTGCTGGAGCTCGGCGTAGCGTCGCCGGCGCCTACCACAAACGCGTAGAACGTCAGCGGCGGGCTCCCTATATGTCCTGCACACACGGTAGATAAAAAGTAATATCGCTCATCAGTAATCCCTTCCCTGCTCTTTAGTTTCATGATGGCTTACAATCCTTAGCTAAGATACGGAGCATGGGCAATTCGGTGCGACAACATTCAGGGTATGGTCGCTGCCTTGCACAGGGCATGAGTTGTCCGGCCCCTTGTACTCAGCTGTTAGCACTCGGAGTCAAGGTGTGCATGCTTAGGGTATGGAACCAGGCTAAGCGAGCTGAACACTCTGGACCTCCAGCTCGGCATTTAGCCTTTCAGGAGTGAGAACCATTCGACACCATGGACCCCCAGCAAGAAAACGACCATCAGACCCCAAACATATTGCAGGTACCTCACGCGGATCCGCCTTTAGCAGGATAGCACAACTTCAACTAGGACGAGGCAGAATAAATGTAACCGGGCGTATGGCAAACGATATGCGAATGTAAGCAAAAAATTAAAGCATAATATAAATAGTTTTGTTCGTCGGTTACTCCCTTCCTGCTTTTAGTCTCGTTATGTCTTATGGTCCCAAGCCGGGCTTACGGTGCGTGGGTAATTCAATGCGACGGTATCCAGATTATGGCTATCACCCTGATCAGAAGTGTGTGCCGTCCGGCCTCCTGTACTCAGCCGTTAGCACTGAAGAGGCAAAGTTTACATGCTTAGGGTGCAGGACCAGGCTAAGGAGGCTGTACACATTGGACCTCCCACGGGCGTTAGCTTTTCAGGGGAGTGACCATTCGGCGCCACGGGCTCCCAAGCAGGAAAACAACCAAAGAACCCAAATACATCACAGGAACCCCCAGCAGACCCATCAGCAGCAAGATTGCATAACTACACTAAGCGCGAGACAAGAAGAAAGTGCCCTAGAATATGACAGAAAATATGCGAGAACGAGCATGGCCTGGGGGAGCTAGCCTTGGAACGGGCGTTCACCATGCTGCCGGTGGAAATCTTCATGGGGAAAAAGCCCCCTACCTAGCGCGCCAAATGTCGAAGGTCGTAAATGACACTTCCCCCGGACCTGCTTAGAGAGTAGCCCACGGAGGTTCATTAGATTCACGAGGGCTAGTCCCAGGAGATTGAGCGCAGCGAGATGATGAACATAGAGGGTTTATGTGGTTCGGGCCGTCGGAGCATAACACCCTACGTCCACGGGAGTGTTTGTGTATTGCCTTGCTTGAGTGTGTATGAGTTTCGATCCCCTGTGAAGGTCGCCTGCTGAGTCCTTTTATAGTCCAAGGACTCTGCAGTCACAAGGTGGGCCCCGGGGCCCGACAGGTGGTCCCGGGGAGAGCCAAATCCTATACAAGATCTAGGATTAAATGCTATCTACTTCCCTTTGTAAGGGGCTTCAATGTGTCGTCCCGCCACGTCGTGCGCCAGGGCTACACATAGTTGTTGATGATGGCAGGGCATGTCCCGCCCGTCTTGTCCCCGCGGCTCACTCGTCCGTCTTGCGCAGTGGGTCTGTACCGGCTACTTGGACAAGACAGGACACTGGAGCCCTGACTTGCGCATGCGCGACTCCGCTTCGCCTGGGGAAGGCGCGCGTACTTAATGTCTGTCTGAGCAGCGCACTCTTTCCTTTACTGCGGCCTCCTACCGCATTGAGTTCCGTCACGTGGTCGCACCGGAGCCTGCCTCTACGGGGAGTCGAGCGCCTGGCTGTACAGGCCACGTGGATCCTCCGGAGCCCACCTCCGCGGAAGGGCGGAGGCTCAGCCCTGTGGGCCACGTGGTAGTTCCGGAGCCCTTCCCTACGGGGAGACGGGCCTGGTCCCGGGGGTTCCAATGACTACGTGGCAGCCCCGGAGCCCGCCTCGGCGGGGAGGCGAGGGTCCGGTTCTGCCGGCCACGTGGCAGCCCCGGAGCCCGCCTCGGCGGGGAGGCGAGGGTCCGGTTCTGCCGGCCACGTGGCAGCCCCGGAGCCCACCTCGGCGAGGAGGCGAGGGTCCGGTTTTGTGTGCCACGTGGCTGCCCCGGAGTCCGCCTCGGCGGGGAGGCAAGGGTCCAGTCCTGCCGGCCACGTGGCAGCCCGAGAGCCCGCCCCGGCGGGGAGGTAGGACCTGGTCCTTCCCTCCACAACGTGGCAGCCTCGGACTCTGCCTCCAAGTAGAGGTCAAGTCCTTAGCCGTTTTCTCCTTGTGCGTGGGGGTACCCGGTCTGCGGGGTACCGACAGTGGCCCCCGGGCCCACCTTGGGAGAGATAACGATCCCGTGGGTGGGGCATTCATCTTGTCTTGTAAAAGTGACACCAGCGGGCCCCCTCGGCAGGCGTCGGAGCTCGAAAAAGTGACATCGGCAGCCCCCTTGGGGGCACCGGAGCTCGCTGGAGCGACATTATCGACCCGCTCGGGGACGCCGGAGCTCGAGGAAGTGATGTCGGCGGCCCCCTTGGGGGGAGCCGGAGCTCGCAGGAGCGATGTCGGCGACCCGCTTGGGGACATCAGAGCTCAGAGAAGTGACGTCAGCGGCCCCCTTGGGGGGCCGCCGGAGCTCGCAGGAGCGATGTTGGTGACCCGCTTGGGGACGCCGAAGCTCGGAGAAGTGACGTCAGCGGCCCCCTTGGGGGGTGCTAGAGCTCGGCGTAGCGTCGCCGGCGCCTACCACAGACGCGTAGAACGTCAGCGGCGGGCTCCCTATATGTCCTGCACACATGGTAGATAAAAAGTAATTTTGCTCACCAGTCATCCCTTCCCTGCTCTTTAGTTTCGTGATGGCTTACAATCCTTAGCTAAGATACAGAGCATGGGCAATTCGGTGCGACAACATTCAGGTTATGGTCGCTGCCTTGCACAGGGCATGAGTCGTCCGGCCCCCTGTACTCAGCTGTTAGCACTGGGAGGCAAGGTGTGCATGCTTAGGGTATGGAACCAGGCTAAGAGAGTTGCACACTCTGGACCTCCAGCTCGGCGTTTAGCCTTTCAGGAGTAGAACCATTCGACACCATGGACCCCCAGCAATAAAATGACCATCAGACCCTAAACACATTGCAGGTACCTCACGCGGATCCGCCTTTAGCAGGATAGCGCAACTTCAACTAGGACGAGGCAGAAAAAATGTAATGGGCGTATGGCAAACGATATGCGAAAGTAAGCAAAAAATTAGAGCATAATGTAAATAGTTTTGTTCATCGGTTACTCCCTTCCTGCTTTTAGTCTCGTTATGTCTTATGGTCCCGAGCCGGGCTTACGGTGTGTGGGTAATTCAATGCGACGGTATCCATATTATGGTTATCGCCCTGATCAGAAGTGTGTGCCGTCCGGCCCCCTGTACTCAGCCGTTATCATTGAAGAGGCAATGTTTACATGCTTAGGGTGCAGGACCAGGCTAAGCAGGCTGTACAGTTTGGACCTCCCACGGGCGTTAGCTTTTCAGGGGAGTGACCATTCGGCGCCACGGGCTCCCGAGCAGGAAAACAACCAAACAACCCAAATACATCACAGGAACCCCCAGCAGACCCGCCAGCAGCAGGATTGCATAGCTACACTAGGCGCGAGACAAGAAGAGAGTGCCCTATAATATGACAGAGAATATGCGAGAACGAGCATGGCCTGGAGGAGCTAGCCTTGGAACGGGCGTTCACCATGCTGCCGGTGGAAATCTTCACGGGGAAAAAGCCCCCTACCTGGCGCGCCAAATGTCGAAGGTCGTAAACGACACTTCCCCCGGACCTCCTTAGAGAGCAGCCCGCGAAGGTTCTTTAGATTCACGAGGGCTAGTCCCAGGAGATTAAGCGCAGCGAGATGATGAACACAAAGGGTTTATGTGATTCAGGCCGCCGGAGCGTAACACCCTACTTCCACAAGAGTGTTTCTGTATTGCCTTGCTTGAGCGTGTATGAGTTTCGATCCCCTGTGAAGGTCGCCTGTTGAGTCCTTTTATAGTCCAAGGACTCTGCAGTCACAAGGTGGGCCCTGGGGCCTGACAGGTGGTCCGGGGAGAGCCAAATCCTATACAAGATCTAGGATTAAATGCTATCTACTTCCCTTTGTCAGGGGCTTCAATGTGCCGTCCCGCCGCGTCGTGCGCCAGGGCTACATAGTTGTTGATGATGGCAGGGCATGTCCCGCCCGTCTTGTCCCCGCAGCTCACTCGTCCGTCTTGCATAGTGGGTCTGTACCGGCTACTTGGACAAGACAGGACACTGGAGCCTTGACTTGCGCATGCGTGACTCCGCTTCTCCTGGAGAAGGCACGCGTACTTAATGCATGTCTGAGCAGCGCACTCTTTCCTTTATTGCGGCCTCCTACCGCATTGAGTTGGACGATCCAGCGGCTGAATTCACCATCTTGTGATCTAAGGATTGGAGCCCCTACTTGGCGCGCCAAATGTCAAAGTGTTGAATATGACACTTCCCCCGGACCCGCTGAGAAGCATCCCGCGGAGGTTCTCTTGTGGTTGGGGCACGCAGAGATCAATATCAAGATGGTGACCTCAGATATTTATGTGGTTCGGGCTGCCTGAGCGTAACACCCTACTCCACGGTGTTTGTGTAATTGTATTGAGCGAGTGTGTTTGCTAGGGTCAGGTCGCAATTGCCTGGATTAGAATGTCCCCATGTTCGTGCGGTGCAGCCCTTTAATAGATCTAAGGACTGACCGTTACAAAGCTGGTCTGGCCCAACATGTGGCCCTGGCATGCTTAATGACCTAATACACTGTCTAAAGAGTATTAAGTACAATTAATAGTGTGGTAACGTGCCTTCATGGCAGCGTTACCCCTATTAACAGTGCACTGATCGTGTGTCATTAATATGACATTAATGACACATTATCAGACCTTGTAACTGTCGCTTTAACCATCCTTGAATGTTTGTAATGGTCATGATCGACTTGTAATTCTGTTGGTGACGAAGGTCTGGGGGCTCCACACGTGGCAAATCCAGAGCTTTCCCTTGCGGGAGGGTTGGTCCAGGGTTGCTGTACACGTGTCGGTACCAGAGCTCCTCTCTGACAGGGGCTAGGTCCGGGGCTGTTGTACACGTGTAGTCGTCGGAGCTTCCCTTGGTTGGGAGTTTTGCTCCGGTCTTACTTTATATGTGTTAACCCGGGAGCCAGCCATGTGAGGGGAGCAGGTCCGGTGCAACGTGCCATGTGGGACCTGCGAGAGCCTTCGATTCTGATGGGTGGAACTTTCTTGTACTTCTTGTGGTATCGTGGGGTACCCGGTACATAGGGTACCAACAGGTGCCATTGATCTACCATCTCCATGATCACTGGATCCTTTTTCTTATGCACTCTCATGTATAGCACTGACTCATCTGAAGGTGTCAATACATGATTGTGCTCCAATCTTATCCTATCGAAAAACCAATATCCCTTATTTTTCATCCATTTAGCCTTAACAAATGCCTTGAATTTTTTCCTCTTTGATGTCTTTTCCGTTTTCCTTTCTTCCCCCTCCTTGTAATATTCCCATTTGCCTTGCTTGCTCCATGAATCTTCGACAGTTGGATGTGACTTGGTTACTCGCACATCAAATCCAACCATTCTTGCATAGAAGTTGTAGAAACTTTTTACTTCATTTGTCTCAAGTCTTTGCTCTCCACTAGGTACTATTTCTTCAGGCATTGTCGGATCATACAACCCATGAAAACTTAGATTAGTTTCTTGCATTACTATTAGTTTTAGGTTAGAACATAGGCACACTGTTCTCATGATTTCGTTAATCCTGGTCAACCAATCGACACGTTGTCTAGCGGTCGCAGAGCCGCGTTAGTAAATTCCAATATTTTGGTATCTTAAAGGAATCCCTTGTTCTTTTCATCTGACCTGTATAGAATGAAATATGTGCTATCTAAAATTAGATTATTTTCTTGCATTACTATCTTAAATTTTAAAAATTGATATATATATATATATATATATATATATATATATATATATATATGAAAACCTTCTATAATTTCACTCAATTCTAGTATAAGTTTTACTTTGCAGAGCAACAAAATTAAGTAGTACGTGTTACTTACGTGATAGTATTTTTTTTCTGGATCTAGCGTCAACACGGCAATAGGTTACTAGGGGTGTCATTGTGTACCGTATTAAGCAAAAAATGTACCAATAATGAGTTGTAAGTAATGTTTTAAATGAATTTTTTCACACAGCTTACTATACTGCAGAAATAAATTTTTTATTTTTATTTTTCTACTAAACATATCTATTTATAACGGACTAGTATCAACATACTCCCTCCGGTGTACAAAATATTGTCGTTCTACACTAGAGTCAAGAGTGCACAAAAAATTGTCGTTTTACACTGCATGTCATGGAAAATGGTGTAAAAAATGGGGTAGCGTGTACATAGGAATCGAACCTGCATCAGATTGGCTGGAAAAATGTGAAGAAGACCACTCAGACCACTAAGAAGAGTTGTATTGTAAAAGAAAGAAATGTATTTAATGCTTCCTTGGTATGCGAGAACATGTCCAAAACGATAATTTTTTATACACCGTAGGGAGTATAAAGGTTTGCCGCGACATATGCCTGTTAATGATGACCCACTGTATGTTTCCTTTGTTGTTGGTGTGGAGATCATCGATGATGTTCATATTATGATCTGCATATTAGATTCATCCATCCATTTGCTCATGTTTTCACCGTTGCCATTCCTGGACTCATTTGTTGCCATAATTACAACATAACAATTTTTGTATCACTTACCAATTAATATTGTATATGTATTGTAATATCTCAATTAGTTTATACAATGTCTTTCAACTTACAAACAATTGTATGCTTCAGATGATCTATTAAATCTCCCTATCATTTTTTTATTCCACTCAAAGACATCACTATTATTAACTGCTGTGTCTAATAAGCAGTAGCAGCATAATCTTTTTTAAGATCCAACACCAAAAGTAAACCTCATTACCTGTACAATTTAATTTACTCCTGGTGCATAAATGCAAGCAATTATCAACGTATACCTTACACTTACCGTGTTCACTGTCATTTTCTATTGACTTGAATGTTCCTCTATTATGCGACACCGTCTCCTGATTTAAAAACACAAACATGAATTTTTGTTCAACATACCGCACAGAACGAAAACCAAACTTAATAGCATATGAAACATGTTACTTGTATTGTTGTTAACTAGAAGTATTACTCAATTGAATTAATTGTCAAACTCCAGATATCATTACAATATCATTTTATCAATTATATTGAGAATGAAATACTATAGACATGTGTACCCTATTTTTTTGCACTCAAAACATCAGCTCCAATTCAAGTGCAGGAGGTACCCGATGGAATATATTCATCACATATGGACTGGCACGAGTTTTACACGAGTGATGGGTGGAGTACGAACTCACCTGGGGATGGATGGCGGATCGTCTGTCAGTCTCGTAGTCATTCTTACCAGAGGACTCGCCGTCGGCGGCTTCGTTGCCGGAGGCTGGCGCGCCATAGTCCTCCATCTGGTCGTCGAGACTGTAAAAGTTCTACATTCCACAGCAGGCACACAATGATGTAGTTACTCCCTGTTACCACAAAGTCGATCGTACAGGGGAACAGCGCGCGATGACCACAAAGTCGATCGTACCTCGATGTCGTCTTGCCTTCGCACATTCCGCTCTGTTCTCCTGATCTGATCTCCTGTACGATGCGGCTGCGCTTGTTGGAGCCCTAGCGCAATGCTCGGACTTGGTGGTTGCTCGCGTCTCTGTATCTACAACGTGCGTCCGCACACACGGTGGCAGTTGTTGCTCATCCGCAGCAACGTACACGCTTGCAGTTGTTGCTCGTCCGCGGATATGTAAGCGCCTGGTACAGAATAATACGCACCGATGCCTTTTCAATTTTCCTGGCCGCGGTTGTTGCTCCGCGCTTGGACCTGGCTACAGAATAGTTATTCTACACCTAGCTATATATATCAGTACATCACCCATGTATACAGAAAACAGTACTCTATAAAAGTCATTGCTAGAAAGCATGGACGAACCGAATTGTCGATTCCAGACTAACTCACTCTTTTCTATCAATTAACAAATTTTAAAATTCTTGTAAATAAAATGCATAATTGCAATAATTATGAATTTGTAAAGTCAGTCCCTCATTAGTTTCCCTTTTTTTAATGCGGGGCATTAGTGCAACTTTGATAAGGATATATACAAATTGAACTATATAATTTGAAACTAAAAAAAAAAGATTTTCTATTTGTTTCCTTACCACTGGGGCATCGGTTTCTTTGAGTGAAACTATGGCAGCCTACGTAACAAGCAACATGAACCACATTATTGCCTACAATCGTAGCAGAAAAATACCCCAACTGAACAAAATAGACACTGAAAAGGCTTGGCTACTCTGCTGAAAAAGAAAGATAAAAAACTGGATGCTTTGCCCATTTCCTGATAATGCAAAGATTTTTATTCAGCACAGTAAGAACGAGGCTGCAGCGCATTATTGACACCATTTCTGAATTTACTCGGTACATTCTACGTTTAATTTCATCACCATCACCGACCATCGTTCGAACAAAAGGCTCTCTATTTCTTTTTGGATTTCAGCTCTGCAATTCTCTCCTCTGTTGCTTTCAGGGCGTCACCGTATTTGCTTATGATCTGAAAATTGGGTCATGATCCAATTAATTTTGTGTTACTTGCATGAAGATATTGGTTACAAAAAGCCAGGTACAGTATGCAGTATGGTCTCATCGATGTCTTACCTCTTCAACTTCCTCTGGCGTCATTATCAGTGGAGGTGAGAGCATAATGCTGTCCCCAGCCACCCTGATGAGCATCCCAAGCTTCTCACACTCGGCAGCAAAGATTGAACCAACCCCTGAAATTTCAACAGGGAGCCCAAGTTACACTGCTTAATTCAGCAGAAAATGCTCACATTTCCACTTGAACATATAGCTTTTGGAGAACAGTTACGGTAGCCGCAAAGATGGATTTTTCGATCAAATTAAGTCCAAAGAAAGTTACAAACCCCATTCAGCTGGGAATGGATCATTTGGTGACTTGTTGTCGACAAATTCAGTTCCAAGTACCAGCCCCAGACCACGTATCTGCGTAGAGGAGCACACAAATCATATTTGTAAACAATAGAACTTCTGCACTGTAAAACAATAGATATATCTAAGAAGACAAAAGATAGACGTGTGTACCTCCCCAACAATTGGGCTTCCTGAGAAGGACTTGATTCCCTCCTGGAACCTTGGAGCAATTTTGTTAACATGTTCGGTGATATTCCTTTCTCTATTGCAATGGAAAGGATCGATTAGACATGTTCGTCAAAATATTGATGGTACTTCGCATGTGCATTGTAATGGATAGTGTCCTTTACTTATAAATCTTTAGGGCTTCTATGGCGACAGCACAAGAAACTGGGTGCCCCGAATACGTAAAGCCATGAGCGAAAGAACCTTGAACATAAGAATTATGACACATGTAAATATAATAGCAATAGGAAAAAGAGTTCACATGATAGAAACAGTTTTACCAAGTTTATTGCTCTGTGAATGAATAACATTTGCTATTTCTGGGCTAACAAGAATTGCTGCAATCGGCATGTAGGCAGAAGAAAGAGCCTGTTACAGAAAAAAGACACAAAGATCATTTAGTTTCTAGCAAGACTCTACTAGACCTAACAAATACCCTATCACAAACCAACCTTGGCAATGGAGACAAGATCTGGTTTAATATTATACATGTCACATCCAAACATGGTTCCTAGTCTTCCAAATCCAGTGATGACCTGCACGATGAAATTTGATTTACTTCATTATTAATAAACCATGGTTTTTAAAAAATAATATATTATTAATTCATTATTGTATTTCTATGGTATCAAGAAACCATATATTACCTCATCTGCTATTAATAGAATATCATACTTTTTCAGAACTGCTTGAATCTGTTGAGAGGGATCAAAATTGGTGAAATTAGAAGAGGCAGCAAGGAAACACATTTATTAAATTAAAGCAATGAAGCTGCATAAGTGGAAACAATACATTGTTTTATTAGACTACAAGTACAGAGCTACTTCCTAAAAATGATCTGAAATAAATGTATTTGCATAATTTAATACTCCCTCTGGATCGTAATATTTGTCGTTCAGACATCTTAGTTTAGTTCATTTTTAACTCTTTTAGGTTGTCCGAAACGACAAACATAAGAAAACGGAGGTAGTAATTATATGTTCCTTTCACTGCTTCATTTATCAGAAACTATAACTGCAATGCATCTTTTAATTCAACCGTTCAGAGTGAAAAATGATAGTCATAGAATAACTGGTAATGGAAACTATTACATGTTATTAGTTTTAGCCTAAGATAGGGAATGGAAGAAACTGTTACTATATTTCCGGAACTGAATTCATGATCCCATGAATAATTACAGAGAACGAAAATTGCAGCCACCAAACATTACTGAGAGTGCAGCTCCCAATCTTGACCTTAAGAGTCATTAAAAGATAAAATACATAATGTTACACTTCACCTTCTCAAAATAGGTCTTTGGAGGAAGGATAACACCGCCAGCACCCATCACAGGTTCAGCAATGAAAGCAGCAATCTGGAAATAGTAAGCATATTAAACATGCATCTTCTGTATATAAAAAGAAAACAAAAAGAGAAGTTTACAGTTTCTGGTCCTTCTTTGAGGATAAGATCCTCCAAGTTGTTGGCAAGTCTAGTTGCAAATTCCTCTTCTGTCTCATCTATATCACAGCACAATCATTTGTTTTGCATAGTAGAACCAAAATTAATAACTTATCGTGCACACACACAAAAAAATACAATCGGACAAGGGCGCCACTGTACCAGGAAGATGAAAACGCCAGTAGTGAGGGCAGTCCGTATGCAGTACAAAAGGTACTGGCAGATCAAACTTATGATGAAGAGCAGGAAGACTACATAGATAATAAACAAATTAACAAATACCTCTGAAAAAATCAATCATAAAAGAAACATGGGAAGTCACTCAAATGAGAACGACAGATCATGTGGGATAGTTTACTTACCCTGATAGACTAGCTGCTACTAACGTTGATCCATGATATCTGCAAGAAAAGGACAGCAGAAATTTTGCAATGCCATTCATTATAGCTCCACTAAGCTAAAACAATAGTGCTGGTTCTTGAACCAAAACTTCCATTTCAAATCAAACCAGAAAGCATCACTAATATTTCACTGAAACAATATTGCTTTGAAGACTGAAAAATGTAGTGGATCCACCTTTTGGGTTATTTGGTTGGTTAAAAATCAGGATGAGAAATTATCAGAAATAGAAGTGTGTATTGTGATCTTATCATCTGAAACTAATATGCAAATATGCAATGGATTTCTACTGTCCTTCGAGTCAAAATGGCACATCCGTTACAATGGACAGACATAGGCCATTCACAGGGCATATACAATAGGATTGTCTATCAGGTAATCATATGACAACAACTTTGCAATGAAACATATATGGATTTCAGGAAGAAAATAGCAAGAAAAAAAAAGAGCCTCACGATTTCAAACGAGCAATAATCTTCTTCTTTTCTGGTCTCCCCAGTGCATTGTTATAGTACCATACTAGTTTAACCTGCATAGAACAAACAGACATAAGTGGAGGAACTGGATTAAACACTAGTTGTAATCTAGTAGATAGGGATTAGTCAAATAACACATAATATGTCATTTTCCTATAAATGAAACTACCTAAAATCAATTTATTATCTATATTCCTCTAGAGTCCACTCAGGCAATGTCGTCTGTTAGAATTACTACCCACAGTCCATGGAAAATTATATTTTATTTAGGGGAATACAGTAGGGGAAGCCCCATGGGAAGTTAGATGTTGCATTAAGACCATAATAATAGAGGATATCGAAAGAACCGAACCTTGGTTGGCTATGTGAGATCCACCCCCACTAGCCATAGCCAATCACCCAGAGAGATTCTCCGGTGCACAATGCACAATTTTTCAACTATTCACATATGAAGATATTGTAACCTATGCTCTTACTAATGGCAAAAGCTCCAATAAATGGCAGGTACTCGTTAGTGAACATACCTGAGAATCATTTGCTTCCGAACCACTATTTGCGAAAAACACTTTTCCCATTTCCCTTGCAGTAAACATGCTGAGAATTTCATTCGCTAGATCCTAAGATATTGTTAAAACAGATTTAGTGATTACAGATTTACAGTTAGCGAATATAGTACTTTTTTTCAACAAACCAAGAGGTACCAAGTACCAAAGTCAACAGTAATAAGATGAGAATAAGAATGAAACTGGCATGTAACACAGTAGCAGTGTTTCATTGGAAAATAAAAAGATTTAAGGGGCCTTTATCATTCTGGTAAGTAGTATAATCAAGTGTCAATATTGTGAAAGATCAAAAGTATTTTACCAGTGAAGGCTTGGTTGTACGATTCCAAAAGGAGTGGTAGAAGGGTAATTTGTTTAATTGCTCAGTTGCAGCTTTTACTAGTCGAGGCTCATTACCACCTGAAAACAATGCAAATAGCATTTCAATAGGGAAAAAAAAAGGAAAGGCTGAGGTACATTAGCTTTTAAAGTTCATTTATTAACAGAGTTCACTCATATGCAAGCAGCAAGAGAAGTTTTTCATAGTTGTGGCTTGATTTGCCCTTACAGCACAAGTGTTCAGTTTGAGTATCTTTATTTTGCTCATGAAGGCCAATTCAGCAGCAACCTAAGCAATCTATTTGCAACGGCATAATTCAAAATAAAAGATTATATAAATGGCATTAACAAATAATTCACCAAATTGCTAGTACATCATAACATGAGCCGCTATATTGCACACTGCATTTACCTAAAGCAGTACACCAGAGTCCCGCAAGAGCATCTATATACTTCTTTCCATTGATATCATAAACATAAGCACCCTGCAATGTAAGATGTGTATCATAAATTATAATCGACAACTGACATGATAAAAATTCAATTTCCAAAATCTTTTGCTGCATTTGTCGAAGTATATAACTAGCACAATGGCTGGGTGCAGAACCTCTGATCTCTCTATAACCAGCGGGTGCAGATCAGTGCTCTGCCATCCAGCTGTGAATGGAGCCAGCATGCCGTGCCCCTTAAACCTGAGAAATTCAGCATCAGTAAAAGAAGGTACACTGTTACACTTGTACGCATCTTGTTTCAACTTTACACACCCATTTTCTTCTGTTGCCTGAAGCGAAGGTTCAGAGCTGTAACATCTGGTTGGTGCTTCAGAAAGATTGGGCGGCCCACGCAAGCCTCCTGCACTAGCTTCATGTTTTACCAGCCTTGTTGCCTACGAGAAGAGATGGAATTACACGAAAAGGAGATTGGGTCAGGCATATCAGTTACAAGAGAAACATGTAACTGCAACAAAGTAAAATTGTTTGCATTGTTCCTAACTATTCAAGGTCTAGTGTCAAAAGACTCAAATTGTCTGACAGGAAGGAAAAATCTTGAAGAAAACAATTACAGTATAATGCAATATATCTAATAAGAACTAGTTGCGGCAGAAACTCTCAGCTACCCAATAAATCCAATCAAAGTAAAAGCCTACAGAAGAGTCGACAGCGCTAGAGAAGATGTTCTGTTCGTGCATTGTTGGTGAACTCTGGTGTATTCGTGTGAGAGAATAGATTGTGTATGATGGATGAGTTCGATTGCATTGCGTCACTCGACGGGTGTATATAAAGAGTACACGAGACTCCTCAATACGGTAATAATATCTAACTTACCAAATATACTCTTGATATATATAACCGTATATATAACCTATCAAATATATTTTCTATCATATATTACAGTCTAAAATACAAATATTTAACCTACCAAATATACTCAAACAACTTGGATTGTGTCCAAAATTACTCATGACGGAAAAGGGAATGCCTAAAATCTCGCCACTGCTCCGTTTCTAACTCCAAACGAATCCTCTATTTTACGTAAAACAAACACCTTGATATGATACCCTAAATAACGCTTCTCGTGGTCTTTTACCCACAGAGCTGGGATGCGGATGAAAAAAAAGGAACGTTTTCTCCAAGAGGGAGGGCATAGCAATGATCACCTCGGAGGCGGCGGCACTGGATCTGAGAAGGCCGCGGGCGATCATCTCACCTCGCCGGGATTCCGTCCACCTTCAGTCACCACTTCGCTTTGCTTCACTTCACGGGTTCCTGGAACTGGGAAGGCAAGCGGAGCGTGAGATAGATAGGTGCAGAGCCTTTGAGGACGTGATGTCATCTATTGGTCCGTTTTCTCAGCATGGTGGGCTATGGAGCTAGTGATGATAAATCCACCCGGTAATGTCACCCACATACGTGCATAGGATGAATCTGGACCGAAATTCAGCTTGTATACGGTGGAAATTAGGCCAACTGGCACCTAGGAGTATTTATTAGTCTCTGAATTTATTTTATTTTAACATTGATTAGTATAAATTTGCACTAATCAACATTCAACACTAACGGGAGGGAGTATATAGATAAAGTTCACCTACTTTACGTGCAGGATATACTCCTACTTTTTATGCTTCCTAAAAGAGATATTACAAGTACCCCTTTAACAACATTATAACCCAAAAAAAAAATAGTGGTATCTTTGCCACTAAGTGTAGGCCTATATTTAGTTGAGTGCAAAAACATGGCCATATTACATCTAATCAATATGTCTGTGTTTACTCTCCATAGTGAATTTGAGGAACCTAAGCATAAAAGAACCTAAAGCAGTACTACCTCTCTTCTTCTATTATAAGGCTGACTCCAATAACGATACGTAAATCCGACTATCCATATCGCTCTTTTGGTATCCTCGCGCTCATTCCTCCGCAAGGTAAAAGTCACCATCTCCAATAGATGATCGGTACGTAAAAAAAAATCTTCCCGTTGCCGCCAACGCCACGGACTTCAACACCCAAAACTTTTTCCCGCCGACAACGCACGAGGCGCGCACGGTTCGCCCCAAAGAAAAATGGACATTGTTGGCTGCTTGGCGCTGCGCGCCGCGCGCTGCACCTGATAGGTAGCAGCTGCCGAAGACGGATCTTTCGGTAACGAATGGTCCGTTACCAAAAATTCATATCTGCCTTACGTCGTCTGTTGGAGACGTTTTTACGAGTCTTGCTTACCTATTTCGCGTTTGTGTATCTGGATCAGTCATCCGTTGGGCTCAGCACAGGCTCAGCTTAAGTGCTGGTCATCAACCAAACACGGAATGGAGGGAATACGTAACACTAGTTATGTTCCATGGATGCGTCTTGATTTTGGGTACACCATTTGAGTGCATCAACTGTTTCTGATCCATGAATCGCACCAGCAAGTCCACCTCAGCAGGACCAAGACGACAAGGGTCTGGATACAACAAACAAGGAGGCGGGTGCACATCACAAGTATATCGTGGTGTCAGTACACAATATTAAATAAATTGAAACCCCCCGCGTTTTCTGTCCATGAATTATGAAAGCAGCTAAATTATTGCCGAAATAACGTGAAAGTTTTTATTTTAAAAAATGAAGTAATCTTTTGAAACTTGTACGCTCCAAGAAAGTGCATAGTATCTCCTTTACAAAATAGCTTTCGAACATGAATTTATTTCATTATTTGTGAACCATAACCATCATATTGTCTGAAGCAGGTTACTGTTGAGAGTTCAACATAAGGAGCAGTTCTTGCAAATGAGTCAGCAGGCAGTAGTTGGTCCTGTGACACTGACGTTGGTGAGCAGCTGGCTGTCCAAAGTGGTAGTAGGCCAAAACTGTAAATAATGCAAGTGGATCCCACCATCCGCCGTGTCTCTAGATTCCAAATTACTTTAGGTGTTTATAAGAATATCCCCCTGCCTAATGACTAATGACTTTCCTTACTCTAGGTGTGCTATTGCGCATCCCAACTTGTTTAAACACCAGATGCGTCTCCCAACATAATGGAAACAAATACTTCATCTCAAATTATTTGTCATTTTTTTTTAAAAAAAGACAGGAGCTTTGTCGATGCATTAAGATCAGAGAATTACAACCTTGGTGTAAGTTCTAGATGATACACATAGAACATAACGCTACCAATGAGCTCTGACAAAGAGCTCAGACAACACTACTACAAAACTAAACAAGGGACGTCCAACCCTGCATTTTGATGCAAATTACTTGTGACTCTCTAGTTATTTTAGAATTAGAGAGTGAAAAGTAATTTGAGATGGAGAAAGTAGTTGATTAAGATTCGGCTTAAAGTTATTACCTCACGAGTTTTTGGTACGTTTTCAATTTAAATTCCAAATAAGCAGTTTCCAATGTTATGTCAGAAACCATCAGGTTCAATAGCATAACAATTTTCTCCGCTTGGAGAGAGACGATGATATAAACTGGAGTTGGAGTATTTACCATATCAAATGTTCTTCTATTTCTGTTGTGTTTCTTTGTAACGTCCTACTTTTATAAACTATTTGAACTAAAAAAATAATAACAGGATTTGCATTTTCATACTGCATTTGTGTGTGCGAAAATTCTATTTTGAAAAACGTTAGCAAATACGTTCAAATTTGAATACAAACGAATGAAATCGTAAAAAATAAAAATAAAAAGAGGAACTCCCCTTGGGCCGAAACTGCAACTAGCCCAGCTAGCCGTCTGCTCCCTCTCTTCTCTCTTTCTCCCACTGACCTAAGGGACCCATGTCGAGATTTGGCCCTTACGTACAGCCTATTTGTGGGCTTATTTATTTGGCCAACTCTCCTGTGGAAAGCCAATGTGGTGTAGAGAGTTAGCTGAGATGTTTAGTCCCATATTACCCACCTAGATGGATGTTCTCCAATATATATAGTGACCCTTGTATAGTTTTTAACATGAGAATAATGAGGGAGATGCAAAATGCTACTATGGACACAAACACACACGCACGCACGCGCGCGCGTTTAACGATTTTACGCGTGTTTATCTTGTGACTTGCGACGTTGTGCTTTAGCGTTGTGACGTGTTGTGTTCTACTAAGCAGTTATTTTTTCTGACACACATATAAAATGGAATATTTTATCACACATAGAGTGTCACGTCAACATGTTAAGGGATTTGAGGCATAATTGCAGACACACGGTTAATGTGCACAAATGCTAGAAAACTGCTCCCATTAGTTGCACGTTGAGGGATTCCAGGGGAAATTTCCTAGAATTAAGGCAGATCGAATCTGAGGGAGTTCATGATCCTCGAGTATAAGGAGACATCTTGGATACTGGAGAAAAGATACACATAAACTCTCACAAACTGCTCTGTGTCGCCGTTTTTGCCTTGTCGTCCCTTAGTCTGTCGTGTGGCGGATCAAGGGAGAGCGGTGTCTCTGAGCCGACATAGGTGATCTGAAGTCATACACGGGTGCTAGCGATCAGGTTTCCGGGAAGTGTTCTTGCACGACCGCTCACAACACTTCTTGCATCCTTTACATCTTAATCAAGTTCGTCAGTTTCGTTCTCTACTTCACAGCAGGACGATCTGTAAGTGGATCACTTGATCTATGGCTAATTCGATTTATTTGTTGAGCGATTTGTTCGCATATGTTTTAATTCATTTTTGTGTAATACTAGTATTGTTCATGTTGACTGCTAGTATGATTGTTCTTGTTATTTCTCTGTTCCGGTTTATCAAATTAAGTGTATGCCATGTGTATTTTTCAACAATCAAGAAACCTGATAGAATTAGGCCCCCTTTGGCAGAGCTCCACAGAGCTGATTCTCAGATAGAATCAGAGAAGTTGTACCAAACACTGTTTTTTAGAAGAAGTGATTTTTGATTGATTCTGTGAAGTGATTCTCTGAAATGAACTAAGAGGCTGAGAGCTGAAAAAAATAGTTTCTCCTGATTCTGTGAAGTGATTCTCTATACTGATTCTAAGAGTTTATAATAGGGAATCATAGAGAATCACTTTCAGTCACAGAATCACTTCGCCAGAGAATCAGAAGTGAATCTAGAGAATCAACTCCGTGGAGCTGTGCCAAAGGGGACCTTAACATGGTCGGATTTACTGATGCACTGAAACCTGAGCGATTTGCCAGGGGTGATAATTATTAGAGATGGCAGACATGGGTCACGTTGTAGCTCATGTCGATGAATATCTGGTTGGTGATTTCCCTAATTCTTTCTATTACTGAGGAGCAGAACCATGACTATGATCTGGACAACTCGACTTGTCTTGGCTGCCTGTTGTCGCTCCTATCAGATCAGCTTTGTGATATTTACATGAACCACACTTCAGCTAAGGAACTATGAGAGGCTCTAGACCGCAAATATGCGGAGTCAGATGCTAAACGTGAACTGTATGTTAATTACCAGTACTACAAATACAAGATAGTTGATGACCGATCCATCGTGGAACAGGCTCATGAGATACAGCTTCTGGTGGGAGAACTTGCACATTTTGATACTGTCTTTCCTGATAAATTCGTGGTTGGTGGACTTGTTTACAAACTGCCTCCATCTTGTTGAAGTTTTTCACAAGCCTTAAATATAAGAAAGAGGTTATGGCTGTTAAAAGTCTGATCTCAACTCTTGATGTTGAGGAGAAGGCAAGATCAAAATACATGCCTCGTTCTGTTCCGCATGAAGGGACTCCCTCTAATGCCAATGTTGTTGAAGGTAAATCTAGTGGTGGCAATAATAACAACGAGAACTGGAAAGGAAAAGTCAAGCAAAACACTAGCTTTAAGAAGAAGATGAAAGAACACCTGACTTGCTTTGTGTGCGGCGAGCTTGGCCACATAGCTAGGAAATGTCGCAATAGAAATGGCAAGAAAGGTAGTGGTCAAAAATCTGTGAATGTCACAATTAGCGAGGCTAGAGGAGCATCCTGATCAGGGTATGTTCCAGAAGTTCTTCTAGCATTCATTTCATCGATTGGTGGTTAGACACCAAAGATAATGTGCATGTTTGTTCGGACTATAGTTTATTTTATTCTTATTAGGCTACCGACAGTTGCTCCGTCTTGATGGACAATAAGATTAGGACTGTCGTGCATGGAATTGGAAGAGTCGATCTGAAGTTGACCTCCGGAAATACTCTCTCTTTGAAGAATGTGCATCACATCCCTGGAATAAATAGGAACCTAATTAGTGGTTTTCTTTTGTGTCATGATGGCTATAAGTTAGTGTTTTAGTCAAAAAAATTTATTATTATTTTGAAGTTTGGTTTATTTATCAAAAAAGGCTATGATAGCGAAGGTCTGTTCCGCCTTTCAGTTGTTGCAGATTATCATAATCTTGTGAACTTAATTGCTTGTTCTAGTTCTAAATGCAATAGAAGAGAGACTACTGTTTAGCACTCTCGACGTTGTCACATCAATTATGATTGCATCATTAGATTGTGCAAACTTAATTTGATTCCAAAATTTTCTATTGAAGAAGATTTAAGTGGCATGCGTGTGTACAAGCTAAGCAGCCACGTAAACCTTTTAAAAGCGTGAAAGAGAAGAGCTTGTCACCACTAGGGCTTAATCACTCATATTTGTGTGAAATGAATGGAACTTTGACTAGAGCAGGGAAGAAATATTGTATATCTTTTATTGATGACGCTACAAGATATTGTCAACTCTATCTTATTAAAACAACAGATGAGGCACTAGATCATTTTAAAATCTATAAGGCTGTGGTAGAAAATCAGCTAGAAAGAAAAATCAAACGTGTTAGATCCGATGGAGGAGGGGAGCATCTTTCTAATAATTTTGGCAAATATTGTGTGGAGCATGGAATTATCCATGAGACAACGGCTTCCTACTCATCCCAATCTAATGGGGTGGCTGAACGGAAAAGTCGAACACTTAAAGACATGGTTAATGCCATATTGGACAGGTCGGGTTTATCCAACTCATGGTGGGGGAAGCCATTTTGACCGCGTGCTTTGTGGTGAATCGAGTTCCATCATCCAAGGGTGAAATAACACAATATGAAGAATGGAAAGGAAGAAAGCATGCTCTCGGTTTCTTACGTGCATGGGCCTGTTTGGCCAAAGTTAATGTGCCTACATGTAAGAAATGAACATTGGGACCAAAAACCGTGGACTGCGTCTTTCTAAGATATGCACAACATAGTACAGCTTATAGATTTTTAGTGATTAAATCCGAGATTCCTGATATGCACGTTAACACCGTGACTGAATCTCATGATGCCACATTTTTTGAGAATATTTTTCTAATGAAGGAAAGAGTTGCAGGTCGTAGCAAGGCTGTAGGATCGTAGAGCACATGAAAATCTACCAAAGGGGGCGAATGGTAGATTAAAACGTTTTCAGTGCAAGCAACAAAAACCCCTCGACAGAAAATCAATCTGTTAAGAAACCGTGTGTGCCACTAATCTAAACGTGTTCAAAAAGTGGTAGATATCATAGAGAATCAAGTCACAAACACACGACAACAAGAATCACAGAAAACTGTCAAGAAAAACTCCAGTTATGATCGAAAGATCAAACAAAGGTCAATATTTTCTATCCGAGTAAAAACAGATCTACAACACTACAAACAAACTTGTATAGATTAGAAACCACAAATTTAATGACCGTAAAATTTTCACAGATGATATATAATCAAGTTGTGAAGACAACCCAGAAATAATTATGTCAATTGGATCTATAAAACTCAAGTTATGATAAAAAACACTGACACAACGCAGTGATGTGCAAAAACTCGACAAGAAAAACTTGTCTGAAACAAGTCGGACGGACAAGGCATAAAAGCTCCTCTAAACTATGAATTTTATTGATCGAAACACAAGAGAAATATCCCAAAGTCGTCTCTCCATGCGCTCTAGCCTCCCTTGTATATATAACCAGCCCTAAGGCCAACCCAATCCTAATTAGGACTCTAATATTACTCAGTTTCAACTGAAACTTTCCGTAGCTGCTCAAGATTATTCTATACGTAGATAGAATCAATCTTAAGACTTTCAAACACCTTAGGAACATACTAAACATTTCTAAACTAACTAAACTTCATTCTCACCACGAAATCTAACCAAAACAAACTCTAAACCTTCCATAAACAAACCATAACCACCTCAGCCGCAGCCTGAGGCATAAACCAGCCCGGTTGGACCTTTCCAACCATATCTTCACTTTCATATCTCTTCATAATGCCTTGAAACCATGTTTCCACGTCCATACACTCCTTGCACACGTGCAAATACCTTCCAACAATGTCCACGATACCTTCATATGCATTGTTCTTGACCCAAACATGTTGCGTGATCTCCCGATCAACTCAACCACAATTCCTCCCGAACTTGGCTGTGGAACCTCATCTTCTCCCTAAGACTAGTTCAATAGATCCCATCACCAGCCATGTCTTGACCTCAAGCAACACTTGCACATGAACAAACAACCAATTCTTTCGAGCACAAATCCTCGACTTGACTCACATTAGTCCGATAACCACAACATCTTATGTGAGCACCTCACATAAGCATGTTGCAAACATAGCAAGATAATGTCCACCATGATCAGCCAAAACACATCAAAACTTAGTAACAAAATACTAAGAAAATCTTCCCATAAGTGTAAAGCAAGTTTGAAACATTGCAAATAAAAAACATAGAAGATTATTTTAGCACATAGAAAGTTCGGACAGTCCAAAACAGCCGCTATGCATTATACAAGAAAAGTTCGGATATTCCAGCACGCAAAACACGTGCAACTTATGTGCAGCAAAAATTCGGACAGTGCGAAGTGTGTTTCTCAAGTATATTCAAAACTTTGCATGTAAACCTACACGTTTAACATAATTGCCAATGTATTCAACACATAGGTCTCACAATCTCCCCCTTGATGAATGCATTGGCAACACCACTAAAATCCGAACAATGGCTTATTCACATGAAAAGTTTTGAAAAAAATTTCCCCCCTTTTTGAAAATCAAATGAGAAAGAAATTTCAAAAATAAATATTTCTCCCCTATACATATTTCTCCCACTTTGACAATGTATTCAGCAAGGTTCAAAAAAGAAATTTCAATAGTTATGAGCATATTATAACATATACATATAAACAAAGCTCATTCAAGTCATACTATCAAGTAACTTATATTATCACATCAATGAAATATATAAAGTAGTGTAAGCCATGCTGGAGATCAAGTGTAATTTTTGATTTAAGCAAGTCATGATCTCACAAACTTAAACCATTTATTATGCCACATCATATGACATTCAAAGCACAAATTTTTGAACATATAACATTTGCAAGAGATTATATGCCGCATCAACCTTATTCTAACCAACCAAGCCAAGCCTATATCATTTGACAATCATAAGCTTAAGGACATGGTTTTAGTCATATACAACTTCCAAATTCATATCAAAGTGCAATGATAAGCAATCTCAGAAGAAAAAGTGTGATGCATGCATATTCTCTTGATCTTTCTCATTTTTCCATTTGATCATAAAAGCTCAACATGTGGATAGTTGATTAATTAGTTTTTCGTTATTAAAAACACTTGTGAGCATGCAACAAGTTCACAATAGCAATAAAGTTCGATCATGACCAGATTCAGTGTAAGTAATTATTTCAATTACTAGTTATGGCAAAAACTACAAAATGTATAATATGAGTAATGTAGTAAGAACTTTCAGCATGCAAAAGGAGTCACAAAGTCATATGTATGAAATACTTATGTTCATATATTTTTAAACTCAGATTCACACATAAACTTCCTAAGTTTCAAAAAAAACTCCCCCTCAATTCAAGCCATGATAATGCATAACCCCTATTTCACTACGAATGGAACAAAAACGAGTGAAATCCAAAGGTTTTGTAAAAATGTTAGCCAATTGTTGTTCGGTATCTACATGGTGAAACACAATGTTTTCTTTTTCAACATTATCACGGAGAAAGTGATACCTAATGTCAATGTGCTTTGTTCTAGAATGTTGCTCGGGGTTTTTAGCAATGCAACTGGCACTAGTGTTATCACAAAACAGTGGAACACAATCTAGATCAATCCCATAGTCCATAAGTGTTTGAAAAATCCAAATAATTTGCGAGCAAGTGCTAGCAGCAGCTACATATTCAGATTTGGCCATGCATTGTGCAACTGAATTTTGTTTTCTAGAGGACCAAGCAACAAGTGAATTACCAAAAAAATGACAAGCACCCGAAGTACTTTTTTCTATCAATCCTACAACCCCCAAAGTCAGCATCTCAAAAAGCTTTCAAAGAAACGATTGAGAAAGATGGAAGAAAAATGACAAATTCTTGAGTTCCATGTGAGTACCTGAGAATTCTTTTGACAACTTGACAATGTGAAGCACGTGGGGAAGCTTGAAACCGTGCACAAAGACATACGCTCAATTGTATGTCCGATATTGATGTCGTGAGGTACAAAAGTGACCCGATCATGCTTCTATATTCTTTTTGATCTGCGGGTTCACCATCTTCATCAAGTTCAAGTGTTGTTGTTGTACCCATTAGTGTTTGAAGAGGCTTGCGTTTGTCCATGTTGAAGCACTTAAGAAGGTCATTTGTATACTTCGTTTGTATACATTTGTCCATGCTGAACCCCTTTTCAAGTAAAAATGTTTTTAACCTCATACCATGCTCTAGGGGCTTGTTTGAGACCGTACAATGCTTTGGACAGTTTTGTAAACATGATTAGGGAAATCTGGATTTTCAAAACCCGGTGGTCGCTTGACATAAACCTCCTCATTTATGTAGCCATTAAGAAAAGCACTTTTAACATCCATTTGATATAACTTGAAACCTTTAGATGCAGCAAAAGCTAAAAAAATTCTTATGGCTTCTAATCTAGCAACAGGAGCACAAATTTCATCAAAATCTAGACCTTCAGCTTGTGTGAAACCTTGAGCAACCAACCTAGCCTTATTCCTAACCACAACCCCATCCTCACTTTGTTTATTTTTAAACACTAATTTAGTTCCAATTAAAGTGTTACCTTGAGGTGGAGATACAAGTTTCCAAACATTATTTCTTTCAAAAACATTTAACTCTTCTTGCATGGCAATAATCCAAGATTCATTAGTGAGTGCATATGATATATGTTTAAGTTAAAAAGAGGCAACAAAAGTAGAATGAGCATGAGAGTTTGGATCGCAAAACCTGGACTGGGTAACTCATTCGTGCAAGTTTTCAATGATTTGTTGTGGAGGATAACTTTTAAGGATGTGGAGGGGAGTAGACACTTCACAAGCTCCTTCTTCTTCATGTTCATCACAGATTGAAGAACTTGTGACTTCAGGACGATCTATAACAGCTGCATTAGTTGTTAGTGCTGGTAGTGGTGCAAAATCAGCAGGGTGATCAACATCATTTACTTTTGAATTCTCGAGCAGCAACACCACTTCTTCATATTCTTTGATGAAAATACTCTTCCCATGCAGGTATGAATCTGGACCTGCAATATTAGAGCTAGTACATGGGCTAGCTTCATCAAAAGAAACCTCACAAGTCTCCAAAATCTTGTTAGTTTCAAGTAAAAACACTCGGTAGCCTCTAGTATGAGATGGATAACCAAGAAACATGCCATCAACAGATCTAGCTTTAAATTTATCAATATTACCATGTTTCTTAACAAAGCATTTACAACTAAAGATCCAAAATTGTGTAACACTAGGCCTATATCCAAACCGAAGTTCATATGACATTTTTCCTATTTTAGCACGTAAGAAAATGCGATTTGAGACATAACAAGCGGTTGCAATTGCATCAGCCCAAAATTTCCTAGGAGTTTGATATTCATCAAGCATAGTCCTAGCCATCTCAACTAAGGTTCTGTTCTTTCTCTCTACGACACCATTTTTTTGAGGTACATAGGGTGAAGAAAATTGATGACCTATTTCATTTTCAGCACAAAAGTGATCAAATGATTGATTATTAAATTCGATTCCGTTATCACTTCTAATTGCTTTTAAAGATCTTGGATGATCAATTGATAATCTAAGAAATAAACTTCTAAAGTGACTAAAAGCTTCATTCCTAGATGCCATAAAGTAAACCCAAGAGTATCTAGAATAATCATCAACAATCACGAGAACATACTATTTACCTCGAAAATATTGAACACGTGAAGAACCTACAATGTCAAGGTGCAAACGTTTGCCTAGTTCAGTTGCCATGGTCATTGTGAGAGGAGCATATGAACCTGCAACTATCTTAGCATGTATACAAGAAGAGCACGAAATTTCTTTGTCCCCTTTAAGCTTAGGCAGCCCACGTATGTGATCAAGACCACTAACACGCGTGAGATGATCAAAGCCCACACGACCAAGTCTACGATGCCAAAAATATAAGTCTTTCGAATCATTAGCAACTAGACACCTATGCTTAGAGGATGACATACCAAAATCAGCTTTAAAAACTCTTCCAAACCGAGCCATGTTAAAAATAAGGTCACCATTTGAATCTACAATCTTATAGCAATTTTTAGTAAAAATAATTTCTAGATTTTCATCTAGCAATTGTGAAACAAAAAGCAAGTTGCATTCAAATTTTAACAAGTTCCACATCTTTCAAAGTGTAGTGATTGTTAACTCTAACTGAACCCTTAGCAATTATAGGAGTTGAAGAACTATCGGCAAAAGTAACATTTTCTACACGTGACACAAAAGAGAGAGAGGAGAACCATTCTTTGTTACCGGTCATGTGGCATGAGCAACCTGAATCCACAATCCAAATGTTCTCCTTCCTCAAGTGTGTAACCTATATAGAAGCACAATACATCGATGACTTAATACTGGGGTTAGTCAAAAGGCATTTAAGAATCCAATATCGAGTCACACAACATCCAACAGGAATAACATGCGAAAGCTGAGATAAAACAACAGGTTTATGAGCCAAAGTTTGATGATTTTTGGACCTAACTACTGACCTACGAGTTGTTACATGTTTAGCACGAAAAACAGTAGGTTTGGGAGCAAATTTTGCATGTTTTTGACTCATTACAGCATGTTGCATGTTCTTAACATTCAGTTTAGCATATGCACCAAATTTTGCATGAGAGTTATGAGATCTAGCTTGCATTGTCTCCTTTTTTATGTTGTTTAGATAGTCTATAACAAAAATATATGATATAACCATCTCTACCACAATAGGTACAATGAAATTTAACTTTGTGTTCATGTCTAGATGAGCAAGCAATGTGTTTATTAGAAACTGGATGAGACAACACCCCTGCAGATTTGAAAACCACTTCTTTATGTTTAGGAACTGTTTGTATCAAACAACTTCCTAATGACTTGACAATTTTAGGTGGATGTGCCTCAGCATAAGCATGAGAATCAAAACCTAAACCAGTTTTTTCATTGCAAGATTTAGAGGAATTCAACAACAAGTTCAGATTTTTGTTCCCATTACAAAACCGCTCCAGTATCCTATTCAAGTCATCAAGTTTCTTAGACAAGTCTAGACAGTTTTCACATGAAGTTTTTCCTTTTAGTTTGCAATTAGAATAATATTTAACTTCATGAGAACGTCAAGCATTGTTCAGAACAGAAATGCCATCCATAGCATCATGTAGTTTCTTATCAAGATCATCACAAGTAGAACAATGTAAATCAATTGTAGAACAACTAGAATCTTTTATGTTTTTATCATTAAGTGCAGCAAGATTTTTGTTCTTTTCAATTTTAAGTTCAAGTTTATCAAGTATGGAGGTGTGTGCACTTCTTGAAGAGGACAATTGTTCATATATAAGCTCACATGAAGAACAAGAATCATCACTAGGAATCAAAGATTTTAAACGATTAATTTTTGATTCTAGTGATTCAATTTTAACAACATTGTCCTTAAGTTTTTTGTCCTTTTTCTTAACTATGACAGTGGCATGAGAAATAGAATAACACAATTCTTCGCAAGTGGGACATACCTCTCCATCGTCGCTGTTGTGTTTTGTCTCCTCCATACTTTATCTTGAGTTGCCCGCGAAGCAACACATAGTTGCCAAATTGTCTTCATCCTCATCACTTCTGGAGTCCACGTCGCTCAAGTTGTTGTCTAGTAGAGCGGAGAGGATATGGTCCACCACTTGGCATTTTGTGAAAGTCTTATTTTTCTTGTTGTTGTTGCCAGAAGAGGAATTGAACATATTTTGCTTTTCATCACAGGTAGAAGGACCTGAAAGGTTAGAGCAATCTATAAAAAATGTACTGTCTTATCACATTCAAAGCATCATTTAGATTCACCCCTTCCTCTCCTTGTAGTTCTCACATTTTGCAATGCTTTTGAGAACCGAGTAGAGAGAAGTGCTAGCTCCTCCTCTGGAAATTCTTCAATCTGTTCAAGGGTTAGAGAAGTCAGCAAAGCAAGTGTACCACATGATGAAGATGGACTAGAACTAGACATGTCATGTTGTGAAACAAATGCAAGAGACTTGTTGGGATTTTTCTGTGATATAATATCAAGTTCATGAGTTTTTAACTTGGAATATAACACATCTAATGTAAGTGTACTCATGACAGTAGATTCACAAATAGATGTAACTTTCATCTCCCAAATTGACATGTCTAAAGCACTTAGTAATTGCCTAGCATTCTCAGCATCTAAAAAAATTAACGTTGACACTACGCAAGCTGCTGAGAATTTTGTTAAAGCGAGCGAAGAGGTCATCGTTTGACTCACCGGGTTGCATCTCGAAGCACATGTATTCTTTCTTGAACATGTCTTGTCTTACCTCCTTGATAGTGTTGGATCCTTCATGATAATCACATAAAGCTTTCCAAACATCGTATGCAGATCAGAGGTGTGCAACTCGATCGAAGTTGCTTTGAGTCAATCCTTGTATGATCAAGTTCCGCGCCTTGTTTTTTGTTGTCGACATCTCTCATGTTTGTAGCTGTGACTTGATCGTTTGGCGGCACGTCGTACGGCTTGTACACTATTTCCCATATTGCGAAGCCTTGCGCCTGGATGAAAGCCTCCATACATGCCTTCCAAACCTGAAAATCAATGCCACTAAGCACACAAGGTTTTGCGGAGTATTTCTCCATGATAATTAGTCAAAATATGTGCAAATCATAAATATTAGAGCACTGTGGTTCTGATACCAATTGTAGGATCGAAGAGAACATGAAAAGCTACCAGAGGGGGGGGGTGAATGGTAGATTAAAACTTTTTTAGCGGAAGCAACAAAAACTCCTCTGCAGAAAATCAATCTGTTAAGAAACCATATCTGTGACTAATCTAAACATTTTCAACCATGACAAAAGAGGTATATATTATAGAGAATCAAGTCACGAAGACACGACAACAAGAATAATAGAAAACTGTCAAGAAAAACTCAAGTTATGATCGAAAGATCGAACAAAAGTCAATATGTTCTACCCGAGTAAAAACAGATTTGCAACACTGCAAAGAAACTCGTGTAGATCAGAAACCACAAATACAATGATCGTGAAATTTCCACAGATGATATATAATCAAGTTTAGAAGACAACTGAAAAAGAATCACATAAATTGTATCTATAAACTCGAGTTATGATAAAAACACTGACGCAACATAGTGCTGTGCAGAAACTCGACAAGAAAAACTTGGCTGAAACAAGTCGGACGAACAAGGCACCAAAGCTTCTCTAAACTACGAATTTTATTGATAAAAACACAAGAGGAACAGCCCAAAGTCGTCACTTCACGAGCTCTGGCCTTCCTTGCTTATATAACCAGCCCTAAGGCCAACCCAATCCTAACTAGGACTCTAATCCTACTCAGTTTCAACCGAAACTTTCCATCCTACCCAGTTAGCTTCTGGACGTCTTTGATGTGGGATGGGGGCCACATATCTTCAATGGCCTTGATCTTCATCGGGTTTGCCTCAATTCCTCGGTGATTCACCAAGAAACCAAGGAGTTTCCCAGAGCTAACCCTGAAGACACACTTGTCCGGGTTTAGCTTGGTGCACATGATGCGCAGCTTGTTGAAGACGGCTTGTAAAGTGTCAAGGAGTGACTCCTTGTTCTTGATCTTCACAACGATGTCATCGACGTACAACTCCACTAAGTCTCTAATTAGCTCTCCATATGTTTTGTACATAGCTCGCACAAAAGTTGAAGCAACATTTTTAAGACCAAAGGGCATGGCAGTATAACAATATAATTCATCTACTGTTATGAAGGTAGTATGCTCCTCATCTTCCTTAGACATTTTGATTTGATGATATCCATAATATGCATCTAAGAAACACAATAGCTCGCACCCGGAGGTGGAGTCCACTATCTGATCTATCCTAGGTAGTGGAAATGGATCTTCTAGACATGCCTTATTTAAGGTGGTGTAGTCGATACACATACGAAGCTTCCCACCGGCCTTGGGTACAACGACTGGATTTGCCAGCCATTTTGGATGAAAAACCTCTCGGATGAAACCAGCTTCAAGCAACTTCTTTATCTCCTGTTGGATGAAGTTTTGCCGCTCAACTGATTGCTTCTGGGGCTTCTGGTGTACAGGTCGTGCGTCAGGATAAACCTTCAGATTGTGCTCAATCACCTCTCTAGGGATCCCAGGCATTTGTGACGGTTGCCAGGCAAACACGTCTACATTCGCCCGAAGGAAAGTGATGAGTGTGAGTTCCTATTTGTTTTTCAGACCTCTTGATATACGGGTCACCACTTGGTTGCACAAGAGGTGCAGAGGTTGATCCTTGTTGACGAATGCTCGGAGGTTTCGGAGCTTGCTCCTTACCAGATACTTCCTCCTGCGCTGTAGCAAGCACATGGAGTTCTTCCAATGCAGTGATTCCTGCAGTGCGATCCCCGCGGATCCGGAGAACGCCCGAAGGTGTTGGAATCTTCAACACCAAGTAGCCATAGTGGGCGACAGCCATGAACTTGTACAAAGCAGGCCTGCCTAGTATGGCGTTGAATGGTAGACTGATCTGCGCCACGTCAAAGACTAGCTTCTCGGTTCTGTAGTTCTCCCGAGTCCTGAAGGTCACCGGGAGTGTGATTGAGCCGAGAGGGGTAATGGCCCCCGGACCTACCCCAGAAAAAGGTCGATCGGGGAGAAGGTCCGAAGGTCAGAGCTAGATCTTGTTGAAGGCTTCAAAGCTTATGAGGTTCAGTCCTGCACCTTCGTCCACCAATACATGGTGGAGTTGAACATTGTTAATGGTTGGAGACACCATCAACGGGAGCTGGCCAGCTCCGATAATGTTACGAGGGCAGTCCAAAGCATCTAAAGTGATGAGAGTGTCCATCCACTTCCAACGAGGTTTCGCATTGGTGGTGGGAGATGCAGCAGCCATGTCCTGCCACATTGTCTTGAGGATGCGGCAAGAGGTGATGTCCCAAGAACCACCATAAATGGTGTTTAGGGTCTTCCGACGCTCGTTGTTAGAGACGTTGGAGTCATCGTCAACAGTGTTGTAGAAAACCTTTAGAACCTTCTTGGGGTCCTGAAAGCCTAGCTCCGCTTCAGCCGGAGCTTCATCAACTTTTTGTTTTCCTTTCCACTGGTGAAAAAGAGCTTCTTCTCGGCGCTTGTTGTAGCGCTCGACAAGGTTCTGGATCTCTCGGCATTCTTCCAGACTATGCTTGTCCGTCTTATGGATCGGACACCACACTTTGGAGCTGTCGCCATCTTCTGATGATGGTCGAGGTCGTCTCTCGGAGCGTGGCCCCCGGCCACCCGAACTGCGACAGCCGCAGCAGTAGGTGCATCGGCCAATGGCTTATTTTTACCGTTGGACTTCTTTTTCTTTTTGCCACCTCTTGAAGTAGTGGATTCAATCTTGTAGGGTTTCTTGTTGGCCTCCGGAGGTGGTTTGGAGTGCATCTCACGTCCCTCCGCAGCTTTGGCACATTTGTCTGCTAAGCTGAAGAATTTCGTGACGCTGGTGACTTCTTTGGTCGCCAGCTTCTCCAACATTTTTTTGTCTCGAATGCCTTGTCTGAATGCAACGATAACAGAAACACTCAAGATTGAGGGGATGGTATTGTGTACCTAAGAAAATTGCTAGATAAAGGATCACAGCTATTCCCCTGTTGTTTGCTTCACAGCAAACAAGTCCTGTTCAATGCCGGGCCGGGTGTAAGAACTCCCAAAGTTGGCAGTGAATTGATGGCATAGTTTCACCCAACTATTAATGGAGTCAGGTGGAAGACTCATGAACTAGAACCTTGCAGTCCCAGTCAGAGCAACTGGGAAGTAGTTGGCCATTACGGCCTCATTGCCTCTCACCGCAAGTATAGCAGTGGAGTAGATTTGAAGAAACTCGGCGGGGTTAATAGTCCTGTCAAATTTCTTTGGCAAATGAGGTCGGAACTTCTGTGGCCATATGACCATACGTAAGTGCATGGCCAGGGCAGAATAACCTCCCCCTACTCCCTAATGAGCAGAGTTGTCCTGGGCCTCTTGCCTCTTGCGAGCACGCTCGATATGGACGCGACCTTCCTGCTGCTGGTAATGCCGATCAAGTTCTGTCCGCAGGTCATGAGTCGAAAGCCTAGTGAGGGTGTGGCTGCATCGTGCCCCGAAAGGCAGCGAAGTCACCTGCTGGGATGCAGCATGTCGTCGGTGCTGTGACACATGAGGACCAAGTCTTCCAGACAAGTTCCTACGTTGAGCTGTTGCCTGCCCCGAAGAGGGAGGACCTTGGTTGCTGATGGCATCAGCTGCGGCTGCAACCATATGTTGTACATCAGCGCACCACTACTCCATCGCACCCTGAGGTGCTCTGGGTGCTGGTGGGCGCTCCAATAGAGTTCGCACAACAATTAGTGCATTCTCGGGGTTGTTGTTTGCCGATGTTGTGACTGTCACAAGTATCCCATCCTGTTGTCCAGCATTGTCTGTTGGGGCAGATGGTGGTGGTGGTGGCATGACACCCGCTGGAACAGCAGCGCCCACTGGCTACTGTATGTTGGAGGGATTGCTTCCAGCAAGCTATTCAACATGGTTGCCGTTGGAGAATCCTACGGCGGAGTTCACCATCTTGCGATCTCAGGCGCTGCCCCTACCTGGTGCGCCAAACATCGAAGTGGCTCAACGACACTTCCCCCGGCACTACTAAATGTAGCTCGCGGAGGTTCTTGTATTGGTTTGGGCGCGCGGAGATCAGAAACAAGATGATGACACATGAGATTTACGTGGTTCGGGCTGCCTGAGCGTAATACCCTACTCCACGGGGTGTGTGTTTTGTATTGATTGTTTTAGTATAGCTTTTGTGCCTCTGAGCTTGGATCAGATCAGCTTAGCCGTCTCTGTACCATGCGGCGTTGTCCTTTTATAGTCTAAGGACTAACCGTTACAACATTTGCCTAGCCTTGCATGTGGCCCTGACGTGTTAAGAGGCTAATACATGGTCTATGAGTATTAAGAGTGATTAGTAGTGTGATAACGTGCCTTTATAGCAACGTTACCCCTATTAACAACCCACTGATCATGTGTCATTAATACAACATTAATGACACGTAATCAGATCTTGTAACTGCCGCCTTAACTGTCTCTTAAATGTCTATGCTGTTGGAGATCCGCCAATATTCTCGTTGGTGTAAGGTCTGGAGGATCCACATGTGGCAGCTCCGGAGCTTCCCTTCGCGATGAGATGGGTCCGGAGCTGTTATACACGTGGCGGCACTGGAGCTTCCCTCTATTGGGGGTTAGGTCTGGGGTTATTGTCCACATGCCAACTCTGGAGCTTCCCTCTGTTGGGAGTTCAGCTCCGGTCTTGTATTACACATGGCAGTCCTGGAGCTACCCATATGAGGAAGGCAGGTCCAGTGCCATGTGACATGTGGGGCCTGAGGGAACCTTCAACTCTGACAGGTGGAACTCTCTTGCACTTCTTGCGGTATCATGGGGTATCTGGTACGCAGGGTACCGACAACGGCTTTCCTAAATGGCGAGCTCGATGAGGAGATCTAATATGAAGTAGTCTAATGGTTTTGTGTTGTCTGGACAAGAGAACAAAGTGTGTAAGTTACGAAAATCCTTGTATGGTCTCAAGCAGGGACCAAAGCAGTGACATGAGAAGTTAGATAGAACTATGACCTCAATAGGCTTTTGTGGTAAATGACGCTGACACCTGCGTGTACTATCGGTTTGGTAGGGGTAAAGGAGTAATATTATGCTTATATGTTGATGACATGTAAATTTTTGGGACTAGTATCGATGTGATAAATGATGTAAAATTATTCTTGTCTCAAAATTTTATATGATGGATTTGGGAGAGGCTGATGTTATTCTAAACATCAAACTGATTAAGGGCGAAAATGAGATTACTTTAAAACAATCTTATTATGTAGAGAATATTCTGAGTCGATTTGGGTTCTCAGATTCCAAAGCTTCTCCAATGCCATATGATCACATTCTAAAGCTTTGCAAGAACAGAGGACAAGAGATTAATCAGTTAAGATATTCCCAGATTGGTTCTCTCATGTATCTTGCTGGTGCAACCAGACCTGACATCTCATTTGCAATAAGCAAATTGAGCGGATTTATTTCCAATCCTGGAAGAGATCACTGGTATGCACTACAACGTGTAATGAGATACTTGAGAGGTACGTCAACATATGGGCTTCACTATATGGGGTACTCAGCTGTACTAGCAGGGTGTCGTGACTCCAATTGGATCTCAAATGCTGATGAGATCAAGACCACTAGTGGATACATATTCACTATTGGTGATGCTGCAGTTTCACGCAAGCATACTATATTGACAAAGTCTACTATGGAGGCGGAACTTGTAGCACTTGACATAGCGACAACTGAGGCGGAGTGGCTGAAACAGCTCTTGATGGACTTACCATTGGTCGATAAACCTGTGCTGGTCATTATCTTGAATTGTGATAATAAAAGTGTGATCACAACTATTGGCAATGCAAAAGAAAATTTAATGTCCTCAAGACATGTGAAACGGCGAATCAAATTCGTGAGACATTTGAGAAATACGGGAGAGCTTGCCGTTGAGTATATTAATACTAAAAGAAATTGTGCAGACCCTTTTACTAAGGGATTAGCATGTGCTGTAATTGAAGAAGCATCAAGGGAAATGGGTCTGAACCCACGTGATGTTATCATACAATGATATCCCAAACTATTTAATCTGAGATCCTGTGAAGTAGACATTGGGAAAAACAAATTGTATGGATAACTGGAGAGTACTTATTTATTACTCATTTCCAATAGCAGATGCGTACTCTCAATACTACATGGAAGGTTGACTTTAATGTCAAGGTACCGTCCTGCAGGGTATACTTATAAGAACACATCTATGTGAGTTTGACTGTGAGGTCGCAGTCTATGAGATATGGGTGATCTCAAATAAACTCATGAACAGACACAGGAGCAAGACCTGTGATGCCCGGTTTCGAAAAATGAACCAAGCTAACACATATGTGTGCCCAGGATGTTCATGACACATACACGAGTGCAATCACAAAAGAATATATAGAAAATTACCACAAAACAAGATTAATTAACCAAATTTTATTACACAAACCAGATTATCCTCGAATACAAGCTCTAATGAATATTTATGACAAGTTCAACTAATGCAGCGGAAATAAACTAATTAAGCAAACTAAATAGCTTGGCAGCATAAGCGATAGGGTATATATGCGTAGCTCCAATCAACACCACAGGTAAGCTGACGATAGACACGGCCTAGAACTCCGCATTATCACCATTAAACTCCCAATCCTGACCTGCAACTGTTGGGTGGGGGTTGCAAGAGTGAGTACATGTCGTACTCAGCAAGTGTGGAAAGTATGACATGTGGCTGATTCAGATGTCGACAATAATAATGGTAAAGTGCTGAAAAGTACATTAAAACGTTTGAAAAGCAATATATTATATGTATGTGAAGTAAACCCATCATAACCATAAGTAATACCATAATACCAGTCCACAATTCACTATCCTCATCAATAATTCCAGATTTCACCATTTGCCAATAACCATATTCAATACCAGAAATAAAACCATAACCACCCATAACCATTACCAAACCATAACCATCCCGAATTCCAATTTCCCTCTAATCATGAAAGTCGTCCAGGTGCTCATAACTGGGAGCATGGCTATCATGATAGTTTTATTTAACTCTGCAGAGTTTGTACCATTTTACCCACGTGTTCGTGATTTCATCACCTTTCGGTGACTAAGAATCTCCCTATGCCCATGACCCGTCGGTCATATTACACACTTCCGTTGGTGTGTGGCCAAGAGATCACAACATAGCCTTTACGAAGGGATTACTAGCCCATTTAGACCCCACTGAGGTTTAACCGGTGGTAATGTCACCTACAGAGCACATCTTCAAGCAAGGGCCCCCTCTTGAGCCATTCGGATCCCAGGGTAGTCCCACCAATCATCAACAAACCCAATCCGACTACCCCTTCCCCGAGCATCCTTAATGGTCCAAATAGCACTGGCAAAGCCCTAATTAATCAGCTACGCCACACCCATACTTGGCCTCGTGGTGGCACTGTAGTCCTGGCTTATTCTCGCATGAACCGGTCCTTAGATCTAAAGCAAGCAAACCACCATAACATCCAACCCATCCACATACTAGGCATGCTTAGATCACCCATTACATATCATATTTAACCACTTCATGTTAACCATAATCTCATCCATGCATAATTAAGTTGAGTGGTATAGTTGGTTTCCATCCTAGTTGATTAAGCGAGGCAAAAAGTAAAACAAATCTCATCCTGATTCTCTACCATATATCCCAGGTGACAAGGTTGGTTAAACAAAGCTAGTAAACTTCCTATCATAGGATTCCCATCAAATTGACGCAAGCATGCAATTTTGCAAACAAAACATTTATTTTAAAAACAGGATCAATATGCTTCAAGGACACTTGCCTTGCTCTTGCGGTTGATTAGGATCAAAGCCTTCAAACTCTTGGTGTTGGAGATCCTCCGCGGCACTTTCTAGCGCAAATCCGTCTAATCCACACAATAAACATACAAGACAAGAAACACAATCAAAGAGTGCACAAATATTACTCAATATGACATGACATGCATGATTAATGCAAATGCAAGGTAGAACTTGTTAATAGATTGTTTTTAATGATCACTAACTAGTTCTAATAGCTTTTAACAAGTTTATAAAGGTTTGGATTCGATTAGATCAAATTTTAGAATTAATTGAACACAATTTAACCAGGAAGACCGGACTAGTCCGCTAGGGACCGGACAAGTCCGCACTTGGCGAGATCAGCAGATTAGGTTTTCCTAGATCGACATAAATTTGGAGATTAGGGGTTGAATTCTCGTAAGAAAAAGATAATAAAAGGTATACCAGGTGTTTAGAGCTCCAATGAATCAAGAAACTTGGAGGTAGCACTTAGATCTTGGTGATCTAGGGTTGGTGATGAACTTGGGGATGAATTGGTGGTGAAGAACGAAACTTGGTGGAGATCTTGATCCTCTTTCGTTTCCTCCTCTTCTTCTCCTTGTTTGGGATCTCCTCCTCCCTCCTTGATGGTGACTCCCCGCGAACTAGGGTTTGGGTGGGTGGAAAAGTGGCAAATAGATGTCAAACCAAGCGGTGGGGCTGTTTATATAGAGGTGGAGGCTAGGGTTAGATGGATTTCGAGTTTTGGGATGAGTAGAGGCCGGTTTAGAGTCCCACATGGGCTCTAAAAGAGTTAGGAACGACATCCCTAGGCCCACTTAATGTGAAACCCAAGAAACAAGTCGTAAAACAAAGGATCAACTCGGAGTCGTGAAATATCGGACAAGTCCGGAAGGGACCGGACTAGTCCGAAGTTGTCCAGAGAGAAAATCGGACAAGTATGGCCTAAAATCGGACAAGTCTGACTTTAAACAGAGAGGAAAACGGACAAGTCCGCTGGAACACTGGACTAGTCCGGAAAAGTCCAAGGACTTAGAAAATTTTCAAGGATTCATGGAATATCGGACTAGTCCGCACAAAATCGGACAAGTCGGTTTTTAGTCAGAGAGAAATCGGACTAGTCCTCAGCAAAATCGGACTAGTCTGCACTTTCCTGTGTTTTAAGTGCGGTTTTGCTCCAAATCAATTTTAAATGCTCCAAATCAATTTTAAACTTGTTCCTCTTATTGTGGGTTAATGTTAAACATGTATATGAGTGTATGTAGGGCATGATGCATGAAAATGAGGGTGTTACAAACCTACCCCCCTTAAAATGAATCTCTCCCTCAAGATTTGACGCGGAAGAGAATAGATAGGGAAAGTCCTTCTTGAGATCATCTTCTAGCTCCCAAGTTGCTTCTTTTTCTGTGTGGTGCTTCCATTGAACCTTACACCATCTAATAACCTTGTTCCTTGTGATCCTCTCCTTAGTTTCCAAGATTTTGACCGGTTGTTTGGCATAAGTCAAATCTTCCTCTAGTTCCAATTCTTCCATTGGCACTTGTTCTTCCAGTACTGTCAAGCACTTCTTGAGCTGGGAAACATGAAAGACATCATGCACATCTAAAAGATGAGCTGGCAATTCCAACTTATACGCTACTTCTCCCCTTTTGTCCAAAATCTTGAATGGTCCAATATAACGAGGTGCTAGCTTTCCTCTTATGTTAAACCTCTTATGACCCCTCATTGGTGACACCTTGAGGTAAACAAAATCTCTCACTTCAAAGGCTAGTTTCCTTCTCCTATGGTCCGCATAGCCTTTTTGCCTTGATTGGGCAGCCCTCAAGTTTTCACGAATTATTTGGACTTGCTTTTCGGATTCTTGCAACACATCCGGACCAAATATTTGAGTTTCTCTTGCCTCATTCCAGAACAAAGGTGTCCTACACTTCCTCCCATAAAGTGCTTCATATGGTGACATCTTCAAACTTGCTTGGTAACTATTATTGTATGAAAATTTCGCGTATGGCAAACTTTTGTCCCAACTCTTACCATGCTTCAAAGCACAAGCTCTCAACATGTTCTCCAAAATCTGATTGGTCCTCTCGGTTTGTCCATCCGTTTGAGGATGATATGCCGAACTAGAATTCAACCTCGTTCCCAAAGCTTCATGCAATTTTTGCCAAAATCTGGAGGTAAATTGAGAACCTCTATCCGAGACTATATTCTTAGGGACTCCATGTCGACACACAATATACTCCATGTATACTTCGGCCAATCGTGCATCTGTATATTTGGTCTTCACAGGGACAAAATGAGCTGACTTGGTTAAGCGATCCACGATTACCCAAATTGAGTCATACCCGGACTGAGTGTGTGGTAACCCAACTATGAAGTCCATTCCAATTTCTTCCCACTTCCATTCCGGAATCTTCAACGGTTGCAATAATCCGGTTGGCCTTTGATGTTCCGCCTTGACTCGTTGGCACACATCACACAATGCTACGTATTCAGCTATGTCCTTCTCCATGCTATCCCACCAATAGCAAGTATTCAAGTCTTTGTACATCTTTGTACATCCAGGGTGAATTGAGTAAGGCGAGTCATGTGCCTCCTTTAATATCGTCTCCTGAATATGTTTCACATTAGGCACAACGATCCTCTTTCCCAGCCATAAGGTACCATGTTCGTCTTCATCAAATCTGAATTCTCTCCCTTCCTTGGTCCTTTCCTTGATTTCCTTGATCTCCTCATCTGCGGTTTGTGCCTCTCGAATTTCTTGCTCCAAGGTTGGATTTAACTCCATCATCTCCATCTTATTTACAAATCCGAGATTCAACCATTCAAACTCCTTGCATAACTCGGATGGTAACTCTCAAACTGTGAGTTGGTGACTTACTCCCTTTCTACTCAAAGCATCGGCCACTACATTGGCCCTTCTCAGATGATAGTTGATCCCCAAATCATAATCTTTGATGAGCTCCAACCATCTTCGTTGCCTCAAGTTCAGATCCGTTTGTGTGAAAATATACTTCAAACTCTTATGATCCGTATAAATTCCACACCTATGTCCAAGAATATAGTGCCTCCAAATCTTCAATGCGTGTACCACGGCCAAGAGTTCCAAATCGTGCGTGGGGTAATTCTGTTCATGTTTCTTCAATTGTCTTGATGCATAGGCGACCACTTGACCTTCTTGCATCAATACACATCCAAGTCCTTGTCTTGATGCGTCACAATAAATATCAAAACTCTTGCTTACATCCGGCAATACCAAAACTGGGGCTGTTGTCAACCTCTTCTTCAACTCCTCAAAATTATTTTGACAAGCTTGAGTCCATTGGAAAGCCTTTCCCTTCATTAGCAACTCTGTCATAGGCTTGGCTATCTTGGAAAAGTCCTTGATGAATCTACGGTAATATCCAGCCATCCCAAGAAAACTCCTTATTTCCTTGACATTTTGCGGCGGTTCCCACTTCAACACGTCTCTCACTTTTCCGAGGTCAATCGATACTCCTCCTCCCGAGATTATATGACCCGAAAACGACACCTCTTTCAACCAAAACTGACACTTATTGAACTTGGCATACAATCGATGTTCCCTCAATTTCTGCAACATAAGCCTCAATGTTCCTCATGTTCCTTCTCATCCTTCGAGTAGATCATAATATCATCAATAAACACCACAACGAACTTATCCAAGTACTCCATGAAGACCTTATTCATGAGGTACATAAAGTACGCAGGCGCATTTGTCAACCCAAATGACATCACGGTGTACTCATAAGATCCATACCGTGACCTAAAATTTGTCTTGGGTATGTCCAATGGTCTAATCTTCATTTGAAAGTATCTGGTCCTCAAATCAATCTTGGAGAAGACACAAGCACCCTTCATCTGATCAAACAAGTCCTCTATACGTGGCAAGGTATACTTGTTCTTGATTGTTACCTCGTTGAGAGCTCGGTAGTCCACGCACATCCTTTGGGATCCATCCTTCTTGTCCACAAATAGAACGGGCGCTCCCCAAGGCGAAGAGCTAGGGCGAATAAAACCCTTCTTTAATTGCTCTTGAATTTGCTTCTTGAGCTCCGCTAATTCCATTGGAGGCATCCTATACGGCCTCTTAGCTATAGGTGCAGTTCCAGGTATTAAATCAGTAACAAACTCAATGTCTCGATCAGGTGGCATACCTGGCAACTCGTCCGGAAAAACATCCAAAAATTCACACACCACCGGAATCTCCTCAATTGTGGCACCGTCCATATGATTCAACTCCAATTGCTTCGGTGCGGTTTGAGATGCTTCAAATTCTACAGTGATCCCTTCTTCATTGGTCAACTTCACCGTCTTCGTGGCACACTCAATAACTCCATTGTGCTTCCTCAACCAGTCCATACCAAGTATAATGTCCAATCCTTGAGAATCCAAAACAATGAGGTTGGCGGAGAAGTCTACGCCCCTTATTCTAAGGCTTACTTTTGGACATACTATATTTGTCCTCATCTCTCCTCCAGGATACTTAACCAACAGAGTAAAATTCATATGAGAGATAGGCAAACTATACTTGGCAACATACTTCGATGCAATGAATGAATGTGATGCTCCAGAATCAAATAACATAGTCGCGGGGTTGGAGTTAGCGAGAAACATACCAATGACCACGTCATCCGCTTGTTGAGCATCCTCCGTAGAGACATGGTTCACATTGCCACGGGCAAAATTCTGCTGTCCACGGTTCCCTTGTGGCGCTCCTCCATTGGGTCTTGGGTTTTGCCTCGGTGCATTGCTTCCTTGACCAAGGCCTGACTTAGGACATTGATGCGCAAAGTGTCCAGCTTCTCCACAAGTATAGCACTTCTTAAATCCACCAGAATTATTGGGACGAGCTTGGTTTTGAACATTTGCACCAGGAAAATTAGCACGAGGTGCATAAGGCATTGGAGGCCTAGGTGCTTGCATAACAGGGCGTTGCTGCACAAACTGAGTTGGGCGTGGTGCATAACCAGGGCGCTGAGCGGAAATAGAAGGGCTGAAGTAAGGCGCATTGGGTGGTGCAAGGCGAGGGTGCACATTACTTCTTTGTTGCTGTCCTTGATATGGCACCTTTCTCTTGATTTCTTGCTCCATCTCACGGATCTTGTTCTCAACCACAATTGCTTTGTCCACAAGCTTCTGAAAATTGGCATAATCGCAGTTGAGTAGTTGCACTTGGATCTCATTGTTCAAGCCCCTCATGAACAAGTTTTGCTTCCGGCTGTCCCGACTAACATCCTCAGGCGCATACCTTGAGAGTTGAGTGAATTTATTGAGATATTCACTCACGCTTGATCTTCCTTGCCTTAAATTCTCAAATTCTTGCCTCTTCAAGATCATAACTCCCTCCGGCACATAATGAGAACAAAAATTCTCCTTGAATTCGGCCCAAGTAATTCTCTCTTGGTCCTCATGAGCATTGCAATAAGCATCCCACCAATCTGCAGCTGCTCCAACTAGTTGATGAGAAGCAAACAAGACCTTCTCCCGGTCACTGCATTGGACAATAACTAGCTTCTTCTCCACGGACTTGAGCCAATCATCCGTATCCATAGGGTCAGCAGCTTGAGCAAAGGTCGGCGGCCTAGTCCTCATAAACTCTTCCAATCGGTTATGTGGCGGCGGGGGTGGCGGTGGAGGCACGTGGGGCTGATTGTTGATGTTGCCAGCCTGCTGCTATCCCATAGTCTGTATCATGGTCTGCATGAGCTGGTTTTGCATAGCCAAAAGCTGCTCAATGTTGATAGCTCCATGAGTAGATCCTTGTCCGATGTTGTTCTGAGGCACTCCATTGTTCTCCTCCCCATCATTGCCATCCCTCTGGTTGTGAGTCCTCACCATCTGAAGAAAAGCAATAGGTAAGAATTAGAAAACGTCCCCAACTATATGCATCAAGGGATATGAAGCTAACCAACTAGCTACAGTAGCCTAGGTGGACATGGCAATGCTAAGGCATCCCAAAATCCTCTATTAAGCACACAAGAAAACAATATATATATCAAATAGCAAGCCAACAAAATCAAATTGATTCCTGAGTGCTCCTATGTGCTCTAAAGTGTCCATTCTATCTAGGCTGCATCCTACGGTCAACCTGTGGCTCTAATACCAATCTGTGGCGCCCGGTTCCGAAAAATGAACCAAGCTAACGCATATGTGTGCCCAGGATGTTCATCACACATACACGAGTGCAATAAAAAAAGAGTATACAGAAAATTACCACATAACAAGATTAATTAACCAAATTTTATTACACAAACTAGATTATCCTCGAATACAAGCTCTAATGAATATTTATGACAAATTCAACTAATGCAGCGGAAATAAACTAATTAAGCAAACTAAATAGCTAGGCAACATAAGCGATAGGGTATATATGCGCAGCTCCAATCAACACCACAGGCAAGCTGACGGTAGACACGACCTAGAACTCCACATTATCACCATTAAACTCCCAATCCTGACCTGCAACTGTTGGGTGGGGGTTGCAAGAGTGAGTACATGTCGTACTCAGCAAGTGTGGAAAGTATGACATGTGGTTGATTCAAATGTCGACAATAATAATGGTAAAGTGCTGAAAAGTACATTAAAACGTTTGAAAAGCAATATATTATATGTATGTGAAGTAAACCTATCATAACCATAAGTAATACCATAATACCAGTCCACAATTCACCATCCTCATCAATAATTCCAGATTTCACCATTTGCCAATAACCATATTCAATAACAAAAATAAAACCATAACCATCCATAACCATTACCAAACCATAACCATCCCAAATTCCAAATCCCCTCTAATCATGGAAGTCGTCCAGGTGCTCATAACCGGGACCACGACTATCATGATAGTTTTATTTAACTCTGCAGAGTTTGTACCACTTTACCCACGTGTTCGTGATTTCATCACCTTTCCGTGACTAAGAATCTCCCTTATGCCCATGAACCGTCGGTCATATTACACACTTCCGTTGGTGTGTGGCCAAGAGATCACAAAATAGCCTTTACGAAGGGATTACTAGCCTATTTAGACCCCACTGAGGTTTCACCGGTGGCGATGTCTCTTACAGAGCACATCTTCAACCAAGGGCCCCCTCTTGAGCCATTCGGATCCCAGGGTAGTCCCACCAATCATCAACAAACCCAATCCGACTACCCCTTCCCCGAGCATCCTTAATGGTCCAAATAGCACTAGCAAAGCCCTAATTAATCAGCTATGCCGCAACCATACATGGCCTCGTGGTGGCACTGTAGTCCTGGCTTATTCTCGCATGAATCGGTCCTTAGATCTAAAGCAAGCAAACCACCATAACATCCAGCCCATCCACATAACAGGCTTGCTTAGATCACCCATTACCATATCATATTTAACCAATTCATGTTAATTATAATCTCATCCATGCATAATTAAGTTGAGTGGTGTAGTTGGTTTCCATCCCAGTTGATTAAGCGAGGCAAAAAGTAAAAAAATCTCATTCCGACTCTCTACCATATATCTCAAGTGACAAGGGTGGTTAAACAATGCTAGTAAACTTCCTATCATAGGATTCCCATCAAATTGACGCAAGCATGCAATTTTGCAAACAAAACATTTATTTTAAAAACAGGATCAATATGCTTCAAGGACACTTGCCTTGCTCTTGCGGTTGATTAGGATCAAAGACTTCAAACTCTTGGTGCTGGAGATCCTCCGCGACACTTTCTAGCGCAAATATGTCTAATCCACACAATAAACATACAAGACAAGAAACACAATCAAAGAGTGCACAAATATTACTCAATATGACATGACATGCATGATTAATGCAAATGCAAGGTAGAACTTGTTAATAGATTGTTTTTAATGATCACTAACTAGTTCTAATAGCTTTTAACAAGTTTATACAGGTTTGGATTCGATTAGATCAAATTTAGAATTAATTCAACACAATATAACCAGGAAGACCGGACTAGTCCACTAGGGACCGGACAAGTCCGCACTTGGCGAGATCAGCAGATTAGGATTTTCTAGATCGACGTAAATTTGGAGATTAGGGGTTGAATTCTCGTAAGAAAAAGATAATTGAAGGTATACCAGGTGTTTAGAGCTCCAATGAATCAAGAAACTTGGAGGTAGCACTTGGATCTTGGTGATCTAGGGTTGGTGATGAACTTGGGGATGAATTGGTGGTGAAGAACGAAACTTGGTGGAGATCTTGATCCTCTTTCGTTTCCTCCTCTTCTTCTCCTTGCTTGGGATCTCCTCCTCTCTCCTTGGTGGTGACTCCCCACGAACTAGGGTTTGGTTGGGTGGAAAAGTGGCAAATATATGTCAAACCAAGCAGTGGGGCTGTTTATATAGAGGTGGAGGCTAGGGTTAGATGGATTTTGAGTTTTGAGATGAGTAGAGGCCGGTTTAGAGTCCCACATGGGCTCTAAAAGAGTTAAGAACAACGTCCCTAGGCCCACTTAACGTGAAACCCAAGAAACAAGTCGTAAAACAAAGGATCAACTCGGATTCACGAAATATCGGACAAGTCCGGAAGGGACCGGACTAGTCCAAAGTTGTCCAGAGAGAAAATTGGACAAGTCTGGCCTAAAATCGGACAAGTCCGACTTTAAATAGAGAGGAAAATGGACAAGTCTGCTGGAACACCGGACTAGTCCAGAGAAGTCCAAGGACTTAGCAAATTTTCAAGGATTCATGGATTATCGGACTAGTCCGCACAAAATCGGACAAGTCCGTTTTTAGTCAGAGAGAAATCGGACTAGTCCTCAGCAAAATCGGACTAGTCCGCATTTTCCTGTGTTTTAAGTGCGGTTTTGCTCCAAATCAATTTCAAATGCTCCAAATCAATTTTAAACCCATTCCTCTTGTTGTGGGTTAATGTTAAACATGTATATGAGTGTATGTAGGGCATGATGCATGAAAATGAGGGTGTTACAAGACCGTAATGCTCCCACCTTAGGCATGGCTTTAGGTGGCCTAGTATTAGCAATGCTTTCATGTGAAACTTGCTCACACAAAACTAGCAATTCAAGGCTATGTCCATTGCAAAGCTGTGAGTATTTGAATCATGAAATGCTAGGTGCAGCTCAACCCGTAATGGATGTGCACTGCAAAGCTGGTATAATAAAGCGCAAAATTGTTACTTGTAGACCTTGGCTTTTGGTGGGGATTGTTAGGATTTGGCCCTTACGTATAGCCCACTTGTGGGCTTATTTATTTGGGCTAACTCCCCTGGTGGAAAGCCAAAGTTGTGCGGAGAGATGGTTGAGATGTTTAGTCCCATATTACCCACCTCGATGGGTGTTCCCCAATATATACAGTGGCCCTTGTACTAGTTCTCAACATGAGAATAATGAGGGAGATGCAGACTACTGCTATGGACACAAACACACACGCACACACGCGCGCGCATTTCGCGATTTTACACGTGTTTATCGCGTGACTTGTAACTTGCGATGTTGCGCGTTCGCATCGTGACGAGTTGTGTTCTACTAAGCAGTTATTTTTTTGACACACAAATTAAAGGGAATATTTCATCACACCTAGACTTCCATGTCAACATGTGGAGTAATTTGAGGCATAACTGCAAGTACATGGTTAATGTGCACAGATACCATATAACTACTCCCATTAGTTTCACGTTGAGGGATTCTAGAGGGCGGTTTCCTGGAATTAAGGCAGATCAAATCTGAGGCAGTTGCTGATCCTCGAATATAAAGAGACATCCTGGATACTAGAGAAAAGATACACAGAAACTCGCCTCTCACAAACTGCTCTACTACAACAACAACAAAGCCTTTGTCCCAAACAAGTTGGGGTCCGCTAGAAATGAAACCCAACAATTTTGAAGAAAAGTAATAGAAAATAAGATGAAAGTAAAAAATAATAATAAAAAATACAAATAAAATAAGATTCTACATTTTGTTTATTTTAGAAATGGGTTAATAAGAAAGAAGATAAGAGTAACAAATTACGAATAAACTAAGATTCTGGCACATGAATTGCTAATTTCCATGCAGTCCTATCATGAGCCAAATCTTTAGGTATGTCCCACTCCTTTAAGTCTCATTTTACCGCCTCCTGCCATGTAAACCTTGGTCGACCTCTACTCCTTCTAAAATTTTCTCTACTCTTTATAATCCCACTATTAACCGGTGCTTCTGGAGGTCTCCGCTGGATATGCCCAAACCACCGTAGGCGATGTTGGACTAACTTCTCCTCAATCGGTGCCACCCCTACCCTATCACGTATCACCTCGTTCTAATTTTGTCTCTTCTTGTGTGGCCGCACATCCACCGTAGCATGTGCATCTCCGCAACACTCATTTGTTGAACATGTTGCCTTTTACTTGGCCAACATTCTGCTCCATACAACATCGCAGGTTTGCTCACCGTCCTATAGAATTTTCCTTTCAATTTTTGTGGAACTTTCTTATCACATAAGATTCCATATGCTTGTTGCCACTTCATCCACCCGATCTTGATCATGTGGCAAACATCTTCATCAATATCACTATTGCTTTGTAACATTGGTCCTAAATATCGAAATGTCTCTCTCCTAGGTACTACTTGTCCTTGTAAACTAACATTACCATCCTCGCACCCGACATCACTAAAGTCGCATCTCATATACTCGGTCTTGGTTCTACTAAGTCTAAACCCTTTATACTCTAAGGTCTGCCTCCATAGCTCCAATTTTCTATCAACACCATCCCTAGTTTCATCTACCAACACTACATCATCAGCAAAGAGCATAGACCAAGGGATACCCCCTTGTATATCCTTCGACACCTCATCCATCACTAAGGAAAAGATGTAAGGACTTAAGGCTGATCCTTGGTGTAACCCTATTGTGATAGGAAAAGTGTCGTTCTCACTATCTCTTACGCGCACACTTGTCACCACATTATCGTACATATTCTTTATAAGGTTAATGTTCTTTGTTGGGACTTTGTGTTTCTCTAGTGCCCACCACTTGACCGGTCTTGGTACCTTATCGTATGCCTTCTCCAAGTCAATGAACACCATATGAAGATCCTTCTTCTGCTCCCTATACCTTTCCATAAGCTGACGGAGTAAGAAAATCGCCTCCATAGTGGACCCTCCATGCATAAAACCAAACTGGTTTTTAGTGATATTGGTCACTTTCCTCAAGCGGTGTTCAATCACTCTCTCCCAGAGCTCATAGTATGACTCATCAGCTTAATTCCTCGGTAATTAGTACAATTTTGAACATCTCCTTTATTTTTAAAGATGGGTACTAAAATACTTTTCTGCCACTCTTCAGGCATTTTGTTTGACTGAAAAATTTGGTTGAATAGTTTAGTGAGCCATACTATTGCTACATCCCCCAGACATCTCCACACCTCAATGGGGACATCATCGGGGTTGCAGGCCTTTCCTCCTTTCATCCTTTTTAAGGCCTCTCTAACCTCAGACTCTTGTATCCTCCGCACGAATCGTCTGTTGGTGTCATCAAATGAGTCATCCAACTCGAACTTAATACTCCCATTCCCGTCATTGAATAGTCCATTGAAGTAGTCCCGCCATCTGCTCCTAATTTCTTCCTCCTTCAATAGAATTTGTCCTGCCTCATCCTTAATGCATTTTACTTGGTTGAGATCTCTCACCTTTCTCTCGCGAAGTTTCGCCATCTTGTATATATCATTTTTGCCTTCTTTTGTCCCTAGCCTCTCATATAGCGCATCATAGGCCTGCCCCCTTGTTTTACTCACAACACGCATTGCATTTTTCTTAGCCTCTTTATACTTCGCCATGTTACTTGCGCTTATCTCATGATGCCATCTCTTATAAGACTCCTTATTCTCCTTAATAGCTTTTTGTACATCTTCATTCCACCACCAAGTGTCTTTATCTACAAGTTTCTTACCTTTTGTCCACCCAAGCACCTCCCTAGCTGCCTTCCTAACATAAGTCGCCATCTTCACCCACATACTATCTGCATCTTCCTCTTCGCTCCAAGGTCCTTCTGCAATCATCCTCCTTTTGAATGATTGTTGCGCTTCATCCTTCAACTTCCACCACTTTGTTCTTGCGGTTGTAACACCTTTGTCTCGTGACACACGCACGTGGAAACGAAAGTCGGCTACCACAAGTTTATGTTGTGGAACAACACATTCCCCAGGAATCACCTTACAATCTAAACATGCCCCACTCTCCCTTATCCTGGTGAGGATATAGTCGATTTGAGTAGAATGTTGGGCATTAGTAAAGGTCACTAAGTGAGATAGCCTCTTCTTAAAGAGGGTGTTAGCTACCAATAGGTCATAGGCTACGACAAAGTCTAGGATATCCTTACCCTCCTGGTTTCTATCGCCACACCCAAAACCTCCGTGTACCCCCTCAAAACCTACGTTAGTTGTACCTACATGACCATTGAGATCTCCTCCTATGAAGAGCTTCTCGGTTACCGGTACACTACTAACCATGTCCTCCAAGTCCTCCCAAAATTGTCTCTTAGTGCTCATGTCGAGACTAACTTGTGGGGCATAAGCACTAATGACATTCAAGATAAGGCCCCCCACAACTACCTTGACTAGGATGATCCTGTCGGTACCCTAGAAACCGTACACCCCTTGAGGTTACAAAGATCTCAAAGGAAAGTCATCTACTTGATTTGAAGACCTTCGTAAGGCCCACATGTCAGATATAACCGGACCCGCTTCTCCAACATGGTTAATCCCAGGGTCGCCACGTGTACTATCAAACCGGAGCTACCGCCCACAAGGGGGAAGCTCCGGGCCATTACCGAAATGGCAACTCCGGACTTAACCCCAGACCGAGAGAAGCTCCGGACCTGACACGTGTCAGGTAGCTCCGGAGCTACCTGTTTCCCACAGTATGCTCCAGAGCTGCCACGTGTCCAATCGTCGGATCTTCAGCCTCTAACCTCCGGAAGACTCCACAAAGGCTCCAGATCTTCAAAGGGGAATCAAGGACTTCAAGACCCGATTAAATGTCATTAATACCATGTTAATGACACACGGTCGGATGACCTTAATTACCAGTAACGGTGCTATCAAATCCCATTACCCGGTCATTAAGGGCAATTAAAATTGTTGAATGAATATCAATACTAGTAACTGCCGGGGCCACATGTCGGGCCAGGCTAACTTGTAACGGCCTGCCCTTGTACTATAAAAGGACAGGCCGACGACAGGTTTAGGGGGGCTAGACACGCGCCATAGACGCTCAACACAAGCTCATACAGCTAATACAACACCAACACACCCGTGGAGTAGGGTATTACGCTGAGGCGGCCCGAACCACGTAAACTCTTGTGTCTCCTGCATCATTTACTATTCACCTTCTTGAATCTCCACGCGCCCACACCGAACATCAAACTCCTCTAACACTTTAGTAGTGTCGGGAGATCTGTCGGTTCCAAACCAGCGACAGTTGGCGCGCCAAGTAGGGGCGCCTGAGATTTTGAGAATGGTGAACTCAGCTGCTGGATCATCCAACGGTCAACCTGCTGCTCAGGCTGTTGGGGGCAATCCCTCCAATATGCAGCCACCAGCAGGAGCCTCAGCACCAGCAGGAGTCACACTCCCACCACCACCGCCTCCACCAGCAAATCAAGCTGGGCAATGCGATGGTGCACCGGCGTCAATCACTGCGTCGGCAAATCATGACAACCCAGAACACGCGCTCCATGCAGCGCGTGCTCTTCTCCAACGCCCACCACCTCCGGATGCATCCCGGGATGCACTGGAACAGTGGAGGGCCAATGTGGAACATTTGGTTGCAGCAGCAGCCGAACGCCTCAGCAACCAGGGTCCTCCTCCTTCAGGACGAGCCCCGTCGCAGCGACAGACTTTGTCTGGTAGACTTGGTCCGCACGTTTCCAATAGCAGGAGACGTGCTGCATCACAACAAGTGACATCATTGCCCTCCGGGGCACGACGCACTCACACGGTATCTAGGCTCTCAACTCATGACCTCCGGGCGGAGCTTGATCGCCGATACCGCCAACAAGATGGCCGAGTCCATATTGAGCGTGCTCGTGAAAGAAGGGAAGCTCAAGACCTTTCTACTCCTGAAGGAGTAGGAGGAGGCTGTTCAGCTCTGGCCATACATCTGCGTATGGTTAGGTGGCCACAGAAGTTCCGGCCTCACCTGCCGGAAAAATTCGACGGGACTGTCAATCCCGCCGAATTTCTTCAGATCTACTCCACTGCAATCTTGGCAGCTAGAGGAAACGAGGCCGTGATGGCCAATTATTTTCCAGTGGCCTTAACTGGGACCGCCAGGTCCTGGTTTATGAGCCTTCCACCCAACTCTATCAACAGTTGGGAGGAGCTGTGCCGACAGTTCACCGCCAATTTCGGGAGTTCATACACCCGACCAGGCACTGAACTGGACCTTTTTGCAGTCGTGCAAAAAGGGGGTGAATCCCTACGATCATTCATCCAGAGGTTCTCTCAGGTACGAAACACTATCCCTTCTATCTCTAGCGCCTCTGTCATTGTAGCATTCAGACAGGGTGTACAGGACAAGAAGATGTTGGAGAAACTGGCGATCAAGGAGATCACCAGCGTCACGAAACTCTTCAGCTTGGCTGACAAATGTGCCAGAGCTGCGGAGGGCCGTGAATTGCACTCCAAACCAACCCCATAGGGTCAAAAGAAATCCTCCAAAGAAGAAGCCGCTACCTCCGGGAATGGCAAGAAGAAGAAAAAGACCAACGACAAGAAGAAGCCGTCGGCCGGTACATCCAATGTTGTAGCTGCTGCAGCTCCGGGTGGCCGGGGGCCACGCCTTGAAAAGCGACCTCGACCGTCTTCTGAAGACGGTAGCAAGCCCAAGGTGTGGTGTCCAATTCACAAAACAGGTATCCACAGTTTGGAAGACTGCCGGGAGGTCCAAAACCTTGTCGAGCGCTACAACAAGCACTGGGAAGAATCTCTTTTCCGACAGAGGGAAGGAAAGCAAAAAGTCGATGAAGCTCCGGCTGACGAGGAGTTAGGTTTTCAGGATCCCAAAAAGGTCCTGAAGGCCGTTTACACCTCCATCGACGATGATTCTGACGTCTCTGAGAACGAGCGTCAGAAGACCATGAACACCATTTTTGGTGGATCATGGGACATCACCTCCTGTCGCGTCATCAAGACTATGCGTCGGGATATGGCTGCTGTAGCTCCTACAGTCAGGCCGGAACCTCATCGGAAGTGGATGGACACAACCATCACTTTTGATGCTTCGGACTGCCCTCGGAGCATGGTTGGAGTAGGTCAGTTACCTTTGATGGTATCTCCTACCATCAACAACATCCAGCTCCACCACGTCATGGTAGACGGAGGTTCGGGGCTTAACCTCATAAGCTTCGAAGCTTTTACTAAGCTTCAACTCCGACCTTTGGATCTCCACCCCTCTCGACCTTTCTCCAGAGTAGGTCCGGGGGCCATTACCCCACTCGGAGCTATTACTCTCCTCGTTACCTTCGGGACACGGGAGAGGTACCACACCGAGAAGTTGGTCTTCGACGTCGCTCAGATCAAATTACCCTTCAATGCCATCTTGGGTAGGCCTGCCCTGTACAAATTCATGGTAGCTGCTCATTATGGTTATCTGGTGTTGAAGATTCCAACGCCAGTAGGCGTTCTCCGGATCCGCGGAGATCGTACTGTTGGAGTAACTGCTCTGGAAGAACTCCATGCACTCACCACGGTGCAAGAGGAGGACTCCAGGCAAGAGCAAGCTCCAAAACCCCCGAGCATTCGTCAACGAGGCTCGACTTCTGCACCTCGTGTGCAGCCAAGCAGCGACACCGACATTCCCGTCAAAGTCGTCCAAATTGGTTCCGATGCCGCTCAAACCACCCGTATATCGGGGGGATTGAACGACAAATAGGAACTCGCGCTCATCACTTTCCTCTGGGCTAACGTCGACGTGTTTGCTTGGCAACCGTCACAAATGCTTGGGATCCCCAGGGAAGTGATTGAGCACAATCTAAAGATCTACCCCGACGCCCGGCCTGTGCATCAGAAGCCTCGGAAGCAATCCGTAGAGCAACAGAACTTCATCCGACAAGAAGTAAAGAAGTTACTCGAAGCCGGATTCATCCGAGAAGTCTTCCATCCAAAATGGCTGGCAAACCCAGTCGTGGTGCCCAAGGCCGGCGGGAAGCTTCAGATGTGCATCGACTACACCACACTAAATAACGCATGTCCAAAAGATCCATTCCCACTACCTAGAATAGATCAGATAGTGGATTCCACCTCCGGGTGTGAATTATTGTGTTTCCTAGACGCATATTTCGGGTATCATCAAATCAGGATGTCTAGGGAAGATGAAGAGCATACCTCATTCATCACAGTAGATGGATTGTACTGTTATACAGCCATGCCCTTTGGTCTCAAGAATGCAGCTTCAACTTTTGTACGAGCTATGTACAAAACTTTTGAAGAACTCATTAGAGACATAGTGGAAGTGTACGTCGATGACATCGTGGTCAAGGTCAGGGACAAGGAGTCACTCCTTGACACCTTGCAGGCTTTCTTCGACAAGCTGCGGGCCACCCACACAAAGCTAAACCCAGACAAGTGTGTCTTTGGGGTTAGCTCCGGAAAACTTCTCAGTTTCCTGGTAAGTCACCGGAGCATAGAAGCTAATCCGGCAAAGATTAAGGCCATTGAAGACATGCGTCCACCAACCCGCATCAAAGACGTCCAAAAGTTGACTGGATGTCTAGCAGCCCTCAGCCGGTTCATTTCAAGACTGGGGGAACGGGCACTCCCCTTCTTCAAGTTATTGAGGAAGTCCGGACCATTCCAATGGTCCGAAGAAGCAGAGAAGGCATTCCAGGAGCTGAAACAGTTCCTCACCACCCTACCAATTCTGGTAGCTCCGAGCCCTGGTGAGCCTTTGTTGCTTTACATTTCAGCAACTGACGAAGTCGTCAGTATGGTTCTGGTTGCAGAGAGACCAGAGCTACCTCATACTCAGGAATCCAGACCCCTTCGGGAGGGTCCGGAGGTACCTGAAAGTGAGTTTGGGTCCCAGCTCCCAGACCTGAATCCACAAGAAGTCACTTCAGGAGACCCAGACCCCTCCGGGAGGGTTCAGGTCGCTTCTGAAAAAGCCCCGGGTTCCTCCAGCCAGGACCCGGAGGTCCCCGAAGAAAATCCGGATTCCTCCGGGAGGATCCGAGTCAGTGAAGAGGAAGCTCCGGACCCCTCCGGGAGGGTCCGGACCATTCAGCGCCCAGTGTACTTCATTAGTGAAGTACTACATGATGCCAAGACTCGATAAATAGAGGTGCATAAGCTGCTCTATGCAGTTCTTATTGCCTCCAGGAAGCTTTGCCATTACTTCCAAGATCACAAAGTCTCAGTGGTGACCTCTTTCCCACTTAGAGCAATCTTGCATAATCCCAATTCAACAGGGAATATTGCAAAGTGGGCAGCCGAATTGGCTGAATTTGATCTTGAATTTATTTCAGGGCAAGCAGTCAAGAGTCAAGCATTGGCAGATTTTGTGGCAGAATGGACTCCCTCTCCACCAAACCCTGGGGGCCCCAGTGAGCAGAAGACGGATCATCAAGCTCCAGCCTTCACCGAGCCTCACTGGACCCTCTACTTCGACGGCTCCATGCAGAAGCAGGGGGCCGGAGCTGGAATCCTTCTCCTTGCACTGACCGGGGAGAAGGTGAAATACATGGTACACCTTGACTTCAAGGTGACCAACAACATGGTAGAGTACGAAGCGCTCACCTACGGACTAAAGGTGGCACTGTCATATGGTGTCAAGCAACTGCTGGTCAAGGAATATTCGTAGCTCATCATTAAGCAGGTGAAGGGTGAATGTTCCTACAATAATCTCCAGCTAGCTGCTTACCTCCTTGAGGTCCAGAGGCTTCAGAAGGACTTCGAAGTCCTAGATCTCCACCATGTTCAGCGTGCCCATAATGCTGAAGCTGACGAACTCCTGACGAAAGCGTCAACCGGAGCTCCGGCTCCTGACGGAATTTTTGTCCGAAGGTTGTCAAAGCCAACAGCTCAGCCTGCCGAACTGAGCGAAGGGGGCGAGATCAGCATCCCGAAGCTGACGGTCCCGATGGCCCTGTTACCATGGCAGCCATCAAGGGTCGTAGGTGCTGCCGGGAGCTCCGAGCAACCCAGCACACAAGACTCAAAAGCTCAAGCTAGTTCCGATGCATGGATCTCGGAGATCCGGAGCTACTTGAAAGACATTATCCTTCCTGACGATGATGTATCCGCTGACCGGGTAGTCAGATTGGCTAAAAGATACACGCTGGTAGAAGGGGATATCTACCGGCATGGTGCCAATGGCATCCTAATGCGGTGCATCACAAGGGAAGAAGGCTGCAAACTCCTCGCAGAAATCCATGGAGGCGAGTGTGGGAACCACGTGTCTTCCCGCACGCTGGTTGGTAAAGCCTTTCAGCATGGTTTCTACTGGCCTACAGCACTCCAGGATGCAACTGAGCTGGTGAAGAAATGTGAAGCATGTCAATTCCATGCAAAGCAAATTCACACACCAGCTCAGCCCCTACAAATGATACCTCCTACATGGCCCTTTGCTGTGTGGGGGATGGACATCTTGGGACCTTTCCCAAGAGCCGTCAGAGGTTACAAGTTCCTGTACGTCGCCATTGATAAGTTTACCAAGTGGTCGGAAGCAACTCCAGTTGTGACAATCAACAAGCAATCTGCTATCAACTTTTTGCAGTCCATTGTATGCAGATATGGAGTCCCAAACAAAATAATCACTGATAATGGGACCCAATTCACAAGCTCTGCATTCCAAGGATATTGCGAAGACCTCGGCATACAAGTTTGCTACGCCTCCGTAGCTCACCCAGCAAGTAATGGCCAAGCCGAGAGAGCAAAGGCTGAAATCCTTAAAGGACTCAAGACGCACACATATGAGCGCTTAAAAAAACATGGAGCCAACTGGATTGAAGAGCTTCCGCCCACTTTATGGGCCAACAAGACATCTCCAAACCGGTCAACTGGAGAGACACCCTTCTTTCTGGTGTATGGAGCTGAAGCAATCCTTCCTCCGGAAATCACCTTGGGTTCACTCCGGGTCCGGACCTTCGACGAAGCCGCGCAGGACCAGCTCCAGCGTGAAGACCTAGACCTCCTTGAGGAGGGAAGGTGCCAAGCAGCTGTTCGGAATGCCCGATATCGCCAAGCCCTACGGCGTTATCATCAGCGGCATGTACACAACCGACAGCTCGAGGAAGGCGATCTGGTGCTACAGAGAATACAATCCAGAGAAGGGTTAAACAAACTCTCCCCCGGCTGGGAGGGACCCTTCCGAGTGATTAAAGTATCCCGACCCGGAAGCGTTCGCTTGGCTACCGAGGATGGGACACCTCTCCCGAATCCTTGGAACATTGAGCACCTCCGTAAGTTCTACACTTAATACCACGGAGGTGAGTCTTGAGTAACTTGAGATGTATGTTATAGAGTCATTGTACAGAGTCGGGTAGTTCCTCCGGGAGAGCAGCCGGACCTTTCCCAAAAGGTCCGCAAAGTTCATGCAACACTTGTCACAGTCTCAGGACTAAAAGTGTGGCTAGCTACCCTGGGTCAAACGAGAAATGAAACACGCTGCCTGGTTCCGTTCCCTAAGAGTGTACTTGTTTCTCCTGTACCCCAGACCTATAATAAAAGACATCTTCATGTGAAACTCCACGTGCATTTATTTTGTACAGGCTCAACATTTTTTATTTTTCCTTTTCTTGTCTATAACAAAGACGTGCAATTCTTAAGAAATTTTAGTTCGACCGGTTTATATACGATACGAGTTGTATTGTCAATTCTTTTGGATTCATATATTGTTCCTGGCCAACTTGCCTGAAAGCCGCCAAGCCAACTAGGACTGGAGTGTGCTATCGACTTAGCCTGGTCAAGCACCCTAAGTACGCCACTCTACCTACACCCCGTCAGGTCGAAGTAAGGCGAGTCCAAATACAATTGAATCCGGAAGAAAAGGCAACGTATTCGATTGTGTCTAGAATCGTGTTTGACCTAAAACTTTCTTAAGAATCGTAAGCCGCGACGAAGTTATAGGCAAGAAATTAATTTTACTATTTTTCTTGACTTCAGTGTGCAGGAAAAATAAAATACATGTTGATGGAGAAAAGCCGGAGCTAACAAAGCTCCGACTCCCCTAGGTGGCTTGTAATCGATGTTACGCATTGAAAATGAGCATCACCGGAGTAATCAAGCTCCGGTAAAGCTAGGGGGACCAGCCGTAGACGCTGAATAAAAGATGGTGAGAAGACCCCGCAAATGGAGTCTGCTGCCAACAAACTAAGTGTTGGCAAAGGTCACTGCCAGAGCTACTAAGCTCCGACACACCGGAGGACTAACTGTCGATGCTCTATGCGTTGATAGGGACTATTACCGGAGCTACTAAGCTCCGACGGTAATCAGTTTGACCTCAGGGGGCCTTCACCATCAAAGACTTCGGACCTACACTCTACAAGTTCGAAGAAAATGAGTCTTCAACAAAACAGAATATCCTCTTGGTAAATGTTCACAATCAAATTGTGTACATCTACCAGAGGGCCAAGTAAAGACAAAAGTGTTGAAGACAAAAAGTGAAATTCACAAAAATTTGGGGATTTCATTCATCTAGAGACAAGGGATTACAAAATTGAGGAAGAAGAAGAGAGGATACAAGTGGGAACTACGGAGATGGTCCTAGACCCTATGGAAGAATTGAGCGACATTCTGGGCAACCTCCGACACGTTGGCTCGGGCAGCTTCCCCTTCTCCTTCGACGGGAGCTTCAAGCACCGGGTCCAGAGGAAATTGGGAGTTCCGGCTGGTGTAGCACGTCAGCACGTACTCTGCGACGTTCTTCGCCAGGGATTGCCCCTCAACCTCCAATTGGTCCGCGATGACATCGCCCACCTTGGAGAGCTTGCTACCTGCCGAGCTCAATGCCTGCAACGCTAGGTTCGGCTCCGACTCCGGATCATCCGGGCGCACGGGACTGAAGCCCATTGGTGTCAGCGCGTCGTTGGCCTTGCCCAGGAACTCCCAAATTTGTAGGGAGTCCACAGTCCTCAAGCCTTTCAATTCCTCCAATGATCTTCTGGCCGCCACCAGTTCGGAATTATCACGGGCGAGGTGCTCAAGTTCTTTGGCGTTTTGCTGAATCTTCTCAGCAACCCACTTCTCGAGTTTTCCGAGCTCCTCCTCCCGGAGGTGGATCTTGTTCTGGCGGTCGACCAGGTCTTTCTCTCTACCCCTCACTTTCTTCTCCCTAGCGGTAAGGGCACACTCTTGCTCGTAGAGTTCCTGCCCTCGCACCCAGGCCTTCTCCTCCTCCTCTATGCAGCGCTCTTCCAATTTCTTGGCGCGCTCCTCAAGGCCCTTGTTAGCCAGAGCCACATTCTTGGAGAGCTCCTCCTCCCTCCTCAGGACGTCATCCCGCAGCTCTAGGAGTTTCTGCTCTTCATCTTCGAGCCATTTCTCCCTCTCTTCAAGTGCCTCTCGGTGCTTGATGAGTGTAGTGTTAATGGACTCAAGCCTTTCGTGGCGTTCATCGGCCGCACTATTGGCTGCTTTGGCCTAATCGTAGATCTCCCAAGATTGAGCGTCGAGGGCGCGAGTAATACTCTCCCTGTCATCCAATAATTTACCCCAATACTCCAGGCGGACTTTCTCCCGTTTGATCCACTCTTTGTCATCCGCTAGCCTTGACTGCGCCAGCTTGGTCTCAAAGTAGAGCCAATTACGCCACCTCCTAAGGGTTTGGCGCTCCTCTTCAAGAGCCTTGCTATCGTGGAAGAAGGCCAGTTGAACTTGACGCAGACTGGAACATGCGTTGTCAATGGACAGTGACAACGGGATAGGTTTCGGACCTGCTGGGGTCTCCTCCGCTGGTTCCAGCGGGTTTTCAGATACAAAAATTTGGTCCTACTTCACAAGAGTGGTCCCCTGTGTCTCCATGGTGCTAGGGCCGTCCTCCGGGATGGCCTCAGTCGCCATCGAGGAGGGCCCCGCCGCCAGGTCTTCGTTCACCCCCTCAGGCAGGGGGCCATCGACTTCGCTTGGGCACTCCGGCTCGGCCACAGGTACCTCCGACGTCGTCACTTTCGGAGCAGGAGCCGCTGCTGGCTCCGGTCTAGGCACCTCTTCTGATGGGGGCTCGGGCTCTGACACCTCTCCAACAACCGGCTCGGGAGCCAGAAGATCTTCAACATCGACCGGCTCAATGACCGGTACTTCGGAGGTAGCCGGCCCAACTGCCGGAACTTCCTCAGCTTCCGGCGCGCACGCCAGGGCTTCAATCACCTCCGGCTCAACCGCCGGGGCTTCGACAATTTCCGGCTCAAAGGCCGGAATTACTGCTTCCTCCGGCTCAACATCCGGAACTTCCATCATTTCAGAACCAGGACCCGGAGCTTCAGCTTCCGGGACAGGTGCCGCTGGCGCATCTTCTCTCCTGTGGTCTGGCGCTACCACGGGAGTCTCTAGGGATGAGTCGAGGTCCATGACCACGACAGCCGGCGCCGGAGCTGTCGCAGCTTCAGCCACCACTTGGGGCGGCACCGGGACAGGAGCAGAAGCTTCCACCATCACGGCTTCAGCCGCTGTGGCTGAGGGTGGAGCCTCACTCCCCTTCTTGGGGACGCTGCAGATGTTGAACGAAGAAACTTAAAAAATAGTTACTACAATTAAAACAACTATCCAAGGTAAAGATTAAAAATTACCTTGGGAGGCTTCCGCACCAGCTTGCGTGGAACCTTTTTACCGGGCGTTCTGGGCTGGTCATAGCCGGCGTGGAAGCTCCGGAAGGCCCCCCGGAACTCGTCGCGGCCACGGGTGTTTCCCGAGTCGAGGCCCCCCTCGATCGGGAAGAACCCCCGGACCTCGAGGCCTCCCCCGGCCCAGGTACTGGAGTCGCATGACCGGAGCTAACACCCTGGGAGGACCCCACTGCGGGAACAGTCGCGCTCCGGGAGGACCCCACTATGGGAACAGTCACGCTCCGGGAGGACCCCACTACGGGAACAGTCGCCGCAGTTGTAGAAGACCTTCCCCTGTGGGGAGGAGCCGGCGCAGAAGTAGCAGGCCTGACGGACCTTCCGTCGGCGTACTGCAACTTCCTCTTCCGGCTCACAGGTTCATCCGCCAGCTCCTTGCCCTTGCTGACGACCTCTTCCCTCGGCTTTGGAGCAGGGTCGGAGCCATCCTCGGGCATTCCGGGGATCACTACCCTCGTGGTTGGTCTTCTCTCGACGACACCAAGGTCGTCAAGCACGGGCATCTTCCGCCGGAGCTCCCTGCTGAACTCCACTTCCACGTTCAGAGGAAGAAAAGCTGATGGCAGAGTCAACTCGTCACTATCGACGTTGATACCGTGCTGGAACTTCTTGAGGTGAAACTCCAAGGTTTTCCCCACCATGTTGGACTTCATCCGGTCTCGACCCGGTTGTCGTCCATCACGCTGTTGAGGGCCCATGCGAGTTTCTCTCTCCTCTTCAATGGCGCCCACCTGTTGACCAAGAAGTTGCAAAACACCGCCTGAGGAGTCAATCCTCCCTCCACGCATTGGCGGATCCTGGTCAAAGCAGGGTTGAAGGCTTCCACCAGCACCGGAGCTTTACTCCAGATTGTTGTGTCGATGCTGGGAAGGCCTTCGGGCAGCTCCAGCCTCTCGTGCTCCTCCACCCGGACGACTATCCAGTCCTTCTTCCAGTCATCCCACTTCCCAGAGGGAAATGACCGGAGGTACTTGAATGGGCACTTCTTGCGCTTCACGAAGTAGTAGAATCCAAGGTACTCATTGCTCCTGCCGGTAGTATGGACGGTGAAGAAGGTCCAGAAGAGTTCAATGCAGGGGGGGATGCCCACCCACATCTCACAGAAGTGGACGAAAATGAACACAAGAAGAATGGAGTGGGGGCCGAGATGATACAATTGCAGACCATAGAAGTATAGCAGCATCAAGAAAAAGGAAGAAAAAGATGGGATCAACCCCACCATGGCGTACGAGGAGAAGTACACCATTTCGCCGGCGTGCTCCTTCTCAAATGGGAGCTCTCCACCGGCGCGGACCGATCGGTTGAAGAAGTCCGAGGACCATCCCATGAGGGCCCGGACCTTCTTCAGGTCGCCGTCGGTCTTCAAGCGACTCTCGCGGAGACCCAACTCCATCGCGGCACGGCTAGGCAAGAGAAGAAAAGCGAAGCACAAGTTGGGAGTTTGAGCGCAAGATCAGACGGGAGGCATGAAGAACTCCCGATGGTGCGCACTTTCCTTCTTAAGTAAGACCTCGCAACGCTTGGATGGAAACCGCAAGGAAGTCGAAGATACCATTCAAAAATTCCACCCAGCCGATGACAAGGGGGCCCGGGACCACCCCAACGATCAAGTCGAGGTTCTTACCCAGGCGAACGGTTGTCATCATGAGGCGGGAAACCCGAAGGCGGCGGCCTGACAAGGCGCGCGGAACCGATACGGTTTTCGTATCGGGAACCGGCGACCTTCAATTGCGTGAGATCCGCACGCCAAAGATCTCATCTGCCGCAAACGGGATACGCCAAACGGCGAGGATTTAACTCCAAATCCTCGCCAACGGCACCTCCAAAGACCTTTGAAGACTCAGTTCAAAAGTCACGAGGATGGACCCACCTCCGGCGGAATGACTTCACCCCAGTGGTCTTCCCCGCAGGTAGGTCCAGGGGGCCACTATCGATACTCTAGAAACCGTACACCCCTTGAGGTTACAAAGATCTCAAAGGAAAGTCATCTACTTGATTTGAAGACCTTCGTAAGGCCCACATGTTAGATATAACCGGACCCGCTTCTCCAACATGGTTAATCCCAGGGTCGCCACGTGTACTATCAAACTGGAGCTACCGCCCACAAGGGGGAAGCTCCGGGCCATGTTCCGAAATGGCACCTCTGGACTTAACCCCAGACCGAGAGAAGCTCCGGACCTGACACGTGTCAGGTAGCTCCGGAGCTACCTGTTTCCCACAGTATGCTCCGTAGCTGCCACGTGTCAGCCTCTAACCTCTGAAAGACTCCACAATGGCTCTAGATCTTCAAAGGGGAATCAAGGACTTCAAGACCCGATTAAGTCTCATTAATACCATGTTAATGACACACGGTCGGATGACCTTAATTACCAGTAACAGTGCTGTCAAAGCCCATTACCCGGTCATTAAGGGCAATTAAACTTGTTGAATGAATATCAATACTAGTAACCGCCGGGGCCAAATGTCGGGCCAGGCTAAATTGTAACGGCCTGCCCTTTACTATAAAAGGACAGGCCGACGACAGGTTCAGGGGGGCTAGACACGCACCATAGACGCTCAACACAAGCTCATACAGCTAATACAACACCAACACACCCGTGGAGTAGGGTATTACGCTCAGGCGGCCCGAACCACGTAAACTCTTATGTCTCCTGCGTCATTTACTATTCACCTTCTTGAATCTCCGCGCGCCCACACCGAACATCAAACTCCTCTAACACTTTAGTAGTGTCGGGAGATCTGCCGGTTCCAAACCACCGACAGATCCTATCCCCTCGTCTACGGACATCCACTACTCCATCCTTGAGGCTCTTATCTATTAGGATGCCTACACCATTCCTAGTTCCAGTCGAGCCAAAACACCAATGCTTGAAACCAGTATTCTCAACCTCTCTCGCCTTTTGACCTGCCGATCTAGTCTCTTGTACACAAAGGATATTTACACGCCTCCTAATCACAATGTCCACTAACTCTCGTAGCTTTCCCGTCAAGGATCCTAAATTCCAACTACCCACCCGAAACCTAGTTTCCTCAGCTAGATTTCTTACCCTTCGCATCCGTCGAGGAAGATGTAAAGACCCTTGCTCACTTAACACTACATTCGGGCGATGATGTAGCGCACCACTGAGGTGGTGGCGATCCGGCCCTCGCTCATTTAACACCACATCCGGGTTCCGATATGGCGCGCCACTAAGGCGGTGGTGACCCGACCCTCGCTCACTTAACACCATACTCGGGTTCCGGCATGGCGCGTCGCTAAGAGGGTTATGCCCTAATGAATTTCCAATGGATTTCATTTCGATGAGAATGGTTAAGTTTAGTTGCTGCTCTCCAAGCCTATCACAACCCCTCCTCCTTTATCCGGGCTTGGTACCGGCTATGTCATTACAACATAGGCGGAGTTCTCACAAACTGCTCTACATTGTTGTTTTTTTGCCTTGCCGTCCATTTGTCCGCCGTGCAGTGGATCAAAGGAGAGCGGTGTCTTCTAGCCAACACCAGTGATCTGAATACCTGTGCCGACCATAAGGTTTCTAAGAAGTGCTCACGCACGACCGCTTGTAGCACTTCCTGCATCCTTTACATCTTTATCAAGTTCGTCTGTTTCGTCCCCTACTTCACAGCAGGACGATCTATGACTAATTCGACTTATTTTCCAACAACCCACACGTCGGTCCCTTCTTCCTCGCGCAACTGCCGCCTGATCCAACAGCAAGCGCGCGCCGCTCCACTCGGATTCTTCCATGCACGACCCCATGTCCACCCTAGCAACCGCAGCCACACACGCACACACCCCCACTCCAGGTATTTTGCCCAACAACCGTAGTTTCTCCCCCCTGCTCGCTCATTCTCTCTCACGGTGAGACTCGCCGCCTCCCTCGCGTTCTCGTTGATTCCGTCCTCTCCTGTTCAACTTAACCACTCCCGTGGCTTCGCTTCACCGCAGGGGGAACTCGCCAGCAAGGTTTCGTTGGGGATCTTCAACCCTTGGGGTGACAGCAGCGAAGCTCAACAACCGTCGCCGTCCACCACCTCGACCCGTCGTTTCTCGCCGTTCCAGTCAACGAAACCGCACGAGGTGAGGTTGTCGTGACTCTCTCCTTCGATTCCCGTCGAAAACACCGGGTTTAGCGCACTGCGTCACCAGTTTCGCCGAGCTCCGGCCGCTGGCCATAGAGCACTGTCGTGCTGCCTAGGGTGCCGCCGCCTTCTCTGGTGAGGGGATGTGGCCTCTCTTGAGCCGTTCAAATTAAATTCGGCAGCCCACATTTTGTTAAGACAGTTGCTATTATAGAACTCTTAATATGCGGCTTTGACAGAATAGCATTTACAAGAGCTTCTTTAAAATAGTACTTTTAACATTGACACATCGTTAAAATAGCATTATGTACTAATTTAACTCATTTTCTTTTCTTTTCCTATTTCCAGACCATATAAAATTACTGATTTGCCCTTCCTCCTAAACAGATCAATGAATTTATTTCCTTCAACTTACAGAGACTGTCATTTTTTTAAGCATCACTATTTCTGAAAGAGATTAGAAACTTGTGTATGTAAATAAAAAGGTAGAAGTCGAAGCCACACAATCTAGAGCTAGAGGATACATCTAGTGACTGCAGCTAGTCAAGCTGCCGCTGTCCCCTCGTCGGAAGGTTCAATCAAATAACGTTTTTGCACCGAGCTGTGACAATATGTTCTAGCTCTGGAAGCTCCATCACAACCCTTTTAAATCTCAGTGAAAATGGTCCCTCTGTAGACGAACTCTATGTCCAGTTTTCAGCAGCGCACATCATCGAAAATCACAATTAGCACATTCCATGAAAGATTGGATAGTTTCGTATCCAGGCCGAATGGTTAATCTGCCTCGCTTTGTATATGATCTTACCAAAGCTTAAAAACTGTCAATTAGATTTCTGGAAGCACGAATTCATTGATATGTTACATGTAAGGGCAAAATAGTCATTTTACGTGGCCTGAAAAGAGAAAAAAAAATGAAATGACTTAAATTAATACATAATGCTATTTTAACAGTATGTCAATCTTAAAAGTACTATTTTAAAGAAGCCCATATTGTAAGTGCTATTTTGTCGAAGCCTCATATTAAAAGTTTTATAATAGCAATTGTCTCCATTTTGTTAGGGCCCCTTCGCTGATCTAGTCTCATCCCTCCAGACCGAATTCAACGGTGCACATATAACGAAGCCCTGGTGGTGCACAGATTTGCACCCACACCCCCAGTTTTGATGGAAATTGAGTTCCTGATCTAGAATTTTCGCAGTCAGACCCCATAGTTGTTAAAAACCATGTAAAAACTCATGTTTGGACGCAGATTTTTACTAGAAGACCCTGGGGAATAATTAGTAAATGAATCAATATTTTAGTGCTGAACAAGTTACCTAGCCCTTGTGAAAAGTGAAAATTTGAGGAAAAATCCATTAAAATTTCCTGAATTGGCATTTTAACTTTAATTAAAAATCTGTAGCTTCATGTAGGCTAATGTACTTTGCTGAGTACACATTTTTATCGTGCTAATCATCATGTAGACTGTACATAAATAAATAATTAAATGTGACATGCCTCGCGAGCGCATTGGTTTTTGTGTGTGCTTACTGTTACTTTTGGTTGCCTCTGTACCATGTTCTTATTGTGTGCTCGTAATCGTTGCATGTGTGTCAGCGTATTTAGAACCCGCTCAAGAGCAGTACTACAACCTTCAAGACCAGGATTTTGAATCAACTGAGTAACTGAATCAAGGCAAGTGTCCCTGCTTACTTTCCGCCTACTTTAGCATATTAGTTAGTTTATGTGCATGCTAATAAATATAAATCCTATTAGATGTTTACTAGATTGTTCTGAATAATTCCTTGAAGCCTGGTTTGGATTTATGGTTGGGTTTTTATTTATGCTTAGCTATGCTTTAGTGCATGGGAGGGATGATTACACAGTATATTCATAGCAGTGACATACTCTGACGGTAAATGTTGTGGTGGTGTAGTATAGGAATCTAACAGGCTGGCTGGTTGTGTTGGTGCTTCGTGTATGAGACTCGGGATAGTGTATGTGCATATGTACATTCTAAGGACCGGTTCATGAAGCATGTAACCCGACTCAACAGTGCCATCACAAGGTTGAGATGGGGCGGCTTGGCCAATTAGTTAGATGTGTTCTAGTGTAGCATGGATCATTGGAGGGTGCAGAGAGTGGGGGTTTGGTAACCACTTTGGGAACCGCAAGGCTCAAGAGGGGGCTGTTGATTGGTATCATGCAGTGAAACCTCATAGGACTTCGACTCTTTGTAAAGGCCTCATAGTGAACTCCTGACTACACACCATAGGAAGTGTGAAAATGACAGGACGAAGTTTCTCTAGTCGCCGACGGGCGATGAAATTGTTAGAGATGTAGGGGTATATTTGTATTTTCCCTTTTGTATAAGAGTCTTTCTACATATTTATTATCCCTATACATCAACTTATAGAGGTCTCTGGTCTCCTCAATAATACAAGCGCTATTCATAACATGATAACAGAGCTAGATAAAGCGTAGACTGTTTTTTCTACCCTAGCCATCACTATCGGCTTATCTCGCTGATTCTTGCGCTAGTCTCCGGCAGACCCGATCTTCATATTAGATCGGTGCTCCTCAATCCTATTCGATCTCAGTCAGCGGAATCGAGTCACCACCTGCTTTGGATCCGACGTCGAAGTACGTTTTGTGCTGTGGATGGTCGGGACAGGCTAAGGGGCATCGGCATCTCGAGTGTTTGGTGGCCGACGGGTCGCCTTTCTCGCGAGTGGCTCTCCTCCCTAGTTTCCGTCTATAGCCACCTCGTCACTTTTTTTTCTGGCCCTGATACGCTGACCGCCGTTGCCCGATTCAAGTCTCGGGCAGCGAGTCGCTTCTCCGTATGGCTTTGGTTGCTCTGTGCTCGGTCTCCTAGTCAACATATGTAAGAGGCTATGGTCAATCGGGATCGATCGGAAAGAAAGCTCCCGTAGAGATTGGAACCTTCCCGTCACCTCTGTGCTGGTTGACATCTTTGTAAAAAAAAAGAAAAAAAAATTGCAGCTCGTGCTGCTTTGTCTCCTACGCTCTCGTCGTTGCCCGTCGCTGCTTATTTTGCTCTCTCGCCGTTGCCAATGGTCCGATCAGGATGACTTCTTCGATTGGGGTTCTAGTCTCGCGTTGTCCGATGCTTTTCAATGGCACCAACTATCACGACTAGGTTCCCCGCATGAGTCTACATATGCTTGGTCTGCGTCTTTAGGAGTTTCTCATGGGTGATCTCAAATGTTCGCCCTGTCCTACTGCTTCTTCATAGCCTATCATTCGAGATAAGGCTACTTATGATGAGAAACATAAGTTATTTTAAGATTATGAGACACTTTTGGTTTCCTGTGAGTCTCAGTTCAGTGTGTACAGAACATGATTCGATGAGGATGGTCGTGGAGGTGCTAGTCTTGCTGCTAGTATGGAAGATCGTCTGTCTGCAGATATATTGGAGTTTGAGCATGCACATCAGATGTGGCCTTTTCTACGTGACCGCTATGAGCCTACTGGTGAGTCTACCTATCTTGCTGCTATTCGTCAGGAGTAGTGTCGGTACCCTGCATACCGGGCATCCAACAAGACCGCAAAAAATGCTAAGGAGTTCCACCCGTCCGAGTTGAAGAGCTCCAAAGGCTACACGTGTTACACAGCACTGGACCTGCCTCCCTCGTTTGGGCAGCTCTGACATCACCACGTGTAACACAAGACCGGATCTAACTCCCTTCATAGGGAAGCTCCGGTCTTGCCACGTGTCCAGTGACCCAGACCTAACCCCCAGTAGAGGAAAGCTCCAGTGCTGCCACATGTATATATAGTGGCTCCGGACCTGCCTCCCCGCGATGGGAAGCTCCGGAGCTGCCACGTGTCGAGCTACCGGACCTAGGACAATAGGGAGACTGACGGATCTCCAACGGCTCAGAGATTCAAGGGACAGTAAAAGCTACAATTCCAAGGCCTGATTGCATGTCATTAATGTCATATTAATGACACACAATCAGAGAACCCTTAACAACGGTAACGCCGCCATTAAGGCGCATTATCATGCTGTTCATTGCGCTTAATATTCACAGATCGTGTGTTAGGCAATTAACTACCGCCAGGGCCACATGTCGGACCAGGCTGACAATGTAATAGCCAGCCCTTGGACTATAAAAGGGCTGTGTTGCACGTTACAAAGGACGAGGAAGCTCACACGCACACAAGTGTCATACACTTATACATACAACAACATATCCCGTAGAGTAGGATATTACGCTCAGACGACCCGAACCACGTAAAACTCCCCGTGTCACTATCTTGTTCGTAATCTCACGCGCACCCCAATCAATCAAGAACCTCCGCGGTCTACGATCTAGTAGTACCGGGGGAAGTGTCGATCGCTCACTTCGACATTTGGCGCGCCAGATAGGAGGCCTTGAGATTTTAAGATGGTGAATTCCGCTGCAGGATCGTCCAACGGCAACGCTGAGCAACCTGCTGGAGAGAATCCCTCCAACGTGCAACAACTAGCAGGTGCTGCTGTCCCGGCGAGCATCGTACCACTACCACCACCACCTGCTCTGGCTAACAATGCTGGATAGTAGGATGGGATCTTGGATTCGTTCACGCATCGACGCACAACAACCCTAAGAACGCGCTAATTATTGCGCGTACACTTCTCCAATGTCCACCGCCACTAGGAGCACCTCAGGGTGTGATGGAGCAGCGGTGTGCTGATGTGGAACATCTGATTGTAGCCGCAGCCGATGGCCTCAACAACCAAGGTCCTCCCCCTTTAGGGCAGGCACCTTCTCAGCGCCGGATCTTGTCTGGAAGACTTGGTCCGCAAGATTCATAGCACCTAAGACGTGTTGTGTCTCAGCAGGTGATGTCGTTGCCCTCCGGAAGCATCGCACTCACACCGCGTCGAGACTCTCGATGCATGATCTGCGGTTGGACTGCGACCGCTGCTACAGACAGCAGGATGACCGCGTCCACATCGAGCGTGCTCGCAAAAGGTGGGAGGCTCGGGAAAACCCTACTCCCTTGGGAGTAGGGGGTGGCTGTTCAACCCTGGCCATGCATCTACACATGGTCCGATGGCCGCGGAAGTTCTATCCTCATCTGTTGGAGAAGTACGACGGGATTGTCAACCCCGTCGAGTTTCTCCAAATCTATTCCACCGCTATTCTAGCGGCGGGAGGCAATGAGTCCATGATGGCCAATTACTTTCCCGTGGCTCTGACTGGGACATCTAGGTCCTGGTTCATGAGTATTCCGGCTGAATCCATCAACAGTTGGGCGGAGCTATGCAACCAGTTCATCGCCAACTTCGGGAGTTCCTACAGCCGACCTGGCACATAACTGGATCTTTTTGCTGTACATCAAAAGTCGGGAGAATCGTTGGGATCCTTCATCCAGCGATTTTCTCAGGTATGAAACACCATCCTTTCCATCTCCAATGCTTCTATCATCGTGGCATTCAGACAGGGTGTCAAAGACAAGAAGATGCTGGAGAAGGTGGTGACAAAAGAAGTCACCAGCATCACGGAGCTCTTCAGCGTGGATGATAAATGTGCATGGGCTATAGAGGGCCGGGAAATGTATTCCATGCTAGCTTCGGAGGCTAACAAAAAGTCCTCTAAAGCTAAAGCCACTACCTCCGGTAGTGGAAAGAAGAAGAAACAGTCCAACGACAAGAAGAAGCTGTCGGCCAGCACACCTACTGTTGCGACAGCTGCAGCTCTGTGTGGCCGAGGGCCATGCCCCGAAAAGCGACCTCAACCTTCGTCAGAAGATGGTGGCAGTCCAAAGATGTGGTGTCCAATCCACAAAACAGAAAAACACAATCTGTAAGATATGTCGGGAGGTCCAAAACCTTGTCGAGCGCTACAACAAGCGCCCGGAAGAAGCCCCTTTCTGCCAGTGGGAAGGAAAACAAAAAATTGATGAAGCTCCGACTGATATGGAGCTAGGCTTCCTGGACACCAAGAAGGTCCTGAAGGCTGTGTATAACACAGTCAACGATGATTCTGACGTCTCCGACAACGAGCGTCGGAAGAGTCTCAACACCATATATGGAGGGTCCTGGGATATTACTTCTCGCCACATCCTCAAGACTATGCGGCGACAGATGGCTGCCACAGCTCCTACCGCCAAGGCAGAACCACATTGGAAGTAGATGGACACTCCCATCACTTTCGATGCTACACACTGCCCTAGGAACATGATCGGAGCTGTCCAACTGCCATTGATGGTGTCTGCAACCATCAACAACATTCCGCTCTACCATGTCTTGGTAGATGGAGGGGCGACACTCAACCTCTTGGGCTATGAAGCGTTCATGAAGATCCAGCTCTGACTCTCGGACCTTCGCTCCTCACGTCCATTCTTCGGGGTAGGTCTGGGGGCCATCAGCCCTCTTGGATCCATTACACTCCTAGTGACCTTCGGGACTCAGGATAACTACAGGACCGAGAAGCCAAGCGGTGACACCTTCGGGTGTTCTCTAGATCCGCGGATATCGCACTGCGGGAGTCACCGCGCTGGAAGAACTTCATGTGCTTGCAACAGTGCAGGAGGGAGTATCTCGCAAAGAGCTAGCTGCTCAACCTTCGAGCACTAGTCTCCGAGGCTCAACCTCTGCACCACGCGTGCAGCCAAGCGGTGACACTAACATTCCTGTCAAAGTCATCCAAAATGGTTCCGATGCTGCACAGACTATCTGTGTATCGGGAGGTCTGGACAAAAAATAGGAACTCGCGCTCATCACTTTCCTCTAGGCTAATGTTGACATGTTTGCCTGACAACCGTCACAAATGCCTGGGATCTCTAGGGAGGTGATTGAGCACAACCTGAAGATTTATCCCGACGCACGGCCAGTACACCAGAAGCCTCGAAAGCAATCAGTCGAGCGGCAGAATTTCATCCGACAAGAAATCAAGAAGCTGCTCAAAGCTGGATTCATCGAGGAGGTTCATCATCCAAGATGCCTGGCAAACCCAGTCTTTGTACCCAAGGCCGACGGGAAGCTTCGGATGTGTATCGACTACACCACCTTGAATAAGGCATATCCAAAAGATCCATTGCCACTACTTGGAATAGATCAGTTAGTGGACTCCACCTCCGAGTGTGAGCTATTGTGTTTCCTAGATGCATATTCTGGTTACCATCACATCCAAATGTCTAGGGAAGATGAAGAGCATACTGCCTTCATAACAGTATATGGATTATATTGTTATATTGTCATGCCTTTCGGTCTAAAAAACGCTGCTTCAACTTTTGTGCAAACTATGCACAAATCATTTGGAGAGCTCATCAGGAACTTGGTGGAAGTTTATGTCGATGACATCATTGTTAAGGTCAAGAACAAGAAGTCACTCCTTGACAACCTACAAGTCGTCTTCGACAAGTTGTGCGTGACACGCACCAAGCTGAACCTGGACAAATGTGTTTTCGGGGTTAGCTCCGGGAAGCTCCTCAAATTCTTGGAGACTCACCCAAGAATTGAGGCAAACCCGGTGAAGATCAAGGTCATTGAAGACATGTGGACCCAAGCCCGCATCAAGGATGTCCAGAAGCTGACTGGATGTCTGGCCGTGCTCAGCCAGTTCATCTCAAGACTGGCGTAGCGAGCACTTCCATTCTTCAAGTTATTGAGGAAGGTCGGGCCATTCCATTGGTCCGAAGAAGCAGAAAAGGCGTTCCAAGAGCTCAAGCAGCTCCTCACCACACTACCAATTCTGGTAGCTCTAAACCCTTGTGACCCTCTACTGTTTTACATTTCTACAACTATAGAGGTTGTCAGCATGGTCCTGATCGCGAAAAGACCAGAGCCATCTCTAGTTGAGGAGCCTGGACCCTTCCGGGAGTGCCTGGAGCAACCTGAAGGCGACTGGGTCCCAGCCCCGAGGCACGGATCTTCAAGGCGAAATGCTAGAGGATCAACCTCTCTCATCTGAGGGAGTTCACATGGCTGATCAAGAAGATCCAGACCCCTCCAAGAGGGTCCGGTTTGAACAAGAAGAAGTTTCGGACCCCTCTGCGAGGGTCCAAGAAGCTCAACCAGAAGGTCCCAATCGCTCTGGGAGGGTCCAAGTTGATGAAGAAGAATCTTCGGGCCCCTCCGGGAGGGTTCAAACCGTCCAGCGTCCAGTGTACTTCATCAGTGAAGTACTTCACAATGACAAGACTCGATACATTGAGGTGCATAAGCTGCTGTACGCAGTTCTTATCACCTCAAGGAAGCTTCATCATTATTTACGAGCTCCCAAGATATCAGTGGTAACTTCCTATCCACTACGTGCTATACTGCACAACCCCAACTCTACTGGGAACATCGCCAAGTGGGCAGCGGAGCTGGCAGAATTCAATCTCGAATTCCTGCCGCGACAAGCTATCAAGAGTCAAGCCTTGGCTGATTTCGTGGCGGAGTGGACACCTTCTCCATCAAATCCTGGGGGCCATATTGAACAAAAGCCGGAACCCTAGGTCCCAGTCTTCACTCAGCCTCACTGGACCCTCTACTTTAACGACTCTATGCAGAAGCAGAGGGCCAGAGCTGGAATACTTCTCCTCGCTCCGACCGGGGAAAAGGTCAAATACGTGGTGCACCTTGACTTCAAGGCAACCAACAACATGGCGGAGTATGAAGCTCTCATCTACAGGCTCAAGGTGGCGCTTTAATACGGCGTCAAGCAGATGCTGGTGAAGGGTGATTCGTAGCTCATTATCAAGCAAGTCAAAAGCGAATGCAGCTGTAACAACCCACAACTCGCTACTTACCTCCTTGAAGTCCAGAAGCTCCAGAAGGATTTTCACGTCCTGAATCTCAGCCATGCCCATTGTCTCAACAATGCTTAAGCAGATGAACTCTCGACAAAGGCTTCAACCGGAGCTCTGGCTCCTGACGGAGTTTTTGTCCAGAGATTGTCAAGACCAACCGCTCAGCCTACCGAACTGAGCAAAGGGGGCAAGATCAGCACCTCGAAGCTGGCGGTCCCAGTGGCCCTGTTACCATGGCGTCCACCAAGGGTTGTAGGTGCCGCATGAAGCTCCAAGCAACCCAACACGTAAGACTTAGAAGCTCAAGTTAGCTCTGATGCATGGATCTCGGAGATCCGGAGCTACCTGAAAGATAATGTCCTTCTCGAAGATGGTGCATCCGCTGATCGGATCGTCAGATTGGCTAAAAGATACACGTTGGTAGAAGGGGATCCCTACCGGCGCGGCGCCAATGGCGTCCTAATGCAGTGCATTGCAAGGGAAGAAGGCTGCGAGCACCTCGCGGAAATCCATGGAGGCGAGTGTGAAAACCACGCGTCTTCCCGCACGTTGGTCGGTAAAGCCTTCTGGCATGGCTTCTACTGGCCTACAACACTCTAAGATGCAGTTGAGCTGGAAAAAAAGTGTGAAGCGTGCCAGTTCCACGTGAAACAAATTCACAGTTCGACTCAGTCACTACAAATGATACCTCCTACATGGCCATTTGCTGTGTGGGGGATGGACATTTTGGGACCTTTCCCAAAAGCCGTCAGAAGTTACAAGTACCTGTACGTCAACATCGACAAGTTCACCAAGTGGCTGGAAGCTACTCCAGTTGTGACAATCAACAAGCAGTCAGCTATCAAGTTCTTGAAGTCCATAGTCTGCAAATTTGGAGTTCCGAACAGAGTCATCACTGACAACGGAACTCAATTCACAAGTGCAACATTCCAAGAATATTGCGAAGACCTCGGCATTCAAGTCAGCTACGCATTAGTAGCTCACACGGCAAGTAATGGCAAAACCAAGAGAGCAAATGTAGAAATATTTAAAGGACTCAATACGCGCACTTATGAGAACCTGAAGAAACACGAAGCCAACTGGACAGAGGAGCTTCCATTCGCATTGTGGGCGAGCAGGACAATGCCTAACCGATCAACTGGAGAGACTCCCTTCTTCCTGGTGCACGGAGCTGAAGTAATTCTTCCTCCGGAGATCACCATGGGGTCAATCCAGGTCCGGACCTTAGACGAAGCCACGCAGGACCTGCTCCGGCATGAAGACCTTGACCTCGTCGACGAGGGGAAGGTGCCAAGCAGCTGCTCGGAATGCACGTTATCGCCAGGCGCTCCGGCGCTATCATCAAAGACATGAGCTCAATCGATAGCTCGTGGAAGTCGATCTGGTGCTGCGGATGTAGGATCCAAGAGCACGTGAAAAGCTACCAGAGGGAGGGGGGTGAATGGTAGATTTAAAAATCTTACGCAGCGGAAAGAATTAAACCCCAACCCCTTCGGCAGAAAAACGACTTGTTAAAGAAATCGTGTGTGAGACTAATCTAAACATGTTTCACCGTGACAAAAGCGATAGATATCAGAGAGAATCAAGTCACAAAGACTACACAACAAGAATCACTCAAATACGTCGAGAAAAACTCAAGTTATGATCGAAAGATCAAACAAAGGTCAATCTGCCCTACCCGAGAAAAAACAGTTCTGGAACGCTCCAAAGAAACTCATATAGATCATAGACCACAAATCCAATGACCGTGAAATTTTCACAGATGATAGATAATCAAGTTGTGAAGACATCCCAAAAACAATCACGTCAATTGGATCTGTAAAACTCGAGTTATGATAAAACCACCAACGAAAGGTGGTGCTGTCCTGAAACTCAACAAGTAAAACTTGTCTGGAACAAGTCGGACAAACAAAGCACAAAAAGTTCCTTCAAACTACGAATTTTATTCAATAGAACACAAGAGGGACAGCCCCCAAGTCGTGCACCACGAGCTCTGGGCTCCCTTGCTTATATAACCAGCTCGAAAGCCAACTGAACTCAAATCAGGAACCTAATCCTACTCTGCTCATGAATCATAACTTTTCATAACTGCTTAGGATTCTTCAATACGCAGATAGAAGCAATCTTAAGACTTCAAAACACCTTAGGAATGTATTCCACATTCCTAAACAACTCAAATTCGCGACCCATACAGAATCCTATCATAACCAACTCAAATCTTTCCATATTTGAGTCAAACCTGACTCAGCCGCAGCCTGAGTCCATAACCTAGTCGGTTGGACCTTTCCGACCAACTCTTTACGTCCACATCTCTTCATCACGTCTCGGAACCATGTAGCCACGTCCATGCACTCCTTGCACACGTGCAAACATCTTCCAATGACGTCCATAATACCTTCACATGCATTGTTCTTGATTCAATCATGCTGCGCAACCTCCTAATCAGCTCAACAACAATTCCTCCTAAATCTGGTTGTTGGAACCTCATCTCCTCCCTGAGACTAGACCAATGGATCCCATCACCAGCTATGTCTTGAACTCAAGCAACACCTGCGCATGAATAAACAACCAATCCATACGAGCCCAAGTCCTTGACTTGACTCAAGTTAGTTCCGAACACAACACCTTACGTGAGAACGTCACATAAGCATGTTGCAAAAACACAGTAACACGATATCATCCATGTCAACCAAAAGCGCATCAAAGACTTAGCAAATGAATACTAAGCAATCTTTCCAGATATGTAAAGCAAGTACAAAACATTGCAAATGAAAAACAGAAGCATAGCGGTCAAGTTCCAGACCTTGCCAGAGCAACCCGGACCTTGAGCCGGAGCTAACAAAAGCTAGTAGAACCTAGCACCGGAGCTTACCAAAACTAGCACAACCAAGATCCCGCCGGAGTTTGCAAAACTAGTCTGAGCTTAGCAAAAACATGCCGGAGCTAAAGACAAAACTTCACCGGAGCTGACCAAAGCTAGTCGGACCTTGCTGAAGCTCGGAGCTAGAGTCGGACCATGATAAAAAGGTGTTTTGGTGATATTCAAAAAATTTTATCATCAAAGCCAAGTGTATTCACTACAAGCCAATGTATTCAGGACACATAGGTCTTACAGCGGAGAAATACTAACTCGTGAAGGGATGAACAAACTTTCCCCCCAGCTGGAAAGGTCCCTTCCGAGTGATCAAAGTATCTCGTTCAGGATGTGTTCACTTGGCAACTAAGGATGGGACTCCGCTTCCCAATCCTTGGAACATCGAGCACCTCCGTAAGTTTTATGTGTAGTTTCATGGAGGTGAGTCTATCATTACACATAATGTAAGTTATCGAGTCTATACACAGAGTCGGGTAGGTCCTCCTGAGAACATCCAGACACCTCCAGGAGGGTCCGGGTAGTTCAAGCAACATTTAACTCAGTACCTACACTGAAAGTGTGGCTTACCTACCCTGAGTTAGAACAAGATGAATAGCACAGTTGGTCTGGTTCCGTACCCTAAGTGTGTCCTTGTCTCCTATGTAATCTGAACCTATAATAAAAGACATTTTTGTGCAAATGCAGACTCCACGTGCATTAATTTGGTACATGCTCATTTTCTTTTATTATCCTTTTCCTTCTTGTCTATAACGAAGTTGAGCAATTCTTTTTGAGCTTTAGACCAAAGTTATTCATATGTTCTACAAGTGATATTGACAATTTTTTCAGATCTTAGCATTGCTAGATGGTCTACTCGCCTGAATGCCAAAGCTATTGTCAGGTCCGGAGCGTGCTATCGACTTAGCCTGGTAAAGCACCCTAAGTACGCCACTCTACCTACATTCCGACACGCCTCAGTAGGGCGGGTCCTAAAGGCATTCGGATCTGGAGAGATTGCATCAATGTACTTGTTATCATATTGAGTTCTTTTGGATCTAAAATTCAAATAAGAACAGTAAGCCGCAAAAGAGTTATAGGCGAGAGGACAGATTTATTGTTTTTCTTGTCTTTGATGTGGAGGAAAAATGAAAAATCATGACGATTGTGGAAGATGCCAGAGCTACTAAACTCCGACATCCCCCAAGGGGCCCACCATCGACTTTTCCAACGTTGAAAGTGGGCATCCTCAGAGCTAACAAGCTCCGACAACTCCCATGGGGGCCCGCCATTGCCGCGAAGAATAATTGACGATCCAAGCAAAGATGGTGAAGAAATCACCCTGAGGGGATTCACCGTCGGACCTATCAAGCTCTGACACCTCCCAGGGGGGCCCGCCATCAACGTCACAAAGTGTCCCTAGAGATGTCGGAAGTAAACGTTCTTGGTACAAATTCGAAGTGTTCAAGTCATCAAGACATTGTCAAAACCTTTTGGTACATGTTCGCAATCAAAATTGTGTACATCTACCAGGGGGCCAATACGATAAAGGAAAATGCATTGAAGACAAACACAAAATGGAATTCATTCATTCGAGAAGAGTGGATTTCATTCATATGAAGGACTTGATTACAGAATGAGGATTACAGTAAAAGGCAAAAAGGAAAATGTCCTATCTACTAGAGGTTCTACGTCATGTGGAATAACGAGGCAACCTTCTCGGCAGCTTCTTGGACGCTAGCCCTGGCGGCATCCGTCTCTTCGACAATGGGTCCTTCGAAGACAGGATCTAGAGAAAGTTCAGGGTCTCGACTCTTGTTACAAGCCAGAACATGTTCGACAACGTTCTTGGCCAAAGAGTTTCCCTCTGTCTCCAGTTTGTCGACAATGACGTCATCCATCGCGTTGAGTTTGCTGCCAGTAGAGCTAAGAGCCACCAGCGCCTGGTCCAGCTTCGACGCTGAGTTCTCCAGACGTACCAGACTGAATCCAAGTGGTACCAAAGCTCTATCGGCATGCCCCAAGAAGTCCCAGACCCGCTGGGACTCAGTCGCCCTCACACTCAGTTCCTCCAGTGATCGCCTAGCGGCCGCGAACTCCAAACTCTCCCGGGCGATGCGCTCGACCTCTTTGGCTTGTTGCTGAATGCTTTCAGCCACTTGCCTTTCGTGGTCAGTAAGCTCTGTCTCTCGGAGGTGGATGCGGTTCTGCCGTTCGGCCAGACCTTTCTCCCTGCCTCCCACCTTCCCCTCTCTGGTGGCAACATCAGCTTCTCTTTTGGAGAGCTCTTGCCCCAGCTTCCGGTGCTTCTTCTCCTCCCGCTTGCACCGCTAATCAAGTTTATTGGTGCGATCTGCCATGTTTTGCTCTCCCAGAGATAGTTTCTAGGTGAGCTCCCCCTCTCTTTTCAAAAAATCCTCCTGCATCTCCAGGAGCTTCTCTTCACTCCCATCGAGTTCCGCTCGGCGCTTTAGGAGAATCTCGTTCAACGTGTTGAGGCTGTCTTGAAATTCATCAGCAGCATCATTGCTCTTTATGGCATGCTTGAGAATTTCCTGAGACTTAACGTTGATGGCCCTGATGGAGGCCTCCCTCTCCTCCAGCAACTGGCCCCAATATTCCATTCGAGCCTTCCCCTTCTCGACCCACTCCTGTTGGTCGGCAAGCCTTGTCTGCGCTAGCTTGGTTTTGAAATGACGTCTGTTGCGCCAACATCTTAAGGTGTGGCGCTCTTCTTCGAGGACCTTTCTATCATGGTCGAAGGGGAGCTGGACTTGATGGAGACTGGAGCAAGTGTTTTCAATAGACAACGGCAAAGAAATAGGCATCGGACCTGTCGGGGTCTTCTCTGTCGGCTCCAAGGGATCTTCAAGCACAAAAATTGGGTCCCATGCCACAAGCATGATCCCCTGCAGTCCTGGACCACTACGGCCGCCACCTAGAAGCTCTTCTGCTTCTACAGATGCCGTGGAAGGTCCCTTTGGGGCTGATGTCGAATGTCCCTCTGCCGCATCTTCAACTATCGGCTCTGTAGGCGGAGGGCCCGCCGTTGACTCCTCTGGGTGCTCCAGCTTGGACATGGGAGCCTCCGAAGTGATCGCCTCCGGGGCGGACGTTGGAGCTTCGTCTAGAGCCCCCACCACCGCCAGCTCAGACGCCGTTACTTCGACTCATCTGGCTCAGGTGCCGGAGCTTCAATAATCTCCAACATAGAGATTGGAACTTCGGGCACCTCCGACTCAACCGCCAAGTCTTCAACAACTTCCAGCACAGGCGCCAGAGCTTCTGCCATCTCCATCTCCGGCATCGGAGCTTCAGTCGCCGGCACTACAGCTGCTGGTGCATCTTCATCAACTTCTCCCCTGTGGCCTGGAGCTACCACGGGAGTTTCTGGCGTCTCCTCCAGATCCAAGTCCACGACAGCTGGCGCCGGAGCTGCCGTATCTTCTGCCACCACTTGGGGAGGCACAGGGGTTGAAGCCGGAGCTTCCACACGCTCAGCCTCAGACGCTACAGCAGGTGCCAAAACCTCAGACTTCTTTCTTGACACCCAGGAAACAAAAGAGCAAGAAAATTAAAGATATGATAAAGACAAGATTAGCACATCAAGGTGAGATGACAATGCTTACCTGGGGATGCTACTGCCCCAGTCACCACATAATTTCCTCTTCTGAGTCACGGAGTCAGAGCCCACCAGATCTGGTGAGGCAAAAACCCTGGACCTCGGCCGTGAGCTACCTGCAACAACTGGAGTCTTCTCAGCCGGGACCTCCCACGGCCGAGAAGGACCTCCAGACCTTGAGTCCACGACTGGCGCTGGGACCGGAGTTGATCTACCAGATCTAGTGCCCCTAGAGGACACTAGCACCGAAGGAGGAGTGGCCGCCAAAGATCTGCTTCACCGGGGAGAAGGGGCTGTTGAAGTCGGAGCTGACATGATGGAGCTCCCATTGGGATGCCTCAACTTCCTCTTTTGGCTGGAAGATTCGGCCGGCTCCTTGCCCTTGCCCTTGCCCTTGACCTTGCCAGCGTCATCAACCTTTTGGCTTGGAGCGGTGTGCGCCACCCTCTCTGAAGCTCCGGGGATTGCAACATCGGATGTATGGCGCTTCTCAACCACGCCGAGGTCATCCAGTGCTGGCAATCTCCTCTGTAGCTCCCTGCTAAACTCTGGAACAATGCTCAGAGGCAGAAAGGCAACCGGTGGAGCCAAGGCGTCGTGGGAGATAACTCCATTTTGAAATTTCTTGAGATGGAGCTTCAAAGCTTCATCATCCAAGTTGGTATCCAAACCGACTTCAATTCGGTTATGATCCATCTCACTATTGAAAGCCCATGTGGGCCACTCCCTAGTCTTCAGCAGAGCCCACCTATTTACCAGGAAATTGCCGAAGACCATCTGAGGGGTCACTCCACCCTCCACGTATTCCTGGATCCTTGTCAGGATGGGCTTGTACGCTTCTGACAGCTCCAGAACTACGTTCCAAGCGTCGGTGTTGACATTGGGGAGGCCCTTGGGCACCTCCAACCTCTCGTGCTCCTCCACTATGATGATCACCCAGTCTTTCTTCCAGTCATCTCACTTGCCAGAGGGGAAGGTATTCAAGTACTTGAAAGGGTAATTCTTTCGCTTCATGAAGTAGTAGGAGCCAATCAACTCCGTCCCCTTTTCGGTGGTGTGGACCGTGAAGAAGGTCCGGAACAGCTCAATGCATGGAGGCACGCCCACCCACATCTCGCAGAAGTGGACGAAGCTCGCCACCAGCAAGAGAGAGTCTGGGCCGAGATGATAAAGCTGGAGGCCATAGAAATCCATCACTATCAAGAGAAAGCTAAAAAAGGGTGGGATCAGACCCACCATGGCATACGCTGAGAAGTACACCATCTCTCCGGTGCACTCCTTCTTGAAGGGGAGCTTGCCGAAGAGGATGCTCTTGTTGCAGGAGTCGCGGAACCACCACATGTAGGTCCAGACCCTCAACATCTCTTCATTGGTCTTGATCTTGCTGCGGGGAATACCTAACTCCATCGCGACAAAGTGGAGAGAAAAGTTGCAAGAGCTAAGCAAAAGTTGGGAGGCTCTGGGCGCAAGTTCGAACGAAAGCGTAAAGAGTCCTCAAACCGTGCGGGCTTTCCTTCTTAAGTAAGCCTCTGCAACGCTTGGATGGAAACCACAGCGGGATCAAGATCACACTTTAAAAAAAATCTACCCTGTCAATGACGAATGGGCCCAGGTACACTTTGACAGAAAGGCAGAAGTTATTACCCCGGGTGAACAGTTGTCATGATGGGAAGTTGGAAGCCTGAGCGCAGCGACCTGACAGGGCGCTCGAAACCGATACAGTTTTTGTATTGGGAATTGGCAACCTTCAATGGAGTGAGATCCGCATGCAAGGATCTCACTTGCCACATTCAAGAGAAGCCACACGACGATGGTTTAATAGTGAACCATCACTCTAACGGCACATCAGGAGACCTTTGAAGCCGCAGTGCGAGAATCAAAGATGGCCCCACCTCTGGTAGAACAACTTAACCCAAAGGGTTTCTCCCAGAGGTGGGACCGGGGGCCACTGTCGGTACCCTGTGTACTGGTACTCCATGATACCGCAAAAAATGCTAAGGAGTTCCACCTGTCCGAGTTGAAGACCTCCGAATGCTACACGTGTTACACAACACTGGACCCGCCTCCCTCATTTGGGTAGCTCTGGCACCGCCACGTGTAAAACAAGGCTGGACCTAACTCCCTTCATAGGAAAGCTCCAGCCTTGCCACGTGTCCAGTGACCCCGGACCTAACCCCCAGTAGAGGGAAGCTCCGGTGCTGCCACATGTATAGTGGCTCCAGACCTGGCTCCCCACGATGGGAAGCTCCGGAGGTGCCACGTGTTGAGCCACCAGACCTAGGACAATAGGAAGACTAACGGATCTCCAACGGCTCAGACATTCAAGGGATAGTAAAAGCTACAGTTTCAAGGCCTGATTGCGTTTCATTAATGATATATTAATGACACACGAACAGAGAACCCTTAACAACGGTAATGTCGCCATCAAGGCGCGTTATCATGCTGTTAATCACGCTTAATTTTCACAGATCGTGTGTTAGGCAATTAACTACCGCTAGGGCCACATGTCGGGCGAAGCTGACAATGTAACGGTCAGCCCTTGGACTATAAAAGGGATGTGCTGCACGCTACAAAGGACCAGGAAGCTCACACTCACACAAGTGCCATACACTTATACATACAACAATGCATCCCGTGGAGTAGGGTATTGCGCTCAGGCGGCCCGAACCACATAAAACTCCCCGTGTCAATGTCTTGTTCGTAATCTCACGCACGCCACAACCAATCAAGAACCTCTGCGGGCTACGATCTAGTAGTACCGGGGGAAGTGTCGATCGCGCACTTCGACAAGCAGCTTTTACGAGAGGAAGATGCCACAGTGGATGATTCTTCGCCCATATGTCTGCTATTTTGCGTTAGCTTGACACTCTTGCTCCCCAGTTGTCACCAGATACTTGTTCGTCTTGTCAGAGTCAGAAGGATGCTCTTGATCTTCATCGCACATATGAGTTCTTGACTCAGCTTCGTGATGAGTTTGAGCCTCTTCGTGCTCAGCTACCTGCTCGTCACCCTTGTGTCACTCTTATGAACGCTCTGTCTAGCATTCATAATAAGGAGACTCATCTTCGTGCTGCTGGTCTGCTACAATCTTCTTCATTGTTGGCTGCTCTTTCTTCGGCTCCTCGTCATGCTGCTACTTCACCGACAATACCATTTTGTTGCTCCTCCCTCTGCATCTGGGGGGCATGGTGGTCTTCATTGTGACTATTGTGGTAAAGATGGACATGAGGAGGCACGTTGTTATCAAGAAGAGGAAGGCTCAAGCTCGCTGTTCTTCATAAGATGCTGGTGGTGCTGGTACTAGTACTGGAAGCTCTCAGAGGGGTTCTACTACTATGGATGCCCAGTTGGTCGAGCTTCTTTGTCGCCTCGTTGCCTCTACACCATCAGGAGCTGTTTGTTTTGTGACTTAGCCTTCTGCACCTTTAGGTTCTGCTGCCGCTTCTAAGTCTTCTACTGTGGGACCACCTACCACTTCTGCTCTAGGTTCCCGTCCATGGATTCTTGATTCTGGTGCATCGTTCCATATGACTCCTTATCATACCAGTCTGTCTCCTTTAAGTTCATCCTCTCGTTCTCTTACTATTCATACTACCGATGGTCCCCCTCTTTTCGTTGTTTGACAGAGCACTCTTTTATCTTACTCTTTTCATGTTCTCGATGTCTCTTATGTTCCTGGTATGACCATGCAACTTATATCTGCTGGTCAGCTAACTGATCATGGCTATCGAATAATTCTTGATCCCGATCTTTGTTATGTTCAGGATCGACGCACGAGTCACCTAGTTGGCACTGGCCCTTGTCGTCGTGACTCACAACATCTTTGGGAGCTTGACTGTCTTCGTCTTCCTTCCGCTGTGCCTGCTAGTCTTGATGGCTCCGCGTTAGCTACTTTGTCCACCTCGTCATTTGCTAAGTGGCACCATCTTCTGGGTCATCTGTGTGGCTCTCGTCTGTCAGTCCTAGTTCGTAGTGGTCTTTTAGGATCAGTTTCAGGTTCTGGGTCTTTAGCTCAGTGTCAAGGTTGTCGTCTAGGGAAACAGATTTAGCTTTCCTATCCTTCTAGTGAATTAGTGTCTGAGCATCCATTTGATCTTGTTCTTTTAGATGTATGGGGTCCAGCCCCTTTTGTTTCCAAAGCAAGACATCAATATTACATCATTTTTGTAGATGACTTTTCTCGCCACACATGGATTTACTTTGTGAAACATCATAGTGAGGCCTTGTCTGTCTATAAAACTTTTTCAGCTATGATCCACACTCATTTTGACATGTCTATTCATGTTTTTCGTGCTGATTCTGCTGGCGAGTACCTTCCTGACGCTCTTCGTCAGGTTCTTTCTGAGCAACACACTCTTGCTCGGTTTTCTTGTCCTGGTGCTCATGCACAAAATGGTGTGGCCGAACGCAAGCATCGACACCTCCTCGAGACTGCTCATACTCTTCTGCTTGCTTCCTCTGTCGCCCCTCACTTTTGGGTCGAGGCTATTTCTACTGCCACTTACCTGATTGACATTCAACCTTCATTTTCTCTTCAGGGTGACATTCCTTTTTGATGTTTACTGGCAAGATGCCTGACTATACCAACCTTTGTCTTTTTGGTTGTTTGTGCTATGTGTTTCTCGCATCTCGTGAGCACACTACGCTCACTGCTCAGTTGGTCGACTGTGTTTTTATTGGATATAGTGCTGAGCATAAGGGGTATCGTTAATGGGATCCTGTTGGTTGACGAATGAGGATCTCACGGGATGTTGTCTTTGATGAGACGTGCCCATTATATCCTCGTCCTTCTTCGGATACGCCTCCTGTATCTTTGGTCGATCTGATTTTGTTCCTATTCCTTCTAGATATCCCCGTTGCTAGTGTACCTCCTTCACACTCGGTGTCGCGTCCCACAATGTCTTTTTGGAGCCTTCTTCTATGGTCTCTAACTATACTATGAAGCCTCCTGTGATACAGATCTACACTCGATGAGTTGTGCCTTCTTCTAGTGAGCCAACAACTCTAGTTGAATCATTGTCATCTGAGACCCATCTTCTCCTGAGGCACCCTCTTCTCCTGAGGAATCATCTTCTTCTGATGATTCTTCTCCCGAGAAATTTCTTGGACGTGGTCATCGCTCTCGTCAGCCTCCTAATCGATATTCTCCCTCTATCTTTGCTGCTACCGTTCTTTATGAGCCGGCTACGTATCGTGATGCTGTTCCTCATACGGAATGGCAGCATGCGATGGCCGAGGAGATTGCTACTCTCGAGTGCACCGGCATGTGGGAACTTGTGCCCTGTCCCCCCACGTGTTTGTCCTATTACGTTTAAGTGGGTCTATAAGGTTACGACCCGCTCTGATGGTTCACTTGAGCGCTATAAGGCTCGATTAGTCGCTCGGGCTTCCCGTAGGAACATGGTCGTTACTATGATGAAACGTTTGCTCTTGTTGCTCACATGACAACTGCTCGCACTCTACTTGTTGTGGCCTCTTTTCATGACTAGTCCATCTCACTGCATGGTGTAAAGAATGCTTTTCTTAATGATGAGCTGCGTGAGGAGGTTTATATGCAGCGACCACCTGAGTATTATGTTCCTGAGGGTAAGGTTTTTCATCTTCGACGCTCTCTTTATGGCCTTATGCAGGCTCCTCATGCTTGGTTTCAGCGTTTTGTGTCCGTGGTCACTGCCGCTAGTTTCTCTAGCAGTACTCATGATCCCGCGCTTTTTGTGCACACTTCGTCTCATGGTCCCACTCTTTTTCTTCTCTACGTTGATGACATGATCACCATCAAAGATGATTCTGAGTACATAGCCTTTGTGAAGGCCCGTCTGAGCGAGCAATTTCTTATGTCCGATCTTGGTCCTCTTCACTACTTTCTTGGGATTAAGCTTTCCTCCTCCTCTGAGGGAATTTATCTATCTCAGGAGAAATACATTCAGGATCTTTTGATCGGGCTTCTCTCACTGATCACTGGACTATTGAGACTCCCATGGAACTCAATGTCCATCTTTGGGCCACTAATGGTGATCCTCTTGATGATCCTACTTGTTATCGTCATATTGTAGGGATTCTAGTGTATCTTGGTGTTACTCGTCCTAATATCTCGTACTCTGTTCACATTCTGAGTCTGTTTGTTTTGTCTCCCACCTAGGTCTAGTATAGTCACTTGCTTCATGTCTTGCGTTATCTACATGGGACTATCTCTAGATATCTGTTCTTCCCACGCTCTAGCTCTTTACAACTCAAAGCATATTCTAATGCTACTTGGGCTAGTGATCTTTCTAATCATCGATCTCTTTCTGCCTATTGTGTTTTTTTGGTAGTTCCCTCATTGCTTGGAAGACTAAGAAGCAGGTAGCAGTTTCTCGTTCGAGTGCAGATGCTGAGTTGTGTGCTATGGCTCTTGTGAGTGCAGAGGTTACTTGGTTGTGGTGGTTAGATGAGGACTTTGGTGTTTCTGTTGGTATGCCGACTCCTCTTTTGTCCGACAGTACATGTGCTATCAGTATTGCTCGTGATATGGTTAAGCGTGAGCTTACCAAGCATATTGGTGTTGATGCTTCTTATACACGAGAACAGGTATAGGATGGTGTTGTTGATCTTCGATATGTGCCTTCAGAGTTTCAGCTAGTGGATTTCTTCACAAATGCACATACCCGAGCTCAGCATAATTTTTATCTCTCCAAAGTCAGTGTCCGTGATGCACCATGAGTTTGAGGGGGGGTGTTAGATATGTAAGGGTATATTTGTATTTTCCCTTTTGCATATGGGTCTTTCTGCATATTTTTTATCCCTGTGCATCTATTTATAGAGGCGTCTGACCTCCTCAATAATACAAGCGCTATTCATAATAGAAATCACGATTTGTGGGTAAAGTGGCTCGAACTCTGCAGAGTAGTAAAACTATCATGACAGCCATGCTCACGACCAAGAGCGGCCTAATTGTGTTCTTGATTAGTGGAATCTTGGGAGGATTTGATGGCATGTGTCGGGTGAAAACCTGACATTGGATGGTAATATTATTGTAGGCGGGAATCACACTAGTAAAATAGGTTGCTAATTAAAAGCTAAGGCATAGGTATAACTGCGTAGTGCATAAACCACTTACAGTCTATCTTTTCTATTGGCCATCATGTGATCTCTTTCCCACACTTGCTGAATACCGTAGATACTTACACTTGATTTTATTGGACTTTTAATATACTGCTCAGGACAAGATGGCGGTGCTCACTACGATGACGCCGATGAGAATGTTCCGGACTGACCATACTAGGTGGGTGAGCCCCTGGGCAACACCTTTGTATGGAGTCCCACTACCGCTGCTATTATGTTACTTAAGTATATTTATTATATTTTGTAAGACTATGTATGTTTTATTTGTACTACAAGTTGAACCCGGCTTGTAATATATTTGATGTTCCTACTTTTGTCTACGTACGCATGAATGTTCTGATCCTGATATACGTGTAGAACATATATGGTCATTTCTATTAAAACCAGGTGTGACATTCTTCATCCTCTACCATGGATCAGGTCAGTCGTCACCACCAGAATACATGACAAAAGAAGTTGTAAAAATCCATGTCTAAAATGTTCACGCTTAAAGATTTTCTTATTTACAAGTTCACATTTCATTAATTTGATACCGCATCTATTTATTGACCGAATAGTGCCAGATTAACGGAGTACTAATTACACACACCTTTTCCTGTCATCTCTTCAGACTTCATTTGATATATTTCTAGATTATGTGGTGTTCGGCTCCGACTCTGACGGCCCATGAACTCAGCCGCACTCTACTGCTGAGTCTGTAGTCTGTGACGGAGTTACGTCTAACGAACACCATTAAAATGACAAGAAAAAAAATATAGAGTTCAATTTAATTTATCAGGGCAGCGCAATCATATTCCTAGAAAAAGGGTTGCCAATGATCTTTTCAAAGATTTGTATATACGATATATGAATCTAGAGCCAAAGTGGAGGAGCATATAGCCAGCTGTTAGTGCCACTTCACTACTGAACCAGATGCACCAGCACCAGAGCAACGGTGTCATGTATGAGAGACAGCCGAACCCATCCTACTGCCGCTGAAACATTGAAGAATCTATGTGCTCTTCCTTGTGAAGCTTCCATTATCGCGTTAATAGTTTGATCAGTGGCGGATCCACACACAAAATATAGAGGGGGTTGAACATATATACTACGTCTACATAAGAAACGCAAATAGGAGACAAAAATCAGAGATGAGCATAAATGCGATCGTCATTGATATGGGTAAACAAGATGAGCCCGCCTTAGCGCGGATGCTGGTTCATGAAAGAAAGATGCGGCTAAGTATAAAGGAGACAAGGTACTATAGGGCGCTTCTCATTTAATGAAATATCCGAGACGAGCCCAATCCTCTCACAAACGGGAGGTGATCGACTAACATTGTGTGTCTCCTATTTGCAAAAGAAATGAGACGAACTTTACAAAAAACATGTCTCTTTTGGCTTCGGTTAAAGACAGACATGAACACATCACCGAAGAATATAGAACACATTCACTTGATAACTAAATAATCATTCCGATGTAGAGTACCTTCATTGTAGTATTTTAAATCCAAAAAATAATCAAATCATTCCTTATGAATTGTCATTTCTAAGGAATACGATGAACACACCATTCATTCATTCACAGTTGAACACACAAGATAATATTCACTCACACAGATGAACACAAATAACACATTCATTCAATAACAATATATTACAAAACACAAGAAAAAGTACAAGACATAAGAAAAGAAAAACAACATCAACTAAAAATAACAAAAGAAAACATAAATCTTACTCCTCCTCCTCCTTCGACGGTGACTCCGGCGCCGGTGCAATAGGAGTCGTGGCCAGCTGCTCCGGCTGCTCCGTCGGTTGCTCCAACTGGTGCGATGGTGCAACCTCACGACCAATGTTTCTCACCATCGCCACCACTATGCGGCCCTCGGCACTGGCACTGAGCACCTTAGCCATCGTCTCGAACAACCTCTCAAACAGTCTATCGAACAACCTCTCGAGCACCGGGGCCATCGTCTCGAGTAGCTCATTGTTGAGCCTCTCAGGGGAGCTGCAATACTGTTTCTTGCAGGGTGGCTCCCTCGGTGGGCTTAGCAGCAGAACGTTGGCCATGGTGCTGGTGGGTTGTCTGCGTGGAGAAGACAAATGAAGAAGAGAATAGGAGAGACTGATACAAAAGGAGTGATGCGCTTGTGAAGAACTGATGGCGTGCCTTATATAAGGTCTGTGCAGAGTACACGATGCAAAATGGAGACGAGCTTAATAATGAAGCGTGTCTCCTATTTTTGATGTCTCCCTCTCCTCTGCCAAAAGGGAGACGAGCTCAACGGGCCGCACTACTCCTTTACTGATCGACCAACTCCAGTTCGACCGCTGCCTCTGTTCGACCAACTCCAGTGCGACCACCACCTCTGTTCGCCATCGTCGTCGTCGTTGTCCCCGTCCTCATCATCGTCACTATTAATCCCGCTTACATCTCCTTCTCGAAGGACTATTCGTTGGTGCCTCCAAGATGCGCCTTTCCACGTGGTTTCTTCCACCCGAATGTTCGTCGCCCAAGAGCACTCTGCCTGGGTTTCTTGGTTAAGAGATTGTAAAATAGACTTATTTTTCTCAAGTAATTAGTAATTGTTGCCGAACTTATTTGATATGGTTTCGTATTTTGCTTAAATTGATATTTCGTAAGTGTGGTGGTCTAGTTTTACAATCAAAACTATACTACTTGAACTTCAGCGTTTGCTTCATCAGCCAAATGGTTAGTAACTTTGTGTTAGTGACCAACGTAGGTTATATATCATTCCTCATCAAACATTTGTTAATTTAAAGAATGTCAATATCTTCAGGATCCAGGGGAATATAAGAGACGTGTTCAGGAGCAAGTTGGACGGTACATTTTAGATTGATCGATGGGTGCTTCATAGGAATTAGTTAGAAATGTATAGTTTAGAGGGCACACAATGTGTATGAACTATGAAATTAATTGAGTTGCAAATTATCTCTGAATTGCAATATCATTGCATTTGTTTATCTCTGAATTCCAATTATATTCCTGAATTGCAATGTCATTGCGCTTGTTTATCCCGCAATGGACGCTCATGATGTTAATGCTGCGCGCGAGTGGCAACGAACGCTCACGATGTCATGCGAGTGGTAAAAAGGAGATGATCACATGAGGGACAAATATTAAATAGATGCGTCTCTGATTTTTGACCTCCGACAAAAGGGAGACAGGCGAATGAGAGATGCGGTTTATTAAGGCCCGTCGCCAATTTTGACCTTCGGCAAAAGGTACACGGGAAAATGAGAGACAGGCATTATACATGCTCGACTCTGATTGTTGACCTATTTTAGCTCTCGCGCGCTCTCTAGCAAAATTTTCGGGCAAAGCTTACTTGCGCTCTCTTGATCTAAGGGAGACACTCAAATGAGAGACGAGTGTTATAGAGGCTCGTCTTTGAGTTTTTCTATTTTTATCTGTCACGAGCTCTCTCCCAACACTTGGCGAAATTTTTTAGCTCTCGCACACTCTCTCGACCCAGAAACCGCAGCTCATGAGCATGCCACCGTTGTCCCTCTTCCTGAACTCGCTCTTCAACATTATCGCATTACCACCATTGACCTCGACCCCACTGCCGATTCTGACTTTCGTCATCAGAGAGTTGAGCAAGCTAGATCACACCACCTCATCCCCTGTCCCCGGAGCATGCCGGCTCCTCGACCCCGACCTCGGTAATCGGTATGAGCATGCCACCGCCTTCACATAAGTGGAAATGTTCTCCTTGGTTGGTGTCCTAGAACACATTCATCTTCCTTGTTTATGTCCAATGCAGAAGTAATGTATTTGTTTTGGCTATCAATATATATTATGAATTCTGATTCGCAAACCCTTGAAACTGCAGGAACTATGGTTGAGACTAGCATTTGCCATCCTAGTAAGTTTGATTTCTACCTCTGCAGCCATGCTGAAATCAAGGTGCCTATGCGATAATTAGTGTTGCTCTCATGAGTTTTTAATATTAGGCTATTAATGCATCAGTCTCTGATGACTCCGCAAAGCACGTCTAGTATGAGTCAAAGAAAGGATATGCGCTATCTTTGAGCTTGTCTCGCACTTATGCTGATAAGCGACGCGCTCGCCGCTCACCTCTGATGACTACATAATGCGAGACGCGACGACAGAGACACACTGTTTGTTGGTCTTTGTTCTTGGTTCAGGCTCGTCTCGGATGAACTTTTCTCACGTAGTGATAGTATATTTGATCACATCATGTTAATATAATAAACACATGTTCAAGTATCATCTACAACATATTAAAATAATTAATTAACTGAATTGAAACAATATCATTCATTTTCATACTTTGAAAAATTTAGTCATTTACCTAAGTGATAGCTCTAGCTTTTATGGATGATTGTTCTTGCTCCATAGCTGTATCAAAAGGAAAAATAGCCTCACGGAGCGATTCTTGTCTTGTCGCTTAACACCAATAAAATCAAATCTAATAAGTACTCCCCTGTCAAAATGACAAGTATTTAAGAAAGGAGGGAGTAATTATCAGTCACTTGACTATTTAACAAATTGCATATCAATCATAAAAACAGAGAAAAATCGAGTTGCCAAACCTCAAATAGGAATAGGAGATTGGGAGAGGAATCTGGACAGAGGACCCACGGCAACGGCCCGAGGCCGAGGCTGCCCGACGTGGCCAAGGGCCAAGCGCGCCTCATGCCGAGGCGCTCGTCGCCCTGCGGGCCCGCGGTCCCTTGTGCACGCTGCCTTGATCGCGTGCTTGGCGCTGCAGACGCCCCGTGCATCCGCGCCCATCACCCCTCGCGCTAGCGCACGCTCTTCCAGCCGCGGCCGCGTGCATCAGTGCCTGCCTCTCTTCCGCTGTCGGCCCTTGCTGCTTCGCACGCCCGTGCGGCTGTGCCCGTGCGCTCGCTCTGTGAATGGATGATTAGGTTTGTGTGGTCTACTTAATTTCCCCCTCCCTTTTTCATTATTGGGCCGGCCCGCACGCCACGTCGCCCTCCGCCTTCCTGTTTCTAAACTGGTCCGAAATCACAAATTCGAGTTTGTGCGGCGCAAATATCGAACAGAGGGTTTATTCTAGCTTCAGACTCCCAAATCGCCTTCTCAAGCTCCAAAAATGGTGGAGGGGCTCAAGGGGGGCTCCCCTATTCGAAGAACTGTTGGGGGGCTGGAGCCCCCTGACCCCTGTAGATCCGCCCTGCCTACAATCAGTGTAAACTACACATCGGTTCCAGCATTGAAGTCCTCAAGCAGTAAGTACATGTCTCAGTTCACTCCAGCATCTCACATTCTTCTCTTGGACGTATATTTGATCTGAGGGAGGGAAGGAACATATTCCATGTTAAAAGCGTACCTGCAGTTGTACCCTGCAAGCATTTTCAGTGTTCTGGTCAGTCTTCTATGTGGAACTTGTAATGCAAGAACGAGGTCCAATTTATACCCTGCAAGCATTCTCTGTGTTCCGGGAAGTCCTGTTTGTGGATGAAGAAAGCCATGACTGTACTAAAAACTGATCATGAGAATTGCTCAGAGGTGTCCATGAATTGTCCATGCAAAACGATTAAAAGCTCGAGAGTAGTTGCACATGAACTGATAGAACCCAGCCGATCGAGATGCTTGATCTGGCTGGTAGTAACACATGAGTGGAGCTGCTTGTGATTCCGGAGTTGATTCATGACGACGACAACAACAACAACCAAGCCTTTGTCCCAAACAAGTTCGGGTCAGCTAGAAATGAAACCCAACAATTTTTGAAGAAAAGTACTATAAAATAAGATGAGAGTAAAAAAAAGATTCTACATTTTATTTATTTTAGAAATGGATTAATAAGAAAGAAGATAAGAGTAACAAAATACGAATAAACTAAGATTATGGCATATGAATTGCTAATTTTCATGCAGTCCTATCAAGAACCAAATCTCTAGGTATGTCTCACTCCTTTAAGTCTCATTTCACCGCCTCCTGCCATGTCAACCTTGGTCGACCTCTACCCCTCCTAAAATTTTCTCTACTCTTTAAAATCCCACTGTTAACCGGTGCTTTTGGAGGTCTCCGCTGGATATGCCTAAATCACCGTAGGCGATGTTGGACTAACTTCTCCTCAATCGGTGCCACTCCTACCCTATCACGTATCACCTTGTTCCTAATTTGTCTCTTCTTGTGTGACCGCACATCCACCGTAGTATGCGCATCTCAGCAACACTCATTTGTTGAACATGTTGCCTTTTAGTTGGCCAACATTCTGCTCCATACAGCAACGCAGGTCTAATCACCGTCCTATAGAATTTTTCTTTTAATTTTTGTGGAACTTTCTTATCACATAAGATTCTAGATGCTGCCGTCACTTCATCAACCCAATCTTGATCCTGTGGCAAACATATTCGTCAATATCACCATTGCTTTGTAACATTGATCCTAAATATCGAAATGTGTCCCTCCTAGGTACTACTTATCCTTGTAAACTAACATTTCCATCCTCGCACCCAACAATACTAAAGTCGCATCTCATATACTTGGTCTTGGTTCTACTAAGTCTAAACCCCTTAGACTCTAAGGTTTGCCTCCATAGCTACAATTTTATATCAACACCATCCCTAGTTTCATCTACCAACACTACATCATCAGCAAAGAGCATACAACAAGGGATATTCTCTTGTATATCCTTCGACACCTCATCCATAACTAAGGAAAAGATGTATGGACTTAAGGTTGATCCTTGGTGTAGCCCTATTGTGATAGTAAAAGTATGGGTCTCACTATCTCTTATGCACACACTTGTCACCACATTATCGTACATATCCTTGATAAGGTTAATGTACTTTGTTGGAACTTTGTCTTTCTCTAGAGACCACCACATGACCGGCCTTGGTACCTTATCATATGCCTTCTCCAAGTCAATGAACACCATAGGTAGATCCTTCTTTTGCTCTGTATACCTCTCTATAAGCTGATAGAGTAAGAAAATCGCCTCCATAGTGGACCTCCCAGGCATAAGACTAAACTGGTTTTTAGTGACATTGGTCACTTTCCTCAAGCGGTGTTCAATCACTCTCTCCCAGAGCTTCATAGTATGACTCGTAAGCTTAATTCATCGGTAATTAGTACAACTTTGGACATCTCCTTTTTTTTTGAAGATGGGTACTAAAATACTTTTTCGCCACTCTTAGGGCATTTTGTTTGACTGAAAAATGCGGTTGAATAGTTTAGTGAGCTATACTATTGCTACATCCCCAGACATCTCCACACCTCATTCGGGACATCATCAGGGCTGAGGGCCTTTCCTCCTTTCATCCTTTTTAAGGCCTCTCTAACCCCAGACTCTGTATCCTCCACACGAATCGTCTGTTGGTGTCATCAAATGAGTCATCCAACTCAAACCTAATGCTCTCATTCCCGTCACTGAATAGTCCATTGAAGTAGTCCTGCCATCTGTTCCTAATCTCTTCATCCTTCAATAGAATTTGATCTGCCTCATCCTTAATGCATTTGTCTTAGTTGAGATCTCTCACCTTCCTCTCGCAAAGTTTCACCATCCTGTATATATCCTTTTTGCCTTCTTTTGTCCCTAGTCTCTCATATAGTGCATTATAGGCCTGCCCCCTTGCTTTACTCGCAACACGCCTTGCATTTTTCTTAGCCTCTTTATACTTCGCCATGTTACTTGCGCTTCTCTCATGATTCTAGCTCTTATAATACTCGTTCTTGTCCTTAATAGCTTTTTGTACATCCTCATTCCACCACCAATTGTCTTTATCTACAAGTTTCTTACCTTTTGTCCACGCAAGCACATCCCTAGCTACCTTCCTGATGTAAGTCGGCATCTTCACCCACATACTATCCACATCTTCCTCTTCGCTCCAAGGTCCTTCCGCGATCATCCTCCTTTTGAATGATTGCTGCGTTTCATCCTTCAACTTCCACCACTTTGTTCTTGCGGTTTTAACACCTTTGTCTTGTAACATACGCACGTGGAAACGAAAGTCGGCTACCACAAGTTGATGTTGTGGAACAACACAATCCCTAGGGATCACCTTACAATCTAAACATGCCCCCTCTCCCTTCTCCTGGTGAGGATATAGTCGATTTGACAAGAATGTTGTGCACTAGTAAAGGTCACTAAGTGAGATAGCCTCTTCTTAAGGAGGGTGTTAGCTACTAGTAGGTCTTAGGCTACAACAAAGTATAGGATATCCTTACCCTCCTGGTTTCTATCGCCACACCCAAAACCTCTGTGTACCCACTCAAAACCTACATTAGTTGTACCTACATGACCATTGAGATCTCCTCCCATGAAGAGCTTCTTGGCTATCAGTACACTACTAACCATATCCTCCAAGTCCTCCCAAAATTGTCTCTTAGTGCTCATGCAGAGCCCAACTTGTGGGGCATAAGCACTAATGATATTCAAGATAAGGTCCCCCATAACTACCTTGACTAGGATGATCCTATCCCCTCGTCTATGGACATCCACTACTCCATCCTTGTGTCTCTTATCTATTAGGATGCCTACGCCATTCCTAGTTCCATTCGAGCCATAATACCAAACCTTGAAACCGGTATTCTCAACCTCTCTCGCCTTTTGACCTGCCCATCTTGTCTCTTGTACACAAAGGATATTTACATGACTCCTAATTGCAATGTTCACTAACTCTCGTAGTTTTCCCGTCAAGGATCCTACATTCCAACTACCCACTCGAAACCTTGTTTCCTTAGCTAGCTTCCTTACCCTTCGCATCCCCCGAGTAAGATGCAAAGTGAATGTAGCCTAGAGGGGGGGGGTGAATAGGCTTTTTGATCTTTTGTCCGAACCTGAAACACTTAGCAACCTGATCGAACACAGAGGAATCGGACTAGTCCGGTAGGGTGCGAACTAGTCCGGTGTATGCGGACTAGATTGATCAAGTTTGATTAAGGATTTCGATCAAAGCACTCTATGCAGCGGAAATTGAGTTGTAACTTGAATGTATTGCTTCAACGAAACTAGATGTGGCACAGGTAACTTTAGTTTCAATGTTTTAACGTAAGTTGAACAAGATTGAGCAAACCCAAGATTATAATGAATAGTAAGAACAAAAGCAAAGGACACAACGATTTTATCCCGTGGTTCGATTCCACAGAGGAAATCTACATCCACGTTGAGGAGCCCACAAAGGATCGGGTCTTCACCAACCCTACCCTCTTCGAATTGCCACGGAGGCCAATTCTCTTCCACTAATCACAAAGGGGGGGGGGGGGGTAAATAACCATGTTCAAGGGGCCTCCTCACAAGTTGAGGGCTCCCCAAGATTTACAATTCGAAACACCACCAAACACACCCGAAAGTTATGCAATGAAACAGTGAGAGTGTGTGAGAGAATCAAACCCAAGAGCTCAAGATGTGAAGAATGTGTCTCTCCTTTGATCTATGGTTAATCCTCAAGAATTTGATCTTTCTTGCGTTGGATTGAGTGGAGATACGTGTTTTCTGGGCTCTTGGAAGGTGTGACGATGTAGGGGGCCGAGAGGGTTTGATTAGGGGCCGTACACCTCTATTTATACTACGGTTTCCAAGGGTTACCGTTAGAGTTTGCAAAGTCCGGACTAGTCCGTGGTGGACTCCGGACTAGTCCGTTGTGCAGCGTGTGGAAACTCTAAGTATCCTGAATTATCGGACTTATCCGACAATTGGCAGACTAGTCCGATTTTGTCTCTGGAGATGTTCGGACTAGTCCGTCACATATCGGACTAGTCCGGCATGGTGAATCCCTTAGTGAATTGAGGACAAGTCCGCACTTGGAGGACTTGTCCAATTTTAGTCAGAGAGATTATCGGACTAGTCTGGATAATATCAGACTAGTCCAGTGTCGTGAAATTTTGAGGGGCTAAGGACAAGTCTGAAATTGGGGGGTCTTGTTCGAAGTTGGTCAGTGAGGATTTCAGACTAGTCTGTGGAATATTGAACTTGTCCGATATTGACCAGAGGCATTATCGGACTAGTCTGGACTTTATCCAACTAGTTCATTGGAGACAAGTCCGCACTGGGAGGACTTGTCCGATCTTGAACAAAGAGATTATCGGACTAGTCTGGGGAATTTCAGACTAGTGTGAACCTGTGTAAATTTGTACTGTGAGAGTGTTTTCTTTTGCTTGAGCTCTTGGGGTGTGTTTCTCCAACACACTCCATACACAAAGAGTATTCTATTCATCTCTTGAGATCTTTTCAACTTAATTCCTCACTCTCCTTTCTTTTTGCGCTTTCTTCATAATTTCATTAAAACCTGCGCTCATCTCAACAATTTGGTTAGGATCTCATTTGTTTGTCATAAATCAACCAAAACCCGCAAGGGATGCCTAGATGAACTTTCAATCTTCCCCTTTTTGGTGATTGATGACAACCAATTGAGATTTCACAAATATGTTTAAAAGTCCAGATTTTCATAAAGTGTGCACATATGAGCTTGGAATAAATTAAGCAATGAAAACATAAGACATATGTGCACTCTTTATGGTGGGGTGCAAAACTAAGTGTGTGTAAGCAATATTCGTGATGAGAATGATATAATTGACATAATCATATCAACATCAAGCATATATGTCAATTTCAGAGCAAAAGAATAGATCATATCAACCATGAACATAGATTATATCAAGACATCATCATAGGCTTCATAAACATGACTAGAACCATAATAAGAGCATAATAGCAGTTTTACAACCCAAAAGTAGCAAAATTTAAAAATAAACACCATTGGAGCTCTCATCTCTCAAACTACTACTAGACCTAGTGACCTCCCTCAATCTCTCCCCCTTTGGCATCAAGGCACCAAAAAAAAAAAGAGAGGAGGGATCTAGAAGTTGCCACAGAATAATTCCTCGCTGTCGGTCCTGTCATCGTCTTCATCTTCAGGCTGAGGAGGAGGAGGAGTGGACCCACTCGAAGTGCCCCCAACACCAAAATAGGCTAGTTTGGAGGGAGAGAGAGGTGGCAGCTTAGAGAAGTCTGAAGCTGAGTCATCAGAGGTAATAGGAGATTCAATAGGCTCGATCTCCAACTTCTGACAAATATTCTTGACATTTTCTTTCATATACTTCATGATTGCCTTCCTCGCCTTGCTCAACTTATGAAGCTTCACTTCAGCCTTTTTGCAGGAGCCAAAGATGGCAGCCAAGTACTTCAAGATGCCACTTGGAGACCCCTTCTTGGAAGTAGTAGCTCTTGAACTTGATAGGGGTCTTGCTTCAACTTGGGCCCTCCTGGGAGCTTCCTCACTAGATATAGGGGATGGAGCAGTGGTAAGCACAGATTGAGATGGCTTTTGAGGCCTCAAAGCTGTATGCTCAACATCCTTGACAAACTTGATTCCTGTGACCTTTTCTATCATAAACATGATATAGGGCGCATAGCCACAAGAATGGTTAGGGGTGCAAGAGATGTTCACCATATCGTTCCAGATATAGTCGAAGGCATCAAACTTCTTGTTCTTGCTTATCACCTTCATCATTGTCCTCAGGTAAGCTTGAACACTTCCTGCATCTCCATCTTTTGGATCTATTGTCTTCCTCACCGCCCTGTTGAGAACAATGAAGAAAGGCTTCATGTTCTTGGTTGATGGAGGTTTGTACTTTAGGCGGGTGTTGGTACCCTGGATACCGTATACCCCTTGAGATTGCAAAGATCTCAAGGAAAGGTCATCTACTTGATTTGAAGACCTTCGGAGGCCCACATGTCAGACATAACCGGACCTGCTTCCCCAACATGGTTAGTCCCAGGGTCGCCACGTGTACCATCAAACCGGAGCTACCGCCCACAAGGGGGAAGCTCCGGGCTATGTACCATAACGGCACCCCCGGACCTAACCCCAGATCGAGGGAAGCTCCAGAACTGACACGTGTCTGGTGGCACCGGACCTATCTGTTCCCCACAGTATGCTCCGGAGCTGCCACGTGTTCAACCGTCAGATCTTCAGCCTCAAATCTCTGGAAGACTCCACAACGGCTCCGGATATTCAAAGGGGAATCAAGGACTTCAAGACCCGATTAAGTGTCATTAATACTATGTTAATGACACACGATCAGACGACCTTAATTACCAGTAACGGTGCTGTCAAAGCCCGTAACTCGGTCATTAAGGGTAATTAAGCGCATCAAATGTGTATCAATGTTAGTAACTGCCAGGGCCACATGTCGGGCCAGGCCAACTTGTAACGGCCTGTCCTTGTACTATAAAAGGACAGGCCGACGATACATAGAACAGACTGATCTGACCTGCTCTAATCTGATCGCGCACTCTCAACTCACATCATCTGAGTTGAGTTCATACATCCAATACAACACCAACACACCCCGTAGAGTAGGGTATTACGCTCAGGCGGCCCGAACCACGTAAATCTTCGTGTCTCCTGTGTCATTTTATATTCCACCTTCTTGAATATCCACGCGCCCACACCAAACTTCAAACTCCGCAAACACTTTAGTAGTGTCGGGAGATCTGCCGAATCAAAACCACCGACATAGGGTGTCATATAGGAACTCCATCTTGTCCTTTTCCAGGACACCAATGTTGTGGATGATGAGCTCATTGTTGCCAGTGTCTTCTAGGTCGCAAAATCATCATAAGTCACGACGTACTTGGATCCGTGAGTCATCCAAGTCACCCTTTCCTCTTCATCACTGGCAAAATAGCGGGTAGCATAGAACTGAGCAATAACTTCATCATTCCAGTTGTATCTGAAGGCAAACAAATCTTTCAAACCATGCCTCACCACAACTGCAATTACATCATCAAAGGCTCGACAGCTCTTTCTCTCAAAGTGGCTCCAGTCAATCCACTGGCTGCGGACCACCGGAGTCTTCATCGTGAGATACATGGAACTATAGTAGTCCGTGTGGAAGTTGCTTCAGAACCTTGCATCAGCTTCCCTTCTAGAATTGTTGTAACAGTCAATCATCCTGATTTTTGAAGCTATATCGCTTCCTTTGCCATTGAATCTTTATTCAGAGGGGTCTCTGTTCCACTATCTCGGTGCACTCATCCGGAGAGGGCCAATCGGAATGGTGGCGATCCCTTTCCCTTTGCCCTTAGCATGGCAAGGAACTGCCGATCTAGAGCCAGCTGCATCCTTTCCTTTGGATGTAGGCTTCTTGACCATGACCTTTTGCCGCACCTGAGGTGGACTGGGCGACGGGTCAGCGGCACGGTTTTGCCGCTTCTTGTTTTGGCCCATCAAGGTCCGAAGCAATGACTCTTGGTCAATCTCGGCCTCAAAGTCGGAGATCCCACAATTGGAGCTCGACATGGTCCAAACAAGAGGATTATACAATACATGAATGAGGATTGATGGCAAGGAAATGCATTGAGTAGTTGGAATTTAGGGTTGAGTTCAGTGAAAAATCGGACTTGTCCGATGCTCAAGTGAGGACTAGTCCAGAGTACCAGACTTGTCCGTACCGAGGCCGGACTAGTCTAGTGTTTAACTGCTCAAACCCTAAATATCAAGTTAATGGTGTTTCTCAATGCAAAAATAGTTCAAGGAGATGTAATACAACAAGGAGTCATTTATTAACTAGTGGAGCTAAGCAATTTGGTCCATGACACAAGAAATCAAAGATTCTAGGGTTTTGGAGAAAGTTTACCAAGATCCTTCAATTCTTGAGGTTGGAGGTGTTGTTGAAGCGGACACGTCCGTGGACCTCGATCCCCTTGCGGTGAAGATAGTTTTCCATGGAGAGTTGAAGAGATTTGGTGGAGGAATCACCAAATCACCTTGGGGGCGCTCGAGTGAGGAGAGAGAAGGTGAGGAACGTTGTGAGGATGAAGGAGATTTTGGTTTGGCAGCCCGAGGGCTAAGGATTCGAAAAATTGGACTAGTCCATGGTCAACCGGACTAGTCTGAATTACCGGATCTCTGCGAACTAGTCTCCAGTGTGCGGACTAGTCCGGGTAACCACGGACTAGTCCGTGGTCACCAGAACAGAAGAATTTAGCCCATTCATATATATTCGAAGGTGCTTACAAACAAAATAGGGGGCAAAACACAAAAATAATCTTGATGAATATGATTAGTAAACATCCAACAATCAAGCTATGACCATAATTCACCAAGATCAAGTAATTAACATAGTTTTTCGGAGAAAATAGAGAGATATGATTTTCATAATACAATCAATAGATTTTGTAGATCGCATACATGTATGCAGTTTTTCAAGCCACGTTCCGAGCATCAAGGATATTTAGTTCATTTTAGAGCTCGCAAAAACGTTTTTCATCAAGTGGCTTGGTAAATATATCGACTAGATGTTTTTCGGTGTTGACATGGGAAATGGCTATGTCTCCTTTCATTGAGTGGTCTCTCAGAAAGTGATGTCGAATGTCTATGTGTTTGGTCCTAGAGTGCTCAATGGGGTTATGGGCAATTTTAATAGCACTGTCATTATCACAAAGGAGTGGAATACGACTCATATTGTAACCGTAATCCCTTAGAGTTCGTCGCATCCAAAGGAGTTGTGCACAACAACTCCTGGCTGCAACATACTCCATTTTGGCCGTGGATAAGGCATTGGAGTTTTGTTTCTTGGAGGACCAAGAAACTAGGGATCTACCTAGAAATTGGCATGTACCGGAGGTGCTTTTTCTATCTACTTTGCATCTGACATAATCTGCATCGGAGTATCCAATGAGATTGAACTTGGAACCTTTAGGATACCAAAGGCATAGGTTGGGTGTATGAACTAAAAATCGCAAGATTCTTTTTACGGCTGTCAAATGGCACTCCTTAGGATGGGCTTGGAATCTTGCACACAAACATACACTCAACATAATGTCTGGCCTAGATACACATAAATGAAGTTGGGATCCAATCATGGAGCGATATATCTTTTGATCCACGTTTGGTCCATCTTCATTGAGATCCAAGTGTCCATTTGTTTCCATGGGAGTCTTGATAGGCTTCGCCTTGTCCATTCCAAACTTCTTTAGTATGTCTTGAGTATACTTGGTTTGGCTTATGAACGTCCCTTCCTTTTGTTGCTTCACTTGGAATCCCAAGAGATATCTCAATTCTCCCATCATAGACATCTCGAATCTATCTGTCATAATCCTACTAAATTCTTCACAAAATGATTTGTTAGTTGAACCAAATATAATATCATCAACATAAAATTGACAGATAAATAGATCATTGTCAAAGTGCTTGGTAAACAAAGTGTAATAAGCTTTTCCAATCTTAAATCCATTTTCAATTAAAAAATCTCTAAGGCACTCATACCAAGCTCTAGGAGCTTGTTTGAGGCCATAGAGAGCCTTACGCAGTTTGAACACATGGTCGGGGAACTCTTGATCTTCGAATCCGAGGGGTTGCTCCACGTACACCTCCTCCTTGATTGGTCTGTTGAGGAAGGCTCTTTTCACATCCATTTGATAGAGCTTGAAATCATGGTGAGTAGCATATGCAAGTAATATTCTAATCGATTCAAGATTAGCTACGGGAGCAAAAGTTTCGTCGAAATCCAAACCATCGACTTGTGAATAACCTTAGGACACAATTCGCGCTTTGTTTCTTCTCACCACCCCATGTTCGTTTTGTTTGTTGCGGAAGACCCATTTAGTGCCGACGACGTTGAACTTGGGCCTTTCAACAAGTTCCCACACCTCGTTCCGTTTGAAGTTGTTCAATTCTTCTTTCATTGCCATCATCCAATCCGGATATTTCAATGCGCCTTCAACCCTGTGTGGTTCCAAAAAGGGTTCAAACGAGTAATGTTCACAGAAATTAGCAATTCTAGATCTAGTTGTTACTCCCTTTTGGATGTCACCGATTTTGTTGTCGACGGGGTGATCTCTTTGGATGCATTAGTGTACTCTTGGATGTGGCACTTGTGGTCTTGAATCTTCATGTTCATCTTCTTCTCCCGCTAGATGGTTGCCCTTGTTGATTTCTTGGTCACCTTGATCTTCATGAGGTTGATCTTGTGTAGAAGCTCCCCCTTGGTCAATTACCTCCACTTGTGGTTCATCTTCTTCATTTGCATTTGGAGGTGGTGTTTGTGGTCGAACATCGCCCAACACCATTCTTCTCAATGCTTGACATGGAACTTCTTCTCTATCTAGCACACATTGATTAACTTGCTCTTTTTGAGAGCCGTTAGTTTCATCAAACACTACGTCACGTGCTACTTCAACAAGTCCGGAGACCTTGTTGAAGACACGATAGGCGTAAGAGTTCGAATCATAGCCAAGCAAGAAACCTTCACTAGACTTCGAAGCAAACTTTGAAGTCCTAGGTTTTTGTTCAAGATATAACATTTAGAACCAAAAACTCTAAAATAGGAAATATTAGGCTTGTTACCGGTGAGTAGTTCATATGATGTTTTCTTGAGTAGACGATGAAGATAGAGTCGATTTATGGCGTGACAAGCGGCGTTGACCGCTTCAGCCCAAAAGTGATCCGAAGTCTTGTACTCATCAAGCGTTGTCCTCGCCATCTCAATGAGGGTTCGATTCTTCCTTTCAGCTTCTCTGTTTTGTTGAGGGGAATATGGTGCTGAAAATTCATGCTTTATTCCTTCTTCGTCTAGGTATTCCTCAACTTGGGTGTTCTTGAACTCCGTCCCATTGTCACTTCATATGTTCTTGGTCTTCAATGAAAATTCATTTTGGACACGCTTGAGAAACTTATTGAGGGTTCCTTGAGTTTATGTATTATCATGCAAAAAGAAAACTCACGTGAAACACGAAAAATCATCAACAATTACTAAATCGTATTTGTTACCGCCGATGCTTATGTAAGCAATTGGACCAAATAGATCCATGTTAAGTAGCTCGAGCGGTCTTGTTATTTTCATGACGTTCTTCGCGGGATGGGGTGCTCCTACTTGCTTCCCGCCTTGGCACGCGCTACAAGGCCTGTCTTTCTCAAAAACAACATCCTTCAAACCTCGGAAGTTGTTGATACCCTGCGTACCAGATACCCCTTGAAACTGCGAAGAGTGCAAAGGAACTCCACCTATCGGAGTTGAAGACCTCCGAAGGCCCCATGTGTCACTCGGAATCGGACCTGCCTCCCTTCTATGGTTAGTCCTAGTGCCGCCATGTGTATCATAAAACCAGAGCTACATTCCATACATGGGAAAGCTCCGAACTAGATACTTGTGTGGCACCCCCGGACCTAACCCCCGATGGAGGGAAGCTCCAGTACCGACACGTGTACAACAACACCTGACCTACTCGTCCAAGAAGGTAAGCTCCGGAGCTGCCACGCGTCCAACCGCCGGACCTTCAACCCCAACAGGTAGATTGGTGGACCTCCAACGGCTCGAACCTTCAAGGAACATTAAAGACTTCAAGACCTGATTATGTGTCATTAATGCTATCTTAATGACACACGATTGAATGACCCCTAATACCAGTAATGCCACCATTAAGGGGCGTTATCACGCTATTAAGGGGAATTAAGCACATTAATTGTGTATTAGACATCAGTAACTGCCAGGGCCACATGTCGGTCCAGGCTAATGATGTAACGGCCAACCCTTGTATTATAAAAGGATTGACCAAGTGATACACAGAGGAGACTCTTCTAGACTGGCTAGATCTCTCACACACACGCGCTCGAGACCAGCTGAGACTGGCTAGAGACTTTTTGGCCTCTCCCTAGCTCACGCTCTCATACACTCAATACAACAACAACACACCCGTGGAGTAGGGTATTACGCTCAGGCGGCCCGAACCACGTAAATCCTCGTGTCAAGTCACCATCTTGTTTTGAATCTCCGTGCACCCTAACCGAACTAAGAAACTCCGCGGGCTGCCAACGGTAGTACCGGGAGAATTGCCGGAACCAGACTCCAACAGTTGGCGCGCCAGGTAGGGGGCAGCGCCTGAGATTCGAAGATGGTGAATTCTACTGCTTGATCATCCAACGGTAACCATGCTGTGCAACCTGCTAGAGGCAATCCCTCCAACATGTAGCAGCCAGCAGGTGCTATGGCTCCAGCAGGAATCATGCCACCGCCGCCACCATCTGCTCCGACGATTCAAGCTGGACAGCGAGATGGGGCGTCCGCGTCGATCACTGCATCGGCGAACAACAACCCCGAACACACACTTAATGCTGCACGTGCTCTTCTCCAATGTCCACCGCCTTCGGGAGCATCCCAGGGTGCGATGGAACAGTGGAGAGCTGATGTGGATCATCTAGTTGCAGCAGCAGCTGATCGCATCAGCAATCAAGGTCCTCCCCCCTTGGGCGGGCCCTATCGCAGTATCGGACCTTGTCGGGTAGACTCGGTCCGCAAGCTTCACAGCACGGGAGGCGTGCTGCATCTCAACAGGCGACGTCGCTGCTTTTTGGGGCGCGACGTACTCTCACGATAATGAGGCTTTCAACTCATGACCTCCGGGCGGAGCTCAATCATCGTTATCGACAACAGGACGACCGCGTCCACATCGAGCGTGCTCGCGAGAGGCGATAGGCTCGGGTTAGTCCTACTCCTGGGGGAGTAGGAGGAGGCTGTTCTGCCTTGGCCATGCACCTACGAATGGTCAGATGGCCGCAGAAGTTCCGGCCTCTATAGGATCGAAGAGCATGTGAAAATCTACCAGAGGGGGGGGGGGTGAATGTTAGATTTAAAAATCCTACGCAGCGGAAACAATTAAACCCCAACCCCTTCGGCAGAAAAACAATCTGTTAAAGAAATCATGTGTGAGACTAATCTAAACGTGTTTCACCGTGACAAAAGTGATAGATATCAGAGAGAATCAAGTCACGAAGACAACACAACAAGAATCACTCAAATCCGTCGAGAAAAACTCAAGTTATGATCGAAAGATCAAACAAAGGTCAATCTGCCCTACCCGAGAAAAAAAATAGTTATGGAACGCTGCAAAGAAACTCATGTAGATCATAGACCACAAATCCACTGACCATGAATTTTGACAGATGATAGATAATCAAGTTGTGAAGACAACCCAAAAAGAATCACGTCAATTGGATCTGTAAAACTCGAGTTATGATAAAACCACCGACGAAAGAAAGTGCTGTCCAGAAACTCCACGAGTAAAACTTGTCTGGAACAAGTCTGACGAACAAGGCACAAAAGTTCCTTCAAACTACGAATTTTATTCAATAGAACACAATAGGAACAGCCCCAAAGTCGTTCACCACGATCTCTGGGCTCCCTTGCTTATATAACCAGCTCGAAAGCCAACTCAACTCAAATCAGGAACCTAATCCTACTCTGTTCACGAATCGTAACTTTCCATAACTGCCTAGGATTCTTCTATACGCAGATAGAAGCAATCTTAAGACTTCCAAACACCTTAGGAACGTATCCCACATTCCTAAACAACTCAAATTCTTGACCCACACGAAATCCTATCATAACCAACTTAAATCTTTCTGTATTTTAGTCAATCCCGACTCAGCCGTAGCCTAAGTCCATAACCTAGTCGGTTGGACCTTTCCGACCAATTCTTTACGTCCACATCTCTTCATCACGCCTCGGAACCATGTAGCCACGTCCATGCACTCCTTGCACATGTGCAAACATCTTCCAATGACGTCCACGATACCTTCACATGCATTGTTCTTGATTCAACCATGTTGCGCAACCTCCTGATCAGCTCAACCACAATTCCTCCTTAATTTGGTTGTTGGAACCTCATCTCCTCCCTGAGACTAGTCCAATGGATCTCGTCACCAGCCATGTCTTGAACTCAAGCAACACCTGCACATGAATAAACAACCAATCCATATGAGCCCAAGTCCTTGACTTGACTCAAGTTAGTTCCGAACACAACACCTTACGTGAGAACCTCACATAAGCATGTTGCAAAACCACAGTAACACGATATCATCCATAATAACCAAAACGCATCAAGGATTTAGCAAATGAATACTAAGCAATCTTTCCAACAATGTAAAGCAAGTACGAAACATTGCAAATGAAAAGCAGAAGCACTGCGGTCAAGTTTCGGACCTTGCCAGAGCAACCCGGACCTTGAGCCAGAGCTAACAAAAGCTAGTAGAACCTAGCGCTGGAGCATACCAAAACTAGTACAAAACTAGTCGGATCTTAGCAAAAACATGCCGGAGCTATCAAAAACATGTCGGAGCTAAAGACAAAACTTTACCGGAGCTGACCAAAGCTAGTCGAACCTTGATAAAAAGGTGTTTTGGTGATATTCAAAACTTTTATCATCAAAGCAAGTGTATTCACTACAAGCCAATGTATTCAGCACACTTAGGTCTTACAATCTCCCCCTTGATGAATGCATTGGCAACACCACTTAAAATCCGAGCATTGGCTTATTCACATAAAAGTTTTGAAGGCAATTTCTCCCCCTTTTGTAAATTAAAAGTAAAATGAGAAGAAAATCCAAAAATTATCCCATATTATCTCTCCCCCTTTATTATATTTCCTTATGCACATATTCTCTTTCTCTTCATGCTTGTCTCTCCCCCTTTGACAATGTATTCAACAAGTCATGAGCATATAAACAAATTATCTCTATAACTTTAGTTGTTATGAGCATATTATAACATATACATATAAACAAAGCTCATCCAAGTCATACTATCAGGTACCTTACATTATCACATCAATGAAATACATAAAGTAGTGTAATCCATGCTAGAGATTAAATGTAATTTTCAATTTAAGTAAGTCATGATCTCACAAACTTAACTATTTCAAAACCTGAAAGCATGAAACTTGTTGCTGCATTTTATTATTTTTCGAAGCACAGATTTATATCATATGATATTTGCAAGAGATTATATGCGTATCTGCCTTATTCTAACCAACCAAGCCAAGCCTATGTCATTTGACAATCAGAAGCTTAAGGACATGGTTTTAGTCATACACAACTTCTTCCAAGTTCATATCTAAGTGCAATGGTAAGCCATCTCAAAAGAAGAAGTGCGATGCATGCATATTCTCTTGATCTTTTCTCAATTTATATTTTTTCATAAAAACTCAACATGTGAGTTGATTACTTGATTAATTCTTAATGATTAAAAGCACTTATGAACATGTAACAAGTTCAAAACAACAAGAAAGTTCGACCATGACCAGATTTAGTGTAAGTAATTATTCCAATTACTAGACATGGCAAAAACTACAAAATGTATAACACGAGTAATGTAGTAAGAACTTTCAGCATGTAAAAGGAATCACAAAGTCATATATGTATGAAATACTATGCTCATATTATTTTAATTTCAGATTCACACATAGACTTCCCAAGTTTCAAAACTCCCCCTCAATTTAAGCCATGAGGATGCATAACCCCTATTTCACTACGAATGTAACAAAAATGAGTGAAATGGAAAGGTTTTGTAAAAACGTCAGCCAATTGTTGTTCGGTATCTACATGGTGAAGCACAATGTTTCCTTTTTCAACATTATCTCGGAGAAAGTGATACCTAATGTCAATGTGCTTAGTTCTAGAATGTTGCACGTGGTTTTTAGCAATGCAAATGGCACTAGTGTTATCACAAAAAAGTGGAACACTATCTAGATCAACCCCATAGTCCTTAAGTGTTTGAACAATCCAAAGAATTTGTGAGCAAGCACTAGCAACAGCTACATATTCAGATTCAGTTGTGGATTGTGCAACTGAATTTTGTTTTCTAGAGGACCAAGCAACAAGAATTACCAAGAAAATGACAAGCACCGGAAGTACTTTTCCTATCAATCCTACAACCCCCAAAATCAGCATCCGAAAAAACTTTCAAAGTAACGGTTGAGGAAGAAGGAAGAAAAATTCCAGATTCTTGAGTTCCATGTAAGTACCTGAGAATCCTTTTGATGGCTTGACGATGTGAAGCACGTGGGGAAGCTTGAAACCATGCACAAAGACATACGCTGAATTGTATGTCCGGTCTTGATGCCCTAAGGTATACAAGTGATCCGATCATGCTTCTATATTCTTTCTGATCCATGGGTTCACCATCTTCATCATGTCCAAGTGTTGTTGCTGTTCCCATTGGTGTGCGAAGAGGCTTGCTTTTGTCCATGTTGAAGCGCCTTAGGAGATCTTTTGTATACTTCGTTTGATGCACAAAGGTATCCTCCTTAGTTTGCTTGATTTGCAGCCCCAAAAAGTAAGTGAGTTCACCCATCATACTCATTTCAAATTCGGAACTCATCATTTCTGAAAACTTGGACACAAGATCATGAGAAGCACAACCAAAGATAATATCATCCACATACACTTGAAGGAATAATGAGTCATTGCCATGCTTAAGCACAAAAAGAGTTTTATCAACCTTGCCCATGGTAAACCCTTTTTCAAGGAAGAATGTTTTTAACCTATCATACCATGCTCTAGGGGCTTGTTTGAGACCGTACAAGGATTTGGACAGTTTGTAAATATGATTAGGAAAATCTGGATTTTCAAAACCCAGTGGTTGTTTCACATAAACCTCATCATCTATGTAGCCATTAAGAAAATCACTTTTAGCATCCATTTGATATAGCTTAAAACCATTTGATGCAGCAAAAGCTAGCAAAATTCTTATGTCTTCTAATCTAGCAACAGGAGCAAATGTTTTGTCAAAATCTAGACCTTCAACTTGAGTGAAACCTTGAGCAACCAACCTAGCCTTATTCCTAAACACAACCCCATCCCCACTTTGTTTATTTTTAAATACCCATTTAGTTCCAATTAAAGTGTGACCTTGAGGTGGAGGTACAAGTTTCCAAACATTATTTCTTTCAAAATTTTCTAACTCTTCTTGCATGGCAATAATCCAAGATTCATTAGTGAGTGCGTGTGATATATATTTGGGTTCAAAAGAAGCAACAAAAGCAGAATGAGCATAAGAGTTTGGATCACAAAACCTGGACCGTGTGACTCGTTCGTGCAAGCTTCCAATCATCTGTTGTGGGGGATGATCTTTGTAAAACCGTAGGGGAACAGATGTCTCACAAGCTTCTTCTTCTTCATGTTCATCACAAATCGATGAGCTTATGACTTGAGGATGATTTGAATCAGCATTGATGGTTGTCGGTGCTGGTTGAGAATTAACATCCAGAGCTAAACCAAAGTATTTAGCTACTGAATTTTCGGGCAGTAGCTCCAATTCTTCCTCATCTTCAATGAAAATGCTCCCCCCTGCGTATATGGATCTGGACCTGTAATGTTTGAGCTAGTACCTAGGCTAGCATCATCAAAAGACACTTCACAAGTCTCCACAATTTTGTTAGTGTCAAGTAAAACCACACGGTAGCCTCTAGTATGAGATGGATAACCAAGAAACATGTCGTCAATGGATCTAGGTTCAAATTTATCAAGATTACCATATTTCTTATAAAAGCATTTGCAACCAAAGACCTGAAAGTGTGTAATACTAGGCCTATGTCCAAACCGAAGCTCATATAGTGTTTTACCTAGCTTAGCACGCAAGAAAACACGATTTGAGACATAACAAGCGGTTGCTAACGCATCAGCCCAAAATTTCCTAGGAGTTTGATATTCATTAAGCATAGTGCTAGCCATCTCAACTAAGGTTCTGTTCTTTCTTTCTACAACACCGTTTTGTTGAGGTACATATGGTGAAGAAAATTGATGATCTGTTCTATTTTTAGCACAAAAGTGATCAAAAGATTGATTTTTAAATTCAGTTCCATTATCACTTCTAATTGCTTTTAAAGATCCTGGGTAATCAATTGATAATCTAAGAAATAAAGTTCTAAAGTGACTAAAAACTTCATTCTTAGACGCCATAAAGTAAACCCAAGAGTATCTAGAATAATCATCAACAATCACAAGTACATACCATTTACCTCCGAAGGATTGAACACGTGATGGTCCTGCGGTGTCAAGATGCAAAAGTTGACATGGTTCAGTTGTCATGATCATTGTGAGAGGAGTATGTGAACCTGCAACCATCTTAGCATGTCTACAAGAAGAGCACACAATTTCTTTGTCCCCTTTATGCTTAGGCAGCCCACGTATGCGATCAAGAGCACTAACACGCGTTAGGTGATCAAAGCCTACGTGACCAAGTCTACAATGCCAAAAATATAGGTCCTTCGAATCATTAGCAACTACACACCTATGCTTAGAGGAAGACGTATCAAAATCAGCTTTAAAAACTCTTCCAAACCGAGACATGTTAAAAATAAGCTCACTATTTGAACTTACAACTCTGCAGCAGTTTTTATTGAAAATAATTTCCAGATTTTCATCTAGCAATTGTGAAATAGAAAGCAAGTTGTATTTCAAATATTTGACAAGTGCCACATCCTTCAAAGTGTAGTGATCATTTACTCTAACCGAACCCTTAGCAATTATAGGAGTTGAAGAATTATCGGCAAAAGTAACATTCTCTACACATGACACAAAAGAGAGGGAGGAGAACCAATCTTTGTTATCGGTCATGTGGCGTGAGCAACCTGAATCCACAATCCAAATGTTCTCCTTCCTCAAACGTGTAACCTACATAGAAGCACAATACGTCGATGACTCAATACTGGGGTTAGTCAAAAGGCATTTAGGAATCCAGTACTGAGTCACGCGACGTGCAACAGGAAAAACACGCGAAAGCTAAGACAAAACAACAGGTTTATGAGTCAAAGTTTGAGATTTTTTATTCTTAACTACTGACCTATAAGGTGTTACTTGTGTAGCACAAAAATCAGTAGCTCCGGAGGCAAAAACAGAAGGTCCGGAGGTAAACTTTGAATGTTTTTGACTCAAAACAGCAGGTTGTACATTCGGTTCAATATGTGCAGCAAATTTTGCATGAAAGTTATGAGATCTAGCAACCATTCTTTCCCGTTTATGTTGTTTAGCTAGTCTATAACAAAAATCTATGACATGACCATCTCTACCACAGTAGGTACACTGAAATTTAACATTGTGTTCATGTCTAGATGAGCAAACAACATTTTTATTTGAAACCGAATGAGACAATACTCCTGCAGATTTGAAAACCACTTCTTTTTGTTTAGGAACTTTTTGAATCAAACCACTTCCTAATGACTTTACAATTTTTAGGTGGATGTGCCTTAGCATGAGCATGAGAATCAAAACCTAAACCAGTTTTATCATTGCAAGACTTGGATGAATTCAGCAGCAAGTTTAGGTTCTTATTCCCATTACAAAACCGATCAAATGTCTTACGCATGTTATCAAGTTTATTGGACAGATCAAGGCAATTTTCACATGAAGTTTTTCCTTTTAATTTACAATTGTAACCATATTTAACTTCATGACGACGTAAAGCATTGTTCAATATAGAGATTTCATTCATAGCATCTTGCAGTTTCTTATCAAGATCATCACAACTAGAACAATGCAAATCAATTGTAGAACAAGAAGCATCTTTTAAGTTTCCAATATTAAGTGCAGCAAGCTTTTTGTTCTTTTCAATTTCAAGTTCAAGTTTATCAAGTGTGGATGTATGTGCATTTCTTAGGGAGGACAATTTTTCATATATTACATCACATGAGGAACAAGAATCATCACCAGGAATCAAGGATTTCAAACGATTAATTTCAGATTCTAGTGACTCAATTCTAACAGTATTGTCCCTAAGCTTTTTGTCCTTTTTCTTAACAATAACAGTGGCACGAGAAATAGCATCACACATTTCTTCGCAAGTAGGACATACCTCTTCATTGTCACTGTTGTGTTCTGCCTCCTCCATACTTGATCTTGACTTGCCCGCCATGAAGCACAAGTTTTCCAAATCATCTTCATCTTCATCACTTCCAATGTCCAAGTCTCTTGAGCCAAGTTCCTGGAGTGCTGAGATAAAACTGCTCACCAATTGACGTCCTGTAAAACCCTTATTTTTCTTCATATCTTTTGCAGAGGAGTGGTTCGTTCTTGTTGTCTTTTCATCCCGGGAAGTAGGACCTGAAAGGTTAGGGCAATCTGAACGAAAATGTCCTGTCTTACCACATTCAAAGCATCATTGAGGTCCGGAGCTTCCTCTGCTTCTAGTTCTCACATTTTGCAATGCTTTTGAGAACCGGGTAAAGATGAGCGCTAGCTCCTCCTCTGGAAACTCCTCAATCTGTTCAAGGGTTAGAGAGGACAGCAAAGCAAGTGTACCACAAGATGATGTTTGACCGAAACTAGGCATGTCACGTTGAGAAACAAAAGCAATAGACTTGTTGGGGTTCTTACGCGAGATTATGTCAATTTCATGAATTTTTAACTTTGAATATAGCACATCTAAAGTAAGTGAACTCAAGACAGTAGATTCACGAATAGATGTGACTTTCATCTCCCAAATTGACATATCTAATGCACTTAGCAATTGCTTATCATTTTCAGCATCTGAAAAATTAACATTGACACTACGCAAGTTGCTGAGAATCTTATTAAAGCAAGCAAAAAGGTCATCAATAGACTCACCGGGTTGCATCTCGAAGCGCATGTATTCTTTCTTGAACATGTCTTGCCTTACCTCTTTGATCGTGTTGGATCCTTCGTGGTAGTCACAAAGTGCTTTCCACACATCATATGCAGATCGGAGGTGTGCAACACGGTCGAAGTCGCTTTGTGTTAATCCTTGTATGATCAAGTTCCGAGCCTTGTTGTTGTTGTCGACATCTCTCAGATTTGTAGCTGTAACTTGATCGTTTGATGGCACTTCGTAAGGCTTGTATACCTTCTCCCATATTGCAAAGCCTTGTGCCTGGATGAAAGCCTCCATGCGTACCTTCCAAACCTGAAAAATCAGTACCAGCGAACATACATGGTTTGGCAGAGTACTTCTTCATGTTGATTAGTCAAAAACACGCACAAATCACAAAGATTAGAGCACCGTGGCTCTTATACCAATTGTAGGATCGAAGAGCACGTGAAAATCTACCAGAGGGGGGGGTGAATGGTAGATTTAAAAATCTTACGCAGCGGAAACAATTAAACCCCAACCCCTTCGGTAGAAAAACGATCTGTTAAAGAAATCATGTGTAAGACTAATTTAAACATGTTTCACCGTGAAAAAAGTGATATATATCAGAAAGAATCAAGTCACGAAGACAACACAACAAGAATCACTCAAATCCGTCGAGAAAAACTCAAGTTATGATTGAAAGATCAAACAAAGGTCAATCTGCCCTACCCGAGAAAAAAACAGTTATGGAACGCTGCAAAGAAACTCGTGTAGATCATAGAACACAAATCCAATGACCATGAAATTTTGACAGATGATAGATAATCAAGTTTTAAAGACAACCAAAAAAGAATCACGTCAATTGGATCTGTAAAACTCGAGTTATGATAAAACCACTGACGAAAGGTAGTGCTGTCCAGAAACTCGATGAGTAAAACTTATTTGGAACTAGTCTGACGAACAAGGCACAAAAGTTCCTTCAAACTACGAATTTTATTCAATAGAACACAATAGGGACAGCCCCAAAGTCGTTCACCACGAGCTCTGGGCTCCCTTGCCTATATAACCAGCTCGAAAGCCAACTCAACTCAAATCAGGAACCTAATCCTACTCTGTTCACAAATTGTAACTTTCCATAACTACTTAGGATTCTTCTATACCCAGATAGAAGCAATCTTAAGACTTTCAAACACCTTAGGAACGTATCCCACATTCCTAAACAACTCAAATTCTTGACCCACACGAAATCCTATCATAACCAACTCAAATCTTTCCGTATTTGAGTCAAACCCGACTCAGCCGTAGCCTAAGTCCATAACCTAGCCGGTTGGACCTTTCTGACCAATTCTTTACATCCACATCTCTTCATCACGCCTCGGAACCATGTAGCCACGTCCATGCACTCCTTGCACATGTGCAAACATCTTCCAATGACGTCCACGATACCTTCATATGCATTGTTCTTGATTCAACCATGATGCGCAACCTCACAGCTCAACCACAATTCCTCCTGAATTTGGTTGTTGGAATCTCATCTCCTCCCTGAGATTAGTCCAATGGATCTCGTCACCAGCCATGTCTTGAACTCAAGCGACACCTGCACATGAATAAACAACCAATCCATACGAGCCCAAGTCCTCGACTTGACTCAAGTTAGTTTCGAACACAACACCTTACGTGAGAACCTCACATAAGCATGTTGCAAAACCACAGTAACCATCAATATTAACCAAAACACACCAAAGATTTAGCAAAAGAATACTAAGAAATCTTTCCAACAATGTAAAGCAAGTAGAAACATTGCAAATGAAATGTAGAAGCACTGCGGTCAAGTTTCGGACCTTGCCAGAGCAACCCAGACCTTGAGCCGGAGCTAACAAAAGCTAGTAGAACCTAGCGCTGGAGCTTACCAAAACTAGTACAAAACTAGTCGTAGCTTAGCAAAAACATGCCGGAGCTATCAAAAACATGTCGGAGCTAAAGACAAAACTTCACCAGAGCTGACCAAAGCTAGTCGGACCTTGATAAAAAGGTGTTTTGGTGATATTCAAAACTTTTATCGTCAAAGCAAGTGTATTCACTACAAGCCAATGTATTCAACACACTTAGGTCTTACAACCTCATTTGCTAGAGAAATTTGACGGGACTGTCAATCCTGCCGAATTTCTTCAAATCTACTCCACCGCCATCCTCTAGCCTGGGGGCCATGAGGCCGTGATGGCCAATTATTTCCATGTGGCTTTAATTGTGACCGCCAGGTCTTGGTTCATGAGCCTTCTGCTTGACTCCATCAATAGTTGGGTGGAGTTGTGCCAACAGTTCACTGCCAATTTCGGGAGCTCATACACCTGACCAGGCAAAAAACTGGATCTTTTTGCTGTCAAGCAAAAAGGGGGAGAGTCCTTGCGATCTTTCATCCAGAGGCTCTCCCAAGTACGAAATACCATTCCTTCTATCTCAAGCACTTCTGTTATTGTAGCATTTAGACAGGGCGTTCGATACAAGAAAATGCTGGAGAAGCTAGCGACCAAGGAAGTCACCAGCATCACGGAACTCTTCAGCTTGGCAGATAAGTGCGCCAAGGCTGCCGAGGGTCATGAAATGCACTCCCAACCGCCTCTAGACGTCAACAAAAAATCTTCCAAGGGTGAATCCGCTACATCCAAGAGTGGCAAGAAAAAAGAAAAAGTCCAACGGCAAGAAGAAGCTGTCGGCCGACACACCTACTGCCGTTGCTGCCACAGCTCTGGGTGGTCGGGGGCCATGCCTCGAGAAACGACCTCAGCCGTCCTCTGAAGATGGTGGCAGCTCCAAGATGTGGTGTCCCATACACAAGACGGACAACCACAACCTGGAAAACTGCCGAGAGGTCCAAAACCTCGCCGAGCGCTATAACAAGTGCCTGGAAGAAGCTCATTTCCGTAAAAGGGAAGGAAAACAAAAAGTCGACGAAGCTTCGGCTGAAGGGGAGTTAGGATTTCAAGACCCTAAAAAGGTCTTGAAGGCTGTTTACACCTCCGTTGACGACGACTCTGACGTCTTCGACAATGAGCGTCGGAAGAGCATGAAAACCATCTTTGGTGGTTCACAGGACATCACTTCCCGCCGTGTCCTCAAGAAAATGCGATAGGACATGGCATCTGTAGCTCCCACCGCCAGGGCGGAGCCTCATCGGAAGTGGATGGACACTGGCATCACTTCGATGCTTCAGACTGCCCTCGGAACATGATCAGAGTTGGTCAACTTCTACTGATGGTATCTCCGACCATCAATAACATCCAGCTCCACCACGTAATGGTGGACGGAGGTTTAGGGCTGAACCTCATAAGCCTCGAAGCCTTCGTCAAGCTTCAGCTCCGACCTTTGGATCTTCGCCCCTCCCGACCTTTCTCAGGAGTAGGTCCGGGGGCCATAACTCCACTCGGTGCCATTACTCTCCCGATAACTTTCGGAACTTGGGAGAATTACAGGACCGAGAAGTTGGTCTTCGACGTGGCACATATCATCTTGCCATTCAACGCCATCTTGGGCAGGCCAGCTTTGTACAAATTCATGGCTTCTGCTTATTATGGCTACTTGGTGTTGAAGATGCCAACACCCTCAGGCGTTCTCCAGATCCGCAGAGATTGCACCACCAGATTTACTGCTCTGGAAGAACTCCACACGCTTGCTACAGCGCAGGAGGAAGAATCCGGAAAGGAGCAAGCTCTAAAGCCCCCGAGCATTCGTCATAGAGGCTCAACTTCCGCACCTCGTGTGCAACCAAGTGGTGACACCAACATTCCCATTAAAGTCGTCCAAATTGGTTCCGATGCTGCTCAGACCACCCGTATATCAGGAGGTCTGAACGACAAATAGGAACTTGCGCTCATCACTTTCCTCCGGGCTAATATCGACTTGTTTGCCAGGCAACCGTCACAAATGCCTGGGATCCCTAGGGAGGTGATTGTGCACAATATGAAGATTTATCCCGATGCTCGGCCTGTACATCAGAAGCCTCAGAAGCAATCAGTAGAGCGAAAAAACTTCATACGTCAAGAAGTGAAGAAGTTGCTCGAAGCTGGATTCATTCGGGAAGTCTTCCACCCAAAATGGATGGCAAACCCAGTCGTTGTACTTAAGGCCGGCGGGAAGCTTCAGATGTGTATCGACTACACAACACTGAATAAGGCATGCCCAAAGGATCCATTTCCACTACCTAGAATAGATCAGATAGTGTATTCCACCTCTGGGTGTGAATTACTGTGCTTCCTAGACGCATATTCTGTGTATCATCGAATCAGAAATTCTAGGGAAGATGAAGAGCATATTGCCTTCATCACAGTAGATGGATTGTACTGTTACACTGCCATGCCATTCGGTCTCAAAAACATTGCATCAACGTTTGTGCGAGCTATGTACAAAACTTTTGGAGAGCTCATTAGAGATTTAGTGGAAGTGTACGTCGATGACATCATCGTCAAGCTCAAGAACAAGGAGTCATTTCTTGACACCTTGCAAGCTGTCTTCGACAAGTTGCGAATCACACGCACAAAGCTGAACCCAGACAAGTGTGTCTTCGGGGTTAGCTCCGGAAAGCTTCTTTGATTCTTGGTGAACAACCGAGGAATAGAAGCGAATCTGGCAAAGATTAAAGCTATTGAAGACATGCGGCCACCAGCTCGCGTGACATGCATGAATAATGCAATTATGTGGTAATGCTTGTTATTAGGTTGATATCATAGCCTACTAACTAGTCACAATTATGTTTTATATGTTAGAGCAAGTTTCAAGTTATTTTAGAGGATTTTGGCAAATTTTCAACTAGGGCATAATTTGAGTTAATATAGAACCACAAAGAAAAGATGAATCTAAGGTATTTACCATGAATCCAAGGGTTCAAAGGTCGAGAATTGGGTGCGAAACTTGGATCTTGATGTCTAGGGTTGATGGTAAAGAGTTGGTGGAGAATTGACGATGATGTTGATGAGTTGACGAAGATCGATCTTGCTTGATTCTCCTATCCTCCCCCTCCTTCTCCTGGCTGCGATCTCCTCTCTCCTCAATGGCGGTTCCCACGAACTAGGGTTAGGGTATTATTCAATCGTGGCAAAGAGATGAGAGGGTGGGTGTTGGGGTGTTTATATAGCGTGGAGGTGGTAGGGTTTGGGTGGAATTCGAGTATAAGGTGGTGGGGGGCGAGTAGGGGTCGTGGTGGGTCCACTTGGGCTCCACATGGGTTGGGCACGACATTCTGAGGCCCACTTAAGGCAAAATTACCATGTAACTTGTCGTGGAGAAAGAAATAGAATCCGAGTTGGGCACACCGGACAAACAAGTTCGATATTGAACAGAGAGTAGAACGGCCAAGTCCGGTTGGTATTCGAACAAGTTCGAAAATGTCCAGAGAGCAAAATGAACAAGTCCGGAATACAACAGAACCAATTTCGAATAGTCCGCAGCAAAAGCGGGCAAGTCCGAAAAACAACAGAGGCAAAATCGGACTAGTCCGGTGTCTAGTTCGGACAAGTCCGCACCAACAGAGACTTTTAACTATAGTTTTGGTTCCAATTCATTTTAAACTTGTTCCTTTTTGTATTGCTTAATGTTAAACGTGTATAAAAATGTATGTAATGCATGATGGATGAAAAAATGGGTGTTACACTTAGAAACTGAAGTACTCTTCTTTTTTCTATCCACTTCTTCACCCAAGCCACACATTCAAAGTGTGGTAACTCAATAGGATCATAGTGATCTGAATCATCCCATATATGTTGCAACTCAGCAACATATTCTCTAGCAGAACGCTCTCCTTGATTGATTCCATAGAGACGGTCTTCTGTTTCAACCATTAACATCACATTTAGAGACGGTCTTCTGTTTCAACCATTCACATCTGATTTCAGCTGCATTCATAATCGTACCAACCGTGCTTGCTATGGCTAGAGCCATAGAGTTCAGCATCCATGCATCCACCAATGAGTTAGTAGAATCCCAATCCTTCCACTCATGACTTGACTTGTTAAATGGTTCGACCACAACCCCATTAACGAATCCTTCAAGTCTATTTGCTTTCAGCAACCAGAGTGCCCTTCTCGAGCAAGCCAAATAATTTTTTATGCCCTTTAATTTCATATCATTTGGCGTCAACTCTAATTTTTGGACCTGTTCCACATGTGTCACAATAGCATTGTTTGAAGGTTGCGCATCATCCTTTTTTGCAGTAAGTAATTCAACAAATTTTCCTAAGACCTGCTAATGCCTTGATTTCCACCCATGACGTGTTGCTCTGTTGCAGGCAGTACACAACAGGCAACAACACTCCAATCTGTCGCTCAAGCTAACATTCTCCCGTCTCCAGCAAGCACAACACCTCAACCAGAATTTATTCTTCAGTCTAGAACAGCTTGGCTAGTCGCAACCACCAATACTGAATAATAGCCTCCTTCACGAAATAAGCAGGCGACAAAGCCAAAATCTTCTTCCTCAATAACAGCTGGAGCACTAATCTGCTACTTTCAGAACACACCACCACCCAAATCAATCCACACAAGCAGCACCAAATACACACCTGTACCTTGTCTTCACACGTTCAGCTGCTAATACACACAAGCAGTAGAACGTGCTCTTGAAGGACTTGAACCTTGCACAGTCGTCTATTCAGAACAGGGAGAGGGTCAGAGAATTATGTGGCCACCGCAGCTTTCAGTCCGCAGAAAAGCACCAGTCCTCTACTCCTGTGCAATCTTCTCTTCGCTCTCCCTTCATCCTCCGACAGTTACAGTGTCGCTTGGATTTGAGCACCACCACTGCACCACAGCCATACCGGCACCAGCAGTACGTGCTTCTCCTCCTGCCACCTTAGCCCGGGCCAATAGGCCTCCGGACAAGCGACCCAACCAGGCAGCCGCCGTCGAGCACTGTTGCACCGTAGCTCACCGGTCGCCGCCGCTGGCCGAACAGCCTCTGATGCCATGTTGATTTGTGTTAATAACCGGGCATATTCTTCTCTTCTACTTCCACATATATACACCGACGATACACCACATACAAGGGCTCTGGGCCCATGGGCTCTAACACTACACAGTCAAACACTTATAAATCCGACTTCACTCATGATCAAAACATATCCGATGAGTGTAGTTGTACTAATTGTATGGTGTATTGTTCTTTATTATTTTTATTTCTTTTGATGGTAGTTACTATGCATTTGTATCACGATCAACAAGCAACGCGAAGAATATGAAGATCAAGAGTTCAATAAAGAAGAATTGAACAGGTATATAAAAAAGGCCAAGTGCTCTTGACCATCTTGCACCTTTTTATAAGTATTTAGTTAGATGCATGCTAAAATAAGTGGAATCCCATGGTATGATATTCCTATTCTTTTCATAATATTCCTTGTCACAATGGTTTGTTGAGAGTTATTTCATTTTTTATTTACGCTTAGCCATGCTTAGTAGATGGCAAAGAACTTGAATACATGTTAAAATATGAATTATGTGTTCTATGCTTTATATATGTGGTATTGGTAAATGATGAAGTAGTGATTAGGAATATAGCAGGCTGGTTTTGTTGGTATGGCGCATGCGTGCACGAGACTCGAGTTTGAGAATTTGTGTTTGCGGGATTCTAAGGACCTGTTTATGTAGGAAGCCACTAAACTTTACAGTACCACCACGAGACTGAGATGGGGTGATTTGGTCAATTAGTTAGGTCTCTCCCAATGAAGTGCTAGTAGTTGGAAGGTGCGCGGAATGAGTCAAGATTACTGCTCTATGATCGACATGGCTAAAGAGGGGGCTTCTGAGATGAAGGGTTACTCCTGGAATGCCTCAGCGGTGAAACCTTAGTCAGCTAGTATTAGATGGGAGAACCTTTGTAAAGACCTCGTAATGATCTCCGGGCCACACACCAAAGGAAGTGTGTAATGTGGTTCGCTACCACGAGCACTGTTGACAGTTGTTGTATACAAATTTCGCCCGTCAATATAACTCAATTATGTGAAAGATTTGTCATTTCTTGCGTACATCACCTTTCTATTTAACCTATTTCCACTTTTTCTTGGAAAAAATAGTGCATGCAAGGAATTATTACAGGAAATAAGGTAAAAGAGGGGAAACAATCCTATAAAATACCATCCCAACCAGTCAAGCGACGACATGTGGCATCACATCGATCAAATGGCCCACAAACAGAAGTATCTGAGGCCATCCAACGGTGTAGCACCCATATCAAGGGATATGACCCACCTGGAATTGACCTAGAGAAAGCACACGAGACACGGTGCAAAGACTAGGTCGGTCGACCTGGTCCTGGCGCCAAACTCGGTCAGCTTCCACGTGTTGGCTCCTCCTGGCTTTAAGAAGTCAGTGGTGACTGATCTGCGCACTTTTGGTGGCGGGAACCAACCCTTATCCACCTATAAATAGGACATCCTACCCTCACTTCACACACACACCACTTGAGTATTCATCCATTGTATCCAATACTCTCCATAGGTTTAGAGGAGTATAGGCTGCAGAGATGAGAGCCTCTAGTCCATAGTCCAAGTAGGAGTGGAGCAGAAGGAGTCTCTTCCAAATTCCTAATTGAAAAAGGTATGTGTTGAAGTGTTAATGCAACACTTCCCCCGGATCCGCTAAGGAGCAGCCCACAGAGGTTCTTGTTCGGCGGGGCTTAAGCCTCAAACTAGTGTTCTAGCGGAGGAGTATGTGACATGGTGGTTTTTACATGGTTTGGGCCGCAAGGAGCATAACACCCTACCCACGGTGGTTTGTATTGCTGGTGAGTGTGCATGTGTGTGTGTGTGTGTATCGGGGACACTGAGTTTGGTGCTTGTATCGGTGGCGTTCCGGTCCTTTTATAGTCAAGGTCGGATGCCTTACAGGTGGAGTCTCGGGGCCTGACAGGTGGTCTCGGGGCGATCTTATGATAAAGATCTAAGGCTTCTTCTGTAAGCTTGCTCTGACCACGGATTTGAGGACACGCCGTCTTGCCGCCCGTGTTGTTAGTAGCCCACGTGCCGTTGCTGACATTGGCAGGTAATGTCCCATCCAACTGTCTCTAGCGCCGTCAGCTACCCACTTGGTGAAGTGGGATAGGCCTGCGACACCTTCACTGTGATGCGATTAGTCGTAGCGGTACCTGACATTAGGCGTGCATCGCGCCATGCGTCTGGGGAAGCCGTGTATCTTCAAGGCTTGACGGAGACAAGGCATCCGCCCTCTTAACTTCCTCACTATCTGCTCAAGGCAAGTGGACTGACCATGCGGTCGTTAAGGAGCTCTCTGCCATGGTGGAGGCCACACCCGTCTTGCAGGCCATGTGGCAGCTCGGGAGCTCACCTCCGTGGGGGAGGCCAGGTCTCGCCCCGCGGACCACGTGGCAGCTCAGGCACTCGCCTCTGCTGGGGAGATCGGGTCTCGACTTCGTGGGCCACGTGGCACGTTGGGAGCTCACCTCCGCTAAGGAGGTCGAGTCCTGTCCTGCTAGACATGTGGCTGCCTGGGAGCTTGTCATCAAGGTGAAGTTGAGCTCCCCCTTCTGGATGTCTTGTGGGCACCCATGACATCCCATCTGAGGTAGGCGGGTCCGGGTTTCTTTGAACACGCAGCGCCTTCAAACCCTGCCCCTACTGGGAGGCAAGGTACCTAAGAAGATATAGCTTGTGCGCGAGGGTACCCGATATTTTGGGTACCGACAGTGGCCCCTGGGTCCACCTTGGGGTGAGGTGATGAGCCCGAGGTGGGGCCTTATCCTTCTTTCCTGCGCGGTCTTTTAATTTTGTCTTGATCAGTCCAAGTGGTACGCTCTTCTGTTGCTGTGACCACACGTCCCTCTCTGGTTGAGGGGTCGTGACGACGGGATCTTTGCTTGCTGCAACATTATCATGATGGTTCCCAAGGCGCCTTCTGCACTTCTGCTGCTTTCACTTCCGTCTTTATGGTAACCGCCGGGTTGCCTTTTCTAGCGGGGAACTGCTGGGGCCAGCTTTTCTGATGGGGGACCTGGGCCCGCTCGTCATGGACGTCGTGGTACGAGCCGTTGATTTGGAGCTCGCTCAAATTTCCACGGTGCGCCCAAACTCCACTAGGGTACTTTAAAAAGGTACCTTTTTTGCAATGGAGGTTTCTTTCTTACGCACGCCCCAAGCATTTGAGCCTTCGACCTCCTTGTGTGTCTGCCCATCCTAGAGGTTCTCGACCCCTGCTCCAATGGACTCAGCTCTGCCTCCTTCCCGGATAGAGGATGTCTCACCCGTGAGGCGGCTTTTCGGCTGGGAGGACAAGGAACGACAGGATCTGATCCGTCCCGGCTCCTTGCCACTGAAGTTGGGGGAGAAAGAGATCATCTTCTTCCAGGTGTACGCAAACTCTGGGTTCATCCCTCCTGTTTCCTCCTTCCCGGTGACACTCCTAGAAGTCCTTGGGCTCCAGCTTCATCACCTGTCGCTAAACTCTCTGGTGGTGGCGGTGGTGTTCTCGCATTTCTGCAAGATGTTCGTCGGGGTGTGCCCATGCATGCCAGAGTTCCCGCAGTTCTTCATGCTGAGGCGGATCGGGAAGAAGAATAAAGCCAACTTCCTCGGCAGCTTTATAGCATCGGGCCAACAAACACTTTAAGTATATTACTTTGCTCTCCTCGGCGAAGTGGCCCAGCTGGAGGAGCGACTGGGTGGTCGTACATGCCGACGCCCACGATTGCATGGTCCTGCCCACTGGCTGGCCAATTGTTAGGAAGGCGGCGTGGGAGGAATGTCCGGAGATTGAGGCGGCGTACACGCCAGTAATGGAGAGGAACCGATTCTTGGTAGACCACGGCCTGTCGGAGCTGTCGGTGATGGCCGACTTCATTTGTCGCCGCTTGGCTCCTCTCCAGCATCGTTGCTGCCCCGCATGGCTCTACTTCGGGCTCCAAGATCTTACCAGGTTGCTGAGGAGTCGCGACACGGAGATGACCCCGCAGTAGGTGTTTGAAGCATTGTCCAAGGCGTGCAACGACATGCTGTCGGACGACGTCTTCAACCTTCCGCAGGCTTGCCCACCGCTTTTCACGGATCCGGACCTTCGGACGAAGGTTCTGAAGGAGATGCCCAACCTGGACGCTGGTCTTGTGCAGCGGCAGGTTGGCGATGAGAGCCGAGGCCTGGCCATCGTTGACTCTTCGGAGGAGTCCGCACCTTCTTCAGGCTCTAAAGCCTCCAGGGCGGAGGAGGCGCCTACTGTTGTGGGGAAGGCCAAGGTACCAGTCCCTAACGAAGGTAAACGGAAGGCACCGGTCCCCGATGTAGGCAAGGGGAAGGTCCTAGTGGTTGAGGTTGTTAAGGAGAAACACCCCCGATCACCACCGAGGGCGCCACCGCAGGTGGCCTTCGCTCCAAGTCAGCGTCCATCGGCGCGCCCCTCTTTAGTACCGGGCATTGGCGGTTCTTCGGGGGGAGGCTCGGTCCGTTAAGCGGCGGCTCCGCCGATGTCGGCGGTCGGCATGTCATCCAACATCCCTGTCATCTGCGCGGTCTAAGGTGCCACAGGGGACTCCGGCAGCATCACAACTACGGAGCCTCAGGCAAAAAGGCCTCGAGCCGACGTCGTCGGCAAATCGGGAGGTGGGTATGTTGGTGTTGGTGGAAGCACACCGGCGTAGTTCAGCGGCACTGCTGGTGGTTTTGGCAGAGGCCATGCTGGTATGGCATTGCCTGTTACGCCATCGCCAGGGCCCGCGGCTTCAGGGTCGCCGAAAGTGTAGGCTCGCTGGAGCTTCCGGGGACGTTGGTAAGGCATTCTTGCCGACGCTTGCTCTATTATCTAGCCTGCCTTTGTTAATTGGTCAGGGCTTGATCTTGATTTGCAGGGCTACGTCAGCTGTTGTGAGGCCCTTACCGCTCGTGGTAGTGCCCGGAAGCGCTTTGAAGGCGACCGACGATGCTACGGCTGTGCTGTTGAGGCAGCCTGCCAAGCTTGTCCAGGGGAGCGCTGCTACGGCGTCTGTGTCCGACATGGGTAGTGAAGCATCTTTGGCTGCATCTTCAGCAGTTGCATCAGAGGTACCTCCAGCCGTCGCACCAGAGGCACCTCTGGCTGTCGTGGCAGAGGCTCCTGCGGCCGTCATGGCGGAGGCCATGTTGGAGCTGACTCCTGGGGCCGAAGGTCTAACCTCCACATATGCTGATTTGGCGGGTGGCTCTCTGAGCAATGGTGGCTCTTCTGCTTCAGGTGGCACCGCAACTCCTGCTCAGCTTCTGCAGGCAAGATCCCCAGTGCTGGTGTCCTTGCCTTTGCCGCTACGGGAGGAAGAGGTCCCCGAGATGATCACCGGACGAACTTCATTGACTTCGACACAGCCGGAGCGCCTCTCCGACGTCATGGACTTGAGGCAATCCAGTATCCTTAAGGTGCAATCCAACCTCTACCATGCGCAGGAGGCTCTTGCCGTAGAGTCGGAGAAGCTGGGTGCCGAGGGCGAGCGCCTTCAAGGCTGGGGGGTCTCTTGAGCTCCAAGATCGGTGAGGCGAAGGCAAAGTACCAGAAGGTGAGCAAGGAAATGTAGGTGAGGCACCCCTTGGTGAGGGCCTCAGACGCTTGACCCAGAAGATTCTGGCCAACGCCAAGGCAGCCAACAACGCTGCTGATGCCCGCCTGCACGCTCTTGCTGCTGGACGAGAGGCCCTGAGTCTCCAAGAAGCCGCCGTTGCTAAGAGGGAAGCTGCTATCGCTGATCAAGAGGTGGCAGCGCAGGCGATGGTGGCCCGTGCTGAGGCTGATCGGGAAAGTCTATAGTCCCGCCTCGAAGACCTTGAGCTCCGGGAGAGCAATTTAGCTTGGGATCGGGCACACCACCAAGCTGAGCATTAGGAACTCCTCCTGCACGATCTTGACATCCAAGCTCGGGAGCACACAGCAGAGCGCCGTGGCCGAGAGCTTGATCTGCAGGAACATCAGCTGGCTCAACATTTGGAAGCCGAGTGTAGGGCGGCAGCGGAGACGGTGGCATCCCATGTCTTGGTGTGCTATCGGAGCTGGTACCTTGATCTGCCACTGGAGCCATTTTTTGAAGGCCCTATTGAGGAACGCGAGGCGACAATAGCGGCAGAGGTTAAGGAAGCCGCCAAACATGTCGTAGCATAGTTCAGTCGGGGCTGAGGCTGGTAGCTTGTTTTTTTTTTTGTATTGGGGGTTGACCCCCCTGTAAAGAATTCCTTAATGAATTCGAATTTGTGTTTGGGTTCTCGCATTGTCACTGCGCTTCTCAACTATTGCTCTGAGTCCTTAGCTGCATAAGGGTTTGCAGAACCTTTGTTGAGCTCGTTGGCTTCTTGGGACCAACAGTTTGCACAATTGATATGGCCGAAGTGTTGTCCGTTGATTTTCTGCATGTGGATCCCCTTAGAGGCCCCTTGGTAGATGTGGTTAGTTGGCTAAGCACATCTACCATTTGATCGCATAATGTCTTGAACTGGCCCCCAGTGGAGTGGGGGAGTTGGAGCATCGTAAAGCCACCATTTGCCGAAGCTGGATGCCCTGGCGTCATCCACCATCATCGTAGAGTCGTCGACGGCAGGAACCTTGGGAGGTGCCAGAGCTGGGCGCTCTGGCATCACCCACCGTCGTCGTTGAGTCGTGGACGGTAGGTCCCTTGGGAGGTGCTAGAGTTGGGTGCTCCGATGTCGTCCACTATTTTTGTGTAGACGTCAATAGCAGACCCCTAGTTTACAGGCTATCGCAAGGGAACCCTGTTAGCAACAAGAGCGGGGCATGAGAGTTTACTCACTTTATCCGCGCTTGGTGCTGTCGTTGACGTTCCGTGATGCCGACGGAAGGCCCCTTGGGAGGTGCCAGAGTTGGATGCTCCAACATCGTCGACCATCACCGTGGAGACGTTGATGGTAGACCCCTTGGGAGGTGCCAGAGCTGGATGCTCCGGCGTCGTCCACCATTGTCATGGAGACGTCGACAACAGGCCCCTGGTTTACAAGCTCTCGCAAGGGAACCCTGCTAGCAACAAGAGCGGGTTAGGAGAGTTTACTCACTTGTCCGCACTTGGTGCTGTCGTTGACATTCTGGGACGTGACGGCAGGCCCCTTGGGGGTGCTGGAGCTGGATGCTCTGACATCGTTCACCATCATCGTGGAGACATCAATGGAAGACCCCTGGTTTACAGGTTATTGCAAGGGAACCCTGTTAGCAACAAGAGCGGGGCAGGAGAGTTTACTCACTTATCCTCACTTGGTGTTGTTGTTGATGTTCTGGGACGTCGACGGCAGGACCCTTGAGGGGTGCCAGAGCTGCATGCTCTGGCATTGTCCACCATCATCCTGGAGACATCGATGGCAGGCCCTTATCCACACTTGGTGCTGTCATTGACATTCTGGGACGTCGACGGAAGGCCCCTTGAGAGGTGCCGGAGCTGGATGCTCCGGCATCGTCCACCATCATCGTGGAGACGTCGACGGTAGGCCCCTTGGGACGTGCAAGAGCTAGACGCTCCAGCATCGTCCACCATCGCTGATAAGAAAAAGATGAGTCCGATCTTCCGAAAGGTAATTATAAGTCGATTGAGGTGGAGATATCGACGTTGATGATCCGAGGCTCTCGAGTAGAACATGAAAAACCCCTACAATCACTACACCACCGCTCCGTTCATTATCAACCGTGCTACACACGCTTGACCTCACCAAGAAGGCTAATTCCTGCAAGTGCAACCGAGAACACAAGCAAGAACAAGGTAGAAGCAATCTGAATCGCTATGTTTGGGTCTCACAAACCAATGAACAGCGAAACTATGTATAACAGATTAATCTAAGCAAAACCAATTGTTTATGGCGGCTACTATTGAGTATATATTGTTGGGAGGACGTCCAAGGGGGTGTTGGGGTCGCGACCTAACCCTAAGACATGAAATTAATAGACTTATACTTGATACAAGGCCCAATAGCCCAATACGGTGGCGCAACACCCTGACAGATTCTAAACTCAATTTTGTTTTGATTATTCCCGTTAACTCCAAAAGAATTTTGATATCGACCAGCGGCATTGGATATTTTTTCCTCTCCCCTTTCCGTGCATATGTAGAACGTCAGAAACAGAGATCATATGCGTTCTGGATGTCCGTTTTAGTGCGAACTGCTCTTGGACTCCGAGTTGGATATGATTTTAAGTTGGGCTCGGTTTCCATCTTCTTTGAACGAATTCTCTAGTCCTTCACGCCCCTAAGACTTCCTCCAAGTACTCCTTGAACCTCTCCATGGATCCTAATCATAATTAAATCATTAGGTAGCAATCTATGCTCAAAAACATATAAGGAAATATATAAAAACGAGCTCACCTCTGAAATTAATTGTTGCATGTGAACTCTATTGATTGCATCTTGTATGTTCAATGGAGTGTTGTTTATATCCATAGAAGTGATGTCCTCATCATCCTCCCCTTCTTGAACTGGAGTCGTCCTCGACTCAAGTTTGTGTGGGTCGATATGTGCAATGCCATCAAATCCTCTTGTGTGCATCAAAGGAGGAGGCCAAGGTGGTGGACGATATAGTGCACCATCTCCATGTTCTCCATCAAATAAGCATGACCATTCACTTAAGCCAGGATCCCAAACAAATAAACATTGTGCCATGTTTATTTGTGCAATGATAATGTGCCTAATCTCATCATTCTCCTCTTCTTTTTAACAAGCCATCCTCGGCTTGCTCGTATATCCAATGAAGAGGCTTGCTTTGGGGGTACAATGAGTGTTGTCCATATTGCACAACTGCAGCAAACAATGCTCCTCTTTTATATATTGTCCCTGCTGCAAGAAAAAAATGCTAAAAAAACTTGAAAATACATTATTAGTGTTAGTGCATCCATTCATTTTACCATGTTGCTGCGGCACTAAATGGGATTTCTCATTTGAGCATATGTAAAATTTATGCACCATAAATTCACCACTATCTTCATACTTGCCTATAGCATGAAAAATATTTTTACTTAACAAAGGCAATTCAGAATGGGAAAACATTATACTCTCTACAATATCTAGATCACAAAGAGTGTCAAATTCGATATAACCAAAAGTATTTAGAGAAGACAACAGTTTCAGCTCATCCCTTTCACATGTAATTGGAATCAAATGCTTAATTTCAGCACATGTGGGTGACAAAGTATCAAATCCATTCAGTTGTTCTAGCATAGGTACAATATAATTATTAGCACACAACTCATTTTTAACAGAAGGATCAACAAGAAAATCAACATGTGACAATTGTGTATAAATAAACGACTCTAATAGTTGCTCCTCGAAAATAGCATGATTGGTGGAAAAATTCAGAACATCCAAAAACTTCTCACCTTCTGTATTTGTAGAATGTTTTGTCTTACCATTTTCAGCAATGATTTCGAGTGCATTATGAGTTGATCCATCTAAAATTTCACAAGTGTTGTTGAAAGCCTCGTTCTCTTTTGCATCATCTATATTAGTTTCTATATTGTCCTGCAAAATGTTAGACACAAAAGGAGGTACAACAAGAAATTTCTCCTCAAATTGATGCACTTCATCTTTGCAATTAGATATGTTCATAAAATTTTCTCGCATACAAATTTTCATATCCTTCCATGTTCGAGGGTTTTCTAGATCATTTAAATTGTTCCACCAAGTTAATGCACAACCTAATAATGCACTTGAAACATTTCTAATCTTTCTCCTCTCACACATATGAAATTGCCCAAATTTGTTATCCAACTCTATTTCCCAAGCAATATATTCATCGTAACCAAAACCATGATCAGAAGGAAGAGATGAGAGAATGTAATTACTTTCTGTGGAAGGAGTTGTAAAAATGGTCTGAATGTCATGTGAAACCTTGGTTGATGTTTGATTCTTAGCGAGAAACTCCATTGTCGTCTTCATCATGTCAATCATCTCAGCATATATTGCATGATTCTTGCTTTTATCTGACATTGTTAGTAGCAAACAGAAGACAACAAAAAAATATGTTATCCATGTCAACTACAAAGGATAATGGCAAAGTGGAAGTGGAATCACACACTCTCAAGCATCTTACCATGCTCTTATAAGTGTTCCTACCGACACTGCAGGTGGCAAACGGTGAACGGTATGAAGAAACCAATGAGGCATGGGATGATGGCAAAGGTGTATCGATTCTGCTCAAGAGTAAGGTGTAGCTTGGATGACACTTTATATGTAACAAGGATTAGCAACAATGAAATCAGATAGTAAAGTTTAATAAGTGTCTAAAGTACTTGTCAAATTTGCTGGCCTAAATGTGTTCTCAGTAGTTCAAGCTAGCAAGACATGACACAAAACTAGATGACACAAAGAATGCAAGCACTTCTGTTTTTTTGTTGTTTTTTTCTCCTTTTTTTGTGCGGCTTTTGTATCTTGTTTTGCACTTGTCTTTTTCTTTTTTTCTTTTTTTTTTTCAGAATGTGCTGCAAAAGAAGAACATAATGAAAAACAACCAAAGAGACATGGGTCTGTCACAGATTTTCTGCTCAATCGTCCATGGACAAAAAGACATACATAGACCCTCCAAATAGAAAAACTTACAACAGCAAGATGGTATATATCTCTCTCCTCTTTAACTTCAATATATGGAAGAACTATTTTCGACAAGAACAATAGGAGATATTGTCCCCGAAACACAGACTCATCAGAAATTCTACGTCGAGAACATATTCAGATCTAATGCACTTCTGACCACGATAACTCTGTTTTCTGGAAAATCTATGAATAGGAAAGTTGTAGAGAGCCTTTTAAGCTTTATAGAAAGTACAAGAACTCAAAATTCCAACTTTGTATATGTGAGATATAATCAAAATACCGAACTGTACAGAAATGAATCTAATTTAGACGTGATGACGCGATTCAAAAAGATGAATCTACACAATGCAAACTCAAACTAATACCAAAAACACTTTCTAAACCAGCAATATGACTCAACCACGGACACAAACTCAACAAAACCAAACTGAATAACAAAGTTGCAAAAGCTCAATATATTTTGGACAAAGTAATGAACAGATCTACTAAACTGCAAGTTTTTTTGTGGCCCTTTTCTGTACTCTAGGTATGAAAAACAAAACTAATGTAATGGATAGATGAATTACCTAATGGGAAACCTAGAAATCTAATACCAACTGATGAGAAAGTTTAGGCCCGATCTTCCGAAAGGTAATGATAAGTCGATTGAAGTGGAGATCTCGACGTTGATGATCCGAGGCTCTCGAGTAGAACAAGAAAAACTCCTGCAATCACTACACCACCGCTCCGTTTGTTATCAACTGTGCTGCACGCGCTTGACCTCACCAAGAAGGCTAATTCCTGCAAGTGTAACCAAGAACACAAGAAAGAATAAGGTAGAAGCATTCTGAATTGCTAAGTTGGGGTCTCACAAACTGATGAACGGCAAAACCATGTATAATAGATTAATCTAAGCAAAACCCAATTGTTTATGGCAGCTACTATTGAGTATATATAGGTGGGAGGACGTCCAAGGGGGTGCTGGGATCATGACCTAACCCTAAGCCACGAAAATAGTAGACTTAGAGTTGATACAAGGCCCAATAGCCCAATACGGTGGGGCAGCACCCTGATAGATTCTGAACTCAATTTTAGTTTCGATTATTCCCGTCGACTTAGAAGCGATTTTGATATGGGACCAGCGGCATTGGAAAGGTTATCCTCTCCACTTTCCGTGCATATGTATAATGTCCAAAACAGAGATCGTATGCATTCTGGACGTCTGTTTTAGTGTGAACTGCTCCTGGACTCCGAGTTAGATACAATTTTAAGTTGGGCTCGATTTCCATCTTCTTTGAACGAATTCTCTGGGCCTTCACATCCCTAAGACTTACTCCAAGTACTCCTTGAACCTCTCCATGGATCCTAATCATAATTAAATCATTAGGTAGCAATCTATGCTCAAAACCATATAAGGAAACATATAAAAACGAGCTTACCTCTGAAATTAATTGTTGCATGTGAACTCTATTGATTGCATCTTGTATGCTCAATGGAGTGTTGTTTATATCCATAGAAGTGATGTCCTCATCATCCTCCCCTTCTTGAACTGGAGTCGTCCTCGACTCAAGTTCATCTTCTCTCATGTGTGGGTCGATATGTGCAACGCCATCAAATCCTCTTATGTGCATCAAAGGAGGAGGACAAGGTGGTGGACGATATAGTGCACCATCTCCATGTTGTCCATCGAATAAGCAAGACCATTCACTTAAGCCAGGATCCCAAACAAATAAACATTGTGCCATGTTTATTTGTGCAATGATAATGTGCCTGATCTCATCAATCGCCGTGGAGATGTCGAAGGCAGGCCCCTTGGGAGGTGCCAGAGCTCGATGCTCCGACGTCATCCACCATCGTCATGGAGACGTCAATGACAGGCCACATGGGAGGGGCCGGAGCTGGATGCTCCAGCGTCGTCCACCATCGTCATGAAGACGTCGACGGCATGCCCCTTGGGAGGTGCCGGAGGTGGATGCTCCAACGTCGTCCACCATCGTCGTGGATACGTCGACGGCGGGAACCTCGGGAGGTGCTGGAGCTAGATGCTCTGGCGTCGTCCACCATCGTCGTAGAGTCGTCGGCGGTAGGCCCCTTAGGAGGTGCCAGAGCTGGATGCTCTGGCGTCATCCACCATCATCGTGGAGACATCGATGGTAGGGCCCTAGTTTACAGGCTATCGCAAGGGAACCCTGTTAGCAACAAGAGTAGTGCAGGAGACTTTACTCAATTATCTGCACTTGGTGCTATCATTGATGTTCTGGGACGCCGACGGCAGGCCCCTTGGGAGGTGCCGGAGCTTGATGCTCCGGCGTCATCCACTATCATCGTGGAGACGTCGACAACAGGCCCCTTTGCAGGTGCCAAAGTTGGACGCTCTGGCGTCGTCCACCATCGTCGTGGAGACATTGTCGGCAGACCCTTTGTGAGGTGCTAGAGCTGGATGCTACCGCATCGTCCACCATCTACATGGAGACGTCAATGGCAGGCCCCTTGGGAGGTGCAGGAGCAGGATGCTCTGGCGTCGTCCACCATCGTCGTGGAGACGTCGACGACAGGCCCCTTGGGAGGTGCTGGAGCTGGATGCTCTGGCTCGTCCACCATCATTGTGGAGACATCGACGGCAGGCCCCTTGGCAGGTGCCGAATGTAGATGCTACGGCGTGGTTTACCATTGTTGTAGAGTCGTCGATGGCAGGCCCCTTGGGAGGTGCTGGAGCTGGATGCTCCGGCATCGTCCGCCATCATCCTGGAGACGTTGACACAGGCCCCTGGTTTACAGGCTACCACAAGGGAACCCTGCTAGCAACATGAGCGGGGTAGGAGAGTTTACTCCCTTATCCGCGCTTGGTGCTGTCATTGACATTCTAGAACATCCAAGGTAGTCCCCTTGGGAGGTGTCAGAACTGGATTCTCCGGCATCGTCCACCATGGTCGTCGAGTCGTCGACGGCAGGCCCCTACTTGACAGGCTATCGCAAGGGAACCATGTTAGCAACAAGAGCAGGACCAGAGAGCTTACTCACTTATCCGCGCTTGGTGCTGTCGTTGACATTCTGGGACGTCGACAGCAGGCCCCTTACGAGCTGCCAGAGCTGGATGCTCGGGCATCATCCACCATCATCGTAGAGTTGTCGACGGCGGGCCCCTGGTTTACAGGCTATCGCAAGGGAACCCTGTTAGCAACAAGAGAGGGGCAGGAGAGTTTACTCACTTATCCATGCTTGGTGCTGTCATTGACATTTTGGGACGTCGACGGTAGGCCCCTTGGAAGGTGCCGGACCTGGTTGCTCCAACGTCGTCCACTATCGTCATAGAGTCGTCGACGCCAGGCCCCCTGGGAGGTGCCAGGGCAGGTTGTGCTGCACATTTGATAGAAGCAAGTTGGACTAGTTTGCTCATTGATTTACCTATAGTTCTCCCTTAGCTCTGTCATGCGTTACTGTCCTGGGCTGACTCATGGGGCCTGGGTAATTCAGTGCGTTGTTGCTCCAAGGCCCGGCTCCTGTCGTCCTCAGGGTGTGAGCTTTCTGGCTCTCAGTACTTGGCTGTAGCACTGGGAGGCTGGGTGTGTACGCTTAGGGTACAGGACCAGGCTAAGCAGTTTACACACCCTGGACCTCCTGCTCGGCACAGGCCTTTCCTGGGGAACATTCTGGCGTCACAGGGCCCCAATGACGAGAGGGGCTAGAAGAACCCCTCATACACCGCAGGTACCTCAAGCAGTGTCTGCATTAGGACTGCATGACTCCTGCGTGGGTGAGTTACGGAGTGTACAATCGCACATATAAAATAATACGCAATAAACGAGTTTTAGTGTTGCATGTTCATAAACTTAATGCATAAGTAAATGGACAAAGTTTTTAAGAAGCCCTTAGGTAAACAATGATTTTTTGATAGGAGTTCATAGGGGGAGACAGGCTTTTACAAAAGAGGGCAACGGCTTGCCTCTCGATGATGAGGGAGGTAGGGTGACAGGCTTAGAGTTCGAAACCAAGCAAAGTTGGCTACACACTTTGGGCCTGACCCTCCCGGTGCTTGGTTGTCCTTAGTGCTGCTCCTAAATCCTACAAAATCCTTTACACTATTCTACTAAGACTAGTATTTACAATAGGGGTGCCCAAAGCTCCACGGGTATCTGTGATGGTTGGCAGGCAACCTTGCTGTCAATAGCTACTTAGAGGGGCGACGAGTGGGCATCCCTATTTCCTGCCTTGACCGCCCATCTTGCGAGTGGTCAAAGAAGAGCTGGGACTGGGCTTGGGAGCTTTGACGGAGGTGTCGATGCTGTCGGAGGGCTGCAGCGGAGGTGTAGCGGGTGCTCTATGCTGTCGTGAGCTTGGTGGAGACCAACTTGATCCAGCACTGATCGGGACAGGTGCTGGGTCTGCTCTGAGGTTTTGGAGCTGCTCCAAGGCTAACACTGCAGCGGTGCGATCTCCGTGGATCCTGAGGACGCCCGAGGGGATTGGCATCTTCAGGACGAGGTAGCTGTAGTGGGCTAAAACCATGAACTGGTACAGGGCATGCCTGCCGATGATGGCGTTGAAGGGGAGGCTAACATCGGTGACGTCGAAGAGGATGCTCTCCATCCTGTAGTTGTCAGGTGTCCCGAAGGTCACCTGCAGGTGGATGTTGCCGTACGAGATGATGCTCACAGGTCCCACTCCCGAGAATGGGCTCGAGGGGGCCAGCTTGGACATTGGGATCTGTAGCTGTTCAAATGCTGCAGGGCTGAGGAGGTTGAGGCTGACCCCGCCATCTATCAAGACATAGTGGATCTTGACATTGGCTATGGTGGGGGTGACTAGGAGAGGTAGGACCCCTGCCCCAACCATGCTCTTGGGGCAGTCAGAGGCGTCGAAGCTGATCGGCGTCTCCTTCCAGCGGTGGTGCTGCACTGGAGTGGGTATAGAGGCTATCGAAGCCACCACACGACGAAGGGTCTTTACCGAGTTCCGGGATGCGGGATACCAAGACCCTCAGAAGATGACGTGGAGGGCCTTGCAACACTCGTTGTTGCTGCGGGTGTCGGAGTCCTCATCTTGGTGGACCACTTTGACGGCCTGCTCTTGCTTCTGGTACTCCATCTCCTCGTCATTGTCCACCTTAGGATCGACCTTCTGCTTGCCCTCCCGTTGGTGGAAGGGGGTGCCGTCCGGGTGTTGCTGCGCCCGCTCTTGGTAGCGTTCGGTGCACCTTTTTATTTCCCGGCACTCGGTCGTGGTGATTTCACGAGTATTATGCATCGAGCAGGGATCGACGTCTTCATTAGTGGCAGCTGGATGACGAGGGCATTTCTCCGGGCGTGGGGGTTTACCTCCTCCGGTTACGGCTGCTGCCGCGACAGGGGATCCATGCAGCGGCTTGTTTTGGCTGCCACCCCGGTTCTTGCTCTTCTTTTTATCGCTACCAGGGGTAGTGGCTCCTTCTCTAGTCTGGCCGGCCCCGCCCGCTCCTGGGGCAGGATGAGCATGCCAGTCATGGCCTTCTGCCACCCTGGCGCACCGATCGGCGATGGAGAAGAGCTTGGATACGTCTTGCACGTTGTGTGTTGCTAACTTCTCGAGCAACTTGCGGTCACGCACTCCCTGGCGAAATGCCACTATGACAGAGGCATTTGGGATGTTGGGAATGGAGTTGTGTACCTAGGAGAAACGTTGGATGAATGATCGCATTGTCTCCTTGTGTTGCTGTCGCACGGTGTGGAGGTCGAGCTCGGTGTCGGGGCAAGTGTATGAGCTTCCGATGTTCACCGTCAACTGCCGGCACAGCTCATCCCAAGAGGTTATAGACCCCTCAGGAAGGTTCATCAGCCACGAGTAGGGTGATCCAGTCAGGGCGACTGGGAAGTAGTTGTAAAATCTTAGTTTTTCTTTAATATAAACTTCAACTACCAGTTGGTTATCAACCATAGTTGAGCTCAATTATGGTTGTACACATGAACTTGATCTCATCAAAAATATTTCTTTTACTCATACTTAAATTTTATTAACATGGAGATGGTACTTCACCAATGACCTAGAATAATTCAAGTGACCTTTCTACAAATTTTGGAATTTATTTGAATGAGAATTGCTAGGGAAAAACCATATGCAATACTAGATATATTCAAATTATTTCAGGACTTGAATATAGCTACTGTAAAGTTGGGCCCTGTCAAAATATTCAAATCTGAGGCTATAAATTTTTCCATGGCCTCATAATTTTCCAAAAAGCACCCCTACAACTTTTCATAATTTTTGAAGCTCATTTGCTCCATTGAATTTCATTCAAATTCAAATTTGAATTAAAATTCCAATTGAAACTTGTCCAAATTTGAAATCTAATTTCAGAATCTGACTCTACACATTTGATTTAGCTTCTCCACAAAGATCTAGGATTTTTGGATCATGTTTGGTGAGGGAATTAAAGTTCCAGAGAGGATAGGCTTAAGGGGCAGTGGGACCCACTAGTCATAGGCACATGTACGTGAGTGCTCTGCTGCCGAAATTCCGTCGCCGCTACACTCGACACCGCGCGCCATGCAACGCTCCAGTGAGCTGCCTGCTTGCCTGCTCATCGCGCGCCTTAAAGCCGCGGCCACCGCCACCGCCTCACACCACCACCTCACTTCTCCCGTATCCTTTTCGAGTTTTCCCCTCCGCTCGCGCGCCACCGACCTCACCTCGGTGTAAAATTTCACATTTTCCTTCATATGAGGTTCAGTTGTAAGTTGGTTATCAACCCTAATGGAGACCAATTATAGCTATGCTGATGAACTTGATCTCATCAAATATTTTCTTCCACTCATGCTTAAATTTTATTAACATGAGGAATGGACTCCACCAATAATCTTAGATTAATTCTTTTGATCTCTCTTCAATGTTTGGAATTATTTGAATGAAGGATCCTAGGTCAAATTAATACACAGTACCCAATATATATATTCAAATTGAATTTGCTACTGTACATTTGGCCTTGTCAAAATTATTCAATTCCGAGGCCATAAATTTTTCTATGGTTTACTATAATTCCAAGTAGACTTGCTGCAAAGTTTCATAAATTTTGAACTCCATTTGCTATTTTATTTGAGACCCTTAGCAAATTCAGACTATATTAGGAATTCAAATTTTGAAGTCTATTCAACTTAATTGAACATCAAGATTTGAACACACCATCATGGTCAGCATGACTTGCTTGACTTATCCTCAAAGTTTCACAATTTTTGGAACTCAGTTGCTATTTAATTCAGTGACACCATTGAATTTCATCCAATTTCAAATTCAAATTTGAAATTCAAATGAAACTTGATCCAAAATCAAAATCCAATTGCAGAATCAAATTTCAGATATTTTTTTGAGCCTCCGCAAAAATCTAGAATTTTTGGATCAAGTTTGGTAGGAGAATTGAAGTTGTAGAGAGGAGAAGTGGATAAGAGAAGGTGAGACCCACTGTCAGCCTAACCCACTCGAGTGCAACCCACGGGGGTGCTCTGTATCCAGCTCTCCCCGCCAATCGACGCCGGCAGCGCGCGACACCGTGACGCGGCATGCATCCACCGAGCTGCCTGCTTGCTTGCGCCGTTGCACCCTCCCCTCACCCCTCCGTCCCTATAAATACCACCCTTGGCCGTCGCCGTTGAGCTCCACCTCGGTTCACGCCATTTCCGCCGCCTCTGTTCGATCGAGCTTTCGCCGACGATTGAAGCCGTTTCTCCCTGAGCTGTAAGTACATAAAAGGCTTGTCACAACCTCTTCTACATATTCTATTTGGTCATTGATCATGACATAGCTTCTGCTTGGGATATTTTGAAGTGTTTCCGGTCGCCGTCGAGGAAGCCGCCGAGTACCTTCACTGTCTCACCATCGAGCTCCAGTTCGAGGCCATCTCCAACCTCGATCCTTTAAGCAAAAAGATTCGCAATCCTCTCTAGTTTATGCTCACCGCATCTAAGCCTATGACATGAAGTGTAGCTTGAGTTCTTTGTTCGATAACCGAACGATTTGTAAATAGAATAGCAAGGCTTCGCGCTTAAATTCATTTCATTCTTGCAATCATCCTTTAATCTGGTTATCAGATAGCTTCTGTATGTCCTAATGAAGCTCCCTTCCCAAAAACCCTAAAAGTTATCAACCGAGCACCTTAGATTTCGAGATTTCGTGGCCGCTGGTTGAAAAACCGTACTTCGCTGTCGAACTCAGCTTTGCTGGTGATGTCACCCCATTCTAAATCCCAATTATCCTGGTGCTCCCAGGAATATTCCCGACCTTTTACCGAGGCTATTACGCCATTTCCGAGCATTTTCGACGAATGCTGAAACCCTAGCTCCGCCGTCACCGTCGCACCGCTGTCTTTGGCCATCGCTGACACCACCATCGGCTTGCGCGGTCGATTTTATGGTTGAGCGGTCAAGGCGAGGCCGGAAGGAGGTCGACGCAACTAGATCCAGTGATGCACCGCTGCGGTTCCGGCGAGAGGCGCCACCACGTTGGGAGGTAGTCAAAGGGTGCAGGACCCACCTGTCAATGACGCCCTCTCGCGTGGGATCAGCTGTGAACACGGATCCAATGTGGCTGCGCGGGCTAACCCCGTAGCTCCCGGTGTGGCTCAGTTCTGATTGGCCCGATTCAAATGAAGTGGGACCGGCCCCTTTATTTGAAATTTCCAATAGGAAAATAAATCCAGATTCAAGCCAAACTTGGAAAATCCATAACTTCCAACAGAATTATCCAAAAATTCCCAAATAAATTTTGTTAAAACCAGCATGAAGAATACTGTCCATTGGTGCACTTGGATTTGTATGAAAAGCCATAGAAATTTCTTTATAATTTAGATAAACAAAATGCTTAAATAATTCATTCCTATAGTTCTATTAATTGGAAAATTCTGAATTTTTGTCAGAACACTATTGTTAATACACTTGACCTCTAGTAAAAACTTCAAGTTCTTTGGACTTAAAATACTGAGTTTATCAATATTCCAAATCTCTATGTAGTTATAAATTGAGAAAATGGAAAAAACAATTTCTAGAAATTTCCCCAAACTTGAAAAATCAGTTTCTCCCTGTAGGAAGCTTAAAAAATAGTGAAACAAATTTTCATAGAACCAGTGAGACCCCCTCTACATGATACAACCCCTGGTAGCCATGATAGGTCTCCAAAACTTTCATCCAAAATTTAGAGAAGGTTATTGCTTACCATAATTTTTAAGAACAACAAACTTCCTTGATCATCTCCTGTTCTTTGCAAGAGTCTTCTCTATAGTCACTAGTATCTACCATAACTGTCCTAAAGCCAATTAAGATAATTATCTTATTTTCATCCTTGGATATTCACATCACCCCAAGCATATTAATTATTTTCAAAGTCATTCATACCTAGTATATGCATATCGTATAGTAGCTGAAATCGAGAAGCAGCCGGAAGCTTTGGAGGTCCAGCTGCCAGAAACTAACATAGGCTCAGACTCACATTCAGGCAAGCCCTGGTTTGCATTTAAGTTCCTTACAGTGTTTTGCAGTTTTTATTTCACCTTAAGTCTTCAGATGATTGTGCATTACGTTTAAGGTGTTTGACATCCACTTGCATGGCCCACAAATCCTATGCAGTCTTGGGTAGGTCTAAGGCCCGTTGAGTAGACGCTGCTATCACCACAAGGATTCCGACCTATTGCAACGATTGTACTGCAACAAATACTAAAACGTTGCAGTAAGCTTGGCTTTTTGCCACGATTCACTAGTTCATGGCACTAGGATCTATCGCCATGGAACACAATCGTTGCATTAGGATCTATTGCCACGAATTACTGGTTTGTTGCGTTACAGGATCTATCGCCATGGAACACAATCGTTGCATTAGGATCTGTTGCCACGAATCACTAGTTCGAGGCGTTACAGGATCTATTGCCACGGAACACAATCGTTGCATTAGGATATGTTGCCACGAATTACTGGTTCGTGGCGTTACAACTTTATTGCCACAGACACAATCGTTGCATTAGGATCTGTTGCCACGAATCAGCAAACAGTTGCATTTGGACCGTAATGCAACGAAACAGAATCGTTGCATTAGGATGTGTTGCCACGATACTCTAGTTTGTGGCGTTAGTATCAATGGCCACGGACCCTAATCGTAGAAATTAGGATGTGTGGCCACGATTCAATTTTTCGTGGCATCAGGATGCTAATGCAACGAAACACAATCGTTGCATTAGGATCTGTTGCCACGAATCACTAGTTCATGGCGTCAGGATGCTAATGCAACAGACCACAATCGTTGCATTAGGATCTGTTGCCACGAATTACTGGTTCGTGGCGTTACAGGATCTATTGCCATAGATCATAATCGTTGCATTAGGATCTGTTGCATCGAATTACTGGTTCGTTGCATTACATGATCTATCGCCACAGAACACAATCGTTGCATTAGGATATGTTGCCACAAATCACTAGTTCATGGCGTTACAAGATCTATCGCCACGGAACACAATCGTTGCATTAGGATATGTTGCCACGAATTACTGGTTCGTGGCGTTACAGCTTTACTGCCACGCAACACAATCGTTGAATTAGGATCTGTTGCCACGAATCAGCAAACAATTGCATTTGGACCGTAATGCAATGAAACAGAATCATTGCATTAGGATGTGTTGCAACAATACTCTGGTTCGTGGCGTTAGTATCAATGGCCACGGACCCCAATCGTAGTAATTAGGATGTGTGGCCACGATTCAATTTTTCGTGGCGTCAGGATGCTAATGCAACGAAACACAATCGTTGCATTAGGATCTGTTGCCATGAATCACTAGTTCGTGGCGTCAGGATGCTAATGCAACGGACCACAATCGTTGCATTAGGATCTGTTGCCACGAATTACTGGTTTGTGGCGTTACAGGATCTATCGCCACGGACCACAATCGTTGCATTAGGATATGTTGCCATGAATTATTGGTTCGTGGAGTTACAACTTTATTGCCATGGAACACAATCGTTGCATTAGGATCTGTTGCCACGAATTACTGGTTCGTGGCATTACAGCTTTATTGCCACGGAACACAATTGTTGCATTAGGATCTGTTGCCACGATACTCTGGTTCGTGGCGTTAGTATCAATGGCCACGGACCCCAATCGTAGCAATTAGGATGTGTGGCCACAATTCACTTTTTTGTGGCGTCAGGATGCTAATGCAACGAAACACAATCGTTGCATTAGGATGTCTTGCCACGATTTAGTGGTTCGTGGCATCAGGGTTCTAATGCAACAGACCACAATCGTTGCATTAGGATCTATTGCCACGAATTACTTGTTCGTGGCATTACATGATCTATCACCACGGAACACAATTGTTGCATTAGGATGTGTTGCCACAATACTCTGGTTCGTAGCATTAGTATCAATGGCGACGGACCCCAATCGTAGCAATTAGGATGTGTGGCCACGATTCACTTTTTCGTGTCGTTAGGATACTAATGAAACGAAACACAATCGTTGCATTAGGATGTCTTGCCACGATTCACTGGTTCGTGGCATTAGGATATATCGCCACAGGACCACAATCATTGCATTAGGATGTGTTGCCACGATTCACTTTTTGGTGGCGTCAGGATCTATCGCCACGTACCACAATCGTTGCATTAGGATGTGTTGCCACGATTCACTAGTTCGTGGCGTTAGGATCTATGGCCACGGACCCCAACCGTTGCAATTAGGATGTGTGTCCACGATTCACTGTTTCGTGGCGTCAGGATACTAATGCAACGAAACGCAATCGTTGCATTATGTTCTGTTGCCACGATTCAGTAGTTCATGTGCCAAAGGCAAAGGAATCCAAGGCGGCCGAGGGTGCTGACGCCAAAACGATCATGATAAGCACCCACAAATTAATGCAACAGTGGGGATGTAATAAATGATTAGTCCCACATGTAATAAATGATTAATTAGTCGCACTTCCATATATTAGCCTATCGTCACAAATAGCACTCCAGTTCACAGCTCACACACGTATACATGCAGTACGTACTTAATTATACTAAAAATCATCATCTTCGCCGTCGTCCTCCCACAATGGAGCTACATGACCATCATTGGTATATGTATCGTCATCGTTGTCTTCATTTTCTGATGCAACTCCATCTACCTCAAACCAATCACCTGACGTTGTCATTATAAGAGTGGAAGCATCGCCGCTGGCTCCCTCAATGTCATTCCTAGCCCATGTAGTCGTATCCTCATTATTGATATCATCAGTAAGCAGATCATCATGAAATGTCTTAGCCTCCATCGTCTCAGTCACATTATTTTTAATGTCTCCAGGGGGCATGGCAAAAAGGTTCCGTGGCTTCGTTTTAACAACTGTAGCCTATTTAGGATGCTTCACACTTGGAACATAAAAAACTTGTTCTTCTTGGGTGGCTAGAATGTAAGGCTCATACTAGAATCGAAACAGAGTAGTGTCAACATCTATCATTCCGCATTGATCCTTTTTGTAGCCTCTGCTTTGGTTCTGACTGCTTCCAAAAGGCCGATCAAACCATTCACACTGAAATAACAGAACCTCTTGATTTTTTCAAAATCAACAGCAATGATTTTCTTGATTACTCCAAACCAATCATGATCAGTGCCCCGAACAACAATACCACTGTTTTTTGTCCGTAAATCTTTTTCCACATGTGCAGTTCGAAAGAAGAAGCCATTGATGAATAACCCACTAAAAAAACGTGCCCGACGATCTGGTCCTCTAGATAATGCATACAAATAATCTATTGCTTTGCCTTCTTTGTGTAATGTCGTAATCTGTACACATTAGTATAACAGGGGTTATTGACGACAAACCAATTTCAGAACACATATTTGTTCAATATTTCATCAAGGTGCAAACTTGCATGTACTTACTCGTTTCTGAAACCAATCAACAAACTCATCTCTATGGCGTTTATCAACATCACGAGAATGAATCTTTTTCAGTTCTTCAATATGCTCACTGAAAAGGGTACAAAATTAAATTAGCCATCTACAATAAGCCATATATATAGTATACAACATCTGAGTTATACGTTATTACTTGATCCATGGAGCGGCCTCTTCAACGTTAGTAATAAGATAATGCCTGATGTTATGTAGTTCCACCATAGTAAGTTGGTCCCATTTATACCCTTTTTTAGAATTATCAACTTCTGTAAATATGTTAGAATTATCAACAGAAGGTTCATTTGTAGCTGCAGCTTCATGACGTTCTGGCCTATTACACTTGGTGCTGATGTTATCCAAAAACTGACTACAAAAAGTCATACACTCTTCGGCAATATATCCCTCAGCTATAGAACCCTCCGGGTGAGCTTTGTTACGTACATACCTCTTCAATGTACCAAGGTACCTCTCAATTGGATACATCCATCTGTAAGAAACAGGTCCACCCAACCGTGCTTCTTCGGCAAGATGGGTTGGAAGATGTACCATGATATCAAAGAAAGCGGGAGGAAACAACATTTCAAGCTTACAAATTGTTTCAGGAATTTGTTAGCTCGTCTTGTCCAAATATGGTTCCGCCAATTCTTTAGAACAAATTCCAGAAAATAATGTGCTAAACTCAATTAAAGGTGCAACAACCTTTTCAGGAAATATGTTATGTATTGCAATAGGAAGGAGCTTCTGAAATATAATATGGCAGTCATGAGTTTTTACACCCGATACCTTACATGCTTTTATGTCCACACATCTCTTGATGTTTGAGGCATAACCATCGGGTACCTTCACATTCCCCAAAAATTTGCACAAGGTGGTCTTCTCATCTTTGCCCAAAGTATATAATGCTGGTGGGAATGTGTACTTGTTCTTTCTGAACTTCGGATGTTGATCTGGCCGTATACCCATATCCTTCATATCAAGATGAGCTTGTAGACTATCTTTTGTTTTACCATCCATTGCAAGCAATGTCCCCAATATGCTATCACAAATGTTTTTCTCAATGTGCATGACATCCAAGTTATGCCTTATTAGCAGTGTCTTCCAATAAGGGAGGTCGAAGTATATACTTTTCTTCTTCCAATTATGCTATCTATTTTCCTTGGTGTGCTTTCTCTTATTATTCGTCAGTCAAAAACTCACTTGATCAACACACTCGTATTGTTGGAGTACTTCGTCACCAGAGAGTTATGTTGGAGCCTCTCTATTCTCTGCCTTGTTGTTGAAAGAACCTTTGTTTCGACGCCATCTGTGATCCTGAGGTAGGAAATGACGATGACCCATGTAACAATGCTTTCATCCATATTTCAACCAGAAGGCGTCAGTGTTTATATGGCAGTATGGACATGCTAGCTTCCCTTTTGTGCTCCATCCACATAGCATTGCATATGCTGGAAAATCATTTATTGTCCACAATAAAGAAGCTCGCATGACAAATGTCTCTTTCTTTAAACAGTCATATGTTTCAACACCATCAGACCATAATTTTAGTAGCTCATTAATCAAAGGCTGCAGATACACATCAATGTTTTTTGCAGGTGACTTTGGCCCAAGAATTATCATTGACATCACCCAATAATACTGCTTCATACACAACCAAGGTGGTAGATTATAAGGGATTAGAATCACAGGCCATGTACTGTAAGAAACATTCATTACTCCAAAAGGATTGAAACCATCAGATGCTAGCCCAAGTCTTATGTTGCAAGGACCAGATGAGAAATCTGGGTGAATGCTATCAAAATGCTTCCATGCTTTCGAATCGGCGGGATGGCGTAATATTCCATCATCAACACAACCTTCTTTGTGCCAGCGCATGTTTGATGCTGTTGATTCTCCCATATAAAACCTTTGTAGACGGGGAATAAGAGGGAAGTAACGTAGAATCTTGCGTGCTACAAGCTTCTTGGATTTTCCACAAGGTAAGGCCTCTCTTGCATCCCCAGTAGTACTATTTTTCCATCTTAATTCACCACATTTGGGCAACTATTCAGCAGAGAATAGTCCTTCCGGAATAACACACAGTCATTGACACATGCATCGATCTTTTGGTAGTCTAGCCCGAGGTCACGAACAACCTTCTGAATTTTATCAAGTGTATTAGGAATGCAGTGGCCCTTTGGAAGCGCAAATGAGAATAGTTCAAGTAACATCTCACAAGCTACTTTGCTCATACTAGTTAAACACTTTATCTGGTAGAACCTGACAATGTAGGATAATTGGGTCAGCTGCGAACAACCTGGATACAACTCCTTTTTGGCATCAGTTAACAAGTCATAGAATTTCTTTGCATCCCCAGTTGGCTCCTGCTGGTTTATAGCATTTTCTTGATCATCAACATCTGCTGAAGTACCACCATGATCAGTGTCTCTAAGTAGACTGGACAACATATTTTGCATAGCACTATCATCAGAAATTATCTCCTCATAATTTGCTGATTCCTCAGCAATATTTTCCTGAACTCGTATTTCTCCATGGTGTATCCAACAAGTATAATCCAATAACATCCCATTTCTGAGCAGGTGTAAATGAACTACCTTGCGTGTCATGTGGCAAATATTACGACATCTCGTGCAAGGACAAGGCATAGTTCCTCCTTCACGAGTGCCCTGAAATGCAAAATTTAAAAATGACTTCATTCCATCCTGCCACTCCCTCGTATGCCTGTCTTTTCCCATCCATGTCTTATCTTCTGACATTGCTTCCTACAATTCAACCAGCCATCAACCTATCCGTAAGAGGATAGATGTACAAGAACACATTATGTGAGCAATTGTACCTAGCTGTTGTTACTCCACGCGCTGCGGCCGACGGATTCTCCTACAAGCGTGGCGGCCGACGGATGCTCCTCCAAGCGTAGCGGCCGGCGGTTGGTCCTCCAAGCTTGGCGGCCGGCGGATGCTCCTACAAGAGTGGCGGCCGGCGGATGCTCCTACAAGCGTGGCGGCTGGCGGATGCTCCTCCAAGCTTGGAGGCCGACGGATGCTCCTCCAAGCGTAGCGGCCGGCGGATGCTCCTCCAAGCGTGGCAGCCGGCGGATGCTCCTCCAAGCGTGGCGGCCGTCGAATGCTCCTCCAAGAGTGGTGGCCCGCAGATGCTCCTACAATCGTGGCGGTCGACGGATGCTCCTACAATCGTGGCGGCCGGCGGATGCTCCTACAAGCGCATTGCAGAGAGGGGGCCGGCGTTGCGGGTCGAAGGGTACCGTAATAAAATATTATTTTTGTTTCTTATTTTCCTTCTTCATTCGGTGTGACAAAAATTCCCCGCCGCGGGCAGGCAGGCAGGCAGGACGAAAAAGCTGGGCCGCTTGTTATTTGTGGGCTGAAACTGCGCTGATTCACTTTATATTCAAGCTGGGCCTTCGCGTATTCATGACGCTTGCACAGAGCCAAAGGCCTAAAGGTCCGATCCTATCACCAGATTTTTGTGAGATCCTCAAGGGACACTGCTTCCGATGTTTGGCGCATGGTCACATTGCGGCAGCGTGCCGTGACCCGCCGCGTCTAGGGCTGGTCGGCCCACGGGCCCTTTCACAATTAAAGTCGGCTTGCTACTTCCTTCGTCACCGCTCCAGTCGGTGCCATGTGCCCAAGGGGCCAGATGGCAAGAGGCCTCTTCATCCTTACCTTCTTAACCCCCCCACCCCCCTATTGCTTCCAGGCTAAAGTTTCCGACTGATTCCCATCCATGCTCCCGTGTGTTGCCTGAGAAGTCCTTTGCCTCTGTTGTCGCAGCGCCATGCCTCGCAACCATGTTAGACGTGAGAAGGTACCTGCAGGCTCACCGTCCCTGCGCCCTCGTGAGGGGCAATGCACGGTGGTCAACAACCGCCTCATGACGATGGAGTTTATCCGTTTGCGCCGCCAAGCAGCTATTCTGGGACCCAGAGGAGGTCGCAGCGAGGCGACGCCCATGGAGATCACCCTGGCCATCCATAACCATCTTGAAATCCCGCATTGGTCTTTCACTGTGTCCATGTTTGGGGATGGTGAGTTCCTGGTGCGGTTCACCCGTGATGACTATCGGGAGCTTGCCATCGAGACGGCAATCATCTCCATGCCAGATGATAACCACTACTTCCGGCCATGGATCTTTGGCGTCGGTGTGCTGATCGTCGGGTGGTTCTTCCACGTGCAGGTTGTCATCGAGAACCTCCCTCTGCATGTCTGGTTTGCGGAGGGCATCAGACAGGTTCTGGGTGACGTCTTCCTCTTTGATCACTTCAATGCTTCCACTTACCACCGAGAGTGTGCTGACCTGTGCACAGTCGTTGGGTGGATGAAATACCCAAGCCTGCTGCCTCGGGCCAAAATGGCCACCTTCTTTGCAGGAAGTGATGGCCGGACTGGGAGTGACGGCGGGCCGCCGGCAGAACCTTTCAACCATGCCGCAGTAGTCTGGCCTGGCGGCCTCACGACGGAGCTCATCATCCACCTGGATCACTACCTCGACTATACGCCATCGGTCCACCCCAACTCCCCAGCCTCCTCGTCATCAGGCAACTCTTCTGACGGACACTCCTCGGTGTCCTCGAACTCTTCGGGGGACACCTTCCCGCGGCCGAAGAGATTCTACTGGCGGTGTGGGGAAGTGGATGAGGCGGATAAGCAGCTCTTTTAGTATGGCTACCAAAGTGTCCTAGCTCATGTGTTACGTTTCCTATGGAAACTAAAAATCCTTTACAAATCCTATCCTTCAAAGGGAGCCTATGTTTGAGAGGATTACGACTGGATTAATTTCCGTGAAAAGATTTCCTGTTTAACATTTCGGTTGTCCTTCCATTTTTCAAACATTTTCTTCCTTGTATTGTCTTCACTTTTTTCTTTCCAATCCTAGCTACCGGCCTATTGCATTTTCCTATTACTATTACTTTACAGACTGCTTTGCGGGCCCCGCTGCGGGCGATCTCTTGGCAACTCCACCAGTTTGGGGACAAGGAGGGTTTGGCGATCATAAAATTCGAACTAATTTTGCACAGATAGTACATTTATGAACAAGAACACCAAGTACATTTAACTTAAAAACATTACTTCCTCTGTCCCAAAATACGTGTCCCTTTCGATGGAGGGAGTATCTCCGTCCCAAAATACTTGTCGCTTTGGATGGAGGCAGTATATTACAAACACAAGAAAAGATAAACTACAACTAAAACCATGAAACGAAAACTACAACTAAAAACATGAAACGAAAAACTAAAACTAAAAACATGAAAAGAAAACACCTAAATACTACTCTACTAAGCCTCCACCTCTTCCTCCCCAGGTGGGTCCTCGGGCTCCTGACCCTCCTCTAGCGCCTCGGGCTCTGGCGGCGGAAGGTGACCCAGTCTCAAGGCCGCCACCATGACGAGGTTGCGACGACCCATGACGCCGAGCTTGGCTGCCATCGTCTCCCAGAGGGAGTCGAGATGAGAGGCCACGTGCGAGAGGCCAAAGACATAGTGGCCTGTGGTGTCCATTCCAGTACTTTGTGGAAGGGTACCGAGCCCAAGGCGTTCCATGGAGTGAGATGTATCTGTAAATATATCTCGGGCCATGTTGAACAGGAGGGTATCATTCACGTGCGGCGGCGAGGGGGGGTCAAGCCGCGGCCGCTTACCGGCGGCCGGGTCCCTCGGCGGTCTCGGTGGCAGAGGGTTGCTCGAGCTCGAAAGCATTTGCTGTATACTATCCGCGGCTAGGTTTTGTGGAGAGAAGAGTGGATGTTGGAACGGTTGTGCGGAAAAGACGATGGCGCGGGTGACCATCTTATACTCCCTCCGTCCCAAGTGAACTCTATTTTTAGGATTCAAACTGCACATTAGTCAACACATAAAATTATGGTAACACCCTTCATTAATACATATCCTCCCACTTTCCATTCAATGCCAGCAAGTTGCTACGGCAACAAAGGACAGTAGCTGAGAATGTGCAGAGCACACAGCTGACATGACCATATAGTGAAAGTAAAGTTGAGCTGGGGCAAAAAAATTTGGCTGGAAATAATCTTCAGCTGGGACGGAGGTAGTAGCATCTTAGCAGTGGTCAGGGGAGGGGACGCGTCAAATTTAATTCAAAGGACGTGCATGCGTTGCGCGTGTTACTTGCCTCAGTTACTGGCGCGCACGGTCACTCTGTGCACCCGGTCGCATCAGTTTCGCGAAAAGATTTCCTGTTTCACATTTTGGGTCTCCACGCTGTTATACCTTAAATCGTACACTACATACTCCCTCCATCCCCAAAAGTATGATGTTTTTAGAACTAGTTCTAACATTTTTGTTAGAACTATATTTTTAGAACTATATTGTTCTAACATATAGGAGTACTTCCTATATTTTCTAACATTTTTGTCGTCCTTTCTTTTATTTTCTGGAGTTCATTGTCTCCACTTTTCTTTCCAGTCTTCGCTACCGGCCTGTTGCGTTTTCAGTAGTACTACTACTCCCTCCGTCCCAAGTGAACTCTATTTTGAGGATTCAAACCGCACATTAGTCAACACGTAAAATTACCCTAACACCCTTCATCAATACATATCCTCCCACTTTCCATTCAATGCCAGCAAGTTGCTACGGCAACAAATGACAGTAGCTGAAAATGTGCAGAGCACACAGCTGACATGACCATACAGTGAAAGTAAAGTTGAGCTGGGACAAAAACATTGGCTGGAAATAATCTTCAGCTGGGACGGAGGTAGTACTTTACAGACCGCTTTGGAGTTCAGTGTCTCCACTTTTCTTTTAAGTCGTCGCTACCGGCCTGTTCCGTTTTCCAGTAGTCTGCGCACGTCTCATCGTGTTCTCGGCGCGTACTAAAGACACATGTCACACACCATCCTCTTCTTCCCCCCCCCCCCCACACACACACCACGCATTCACATCCTCTACAGTAACTGTCCACACACCACCATCCCTCTTCTCCGCGCGTACTAAAAATCACTGGGCGTCTCATCATCTTATCCGCGCGTACTAATAAAGAGTAGTAAGACGACACACCATCCTCTACTCCGCCACACAGACCATCCTCTTCTCCGCGCGTACTCTTCCTCTCCGTCGCGCGCGCCCTCATTGGTTCCCTTCAAAGCCCATGGAGTTCCCCTTGCCGCACGATATTGCGGTCCTGATCGCGGGGTTGGTCGCCATAACCTCCACCCAGCCCATGGACGACCTCTCTAGTCTGCGCGCCACCTGCAAGGCCGTGCATGCGGCGTGCCGTGATCCCGCTGTGGGCAGGCGTGTGGCGCTGGAGCAAGAGAGCAGCTGGGAGTGGTTCCAACGGCACGGGAACGGGAGCTACGACGCCCTTGTGGAGCGCCTGGCCAACGTGGGCAACCCTCATGCATGCTACGTCACCGGGTTCGACCTCATCTTCAACTACGGCCGCGCGCAGGCATAGCGGGGCACCCAGTTCCTTGCCTCGGTGGCCGCGAACGGCTACAAGGTGGCGGCCTACGTCCTCGCCATGCTCCGTTATGACGCCGACCACGGGGACTGCGACGCCCTCGAGTATATCCAGCAGGTCGAAGGCGAGGCCCACGTCAGCGACAATGTGGCTGGGTCCGTCGCGATGAAGGGGACCAAAACGGAGTGCTGCCGGTGTCGGAATCAAGCCATGCAGAGGCTCGACGTTTTCGTGAGCTGAAGGTTACTGCGTAGGCCTCCTCTGGGACCGCCGCTGGTGGCGCTGCTCGACATTGACGATGATGTTTGCCGCTACCCAACAGGGGGGAACCAAGGGCATGCCCGCTGCGGCCGGCTAGGGTGGTATGAGTGGACCGTCTTCTGTACTGAGAACTGTAGGATTGGGCGCGAGTATGACCTGTTCTACCATAATGTGTTGTACTCTATGGGTTATATTCCCTCCATTCCCTTTTGGATGCGCTACCCCTAGTTCTCCCAACGCCAATGAAAAGTGAACAAAGGGAGTATATAAAATAGACTTGTATAAGTCATGTTGATGTGTTTCTCCTATACATGCATGCTCATCTCTGATGAATGTTGCACTTGTTGTGTTTCCCCTATGCGTGCTCATCTTTTCTTTAGCTCCGTTTGCATCAAAGGAAACTCACGGGGCAGTTTAAAGGAATGGATTCCTCCGGAAGTGACACATGTGCTTTAAAAAATCTAGGTTCTATATATTTTGGCTTCACTAATAATAAAGTTGTATAAATTGCTACTTCTATACAGGTTCATAATTAAGTACTACTAGATATAAACACAGTGATATAAACAAGGATTAAAATAAAGCATACGCATAAAATCTCTTCAGACAGCAACACAGTGATGTAAATAAGGATTAAATACTAGATATAAACATCGACGGAACCAAACAATAGTGTTCAACGTACCATTCCAGGCAACAAACTAATTAATTTGACAGAACTAGCTCTTACGTAATCAAAAAACACAAAATAAACTAATCGGCACATCTAGTCCGCACCACATCTCTTCAAGCAGCACCTTCAGTCGGTCAGCTAGCTCCATGCATCGTCCTGCCCCACCACCTTGCTTGGGTCTACCTCCATGCATCCTGCATCACGACAACCTTGCTTAGACCACCGTCATAGTTTTAAGCAGTGATTAGTTTATGGCATCATCAAATCTGGAGTAATTTTTCTAGATCATTTGGGTCGAAAAAATAGTTAACACGCTATATATGAGGAGAAAGATTAGTATATTATATGCTACCTGCGCTGTGGACAACATATCCGGCGCTACATTATTCTGGTCGCCAGGATCATTCTGCCCCAAGTCATCTGGGGCAGAAGGCGGAGGACCTTGATCATCTGGATAAGGACCAGGCAAGACTGGTCCGTGGTAAGGGTGGGGGTTGCCATTGAAAGGCGGAGGGTCCTCCTCATCACCCGGAAGGTGGTCCACAAAATCAAGACCTAGGACATAAACTGGTACAGTCCATGAACGTCCTTCCCCGCCGACTTCATTGCCTCTCCTGAGAACAAGGCTTCGAGGGATGTCAAGTGGATTATCCACCATCACCAGCAGAATGACTCTAGTCGGGTTTGGATCATTTTCATCCCAATGAAGCAACTGGCCAAAACTGGAGCAGGTTTGTTCAATAAACCTTCGTTCCTTTAGATCCAAAGGATAACCAAGTAGCAAAATATAACACCTTTTAGTAAACTGAGCACGACGCATATTAAGACTTGCCTCATCATGTTTTTCAAATCTGAACTCCCGATTCCCGACCACGTGGGGATTTGCTAGGACCAAAGCATCTCTCTCCAGATTATTTCTTAACTTGTAGTACATGCCAATCCCATGGGGATGTGCACCGTAAGTAACTACGTGCATTCTTGCCTGATCTTGGATGTACACTGCTATCTGGTCCATAAATTCATTACACTGGGCAGGAGTTAGTACCTCATTTGTGACCGCAACCGCATATTCCTCATTTTTCTTCGCGATTTCGCCAGATATGTGGCACACGCTTCTGGTCCTTCTCAGAGGACCACCATCTTCTGGGATCATCAGCCGCGGACAAAACCAGCGGGGGTCGATGGAGAAGTTTGCCATTAATGAGCGAGGAGCGGTGAAGAAACAAATCTGCCTGAGAGAAACAAAGGGTGTACTACTAGTATATGGAGTTTGCGGTTTCTTGGGAGTCTCCGGAGTACTCCTATATTATAAAGCGAAACAACATGGAACCGTCGCACACCCCCTGCAATACTGCAGGTGTAGTAGCAGGGGCTGACATGTGGGCCCCACACCTCATAGGACCCACATGTTAGCCCCTGCTACTGCACCTGCAGTACTATAGGGGATGCCGTGACACTGTAACGATGACACCGTGTATAGGGGTAACTTCTGGTCTGTTCCAGTTCGTGCAATAATAACATCACGAGTCTCGCGACTGTTCAGATTTGTGCAGGAAAACAACATGACAAAACGTGAAAAGAAAAAATATCAAAAAAACAAGAGAAACACAACATCACGACTGGAGATGTTTTTCGATTCACGCACGAATTGGGTTAAGGGTTAAAACTTGGCATCGTTAAAGGAGATGTTTTTCGATAAAAGGAGAATTTTTCGATAGTACATCAGACACATTGTTCATGAACATAAAAGACATATTACATTAACATACTACCAACACATATATTACAAGCAAGAGTAAAGAAAACATGGACGAAAAAACACGTAGAAACAAGAACAAAACTACTCCTAATCCTATTCTACTCGGAGGCCTCGTCCACCTCCGCCACCGCGCGCGCTGCGGCCGACGCATCCTCCGGTGGTTCCGACTCCGCCTCCGACAGCGACGGCGACTCCTCTTCCGTCTCCACACCGAGCTTACAGGTGACACCGTGTAGAATATTCCAGGGGCCCTGTACCCCAGAAACCTCCGCGATCGTCTCGTGGAGGGTGTCGAGACGAGCGGCCACAAAGCTTAACCCGAACAAGTAGTAGCCGGCAGAGTCCATGCTGGGGAGATGGGGAAGCCACCCAAGACCCAGACGGCATACAGAGAAGGTGGTTCGGAGGACGTCGATGGCCTATAGGCTTCGGCGCGGGGCTAACCATTTGTGTGGCGATGGAGGTGCAGAGAAAGATCGAGAAGTGGTTGACGGTGGCGGGGGGAGAAGTTTGGAGGCTAGGATCTAAGGAACGGTGCGGTGGAGAAGCAAGAGAACAGTGAGTCTTTATAGCGGGTCATCGTCTAATAGCAGGCGTGTGGAGATGATCGAACGCTAGAAGAAACTGCGATTAATTATGAACCGGTCGGTGGCCCCAGTTTCCTCGAAACCGCAATTTGCACCCTCTCGGTCCCAACGGCTCGACGCGTCCGATCGGCTTCAGTGGCAGTTTTTTTAGGAGTAATTTCACACGCAAAGGGACCAGCGTATATAATTCACATCGACATGTACATGACTAAGGGTCGTCTTTCATGACATGTTCACATGCTATATATACGTCCCAAACATGATCATCGAGCCTCAAACAATAATATATATATATATATATATTATTGGATGACTATATATATCTCTCAACAAAAAGAGAAAATTAACTCTTGTTTGCATCCTCTCGGGTATCGCAACTGCGCCCTCGACGAGGGCGGTTGAAGTTCTGGTAATGATGACACCGCGTATAGGGGCATAGGACCAGTGGTAATAAGTACTTCCAGCCAGTTCCAGCCTTTGCATCATAAAACAAGAAAAGAAAAACATTAAAAACAAGAAGAGAAAAACAACATTAGGACTGGATTAATCTGCATCAATCGATTTCCTATTTTGCAGTTTGGTTCTCCACGGTCGGATGGACGGAGTCCTCCAGCTTAAAGGAATATGAACTGGTCGGTGGCCCCGGTTTACTCCAAACCGCGGTTTGCATCCTCTCGGTCCCAACGGCTCGACGCGTCCCATCGGCATAAGAGAAAATTAACACGTGTACGCCACACGCCCGACTATCCGAGCATTAATGCTTTGTCGTGATCATGTATGATGGCCGGACATGCATGCATGCTTTTGAAAGAGAGCCAGCGAGGTCTCCATTATGTTTCATGCATGATTTATCACTTGCTGATGATAATTTGTGATGTTGATTTTCTTGTTTCATGATGACATTTCTCTTGTTTTGTAATGTTCTATGTTACTGAACTGAATGTTGTTCGTCTATTCCGTATGTTATTTTCTTCTCTGTCTGTTGTCTAATGAACTACGTACTCCGTATTTGTGTTCTATGTGTGACATGCATGTACAAGACCTGGATCCACGATCATGTTAAATTGATGGTGTTATACAAGTGTTTTCTCTTTTTGTTGAAAAAAAGATCGTCATGTTTATTATTTGTATATTATTAATTAATATACATTAGTAAAATAAAGAATTAATATATAAATAAATATTATCATATGAAATATCAACATGGATGGTCCAATCCAACCTACGAAACAAAAACTTTTTGATCATCCAGTACATCCAATGAAACATCAACTAGCATGGATCGAGATCCAGTATAGCAAAACATGGATGATCCTATCGAATCCAACTTTGACAACAAAAAAAACGCACGTACGCAACGGTCATTCATTAACAGATAATACAAATATATAGAACCGATAGTTCATTAAATAACAGACAGAAACAAAATAACAGATGGAACAGAGGAACAATGACATTGAGTTCATTAACATAAAAAAATACTACAAAACAAGAAAAACAACATCACGAAACAAGAAAACCAACATCACAGACCCTTTCTTCCTCCTCGCGCTGAGGGCGCGCGCGCAGCGCTGCCGTGGCGGGGCTCGCCGGAGATCTCGCCGCTAGCCTTTCCAGTGCACCAAGCTACGCCAATCTTGCCGCTTGGGGGTTTTTCACCACTCGGAGCACGTCGGTGTTGCCCTCGGGGCTTGCCGACGGCTGGAAACGGCGGTGCGATGGCGGCGGCGGTAGCCACAGCTCCGGCAGGGTAGAACTCCCTTATCTCTAGCTCAAACGACTTGGTTTCTCCTCCAAAAGCTTTCTTGTGCCTTGAGTATCATGAATCAGGACTAGAAAATTAAGGAGAAAACCGGCTAGAAACTAGGAGCTCGACGGTGAATCGCGGCTTTCTCACAGGCAGCGACCAAAACTCGGCTATCTCGGTCGGTCATCACTCGTCGATGGTTTACAAATCTTTTCGATCCGGAGTGTTCGCAGGGAGATAGGTAAACTATCCCCTAACTATGGTCAAGAATTATAAGATGTATAAAATGAATTAAATCCATGACCTAGAGACATAGGTATGAACTATCATCGGGGAAACTGGCAATAAAGACGCTACAAGGCATGGCATGGCTTGAAACTTGGTGAGCATGCTTAAGGCGCGATAAAACACTTTTCCCTTATAGAAGTCGGGGCCTGTAGAGGCTTCCTCCGGCTTGTCGACGGTGGAGTAGGGGCAGGTCTCGGCAGCTTCACCCGCGGTCGTCGGGAAACTGCGAAATACCGCCCAACCGTTTGAGGAAACACCGAAACAAAAGGTTGAGAAGGTGCGCAAGCAAGTTGTGAACAACTTTGCTAAAGGACTCCCGATCGATCCTTGCCTAGTTGGCAAGCTATCATTGGAGTTCCAAGGTTTAGTCGGCGGCGCGCGAGCGGGTGTAAGGATCGAATGCCCAAGAGGGGGGGGGGGTGAATTGTGCTTCTTTTCAAAAATCTAGGAAATAAAACTTAATTCCTAAAAGCCCAATTCCCTACGCAAACAATCTATGCATTGAAGTAAATAGCAACTTTGCAGAATATAAAATACATAAATGTAAGGGAGAGGAAGAGGATGCAAACTCCCGAGGAGACACGAGGATTTATCCCGTGGTTCGGCAAGATCGTCAAGATCTTCCTACATCCACGTTGTGGCACCCACCAAAGGGTTTAGCCACACCCAAGTCACTGAGACGAGGGATCTCCACTATTCTTCTCCGTTTGCCAACCTTGGCAAGGTGGAGCTCAAGCCTTGTACAACTTCGACCCTCCGGGCTTCCACAAACGCCTTGGCAAGCTCCAGAAGTCTCTCACAGTTACAAACACCAAGGGGCACTCCCTTGAGTCTCTCACTATCCTAGAGATTCCACTCACCCAGAATGGAGGCACACAAGCTCTCTCTCTAGTTAGTTCTAGCCTATCTCTTGGTGTGTAGGTGGTCGAAATGATGTAGAAGTGATGGCTCTTGTTCTTTAACGCTTGTGGATGTGTTGAGAATGTCTGGTGATCAAGACTTATCGAAATGACCGGTTTAGGGGGTATTTATAGCCAGCCTCCACAAAATAGCCGTTGGAAAAGTAGGCTGACAGAACTTTTCTGCGAACACCGGATGATCCGATGTCTCCCCTTTAGTTATCATTGGTCAAGTTTACTTTAGCTGACGTCAGTGTGTCAGATATGACCGATGTTGCACTTGTCTTCTCATCGGATGATCCGGTGGCTCTTCCTCCAGAATTGGCTCAAACCTGATGCTTACTGGAGTGATTGACCGATGTGTATATTTCTGTACATCGGATGATCCGGTGCTACACTTGGTCCAAGGATATTACAAACCGTACTGATGGACCTATGTAGCCTAGCCCTTAACATCAGATGATCCGTTGAGTGCTTTGTTATGATGTCTTCTTCTTCTGCTGAGCCAACTCGACCGATGTGTTGTTCTAAAAAATCATCGGTTGATCCGGTGAGTTGATTTTGTTTGCTTCGAGTTGTTTCTAAGTGATTCTTTTGTGTCTTGCTCGATTGACCACTTAGACTTTTGTTGGAACTGTACTTCTGATGGTTGTCAAGCATTAAGTGTCATCAATTGTGGTTGAATGACTTTGACATAAGAGCTTTCACTTCTTGTCTTCATATCATTGACTTGATCTCATAAAGTGATTGTATATGGGTCTCCAATGACATATAGATTTCATTTGATTGAGTGATTATGGGGACCTTGCATTCACAAATTCATTAGTAAAATCCAATGGTTGTCATTAATCACCGAAATCGTACCTCATGGGGGCCTAGATGCTTTCAATCTCCACCTTTTTGGTGATTGATGACAACACAACAATTAAAGCACAATAGTAATGAATTTGATAGTACGAAACTTAAGAGGATATGCAATGAATACAAGATTATTACACTTAAAATTTGAAGGCTCAAAATCAATCAATAACTCAAGTGAATAAGTGATCATAAGATAGGCACCAAATAAGCTCAATCGATTAATAGCATAAGAGTACTCAATAAACACCAAATGAGTAGCAAAAGCATCGAATTAAAAAAGATAAGCACCAAAATACAAAAGATAAAGAAACAGACCCCCCTTGAGACTAAGCAATCCTCCCCCTGACTCCTCTAACTCTGCTGCCCCTTTGGCATCAAGACACCAAAAAGGGATCCGAGTGCCTAAGGACCCTGAGTACTAGGCGCGAAGATGAACTGATCACCGTCAGGAGTGCTGTCGTCGCAGCTGCTGCCTGTAGTAGAGGTGGAAGGAGCAGTCGGAGCTGTAGGAGCCGTCGTGAGTGCCTGCTGGGTAGGAGCTGCTGGAACAGGGGCACTGACGATGGATGCCGGCGTCTGCTGGAACAGCGTCGTAGCCGGCAGCAGAGAGTGGATTGGTGCACTGGGAGCCAGCAGTGGAGGCATGCTGAACGACGGAATCGGCATGGTCGGCACCGGAGTGGCAGCTGGAGCAAGGACAGGCGGAGGTGGAGCGATGCCTGGCAGCTGCGATGGGACGGCAATCCAGGTATGGGTGTAGAGGTTGGTGATCAACCCCAGGATGCCCATCATCGCCTGCTGCATCTACTTCTGCTGGTCGAGGGAGCGCTGGTGCATCTGGTCGATGAGCCCAGTCAGCCGGTCAGTGTCCTCTCGCCTCTCACGGGCGATCTGACGCTGCATCTCCTCCTGCTGCTGCTGGAGCTCCAGAAGACGTGCGGCCTGCTCTGCTCGGGCCTGCTCAGCTGCAAGCCGGTCCAGGCGCTGCTGCTCAACCATCTGCTGGAGCAGTGAGGTGAGCTCAAACGGCTGAGAGACCTATGCCTCTGTGGCGGGTGGTGGAGTAGGGGGTGGCACTGTAGAGCCTCCAGCCTCCGCGTCGTGCTGCCTGGGTGAGGGAGGAGGTGGAAAGTACTCCTCGACACTGTCATCCGTGTCGCTCTCGGACCATATGTGCTGCAAGTCCTCACCCTGAGCCTCTGCCTCAGCTAGCCTCTCATCCTCCTTCTCCAGATCTGACCAGTCCTCCTCAGATAGGCGTGCACGGACCTGACACTCGAATGGACGACCAAGGCGGCGGTCTCTAGGAGCTGGAGCACGGTAGTGACTGAACCGTGTGACACTCTCGTGAGTGAGATAGTCACGCACGGCGGACTCCTCAGGAACCATCATAGAGAGCAGTTAGCTGATCCAGTGTCCATATACAAGCTGCCTCATCATGCCCACTCCGTCAGTGATCACATCCTCCATCTCGCATATGAGGACATCCACTATATCGAACTCCATCCCATTCATGATGTAGAACAGGAGGGTCTGCTGCAGACTGGTGAACCCCTCTAGGTATCCTGACCTCGGCAAGAGTGTGCGGCGCAATGCAAGGTGCACTGTGCATGCAGCTGGAGTCAGCAGAGCCGGTACCCTCGGCTGGTCTGGAGAGAAAGTCGGTCCAAACAAAGAGCGGATCTCCTCCAGTGGTGGTGCCACTCCTCCAGTGAGCGGCCTCCTCGGTGGGTCTGCCTGACCATACACTCTCTCATGCATGCAAGTGTCGTGCAGGTCCACTCCCAGCAGCTGTGCAAGCGTCTGTCTCGTCAAGTGATAGTGTTGTCCCATGAACATGAAGTCAATCGACCTGCGGCCCCTCAGAGACGTATAGGGTGGCGTAGAACACGCGGACCCAATCTTCCACATACGCACTCTTCTCATAGTACATCAGCTGGACCAACCCTCTGTACCTCTCAAAGTAGGGTCGTATCTCCGTCTCTGCAACCAGGGCGAGCTGATCCCAATCCAGAAAGTTATGCTGGAATAACTTGTGGCCGCGGCGTCTGTAGGTCTCGTAGAGTGACGCCTGTGTCATAGTCCAGAAACGACTGTCCACAAGAGCCTCTCTGGGTTGCGGGTACCACTCCTCAAGCAAGATACTCCATCTGAGTCTTCGAAGCTGCTTGGCCTTCATCTTCCGGTAAACAGTCAACCGGACACCTTCACCGACACGGACGGTGGTGTCCATCTCATAGATGGCTCTCTGGGCCTCCCTGTCCTCACGACAATCGGCAGCTGTCGGTCTCGAACAAGGTGCTGCCGCGGGATGCCCCCCACGGGTCCGGGCTGAGCGCCGGCGGACGAGTGGCTCTTCCGGCTCCTCTTCGGCCTCGGAATCATCGATCACGAGAGGCTGCCTCGGACGAGCCTCGCGGATCCTCAGTGATCCTCCTCGGCCTCACTCTCGCTCCTCGGCGGCGCGAGCGGCCATCAACACCTTCTTCTCCTCCTTCGAGAGCTTCTGCTTCTTCACGTCCGGCTCCGCAATGGCCTTGCCCTTGTTCTTCTTGTCGTGAGCCACTGCAATGAGGCAATGCGCGTGAATGAAGTCGACGATGCACGGAATGGCGACACGAAGGTTGTCACGGTCGGGAAACCCTAACGGTGACGAGGGGACGATGACCGTAGAGGGTGGCACACGTTGATGGTGGAGAGGGCGGTGTGTGCGTGGGGCGGCTGTGGTGGTTGAGAGAGGCGGCGACGGCACTTGGGTGGCGTTGGTTCTGCGGATGGCGGCGGCGGCGTGGCTGATGGGAGCGAGTGGCGGTGGCGGCTGCTCCGGACGGTGGTGGTGTGGTGCAGCGGCGGCCGGAGCGCGGCGACGGCGGCGGCAGTCGGCGGTGGCGCAAGGCGAGGGAGATCGGCGACGGAGGTGAAGTCGGCGCACGTCGGGTCGGGGAGAGAGAATGGAGGAGATGAAAGGCCGTTTAAATAGTGGGTCCCAAACCCTAGCCAAAACTTTAACACCGGATGGACCGATGTAGAAACGATAGAAGCATCGGTCGAATGGCACAGTAAGGGTATTCAAGGCGGTGCCGTTGACATCGGATGGACCGACGTGCAAAGAGATAGCATCGGTCGAATGTCACAGTAAGGGTATTCAAAAAAGGTACCGTTGACACCGGATGAACCGACGTTGAACTGATAAGCATCGGTGGAATTTGGCATAGTTCCAGAAGAGTGAATATCGGATCGACCAATGTTTTTCAGAATGAATGTGTCGGTTGAATTGAGATACTGACTGAACTGACTCTTGGCTTTTGAACACCAACTGATCCGATGATGGTCTGACCTAAGCATCGGATAATCCGATGACTACAAAACAGCAACATCCCATATATGTCCTTTGACCAGACAAACAAACAAAGAGAAACACATGTCTTAGGACTTTTTGGGCAACCCCTCACCCCTCAAAAAGCTAATATGCCAATAACTTGGCTAAGCCTAAAGCAAATGGAACACCGAGAAAAATAGGGAGGAAAACATCCAAATAAAATGTAAGGCCCATGCTTTGTGAGCTAGAGTATGAAAACTTCTATCTCTTTGAAGCATGTTCCTCTAGGCATTAACGCACCTAACATTTTGTTCTTTCCACCACATATGAGTTGAGATATTGCATTTCAAACAAGTATCTTTATCATGAGGTGGGTTCCCCTTTGTGACAATCTACTGTATGCAATGTCAAACAATTTATAATGCAAGAAATTTAAATATGAGTGCAAGTTTATATGGCAGGCATCATGCAAGACATAAAATAAATCTATCTTGCCAAATTTGAACCTTTCAAAGGCTTCTTCAGGGAGAGCCACTGTCCAAGCCTTGGGGAAACCCAAAAGAACCTCCATCCCAAGCTAACCCTTGCTCACCCCTATCCTTTGAAAGTTAGACAAGACCTATATGATATGCATTCTTACATGACCATGGCAACTTACATGACGTTTGATGCATCTAGCACATTTAATTCACTTGTTAGCCTCGAAAAAGTTTTCTCATCAAGTGGTTTAGTGAAGATATCTGCCAATTGTTCTTCGGACCTAACACCTCTCAAAGAGATGTCTCCCTTAGCTTCATGGTCCCTCAAGAAATGATGGCGAATATCAATGTGCTTAGTGCGGGAGTGTTGAACGGGGGTTTTAGCTATCTTAACCGCACTTTCATTGTCACAAAGGAGAGGCACAAAACAAAGTTTAATACCAAAGTCCAAGAGGGTTTGCTTCATATAAAGAATTTGGGCACAACATGCACCGGCCGCAATATATTCCGCTTCCACAGTGGACAAGGCGACGAAATTTTGTTCTTGCTAGACCAAGATACTAGGGAATGCCCAAGCAAGTGGCACCCACCAGAGGAACTCTTGCGATCCACGCGGCATCCGACAAAGTCCGAATCCGAGTATCCCAAGAGGTGGAATTTTGAACCTTTAGGGTACCACAAGCCCACACTAGGGGTATGCTTAAGATACCTAAGTATCCTAAAGACCGCCTTCCGATGCGATTCTTTAGGTGCCGCTTGGAAGCAAGCAAATAAGCATACACTAAACATGATATCGGGCCTAGATGCGGTAAGGTAAAGCAATGAACCAATCATAGAACGGTAGTTAGATTGATCAATAGGTTTACCGTCCTTATCCGCGTCGAGATGACAATTTGTTGCCATTGGAGTACTTCTTGAGCTACAATCTCCCATCTCAAATTTCTTCAAGAGGTCCTTGGTGTACTTCTCTTGATAGACAAAGGTCCCCTCTTGAAGTTGCTTGATTTGGAATCCAAGGAAGAAGTTGAGCTCTCCAATCATTGACATCTCGAATTCCCTAGACATCATTTTGCCAAACTCATGGCTAAGAGCTTCGTTAGTTGAACCAAAAATAATATCATCAACATAAATTTGACAAATAAACAAATCTACGTTGATGTCTTTGGTGAAGATGGTAGTGTCCACCCTCCCGATCTTGAATCCTTGCATGATAAGGAAATCCCGTAGTCGTTCATACCACGCCCTAGGTGCTTGCTTGAGCCCGTAGAGCACCTTGTGCAACCTGTACACATGGTTAGGATTCCTCGGATCTTCAAACTCGAGAGGTTGTTCAACATAAACAAGATCGTTAATGTAACCATTAAGTAAGGCACTTTTCACATTCATTTGATAAAGTCTAATATTATGATGTGATGCAAAGGCAAGAAGTATACAGATGGCTTCTAGTCGGGCGACCGGGGCAAATGTCTGCCCAAAGTCTAGTCCTTCAACTTGCGAGAATCCTTTGGCCACAAGTCTTGCCTTATTGCAGACCACCACGCCATTTTCATCTTGTTTGTTGCTGTACACCCATTTTGTTTCGATGATGTTCTTGTCCTTGGGTCGCTTCTCCAACACCCAAACTTCATTGCAGATGAAGTTGTTGAGTTCTTCTTGCATGGCCATCACCCAATTTGGGTCTTGGAGTGCTTCCTCAATATGAGTGGGTTCTACACATGAAACAAACGAGTAGTGCTCACAAAATGAAGCGAAATGGCGAGAACGTGTACTTACACCCCTTGACGGACTTCCAATGATTTGGTCCATCGGATGCACCTTGGAGATGCGTCCATGCCTCATAAGTGGTTGTGAAGCACTTTGCGATGGTGATGCGTGTTGCTCCTCTTGTGGTTGGACTTGATCATGGACTTCTTCTTCTTCATGATGTTGTTGGGCTTGTGAGTCTTGAGTCGGCAATGGATCATCTTTCTCTTCTTCATCAACTTGAGGTGCCATGGAGGTGTTGATGTTGGAACTTGAAGCTCCCCCTTGATCATGGCTCTCCTCAACTTTAGGCTTGACGTCTCCAATGGTCATGTTCTTCATGGCTTCTCGTAGAGGCTCATCATCTATTTCATCATGACCAAAACTCTCCTCTTGGGAGCCATTAGATTCATCAAACTCAACATCACAACTTTCCTCAACTAAACCAGAGGTTTGGTTGAATACTCTATATGCTTTTGAGTTTGATGCATAACCAAGAAATATACCAACATCACATCTACTTTCAAACTTACCGAGCCTTTTCTTGTGGTAGATGTGGCACATGCAGCCAAAGACTCGAAAGTAGGAGATGTTGGGCTTTCTCCCAATAAGAAGCTCGTACGGGGTCTTTTGAAGTAGTCGATGTAGATAGACCCTATTTGCGGCATGGCACACCGTGTTGATTGTTTCGGCCCAAAACTTCTCCGACGTGCCGTAGTCATCAAGCATTGCTCGTGCAAGAGTGATGAGAGTCTTGTTCTTCCTTTCAATGACACCGTTTTGTTGAGGGGTGTATGTGGCCGAAAATTCATGCTTCACACCTTCACGGTCACACCACTCCCCAATGTTGTAGTTCTTTAATTTGGTGCCGTTGTCACTCCGGACCTTGATGATGGGAAGTTGAAATTCCCTTTGAGCGCGGTTAGCGAAGGTCTTGAACACTTCCGTAGTTTCACTCTTGTCACCTAGAAACAAAGTCCAAGCATAGCGAGAGTAGTCATCAACAATAAAAACACAATAGAGGTTACCGCCAAAGCTTTGATATGTGGACTGTCCGAAGAGGTCCATGTGAAGTAGTTCAAGTGGCTTAGAGGTTGACACCATTGTCTTCATTGGGTGGTGTGAAGCAAGTTGCTTCCCGACTTGACAAGCGCTACAAAGCTTGTTCTTCTCAAATGTGACATCCTTCACGCCGGTCACCATCCGAAGCTTGAATGACTTCTTGAGTTTGCTCATCCCTATGTGTGCTATGCATCGGTGCCATAGCCATCCCAAACTTGTCTTAGTGAAAAGGCAAGTGGTCAAGCTAGCATTCTTGTTGGAGAAGTCCACTAGGTAGAGATGTCCATGCCGAAATCCTTTGAAGACTATGTCTTGGCTTGTTTCACTACTCACAACAACATCATTTTTGCTAAATGTGCATGTTAAACCAAGATCACATAGTTGTGCAATAGAAAGTAAATTAAAACTAAGTGACGTAACGTACACCACATTAGAAATAGATAAGTCATTTGAAATAGTAGTCTTAGCTAACCCAATTACCTTTCCCTTGGAGTTATCACCAAAGGTGACTTGTTCATGATTGCCGGGGTTTTCTATGGTGGTGAACATACCATCATTGCCGGTCATATATTGAGTGCACCCGCTATCGAGTACCCAATGCTTTCCTCCGACTTTGTAGTTCACCTACACACATGAATTCAATTTTTGACTTTAGGCACCCAAGCCAACTTAGGTCCTTGTATGTGTGATACAAGTGTTTTTGGGACCCAAAGTTGCTTGGGGAGCTTCCCCTTCATGCCCTTCATGTCTTTGCCAATGAACCTTGCCTTCACCTTGCCATGTACTTTACTCAAGAGATAATAATGATCATTGAAAGTAGATTTGTAGTTAGTAGGCAATTTTGGAGAAGGTCGGTTAGGAAGAGGACACTCCCTTGTGTGGTGACCGGTGACCTCACAATGTTGGCAATAAGAACCAACTTCCTTGACGAAGCTTGTTCTAAGCTCCGGTGAGGGCACCTTTCCTTTGTTAGGCATCGGGAAGGATCCGAGTCCTCTCTTGCTGAAGGCCTTTGCTTGTTAGAAGAGGATTTCCTTGTGCTTGACTTCTCCTTTTGAAAGTCTAGCCACACTAGTGCGGAGACTCTCAATTTCTTCCAACAAGTTCTTCTCCCTAGCATTTTCTTTCAAAGGCAAAGACTTGTGCAAGACATTAGTGGCATGAGAAGTAATGGATATCTTATCATTAAGATTTTGTTTCTTCATAGTTTTTAACTCTTGATCAAGCACTTCATAAGCAAGGTTAAGTGTTTGATGCTCTTGGATTAACTCATTGTGCTTTCCCAAGAGTGCTTGGTGGGCTAAGTCAAGCTCATGATGATCTAGCCTGATTTGAGCCTTATCCTCCTCAACTTGCTTGACATGGGATTTGAGCGTGTCATGCCCTTTGAGTATGCTTTCATACTTGTCAAGCAAATCAAGGTTAGCACTCTCAAGCTTAGCACGAGTTCCTTCAAGAGCCTTAACCTTACTCTTTTCCCTCTTAATGATAGTGTGATATTCATTTATTAATGTTGTTAAATCATCGGGGGAAAGCTCATCATGGCTAGAGTCGTCACATACCTTGGTGTTACCTTTCGCCATGAGGCACATGGGCGGTGGATGAAGAGGTGAGTCATCATTGTTGGCAATGGCGAGGCCGGCCAAACTTTCTTCTTCCACTTCACTCTCTTCATCACTTGTTTCTTCGTCGGTGACCCATTCATTTTCCTCACACATTAACACCTTTTGTGGGCCATTTCCCTTCTTTGGGAAGAGTCTTGCCTTCTTGCCCTTGTCATGTTTTCTCTTCCCAAAGGATCTTGGTTTGGGTTTGGCCTCTTCTTCATTATCTTCACTTTCTTCAAGCTTGCGATGCTTGCTCTTGTGGTTCTCTCTTCTTTTGTCCGGTTTTGGACAATCATAGGAGATGTGGCCTTGATCACCACAATTGTAGCAAGTCTTGTGATCATCTCTCCTTGGTAGAAACGCTTTCTTCTTGGGATCAAATGTGTATCCCTTCTTAGTAATCTTGGAGTTCAAGCGTGAGAACTTTCTCATGATCAACGCAAGCTCATCATCACCATCTTCACTTGATGCTTGCTCTTCTTCACTTGAGATAGGATCAACCACCTTCTTCTTCTTGATGCTTGTTTTCTTGGTGGAGGCCTTTAGAGCAATTGTTTTTGAAGATGATTGCTCCATCATCCCAAGTACACTCATCTCATGAGTGTGAATTTCTCCAATGAGCTCCAAAACTTCAATGTGGTCAAGAGACTCCTTTTGAAGCATGGAGTTGATGATGTTGTACTTTGGCTTGGGAAGGAGCATGAGGATCTTGTGGTTGATGAGTCCCTTGCCAAGAGAAGCAATGTCAAGAGCATTAATTTCTTCGATAAGTACATTCAAGCGAGAGAACATCTCATTGACATTTTCATGAGGTAGCATCTTAAATTCATCATATTTTGCTTTAAGAATGTGGTATTTAAGTTCCTTGACTCGAGAAGAACCCTCATGAATCTCTATTAAGCAAGCCCAAATTTCACAAGCTTTTTCTTTACTATCAATCCTAGAAAACAGATCTTGACTAATACATTCATAGATTGCATTCCTAGCTTTAGCATCCCATTTAATTTGATCACCAACATAGTTGTGCTCTCCAAACCCCGCATGGGTCGCTTCCCATACTTCGGGAGCAATAGCCTCTAGATAAGCACGCATGCATGCTTTCCAATAGGCAAAGTTCTTGCCCTCGAAGATAGGAACCGAACCCCCAACCTTGGCCATTTTAGCTCTCTAGCGGTGAAGCTAGAATGATACTATGAGCAACCTTGCTCTGATAAAAATTGTAAGGATCGAATGCCCAAGAGGGGGGGGGGGGTGAATTGGGCTTCTTTTAAAAAATCTAAGCAATAAAACTTAATTCCTAAAAGCCCAATTCTCTACGCAAACAATCTATGCATTGAAGTAAATAGCAACTTCGCGGAATATAAAATGCATAAATGTAAGGGAGAGGAAGAGGATGCAAACTCCCGAGGAGACATGAGGATTTATCCCGTGGTTCGACAAGATCGTCAAGATCTTCTTACATCCACGTTGTGGCACCCACCAAAGGGTTTAGCCACACCCAAGTCATCGAGACGAGGGATCTCCACTATTCTTCTCCGTTTGCCAACCTTGGCAAGGTGGAGCTCAAGCCTTGCACAACTTCGACCCTCCAGGCTTCCACAAACGCCTTGGCAAGCTCCGGAAGTCTCTCACAGTTACAAACACCAAGGGACACTCCCTTGAGGCTCTCACTATCCTAGAGATTCCACTCACACATAATGGAGGCACACAAGCTCTCTCTCTAGCTAGTTCTAGCCTATCTCTTGGTCTGTAGGTGGTCGAAATGATGTAGAAGTGATGGCTCTTGGTCTTCAACACTTGTGGATGTGTTGAGAATGTCTGGTGATCAAGACTTATCGAAATGACCAGTTTAGGGGGTATTTATAGCCATCCTCCACGAAATAGCCGTTGGTAAAGTAGGCTGACAGAACTTCTCTACGAACACCGGATGATCCGATGTCTCCCCTTTAGTTATCATCGGTCAAGTTTACTTTAGCTGACGTCAGTGTGTCAGATATGACCTTTGTTAGACCGATGTTGCACTTGTCTTCTCATCGGATGATCCGGTGGCTCTTCCTCCAGAATTGGCTCAAACTTGATGCTTACTGGAGTGATTGACCGATGTGTATATTTCTGTACATCGGATGATCCGGTGCTACACTTGGTCCAAGGATATTACAAACTGTACTGATGGACCGATGTAGCCTATCCCTTAACATCAGATGATCCGGTGAGTGCTTTGTTCTGAGGTCTTCTTCTTCTTCTGAACCAACTCGACCGATGTGTTGTTCTCAGAAATCATCGGTTGATCTGTTGAGTTGATTTTGTTTGCTTCGAGTTGTTTCTAAGTGATGCTTTTGTGTCTTGCTCGATTGAACTCTTAGACTATTGTTGGAACTATATTTCTGATGGTTGTCAAGCATTAAGTGTCATCGATTGTGGTTGAATGACTTTGACATAAGAGCTTTCACTTCTTGTCTTCATATCATTGATTTGATCTCATAAAGTGATTCTATATGGGTCTCCAATGACATATAGATTTCATTTGATTGAGTGATTATGGGGACCTTGCATTCACAAATTCATTAGTAAAATCAAATGGTTGTCATTAATCACCGAAACCGTACCTCATGGGGGCCTAGATGCTCTCAGCGGGGCAGAAAACGCGAAAGAGAAGAGAGGAACCGAGCTAGCTAGAGTTGTACTAATTCCTCTTTTTGATATGTACTAATTCCTCTTTTTGAAGTTGTATATCGTCTAGAGTTGTAGGCTCCTTGATCATGCATATTTGAGGCGTAGCATACATTGGCAAGGCCTCATACTCTGACGATATCCATCATCAAAATGAGAAATTAAACACGTATTAATTGGTTGAACATGTTTGGGGTGCATGCAAGTTAGACATAGAAAAGACCTCAGTCACGTTTGACAAAATTAACATGCATACCTCAAACAAGACGATCTTTCAACAAAAAGAGAAAACACACGTATAAGAGGGCGTGTGGACATGATCGGACGCTAGAGGAAACCGCGCTTATGAACTGGTCGTTGGTCCCGGTTTACTCCAAACCGCGGTTTGCATCCTCTCGGTCCCAACGTCTCGATGCGTCACATCGGCATAAGAGAAAATTAACACATGTACGCCACACGTCCGACTATTCGAGCATTAATGCTTTGTCGTGATCATGTATGATGGCCGGACATGCATGCATGCTTTTGGAAGAGAGCCAGCGAGGTCTCCATCATGTTTCATGCATGATTGATCACTTGTGGATGAGGATTTGTGATGTTGATTTTCTTGTTTCATGATGACATTTCTCTTGTTTTGTAATGTTCTATGTTACTAAACTCAATGTTGTTCGTCTATTCCATATATTACTTTCTTCTCTGTCCGTTGTCTAATGAACTACGTACTCCATATTTGTGTTCTATGTGTAACATGCATGTGCAAGACCACGATCCACGATCATGTTAAATTGATGGTGTTATACAAGTATTTTCTATTTTTGTTGAAAAAACAATCGCCATATTTATTATTTGTATATTATTAATTAATATACATTAGTAAAATAAAGAATTCATATATAAATAAATATTATCATATGAAATATCAACATGGATGGTCCAATCCAACCTACGAAACAAAAACTTTTTGATCGTCCAGTACATCCAATGGAACATCAACATGCATGCATCGAGATCCAGTATACAAAAACATGGATGTTCCTATCGAATCCAACTTTGACAACAAAAAAATGCACGTACGCGACTGTCGTTCATTAACAGAGAATACAAATATATAGAACCAATATTTCATTAAATAACAGACAGAAAACAAAATAACAGATGGAACAGAGGAACAATGACATTGAGTTCATTAACATAAAACAATACTACAAAAAAAGAAAAAAACATCACGAAACAAGAAAACCAACATCACATACCCTTTCTTCCTCCTCGCGCCAAGGGCGCGCACGCGGCGTCGCCGTGGTGGGGCTCGCCGGAGATCTCGCCGCTGGCCTTTCCAGTGCGCCAAGCTTCGCCAATCTTCTCGCTTGGGGGTTTTTCACCATGCGGAGCACGTCGGTGTTGCCCCCGGGGCTTGCCGATGTATAGAAACAGCGGTGCGATGGAGGCGGCGGTGGCCATAGCTCCGGCATGGTAGAACTCCCTTATCTCTAGCTCAAACGACTTGGTTTCTCCTCCAAAACCTTTCTTGTGCCTGGAGGATCATGAACAAGGACTAGGAAATTAAGGAGAAAAATGGCTGGAAACTAGGAGCTCGACGGTGAATCGCGGCTTTCTCACATGCGGCGACCAAAACTCAGCTATCTCGATCGGTCATCACTCGTCGATGGTTTTCAAATATTTTCAAACCGGAGTATTTGCAGGGAGATAGGTAAACTATCCCCTAACTATGGTCAAGAATTATTAGATCCATAAAATGAATTAAATCCATGACCTAGAGACATAGGTATGAACTATCATCGGGGAAACTGGCAATAAAGACGCTACAAGGCATGGCATGGCTTGAAACTTGCTGAGCATGCTTAAGGCGCGATAACACACCTTTCCCTTATAGAAGTCGGCGCCTGTAGAGGCTTCCTCCGGCTTGTCGACGGTGGAGTAGGGGCAGGTCTCGGCAGCTTCACCCGCGGTTGTCGGGAAACTGCTAAATACCGCCCAACCGGTTGAGGAAACACCGAAACAAAAGGTTGAGAAGGTGCGCAAGCAAGTTTTGAAAACCTTCGCTAAAGGACTCCCGATCGATCCTTGCCTAGTTGGCAAGCTATCATTGGAGTTCCAAGGTGAGGTCGACGGCGCGCGAGCGGGGCAGAAAATGCAAAAGAGAAGAGAGGAACCGAGCTAGCTAGAGTTGTACTAATTCCTCTTTTTGATGTGTACTAATTCCTCTTTTTGAAGTTGGATATCGTCTAGAGTTGTAGGCTCCTTGATCATGCATGTTTGGGGCGTAGCATACATTGGAAAGGCCTCATACTCTGGCGATATCCATCATCAAAATGAGAAATTAAACATGTATTAATTGGTTGAACATGTTTGGGGTGCATGCAAGTTGGACATAGAAAAGACCTTAGTCACGTTTGACAAAATTAACATGCATACCTCAAACAAGATGATCTTTCAACAAAAAGATAAAACACACGTATAAGCGGGCGTGTGGAGATGATCGGACGCTAGAGGAAACCGCGCTTATGAACTGGTCGGTGGCCCCAGTTTACTCCAAACCGCGGTTTGCATCCTCTCGGTCCCAACGGCTCGACGCGTCCCATCGGCACAAGAGAAAACTAACACGTGTACGCCACACGTCCGACTATCCGAGCATTAATGCTTTGTCGTGATCATGTATGATGGCCGGACATGCATGCATGCTTTTGAAAGAGAGCCAGCGAGGTCTCCATCATGTTTCATGCATGATTGATCACTTGTTGATGAGGATTTGTGATGTTGATTTTCTTGTTTCATGATGACATTACTCTTGTTTTGTAATGTTCTATGTTACTGAACTCAATGTTGTTCGTCTATTCCATATGTTATTTTCTTCTCTGTCCGTTGTCTAATGAACTACGTACTCCGTATTTGTGTTCTATGTGTAACATGCATGTGCAAGACCACGATCCATGATCATGTTAAATTGATGGTGTTATACAAGTATTTTCTCTTTTTGTTGAAAAAACAATCGCCATTTTTATTATTTGTATATTATTAATATACATTAGTAAAATAAAGAATTAATATATAAATAAATATTATCATATGAAATATCAACATGGATGGTCCAATCCAACCAACGAAACAAAAACTTTTTGATCGTCCAGTGCATCCAATGAAACATCAACTAGCATGGATCGAGATCCAGTATACAAAAACATGGATGATCCTATCGAATCCAACTTTGACAACAAAAAAACGCACGTACGCGACGGTCGTTCATCAACAGAGAATACAAATATATAGAACCGATAGTTCATTAAATAACAGACAGAAAACAAAATAACAGATGGAATAGAGGAACAATGACATTGAGTTCATTAACATAAAACAATACGACAAAACAAGAAAAACAACATCACGAAATAAGAAAACCAACATCACAGACCCTTTCTTCCTCCTCGCGCCGAGGGAGCGCGCGCGACGCCGCCGTGGCGGGCCTCGCCGGAGATCTCGCTGCTGGCCTTTCCAGTGCGCCAAGCTTCGCCAATCTTGCCACTTGGGGGTTTTTCACCACGCGGAGCATGTCGGTGTTGCCCCCGGGGCTTGCCGACTGCTGGAAACGGCGGTGCAATGGTGGCGGCGGTGGCCACAGCTCCGGTAGGGTAGAACTCCATTATCTCTAGATCAAACGACTTGGTTTCTCCTCCAAAAGCTTTCTTGTGGCTTGAGGATCATGAACCAGGACTAGGAAATTAAGGAGAAAAACGGCTGGAAACTTGGAGCTCGACGGTGAATCGCGGCTTTCTCACAGGCGGCGACCAAAACTCGGCTATCTCGATCGGTCATCACTCGTCGATGGCTTTCAAATATTTTCAATCCGGAGTGTTCGCGGGGAGATAGGTAAACTATCCCCTAACTATGATCAAGAATTATTAGATGTATAAAATGAATTAAATCCATGACCTAGAGACATAGGTATGAACTATCATCGGGGAAACTGGCAATAAAGACGCTACAAGGCATGGCATGGCTTGAAACTTGGTGAGCATGCTTAAGGCGTGATAACACACCTTTCCCATATAGAAGTTGGGGCCTGTAGAGGCTTCCTCCCCCTTGTCGATGGTGGAGTAGGGGCGGGTCTCGGCAGCTTCACCCGCAGTCGTCGGGAAACTACGAAATACCACCCAACCGGTTGAGGAAACACCAAAACAAAAGGTTGAGAAGGTGCACAAGCAAGTTGTGAACAACTTTGCCAAAGGACTCCCGATCGATCCTTGCCTAGTTGGCAAGTTATCATTGGAGTTCCAAGGTGAGGTCGGCGGCGCGCGAGCGGGGCAGAAAACGCGAAAGAGAAGAGAGGAACCGAGCTAGCTAGAGTTGTACTAATTCCTATTTTTGATGTGTACTAATTCCACTTTTTGAAGTTGGATATTGTCTAGAGTTTTAGGCTCCTTGAACATGCATGTTTGGGGTGTTGCATACATCGGCAAGGCCTCATACTCTGATGATATCCATCATCAAAACGAGAAATTAAACACGTATTAATTGGTTGAACATGTTTGGGGATCATGCAAGTTAGACATAGAAAAGACCTCAGTCACGTTTGACAAAATTAACATGCATACCTCAAACAAGACGATCTTTCAACAAAAAGAGAAAACACACGTATAAGCAGGCATGTGGAGATGATCGAACGCTAGAGGAAACCGCGCTTATGAACTGGTCGATGGCCCTGGTTTACTCCAAACCGCGGTTTGCATCCTCTCGGTCCCAACAGCTCGATGCGTCCCATCGACATAAGAGAAAATTAACACGTGTATGCCACACGTCCGACTATCCGAGCATTAATGCTTTGTCGTGATCATGTATGATGGCCGGACATGCATGCATGCTTTTGAAAGAGAGCCAGCGAGGTCTCCATCATGTTTCATGCATGATTGATCACTTGTTGATGAGGATTTGTGATGTTAATTTTCTTGTTTCATGATGACAATTCTCTTGTTTTGTAATGTTCTATGTTACTTTACTCAATGTTGTTCGTCTATTCCATATGTTATTTTCTTCTTTGTCCGTTGTCTAATGAACTACGTACTCCGTATTTGTGTTCTATGTGTAACATGCATGTGCAAGACCTCGATCCACGATCATGTTAAATTGATGGTGTTATACAAGTATTTTCTCTTTTTGTTGAAAAAATGATCGTCATATTTATTATTTGTATATTATTAATTAATATACATTAGTAAAATAAAGAATTAATATATAAATAAATATTATCATATGAAATATCAACATGGATGGTCCAATCCAACCTACGAAACAAAATCTTTTTGATCGTCCAGTACATCCAATGGAACATCAACTAGCATGGATCGAGATCTAGTATACAAAAACATGCATGATCCTATCGAATCCAACTTTGACAACAAAAATACGCACGTACGCGATGGTCGTTCATTAACAGAGAATACAAATATATAGAACCGATAGTTCATTAAATAACAAACAGAAAAACCAATAACAGATGGAACAGAGGAACAATGACATTGAGTTCATTAACATAAAACAATACTACAAAACAAGAAAAACAACATCACGTAACAAGAAAACCAACATCACATACCCTTTCTTCCTCCTTGCGTCGAGGGCGCGCGCGCGGCGTCGCCTGGTGGGGCTTGCCGGAGATCTCGCCGCTGGCCTTTCCAGTGCGCAAAGCTTCGCCAATCTTGTCGTTTGGGGGTTTTTCACCACGCAGAGCACGTCGGTGTTGCCCCCGGGGCTTGCCGACGGCTAGAAACGGCGGTGCGATGGCGGCGGCGGTGGCCATAGCTCCGGCAGGGTAGAACTCCCTTATCTCTAGCTCAAACGACTTGGTTTCTCCTCCAAAAGCTTTTTTGTGCCTTGAGGATCATGAACCAGGACTAGGAAATTAAGGAGAAAAACGGCTGGAAACTAGGAGCTCGACGATGATTCGCGGCTTTCTCACAGGCGGCGACAAAAACTCGGCTATCTCGATTGGTCATCACTCGTCGATGGTTTTCAAAGCTTTTCAATCCGGAGTGTTCTCAGGGAGATAGGTAAACTATCCCCTAACTATGGTCTAGAATTATTAGATGTATAAAATGAATTAAATCCATGACCTAGAGACATAGGTATGAACTATCATCGGGGAAACTGGCAATAAAGACGCTACAAGGCATGGCATGGCTTGAAACCTGGTGAGCATGCTTAAGGCGCAATAAGACACCTTTCCCTTATAGAAGTCGGGGCCTGTAGAGGCTTCCTCCGGCTTGTCGACGGTGGAGTAGGGGCGGGTCTCGGCAGCTTCACCCGCGGTCGTCGGGATACTGCGAAATACCACCCAACCGGTTGAGAAAACATCAAAACAAAAGGTTGAGAAGGTGTGCAAGCAAGTTGTGAACAACTTTGTTAAAGGACTCCCGATCGATCCTTGCCTAGTTGGCAAGTTATCATTGGAGTTCCAAGGTGAGGTCGGCGGCGCACGAGCGGGGCAGAAAACGCGAAAGAGAAGAGAGGAACTGAGCTAGCTAGAGTTGTACTAATTCCTCTTTTTGATGTGTACTAATTCCTCTTTTTGAAGTTGGATATCGTCTAGAGTTTTAGGCTCCTTGATCATGCATGTTTGGGGCGTAGCATACATCGGCAAGGCCTCATACTCTGAAGATATCCATCATCAAAACGAGAAATTAAACACGTATTAATTGGTTGAACATGTTTGGGGTGCATGCAAGTTAGACATAGAAAAGACCTCAGTCACGTTTGACAAAATTAACATGCATACCTCAAACAAGACGATCTTTCAACAAAAAGAGAAAACACACGTATAAGCGGGCGTGTGGAGATGATCGGACGCTAGAGGAAACCACGCTTATGAACTGGTCGGTGGCCCCGGTTTAGTCCAAACCGCGGTTTGCATCCTCTCGGTCCCAACGGCTCATCATTGTCTCCTATTTGGGTTTCTTACGTTGTATAATTGGTTGATCATGTTTGCGGTCCATGCATGTTAGACATAGCTAGAATTAAAACACCTCGGTCATGTTTAAAAACACTAACATGCATGCATATATATATACCTCAAACAGTACATGACGATCTTTCAACAAAAAGAGAAAACACACGTATAACATCATGAAACATGATCGTGGATCGAGGTCGCACATGTATGTTGAACATAGAACAGAAATAGTATTAGACAGTAGACAGAGAAGAAAAGAACATATGGAACAGGTGCGAAGGATTTGTCCCACCACGGAAAGTTGAGGTCAGTGCACCGATGTTATAAGGCATGGCACACAGTTGCAGTTAAAAATCCAAATGAAAGTAATGCATGCAGGACTAGGCCCATGTTCGCTGCAAGGCGTCCGCTGGCACGGACGCGCAGCCACAAAGTTAGATTAGGCGTGTATGGACGGATTTTTTTTATATAACAAAAAAATTGTTTTTCCCCGCGTGTAAATTTACTCCTTAAAAACTTCCACTAAAGCCGATGGGACGCGTCGAGCCGTTGGGACTGAGAGGATGCAAACCGCAGTTTCGAGGAAACCGGGGCCACCGACCGGTTCATAATTAAGCGCGGTTTCCTCTAGCGTCCGATCATCTCGACACGCCCGCTTAGACGACGACCCGCTATAAAGGCTCACCGTCCTCTTGCTTCTCCGCCGCACCACTCCTTAGATCCTAGCCTCTAAACTTCTCCCCCCGCCACCGTCGACCACCTCTCGCTCTTTCTCTGCACCTCCGTCGCCACACAAATGGGTAGCCCCGCGCCGAAGCGCTCTAGGCCATCGACGTCCTCCGAACCTCCTTCTCTGTTTCCATCGCCGCCGGCAATGCTGGTGGAACTGATGGCAGCGCCCGCATCTCCGCCCGCGGCGCCTGCTTTTCCTCATCCCGGTTGGGTTGAGCAGACTCTCAGACTCCTCACCGACCGCATTGACAAACTCGATCGGCGCCGTAAGGTGGCCACCGACGCCATGTCCGCCACCAGTCATAGCGCACTAGCACTCAACGCAGTGGCGCGGAAGGTCTTTTCCGACACAGATCGCTTGTGTCGCCGTCTGGGTCTTGGGACCCTTCCCTCCACACGAGCATGGACACCGCGGGCCACTACTGCTACGGGTTGATGACTGTGGACGGTTGTCTCGATGCCCTCCACGAGACGATCGCGGAGGTTGCTGGGGTAGAGGGCCTCCTGAAGATTAAGCACCACGTCGCCGGGAAGCTTTGGACTGTGACGGAGGTTGAGGAGTATGAGGCGGCTTGGGCAGCGGCGACAGCGGAGGAGGCGGAGCAGGAGGCGTCTCTTGAGGCGGAGGTGGATGCGGCTATGGAGGCGGCGGCAGCGGCGGAGGAGGAGCAGGAGGAGGTGGCAGCGGCGGCGGAGGTGGAGGCAGAGACGGCAGCAGCAGCGACAGCGGCGAAGGAGGAGGAGGAGGAGGCGGCCGGCAGCGGAGGTGGAGGAGGAGGATGTGGTTTTATCCCAGTAGAGTAGTATTAGGAGTATTTTATCTGTTTCGTGATCTCTGAGTAGAGTAGTATTAGGTGTAGTTTATCTTGTTCTTGCTGTCTACTACGTGTTTTCCTATTACTTGTTTGTTAATGAAATATGTCTTTATGTTCATGAACAATGTGTTCTATATATGCAGTATCGAAAAACTTCTTTTATCGAAAACATCTCCTATATGTTTGTAACTTGGGACCGTCTATATTTCTTGTGACTGAATGAATGAAATCCGGTAAACATTATCCTTACAAGTAATAGAACTAACAACAGACATGATGCATAATTAACATGATTAGGAAATTATGTCATCTAAATTGCTAACTAGTCCATCGCCTGATGCAACAGGTGCATGAAAAGTACTTTATCCGTTGTAACTAATATCCGATGACATTGTTGATATATATATCGTATGTACCTGTGATACTCGTATGACATGCGGCTTTGGATCGATGGCCTGAAGATTAGACATCACAGGGGAAAATGTTTTTTTGTAGTAGTAGTATATACTCTGTATATGTTACCATTTCATTGTGACGAATGTTATATATAAAATGCTGATTGTTTACCTTTTACTAGACCATGGATTTGTCGTCCTCCTTTCGTGGACTTGGGTGTTCTGTATTTGCATGTCGTTTGCATTAGCACAATGGTACATTTGGCGATTCATATTTTTGTTCGTATTTTTTTTGGAATGTCCCACTACCACATGACTACTTTTACATCTACATGAAAACAAAGATGAACGGCAGGTAGCGGTCCCATGGGGAGGCAGCAGTCCGAAGAGGTCTACCCATCTAGCTCTAGGTAAACGTACCGGTGAACAGTAAAACCATGTGCAGGAATCATCGCGACATTACATGAATTTAATCACGATTGCATGCGTGCAGAGGGGAACGGCGCCAAATTCTACATGCCCTCGAAATTTTTTTTGTTCTTCTTGGCGCGCACAATTGAGATTTTCACAATTGAAACTTCACTCTGTGCGCCCAAAATTCTAGTCCCGCCCATTTGTAGCTAGCCACGACGAATATAAATGTGCGTCTCCCTCTAATCCTGCAGTGGCTTTCGTTTTCGGCACACATGTTCTCCTCTTAGTGCTGTGTTCCAAACTTGCATTCCTAAGAAATTCCCGTGTGAGTGGTGGTGGTGATTGTGGGTACAACGTCGAGCGACCAAGTTTTACGGGCTCTACTGAACCTCTTCGTCGCCGACCCCGCCCTGCGACATCCCGAACTCTAGTTTTGTGCTATGTAAGTTCTACACGATCCATGGCGTCTTTTTATAGAGATACTCCCTCCTTATCGCTTTAGTTGTCGTCTCAATAGCTGCAGACAATTCATTCCTAGTTGTCGTCCCAACTCCTTATATGCTCTTATGTTTCATGAATGTCTAGTATAAAATCTGATTAATGGTGCAATCATGCAATCAACTATCCTCAATCGTTAGATCTACATCCTACAGTCGATTCATCTTTTTATTTTACCCTAGCATCTGATTGCATTCTACTTGTCTCCATATATAAAATACACTACACCTCTGCCCCGAAATAAATGTCGCTCCGACAGTTTATGGTAGTGTATTTCTAGTACATTTCCATGTCAGGAAAGATAACTATTAAAAACCGCATGTACTATGTAATTTCTTGATTTAGAAGTAAATGACGCCAGGGTTATCTTATCAACCACTCCCAATGTTGTACTCTCATTCCTGTGTTCCAATCTTGTATTCCTAAGATTTTCAGTTCCCACGGTTTATACACGTTTTTCTTGTTTTTCTTTCTCGGATTGTACGGTTTTTTTCCTACTCCTTCATTTCTAATTCCTCCGTTCAAAACAAACATTTTCAGTTCATAGCAATCACACCGCCCGATGTAAAATACACATCCTCATGTAATCTGACGTTATCACTGTTACTTACTATATATACTCTTTACATAAGGAACAAGACACCAAACCGTCATGTCATCTACATGTAATCGTGATGGGCAACAAGCACCTGGTATAACTATAAATGTGTTTACTATAAAAATACACATATTTATAACATGTTAATTCCTTTGCATCGTATGCAGAGAATATTGCAGCACCTGATGCTCAGGAACCCCGAGATTCGTCATCCATGCTGGTACTACGAGTATAAATATGTACCGGGCTCTACTAAATATTTTAACATTGCGATTGTAGTTTCCTAGTCCCAGTTAACAGTTAATCGGTATATGTGATGGCGTGATTTATTGATGCCTACACACGCACGATGGGCTCTCTCGCCGCCGGCCACTCCGGCACCGGCGACCACACCCTGCCGCTGCTCACTTCAGTGTCCTCCCCGACGCGTCTCCCTCCACCATCGCCACGCCCCATCCTTCTCGTGTCATGATGACCCCACCGCCCGCAAACCCCTGTCACCGCCGGTCACTTCGGCACCGGCCGGCGCCCATGCCCTGCTGGTGAGTATATGGGATGGCGTGATTTGTTGATGCCTACACGCGCACGCTGGGCTCTCTCGTCGTCGCCACTCCGGCACCGGCGACCACACCCTGCTGCTGCTCACTTCAGTGTCCTCAGAAACGCGTCTCCCCCGACCATCGCCACGTCCCATCCTTCGCGTGTCATGATGACCCCGCCGCCTGCAAACCCATGTTGCCGCCGGTCACTCCGGCACTGGCCGACGCCCACGCCCTGCTGGTGGTCACTTCATTGTCCTCCCTGACGCGTCTCCCTCCATCTCCATGTCCCATCGTTCGCGTGCCATGATGACCCCGCCGCCCGCAAACCCCTGGCCATTACGGCGTACCTACATGCTATGCCCCATATGACATGGCATACACTGGAAAAAATAGTCCAATATCATTAACCCCTGTCCACTAAGAAATGTTAGTATCATATAGTTTATAGATGCATGTACATGAGGGTTCATTTCTTCTTATATGATCTCAATTCAGTTTTTTACACTGCCAAATGCGTTGCTGATGTCTGGTAATTAACGCAATATTATATTCATGTATCCGTTCTAGCACTTTAGGGCGAGATGCTAACATGCAGAGCAAAATATCAGTATGCAATCCACCTAAATTTAATTCCTAGATCCGCCACACTATCCTCCTAGCCTAGAGACTTGCTCCGGGGTGATATCAATGGACGCAGATCACCTGACTTATACGTTTTTACTGCACGCGATGCAGTAAAGATCCAACGGAATCACACCGTTGGATCTTTACTGCATCGCCTGCAGTAAAAACGTAAGTCACGTGAGATCACCGGTGTGATCTGGACGTCGATCCGCTGACTTAAATGTGGTCACTGCACTGCCAGACCGAACCCTAGCTTTGTTAAACGTCGCAAGCTGCCCGCCTCATTTGTCTTGCATCCTCTACCTGCTAATACCGCTGACGTCCATGACTCGCCCTGTCACCAATTCGCCTCGAGACGCGCTCCTACTGATGTCAATCAGACCGAACCGGTAGTACTGTAGAGGATGAGCACCTGGCAAACCCTCTCTTTCTCTTGCATCACCAGCTACTATCTTTCCTGCTTCGCAGCTGGACTGAAAATCCCCTGTAGTACTACGGGTGCTGTAGCGCCACTGACTACTGCCTGATGCCTGATTGTAGGGTATGAACAACAACAAAGAAGTCAACAAGTCAATGCATCGCCCAATATGGAGCAAAATGCTGTTGCGATGCGGTGTTCCCACGCTCGTATTTGCCGCACTCATCCTGAAGATGGTAAAACATCAAACTTCTTCTTCTTTCACACTATTTGTACATGATACTAGGCCTGGTCAGTTGCTAATTTGCTTTAAACATTTACCGTTTAAATGACACTAACAGAAGGAAAGAAGTTTGGAAGAAGGGTGGCTAAAGGACTTAAGGTTGCTAAATTGCGCTATCTAGCATCTACAAATAGAACGAATGATCAGAATCGAAAGCTACAAATTCAGTGGTCCGATAGGTTGGGTGCTGCGGTTGGTCCTAATCAACGACACTTTGTCGATGATGTGGTTATTACAACAAAAAAATGCACCCCTCGCTGGTGTAAGGAAGTGGGCAAAGGTTGGCAATACTTCAAAGAGCGATATAGTGAGAGACATTCTGGTTAGTGTCGTGACACCCCACATAAGTATTTTTTTTCTAGCGACCTCCATCTTGTACGTTTATAACAGTGTGATATACAATGTACAGAATGCCTGGGACTTGGAGGACACAGATGATACCAGAACAAAAATATTGAAGATTGCTGGTGAGCGCTACAAGGGGTGGCGATCAACATTGCATGCCACCTATAAGAAGTATTCGACCGATGAGGAACGTATACAAAACAAGCCACGTAGCAGATTCCGATTGGTTGGCGCTTATGGACTATTTTGGGTCCGAGCGATTCAAGGTCAGCTAGCTTTCTAATACCTTCATATCCTACAAAAACTATTTGATAACACCCATTTGTGAAATTAATTCTTAAAATTGCATTCAATAAGTAGAACCAATTCACGAAATCGAAGTACTCAAAAGACAAAACACTTGCTTGGCTCGAAATCCTACGCCCAACTTAGTTACGAGAAGGTATGAAAACTAAATCATGCTTTTACTTTGCACTGCAATCATTCAATCAAATTTTACTTGTATTTGATGTAGCGTGATCCAGAGACCGGAAAAGAACCCAATGACATAGAACTATGGGAGGCAAGCCATGTGAAGAACGATCAATGGGCAAACGAGCAGGCAGAAGATGTACATGTGAGAAACACTTCAAACAGTCCCCATTTTAATAAATATTTGCAATGTACATGTGACTTTTCTTTTTGTATATAGACTCAGGCATGTGCCCAAATCAACATCAAGGAAGCTGAGCTGGGAGTCCCAATCCTAGATGAGGAAAGAAACAACATCTTCCAGCTTACTTATATATCTGCAACCGGTTCTGGAGGATCACAGTTTCAGGGGCGTGGTTATATGGCTAAACCTAATGTTTCTGAAAGGCTGCGTATCCAGATGTCTGACCAGCTCGACCAGCAAGTTCGATCCTTGCAAAATAGAAATGAAGACCTTAACTCTCAAGTGCAAGAGTTGGAAGGAAGAAATGATCATATGACCTCCCAGATGGATGGCTTCGTCCAGGCAAATGAACAGCTCAACCAGGAAGTCCAAGCTTTACATGATCAGATGACAGCCAATTCTGCACAGCAAGAAAAGGAGCTAGCAGACATGCGCAGAATGATGGATAGCTTGCAAAATCGACAACGTCTAGCAGCAACTCCACAAAAGGCTCTTGCTCACACCAAGTCGAAGCCGGATGTTCAAGAAACTATTCCTAATACTACAACTCGTCGCGGTGCTATTTTAATGGGTGCAATGTTGCAAACTGAAAAAACTATAAATAACATCATCTTGCAACGACGCAAGGGTCCTTGAGCGTTGCATCAATTGCTGGATGTTTGTTGTTAAGTCGACAGACGTATAGTGTGCGAATAAATTGATTCTGTTGCCACTAATTTTCAAACCTGGTGCATTAGGATTCTAGTGCCGCTGATTATAAAACGTGGCATTAACAGATTATTGTGACGAAAATAAACTGTTGCAATAGGAAGCTAGCTATTGCCACAAATTATAAAATGTTGCACTACAAACATTTGGCTACGACCAAAAAAGCGTTGCACTAGACTGCTATTGCCACCACCCAGAGAACATCGCATTACGACCCTGTTGCAACAGATTTGATATGTTGCATTATGAACCTATTGCCACACATCTGAAATCGTTGCAATACAATACTGTTGCCACAATTTTGAAATCATTGCAATATCACACTATTCGCCATGAACGTGAAATCGTTGCAATACCGTATTATTGGCCACGGCTGTGAAATCGTCGCGATACCATATTATTCGCCACGAGTATGAAATCATCGCGATACCATACTATTCGCCACGGAAGTGAAATCGTTGCAACACCGTAGTATTCGCCATGAATGTGAAAACATTGCGATACGATATTATTCGCCACGAGTGTGAAATCGTCGCGATATACTATTCGCCGCGGATGTGAAAACGTCGCGATACCATATTATTCGCCACGAGTGTGAAATCGTCGCGATACCGTACTATTCGCCACGGATGTGAAATCGTTGCAACACCATACTATTCGCCACGAATGTAAAAACGTTGCCATACCGTACTATTCGCTGCAGATGTGAAATCGTTGCAACACCGTACTATTCACCACGAATGTGAAAACGTTGCGATACCATACTATTCGCCACGAGTATGAAATCGTCGCGATACCGTACTTATTGCCACAGATGTGAAATCGTCGCAAATAACTTACTATTCGTTGCAATACGTTAAATCGTCGCAATAAGTTAAATCATTGCAATTCCATACTATTTGCCACGAAGGTGGAGTCGTTGCAATACCATACTTTTTGCCACGAATGTGGCATCGTTGCAACACCGTTATTTTCATTGCAATACGTTAAATCGTCACAATACGTTAAACCGTTGCAATACCATACTATTTGCCACGAATGTTGCATCATTGCAACACTGTTATTTTCGTTGCAATACATTAAATCATCGCAATACGTTAAACCGTTGCAATACCATACTATTTGCAACGAACGTGGAGTTGTTGCAGTACCATACTTTTTGCCACGAATGTGACATCGTTGCAACACCGATATTTTCGTCGCAATACATTAAATCGTCGCAATACGTTAAACCGTTGCAATACCATACTATTTGCCACAAACGTGGAGTCGTCGCAATACCATACTATTTGCCACAGATGTCAAGTCGTCGCAATAACCTATTGCCACGGCTGTTATCGCCACGAGTCGGAAAAACTACCGCGATGTTCTATTTCGTTGCGACAACAACCTATCGCGACGAATTTCGACCTATTGCAACGATTTTTTTTGTCGCAATAAACCGGAATCCTGGTAGTGTATGCTTATGCTCATAGGAATTCAGTAGAAGTCGAATAGTTGGAATCTACTCGCAAGATAGGAATTTTATCACACGGGAGGATCTGGAATAAGAAAATGCTTTATGAATATGAAATGGAGACCGAGCAGTGGGTAGGATGCAACGAGACGTGGTCTCACGTGCGTAGCCCTGCTTGTGTCGATTGAGGACCGCTTCGTGTGCAGCCCTGCTGGACAATCTTGAATTCTACCGGCGACATACTGGAGGAATGGGCTCCAGTAAACTGACGTAGCTTGATACTGGTTTGTCGAGGCATTCCGTTCTGTTTTATAGGTGTGGGTTGAAAGCAGCAAGGTGTAAATCAGCTGGTGGGCACGTCAGAGTATGCCCCACGCAGTGACCTCCTGCTCGTGACAGATCGACCGGTTCGACATTCAAGTGTTTAGTGAAAAGTGGCCATATACGACTAGTACTAAAATGATATGTAGGTACTGCTGTAAGTACTCGCTGGCATTTTCGAAAGTACGTATGTGTTGTGTTGTCTGGGTGTATCCTGATTGCAATCACCACCCCTCGCGGTAATAGAGTACCACTTGTTCACTGCGCTGTGACGTAGTAAATACTAAAGAAGTTAGGAGAATATGATTTTTGGGATTACAAATTGCATGGACAACCTTCTTTGTCTTAGACATAGTACAATTAAAAGTTTACAGTTTCCCCATACTTTACCTGTAAAAGCATTATGTGCTTTGTGCACTTCATATCATTGGCAAAACGTTTCTTGTTTGATTGTGGAGTCCATGATGTGCCGTGCCCGAAGAATGTCATGTGCTATTTAAAACATGACTATAATGATCGACTTGTAGGCGAGTCCTTTATGCTTTACCTTACCTATGCTTAGTATTCACCCTTGCATATGTCTAGTGAGACGGGTTAGTCTTGCTGAGCCTTATGCTCACATTTGCAATTAACGAGTTTTTGCAGATTATACGACTCATGACGGGTTAGATGATGAGGCTGCACCCCCTCCAGTGTTTACAGCCGAGTGGGAACCCTGCACGCTGTTGCGAGTTGTGTGTTGCTAGTGCAAAGTATCCAGGGCATGGATGACTTTGCTTTTGCATAGCTAGTGCTGAGAGTGTAGCTATGATGTATAATTCTCTTTCCTTTCGTTAGTATTTTAAAACTTCTGCTGTGCTTTTCAATAAAGACTTGCTATTGTAAATTGTTCTCGCCCTTTTCTTGTATATTTTTGGGTGTCGCATCGCACGACACCACCCAATGAGATCCTTGGAGGTCGAGATTCCGGTCCCCATAGACATGGTATCAGAGCATCATTTGGAACAATGTATTTGAAAAGAGCATATTTTCAAAAGTTAGGATTTGAGTGAGGAATTAGTTATGTGCCCTTATAAGGAGTATTATTAGTATAAGATATATATGTGGTAAGCTAACTTTTATGTTATAAATTTTGTAACAACGCTCTGACGTCAGGTAAGAGGTAAGGTACGCCACCGTAAGCGGATCAATTGCGGTAAGCTCACCATGCGAGAGGTAGCATGGAAGTCTTTCTGTGGCTTGGCATGGAAATGTTAATAGGAGTCTTTGAAGCTTTCTATGTTTCTGAGAACCTATGACACGCGGTACTCCATCGTGCTTCAAAGTTAGTGGGAACCCCCGTCGGGTGGTGTATAACCCGATAGTATGCATCTCTAGAACCATTCATGTTCTATGGGAGCATGCAGAACACGTATGCCCGAGCATGTATAAGCCGGTTCGTGCAGGAATCTTTGTTGTACAGATGTATTACAGCCATGTACCTCGAGACAAGACATCGCTCGTGGGCAACTCACACCAGAGTTGTATGCATTTACTTTCATATATATATATATATATATATATATATATATATATATATATATATATATATATATATTTGTGACTGCCTGTCGTGTTTCCCCGTGCCGCCCTTGAGTTGTGAAGGTGTGAAAGGGGAAAGTTTGTCTTCTGCAGCATTGACTATGGTAGCGACCCGTGTAGCACACGTTTGCGAGTGAACGATACTAGGGCCACCTATAAACGTATTCGGAAATAGCGGTTAGAATTTTCTTTGGTGAGACACATAGTACCGTCAGTATCGACTTTGATACTTGACCATCCCCAAATGACAAAAATGGATGCATTATATTTTGGAAAGTCTGACTATCAGGTGCTGGTAGGTTTGGACTCCGCAAAATGAGGTTTGATTTGACTTTGGGTTAGCACCAAGATTCTTGACTTTCTGGCCAAAGTTTGCTCAAATTTGCCAGATTGTAATCTTGGGTAATTAGGAATAAACATAGGGGTATGCTATATGGTTGAAAATTTCTTGAAGACCTCTACAACTTTTCTGTTGACCATCAAGGCAGATAAGCTTGATAATCTGTTGAAATTTGGGGTATGCTTAAACTACTCCAGATGACCCTACCATTGTACCAGTCTCTGTATTTTTGCAATAACTCACTGTAGAAAAATCTTCTGCCTTATTGTGATATATATCTGATAAGGGTAGAAGTATATCTACAGTTTTGTTATTTAAAGTTTCTCTTGATTCGAATTTGAGGTAATTCAAATTTCGAGCTCAAAACGTTGAACTGCAGGGCTGCTGTTGAACAACAGTCAGTTCATCTGTTAAGTTTAGATAGCTCTATCTCTTGATCCAGAATAGTGACATGGTCATATATATACATTTCTGGACATCTTAGCAAGTCCTCTATCAACTTTGTGTTGCACTCATGGCCTAAATCTTTGTGTAGCTGTGTTAAATTCCTATGGTTGCAAACTTGGTTCTGGCAGATCAGAACTTGAAACAGTTGGCACATAGTTTAGAACTAGCGCACTATACCTATGTAAAAAATGTTTGATGGCCGAAATATTTTACCTCTGGATTGTTAACTTGATGTTATACAATGTTTATTTTGTCATTACCTCAATATATTGTCATGATATACCTGTATAAATTGTGGAAATCACCACACATACATGAAAGGTTCTGTCAAAATTTCCAGAAAAATTTGGGTCAAATTTAAACCTGTATAGATTCTATTTCCTAGCTCACCTGGAGCTGTTTGAGTACAATCTGTAAAGGTTGTAGAGTGTACTACAACTTTTGTATTCAACTCCACACCTGGTTCTGACGTTTCATGTATGAAAATTTTCAATTTATACAGGAAGGTCAGCTGGAACAGACTGTGATTACAACTCCAGTTTTAAAATTTTCTTGAACTGTTGGGAGTTGGAAACTTTCTCACTGTTCCAGTATTCTATTCTTTAGATGGCGAATGTGATGATGCTATTACCGGATGGATGGATATTTTCCACTTGCGCTAGCCATCCGGGTTTCCTATGTATGCTGCGGGAAGTGCTCCAACAGTTTGGCTTCATCGAGATGCCATGCTATTGGGGCAGGGAAACGATTGACAGAGGTGTTCGGTCATGCACTATTTTGGTAGACATACCGGCTAGTCCACGTTGTTATGGACGGGCTCCTTTCTGGGTTACTATCGAGGGGGCTAATTTGGAAGAGACTTGGGCAATCGCAGCTGGCGAGGCGCATATGAAGCTTTGTGAGCTTCATCAAGATGCCATGGCTGGGACTCAATTTGCCCTTATTCCGGTCCGTGGTGTGGCTGGTTTTGAGTGGCAGCATCGTATGGTTTCTGCCGATACACCGTATGGCGACACAATCTCGACCACACTTGGGACGTATGCGGCTGCGTCCAGTATGGTGGTTTCTGCACAAGGCGCAATTATTCTGGAGCAAGTCGAAGCCTTGCGGCAAGCGACTGAGCGTGGAGATACCCTTGATTGTATCAACAAGAATCTACGTTCGCTCCTAGCTCCAACAAATCACCGGCTAAATAAGTGCGAGAGTCAGCTGCATTACGCTCGCATTAGGCTACGGAAAGCTCGTGCCGAACAACGGCAAACTCGCAATGAACTGCAGCAGGCTCATGGTGAGTTGCAAGCGAGTCAGTTAGAGGTGCAACAACAGCAGGAGCAGCTGTTAATAGTCACTGAAGAGCAGGACACCGCCATTGAGACAGCTCAGAATTGGGAGTATGAGGCAGAACAACTTCAGGATAATGTGATTGAGGCCGAAGCACAATTGCAACCAGTGGTGTATCCACCAGCCCATGATATACCACTAATTATGGGTGAACAATTGCCTTCAAATGACGAAGAAGAAGAAGATCTCGAGGAATTCGAGTACGTCGAGTAGAATGATCGAAGGGGGATGGGGCAGCACTTCTGCCATCACGGGGCAACATATAGTTTAATAGTTGCTCGTGTTTATTTTGTGGCCATGTTTGTATCATATTAAGAATAGCAGTGGTTATGTTTAAGATGGCAAGATGTGTATGACATCTCATGGGGGCCATGTATGGTAGAGATGCACTTCCGTAGGGGGAGTCCATCGTTTTGGAGTACACTACTGTAAACTTGGTCATGAGATAATATATCTTGTATAAAGTTTGTACTTTATCAATATATGTGAATGTTATGCACTTATTCTCTTGTCAATAAGTAGTGCTACTGAATAATGAAATGGATAAAGGAAAAGAAAACATGTGCTGATTTTAAGTCATTGGGATGCAGAATGGTGCGTACGAGCTCGACGCCTGAAATGGGAGGATCAAGTTGTTGTCGTGAGGACGAATCTCAGACCCACGAGGCAGCTGCGACACTGCAACAACGAGTTCCTCCTCCACCACCTCCTGAACATTCAAGGAGTCTAGCAGAGGTTCTCGCCGCAGTGCTTGGCTCGTGCGATGGGCAAACAGAGTTACTGCGGACTTTGGTCCAGCATTCATCCCGTCAAGGAGGGCGACCAGATGCGGGTCCACGACAACATTCTGTGAGTTCATACTCGGACTTCATGTCAACGCACCCGCCGGTCTTCGTGGAGGACGATGAACTATTGGAGGCGGACAACTGGCTCCGCTCTATTGAAGGGAAGTTCGATTTTCTACGAGTAACCGAACATCAGAAGACCCTGTTCGCGGCACAACAATTACAAGGGTCTGCTGGTGCGTGGTGGGCAAATTACCTTGCCGCATGACCAATCGGCTATGCCGCGAGCTGGGAGGAATTCCGGGAGGCGTTTCGCACCTATCACATACCTCCTGGTGTTATGAGGAGGAAGCTTCAAGAGTTCTTGGAGCTGAAGCAAGGAGGAAGGAGTGCTTACGAGTACTCCAAGATATTCAACCACTTGGCCCAATATGCTCAGGACCAAGTGAGTAGTGAAGATCGGAAGCGGGAATGCTTCTATCGGGGTTTGAACCCCAAGATGAAGGACAAGCTTGCCTTGTTCAACAGTGGCAACATCAACAACATGGTCAATGTCGCGATCGTGCAGGAGGACGCTACTAGGGAGCTGTTCTCCGACAAGAAGAAAAGGAGTCCTCCGCAGGGCAGCGGAGTGGGTACTCCTCAGAAGTACTGCATGGTGTATCGATCATCATCCGACTAGATGTGGCAGCCGCCATCGTGACCACCGATGTTTTGTGGTCGCCCATTCAACAATGTCGGCTTTGGCCACAACAGCAACAAGGGATGATTCCGCGTGCACCTCTACCTCCACCGCGTGCTCCGGGATTCCGTCCTCCATTCCGTGCCGGTCAGACCCTGTACACGTGTTATACGTGTGGACGTTCAGGGCATTTCGCCAAGGACTGCCCGCAGAGTAGAGGACAGTCATCGTACCAGGGGGCAAACCAGCCTCACAACTACCCCAAGAAGCCAGCCACCAGAACTGGCAACGTCCACCACCTCGCCATCGAGGATGTTCTGGAAGGCGCACCCGTACTCACGGGTACGTTCTCTCTCATTGGTCATCCCGTACTCATCCTTTTTGACTCTGGTGCCTCCCACAACTTTATTAGCAATTCTTATGTCAGTCAATACCAGTTGCCTATCTTTTCCACAAAAACCCCATATATGATTTGTTTCCGGGAGTCGCAGATAAGATGGTCCATAGGATACCTCTTAATCTGGGTGGGAACATATACCCTATCTCTCTCATTATACTAGAGCATCAGAAGTTAGATGTCATCTTAGGTATGGTATGGTTGCAATACAACTGTGCTATTATTGACATCGTTCCTCGGAGGATATATCTAAATTCTCTGCTCCACTCTCCCCAAACTCTCAATCTTGAGAGTAATATCCACGTGACTCAAACTACTTATAACACCGAAGCCTGTAAACTCGAAGATGTTCCAGTAGTATGTTAGTATCAGGACGTTTTTCCCGAAGATCTTCCTAGCATGCCACCAGAAAGAGATGTCGAGTTTAAGAATGACCTTGTACCGGGAACAGTGCCAATCTCGAGAAAGCCGTATAAGATAGCACCTAAGGAACTTGCAGAACTGAAAGAGCAGCTGAAGGATCTTTTGGACAAGGGTTTCATACGTCCAAATTCATCACGTTGGGGCTGTTTTGCACTGTTCGTGGAAAAGAAGGATAAAACGTTGAGACTATGTGTGGACTATCATCCACTCAATGCTGTCATGATCAAGAACAAGTATCCACTACCCCGTATCGATATTCTGTTCGATCAATTGGTGGGTGCTTAGGTATTTTCAAAAATGGATTTTCGCTCTAGGTATCATCAAATCTGGATTCGACCAGAGGATATACCTAAGTCAACATTCTCGACAAGGTATGGATTATATGAGTACCTTGTCATGTCCTTCGGATTGACCAACACACCGGCCCATTTCATGTATCTCATGAATTCGGTGTTCATGCCAGATTTGGACAAGTTTTTTGTGGTCTTCACCGACGACATCCTTGTGTACTCAAAATCCGAAGAAGAACATGCACAACATTTGCACATCGTGCTTCAGCGATTGCGGGACCACAAGTTGTACGCTAAGTTCAGCAAATGTGAGTTCTAGAATAACCAAGTGCCATTTCTAGGGCACATCATCTCTGCCGAAGGGATTGCAGTTGATCCAAGCAAGATTAAGCAAGTACTCAAATGGGAGTCTCCTAAGTTTGTGCATGAAGTTCGAAGTTTCTTGGGTTTAGAAGGATATTACCGGAGGTTCATCCTAAGATTTTCCAAGATAGATAAACCAAAAAAAAGAACTTCTGAAGAAAGGAAAGAAATATACATGGACAAAGGAATGTGAGGAAGGTTTTCAAGCATTAGTAAAACACCTCACAACAACGCCAGTATTAGCCCAACCAGACACAACAAGATCCTTTGATATTTATTGTGATGCATCTGGAATTGGTTTGGGTTGCATAATAATGCAAGACAGAAGGCTGATCGCTTATGGATCACAACAGCTTCGGAACCATGAGCAGCATTATCCGACTCATGATCTTGAGCTCGCTGCCGTGGTACTAGCATTAAAGATGTGGAGACACTATCTATGGGGCAACCTAGTACATCTCTACAACGATCACAAAATCTTGAAGTACATCTTCACCCAGAAAGATTTGAATATGCAACAACGAAGATGGTTGGAGTTAATCAAAGACTATGAGATTGAAATCCACTACCATCTCGGAAAGGCAAATGTAGTCCCAGATGCGCTAAGTCGCAAGTCCCATATCAATAACCTTTCTATCACCTTGATAGAGGAAGAAGAACCGAGTCTCTACTTGGTTCTGTATGGGGCGCTCTACAATCTAGCCCTCATTCCTACCATAAGGGCGGAAATTGTGGAGGCTCAGAAGGAGGACAAGGGCATATCGCATATTCTCCATTGAATGAAAAAGGGGGATATGAAGTGTTTCCGAGGTGACAATTACGGCACCATCTGGTTCAAAGACCGCATCGTGATACCCCGCAATGTGGGACTTCGGAAGAAAATTCTGGACGAAGCTCATTTGTCCAAATATTCTATTCATTCGGGGAGTAACAAATTGTACCAAGACATGAAGAAGTAATTTTGATGGACTCGGATGAAGAGGGAAATAGCGAAGTATGTATCCGAATGTGATACGTGTCGACGAGTGAAAGCCGACCAACTTAAGGCAGCCGGACAACTACAACCTTTAAGCATACCGGCCTGGAAATGGGAGGACATCAGCATGGATTTCATTTTTGGATTACCTCTCACTTTTTGCAAACATGTCTCGATTTGGGTGATAGTCGACTGACTCACCAAGTCGGCTCACTTTATTCCAGTCAATGTCAAGTATGTGGCACGACAATATGCAAAGCTATATATTGCTAGGATCTTATGCTTACACGGAGTACCCCACAATATCATATTAGATCATGGAACCTTGTTTGTTGCTCGATTTTGGGAGCAGCTCCACGCATCTCTGGGTACCAAATTGATTCGAAGCTGAACTTACCATCCACAGAATGATGGTCAAACGGAATGAGTAAACCAAGTGCTAGAGGATATGCTCCGTTCCTGTGCCATCCACCATGGTAAGGATTGGGATGATCATCTACCATTGGCGGAGTTTTCATACAACAATGGTTATAAGACTAGCATCCAAATGGCACCATATGAAGCTCTTTATGGTCGGAAGTGCCGCACACCTTTGAACTGGTGTGAATCCAGTGAACGAGTAACATATGGTATAGACTTGGTATTAGAAGCCGAAGATTGAGTACGAGTTATTCAAGCCAACCTCGAGGCTGCTCAGTCTCGCCAGAAAAGCTATGCGGAAAAACGACGTAGACCGCTTCACTTTTATATCGGGGATCACATTTACCTTCGTGTATCCCCAATGAAAGGGATTCATCGCTTCAGAGTAAAAGGGAAGCTAGCTCCACGTTTCATTAGACCATTCACAATAAGTGAGCAATGCGGACCCGTAGACTATCGGCTAGAGCTGCCGACATCGCTTTCAGGGGTCTATCGGTACCCTGGGTACCATATACTCCTTGGGATTGCAAATATCTCAAGTGAAAGTCATCTACTTGATTTGAAGACCTTCGGAGGCCCACATGTCAGACATAACCGGACCCGCTTCTCCAATATGGTTAGTCCCAGGGTCGCCACGTGTACTATCAAACCGGAGCTACCGCCCACAAGGGGGAAGCTCCGGGCTATGTACCGAAATAGCACCCCCGGACCTAGCCCCAGATCGAGGGAAGCTCCGGAACTGACACGTGTTAGGTAGCTCCGGACCTATCTGTTTCCCACAGTATGCTCTGGAGCTGCCACATGTCCAATCGTCAGATCTTCAGCCTCCAACCTCTGGAAGACTTCACAATGGTCCGGATCTTCAAAGGGGAATCAAGGACTTCAAGACCCGATTAAGTGTCATTAATACCATATTAATGACACACGATCGGATGACCTTAATTACCTGTAACGGTGCTGTCAAAGCCCATAACTCGGTCATTAAGGGCAATTAAACGTGTTGAATGTGTATCAATATCAGTAAACGCCAGGGCCACATGTCGGGCCAGGCTAACTTGTAACGGCCTGCCCTTGTACTATAAAAGGACACGCCGATGATACATAGGGGACACTCTACACAGACGCTGGGAACACATAGACGCGACGCGCTCACTCTACAGCTCATACAACCAATACAACACCAACACATCCCATGGAGTAGGGTATTACGCTCAAGCGGCCCGAACCACGTAAATCTTCGTGTCTACTGTGTCATTTACACTTCACCTTCTTGAATCTCCGCGCACCCACACCGAACCTCAAACTCCTCTAACACTTTAGTAGTGTCGGGAGATCTGTCGGATCAAAACCACCGACAGCTGGCGCGCCAGGTAGGGGTACCCGAGATTTTAAGAATGGTGAACTCAGCCGCTGGATCATCCAATGGTCATCCCACTGTTCAAGCTATTGGGGGAAATCCCTCCAATATGCAGCCGCCAGCAGGAACCACGGTTCCAGCAGGAGTCACACTTCCACCACCGCCGCCTCCACCAGCAAATCAAGCTGGACAACGCGATGGTGCACCGACGTCAATCACTGCATCGGCGAATCTTGACAACCCGGAACACGCTCTTCATGCAGCACGTGCTCTTCTTCAGCGCCCACCACCTCCGGACGCATCCCGGGATGCAATGGAGCAGTGGAGGGCCAATGAGGAACACTTGGTTGCAGCAGCAGCCGACCGCATCAGCAACCAGGGTCCTCCTCCTTTAGGACGGGCCCCGTCGCAGCGACGGACCATGTCCGGCAGACTTGGTCCGCATGTTTCCAACAATAGGAGACGTGTTGCATCACAGCAGGTGACATCGTTGCCCTCCGGGGCACGACGCACTCACACGGTATCAAGGCTTTCAACTCATGACCTCCGGGCGGAGCTTGATCGCCGATATCGCCAACAGGACGGCCGAGTCCATATTGAGCATGCTCGTGAAAGACGGGAAGCTCAAGACATTCCTGCTCCTGAAGGAGTAGGAGGAGGCTGTTCAGCCCTGGCCATGCATCTGCTTATGGTCAGGTGGCCACAGAAGTTCCGGCCTCACCTGCCGGAGAAGTTCAACAGGACCGTTAATCCTGTTGAATTTCTTCAGATTTACTCCACTGCTATCTTGGCTGCTGGAGGAAATGAGGCCGTAATGGCCAATTATTTCCCAGCTTTAACTGGGACAGCCAGGTCCTGGTTTATGAGCCTTCCACCCAACTCCATCCGCAGTTGCGAGGAGTTGTGCCGGTAGTTCACCGCCAACTTTGGGAGTTCTTAGACCCGACCGGGCACCGAACTGGACCTTTTTGCAGTTGTGCAAAAAGGAGGAGAATACCTGCGATCATTCATCCAGAGGTTCTCTCAGGTACGAAACACTATCCCTTCTATCTCTAGCGCTTCTGTCATTGTGGCATTCAGACAGGGTGTACGGGATAAGAACATGTTGGAGAAACTGGCGATCATGGAGATCACCAGTGTGACAGAACTCTTCAACTTGGCTGACAAATGTGCCAGAGCTGCGGAGGGCCGTGAAATGCACTCCAAACAAACTCCGGAGGATCACAAGAAATCCTCCAAAGGAGAAGCCACTACCTTCGGGAGTGGCAAGAAGAAGAAAAAGACCAACGACAAGAAGAAGCCGTCGGCCGATGCATCCAATGATGCAGCTGCTGCAGCTCCGGGTAGTCGGGGGCCACGCCCCGAGATGCGACCTCGACCGTCTTCTGAAGACGGTGGCAAACCCAAGGTGTGGTGTCCAATTCACAAAATGGACAGCCACAGTTTGGAAGACTGTCGGGAGGTCCAAAACCTTGCCGAGCGCTACAATAAGCGCCAGGAAGAAGCTCCTTTCCGACAGAGGGAAGGAAAACAAAAAGTTGACGAAGCTCCGGCTGAAGAGGAGTTAGGTTTTTAGGATCCCAAAAAGGTCCTGAAGGCCATCTACACCTCCGTCGACGACGATTCCGACGTCTCTGACAATGAGCGTCGGAAGACCATGACACCATTTTTGGTGGATCATGGGACATCACCTCCCACCGCGTCATCAAGACTATGCATCGGGACCTAGCTGCTGTAGCTCCTACAGCCAGGGCGGAGCCTCATCGAAAGTGGATGGACACAGCCATCACTTTTGATGCTTCGGACTGCCCTCGAAGCACGATTGGAGCAGGTCAGCTACCTTTGATGGTATCTCCTACCATCAATAACATCCAGCTCCACCATGTCATGATAGACGGAGGTTCGGGGCTCAACCTCATAAGCTTCGAAGCTTTTACCAAGCTTCAGCTCTGACCTTCGAATCTCCACCCCTCCCGACCTTTCTCCGGAGTAGGTCCGGGAGCCATTACCCCACTCAGAGCTATTACCCTCCCCGTTACCTTCGGGACCCAGGAGAAGTATCGCACCGAGAAGTTGATCTTTGACGTTGCTCAGATCAACTTACCCTTCAATGCCATCTTGGGTAGGCCTGCCTTGTACAAATTCATGGCAGCTGCACATTATGGTTACCTGGTGTTAAAGATGCCAACACAGTAGGCGTTCTCCAGATCTACGGAGATCGTACTGCCAGAGTAACCGCTCTGGAAGAACTCCATGCGCTTACTACGGCGCAAGAGGAGGACTCAGGCAGGAGCAAGCTCCAAATCCCCCGAGCATTCGTCAGCGAGACTCGACTTCTGCACCTCGTGTGCAGGCAAGCGGCGACACCGACATTCCCGTCAAAGTCATCCAAATCGGTTTCGATGCCGCTCAGACCACCCATATATCGTGGGGGATTGAATGACAAATAGGAACTCGCGCTCATCGCTTTCCTCCGGGCTAATGTCGACATGTTTGCCTGGAAACCATCACAAATGCCTGGGATCCCCAGGGAAGTGATTGAGCACAATCTGAAGATCTACCCCGACGCTCGGCCTATGCATCAGAAGCCTCGGAAGCAATCCGTAGAGCGATAGAACTTCATTCGACAAGAAGTGAAAAAGTTGCTCGAAGCTGGATTCATCCGAGAAGTCTTCCATCCAAAATGGCTGGCAAACCCAGTCGTTGTGCCCAAGGCCGGCGGGAAGCTTCAGATGTGTATCGACTACACAACACTAAATAAGGCATGTCCAAAAGATCCATTCCCATTACCTATAATAGATCAGATGGTGGTTTCCACCTCCAGGTGTGAATTACTGTGTTTCCTAGACGCATATTCTGGGTATCATCAAATCAGAATGTCTAGGGAAGATGAAGAGCATACCTCTTTCATCACAGTACATGGATTGTACTGTTATACAACCATGCCATTTGGTCTCAAGAATGCAGCTTCAACCTTTGTACGAGCTATGTACAAAACCTTTGAAGAACTCATTAGAGACATAGTGGAAGTGTACATCGATGACATCGTGGTCAAGGTCAAGAACAAGGAGTCACTCCTTGACACCTTGCAGGCTATCTTCGATAAGATGCAAGTCACCCGCACAAAGCTAAACCCAGACAAGTGTGTCTTCGGGGTTAGCTCCGGAAAACTTCTTGGTTTCCTGGTAAGTCACCGGGGCATAGAAGCTAATCCGGCGAAGATCAAGGCCATTGAAGACATGCGGCCACCAGCCCGCATCAAAGATGTCCAAAAGCTAACTGGATGTCTAGCAGCCCTCAGCCGGTTCATTTCAAGACTAGCGGAACGGGCACCCCCCTTTTTCAAGTTATTGAGGAAGTCTGAACCATTCCAATGGTCTGAAGAAGCAGAAAAGGCGTTCCAGGAGCTAAAACAGTTCCTCACCACCCTACCAACTCTGGTAGCTCCGAACCCTGGTGAGCCTTTGTTGCTTTACATTTCAGCAACTGACGAAGTCGTCAGTATGGTCCTGGTTGCGGAGAGACTAGGACTACCCCATAGTCAGGAATCCAGACCCCTTTGGGAGGGTCCGGAGGATCCTGAAAGCGAGTCTGGATCCCAGCTCCCAGACTTGAATCCACAAGAAGTTACTTCAGAAGACCCAGACCCCTCCGGGAGGGTCCAGGTCGCTTCTAAAGAAGCTCTGGGTTCCTCCTGCAAGGACCCGAAAGTCCCCGAAGAAAATCTAGAACCCTCCGGGAGGATCCGGATCTGTGAGGATGAAGCTCCGGGCCACTCCTGGAGGGTCCGGACCATTCAGCGCCCAGTGTACTTCATCAGTGAAGTACTACATGATGCCAAGACTCAATACCTAGAGGTGCATAAGCTGCTCTATGCAGTTCTTATTGCCTCCAGGAAGCTTCACCATTACTTCCATGCTCACAAAATCTCAGTGGTGACTTCTTACCCACTTCGAGCAATCTTGCATAATCCCAACTCAACTGGGAATATTGCAAAGTGGGCAGCAGAATTGGCCGAATTCGATCTCGAATTCATTTCAAGGCAAGCAATCAAGAGTGAAGCATTGGCGGACTTCGTGGCAGAATGGACTCCCTCTTCATCAAACCCTGGGGGCCCCAGTGAGCAGAAGCCAGAATACAAGGCTCCGGTCTTCACCGAGCCTCACTGGACCCTCTACTTCGATGGCTCCATGCAAAAGCAGGGGGCTGGAGCTGGAATCCTTCTCCTCGCACCAACCGGAGAGAAGATAAAATACATGGTACACCTTGATTTCAAGGCGACCAACAACATGGCAGAATATGACGCACTCATTTAAGGACTAAGGGTGGCACTGTCATACGGTGTCAAGCAACTGCTGGTCAAGGGAGATTCACAGCTCATCATTAAGCAAGTGAAGGGTGAATGCTCCTGCAACAATCTCCAGCTAGCTGCTTACCTCCTTGAAGTCCAGAGGAAGGACTTCGAAGTCCTAGATCTCCACCATGTCCAGCGTGCCCACAACGCTGAAGCCGACGAACTCTTGACGAAAGCGTCAATCGGAGCTCCGGCTCCTGACGGAACTTTTGTCCGGAGGTTGTCAAAACCCACATCTCAGCCTGCTCAATTGAGCGAAGGGGGCGAGATCAGCATCCCGAAGCTGACGGTCCCGATGGCCCTGTTACCATGGCAACCATCAAGGGTCGTAGGTGCTGCCGGAAGCTCCGAGCAACCCAGCACGCAAGACTCAAATGCTCAAGTTAGTTCCGATGCATGGATCTCGGAGATCCGGAACTACTTGAAAGACAACATGCTTCCTAACGATGATGTATCCGCTGACCGGGTAGTCAGATTGGATAAAAGATACACGTTGGTAGAAGGGGATCTCTACCGGCACGGTGCCAATGGCATCCTAATGCGGTGCATCACAAGGGAAGAAGGCTGCGAGCTCCTCGCAGAAATCCATGGAGGTGAGTGTGGGAACCACGCGTCTTCCCGCACGCTGGTTGGTAAAGCCTTTCGGCATGGCTTCTATTGGCTTACAGCACTCCAGGATGCAACTGAGCTAGTGAAGAAATACGAAGCATGTCAATTTCATGCAAAGCAAATTCACACACCGGCTCAGCCCCTACAAATGATACCTCCTATATGGCCCTTCGCTGTGTGGGGGATGGACATCTTGGGACCTTTCCCAAGAGCCGTCGGAGGTTACAAGTTCCTGTATGTTGCCATTGACAAGTTCACCAAGTGGCCGGAAGCAATTCCAGTTGTGACAATCAACAAGCAATCTGCTATCAACTTTTTGCAGTCCATTGTATGCAGGTTTGGAGTCCCAAACAAAATCATCACTGATAATGGGACCCAATTCACAAGCTCTGCATTTCAAGGATATTGCGAAGACCTCGGCATTCAAGTTTGCTACTCCTCTGTAGCTCACCCGGCAAGCAATGGCCAAGCCGAGAGAGCAAATGCTGAAATCCTTAAAGGACTCAAAACGCGCACCTATGAGCGCTTGAAAAAACATGGAGCCAACTGGATTGAAGGGCTTCCGCCCACTTTATGGGCCAACAGGACAACTCCAAACCGGTCAACTGGAGAGACACCCTTCTTCCTGGTGTATGGAGCTGCAGCAATCCTTCCTCCGGAAATCACCTTGGGGTCACTCCAGGTCCGGACCTTCGACGAAGCCATGCAGGACCAGCTCCGGCGTGAAGACCTAGACCTCCTTGAGGAGGGAAGGTGCCAAGCAGCTGTTCAGAATGCCCGATACCGCCAAGCCCTTCGGCGCTATCCTCAGCGGCATGTATACAACCGACAGCTCGAGGAAGGAGATCTGGTGCTATGAAGAATACTATCCAGAGAAGGGTTAAACAAACTCTCCCTCAGCTGGGAGGGACCCTTTCGAGTGATTAAAGTATCTCGTCCCGGAAGCGTTCGCTTGGCTACCGAGGGGGACACCTCTCCCAAATCCTTGGAACATTGAGCACCTCCGTAAGTTCTACACTTAATATCATGGAGGTGAGTCTGTAGTAACTTGAGGTGTATGTTATAGAGTCATTGTACAGAGTCGGGTAGTTCCTCCGGGAGAAGAGCTGGACCTTTCCCGGAAGGTCCGCAAAGTTCATGCAACACTTGTCGCGGTCTCAGGACTAAAAGTGTGGCTAGCTACCCTGGGTAAAATGAGAAATGAAACACTCTTAGCCTGGTTCCGTACCCTAAGAGTGTACTCGTTTCCCCTGTACCATGGACCTATAATGAAAGACATCTTCATGTGAAACAGACTCCACGTGCATTTATTTTGTACATGCTCAACATTTTTTATTTTTCTCTTTCTTGTCTATAACAAAGTTGTGCAATTCTTAAGAAATTTTAGTTCGACCGCTTCATATACGATTCGAGTTGTATTGTCGATTGGATTCAAATATTGTTCATGGCCCACTCGCCTGAATGCCGCCAAGCCAACCTAGGGCCGGAGTGTGCTATCGACTTAGCCTGGTCAAGCACCCTAAGTACGCCACTCTACCTACACCCCGGCAGGCCGAAGTAAGGCGGGTCCAAGTACAATTGGATCTGGAAGAAAAGACAACGCATTCAGTTGTATTCAGAATCGCGTTTGACCTAAAATTTTCTTGAAAATCGTAAGTCAAGACAAAGTTATAGGCAAGGAGCGAATTTTACTATTTTTCTTGGCTTCAGTGTGCAGGAAAAATAAAGAATCCACGTTGATGGAAAAAAGCCGGAGCTAACGAAGCTCTGACTCCCCTTAGGTGGCTTGTAATCGATGTTAAACATTGAAAACGAGCATCACCGGAGCAACCAAGCTCCGGTGAAGCTAGGGGGGCCAGCCGTCGACACTAAATAAATGATGGTAAGAAGACCCCGCAAGCGGAGTCTGCTACCAACAAACTACACGTTGGTAAAGGTCACTACCAGAACTACTAAGCTCCGACACCCCGGAGGACTAACTATCGATGCTCTACGCGTTGATAGGGACTATTGCCGGAGCTACTAAGCTCCAACGATAGACAATGTTGGAGCTTCTAAGCTCCAGCAACCTCAGGGGGCCTTCACTATCGAAGACTTCGGACCTACACTTTACAAGTTCGAAGCAAATGAGTCTTCAACAAAATACAATATCCTCTTGGTACATGTTCACAATCAAATTGTGTACATTTACCAGGGGGCCAAGTGAAGACAAAAGTGTCGAAGACAAAAAGTGAAATTCACAAAATTTGGGGATTTCATTCATCTGGAGACAAGGGATTACAAAATTGAGGAAGAAAAAGAGAGAATACAAGTGGGAGCTACGGAGATGGTCCTAGACCCTATGGAAGAACTGGGCGACCTTCGGAGCAACCTCTGACATGTTGGCTCGGGCAGCTTCACCTTCTCCTTTGACGGGACCTTCAAGCACTTGGTCCAGAGGGAATTGGGGATTCCGGATGGTGTAGCACGTCAGCACATACTCTGCGACGTTCTTTGCCAGGGATTGCCCCTCAACCTCCAATTGGTCCGCGATGACGTCGCCCACCTTGGAGAGTTTGCTACCCGCCGAGCTTAGCGCTTGCAACTCCAGGTCCGGTTCCGGCTCCGGATCATCCGAACGCACGAGACTGAAGCCCATCGATATCAGCGCGTCGTTGGCCTTGCCCAGGAACTCCCAAACCTGTAGGGAGTCCGCAGTCCTCAAGCCCTTCAATTCTTCCAAGGATCTTCTGGCCGCCGCCAGTTCAGAATTCTCGCGAGCGAGGCGCTCGACCTCTTTGGCATTTTGCTGAATCTTTTCAGCAACCTGCTTCTCGAGTTTTTCGAGCTCCTCCTCCCGGAGATGAATCTTGTTCCGGCGGTCAACCAGGTCCTTCTCCCTGCCCCTCACTTTCTTCTCCTTGGCAGCGATGGCACACTCTTGCTCGTAGAGTTCCTGACCCCGCACCCAGGCCTTCTCCTCCTCCTCAGCGCAGCGCTCTTCCAATTTCTTGGCGCGCTCTTCGAGGCCCTTGTCAGCCAGAGCAACCTTTTTGGTGAGCTCCTCCTCCCTCCTCAAGACGTCATCCCGTAGCTCTAGGAGTTTCTGCTCTTCATCTTCGAGCCTCTTCTCCCTCTCCTCAAGTGCCTCCCGGCGCTTGATGAGAGTAGTGTTAATGGCTTCCAGCCTTTCTTAGCGTTCATCAGCCGCACTATTAGCTGCTTGGGTCTGCTCATAAATGGCCCGAGATTGAGCGTCGAGGGCGCGAGTCAAGCTCTCCCTGTCATCCAATAACTTGCCCCAGTATTCCAGGCGGACCTTCTCCCGCTTAATCCACTCTTTGTCATCTGCTAGCCTCGACTGCGCCAGCTTGGTCTCGAAGTAGAGCCGGTTACGCCACCGCCTAAGGGTTTGGCGCTCCTCTTCAAGAGCCTTGCTGTCGTGGAAGAATGCCAGCTGAACTTGACGCAGGCTAGAGCAGGCGTTGTCAATAGACAATGACAACGGGATAGGTTCCAGACCTGCTGGGGTCTCCTCCGCTGGTTCCAGCTGGTTTTCAGTTACAAAAATTGGGTCCCACTCCACAAGAGTGGTCCCCTGAGCCTCTATGGCACTAGGGCTGTCCTCCGGGATGGCCTCAGTCGCCATCGAGGAAGGTCCCGCTGATGAAGTTTCGACCTCCGGAAGTGGTTCCGAAGGCCCCGTCGCCAGGTCTTCATTTGCCCCCTCAGGCAGGGGGCCAGCAACCTCTTCTGGGCACTCCGACTCAGCCGCGGGAACCTCCGGCGTCGTCATTCCCGGAGCAGGGGCTGCTTCTGGCTCCGTCCTGGGCTCCTCCTCTACTGAGGGCTCGAGCACCGACGCCTCTACAACAACCAGTTCACGAGCCGGAAGGTCTTCAACATCAACCGGCCCTGCGGTCGGAGCTCCAGCAACGACTGGCTCTGCGGCCGGTGCTTCAGAGGTACCCAGCCAAACCGCCGGGACTTCCTCAACATCCGGCGCGTACGCCGGGACTTCAATTACCTCCGGCTCAACCACCGGAGCTTCGACAATTTCCGGCTCTGGGGCTGGAATTACTGCTTCCTCTGGCTCAACGGTCGGAGCTTCCATCATCTCTGCACCGGGACCCGTAGCTTCAACCTCTGGGGCAGTTGCCGCTGGCGCATCTTCTCTCCCGCGGTCCGGCGCTACCACGGGAGTCTCTGGGGATGAGTCAAGGTCCATGACCATGACAGCTAGCGTCGGAGCTATCGCAGCTTCAGCCACCACTTGGGGCGGCACCGGGACAGGAGCAGAAGCTTCCGCCCTCACAGCTTCAGCTGCTGTGGCTGAGGGTGGAGCCTCACTCCTCTTCTACGGAACGCTACAGATGATGGATGAAGAAACTTAAAAAACAGTTACTACAACAAACAACTGTCTGAGGTAAATATTAAAAATTACGTTGGAAGGCTTTCGGACCAGCTTGCGCGGAACCTCTTTCCCGGGCGTTCTGGGCTGACCATAGCCGCCGTCGGCGTGGAAGCTCCAGAAGGCCCCCCCGGAACTCGTTGCAGCCACAGGAATTTCCCTAGTCGAGGCCCCCCTCGATCGGGAAGAACCTTCGGACCTAGAGGCCTCAACCGGCCCCAGTGCTGGAGTCGCATGCCCGGAGCTAGCACCCCGGGAGGACGCCGCTGCGGGTACAGTCGTCGCGGTTGTAGAAGACATCCCCCTCCGGGGAGAAGGAGCTGGTGCAGAGGTTGCAGGCCTGACGGACCTTCCGTCGGCATGCTGCAGTTTCCTCTTCCGGCTCAAAGGTTCGTCCACCGGCTCCTTGCCCTTGCTAACGATTTCGATCTTTGGCTTCGGGGCAGGGTCGGAGCCACCTTCGGATTCCCCAGGGATCACCACCCTGGAGGCCGATCTTCTCTCGACAACACCAAGGTCGTCAAGCACTGGCATCTTACACCGGAGCTCCCTGCTGAACACTACTTCCATGTTCAGAGGGAGAAAAGCTGATGGAGGATTCAAGTCTTCACCCGCGACGTTGATGCCGTGCTGGAACTTCTTGAGATGAAACTCTAAGGTTGCCCCCGCCATGTTGGACTTCAACCCGGTCTCGACCCGGTCGTCGTCCATCACACTGTTGAGGGCCCAAGCGAGTTTTTCTCTCCTCTTCAGCGGTGCCCACCTGTTGACCAGGAAGTTGCAAAACACCGCCTGAGGAGTTAATCCTTCCTCCATGCACTGGCGGATCCTGGTCAGAGCAGGGTTGAAGGCAACCGCCAGCACCGGAGCTTCACTCCAGACTGTAGTGTCAATGTTGGGGAGGCCTTCGGGCAGCTCCAGCCTCTCGTGCTCCTCCACCCGGATGACTATCCAATCCTTCTTCCAATCATCCCATTTCCCAGAGGGAAACGACCGGAGGTACTTGAATGGGCACTTCTTGCGCTTCACGAAGTAGTAGAAGCCAAGGTACTCATTGCTCCTACAGGTGGTATGGACGGTGAAGAAGGTCCGGAAGAGTTCAATGCAGGGGGGATGCCCACCCACATCTCACAGAAGTGGACGAAGACGGACACGATAAGAATGGAGTGGGGGCCAAGGTGGTACAACTGCAGACCATAGAAGTCTAGCAGCATCAAGAAAAAGGAGGAAAAAGGTGGGATCAACCGCACCATGGCGTACGAGGAGAAGTACACCATTTCGCGGCGTGCTCCTTCTCGAACGGGGGCTCTCCCCTGGCACGGACCAGGCGGTTGAAGAAGTCCGGGGACCATCCCATGAGAGCCCGGACCTTCTTCAGGTCACCTTCGGTCTTCAAACGACTCTCACGGAGACCCAACTCCATCGCAGCACAGCAAGGCAAGAGAGGAAAAGTGAGCACAAGTTGGGAGTTTGAGCGCAAGATCAGATGAGAGGCGTAAAGAACTATAGACGGTGTGCGCCTTCCTTCTTAAGTAAGCCCTCGCAACGCTTGGATGGAAACCGCAAGGAAGTCAAAGATACTACTCAAAAATCCTACCCTGCCGTTGACAAGAGGGCCCGGGACCACCCGGACGATCAAGTCGAGGTTCTTACCCAGGCGAACGGTTGTCATCATGAGGCGGGAAGCCTGAAGGTGGCGGCCTGACAAGGCGCGCGGAACCGATAAAATTTTCGTATCGGGAACCGGCGACCTTCAATTCCGTGAGATCCGCACGCCAAAGATCTCATTTGCCGCATACGGGATACGCCACGCGGCGAGGATTTGACTCCAAACTATCTCCAATGGCACATCCGAAGACCTTTGAAGACTCAGTTCCAAAGTCGAAGGACGGACCCACCTTCGGCGGAATGACTTCACCCAAGGGGTCTTCCCCAAAGGTGGGCCCAGGGGGCCACTGTCGGTACCCTGGGTACCATATACTCCTTGGGATTGCAAAGATCTCAAGGGAAAGTCATCTACTTGATTTGAAGACCTTCGGAGGCCCACATGTCAGACATAACCGGACCCGCTTCTCCAATATGGTTAGTCCCAGGGTCGCCACGTGTTCTATCAAACCGGAGCTACCGCCCACAAGGGGGAAGCTCCGGGCTATGTACCGAAATAGCACCCCCGGACCTAGCCCCAGACCGAGGGAAGCTCCGGAACTGACACGTGTCAGGTAGCTCCGGACCTATCCGTTTCCCGCAATATGCTTCAGAGCTGCCACGTGTCCAACCGTCAGATCTTCAGCCTCCAACCTCCGGAAGACTCGACAACGGTCCAAATCTTCAAAGGGGAATCAAGGACTTCAAGACCCGATTAAGTGTCATTAATACCATATTAATGACACATGATCGGACGATCTTAATTACCAGTAACGATGCTGTCAAAGCCAATAACTTGGTCATTAAGGGCAATTAAACGTGTTGAATGTGTATCAATATCAGTAACCGCGAGGGCCACATGTCGGGCCAGGCTAACTTGGTCCTTGTACTATAAAAGGACAGGCCGACGATACATAGGGGACACTCTACACACACGCTGGGAACACATAGACGCGACACACTCACTCTACAGCTCATACAACCAATACAACACCAACACATCCCGTGGAGTAGGGTATTACACTCAGGCGGCCCGAACCACGTAAATCTTCGTGTCTACTGTGTCATTTACACTTCACCTTCTTGAATCTCCGCGCGCCCACACCGAACCTCAAACTCCTCTAACACTTTAGTAGTGTCAGGAGATCTGTCGGATCAAAACCACCGACAGGGTCCATAATGTGTTTCACATTTGTCAATTGAGAAAATTTCTCAAGGCCCCAGCGGAAGTCCGTATGGAGGATTTGGAAACTCTCCAACTAGATCTTACTTACTCCGAACATCCAACCCAGATAGTCGATGAGAAGACTCATACCACAAGAAACAAGACCTTGCATTTCTACAAGGTCTTGTGGGGGAAACCACACCGCTGATGAAGCAAGTGGGAAAGCGAGGAATATCTTAGAACCAACTATCCGGACTTGTTAACGTCATATGTTCATTAGATCTTTTCCTTTTATCCTTCCTTTTGTTATCTCGGGACAAGATTCTTTTAAAGGGGAGGAATGTAAAATCCCACATTTTCCTTCATATGAGGTCCAGTTGTAAGTTGGTTATCAACCCTGATGGAGACAAATTATAGCTATGCTTATGAACTTGATCTCATCAAATATTTTCTTCCACTCATGCTTAAATTTTATTAACAGGAGGAGTGGACTTCACCAATAATCTTAGATAAATTCTTTTGACCTCTCTTCAAAGTTTGTAATTATTTGAATGAAGGATCCCAGGTCAAATTAATACGCAGTACCCAATATATATATATATTCATATTGAATGAGCTACTGTACATTTGGCCCTTTCAAAATTATTCAATTCTAAGGCCATAAATTTTTCTATGGTTTACTAATATTCCAAACAGACTTCCTGCAAAGTTTCATAAATTTTGAACTCCATTTGCTATTTTATTTGAGACGCTTAGCAAATTCAGACCATATTAGGAATTCAAATTTTGAAGTCTGTTCAACTTAATTGAACATCAAGGTTTGAACACACCATCACGGTCAGCATGACTTGCTTGACTTAGCCTCAAAGTTTCACAATTTTTGGAACTCAGTTGCTATTTAATTCAGTAACACCATTGAATTTCATCCAATTTCAAATTCAAATGAAACTTGCTCCAAATCAAAATCCAATTGGAGAATAAAATTCCAGATATTTATTTGAGTCTCCCTACAAAAATCTAGAATTTTTTGATCAAGTTTGGTAGGAGAACTGAAGTTGCAGAGAGGGGAAGTGGATAAGAGGAGGTGGGACCCACTGTCAGCCTAACCCACTCGACTGCCACGGGGGTGCTCCATATCCAGCTCTCCCCGCCAATCGACGCCGGCAGCGCGCGACACCGCGATGCAGCATGCATCCACCGAGCTGCCTGCTTGCTTGCGTTGTGGCGCGCTCCCATCACCCCTTCGTCCCTATAAATACCCACTTGGCCGTCTCCATTGAGCTCCACCTCGGTTCACGCCATTTCCGCCGCCTCTGTTCGATCAAGCTTTCGCCGATGATTGAAGCCGTTACTCCCCGAGCTATAAATAGATAAAAGGCTTGTCACAACCTCCTCTACATATAGTATTTGGTCATTGATCGTGACATAGCTTCTGCTTGGGATATTTTGAAGTTTTTTCCGGTCGCCGTCGAGGAAGCCGCCGAGAACCTTCACTTTCTCACCATTGAGATCCAGTTCTAGGCCATCTCCAGCATCGGTCCATTAAGCAAAAAGGTTCGCAATCCTCTCTAGTTTATGCTCACTGAATCTAAGCCTATGACATTAAGTGTAGCTCGAGTTCTTGTTCGATAACCGAACGATCTCTCAATAGAACAGCAAGGCTTCACGCTCAAATTCGTTTCCTTCTTGCAATCATCCTTTAATCTGGTTAGCAGATAGCTTATGTATGTCCTAACGAAGCTCCATGCCCAAAAACCTGAAAGTTATGAACCAAACACCATAGATTTCGAGATTTCACGACAGCTGGTTGAAAAACCGTACTTCGCCATCAAACTCAGCTTTGCCGGTGATGTCACCGCATTCTAACCCCCAAATCATCATCCTGGTGCTCCCAGGAACATTCCCGACCCTTTCCCGAGCCTATTACGCCATTTTTGAGTGTTTCCGATGAACGCTGAAACCCTAGCTCCGTTGTCACCGTCGCACCCGCCGTCTCCGACCATCGCCCACTTGATTGGACATCACCATCGGCTTGCGCTGTCGATTTTATGGTTGAGCGGTCAAGGCGAGGCCGGAAGGAGGTTGACGCAACTAGATCCGGCGAAGCACCGCCGCGTTTCCAGCAAGAGGCGCCGCCGCGTCGGGAGGTAGACGAAGGGTGCAGAACCCACCTGTTTACGACACCATCTCGCGTGGGATCAGCTGTGAACGCGGATCTGGTTTGGCTGCGTGGGTTAACCCTGTAGCTCCCGGTGTGGCTCAGTTCTGATTGGCCTGATTCAAATGAAGTGGGACCGGCCCCTTTATTTGAAATTTCCAATAGGAAAATAACTCCAGATTCAAGCCAAACTTGGAAAATCCATAACTTCTAGTAGAATTATCCAAAAATTCCCAAATAAATTTTATTAAAATCAGCATGAAGAATAATGTCCAGTGTTGCACTCGGATTTGTATGAAAAGCCATAGAAATTTCTCTATAATTCAGATAAGCAAAATGCTTAAAGAATTCATTCCTATAGTTCTGTTAATTGGAAAATTCCCAATTTTGGTCAGAACACTATTATTAATACACTTGACCTCCGGTAAAAATTTCAAGTTCTTTGGACTTGAAATACTGAGTTGATCAATATTCCAAATCTCTATGTAGTTATAAATTGAGAAAAATGGAAAAAATCAATTTCCAGAAATTTCCCCAAACTTGAAAAACCAGTTTCTCCCTGTAGGAAGCTTAGAAAATAGTGAAACAAATTTTACTAGAACCAGTGAGACCCCCTCTACATGATACAAACCCCGGTAGCCATGATAGGTCTCCAAAAATTTCAACCAAAATTTAGAGAAGGTTATTGTTACCATAATTTTTAAGAACATCAAACTTCCTTGATCATCTCCTGTTCTTTGCAAGAGTCTTTTCTATAGTCACTAGTATCTACCATAACAGTCCCAAAGCCAATTAAGATAATTATCTTATTTTCATCCTAGGATATTCACACCACGCCAAGCATATTAATTATTTTCAAAGTCATTCATACCTAGTATATGCATATCGTGTAGTAGCTGAAATCGAGGAGCAGTCAGAAGCTTTGGAGGTCCAGCTACCAGAAACTAAGATAGGCTCAGACTCGCATTCAGGTAAGCCCCAATTTGCATTTAAGTTCCTTACAGTGTTTTGCAGTTTTTATTTCACCTTACGTCTTTAGATGATTGTGCATTACGCTTAAGGTGTTTGACATCCACTTGCATGGCCCACAAATCCTATGGAGTCTTGGGTAGGTCTACAGCCCGTTGAGTAGACGCTGCTATGCTTATGCTCATAGGAATTCGGTAGAAGTCGAGTAGTTGGAATCTATTCGCGAGATTGGAATTTTATCACACGGGTGGATATGGAATAAGAAAATGGTTTATAAATATGAAATTGAGACCACACAGTGGGTAGGATGCAGCGAGACGTGGTCTCACGTGCGTAGCCCTGCTTGTGTCGATTGAGGTCCGTTTCGTGTGCGGCCCTACTAGACAAGCTTGAATTGTACCGACGACATACTGGAGGAATGGGCTCCAGTAAACTGACATAGCTTGATACTGGTTTGTCGAGACATTCCGTTCCGTTTTATAGGCGTTGGTTGAGGGCAGCAAGGTGTAAATCAGCTGGTGGGCACGTAAGAGTACGCCCTATGCAGTGACCTCCTGCTCGTGACGAATCGACCAGTTTGACATTCGAGTGTTTAGTGAAAAGTGGCCATATACGACAATGTAAGACCTATGTGTGCTGAATACATTGGCTTGTAGTGAATACACTTGACTTTGATGATAAAAGTTCTAAATATCACCAAAACACCTTTTTATCAAGGTCCGACTCTAGCTCCGAGCTATAGCAAGGTCCGACCATAGGTCCGGCTTGTTTTGGGTAGCTCTGGTTACGTTCGATGCTAGGTCCGACTAGCTTTGGTCAGCTCCGGTGAGTTTTGTCTTTAGCTCCGACATGTCTTTGATAGCTCCGACGTGTTTTTGCTAAGCTCCAAGTTGATTTTTCTAGCTCTGGCATTTGGGTTTACTAGTTCCGACTAGTTCTGGTTAGCTCCACCGCTAGGTCCTGCTAGTTTTGTAAGCTCCGGCGGGAGCTTGGTTGTACTAGTTTTGGTAAGCTCCAGCGCTAGGTTCTACTAGCTTTTGTTAGCTCCGGCTCAAGGTCCGGGTTGCTCTGGCAAGGTCAGGAACTTGACCGTAGTGCTTCTGCTTTTCATTTGCAAAGTTTTGAACTTGATTTATATTTTTGGAAAGTTTTCTTAGTATTCATTTACTAAGTTTTTGGTGCGTTTTGGATGATATGGCTGATATCGTGTTACTGTGGTTTTGCAACATGCTTATGTGAGGTTCTCACGTAAGGTGTTGTGTTCGGAACTAACTTGAGTCAAGTCGAGGACTTGGGCTCGTATGGATTGGTTGTTTATTCATGTGCACGTGTTGCTTGAGTTCAAGACATGTCTGGTGACGGGATCCATTGGACTAGTCTCAGGGAGGAGATGAGGTTCCAACAACCAAATTCAGGAGGAATTGTGGTTGAGCTGATCAGGAGGTTGCGCAGCATGATTGAATCAAGAACAATGCATATGAAGGTATCGTGGACGTCATTAGAAGATGTTTGCACGTATGCAAGGAGTGCATGGACGTGGCTACATGGTCCCGAGACGTGATGAAGAGATGTGGACGTAAAGAATTGGTCGGAAAGGTCCAACCGACTATGTTATGGACTCAGGCTGCGGCTGAGTTGGGTTTGACTCAAATATGAAAAGATTTGAGTTGGTTATGATAGGATTTCGTGTGGGTCACGTATTTGAGTTGTTTAGGAATGTGGGATACGTTCCTAAGGTGTTTGGAAGTCGTAAGATTTCTTCTATCTGTGTATAGAAGAATCTTGAGCAGTTATGGAAAGTTACAATTCATGATTAGAGTAGGATTAGGTTCCTAATCTGAGTTGGGTTGGCTTTCAAGCTGGTTATATAAGCAAGGGAGCCCAGAGCTCGTTGGGTATGAATTTGGGGCTGTTCATCTTGTGTTCTATTGAATAAAATTCGTAGTTTGAAGGAACTTTTGTGCCTTGTTCATCCGACTTGTTCCAGACAAGTTTTACTCGTCGAGTTTCTGGACCGCACTACCTTTCGTCAGTGGTTTTATCATAACTCGAGTTTTACAGATCCAATTGACGTGATTCTTTTTGGGTTGTCTTCACAACTTGATTATCTATCATATGTAAAAACTTCACGGTCATTGGATTTGTGGTTTCTGATCTACACGAGTTTCTTTGCAGCATTCCAGAACTGTTTTTTCTCGGGTAGGGCAGATTGACCTTGTTTGATCTTTCGATCATAGCTTGAGTTTTTCTCGACGGATTTGAGTGATTCTTTTTGTGTTGTATTCGTGACTTGATTCTCTCTGATATCTATCACTTTTGTCATGGTGAAACACGTTTAGATTAGTCTTACACAAGATTTCTTTAATAGATCGTTTTTCTGCCGAAAGGGTTTGGGGTTTAATTGTTTCTGCTGCGTAAGATTTTTAAATCTACCATTCACCCCCCTCTGGTAGATTTTCATGTGCTCTTCGATCCTACTATTGGTATCAGAGCCACGGTGCTCTAATCTTTGTGATTTGCACGTGTTTTTGACTAATTATCATGGAGAAGTACTCTGCCAAACCTTGTGTGTTTGCTGGTATTGATTTTCAGGTTTGGAAGGCACGCATGGAGGCTTTCATCCAGGCACAAGACTTTGCAATATGGGAGAAGGTATACAAGCCTTACAAAGTGCCATCAAAAGATCAAGTTACAGCTACAAATCTGAGAGATGTCGACAACAACAACAAGGCTCGAAACTTGATCATACAAGGATTAACTCAAAGCGACTTCGACCGTGTTGCACACCTCCGATCTGCATACGATGTGTGGAAAGCACTTTGTGACTACCACGAAGGATCCAACACGATCAAAGAGGTAAGGCAAGACATGTTCAAAAAGAAATACATGCGCTTCGAGATGCAACCCGGTGAGTCTATTGATGACCTTTTTGCTCGCTTTAATAAAATTCTCAGCAACTTGCGTAGTGTCAATGTTAATTTTTTAGATGCTAAAAATGCTAGGCAATTGCTAAGTGCATTAGATATGTCAATTTGGTAGATAAAGTCACATCTATTCGTGAATCTACTGTCATGAGTTCTCTTACATTAGATGTACTCTATTCTAAACTAAAAACTCATGAAATTGAAATACTCGTGAATCCTAGCACGTAAGAACCCAAATAAATCTATTGCATTTGTTTCACAACGTGATATGTCTAGCTCCGGCCAATCATCATCTTGCAATACTCTTGCTTTGTTGTCCTCACTAACCCTGGAGCAGATCGAAGAATTTCTAGAAGAGGAGTTGGCACTCATCTCTACTAGATTCTCAAAAGCATTGCAAAATGTGAGAACTAGAAGGAGAGGAAGCTCTGGACCTCGACGTTGTTTTGAATGTGGTAAAACAGGACACTTTCGTACAGAATGCCCTAACCTTTCAGGTCCGACCACCCGGGAAGAAAAACAAAGCAAGGTCCGGACCTCCTCTGGAAATTCCAACAAGAAGAAGAAAGGTACCATAGGACGCAAGATGATCAACAGTTTCATCACCGCGCTTCAAGAGTTTAGTTCAAGTGACGTGGACATTGGAAGTGATGAAGATGAAGATGATTTGGCAAACTTGTGCTTTATGACGGGCAAGTCAAGATCAAGTATGGAGGAGGCAGAACACAACAGTGACAATGAAGAGGTATGTCCTACTTGCAAAGAAATGTGTGAAGCTATTTCTCGTGCCACTGTTATTGTTAAGAAAAAGGACAAAAAGCTTAGGGATAGTGCTGCTAAAATTGAATCACTAGAATATGAAATCAACCGTTTAAAAACATTGATTCCTAGTGATGATGCATGTTACTCATGTGATTTAATATATGAACAATTGTCCTCATTAAGAAGTACGCACACCTCCACACTTGATAAACTTGAGTTAGAAATTGAAAAGAACAAAGAGCTTGCTGCACTTAATGATAAAAACTTGAAAGATGCTAGCTGTTCTACAATTGATTTGCATTGTTCTACTTGTGATGATCTTGATAAGAAACTACAGGATGCTATGAATGAAATTTCAATATTGAACAATGCTTTACGTTCTCATGAAGTTAAATTTTGTTCAAATTGCAAACTAAAAGGAAAAACTTCATGTGAAAATTGCCTTGGTCTGTCCAATAAACTTGATGACATGCATAGGACATTAGATCGGTTTTGTAATGGGAATAAGAACCTAAACTTACTGCTGAATTCTTCCAAGTCTTGCAATGATAAAACTGGTTTAGGTTTTGATACTCATGCTCATGCTAAGGCACATCCACCTAAAATTGTAAAGTCGTTAGGAAGTGGTTTGATTCAAACAGTTCCTAAACAAAAAGGAGTGGTTTTCAAATCTGCAGCAGTGCTGCCTCATTCGGTTTCAAATAAAAATATTGTTTGCTCATCTAGACATGAACATAAAGTTAAATTTCATTGTACCTTCTGTGGTAGAGATGGTCATGTCATAGACTTTTGTTATAGACTAGCTAAACAACAGAAAAGGGAAAGAATGGTTGCTAGATCTCATAACTTTCATGCAAAATTTGCTGCACACATTGAACCGAATGTACAACCTGCTGTTTTGAGTCAAAAACATTCAAAGTTTACCTCCGGACCTTCCGGTTTTTGCCTCCGGAGCTACTGATTTTTATGCTACACAAGTAACACCTTATAGGTCAGTAGTCAAGAATAAAAAAATATCAAACTTTGACTCATAAACCTGCTAGTTTGTCTCAGCTTTCGCGTGTTTTTCCTATTGCACGTCGCGTGACTCAGTACTGGATTCCTAAATGCCTTTTGACTAACCCCAGTATTGAGTCATCGACGTATTGTGCTTTTATGTAGGTTACACGTTTGAGGAAGGAGAACATTTAGATTGTGGATTCAGGTTGCTCACGCCACATGACCGGTAACAAAGATTGGTTCTCCTCCCTCTCTTTTGTGTCACGTGTAGAGAATGTTACTTTTGCTGATAATTCTTCGACTCCTATAATTGCTAAGGGTTCGGTTAGAGTAAATGATCACTACACTTTGAAGGATGTGGCACTTGTCAAAAATTTGAAATACAACTTGCTTTCTATTGCACAATTGCTAGATGAAGATCTAGAAATTATTTTCAATAAAAACTGCTGCAAAGTTGTAGGTTCAAATAGTGACCTTATTTTTAACATGTCTCAGTTTGGAAGAGTTTTTAAAGCTGATTTTGATATTTTTTCCTCTAAGCATAGGTGTCTAGTTGATAATGATTCAAAGGACTTATATATTTGGCATCGTAGACTTGGTCACGTAGGCTTTGATCACCTAACGCGTGTTAGTGCTCTTGATCGCATACGTGGGCTGCCTAAGCTTAAAGGGGACAAAGAAATTGTGTGCTCTTCTTGTAGACACGCTAAGATGGTTGCAGGTTCACATACTCCTCTCACAGTGTTCATGACAACTGAACCATGTCAACTTTTGCATCTTGACACTGTAGGACCTTCACGTGTTCAATCCTTCGGAGGTAAATGGTATGTTCTTGTTATTGTTGATGATTATTCTAGATACTCTTAGGTTTACTTTATGGCGTCTAAGAATGAAGCTTTTAGTCACTTTAGGACTTTATTTCTTAGATTATCAATTGATCACCCAGGATCTTTAAAGGCAATTAGAAGTGATAACGGAACTGAATTTAAAAATCAATCTTTTGATCACTTTTGTGCTGAAAATGGAATAAATCATCAATTTTCTTCCCCATATGTACCTCAACAAAATGGTGTTGTAGAAAGAAAGAACAGAACCTTAGTTGAGATGGCTAGGACTATGCTTGATGAATATCAAACTCCTAGGAAATTTTGGGCTGATGCGTTGTCAACCGCTTGTTATGTCTCAAACCGTGTTTTCTTGCGTGTTAAGCTAGGTAAAACACCATATGAGCTCCGGTTTGGACATAGGCCTAGTGTTACACACTTTTGGGTCTTTGGTTGCAAATGCTTTGTTAAGAAACATGGTAATCTTGATAAATTTGAACCTAGATCCTTTGATGGCATGTTTCTTGGTTATCCATCTCATACTAGAGGCTACCGTGTGCTTTTACTTGACACTAACAAAATTGTGGAGACTTGTGAAGTGTCTTTTGATGAAGCTAGCCCAGGTACTAGCTCCGGTGTTGCAGGACCAGATCCGTATCCTCAGGGGGAGGGTATTTTTGAAGATGAAGAAGAGCCGTTGATACTGCCTAGTACTTCCGAAGTTGACACGTGTCCAGCTCCGGACATTGAACAAGCTCCGGCTATCACCTATGCTGGTCTTGATCGTCCTCAAGTCACAATCTCATCAATCTACGATGAACCTAATGAAGAATAAGCTTGTGAGACATCTGTTCCCCTACGTTTTTACAAAGATCATCCCCCACAACAGATGATTGGAAGCTTGCACGAACGAGTCACACGGTCCAGGTTTTGCGATCCAAACTCTCATGCTCATTCTGCTTTTGTTGCTTCTTTTGAACCCAAAGATATATCACACGCACTCACTAATGAATCTTGGATTATTGCCATGCAAGAAGAGTTAGAAAATTTTGAAAGAAATAATTGGAAACTTGTACCTCCACCTCAAGGTCACACTTTAATTGGAACTAAATGGGTATATAAAAATAAACAAAGTGAGGATGGGGTTGTGGTTAGGAATAAGGCTAGGTTGGTTGCTCAAGGTTTCACTCAAGTTGAAGGTCTAGATTTTGATGAAACTTTTGCTCCTGTCGCTAGATTAGAAGCCATAAGAATTTTGTTAGCTTTTGCAGCATCTAAAGGTTTTAAGCTATTTCAAATGGATGTTAAAAGTGATTTTCTTAATGGCTACATAGATGTGGAGGTTTATGTCAAACAACCACCAGGTTTTGAAAATCCAGATTTTCCTAATCATGTTTACAAACTGTCCAAAGCCTTATACGGTCTCAAACAAGCCCCTAGAGCATGGTATGATAGGTTAAAAACATTCTTACTTGAAAAGGGGTTTACCATGTGCAAGGTTGATAAAACTCTTTTTGTGCTTAAACATGGCAATGACTCATTATTCGTTCAAGTGTATGTGGATGATATTATCTTTGGTTGTGCTTCTCATGATCTTGTGTCCAAGTTTTCAGCAATGATGAGTTCCGAATTTGAAATGAGTATGATGGGTGAACTCACTTACTTTTTGGGGCTCCAAATCAAGCAAACCAAGGAGGGTACCTTTGTGCATCAAACGAAGTATACCAAAGACGTCCTAAGGCGCTTCAACATGGACAAAAGCAAGCCTCTTCGGACACCAATGGGAACAGCAACAACACTTGAACTTGATGAAGATGGTGAATCCGTGCATCAAAAAGAATACAGAAGCATGATCGGATCACTTTTGTACCTCACAACATCAAGACCGGACATACAATTCATCGTATGTCTTTGTGCACGGTTTCAAGCTTCCCCACGTGTTTCACATCATCAAGCCGTCAAAAGGATTCTCAGGTACTTACATGGAACTTAAGAATTTGGCATTTTTCTTCCTTCTTCCTCAAACGTTACTTTGAAAGCTTTTTCGAATGCTGATTTTGGGGGTTGTAGGATTGATAGGAAAAGTACTTCCAATGCTTGTCATTTTCTTGGTAATTCTCTTGTTGCTTGGTCCTCTAGAAAATAAAATTCAGTTGCACAATCCACAGCCGAATCTGAATATGTAGCTGCTGCTAGTGCTTGCTCACAAATTCTTTGGATTGTTCAAACACTTAAGGACTATGGGGTTGATCTAGATAGTGTTCCGCTATTTTGTGATAACACTAGTTCCATTTGCATTGCTAAAAACCCCGTGCAACATTCTAGAACTAAGCACATTGACATTAGGTATCACTTTCTCCGAGATAACGTTGAAAAAGGAAACATTGCGCTTCACCATGTAGATACCGAACAACAATTGGCTGACATTTTTACAAAACCTTTGGATTTCACTCGTTTTTGTTACATTCGTAGTGAAATAGGGGTTATGCATCCTCATGGCTTAAATTGAGGGGGAGTTTTGAAACTTGGGAAGTCTATGTGTGAATCTGAAATTAAAATAATATGAGCATAGTATTTCATACATATATGACTTTGTGATTCCTGTTACATGCTGAAAGTTCTTACTACATTACTTTTGTTATACATTTTGTAGTTTTTGCCATGTCTAGTAATTGGAATAATTACTTACACTAAATCTGGTCATGGTCGAATTTTCTTGCTGTTTTGAACTTGTTGCATGCTCACAAATGCTTTTAATCATAAAGAATTAATCAAGTAATCAACTCACATGTTGAGTTTTTATGAACAAATATAAATGGAGAAAAGGTCAAGAGAATATGCATGAATCGCACTTCTTCTTTTGAGATGGCTTGTCATTGCACTTAGATATGAACTTGGAAGAAGTTGTGTATGACTAAAACCATGTCCTTAAGCTTCTGATTGTCAAATGACATAGGCTTGGCTTGGTTGGTTAGAATAAGGCGGATGCGCATATAATCTCTTGCAATATCATATAATTTGTGTTTTGAAAATTAATAAATTGCAGCAACTAGTGTCATGCTTTCAAGTTATGAAATAGTTAAGTTTGTGAGATCATGACTTGCTTAAATTGAAAATTACATATGATCTCTAGCATGGCTTACACTACTTTATGTATTTCATTGATGTGATAATGTAAGGTACTTGATAGTATGACTTGGATGAGCTTTGTTTATATGTATATGTTATAATTTGCTCATAACAACTAAAGAGGGAGCGATAATTTGTTTATATGCTCATGACTTGCTGAATACATTGTCAAAGGGGGAGAGATAAGCATGAAGAGAAAGAGAATATGTGCATAAGGAGAGATAGTAAAGGGGGAGAGATTTTCATTTTCTTCTCATTTTACTTTTGATTTACAAAGGGGGAGAAATTGCCTTCAAAACTTTTATGTGAATAAGCCAATGTTCGGATTTTAAGTGGTGTTGCCAATGCATTCATCAAGGGGGAGATTGTAAGACCTATGTGTGCTGAATACATTGGCTTGTAGTGAATACACTTGGCTTTGATGATAAAAGTTCTAAATATCACCAAAACACCTTTTTATCAAGGTCCGACTCTAGCTCCGAGCTATAGCAAGGTCCGACTATAGGTCCGGCTTGTTTTGGGTAGCTTCGGTTACGTTAGATGCTAGGTCCGACTAGCTTTGGTCAGCTCTGGTGAGTTTTCTCTTTAGCTCTGACATGTCTTTGATAGCTCCGATGTGTTTCTGCTATGCTCCGAGTTGATTTTTCTAGCTCCGGCTTTTGGGTTTACTAGTTCCGACTAGTTCTGGTTAGCTCCGGCGCTAGGTCCTACTAGTTTTGTAAGCTCCGGCGGGATCTTGGTTGTACTAGTTTTGGTAAGCTCCGGCGCTAGGTTCTACTAGCTTTTGTTAGCTCCGGCTCAAGGTCCGGGTTGCTCTGGCAAGGTCAGGAACTTGACCGTAGTGCTTCTGCTTTTCATTTGCAAAGTTTTGAACTAGCTTTATATTGTTGGAAAGTTTGCTTAGTATTCATTTACTAAGTTTTTGGTGCGTTTTGGATGATATGGCTGATATCGTGTTACTGTGGTTTTGCAACATGCTTATGTGAGATTCTCACGTAAGGTGTTGTGTTCGGAAATAACTTGAGTCAAGTCGAGGACTTGGGCTCGTATGGATTGGTTGTTTATTCATGTGTAGGTGTTGCTTGAGTTCAAGACATGGCTGGTGATGGCATCCATTGGACTAGTCTCAAGGAGGAGATGAGGTTCCAATAACCAAATTCAGGAGGAATTGTGGTTGAGCTGATCAGGAGGTTGCGCATCATGATTGAATCAAGAACAATGCATATGAAGGTATCGTGGACGTCGTTGGAAGATGTTTGCACGTATGCAAGGAGTGCATGGACGTGGCTACATGGCTCCGAGACGTGATGAAGATATGTGGACGTAAAGATTTGGTCGGAAAGGTCCAACCGACTAGGTTATAGACTCAGACTGCGGCTGAGTTGGGTTTGACTCAAATATGGAAAGATTTAAGTTGGTTATGATAGGATTTCGTGTGGGTCACGAATTTGAGTTGTTTAGGAATGTAGGATACGTTCCTAAGGTGTTTGGAAGTCTTAAGATTGCTTCTATCTGTGTATAGAAGAATCTTGAGCAGTTATGGAAAGTTACGATTCATGATTAGAGTAGGATTAGGTTCCTAATATGAGTTGAGTTGGCTTTCAAGCTGGTTATATAAGCAAGGGAGCCCAGAGCTCGTGGGGTACGACTTTGGGGCTGTTCCTCTTGTGTTCTATTGAATAAAATTCGTAGTTTGATGGAACTTTTGTGCCTTGTTCGTCCGACTTGTTCCAGACAAGTTTTACTCGTCGAGTTTCTGGACAGCACTACCTTTCATTGGTGGTTTTATCATAACTCGAGTTTTACAGATCCAATTGACGTGATTCTTGTTGGGTTATCTTCACAACTTGATTATATATCATATATAAAAATTTCACGGTCATTGGATTTGTGGTTTCTGATCTACAAGAGTTTCTTTGCAGCATTTCAGAACTGTTTTTTCTCGGATAGGGCAGATTGACCTTGTTTGATCTTTCGATCATAGCTTGAGTTTTTCTCGACGGATTTGAGTGATTCTTTTTGTGTTGTCTTAGTGACTTGATTCTCTCTGATATCTATCAATTCTGTCATGGTGAAACACGTTTAGATTAGTCTTACACATGATTTCTTTAATAGATCTTTTTTCTGCCAAAAGGTTTTGGGGTTTAATTGTTTCCGCTGCGTAAGATTTTTAAATCTACCATTCACCCCCCCTCTGGTAGCTTTTCACTTGCTCTTCGATCCTACAGACAAGTACTGAATTGTTATGTAGGTACTGTTGTATGTACTCGCTGACATTTCCGCAAGTGCGTATGTGTCGTGTTGTCCGGGTGTATCCTGATTGCAATCACTGTCGCTCCGGTAATAGAGTACCACTTGTTCACTGCGCTGTGACATAGTAAATACTGAAGAAGTCAGAAGAATATGATTTATGCGAATACAAATTGCTTGGACAACCCTGTTTGGCTTAGACATAGTACAATTAAAAGTTTATAGCTTCCCCATACTTTACCTGTAAAAGCATTATGTGCTTTGTGCACGTCATATCATCGGCAAAATGTTTCTTGTTTGATTGTGGAGTCTATGTTGTGCCGTTCCCGAAGAATGTCATGTGCTATTTAAAACATGACTATAAGGATCCACTTGTAGGTGAGTCCTTTATGCTTTACCTTACCTATGCTTAGTATTCACCCTTGCATATTTCTAGTGAGACGGGTTAGTCTTGCTGAGCCTTATGCTCACGTTTGCAGTTAACGAGTTTTTGTAGATTATACGACTGATGATGGGTTTGATGATGAGGTTGCACCCCCTCCAGGGTTTACAGCCGAGTGGGAACCCTGCACGCTGTTGTGAGTTGTGTGTTGCTAGTGCGAAGTATCTAGGGCATGGATGACTTTGCTTTTGCATAGCTAGTGCTGAGAGTGTAGCTATGATGTATAATTCTCTTTCCTTTCGTTAGTATTTTAAAACTTCCGCTGTGGTTTTCCATAAAGACTTGGTATTTTAAATTGTTCTCATCCTTTTCTTGTATACTGTTGGGTGTCGCATCGCACGACACCACCCAATGAGATCCTTGGAGTCGGGATTCCGGTCCCCACACTCGGGACTCCGACGATAACATGCCGTCTAGCCAAGGATTGATCATGAGTTCTTTAGCAAACTTGTGCATAACTTTCTTGCGCACCATCTCCATCTTTTGGTTCGGTGTTTCCTCACCCGGTTGTGCGGTTTCCGCAGTTTTCCTACGACCACAGGAGAAGCCGCCAAGAACCACCTCTGTTCCACCACTGGCAAGCTGAAGGAAGTCTCTTCAAGCCCCGAGTTCTAAAAAAGAAAGGTGTGTTATTGTGCCTTAAACATGCTCACCAAATTTCAAGCCATTCCATGCCTTGTAGCATTCATATTTCCATTTTTCCTGACGGTAGTTCATACCTATGTCTCTAGGTTAGGGGTTTAATTCGTTTTATACGTCTAATAATTATTGATCGTAGTTAAGGGATAGTTTCTATATCTCCCTGCAAACACTCTGGATCAAAAAGATTGGAAAACCATTGAGTTTTGACCAAGTTAGACGAGTTTTGGTCGCCGCCGGTGAAAAAGCTGCGGTTCACCGTCGAACTCATCTTCGCCGGCGATGTCAACCCTTTCTAACCTCCAAATCATCATCCTCGTGCTTCCAGGAATATTTCTAGCCTTTTTCCCGAGCCTCTTGCGCCATACCCGAGCGATTCCGGCCATCGCCGAAACCCTAGCTCCGCCGCCGCTGTTGCGCCGCCATCTCCGGCCGTCACCGCCGTGACTGGACCTCACCATCGTGTTGTGCGGTCAATTTCATGGCTAGGAGGTCAGGGCCGAGTCGAGTGGAGGTCGACGCAGCCATCAAGGCGAGCTCGCCGGCGCAGCGACGCCTCGGCCGAGCGACGTGTTGCGAGGTAGACGAAAGCCTCGTGGGTCCCACAGGTTAGCCACTGGTTCCCTCGCGCGGGATCAGCTGTGGCCCGGATCCAGTGCGGCTGTGCAGGTTAAACCCGTGGCCCTCAGTGCGGCCCAGCTCTGATTGGTTGATTTTAAACCAGTGGGCCCGACTGCTTTATTTCAAATTTCCAATTGAAAATAATTCCAGGACTCAATCAAACTTCTAAAATTCATTACTCCTAGTATAATAGCTGAACAATTTCCAAATAAATTCTGGTAAACTCATATCAATCTCTAATTTGCAGTGATGCAGTTCATTGGACATGAAACTCCCAGAATTTAGATAATGAATTCCTTTGAGCTCACTGCCTGGGAAATTAATTACTACTGTTCTTTTAATTGGAAAATTCCCAATTTTGGTTAGAACACTCTTAATAATATACTTGATCTCCCTTAAAAATTTCAAGTTCATTGGACTTCATTTACTGGGCTGATCAGTGTTCCAAATCTCTATGTAATTGAAAAATTGGAAAAAAATATAGAAAACATTTCAGAAATTCTCCCAAACTTGTAAAATCAATTGCTCCCTGTAGGAAGTTTAGAAAATTGTGAAACAAATTTTCCTAGAACCAATGAGACCACATCTACATGGTACCACCACTAGTAGCCATGATAGAACTCCAGAATGTCAACCAAAATTCAGAGAAAGTTATTGCTTACCATAATTTTTAAAAACAACCAAATTCCTTGATCATCTCCTGTTATTTGCAAGAGTCTCCATTATAGTCCCTATTATCTACCATAAAATTCCCAAAGCCATTTAAGATCATAATCTTATTTGATTCACAAGATATTAGCTTGTGACCTTAAACATATTATTTATTTTCAAACTCATTCATATATAGTATAGGCATAACGTGTATTAACTGAAGTCGAGGAGCAGCCGGAAGCTTTGGAAGTCCAGCTGTCGGAGACTAACATAGACTCGGACTCGCATTCAGGCAAGCCCCTGTTTGCATTTAAGTTCCTTACCGTGTCTTTGCAGTTTTCATTCACCTTACATCTTCAGATGTTCGTACATTATGTTTAAGGTGTTTGACATCCACGACCAAATAACACAGGGAGTGGTTAGAATAGCTCACAGGCTCGTGTAGTAACTGCCATTCTTATATTCATAGGGATCCGGTAGAAGTCGAGTAGTTGGAATCTACTTGCAAGATATGATTTTATCACACGGGTGAATTGGATCAAGAGATGATTTATAAATATGAAATGGAGACTGGTCAGAGATGAGTAGGAAGCGACAAGAGGTGGTCTTGGTCGCATAGCTCTGACCATGTCGATTAAGGCCCGTGCCATGTGCGGCCCTGCTAGACAAGCTTGAATTGTACCGGCGACATACTAGAGAAATGGGCTCCAGTAAACTGACGTAGCTTGATACTGGTTTGTCGAGGCATTCCATTCTATTTTATAGGCGTGGGTTGAGGGCAGCAAGGTGTAAATCAGCTGGTGGGCACGTCAGAGTATGCCCCACACAGTGACCTTCTGCTCGTGACGGATCGACCGGCTCGGCATTCGAGTGTTGGCTAAAAAGTGGCCATATACGACTAGTACTAAAGTGTTATGTAGGTACTGCTGTATGTACTTGCTGGCGCTTCCGAAAGTGCGTACATGTCGTGTTGTCCGGGTGTGTCCTGATTGCAATCACCGTTCCTCGCGGTAATAGAGTACCACTTGTTCACTGTGTCATGACATAGTAAATACTTAAGAAGCCAGAAGAATATGATGTATTGAATTATAAAATTTTTGCAACCTTGTATGGCTTAGAGTTAGCACAATTAAAAGTTTACAGTTTCCCCATACTTTACCTGTACTAGCATTATGTGCTTTGGGCATGTCATATCATCAGCACAACGTTTCTTGTTTGATTGTGGAGTCTATGATGTGTCCTGCCTGAAGAGTGTCATGTACAAATTAAAACATGACTATAAGGATCCACTTGTAGGTGAGTCCTTTATGCTATTCCTTACCTATGCTTAGTATTCACCCCTGCATATGTCTAGCGAGACGGGTTAGTCTTGCTGAGCCTTAAGCTCACATTTGCAGTTAACAAGTTTTTGCAGATTATACGACTGATGACAGGTTTGATGACGAGGTTGCACCCCCTCCCGGGTTCACAGCCAAGTGGAAACCCTGCACACCACCTTAAGTTGGGTGTTGCTAGTGCGAAGCATCCAAGGCATGGATGACTTTGCTTTTGCATAGCTAGTGTCGAGAGCGTAGCTATGATGTATAGTTTTCTTTCCTTTTCACTTAGTATTGTAAAACTTCTGCTATGTTCATAAATAAAGAATTGGTATTGTACTTTATTCTCGTTCCTTTCTTGTATACTGTTGGGTGTCGCATCGCACGACACCACTCAATGAGATCCTTGGATGTCGGGATTCCGGTCCCCACAGCATCGTATCAGAGCATCATTGGGAAAAGTGTGCTTGAAAAGAGCATATTTTCAAAAACTTAGGGTTATATGAGTGAGGAATTAGCTATATGCCCTTGTAAGGAGTATTATTAGTATAAGATATAAAGGTGATAAACTAACTTATGTGTTATTAATTCTGTAACGACGCTCCGACGTCAGGTAAGAGGTAAGGTACGCCACTGCAAGCGGATCAATTGCGGTATGCTCACTATGCGAGAGGTAGCATTGAAATCTTTCTGTGGCTTTGCACGAAAGAGTCAATATGAGTCTTTGAAGCTGTTCATGTTTCTGAGAACATATGACACTCGGTATCCTAGCGTGACACAAAATTAGTGGGAGCCCCCGTTGGGTGGTGGATAACCCGATAGTATGCATTTCTAGAACTATTCATGTTCTATGGGAGCATGCGAAACACATATGCCCGAGCGTGTATAAGTTGGTTCGTGTGGGAGTCTTTGCTGTACAGACATAGTACAGCCATGTACCTCAAGACATGATATCGCTCGAATGCGACTCACACCAGAGTCGTATGCATTTACTTTCGTATATATTATTATTGTGACTGCCTGTTATGTTTCCCCGTGCTGCCCTTGAGGTGTGAAGGTGTGAAAGGGGATTGTTTGTCTTCTACAGCACTAACTACGGTAGCGAACCGTGTAGAACACGTTTGCGAGTGAACGATACTAGGGCCATCTATAAACGTATCCGGATATACCGATTAGAATTTTCTTTTGCCAGTCACGTAGTACCGTCAGTATCAAATTTGATACTTGACCATCCCCAACGACAGAATGGATGCATTACATTTTGGAAAGTTCGACTATCTGATGCGGGTAGGCTCGGGCTTCGTAAAATGAATTTCGACTCGACAAAGGGTTAGAACCAAGATTCTTGATTGCTGGCTGAAGTTTGCTCAACTTCGCTGGACTATGATCTTGGTTAGTAATGAATAAACATAGGGGTATGCTATATGGATGGAAATATCTTGAAGACCTCTACAACTTTTCTGTTGACCCTCAAGGCAGATAAGCTTGATAATCTGTTGAAATTTGGAGTATACTTCAACTGCTCCAGATGACATAACATTGTACCAGTCTCTGTATTTTTGCCAACTCACTGTAGAAAAATATTCTGCCTTATGTGATACATATCAGGAAAGGGTAGAAGAATATATAAAGATTTTCTATTCAAAGTTTGTCCTGATTCAAATTTGAGTCAAATCAAATTTTGAGTTCAAAACAATGAACTGCAGGATGGCTGGTGGAAACTAGTCAGTTCACCTGTTAAGTTTGGATAGTTCTAGCTTTTAATATGGAATAGTGACATGGTCACATATATACATTTATGGAAATCTTAGGAAGTTCTCTATCAACTTTATGTTGCACTCATGATCTGAATCTTGGTGTAACTGTGTTTAATCCCTATTGTTGCAAACTTGGTTCTGGCAGACCAGAACTTGAAACAGTTTGCGCATAGTTTTGAATTTGCGCGCTATACCTGTATAAAAATTTTTTCAAGGCTGAACTCTTTTACTTCTGGATTTTTAACATGATTTTATACAATGTTTATTTTTTCATTACCTCAATATATTGTTATGATATACCTGTATAAATTGTGGAAATAAGCACATATACAGGGGAGGTTCTGTCAAAATTTCCAGAAAATTTGTGTCAATTTTAAGCCTGTATATGTTCTACTTCCTAGCTCACCTGGAGCTGTATGAGTACAATATGGAAAGGTTGTAAAGTGTACTACAACTTTTGTATTCAACCGATTATCTGGTTCTAACGTTTCCTGTATAAAATTTTTGAATTTATACAGGAAGGTCAGCTGGAACAGACTGTGATTACTAATCCAGCTTTAAATTTTCCTTGTACTATTGGAAGTTGGAAACCTTTTCATTGTTCAAGTATCCTTTCCACAGATGGCGGATTTGATGGTACACTTACCGAATGGATGGGTGTTCGCGACGTGTGCTCATCGAAAAGGTTTTCTGGAGTTGTCGACAGCGCTGCTTCAACGGTTCGGGTATCACGACATACCAGGCTATTGGGGCAGGTAATTCGATGACGGAGGTGTGACAAGATGCACCATCTATTTTGATGTGACCGCTGGTCCGTCATATATTGGATGGGCTCCTTTCTCCATCCAGGTGAAAGGGGCTCAGTTGGAAGACACGTGATGTTTTGCCGCGAGTGTTGCTATTGCGAGGTTTTGCAAGCTTCATTTTCGTCATTTGGTGGGCACTGAATGTGGCCTAGAGGGGGGTGAATAGTCCTTTTGAATTTCCTGCACACTTAATAGAATCGTCAAAACTTTGTTGGCCGGACTAGTCCGGTTGTGTGGGCGGACTTGTCCGGTGTGCTAAAAATATGTGTGTTGATCAGGTGTTATTTGGGAAACTAAATGTCTTTAGCAGCGGAAATGAGAACAGCTGATATTTTTATTTGAGATTAATATAAGAATGCAGGTAAAACTTATAATTGCCTTAGGTTGATGTTTAGCACTAAAGTGATCTAATGAACAAAATTTAAAGGAAGTAAGACGTAAGACACACGAATTTTTTCCGAGGTTCGATCTCACCACGAGATCTACGTCTTCGTTGAGGAAGCTCACACAGAGCCGGGTCTCCAACCCCTTCCCTCTTCAAGTCACCATGAAGGCCGACTTGATTCCACTATCACGGGTAATCACCAAGTTTGTGGGGCAACCTCACACGTTGAGGGCTCCCACGAGAATTACAACGAAAGAAGTGATCAAATACACTCAAATGTATTATAATTTAGAGTATGAGTGTAGAAAGATCAAACCTCAAGAGCTCGCAATGAAAGAACGATGATCTCCCAATCCTGAATCCAAGTGTTCAATTGATTTCACTCTTTTTGCACTTTAGATGTGTGTGGAGATGTGTTTTGGGCTCTTGGGACTAAGTGGAGGCGCTAGGGTTTGTTCATTGATCAATATTCGACGTGTGTTTTCATACGAAAGCTGTGGACTCTCTATTTATAGGGTTTCCAAAAGGTAGCCGTTGAAAAACCCTAACTCCGGACTAGTCCGGTGCAAGTCCGGACTTGTCCGGTCTCAGTGTATTTTGAAGTCCAGAAAGTCTGCCGGACTAGTCCGGTCCAAGCTCAGACTAGTCCGGTGCTGTGTGAAAGTGAACTCCAGAAAGTTCAACGGACTAGTCCGATCTCCAGATATGGGAGACTCCAGAAAGGTCAACGGACTAGTCCGGTCCCTTAATATGAGAGACTCCAGAAAGATCAACGGACTAGTCCGGTGGACGCACGGACTAGTCCGGTCTCCCAATAAGTGAGATTCCAAAAAGATAAACGGACTAGTCCGGTCCATGATCGGACTAGTCTGGTGCTTTGTGAAAGTTAGGTTAATTTTAATCCCTTACCCTCGCGCAAGGTTGTGAGCTCTTGGAGTGTGTCTTTCATACACTCCCTATACATTCAAAATCTAATTTGGTCTTCCAAGCTTCATCAAAGTATCTCTCTTTGAACACCACTTCATTTTTCACCTTTTTGTGCGTACCGAGCTGTTTCACTTGTTTGTCCTGCAATCATCTCAGTAACTTCATTAGGATCTCATATGTTTGTCATCAATTAGCCAAAACCCACAAGGGATGTCCTAGATGCACTTACAATCTCCGACTTTTTGGTGATTGATGACAACTATTTGAGATATCACAGTTGAGAATAAAATCTTGATTTTCATAAGGTGTGCACATATGAGAATAATGATAAGTCCACAAAAAGCTTCTCACATATGCACACACCTTATGGTGGGGTGCCTAACAGGTGTGTGATCAACAAGGTGTGATGAAGTAAAGGTAATCAATAGTGAGCATAGAGATAATCATCCAAGCAACAATAAGCATCACACATAAAAGAAGAAATAGTGTATTACAAGGTTTTAAAAATAAGTACACGTCCTTGATCACAAAAACATAAAGACACCGCCTACTAGTCTCAATCTCTCCCCCTTTGGCATCAAGGCACCAAAAAGGGAAAAATTGAGGGGAATCACTCATCGCCACTCTGTTCTTCAGTCTTGGTCCGGTCTTCATCTTCACCACCATCATCATTCTCTGGAGCAGGCTCTTCCTTGGAGTCCTCGAAGGCGGGCGGGGATTCCACCGACTCAATCTCCAGCTTGTCACAGATGGCTTTGATGTTGGCATTGACATATTGTTGATGCTTCTTCTGCCTGACTTCAATCTTGCGGCAGCAGGCAAAGATAGAGGTGAGCATTTTGAGCACACCACCAGAGGGTTCATGGGCAGGTGCAGAGCTAGGAGGAGCAGCTGAAGATCTTGTGGCATTCACATCCCAAGTTTGTTTAGTCCTCCTCTCAGCTTCAGGGAGGGAGGTGCATCAGGAGCCGAAGGTAGAGTGTACTCGGTGGGCTTTTGCGTTTTCAACCCCGTATGGTGAACATCCTTGATGAACTCAAGTCCAGTCACCTTCTCAATCATGTACATGATGTACGGGGCATACCCGCAAGATCTGTTTGGAGTGATTGAGATGTTCACAATGAAGGCCAGCTGCTTATATACGCGGCTGACCGGACTAGTCCGGTCAGAGGACAGACTAGTCCGGTGCCCCTGGACAACCTAGGAAAGAGAGACTGTCCGGACTAGTACGGTGGCAAACCTGACTAGTCCGGTGTCCCTGGAAAAACGGAGTATTTAGAGATAACTAATAGTGATCCAAGGACAAGTTTTGCAAATAATCTTGGTAATTATGACCAAAAAGTAATCAAAAATAAAAAATTGGTCATAAATTCCAAGATTTCTTCATTAAAATTAGTTTTCTTAGGAGAAAAAGAGGTGAAGGGCAGTTTTAGCAATAAAATGTAACATTTGAAGTTTCAACCAGGTGTGCAACGTTTCAAGCCACATTTCGAGAGTCAAGAATATTAAGTTCATTCCTAAGTTCACAAAACCTTTTCTCATCCAATGGTTTGGTAAAAATATCCGCAAGTTGTTTTTCAGTTCTAACATGTGAAATGGCAATGTCATCTTTTAATGAATGATCTCTAAGAAAATGATGACGGATGTCTATGTGCTTGGTTCTTGAGTGCTCTACAGGGTTGTGTGCAATTTTTATAGCACTTTCATTGTCACGTAGAAGCGGGATATGGTTAAGATTGTAGCCGTAGTCCCTAAGGGTTTTTTGTATCCAAAGTAATTGTGCGCAACAGCTACCGGCTGCAATATATTCTGCTTCTGCAGTGGAAAGGGCAATGGAGTTTTGTTTTTTGATGACCAAGAGACCAGGGACCTACAAAGAAACTGACAAGTCCCTAACGTGCTCTTTCTATCGACTTTGCATCCTGCATAGTCGGCATCGGAATACCCTATGAAGTTAAATTTGGATCCTTTGGGATACCAGAGGCCTAAGTTGGGTGTGTGCACAAGGTACCTTAGGATTCTTTTTACCGCAACTAAGTGACACTCTTTAGGTGCGGCTTGAAACCTTGCACACAAGACAATACTAAGCATAATATCTGGCCTAGATGCACATAAATAAAGTAAGGAGCCAATCATGGACTGATATACCTTTTGGTCTACATTTGGACCGTCTTCATTAAGGTCGAGGTGTCCATTAGTGGCCATGGGTGTCTTGATGGGCTTGGCTTTGTCCATATTGAATTTCTTGAGAATGTCTTGTGTATATTTGGTTTGGCTTATAAATGTACCTTCTCTTAGTTGCTTCACTTGGAATCCCATGAAGAACTTCAATTCGCCCATCATTGACATCTCGAATCTATCTGTCATAATTTTGCTAAATTCTTCACAGAAGGATTTGTTAGTGGATCCAAAGATAATGTCATCAACGTAAATTTGACATACAAATAAATGATCATCACAATGTTTAGTGAAAAGTGTATAGTAAGCTTTACCCATTTTGAATCCATTCTGAATTAGAAAATCTCTAAGACACTCATACCAAGCTCGAGGAGCTTGTTTGAGGCCATAGAGAGCCTTACGCAGTTTGTAGACATGGTTGGGATACTTCTGGTCTTCGAATCCTTGTGGCTGCTCCACATAAACTTCCTCCTTGATTGGGCTGTTTAAGAAAGCGCTTTTGACGTCCATTTGATACAGCTTAAAATTATGGTGAGTAGCATATGCCAATAAAATATGAATGGACTCAAGTCTAGCTATAGGAGCGAAAGTTTCATCGAAGTCCAAACCTTCGACCTGAGAATAACCTTTGGCCACCAATCTTGCCTTATTTCTTGTTACTACTCCATGTTCATCTTGCTTGTTCCGAAAGACCCATTTGGTTCCAACTATGTTCGCCTTCGGTCTCTCCACCAGCTCCCATACTTCATTTCTCTTGAAGTTGTTCAGCTCCTCTTGCATTGCAATCACCCAGTCTGGATCCCTTAAGGCTTCTTCTACCCTGTATGGTTCCAGAAAAGACACAAAAGAATAGGATTCACAGAAATTTGCAACTCGAGATCTAGTAGTTACTCCCTTAGCAATATCTCCAATGATATTGTTGACAGGGTGGTCTCTTTGCATGCTTTGGTGTACTCTTGGGTGTGGAGCTTGTGTAGTTGCTTGTCCTTCATTATCTTCATGTGCATTGTCTCCCCCTAGATTATTGTTTCCATGATTGTCCTGATCTTCTTGATCTTCCTCCTCTTGATCTCGTGCAAGAGCTCCCCCTTGATTATTGCCTCCTTGTTGAGGTTCATCTTGTGCATTTGAGTCGAATGTTTGCTCTTGTGGTAAGATATCACCAAGTCCCATTTTCTTCAGTGCTTCATATGGAGCTTCCTCTTTATCTAGCACACACTTATCAACTTGCTCCACTTGTGAGCCATTAGATTCATCGAACACTACATCACGTGCTACTTCAACAAGGCCGTACACCTTGTTGAAGACACGATAGGCGTAGGCATTTGATTCATAACCGAGCAAGAATCCTTCATCGGACTTTGAAGCGAACTTCGAGGCCCTCTATTTCTTGTTTAGAATAAAACATTTGCAACCAAAAACTTTAAAATAAGAAACATTAGGCTTTTTACCGGTAAGGAGCTCATATGAAGTTTTCTTCAGTAGTCGATGGAGATACAATCGATTCGTGGCATGGCAAGCGGTGTTTACCGCTTCTGCCCAAAATCGATATGATGTCTTGTATTCATCCAACATAGTTCTTACCGTTTCGATCAATGTTCTGTTCTTCCTTTCGGCCACTCCATTTTGTTGAGGGGAGTAGGGTGCTGAGAATTCATGCTTTATCCCTTCTTCATCGAGAAACTCTACAACTTGGGGGTTCTTGAATTCTGTCCCATTGTCACTTCTGATGTTCTTTATGGTTGATGAGAATTTGTTCCGAGCTCTTTTTAAGAACTTCTTGAGGATCCCCTGAGTTTCTGATTTATCATACAAGAAAAATACCCAGGTAAATCTTGAAAAATCATCAACAATTACTAAACTGTATTTGTTACCGCCGATGCTGATGTACGAAACTGGACCAAAGAGATCCATGTGGAGGAGTTCCAGCGGTCTTGCGGTAGTCATCACATTCTTGGCGGGGTGTGGTGCTACGACTTGTTTTCCTGCTTAACAAGCGCTGCACGACCTGTCCTTTTCAAAAACCACGTCCTTAAGACCACGGATGTGACCACCTTTTAGAAGTTTCTGCAGATTTCTCATCCCAACATGGGCTAGCCGTCTATCCCACAGCCATCCCATGTTGGTCTTAGCAACCAAGCAAGTGTTGAGTTCGGCTTTATCTTTGTTGAAGTCAACTAGATAAAGCTTGCCCTTCAACATTCCCTTGAATGCAATCGAGCCATCCCTTCTTCTAAAAACAGTCACACCCTCATTAGTGAATAAACAGTTGTAACCTTTGTCGCATAGTTGGGATATTGACAAAAGGTTATAATCTAGAGAATCTACATGTAAAACCTTTGATAAGGTATGTTGAGAGGATATTTCAATGTTATCGCTACCAAGGACCTTTCCTTGGCTGTTGTCTCCGAAGTATATGCCTTCACCTGGATCCTTGTTGTACTTGTACTCTACAAACATACCCCTCTCTCCGGTCATGTGATTTGTGCATCCGCTGTCAAGTACCCATTTTGTTCCACTGGAGGAATAAGCCTGCAAAAAGAATTATTCCTTGGTTTTAGGTACCCAAGCTTGCTTGGGTCCTCTCAGGTTAGTCACAAGAGTCTTGGGCACCCACACACAAGTTTTCAAGTTCTTGTGGCGTGTCCCTGTATATTTGGCAATGACTTTTCCATATTTGGCTTTCATAAGAACATAAGAAGCGTCAAATGTACGAAACAATATTTGTGGTTCAGATTCATGGGATTTTTCCTTAACAAAGACAATTCTATTTTTAGCATGATTATAAGTATACATGTGTTTGTTCTTATCAAAACCAAGGCCATCTTTGACATTAGGAGGTCTAGTGACCATATATGCACTGCGTGCATATTTGATCTTCTCCTTATCAAAGATGCCGCTTGGAGGGGCATGCATATTATGAGAAGTTGAAGTATTAGAAATAATATTCTTCTTACTAGAGCAAGTGCAAGTTCCGATTGTTGTCGAACTTATATCTTTGGAGAAGGAGCTCTTGGAGGACGAGGAGTCACTTTGCTTGAGCGACTCAACTTGAACCTCAAGGATCTTGTTAGCTTTTGACAAGTTAGAAAGTTCTTCCTTGAATGCAATATGCGAGTGTTCTAGCTTTGAGTAAGTTTCCTTACTCAAGGCTAGCTTAACTTCAAGCGACTTGTTCTTATCTCTTTCAAGCTCGAGAAGCTTTTAAACTTCTTGATATCTCTTCCTTTTACGGATGAGCATATCTTCTTGTCAGTCAAGAAGTTCTTCCTTTTCAAAAATTTTGTTCGACAACATTTCCATTTTCTTTAGAGCAATTTTACTTAGTCCTCTAAACATTTCTTTATTATCACTAGAGCTGTCAAAGTCATCAATAGAGGAATTTAGCGTAGGAGGAGTGAGCCGTACCTTTTCCTTGCCTTCCTTAGCCATAAGGCAAGTGTGGTTGTTCATGTCCCATCCTCCCATGTTTGGAAAGAGTGTGGCCTTCATAGTAGGTTTCTTGATTGCGATAGTGGCCATCTCTTCTTCTTCATCGGAGGAGGACTCGTCGTTTGAGTCCCACTCCTTGCCAATGTGAGCTTGATGGGTTTGTCTTCTTTTTCTGAAATTTTTCTTTTCTTGAGATCTTGTTTCCTTCTTCTTTTTGTTTTCTTGATAAGGGCAGTCCACCATGAAGTGACCATACTCTCCGCAGTTGTAGCAAGTGCGTCGAGCCTTGGATTTTCCTTTATCCTTACCTTTGCTTCCATTTCAGTTGTTGCCGTGTCTTCTTTTCATCATTCACTTGAACTTCTTGATAAAGAGTACCATTTCATCATCATCAAGATCGGTTCTCTCGTCACTTGTATACCCATCGTCTTGATCTTCACGAGCTTCTTTGAGTTTGGGTCGGCATGTTGCTTTGAGAGCAACCTCTTTCTTTTTGGAGGAAGTGAGTTCGGCCAAGTCTTTGACGTATTTTGCCTCTTTCTCCATCATTTCATGATTTATGATCTTCCCCAACAACTCATTGGGGGTCATTTTGTAAAACCCGGGGCTTTCTCTAATCATTGAGCAAAGTGTGACATTTTTTGGCATGAAGGCACTAATCATTCTCTTGACTACCTCGTGATCTGTCCATTTCTTACTTCCATAGGCACGTATTTTGTTGATGAGTGCCTTCATCCGGTTGTACATGTCTTGAGGTGATTCGCCTTCTTCAATAGCAAATCTCCCCAACTCTCCTTCAAGCATTTCGATTTTAGCTTCACGAACCGATCTATTTCCTTCGTGAGCTGTCTTGAGTGTATCCCAGATGTCCTTTGCACTTTCTAAGCCATCAATCTTGGTGAATTCCTCTCTGCTTAGTGATGATGTGATCACGGCGACGGCTTGTGCATTTCTGTGAATCTCTTGTTCTTGTTCTGGGGTGAGTTCTTCATCCGTGTCCGGGATATCTATGCCAATACAAACAATGTGTCACATACTAGGATTTAGGGATATTAGATGCATCTTCATGTTGTACTTCCACATTGTATAGTCGCTTCCGTCAAACTGTGGAGGTTTTCCCATAGGAATGGAAAGATAATGATTGTTTGAATTGACACGGTTGTAGTTGTAAGGGTGTCGGGAGTAGTCGTGATGACCACTCCCCGTTGTCTTCTCTTCTTCTTTTCTTTTTGTCCTAGCAGTTTCTTTCTCAGAAGTGCCTTTAATTGTCGCACTTCTTCATCATCGTGTGGGCTCTCTTTCAGCACATCAAAAGTTTTAGTTTCTTGTTCCTCCTCATTAATGTTCATCTTCGAGATATCGTTGTTCTTCTAAGAGGCCATTGATCTCTCCGAGATGTGAGTCTCGTTGGTGGGAACCTTGCTATGATACCAATTGAATGTGGCCTAGAGGGGGGGGTGAATAGGCCTTTTCAATTTCATGCACACTTAATAGAATCGTCAAAACTTGGTTGGACGGACTAGTCCGGTTGTGTGGGCGGACTTGTCCGGTGTGCTAAAAATATGTGTGTTGATCAGGTGTTATTTCAAACGGAAATGCCTCGATCGTGCAGGAGGACACTACTAGGGAGTTGTTCTCTGACAAGAAGAAAAGGAGCGCTCCGTAGAGCAGCGGGGGTGGTGCTCCTTAGAAGTACCGAATGGTGTATCGATCACTATCCGGCCAGAGGTGGCAGCCGCCATCATGACCACTGATGTTTCGTGGTCGCCAGTTCAACAATGCCGGTTTTCATCCGCAACAGCAGCAAGGGATGATTCAGCGTGCACCTCCACCTCTAGAGTGTGCACTGGGATTTCGTCCTCCCTTCCGTGCCGGTCCGACCCCGTACACGTGTTTCACGTGTGGTCGTACGGGGCACTTCGCCAAAGGACTGCCCGCAGGACAAACAAGGCGGGGACAGTCTTCGTACCAGGGGGTAAACCAGCCCCGCAACCAGCCCAAGAAGCCAGCCCCAAGAACCGACAACGTCCACCACCTCGCCATCGAGGACGTTCCAAAAGGAGCACCTGTACTCACGTGTACGTTCTCTCTCCCTGGTCATCCCGTAGTCATCCTCTTTGACTCCGGTGCTTCCCACAACTTTATTAGCAAGTCTTATCTCATTCAATATCAGTTGCCTATCGTTCCCACAAAAACACCATATATGATTTGTTCTCCGGGTGGGAATGTAGTAGTAGATGAGATGGTCCATAGGGTACCTCTTAATCTGGGTGGGAACATATACCCTATCTCTCTCATTATACTGGAGCATCAGTAGTTAGATGTCATCGGATGACATGGTTGAAATACAACTAAGCTATTATTGACATCGTTCCTCGGAGGATATATCTGAATTCTCCACTCTACCCTCCCCAAGCTCTCACTCTTGAGAGTATTATCCAAGTGACTCCAACTACTTACAACATAGAGGACTTTAAACATGAGGACATTTCGGTGGTACGTGAGTATCTGGACATTTTTCCCGAAGATCTTCCTTGTATGCCACCAGAAAGAGATGTCGAGTTTAAGATTGAACTTGTACCAGGATCCATATAAGATGGCACCTAAGGAACATGCAAAACTGAAGGAGCAGCTGGAGGAACTTATGTACAAGGGTTTCATTCGTCCAAGTTCATCACCTTGGGGTTGTTCTGCATTGTTTGTGGAGAAGAAGGATAATACATTGAGACTATGTGTGGACTATCGTCCACTCAATGCTATCACGATCAAGAATAAGTATCCAGTACCACGTATCGATATCCTGTTCGATCAATTGGTGGGTGCTAAGGTATTCTCGAAGATGGATCTTCGTTCTAGATATCATCAGATCAGGATTCGACCAGAGGATATACCGAAGACGGCGTTCTCGACGAGGTATGGATTGTATGAGTACCTTGTCATGTCCTTTTGATTGACCAGTGCACTGGCTCATTTCATGTATCTCATGAATTCGGTGTTCATGCCGGAACTGGACAAGTTTTTCGTGGTACTCATCGACGACATTCTCGTGTATTCGAAATCCGAAGAAGAACATGCTCAACACTTGCGCATCGTGCTTCAACGATTGCGAGACCACATGTTGTATGCCAAGTTCAGCAAATGTGATTTTTGGATCAGTCAAGTGCCATTTCTAGGGCACATCATCTCTGCTGAGGGGATTGCCGTTGATCCAAGAAATATTAAGCAAGTACTCAAATGGAAGTCTCCAAAGTCTTTACATGAACTTCAAAGATTCCTGGGTTTAGCAGGATATTACCGGAGGTTCATTCCATGTTTCTCCAAGATAGCTAAACCAATGACAGAACTCTTGAAGAAAGGGAAAAAGTATGTATGGACGAAGGAATGTGAGGAAGGTTTTCAAGCATTTGTGAAACAATTCACAACAGCACCAGTATTAGCCCAACAAGACACAACCAAGTCATTTGATGTTTATTGTGATGCAGCTGGGATTGGTTTGGGATGTGTATTGATGCAAGACAGAAGGGTGATTGCTTATGGATCACGACAACTTTGGAACCATGAGAAGCATTATCCGACTCATGATCTTGAGCTCGCTGTCGTGGTACTTGCATTGAAGATGTGGAGATATTATCTATTGGGCAACCTAGTGCATATCTACACCGATCACAAAAGTTTGAAGTACATCTTCACCCAGAAGTACTTGAATATACGGCAGCGAAGATGGTTGGAATTGACTAAAGATTATGAGATTGAGATCCACTACCATCCTGGCAAAGCGAATGTAGTTGCAGATGCGCTGAGTCGCAAGTCCCATGTCAATAATATTTCCATCACCAAGATGGAAGAAGAAGAGTCGAGTCTTTACTTGGTTCCATATGGGGCACTCTACAATATAGGTCTCATTCCTACCATAAGGGAAGATAATGTAGAGGCTCAGAGGAAAGACAAGGGCATGTCACACATTCGCCGAAGAATGAAGAAGGGGGAGATGAAGTGTTTCCGATGTGACGATGACAGTACCATCTGGTTCAAAGGCCGCATCATGGTGCCTCGCAATGTGGAACTTCAGAAGAAAATATTGGACGAAGCTCATTTGTCCAAGTATTCTATTAATCCGGGAAGTAAAAAAATGTACCAAGACTTAAAGAAGAAATTTTGGAGGACTCGGATGAAGTGGGAGATAGCAAAGTATGTATCCGAATGTGATATGTGTCGGCGTGTGAAAGCCGACCACCTAAAGACAGCCGGTCAGCTTCAACCTTTGAGCATACCGACCTGGAAATGGGAGGACATCATCATGGATTTCATTATTGGATTACCTCTCACCTTTCACAAGCATGTCTCGATTTGGGTGATAGTCGACCGACTCACCAAGTTGGCTCACTTTATTCCAGTCAATGTCAATTATGTGGCGCGACAATATGCCGAGTTGTATATTGCCAGGATCTTGTGCCTACATGGAGTACCCTACACTATCATATAAGATCGTGGAACCTTATTTGTTGCTCGTTTTGGAAGAATCTCCACGCATCTCTGGGTACCAAGTTGATTCAAAGCTCAGCTTACCATCCTCAGACTGATGGTCAAACGGAGCGAGTAAACCAAGTGCTAGAGGATATGCTCCGCGCCTGTGCCATCCACCATTGTAACAATTGGGATGATCATCTACCATTGGCGGAGTCTTCTTACAACAATGGTTATCAGGCTAGCATCCAGATGGCACCATATGAAGCTCTTAATGGCCAGAAGTGTTGCACGCCTTTGAACTGGTGTGAATCCGGTGAACGAGTGATATATGGTATCAACTTGGTAAATGAAGCCGAAGAATGAGTATGAGTTATTCAAGCCAACCTCAAGGCTGCTCAATCTCATCAGAAAAGCTATGCGGACAAACGACGTCGACCTCTTTACTTCGATGTCGGGATCACATTTATCTTCGTCTATCCCCAATGAAAGGGATTCATCACTTCGGAGTAAAAGGGAAGCTAGCTCCATGCTTCATTGGGCAGTTCGCAGTTATTGAACAATGCGGACCTATGGCCTATTGGCTAGAGCTACCAGCATCGCTTTTAGGGGTCCACAATGTGTTTCACATTTCACAATTGCGGAAATGTTTCAAGGCCCCAACTAACATCCGTATAAAGGATTTGGATGCTGTCCAACCAGATCTTACTTACTCTGAGCATCCAACCCAAATAATCGACGAGAAGACTCGCACCACAAGAAGCTGCACCTTGCACTTCTACAAGGTCTTGTGGGGCAACCACACCGCTAAAGAAGCAACTTGGGAAAGCGAGGAATATCTTAGAACAAACTATCCAGACATGTTGGCGGCATATGTTCATTAGATCTTTTTCTTCTATCCTTCCTATTGTAATTTCAACTACCAGTTGGTTATCAACCATAGTGGAGCTCAACTATGGTTGTACACATGAACTTGATCTCATGAAAAATATTTTTTTTACTCATATTTAAATTTTATTAACATGGGGATGGGACTTCAACAATGACCTAGAATAACTCAAGTGACCTTTCTACAAATTTTGGAATTTATTTGAATGAGAATTGCCAGGGAAAAAACCATATGCAGTACAAAATATATTCAAATTATTTCAAAACTTGAATATTGCTACTGTAAAGTTGGGCCCTGTCAAAATATTCAAATCTGAGGCTATAAATCTTTCCATGGCCTCATAATATTCCAAATAGCACCCCTGCAAATTTTCATAATTTTTGAAGCTCACTTGCTATTTAATTCAGTGACTCCATTGAATTTCATTCTAATTCAAATTTGAATTTGAATCCCAATTGAAACTTGTCCAAATTAGAAATCTAATTTCAGAATCTGACTCTACACATTTGATTTGGCTTCTCCACAAAGATCTTAGATTTTTGGATCAAGTTTGGTGAGGGAATTACAGTTCCAGAGAGGATAGGCTTAAAGTGCAGTGGGACCCACTAGTCAAAGGAACATGTACGTGAGTGCTCTCCCACCGAAATCCTGTCGCCGCTCCGTTCGACACCGTGTGCCATGCAACGCTCCAGCGAGCTATCTGCTAGCCTGCTCGTCGCGTGCCTTAAAGCAGCGCCTTAAAGCCTCTCGCACGCCGCTGATCTCACCTCGGGACTTCGACGATAACTTGCTGTCTAGCCAAGGATCGATCGTGAGTTCTTTAGCAAACTTGTGCACAACTTACTTGCGCACCTTATCCATGTTTTGGTTTGGTGTTTTCTCACCCTATTGTGCGGTATTCCGCAGTTTTCGTCGACCGCAGGAGAAGCCGCAAAGAACCACCTCTGTTCCACTGTTGGCAAGCCCGAGGAAGTCTCTTTAGGCCCTGAATTCTACAAGAGAAGGTGTGTTATCGTGCCTTAACATGCTTACCAAATTTCAAGCCATGCCATGCCTTGTAGCGTTCCTATTTCCATTTTTCCCGACGATAGTTCATACCTATGTCTCTAGGTTAGGGGTTTAATTCTTTTTCTACGTCTAATAATTCATGATCATAGTTAAGGGATAGTTACCCTATCTCCCTGCGAACACTATGGATAAAAAAGATTGGAAAACCATCGAGCGTTGACTGAGTCAGACGAGTTTTGGTCGCCGCCGGGGAAAAAGCCGCGGTTCACCGTCGAACACATCTTTGCCGACGATGTCAACCCTTTCTAACCTCCAAATCATCATCCTCGTGCTTCCAGGAACATTTCTAGCCTTTCCCCGAGCCTCTTGCGCCTTCCCCGATCGATTTCGGCCATCGCCAAAACCCTAGCTCCGTCGCCACCGTCGCGCCACCATCTTCGGCCATCGCCGCCGCGATGGGACTTCACCATCGTGTTGTGCGGTCGATTTTATGGCTAGGCGATAAGGGCCGAGTCGAGTGGAGGTCAACGCATCCATCGTGGCAAGATCATCGGCGCAGCGCCGCCGCGGCCGAGCGGCGCATCGCGAGGTAGACGAAAGCCTCATGGGTCCCACAGGTCAGCGACTGATTCCCTCGCGCGGGATCAGCTGTGACCCGGATCCGTTGCGGCTGCATGGGTTAACCCCGTGGCCCTTGGTGCTGCCCAGCCCTGATTGGTTGATTTTAATCCAGTGGGCCCAGCTGCTTTATTTAAATTTCCAATTGAAAAATAATTCCAGGATTCAATTTAACTTCTAAAATTCATTACGCCTAGTAGAATTGCTGAAAAATTTCCAAATAAATTCTGGTAAACACATATCAATCTCTACTTTGCAGTGATGCAATTTATTGGACATGAAACTCCAAGAATTTATATAATTAATTATTTTGAGATAACTGCTTGGGAAATTAATTACTACTGTTCTGTTAATTGGAAAATTCCCAATTTTGTTAAGAACACTCTTAATAATACACTTGATTTGCCGTAAAATTTCAAGTTCATTGGAATTCATTTACTAGGCTGATCAGTGTTCCAAATCTCTATGTAATTAAAAAATTAGGAAAAATACAGAAAACATTTTAGAAATTCTCCCAAACTTGTAAAATCAATTTCTCCCTGTAGGCAGCTTAGAAATCTGTGAAACAAATTTTCCTAGAACTAGTGAGACCACCTCTACATGGTACAACCATTGGTAGCCATGATGGACCTCGAGAATTTCAACCAAAATTCAGAGAAAGTTATTGCTTACCATAATTTTTAAAAACAGCAAACTTCCTTGAACATCTCCTGTTCTTTGCAAGAGTCTCCATTATAGTCCCTAGTATCTACCATAAAAGTCCGAAAGCCATTTAAGATCATAATCATATTTGATTCACAAGATATTAGCTTGTGACATTAAACATATTATTTATTTTCAAAGTCATTCATATATAGTATATGCATAACGTGTAGTAACTGAATGCGAGGAGCAGCCGGAAGCTTTGGAAGTCCAGCTGCCGGAGACTAACATAGACTCGGACTCACATTCAGGCAAGCCCTGGTTTGCATTTAAGTTCCTTACCATGTCTTTGCAGTTTTCATTCACCTTATGTCTTCAGATGTTCGTGCATTACGTTTAAGGTGTTTGACATCCAGTTGCATGACCAAATAACCCAGGGAGTGGTTAGAATAGCTCACAGACTCTTGTAGTAACTGCCATGCTTATATTCATAGGGATTTGGTAGAAGTCGAGCAGTTGGAATCTACTCGCAAGATAGGATTTTATCACACGGGATGAATTGGATCAAGAGATGATTTATAAATATGAAATGGAGACTATTCAGAGATGAGTAGGAAGCTACAAGAGGTGGTCTTGGTCGCATATCTCTGGTCGTGTCGATTAAGGCTCGTGCCGTGTGCCGCCCTACTGGACACGCTTGAATTGTATCAGCAACATACTGGAGAAATGGGCTCCAGTAAACTGAATTAGCTTGATATTGGTTTGTCGAGGCATTCCGTTCCGTTTTATAGGTGTGGGTTGAGGGCAACAAGGTGTAAATCAGCCGGTGGGCACATTAGAGTACGCCCCACGTAGTGACCTCCTGCTCGTGATGGATCAACCAGTTCAGCATTCGAGTCTTGTGTGAAAGGTGGCCATATACGACTAGTACTGAAGTGTTATGTAGGTACCGCCGTATATACTCGCTGGCGCTTTCGAAAGTGCGTATGTGTCGTGTTGTCCGGGTGTGTCCTGATTGAAATCACTATCCCTCGTGGTAATAGACTACCACTTGTTCGCTGTATCGTGACGTAGTAAATACTTAAGAAGCTAGAAGAATATGATGTATTGAATTATAATTGTTTTGCAACCTTGTATGGCTTAGAGATAGCACGATTAAAAGTTTATAGTTCCCCCATACTTTACCTGTAATAACATTATGTTCTTTGGGCATGTCATATCATCGGCAAAACGTTTCTTGTTTTATTGTGGAGTCTATGATGTGTCGTGCCTGAAGAATTTCATGTGCTAATTAAAACCTGACTATAAGGATTCACTTGTAGGTGAGTCCTTTATGCTATTCCTTACCTATGCTTAGTATTCACCCCTGCATATGTCTAGCGAGACGGGTTAGTCTTGCCGAGCCTTAAGCTCACGCTTGCAGTTAACAAGTTTTGCCAGATTATACGACTGATGACGGGTTCGATGACGAGGCTGCACACCCTCCATGGTTTACAACCGAGTGGGAACCCTGCACGCCGCCATTAGTTGGGTGTTGCTAGTGTGAAGCATCCATGGCATGGATGACTTTGCTTTTGCATAACTAGTGCCGAGAGCATAGCTATGATGTATAGTTTTCTTTCTTTTCACTTAGTATTGTAAAGCTTCCACTGTGTTTATAAATAAATACTTGGTATTATATTCTATTCTGGTTCCTTTCTTGTATACTGTTGGTTGTCGCATCGCACGGCACCACCCAATGAGATCCTTGGATGTCGGGTTTCGGTCACCCACTCCTGCGGCAAGGAGCGTCATGGTGTAGATCTACAAGAACTCTGTCGGGTTGATGCTTCCGTCGAATCTCTCTGGGATATGTGGCCGGAAATTGCGTGGCCACATTGCGAAGCAGAGGTGCGGAGCCAACGCTCAGCAGCCTCCCACAAGCTTCGTCGGAGAGGCAAATGGAATAGCATACCCCAAAGGGGGTCTGCTGCATGACATCCGACACTTGCTGGACCTGCGGTTGTGGCACTGGTTGTGCTATGCGTTGCTGCAATGGTACTGGCTGTGCCAAGTACTGTTGCTGCACATCCTGCTGCACCGAGTACTGCAGGGGAGCTGTTGAGCTGACATACTCCTTGTCAGGTGGCAGCGGGTTTACCTGCGGCACACCTTGGACGGAGGACGCGTCGTGAACAAGGCATTGAGGGCCATATTCGGCATTGAGGTTGCGCCACCTCTCTTGCTGCCGCTCAATGATGACACGATCGTCCAAGTGAGCTTGACGACGGTCAAGCTCAGCCCTGAGGTCCTCTGTGGTGAGCTGGCCAACGGTTGTAGGCTTGGAGGAGCGGGAGTTGGTGGTGTGACGGTTGATGGATGGCATGCGTGACAGCGACACGAGGCGCCTTCCCCTGTTGCTGGAGTTGATGGCTACGATGACGAGGTGGTCGATGTCTTGGACCCACTGCTGAGCCGCCCCGTGAGAGGCGTTCAGCAACGGTGGGTGGTGGAGGAGAGCTCTGGCCGCCGCCAAAGTGCTCTCCGGGCTCGCTGTTGTGGGTGCTGGTGGAGCCGACTGAGCTGGGGCGTGTCCTGACGTGTCATTTTGGCCAGTCGTACTTGCACGGGGGTGAGATGGACCAGAGAGTGCCGCTCGAGCGAAGGATCTGGTCAATGGACGACGGCCACGAAAACCACGTTCCACATGCCTGATGAACACCATGATGGTGAAAGCGCTACCACTCTTTTGAGGGAAAAGCCCCTACCTGGCGCGCCAAATGTCGAAGTGTTCATGCAACACTTCCCCCGGATCTGCTAAGGAGCAGCGTGCGGAGGTTCTTGTTCAGCGGGGCTTAGGCCTCAAACTAGTGTTCTAGCTGAAGAGTATGTGAGACGATGGTTTTTACATGGTTCGGGCTGCACTGAGTGTAACACCCTACTCCACAGTGGATTGTATTGCTGGTGAGTTTGTATGCGTATGTATGTGTATCGGGGATTCTGAGTCTGGTGCTAGTATCGGTGTCTGTCCGGGCCTTTTATAGTCAAGGTTGGACACCTTACAAGTGGTGTCCCGGGGCCCAACAGGTGGTCCCGGGGCGACCTTTTCCTACAGATCTAATGCTTCTTATATAAGCTTGCTCTGACAGCGGACTTGAGGACTCGTCGTCGTGCTGCTCGTGTTGTCAGTAGCCCATGCACTGTTGCTAAAATTGGCAGGGAATGTCCCATCCAACTTTCTCTAGCGCCGTAAGCTACCCACATGGCGGAGTGGGATAGGCCTGCGGTGCCTTCACTGTGATGCGATTAGTCATAGCAGTACCTGACATTAGGCGTGCGCTGCGCCATGCGTCTGGGGAAGCCACGTATCTTCAAGGCTTGACGGTGACAAGGTGCACTGCCCTCTTAACTTCCTCACTATCTGCTCAAGGCAAGTGGACTGACCATGCGGCTGCTAGGGAGCTCTCCACCATGGTGGAGGCCACGCTCGTCTCGCGGGCCACGTGGCAGCTCGGGAGCTCACCTCTGTGGGGGAGGCTAGGTCTTGCCCCGCGGGCCACGTGGCAGCTCGAGTGCTCGCCTCCGCTGGGGAGATCGGGTCTCAACTTCGTGGGCCATGTTGCAGCTTGAGAGCTCACCTACGCGGAGGAGGTCGGGTCCTGTCCTGCTGCACACGTGGCTGCCTGGGAGCTTGTCGTCAAGGTGGAGCTGAGCTCCCCCTTCTAGATGTCTTGTGGACACCGGACTTCCCATCTGAGGTCGGTGGATCTGGGTTTCTTTGACCACGTGGCGCCCTCAGACCTTGTCCCTTCTAGGAGGCGAGGTACCTAGGCAGCTCTAGCTTGTACGCAAGGGTACCCGGTATGCCGGGTATCGATAGTATGACTCTCATATTTCTATTTATATTTGTGACTTTACTCTTAATAAAGATGTTATCCTTAGTATTCTATCGTTCATATACTTGGATGAAGTGTTTCTTGTTTGATTGTGGATTCTATATATGTGGTAGGAGTAGTATTTATGATTTTGCTATACCATTCTCATTATATCATTATAAACACTACAAATCCCACTACAAGAATCCCGATGATTTGCGACGGCCAGGACCGTCGCAAATAAGCTTTTTGTGATGGCATCGGTTATTTGCGACGGTTTTTGGCCGTCGCAAGTTACGTTTGTAAGACCTATGTGTGCTGAATACATTGGCTTGTAGTGAATACACTTGACTTTGATGATAAAAGTTTTAAATATCACCAAAACACCTTTTTGTCAAGGTCTGACTCTAGCTCCGAGCTATAGCAAGGTCCGACCATAGGTCCGACTTGTTTTGGGTAGCCCCGGCTACGTTAGATGCTAGGTCCGGCTTCTTGGTAAGGTCCAACTAGCTTTGGTCAGCTCCGGTGAAGTTTTGTCTTTAGCTCCGGCATGTCTTTGATAGCTCCGACATGTTTTCTGCTAAGCTCCAAGTTGATTTTTCTAGCTCCGACTTTTGGGTTTACTAGTTCTGACTAGTTCTGGTTAGCTCCGGCGCTAGGTCCTGCTAGTTTTGTAAGCTCCGATGAGAGCTTAGTTGTACTAGTTTTGGTAAGCTCCGGCGCTAGGTTCTAATAGCTTTTGTTAGCTCCAGCTCAAGCTCCGGGTTGCTCTGGCAAGGTCCAGAACTTGACTGCAGTGCTTCTGCTTTTCATTTGCAATGTTTCGTACTTGCTTACATTGTTGGAAAGATTGCTTAATATTCATTTGCTAAGGTTTTGGTGCGTTTTGGATGATATGGATGATATCGTGTTACCGTGGTTTTGCAACATGTTTATGTGATGTTCTCACGTAAGGTGTTGTGTTCGGAACTAACTTGAGTCAAGTCGAGGACTTGGGCTCGTATGGATTGGTTGTTTATTCATGTGCAGGTGTTGCTTGAGTTCAAGACATGGCTGGTGACGGGATTCATTGGACTAGTCTCAGGGAGGAGATGAGGTTCCAACAACCAAATTCAGGAGGAATTGTGGTTGAGCTGATCAGGAGGTCACGCAGCATGATTGAATCAAGAACAATGCATATGAAGGTATCGTGGACGTTATTGGAAGATGTTTGCACGTGTGCAAGGACTGCATGGACGTGGCTAAATGGTTCCGAGACGTGATGAAGAGATGTGGACGTAAAGAATTGGTCGGAAAGGTCCAACCGACTAGGTTATGGACTCAGGCTGCGGCTGAGTCGGATTTGACTCAAATATGGAAAGATTTGAGTTGGTTATGATAAGATTTCGTGTGGGTCACGAATTTGAGTTGTTTAGGAATGTGGGATACGTTCCTAAGGTGTTTGGAAGTCTTAAGATTGCTTCTATCTGCGTATAGAAGAATCTTGAGCAGTTATGGAAAGTTACGATTCGTGATCTGAGTAGGATTGGAGTCCTAGTTGATATTGGGTTGGCCTAAGGGCTGGTTATATAAGCAAGGGAGCCCAGAGCTCGTGGGAGAAGACTTTGGTGCTGTTCCTCTTGTGTTCTATTGAATAAACTTCGTAGTTTGAAGGAACTTTTGTGCCTTGTTCGTCCGACTTGTTCCAGACAAGTTTTACTCGTCGAGTTTCTGGACAGCACTACCTTTCGTCGGTGGTTTTATCATAACTCGAGTTTTACAAATCCAATTGACGTGATTCTTTTTGGGTTGTCTTCACAACTTGATTATCTATCATATGTAAAAATTTCACGGTCATTGGATTTGTGGTCTATGATCTACACGAGTTTCTTTGCATTGTTTCAGAACTGTTTTTTCTCGGGTAGGACAGATTGACCATTGTTTGATCTTTCGATCATAACTTGAGTTTTTCTCGTCGGATTTGAGTGATTCTTTTTGTGTTGTCTTTGTAACTTGATTCTCTCTGATATCTATCACTTTTGTCATGGTGAAACACGTTTATATTAGTCTCACACATGATTTCTTTAAGAGATCGTTTTTCTGCCGAAAGGGTTTGGGTTTTAATTGTTTCCGCTACGTAAGATTTTTAAATCTACCATTCACCCCCCACCTATGATAGCTTTTCACGTGCTTTTCGATCCTACAATTGGTATCAGAGCCACGGTGCTCTAATCTTTGCGATTTGCACGTGTTTTTGACTAATCATCATGGAGAAGTACTCCGCCAAACCTTGCGTGTTTGCTGGTATTGATTTCCAGGTTTGGAAGGCACGCATGGAGGCTTTCATCTAGGCACAAGGCTTTGCAATATGGGAGAAGGTGTATAAGCCTTATGGAGTGCCACCCAATGATCAAGTCACGGCCACAAACCTACGGGACGTCGACAACAACAACAAAGCCCGAAACTTGATCATTCAAGGACTCACTCAAAGCGACTTTGATCGTGTCGCGCACCTCCGATCAGCATACGATGTTTGGAGAGCTCTCTGTGATTACCATGAAGGCTCCAACACAATCAAGGAGGTAAAACAAGATATGTTCAAAAAGGAATATATGCGTTTTGAGATGCAACCAGGTGAGTCTATCGATGACCTTTTTGCTCGTTTCAATAAAATTCTCAGCAACTGACGTAGTGTCAATGTAAATTATTCTGATGCTGAGAATGCTAGGCAACTTCTTAGTGCATTAGAAATGTTAATTTGGGAGATGAAAGTGACATCTATTCGTGAATCTACTGTCATGAGTTCTCTTACATTAGATGTACTTTATTCTAAACTAAAAACTCATGAAATTGACATCCTAGCACGTAAGAACCCAAACAAGTCTATTGCATTTGTCTCACAACGTGACATGTCTAGCTCCAGCCAATCATCATCCTGCAGTACTCTTGCTTTGTTGTCCTCACTAACCCTGGAGCAGATCGAAGGATTTCTAGAAGAGGAGTTGGCACTCATCTCTACTAGATTCTCAAAAGCATTGCAAAATGTGAGAACTAGAAGGAGAGGAAGCTCCGGACCTCAACACTGTTTTGAATGTGGTAAAACAGGACACTTTCATACAGAATGCCCTAACCTTTGACCACCCGGGAAGAAAAACAAAGCAAGGTCCGGACCTCCTCTGGAAATTCCAACAAGAAGAAGAAAGGCACAATAGGACGCAAGATGATCAATAGTTTCATCACCGCGCTTCAAGAGTTCAGTTCAAGAGACGTGGACATTGAAAGTGATGAAGATGAAGATGATTTGGCAAACTTGTGCTTCATGGTGGGCAAAACAAGATCAAGATCAAGTCAGGAGGATGCAGAACACAACAGTGAAGACGATGAGGTATGTTCTACCTGCAATGAAATGTGTGATGCTATTTCTCGTGCAACTATTATTGTCAAGAAAAAGGACAAAAAGCTTAGGGATATTGCTGCTAAAATTGAATCACTAGAATCTGAAATTAACCGTTTAAAAACTTTGATTCCTAGTGATGATGCATGTCCCTCATGTGACTTAATCTATGAACAATTCTCCACATTAAGAAGTGCACACTCCACCACTCTAGATAAACTTGAGTTAGAAATTGAAAAGAACAAAGATCTTGCTGCACTTAATGATAAAAACTTGAAAGATGTTGGTTGTTCTACAATTGATTTGCATTGTTCTACTTGTGATGATCTTGATAAGAAACTACAGGATGCTATGAATGCAATTTCTATATTGAACAATGCTTTACGCTCTCATGAAGTTAAATTTTGTTCCAATTGCAAACTAAAAGGAAAAACTTCATGTGAAAATTGCCTTGATCTGTCCAATAAACATGATGACATGCATAGTACATTAGATCAGTTTTGTAATGGGAATAAGAACCTAAACTTGCTGCTGAATTCTTCCAAGTCTTGCAATGATAAAACTGGTTTTGGTTTTGATTCTCATGCTCATGCTAAGGCACATCCACCTAAAATTGAAAGTCATTAGGAAGTGGTTTGGTTCAAATAGTTCCTAAACAAAAAGAAGTGGTTTTCAAATCTGCAGGAGTGTTGTCTCATTCGGTATCAAATAAAAATGTTGATTGCTCATCTAGACATGAACACAAAGTTAAATTTCATTGTACCTTCTGTGATAGAGATGGTCATGTCATAGATTTTTGTTATAGACTAGCTAAACAACAGAAAAGGGAAAGAATTGTTGCTAGATCCTATAACTTTCATGCAATTAGAAAAACACAACCTGCTTTAATGAGTCAGAAATTTGAAAAGGTAGCTTCCGGAACTTTTGGCAAGAAATCTACAAAGGCAGCTCCGGTAGTTCTGATAGCTCCGAGAGCTCCCGGATCTTCTGTTGTTCCCTCCAAAGCTTTAGTTTTTGCCTCCGGACCTTCTGCTTTTACCTCCGGAGCTACTGGTTTTCACTCTAAACAAGTAACAACTTCTAAATCAATTGTTAAGAACAGAAAACCTCAATCTTTGACTCATAAACCTGCTGTTTTATCTCATCTTTCGCGTGTTTTTCCTGCTGCACGTCGTGTGACTCAGTACTGGATATCTAAATTCCTTTTGACTAACCCCAGTATTGAGTCATCGACGTATTGTGCTTCTATGTAGGTTACACGTTTGAGGAAGGAGAACATTTGGATTGTGGATTCAGGTTGCTCACGCCACATGACCGGTAACAAAGATTGATTCTCCTCTCTCTCTTATGTGTCACGTGTAGAGAATGTTACTTTTGCCGATAATTTTTCAACTCCTATAATTGCTAAGGGTTCGGTAAGAGTAAATGATCACTACACTTTGAAGGATGTGGCACTTGTCAAAAATTTGAAATACAACTTGCTTTCCGTTGCACAATTGCTAGATGAAAATCTAGAAATTATTTCAATAAAAACTGCTGGAAAGTTGTAGGTTCTAATAGTGAGCTTATTTTTAACATGTCTCGGTTTGGAAGAGTTTTTAAAGCTGATTTTGACATGTCTTCCTCTAAGCATAGGTGTCTAGTTGCTAATGATTCAAAGGACTTATATTTTTGGCATCGTAGACTTGGTCACGTAGGCTTTGATCACCTAACGCGTGTTAGTGCTCTTGATCGCATACGTGGGCAGCCTAAGCTTAAAGGGGACAAAGAAATTGTGTGCTCTTCTTGTAGACATGCTAAGATGGTTGCAGGTTCACATACTCCTCTCACAATGATCATGACAACTGAACCGTGTCAACTTTTGCACCTTGACACCATAGGACCTTCACGTGTTCAATCCTTCGTAGGTAAATGGTATGTTCTTGTTATTGTTGATGATTATTCTAGATATTCTTGGGTTTACTTTATGGCGTCTAAGAATGAAGTTTTTAGTCACTTTAGAACTTTATTTCTTAGATTATCAATTGATCACCCAGGATCATTAAAAGCGATTAGAAGTGATAACGGAACTGAATTTAAAAATCAATCATTTGATCACTTTTGTGCTGAAAATAGAATAGATCATCAATTCTGTTCACCATATGTACCTCAACAAAACGGTGTTGTAGAAAGAAAGAACAGAACCTTAGTTGAGATGGCTAGGACTATGCTTGATGAATATCAAACTCCTAGGAAATTTTGGGCTGATGCGTTAGCAACCGCTTGTTATGTCTCAAATCGTGTTTTCTTACGTGCTAAGCTAGGTAAAACACCATATGAGCTCCGGTTTGGACATAGGCCTAGTGTTACACACTTTTGGGTCTTTGGTTGCAAATGCTTTGTTAAGAAACATGGTAATCTTGATAAATTTGAACCTAGATCCATTGATGGCATGTTTCTTGGTTATCCATCTCATACTAGAGGCTACCTTGTGCTTTTACTTGACACTAACAAAATTGTGGAGACTTGTGAAGTGTCTTTTGATGAAGCTAGCCCAGGTACTAGCTCCGGTGTTGCAGGACCAGATCCGTATCCTCAGGGGGAGGGTATTTTCAAAGATGAAGAAGAGCCGTTGATACTGCCTGGTAGTTCCAAAGTTGACACGTGTCCAGCTCCGGACATTGAACAAGCTCCGGCTATCACCTCTGCTGGTCCTGATTGTCCACAAGTCACAAGCTCATCAATCTACGATGAACCTAATGAAGAAGAAGCTTGTGAGACATCTGCTCCCCTACGTTTTTACAAGATCATCCCCCACAATAGATGATTGGAAGCTTGCACAAACGAGTCACACAGTCCAGGTTTTGCGATCCAAACTCTCATGCTCATTCTGCTTTTGTTGCTTCTTTTGAACCCAAAGATATATCACACGCACTCACTAATGAATCTTGGATTATTGCCATGCAAGAAGAGTTAGAAAATTTTGAAAGAAATAATGTTTGGAAACTTGTACCTCCACCTCAAGGTCACACTTTAATTGAAACTAAATGTGTATTTAAAAATAAACAAAGTGAGGATGGGGTTGTGGTTAGGAATAAGGCTAGGTTGGTTGCTCAAGGTTTCACTCAAGTTGAAGGTCTAGATTTTGGTGAAACTTTTGCTCCTGTCGCTAGATTAGAAGCCATAAGAATTTTGTTAGCTTTTGAAGCATCTAAAGGTTTTAAGCTATATCAAATGGATGTTAAAAGTGCTTTTCTTAATGGCTACATAGATGAGGAGGTTTATGTTAAACAACCACCGGGTTTTGAAAATCCAGATTTTCCTAATCATGTTTACAAACTGTCCAAAGCCTTATACGATCTCAAACAAGCCCCTAGAGCATGGTATGATAGGTTAAAAACATTCTTACTTGAAAAGGGGTTTACCATGGGCAAGGTTGATAAAACTCTTTTTGTGCTTAAGCATGGCAATGACTCATTATTCGTTCAAGTGTATGTGGATGATATTATCTTTGGTTGTGCTTTTCATGATCTTGTGTCCAAGCTTTCAGCAATGATGAGTTCCGAATTTGAAATGAGTATGATGGGTGAACTCACTTACTTTTTGGGGCTGCAAATCAAGCAAACGAAGTATACCAAAGACCTCCTAAGGCGCTTCAACATGATCAAAAGCAAGCCTCTTCGGACACCAATGGGAACAGCAACAACACTTGAACTTGATGAAGATGGTGAATCCGTGGATCAAAAAGAATATAGAAGCATGATCGGATCACTTTTGTACCTCACGGCATCAAGACCGGACATACAATTCAGCATATGTCTTTGTGCATGGTTTTAAGCTTCCCCACGTGTTTCACATCGTCAAGCCGTCAAAAGGATTCTCAGGTACTTACATGGAACTCAAGAATTTGGCATTTTTCTTCCTTCTTCCTCAACTGTTACTTTGAAAGCTTTTTCGGATGCTGATTTTGGGGGTTGTAGGATTGATAGGAAAAGTACTACTGGTGCTTGTCATTTTCATGGTAATTCTCTTGTTGCTTGGTCCTCTAGAAAACAAAATTCAGTTGCACAATCCACGGCTGAATCTGAATATGTAGCTGCTGCTAGTGCTTGCTCACAAATTCTTTGGATTGTTCAAACACTTAAAGACTATGGGGTTGATCTAGATAGTGTTCCACTGTTTTGTGATAACACTAGTGCTATTTGCATGCCAAAAACCCCGTGCAACATTATAGAACTAAGCACATTGATATTAGGTATCACTTTCTCTGAGATAACGTTGAATAAGGAAACATTGTGCTTCATCATGTAGATACCGAACAACAATTGGCTGACATTTTTACAAAACCTTTGGATTTCACTCGTTTTTGTTACATTCGTAGTGAAATAAGGGTTATGCATCCTCGTGGCTTAAATTGAGTGGGAGTTTTTGAAACTTGGGAAGTCTATGTGTGGATCTGAAATAAAAATAATAGGAGCATAGTATTTCACACATATATGACTTTGTAATTCCTTTTACATGCTAAAAGGTCTTACTACGTTACTCGTGTTATACATTTTGCAGTTTTTGCCATGTCTAGTAATTGGAATAATTACTTACACTAAATTTGGTCATGGTCAAACTTTCTTGCTGTTTTGAACTTGTTACATGTTCACAAGTGCTTTTAATCATAAGTAATTAATCAAGTAATCAACTCACATGTTGAGTTTTTATGAACAAATTTAAATTGAGAAAAGATCAAGAGAATATGCATGCATCGCACTTCTTCTTTTGAGATGGCTTGTCATTGCACATAGATATGAACTTGGAAGAAGTTGTGTATGACTAAAACCATGTCCTTAAGCTTCTGATTGTCAAATGACATAGGCTTGGCTTGGTTGGTTAGAATAAGGTAGATGCGCATATAATCTCTTGCAAATATCATATGATCTAAATTTATGCTTTGAAAAATAATAAAATGCAGCAACAAGTGTCATGCTTTCAGGTATTGAAATAGTTAAGTTTGTGAGATCATGACTTGCTTAAATTGAAAATTACATTTGATCTCTAGCATGGCTTACACTACTTTATGTATTTCATTGATGTGATAATGTAAGGTACCTGATAGTATGACTTGGATGAGCTTTGTTTATACGTATATGTTATAATATGCTCATAACAACTAAAGAGGGAGACATAATTTGTTTATATGCTCATGACTTGCTGAATACATTGTCAAAGGGGGAGAGATAAGCATGAAGAGAAAGAGAATATGTGCATAAGGAGAGATAATAAAGGGGGAGAGATAATATAAGAATTTTCTCATTTTATTTCCGATTTACAAAATGGGGATAAATTGCTTTCAAAACTTTTATGTGAATAAGCCAATGGTTCAGATTTTAAATGGTGTTGCCAATGCATTCATCAAGGGGGAGATTGTAAGACCTATGTGTGCTGAATACATTGGACTGTAGTGAATACACTGGGCTTTGATGATAAAAGTTTTAAATATCACCAAAACACCTTTTTGTCAAGGTCCGACTCTAGCTCCGAGCTATAGCAAGGTCCGACCATAGGTCCGACTTGTTTTGGGTAGCTCCAGCTACGTTAGATGCTAGGTCTGGCTTCTTGGTAAGGTCTGACTAGCTTTGTTCAGCTCCGGTGAAGTTTTTTCTTTAGCTCCGGCATGTCTTTGATAGCCCTGACATGTTTTTTGCTAAGCTCCGAGTTGATTTTTCTAGCTCTGGCTTTTGGGTTTACTAGTTCCGACTAGTTCTGGTTAGCTACGGCGCTAGGTCCTGCTAGTTTTGTAAGCTCCGGCGGGAGCCTGGTTGTACTAGTTTTTGTTAGCTCCGGTGCTAGGTTCTACTAGCTTTTGTTAGCTCCGGCTCAAGCTCCGGGTTGCTCTAGCAAGGTCCGGAACATGACTGCAGTGCTTCTGCTTTTCATTTGCAATGTTTCGTACTTGCTTTACATTGTTGGAAAGATTGCTTAGTATTCATTTGCTATGTTTTTGGTGCGTTTTGGATGATATGGATGACATCGTGTTACTGTGGTTTTGCAACATGCTTATGTGAGGTTCTCATGTAAGGTGTTGTGTTCGGAACTAACTTGAGTCAAGTCGAGGACTTGGGCTCGTATGGATTGGTTGTTTATTCATGTGCAGGTGTTGCTTGAGTTCAAGACATGGCTGGTGACGGGATCCATTGGACTAGTCTGAGGGAGGAGATGAGGTTCCAACAACCAAATTCAGGAGGAATTGTAGTTGAGCTGATCAGGAGGTCGCGCAGCATGATTGAATCAAGAACAATGCATATGAAGGTATCGTGGATGTCATTGGAAGATGTTTGCACATGTTCAAGGAGTGCATGGACGTGGCTACATGGTTCTGAAACGTGATGAAGAGATGTGGACGTAAAGAATTGGTCGGAAAGGTCCAACCGACTAGGTTATGGACTCAGGTTGCGGCTGAGTCGGGTTTGACTCAAATATGGAAAGATTTGAGTTGGTTATGATAGGATTTCGTGTGGGTCACGAATTTGAGTTGTTTAGGAATGTGGGATACGTTCCTAAGGTGTTTGGAAGTCTTAAGATTGCTTCTATCTGCGTATAGAAGAATCTTGAGCAGTTATGGAAAGTTATGATTCGTGATCTGAGTAGGATTGGAGTCCTAGTTGATATTGGGTTGGCCTAAGAGCTGGTTATATAAGGAAGGGAGCCCAGAGCTCGCGGGAGACGACTTTGGAGCTGTTCCTCTTGTGTTCTATTGAATAAAATTCGTAGTTTGAAGGATGTTTTGTGCCTTGTTCGTCCGACTTGTTCCAGACAAGTTTTACTCGTCGAGTTTCTAGACAGCACTACCTTTCGTCGGTGGTTTTATCATAACTCGAGTTTTACAGATCCAATTGACGTGATTGTTTTTGGGTTGTCTTCACAACTTGATTATATATCATATGTCAAAATTTCGCGGTCATTGGATTTGTGGTCTATGATCTGCACGAGTTTCTTTGCATTGTTCCAGAACTGTTTTTTCTCGGGTAGGACAGATTGACCATTGTTTGATCTTTCGATCATAACTTGAGTTTTTCTCGTCGGATTTGAGTGATTCTTTTTGTGTTGTCTTCGTGACTTGATTCTCTCTGATATCTATCACTTTTGTCATGGTGAAACACGTTTAGATTAGTCTCACACACGATTTCTTTAAGAGATCGTTTTTCTGCCGAAAGGGTTTGGGGTTTAATTGTTTCCGCTACGTAAGATTTTTAAATCTACCATTCACTCCCCCCCTCTGGTAGCTTTTCACGTGCTTTTCGATCCTACAACGTGTCGCAATTAAGCTTATTTGTGACAGTCATCGTCGCAAATAATGCTATTTGTGACGGCTCTCGGAAGCCGTCGCAGGTAATTGCCAGGGGACAGGTGGGCCCCACATGTCTATTTGCGACGGCGAGGCCGTCTCAATTTACGTCCTATTTGCGACGGCCAAGCCGTTGCAAATCAGTTCAGCCGATGGGACTCACGCGGCCATCAGACGGGAGCCACGTGGCCATTTGCGACAGCCCGACCATCGCTAATAGGGACTTAATTGCGACGACCTGTAGCCTTATTTGTGACCGTACTATATAAAAAGCCGTCGCAAATAAGGTTTTTTATTTTTTTAGAAAAAAAGAGAAAATGCTACCTGGCTCGATGGCCAGAATCACAAAACAGACAACACAATATATCACAATCACAAACAACATTGTCAATACATCGAACAACACAATCAACAAAGCAAACAAGAGCTCACTCGCCCGTCTGACCTCCGAAGCCACCTCCGAAGTCGAAGTCGTTGTCGTGCCACATTCTAGGTGGCGGTAATGACGGCGACAACGTTGGAGCAACCGTCGCGGATCTCTACAATTAATGAAACTTAGAGTTAGAATATAAATGCATCAACATCTCTCTCTCCTCTCTCATTTCATTCCTCTCTCTCTATCTCAATCTATCTCTCTCTCTCACTCTATCTGCCTACTATCCTTTTCCCTCTATCTTCCTCCCTATATCTCCATCTACATCTCTCTCTCGCCCTCTATCTTCCTCTCCCTGTATGTCCATATACATCTCAATCCCTCTCTTCATTCCTCTCACACTCTATCTAACTATCTCTCCCTCTTTCTTCTATCTCCCTCTTTCTTCTATCTAAATCCTTTTCTTCTATCTAACTATCTCCCACTTTCTTCTATCTCAATCCTTTTCTCTCTATCTTCCTCCCTCTTCAAACTCTATCTCTCACTCTCACTCTATTTCCTTGCTTTATTTTGGTAAAGTTGAAGTAAAACTAGAATTATTTAGTTGACATAGAAAATTACCTGACTCTCAGAAGAATGATCGCATGGAAAGACCGGAAGTGGCGGTAGCTGGATCCACAAACCTTGGGCCTGAGCCATGACCTATCATTGCAAACATTAGATATTACCTATTAGTAAGTAATTTATGCTGAATTAATGAGAACTTCAGTTTTCATTTTGTTTTTACAACCACTGTCTCATGCATCTGCGCCATCCAAACTGCTTGGGAAGAGATCGTGGCCTGCAACGCGATCCTTTGTTGTTCCGCTGCGATCCTTTGTCGTTCCGCCTCCCTCCTTTCCTCCTCCTGTCGCTTGATGTTCTCTTCTACAGTTTGTTGGAGGGACTGCATCTCGATGTCTCTCTGCGAGACACGGTGACCTGATGTGCCCACCGACAAAGCCTGCGTGGAGCTACCTCTCGCATGTCTCGCTGCCCTTGAGTCGACAACTCCATCGAATATGGGGAGCCTATAAAAAAGATAGTCAGTAATATGAAATTGAAATATCTTCAATACTTTGAATTGAAAATGATAAAATGACTTATGAACTCACCTTCCATGTGCTTTTCCACCTCCGCTTACATACGCGGCTTGGGGATCGATTGGTTCACGTTCCCAATCAAAATATTTGCTGTGAATCTTCCTAGATTCCTCGCCGTACTTAGCCTGGAAAACAATAAAACCGTGTAAGTTCAACAATCCATATAGTTATATTTAATATGAATGTTTCTAAACATACCAATCGCTCGGCTGCAGCCTGACTGCACCCCTGAGGCTGAGAAGGGTCCCTGTGACCTCTCTTCCAGATCTTTGCAGGGGTCGGCAGTACCCCCGTCTCGCGCTCCTGTCAATACGCGATAGCACGAACAATATATTATGAATATAGAAACATAAGTTACATACACTTACCATATATTTAGCTAAACAAAAGTTGTTATCTTGGACGTGCCTGCTTTTTTCCTCGACCCTCTGCACTCTAGAGCCTTCCCGGACTTAGCCTTAAACTCATCGCTAGCCCAGTACTAACAAAGGTTCCAAAATGGATCAGACCGACCCTGCAACCAGCTCACGTGGCCCTGCACATAGTTCTAGGTCATTAAAAATACAATTGAGGAAATTATCAGAGAAAATACTTACTACACCCCACGTACCTGCGCGTACTCCTCCTCCGTTAGGTGCATCTCGCTCTCTTGTCGGAAGTGTAGCACGTGGTGCTGGTTCACCTTCAAGTGCTCAATAATCATTTGAACACGAGCGTTCAACAAATCTTGTCGAAGCGCCTTCGTAGGATTTTAGTGAAACACTCTCCTCGCATCCTTAAACATGCGAGGGTTGTCTGCGTCCTCTAAAATATACCTTGCCGATGATAAAGAATATATTGAAGAGATGTTCATTAAAATAGTGTAAGAGTTAAAACCTAGAAACTTTTTTTTCACATACTTACCATAAAACTTGCCATACGGCCTCCTGAAGGTTGTCATGCTCCTGGTGATGGACGCGTGCGTAGTCCTCCCACAAAAGAGTAGGCACCCCGTCGATGACCCCGAGACAGTGCAAACGCACTAAGGATCCGATGACACCGTTCATCGGTCTTTGGTGTCTCTCACCAGTCAAAGACGTGTCATATCAAACCCTGCAAGATATTCATTGATTCATTACTTAAGTAACCAAAAGAAACCAGAATTGAACACTACAATTTTTATTACCTGTCTCCGAATGGACGAATCACGATCCTCTCTGAAGTGATCACAACGGGACTGACAAAGTGAGTCCTCCTAGTCCTCCGCGTATGCTAGGGCGCCACGCCAGGTGACCCAGAAGGCTCGTCACCAGCCGAGTCAAAGAACTCAGGAACAGAAGGCTCACAAGCAGAGGGCTGGCTGGCCGAGGGCTGGCTCACTGAAGGGTAGCCAAGCTCAACTCGCATTGTAGCCTCTTAGTCAATCGGTGAGGACTACAACATTCATATGATTCATAAGTAAGTTTAATTGTAAATTGAATTTTAAAATTTTGTCAAAAACGTGTAAAATTAACCTGTGAAGAAGTTATAGAGTTGCTCAGAACGTGCCCCACCAGCTGAGAGTATCTGCTCTCGATCGACGGCACCAGCAAAAGCGTCCTAAGGTCTAGAGGGGTAGAACCCCCTCATCGATGGCACCTTCTTACCCTTCTTTGACTCCATCCTGTTTTAATATATAATCAGTAAATATGCAAATAATATATACAAAATTCATGTTACCATCTTCAAGAAAACATTACTTGTAATCACTTTTAAAATTCATCAGCATTATTATCATGTGCCCTACTCCTTAAACAAGCCCAACAATCTTCCATCATGGCCTGTTCTAATTTCCGTTTTCGCATATTATCTGGCTCTACATCTTCAACATCTCCAACTAATTGATCGATTCCTGCACCAAGATCCACGATAAAATTATCTGGCAACTCTTCTTCTCGGTACACTTCTTCAACATCTTTGGTATCATGGTAACCATCATCCCTAGAAATATATAACCGCTCACGAGGATTCACCTTACATACTACCCACCATGAACTGAGCTTCGTGCATGGATAAGGTAGATAATACACTTGTTCCACTTGATGTGCAAGAACAAATGTATCGTAACCTCGTAGACGGTCCTTAGTTTCACATCCACCATTCCAAATTGGTTTTCTCGAGTTCCATGAGTGCGATCAAACCAGTCACAGTCAAAGAAGACAACTCGAAGGGTCTTATTTACGGTAAAAGTAAATTCAAGTATTTTATTAATGATCCCATAATAATCGGTTAAATTCCCTTGAGTGTCAATTGCTCTCGTCACAACACCGCAATTTGATGTTGCTGCGAGAGGACGAAGAGCTTCAAAATGAGTTGTACAAAATCGAAAGCCATTTACGTCATATCGACCATAGCTTCTAACATTCACCAATCCATAAGATAACTGTCGCAAATCTTCATGGACATTGTGAGTCCGACACTGTCAAAAATGATCGTAAGATAAAATAACACTTCTTTAACAATAGTAACTTATAATATATAGAAGACGAGAGAATATTACATAATCTCGAGACTAAGATAGGAAACTCGACCCCCCATTTATTCCTTCTTTTTGCATCCCTTCTACTTGTTTGCTCGTAGGTTGATGCCTATGTGGCCAACATTGTCTGTGGAACACACTGAACGTGAAAAAAAATCATTTAGAATACATGTGTAGCAAAATACGTCGATTAGCATAAATGTAGGACAAACACTTACTGGAAGTATTCCTGCATGCCTTCTATAATTGCGTACATGTAGAGTAAAGCAACAGTCCTATCTTGTTTGGATAGCACGTAGGTCGTGTAGCTACCAACGGTGGTGCCTCTCGTTTGAAAAAAGGAGAGGTCGCTTAAAGGGGGTGCTTTGTCCACATTGTACCGCATCGCCGAAGTATTGATATTGTTTTCTTCTACAAAGTAGACACTTGAAAAGTATCCTACTTCCTTAAGAGCATATGCATCAGCGATGCACCCTTCCACCCTTGCCCTGTTGCCAACCATTGGTTTCAGATATTGTAGCGCTCTTTCAATGTGATACATCCACCTGTATTGCTCGGGACCGCCAGCTTGAGCTTCGAATGGAATATGGATAAGCAGATGTTGCATTGGATTGAAGAAACCTGGTGGAAAAAATTTTCCATCTTACATAAAAGTATGGGTATCTCCTTCTCTAACTTATCCATCATCCCACTCTTGATTTCTTTAGCACAAAGCTGTCTATAGAAATAGTTGAGCTCGGCTAAAACCTTCCAAACCACATCATCTAGATATCGCCGAAACATAACAGGTAAGAGTATTTCCATTATAATATGATAATCATGACTCTTCAACCCAGTGAGGTTTCCTGTGTTCACATTCACGGCTCGTTTCAGGCTAGTTGCTTAACCATCTAGGAATTTCAAAGTTTTCATCCATTTCATGACTTCTTTCTTTTCTTTAGATCGAAGACAAAAAGAAGCACGTGGCTTCCCATCACTTTCAGAGATTTCAAGAGTTGGACGGTGACAAATGTCTGCCAAATCTAGTCCAGCTTTGTAATTGTCTTTCATTTTGCCAGGCATATCCATGCAAGTGCTTATGATACTTTCGCTCATGTTACGCTCCTGATGCATGAAATTAATGCTGTGCATTAGAATCAACGACTTCACATACGGTAGCTCCTAAAGTCCACATATGTGAGTCCAATTGTATTCCTCTTCATAACCTACGAAATATCCAGGACGACCTTCATCTGGCACCAGCTTGTCTAACATATCAGAAATTTCGGACTCATTGAGACATTTCGGTCGTCCTTTAGTGACAATGGTGTTCTTTCTAAAAACACGCCTCTGTTGCCGAAACATGTGATTCGAAGGCGGCCAACATCTGTGACAATCAAAGTAAGATATTTTGCCTCCATGGGTTAGTCGAAAGCAATTCATGCCTGAAGCAATTCATGAGTGCTCCATCCGGAAAACATGTCGTATGTCGGCAAATCATGGACGGACCACAAATAAGCAGCTCGAAGGTTGAATTTCTGCTTCTTGGTACTGTCGTACGATTAGACTACTATCCACAAGACTTTCAATTATTCGATCAGCAGTTTCAACATCACGTTGTGACGTGACCCAGGATGACCAGGTCCAGGTACAATGAGGCTGAGAAACATGAACTTGTTCTTCGTACAAAGAGACGGTGGTAGGTTGTACGGAATGAGAAAGACGGGCCATCAGAAGTATGGCATGGAGTCTGTACTGAACGGTGAAAATTTGTCTGTCGCTAATCCGATGCGAACATTTCTCACATGATGAGAAAAATTTGGATCAAAACGGTCTAGCGCCTTCCATGCATCACCATCGGACGGATGCGTCAAGAATTCTTTGTTATCACGTTTACCTTCTGTGTGCCATCTCATGTGTCTTGCATTTCTTTTTGAAAGAAACAACTGTTTCAACTGAGGTGTCACAGGCAAGTAACGAATCTACTTATGTGCGATATCTGTCATCACATTATCACCATCGTCATTAACAACTTCGACATACCTCTGTTTACCACATTTCAAGAACATATTCTCGTTGGCGTGCTCTTTCTAGAATAGCATGTAGTTGTCTGGGCAGATATCGATTTTTGTCATACTTCATACCGAGATCAGATATCTTGATCTTTGAATGATACATATCTTTAGGCACTTTGTGAGGTTGTGGAAGGATATCATAGATCAATTTCATGAGATCATTATAGCAGTTGATGGAAAAAAAGTACTTGGACTTAGTTGCCATAAATCTGGTAAAGAAAGCAAGGACGGTCACAACCATGTGTTCATGCTACGGCTCTTGTGATTTCTTCGGCTCCTCGAAGAAGTCCTCTGCCTCATTTGTAAGAGGATCCTCTGCTTCCAGAGCTTCTAGCATCTCATCCAACCTATCAACCCCTGTTATATTATCATCCTCATCCACTTCTTCTACGACTCGAGATTTAGTCTTGTTGTGGAAGGTCCACACCTCATAATGTGGGGTGAAACCGTTTCGACATAAGTGAAACGAAAGATCCAATCTTCTGAAAAACTTGATGTTCTGGCATTTCGTACATGGGCACCGCACCATATGATCCATTGACAACGAAAATGCTCGACCCAAAAATTGATCTAACTTGATGTACCACTCATCCGAGTGACCACCATTTCTGCTCTTCCAACCAGTATATATCCAGCTGCGGTCTTCACCCATGTTTGACTCTGCAGTTTAAAGCACAAGAAATTATCGTTAATGTATGGAGGATTTATACTGCTTCTGAAGAGACACCAAACTTGAATCTGAACAACCCGTGAGGATGCCCTATACATAGCCAATAATGGGAACAACAATGGCTAACGTCCAGGAGGTCAAGGGTGGGGCCAACCACGCCTTTTCTTTCAAGGAGGGTACAACAACAATGGCAATAATGTAAGTCAACCCAACATGAGAGAACTTGCCATTGGCAAGCTGAAAATCAATGATGCTATATCCAAGAAGCTGTCGGCTAAAGACAAGACCCTACGAAGCATTAATGCCAAGATGTTGGAAAATAAGTTGGCTCAACTGGCAAAAGTTGTTCCTCAAGTGGAGAATGGAAAGATGCCAGGACATCTCGAACCACGCGTAGAAAATGTCAACATGATTTCTCTACAAGGAGGCAACTGCTTAAGGCCCCTAGATGTCCTACAATATCAGCTCAATTGGGGCTCACCACTTTGACAAGGCCCTTTGTGACCTTGGAGCAAGTGTGAGTGTGATGCCAAAGATGGTTTTCGACCAACTGAACTTCCCGGAGCTTACTCCAACACCAATGCTACTCCAACTGGCTAATTCTCCAGTCCGTTATCCGGTGGGTATCGATGAATATGTTCCAGTGAAAATGCGGAATTGCTTCACACTTGTGGATTTTGTGGTGCTCGACATGGAGGTCGAGAAGGATACACCTCTCATTCTCGGGCGCCCATTCCCTAGCACCATGAAAGGTCGCATAGATGTGGGAGCTGGAGAAATCCACTTTGATATCAATGGCAAGGAGGAGAAGTTTATCTTTTGCCCAAAGTTGGAGCAATGCTCCATGATCCGTATCAAGTATGAGCTGAATGTTAAACACATTCAAGAGGTCACAATCACACCTCTGAAGGTGGACCCGCTCATTGCATTTTATCTATGCGGAGAACCTATCTTATCATCCAGAATGACACCCCAGGAAGGCAGAGAAGTCCGGGCCTCCCCAAAATCCCAAGTCCATCAAGTCGCCTAAGAAGAAATTGCGAAAGAAGCAAGACAAGCCGTCCGAGCCCATCCCTCCTGGCCCGGATGTTAAGGATTGAAGAAGGAGGAATGTCCATCTCATCGGACGGTGGTGAGACCTAGCTAATAGGTTAAATTGGTAGTTATCCTTTTCTTTAATTTTTATTTTCTCTTCATTTGGTTTTCCCCATTTAGTTTGATTTTTCCCCGCTGCATATTTGGTTTCTTCTTAGCTAGTTGAGAATCTTCTATTCTTAACTATCATTTTTATTTCTTTATTTTTTCACAAAAAGAAAATTGTTGGGTTTTGAAAAAGGAGCTTTTATTCGGAAAAAAATATCAGAGCTGCAAAAGTGGTAATTCACCAACAGGCTAACTCCATAGGCGCTGGGAAGCCACCTACCAAAAGGGACAACAGGGGGGCCCACTTGTCAGTTCGGCTGACCCCCCAGTTTGGCCGACATGGGAAAAGGGCCATTTTTGTGCTCTCTTCTCCAGCGACTACATTTGATTCCCTAGTGACCGTTGGGGAGTGCACACTATAAATGGTGGCCGTAAGGAGCACTTCTCCTAACACTTCACTTAATTTCACACCTCCCCAAAGTCACTCTTGCTCACATTGTTTTTCTTGCTCTTCATTGAAGTACTCTTGCTCAAAATCCAACTCAAAAAGATTTTGTTTTGTTTGTATTTGCAATTTGCTCTCAAGCTCAACAAGGGAAAATTCGTCATGGGTTTTTTCTTTAATTAACATCACCTCTTTCGAGTTTTTGCCTTGTGGTGTTCTTGCTTGTTGTGGCCATAAAAGGAATGAAGAGGTTTTTTGGGAAGAGGAAGGAGACTGCAAGCTCAAGCCATGGTGCAGACTCATGTGCACACCCCTCTTCCATTGCTACACCAAGTTAACGGAGGAGGAGTGTATGTGAGGACACTCCTATGGGTGAGAGAAGCAACCCGCACTAGCTTCTTCATGACGACGACCTCGACATACAAAGTGAAGTTGAAGACCAAGCACACAATCTCCTCCAAGATTGTGAGTTTTCTCAGACGAAAGTTTATGATCCAAATTTGATCTCCAAAATAGGTATCGATTCTGAATTCTTTTCCATTTGGCGTGCATTAGGATGGGAAAACTTCGCTCACATAGAGGAGAGAGGTTCACATCTTCTCTCCATACAATTCCTTTGCACAATCAAAATTGGATTTGATGGTATTACTTTTAGAATATATTTTAGGATCAAAGAGCGCGTGAAAAGCTACCAGAGGGGGGTGAATGTTAGGTTTAACCTTTTTCAGTGGAAGCAATGAAAACCCCTCGATAGAAAAATGATCCGTTAAAGAAATTGTGTGTGAGACTAATCTAAATAAATTTCACCATGACAAAAGTTATAGATATCAGAGAGAATCAAGTTACGAAGATGACACAACAAGAATCACTCAAATCCGTCGAGAGAAACTCAAGTTACGTTCAAAAGATCGAACAAATGTCAATCTGTTCTATCGAGAAAAAACAGATCTGCAATACTGCAAAGAAACTCGTGTATATCAAAAACATAAAATCCAATGACCATCAAATTTTTACAGATGATAGATAATCAAGTTGTGAAGACAACCTGTCGGTACCCTGGGAACCGTACACCGCTTGAGATTACAAAGATCTCAATGGAAAGTCATCTATTTGATTTGAAGACCTTCGGAGGCCCACATGTCAGACATAACCGGGTCCGCTTCTCCAACATGGTTAATCCCAGGATCGCCACATGTACTGTTAAACCGGAGCTACCGCCTACAAGGGGGAAGCTCTGGGCTATGTACAAAAATGGCACCCCCGGACCTAACCCCAGACCGAGGGAAGCTCCGGAACTGACACGTGCCAGGTAGCTCCGGAGCTACCTGTTTCCCACAGTATGCTCCGGAGCTGCCACGTGTCCAACTGTCAGATCTTCAACCTCTAACCTCCGGAAGACTCAGAATCAAGGGCTTCAAGACCCGATCAAGTATCATTAATACTATATTAATGACACACGATCAGACGACCTTAATTACTAGTAACAGTGTTGTCAAAGCCCATTACCTGGTCATTAAGGGCAATTAAACGTGTTGAATGAGTATAAATATTAGTAACCGCCGGGGCCACATGTTGGGCCAGGCTAACTTGTAACGGTCTGCCCTTGTACTATAAAAGGACAGGCCGACGACTGACTCTACGCGTTCCATAGATGCTCGACACAAGCTCATACAGCTAATACAACACCAACACACTCGTGGAGTAGGGTATTACGCTCAGGCAGCCCGAACCACGTAAATCTCCGTGTCTCCTGTGCCATTTACAATTCACCTTCTTGAATCTCCGCGTGCCCACACCGAACATCAAACTCCTCTAACACTTTAGTAGTGTCGGGAGATCTGCCGGATCCAAATCACCGACAGTTGGCATGCCAGGTAGGGGCGCCTGAGATTTCGAGAATGGTGAACTCAGCTGCTGGATCATCCAAAGGTCATCCTGCTGTTCAAGCTGTTGGGAGCAATCCTCCAATATGCAGCCACCAGCAGGGGCCTCAGCACCAGCAGGAGTCACACTGCCACCACTCCCATCTCCACCAGCAAATCAAGCTGGACAACGCGATGGTGCACCGGCATCAGTCACTGCGTCGGGAAATCATGACAACCCGGAACACGCGCTCCATGCAGCACGTGCTCTTCTCCAATGCCCACCACCTCCGGATGCATCCTGGGATGCACTGGAGCAGTGGAGAGCTGACTTGGAACATTTGGTTGCAGCAGCAGCCGACCGCATCAGCAACCAGGGTCCTCCTCCTTCAGGACGGGCCCCATCGCAGCGACGGACCTTATCTGGCAGACTTGGTCCGCACGTTTCCAACAACAGGAGACGTGCTGCATCACAGCAAGTGACATCATTGCCTTCCGGGGCACGACGCACTCACACGGTACCCAAGCTTTCAACTCATGACCTCCGGGCAGAGCTTGATCGCCGATACTGCCAACAGGACGACCGAGTCCATATTGAGCGTGCTCGTGAAAGACGAGAAGCTCAAGACGTTCTTGCTCCTGAAGGAGTGGGAGGAGGCTGTTCAGCCCTGGCCATGCATCTGCGTATGGTCAGGTGGCCACAGAAGTTCCGGCCACACCTGCCGGAGAAGTTCGATGGGACCGTCAATCCTGTCAAATTTCTTCAGATCTACTCCACTGCTATCTTGGCAGATGGAGGAAATGAGGCTGTAATGGCCAATTATTTCCCAGTGGCTTTAACTGGGACCGCCAGGTCCTGGTTTATGAGCCTTCCACCCAACTCCATCAATAGTTGGGAGGAGCTGTGCTGGCAGTTCACCGCCAACTTCGGGAGTTCATACACCCGACCAGGCACTGAACTGGACCTTTTTGCAGTCGTGCAAAAAGGGGGAGAATCCCTGCGATCATTTATCCAGAGATTCTCTCAGGTACGAAACACTATCCCTTCTATCTCCAGCGCTTCTGTCATTGTGGCATTCAGACAGGGTGTACGGGATAAGAACATGTTGGAGAAACTGGCGATCAAGGAGATCACCAGCGTCACAGAACTCTTCAGGTTGGCCGACAAATGTGCCAGAGCTGCGGAGGGCCGTGAAATGCACTCCAAACCAACTCCGAAGGATCACAAGAAATCCTCCAAAGGAGAAGCCGCTACCTTCGAGAGTGGCAAAAAGAAGAAGAAGACTAACAACAAGAAGAAGTCGTCGGCCAGTACATCCAATGTTGCAGCTGCTGCAGCTTCGGGTGGCCAGGGGCCACGCCCCGAGAAGCGACCTCGACCGTCTTCTAAAGATGGTGGCAAACTCAAAGTGTGGTGTCCAATTCACAAAACGGGCAGCCGCAGCTTGGAAGACTGCCGGGAGGTCCAAAACCTTGCTGCACTACAACAAGCGCCGGGAAGAAGCTCCTTTCTGACAGAGGGAAGGAAAACAAAAAGTCGACGAAGCTCCGGCTGAAGAGGAGATAGGTTTTCAGGATCCCAAAAAGGTCCTGAAGGCCATATACACCTCCGTTGACGACGATTCTAACGTCTCCGACAACGAGCGTCGGAAGACCATGAACACCATTTTTTGTGGATCATGGGACATCACCTCCCGTCGCGTCATCAAGACTATAGCCAGACCGGAGCCTCATCGGAAGTGGATGGACACAGCCATCACTTTTGATGCTTCGGACTGCCCTCGAAGCATGGTTGTAGCAGGTCAGTTACCTTTGATGGTATCTCCTACCATCAATAACATCCAGCTCCATCATGTCATGGTAGACGGAGGTTCGGGGCTCAACCTCATAAGCTTCGAAGCTTTTACCAATCTTCAGCTCCGACCTTCGGATCTCCACCCCTCCCGACCTTTCTCCGGAGTAGGTCCGGGAGCCATTACCCCACTCGGAGCTATTACTCTCCCCGTTACCTTCAGGACACGGGAGAAGTATCGCACTGAGAATTTGGTCTTTGATGTTGCTCAGATCAACTTACCCTTCAATGCCATCTTGGGTTGGCCTGCCTTGTACAAATTCATGGCAGCTGCTCATTATGGCTATCTGGTGTTAAAGATGCCAACACTAGTAGGCGTTCTCCGGATCCGCGGAGATCGTATTGCCGGAGTAACTGCTCTGGAAGAACTCCATGCACTTACCACAACGCAAGAGGAGGACTCCAGGCAGGAGCAAGCTCCAAAACCCCCGAGCATTCATCAACGAGGATCGACATCTGCACCTCGTGTGCAGCCAAGTGGCGACACCGACATTCCTGTCAAAGTCGTCCAAATCGATTTTGATGCCGCTCAGACCACCCGTATATCAGGAGGATTGAACGACAAATAGGAACTCGCGCTCATCGCTTTCCTCCGGGCTAATGTCGATGTTTTTGCTTTGCAACCGTCACAAATGCCTGGGATCCCCAGGGAAGTGATTGAGCACAATCTGAAGATCTACCCTGACGCCCGGCCTGTGCACTAGAAGCCTCGGAAGCAATCTGTAGAGCGACAGAACTTCATTCAACAAGAAGTGAAGAAGTTGCTCGAAGCTGGATTAATCCGAGAATTCTTCCATCCAAAATGGCTAGCAAACCCAGTCGTTGTGCCCAAGGCCGGCGGGAAGCTTCGGATGTGTATCGACTACACAACACTAAATAAGGCGTGTCCAAAAGATCCATTCCCACAGCCTAGAATAGATCAAATAGTGGATTCCACCTCCGGGTGTGAATTACTGTGTTTCCTGGACGCATATTCTGGGTATCATCAAATCAGAATGTCTAGGTAAGATGAAGAGCATACCTCTTTCATCACAGTAGATGGATTGTACTGTTATACAGCCATGCCATTTGGTCTCAAGAATGCAGCTTCAACCTTTGTACGAGCTATGTACAAAACCTTTGAAGAACTCAATAGAGACATAGTGGAAGTGTATGTTGATGACATCGTGGTCAAGGTCAAGAACAAGTAGTCACTTCTTGACACCTTACAGGCTGTCTTCGATAAGCTGTGGGTCACCCGCACAAAGCTAAACCCAGACAAGTGTGTCTTCGGGGTTACCTCCGGAAAGCTTCTTGGTTTCCTGGTAAGTCACCGGGGCATAGAAGCTAATCCGGCGAAGATCAAGGCCATTGAAGACATGCGGCCACCAGCCCGCATCAAAGATGTCCAAAAGCTAATTGGATGTCTAGCAGCCCTCAGCCGGTTTATTTCAAGACTGGCGGAACGGGCACTCCCCTTCTTCAAGTTATTGAGGAAGTCCAGACCATTCCAATGGTCTAAAGAAGCAGAAAAGGTGTTCCAGGAGATAAAATAGTTCCTCACCACCCTACCAACTCTGGTAGCTCTGAACCCTGGTGAGCCTTTGTTGCTTTAAATTTCAGCTACTGACGAAGTCGTCAGTATGGTCCTGGTCGCAGAGAGACCAGAACTACCCCATACTCAGGGATCCAGACCCCTTCGGGAAGGTCTGGAGGTTCCTGAAAGCGAGTCTGGGTCCCAGCTCCCAGATTCGAATCCAAAAGAAGCCACTTCAGAAGACCCAAACTCCTCCGGGAGGATCCAGTCGCTTCTGAAGAAGCTCTGTGTTCCTCCAGCCAGGACCCGGAGGTCCTTGAAGAAAATCCGGATCCCTCTGGGAGGATTCGGGTCAGTGGAGAGGAAGCTCCGGGCCCGTCCGGGAGGGTCCGGACCATTCAGCGCCCAGTGTAATTCATCAGTGAAGTACTACATGATGCCAAGACTCGATACCTAGAGGTGCATAAGCTGCTCTATGCAGTTCTTATCGCCTCCAGGAAGCTTCGCCATTATTTCCAAGCTCACAAGATCTCAGTGGTGACCTCTTACCCACTTCGAGCAATCTTGCATAATCCCAACTCAACTGGGAATATTGCAAAGTGGGCAGCAGAATTGGCTGAATTCAATCTTGAATTTATTTCATGGCAAGCAGTCAAGAGTCAAGCGTTGGCGGACTTCGTGGCAGAATGGACTCCCTCTCAATCGAACCCTGGGGGCCCCAGTGAGCATAAGCTGGAACACGAAGCTCCGATCTTCACCGAGCCTCATTGGACCCTCTACTTTGACGGCTCCATGCAAAAGCAGGGGGCCGGAGCTGGAATCCTTCTCCTCGCACCTGCCGGGGAGAAGGTGAAATACATGGTACACCTTGACTTCAAGGCGACCAACAACATGGCGGAGTACGAAGCACTCATCTACGGACTAAAGGTGGCACTGTCATACGGTGTCAAGCAACTGCTGGTCAAGGGATATTCACAGCTCATCATTAAGCAAGTGAAGGGTGAATGCTCCTGCAACAATCTCCAGCTAGCTGCTTACCTCCTTGAAGTCCAGAGGCTTCAGAAGGACTTCGAAGTCCTAGATCTCCACCATGTCCAGCGCACCCACAACGCTGAAGTCGACGAACTCTCGACGAAACCGTCAACTGGAGCTCTGGCTCCTGACGGAACTTTTGTCCAGAGGTTGTCAAAACCCACAGCTCAGCCTGCCGAACTGGGCGAAGGGGGTGAGATCAGCATCCCGAAGCTGACGATCCCAATGGACCTGTTACCATGGCAGCCATCAAAGCTCGTAGGTGCTGCCGGAAGCTCCCAGCAACCCAACACGCAATAATCAAATGCTCAAGTTAGTTCCGATGCATGGATATCGGAGATCCGGAACTACTTGAAAGACAACATCCTTCCTGACGATGATGTATCTGCTAACCGGGTAGTCAAATTGGCTAAAAGATACACGTTGGTAGAAGGGGATCTCTACCGGCGCAGTGCCAACGACATCCTAATGCGGTGCATCACAAGGGAAGAAGGTTGCGAGCTTCTCGCAGAAATCCATGGAGGCGAGTGTGGGAACCAGGCTTCTTCCCGCACGCTGGTTGGTAAAGCCTTTCAGCATGGTTTCTACTGGCCTACAGCACTCCAGTATGCAACTGAGCTGGTGAAGAAATGTGAAGCATGTCAATTTCATGCAAAGCAAATTCACACACCGGCTCAGCCCCTACAAATGATACCTCCTACATGGCCCTTCGCTGTGTGGGGGATGGACATCTTGGGACCTTTCCCAAGAGCCGTTAGAGGTTACAAGTTCCTGTACGTTGCCATTGACAAGTTCACCAAGTGGCCGGAAGCAACTCCAGTTGTGACATTCAACAAGCAATCTGCTATCAACTTTTTGCAGTACATTGTATGCAGATTTGGAGTCCCAAAAAAAATCATCACTGATAATGGGACCCAATTCACAAGCTCTGCATTTCAAGGATATTGCGAAGACCTCGGCATTCAAGTTTGCTAAGCCTCCGTAGCTCACCCAGCAAGAAATGGCCAAGCCGAGAGAGCAAATGGTGAAATCCTTAAAGGACTCAAAACGCGCACCTATGATCACTTGAAAAAACATGGTGCCAATTTGATTGAAGAGCTTCCACCCACTCTATGGGCCAACAGGACAACTCCAAACCGGTCAACTGGAGAGACACCCTTCTTCCTGGTGTATGGAGCTGAAGCAATCCTTCCTCCAGAAATCACCTTGGGGTCACTCCGGGTCCAGACCTTCGACGAAGCCACGCAGGACCAGCTCCGACGTGAAGACCTAGACCTCCTTGAGGAGGGAAGGTGCCAAGCAGCTGTTCGGAACGCCCGATATCGCCAAGCCCTTCGGCGCTATCATCAGCGGCATGTACACAACTGACAGCTCGAGGAAGGCGACCTGGTGCTACGAAGAATACAATCTAGAGAAGGGTTAAACAAACTCTCCCCCAGCTGGGAGGGACCCTTCCGAGTGATTAAAGTATCCCGTCTCGGGAGCGTTCGCTTGGCTACCGAGGATGGGACACCTCTCCCAAATCCATGGAACATTGAGCACCTCCGTAAGTTCTACACTTAATATCACGGAGGTGAGTCTGTAGTAACTTGAGGTGTATGTTATAGAGTCATTGTACAGAGTCGGGTAGTTCCTCCGGGAGAACAGCCGGACCTTTCCCGGAAGTTCTGCAAAGTTCATGCAATAATTGTCACAGTCTCAGGACTAAAAGTGTGGCTAGCTACCCTGGTTCAAACGAGAAAAAAAACACGCTTAGCCTGGTTCCGTACCCTAAGACTGTACTTGTTTCCCCAGTACCCCAGACCTATAATGAAAGACATCTTCATGTGAAACAGACTCCACGTGCATTTATTTTGTACAGGCTCAACATTTTTTATTTTTCTCTTTCTTGTCTATAACAAAGACGTGCAATTCTTAAGAAATTTCAGTTCGACTGGTTCATATATGATTCGAATTGTATTGTCGATTCTTTTGGATTCAAATATTGTTCATGGACCACTCGCCTGAATGCCGCCAAGCCAATCTAGGGCCGGAGTGTGCTATCGACTTAGCCTGGTCAAGCACCCTAAGTACGCCACTCTACCTACACCTCGGCAGGCCGAAGTAAGGCGGGTCCAAGTACAATTGGATCTGGAAGTAAAGACAATGCATTCGATTGTATTTAGAATCGCGTTGGACCTAAAATTTTCTTGAGAATCGTAAGCCGCGATGAAGTTATAGGCAGGAAACGAATTTTACTATTTTTCTTTGCTTTAGTGTGCAGGAAAAATAAAACCTACGTTGATGGAGAAAAGCCGGAGCTAACAAAGCTTCGACTCCCCTAGGTGGCTTGTAATCGATGTTACGCATTGAAAACGAGCATCACCGGAGCAATCAAGATCCGGTAGAGCTAGGGGGACCAGCCGTTGACGCTAAATAAAAGATGGTGAGAAGACCCCACAAACGGAGTCTGCTGCCAACAAACTAAGTGTTGGCAAAGGTCACTGCCGGAGCTACTAAGCTCCGACACCCCGGAGGAATAACTATCGATGCTCTACGCGTTGATAAGGACTATTGCCGGAGCTACTAAGCTCCGACGATAGACAATGCCGGAGCTTCTAAGCTCCGACAACCTCAGGGGGCCTTCACTATCGAAGACTTCGGACCTACACTTTACAAGTTCGAAGAAAATGAGTCTTCAACAAAACACAATATCCTCTTGGTACATGTTCACAATCAAATTGTGTACATCTACCAGGGGGCCAAGTGAAGACAAAAGAGTGTTGAAGACAAAAAGTGAAATTCACAAAAATTTGGGGATTTCATTCATCTGGAGACAAGGGATTACAAAATTGAGGAGGAAGAAGAGAAAATACAAGTGAGAACTACAGAGATGGTCCTAGACCCTATGGAAGAATTGGGCGACCTTCTGGGCAACCTCCGACACATTGGCTCAGGCAGCTTCGCCTTCTCCTTCAATGGGACCTTCAAGCACCGGGTCCAGAGGAAATTGGGAGTTCTGGTTGGTGTAGCACGTTAGCACATATTCTGCGACGTTCTTCGCCAGGGATTGCCCCTCAACCTCCAATTGGTCCGCGATGACATTGCCCACCTTGGAGAGTTTGCTGCCTGCCGAGCTCAATGCCTGCAACACCAGGTCCGGCTCCGGCTCCGGATCATCCGTACGCACGGGACTGAAGCCCATGGTGTCAGCGCGTCGTTGGCCTTGCTCAGGAACTCCCAAATATGTAGGGAGTCTGCAGTCCTTAAGCCCTTCAATTCCTCCAGGGATCTTCTGGCCGCCACAAGTTCAGAATTCTCGCGAGCGAGGCGCTCAACCTCTTTGGCGTTTTGCTGGATCTTTTCAGCAACTCACTTCTTAAGTTTTCTGAGCTCCTCCTCCCAGAGGTGGATCTTGTTCTGGCGGTCAACCAGATCCTTCTCCCTGCCCCTCACTTTCTTCTCCCTGGCAGCAAGGGCGCACTCTTGCTCGTAGAGTTCCTGCCCTCGCACCCAGGCCTTCTCCACTTCCTTAGTGCAGCGCTCTTCCAATTTCTTGGCGCGCTCCTCTAGGCCCTTGTCAGCCAGAGCCACCTTCTCGGTGAGCTCCTCCTCCCTCCTCAGGACGTCATCCCACAGCTCTAGGAGTTTCTGCTCTTCATCTTCGAGCCGTTTCTCCCTCTCCTCAAGTGCCTCCCGGTGCTTGATGAGTGTAGTGTTAATGGCCTCAAGCCTTTCTTGGCGTTCATCAGCTGCACTGTTAGTTGCTTTGATCTGCTCATAAATCTCCCGGGATTGGGCGTCGAGGGCGCGAGTCATACTCTCACTGTCATTTAATAATTTACCCCAGTATTACAGGCGGACCTTCTCCCGCTTGATCCACTCTTTGTCATTCGCTAGCCTCGACTGCATTAGCTTGGTCTCGAAGTAGAGCCGGTTATGCCACCGCCTAAGGGTTTGGCGCTCGTCTTCAAGAGCCTTGCTGTCGTGGAAGAAGGCCAGTTGAACTTGACGCAGACTGGAATATGCGTTGTCAATAGACAGTGACAACGGGATAGGTTCCGGACCTACTGGGGTCTCCTCCGCTGGTTCCAGCGGGTTTTCAGATACAAAAATTGGGTCCCACTCCACAAGAGTGGTCCCCTGGGTCTCCATGGCATTAGGGCCGTCCTCCGGGATGGCCTCAGTCGCCATCGAGGAAGGCCCCGCCGCCAGGTCTTCATTCACCCCCTCAGGCAGGGGGCCAGCGACTTCACCAAGGCACTCCGGCTCAGCCGCGGGTACCTCTGACGTCGTCACTTTCGGAGCAGGGGCCACTGCTGGCTCCGGTCTGGGCACCTCCTCTGATGGGGGCTCGAGCTCTGCAACAACCGGCTCGGGAGCCAGAAGATCTTCATCATCAAACGGCCCTGCGGCCGGAGCTCCAACAACGACCGGCTCTGCGACCAGTGCTTCTGAGGAAGCCGGCCCAACCGCCGGAACTTCCTCAACATCCGGCACGCACGTCGAGACTTCAATCACCTCCGACTCAACCGCCAGAGCTTCGACAATTTCCTCTGGGGCTGGAATTACTGCTTCCTCCGGCTCAACGGCCGGAGCTTCCATCATCTCAGCACCAGGACCCGGAGCTTCAACCTCCGGGACAGGTGCCGCTGGCACATCTTCTCTCCCGCAGTCCGGCGCTACCACGGGAGTCTCTGGGGATGAGTCGAGGTCCATGACCACTACAGCTGGCGCCGGAGCTGTCGCAGCTTCAGCCACCACTTGGGGCGGCACCGGGATAGGAGCAGAAGCTTCCGCCCTCACAGCTTCAGTTACTGTGGCTGAGGGTGGAGCCTCACTCCTCTTCTTGGGAACGCTGCAGATGATGGACGAAGAAACTTAAAAAAACAGTTACTACAACAAGACAACTGTCCAAGGTAAAGATTAAAAATTACCTTGGGAGACTTCCGCACCAGCTTGCGCGGAACCTCTTTACCGGGCGTTCCGGGCTGCTCATAGCCGCCGCCAGCGTGGAAGCTCCGGAAGGCCCCCCGGAACTCGTTGCAGCCACGGGCGTTTCCCTGGTCGAGGCTCCCCTCGATCGAAAAGAACCTCCGGACCTAGAAGCCTCAACCGGCCCTGGTGCTGGAGTTGCATGGTCGGAGCTAGCACCCCGGGAGGACCCCGCTGCGGGTACGGTCGCCGCAGTTGTAAAAGACCTCCCCTTTCGGGGAGAAGGAGCCAATGCAGAGGTGGCAGGCCTGACGGACCTTCTGTCGGCATGCTGCAGCTTTCTCTTCTGGCTCAAGGGTTCTTCCGCCGGCTCCTTGCCCTTGCCGATGACCTCGACCCTTGGCTTCGGGGCAGGGTCGGAGCCACCTTCGGAAGCTCCAGGGATCGCCACCCTGGTTGTTGATCTTCTCTCGACGACACCAAGGTCGTCAAGCACGGGCATCTTCTGCTGGAGCTCCCTACTGAACTCTACATCCACGTTCAGAGGAAGAAAAGCTGATGGCGGAGTCAAGTCGTCACCCTCGACGTCGATGCCGTGCTAAAACTTCTTGAGGTGGAACTCTAAGGTTGTCCCAACCATGTTGGACTTCAGCCCGGTCTTGACCCGGTCGTCGTCCATCACGCTGTTGAGGGCCCAAGCGAGTTTCTCTCTCCTCTTCAGCGTTGCCCACCTGTTGACCAGGAAGTTACAAAACACCGCCTGAGGAGTTAATCCTCCCTCCACGCACTGGCGGATCCTGGTTAGAGCAGGGTTAAAGGCGTTCGCCAGCACCGGAGCTTCACTCCAGCTCATCGTGTCAATGTTGGGGAGGCCTTCGGGCAGCTCCAGCTTCTCGTGCTCCTCCACCCGGATGACTATCCAGTCCTTCTTCAAGTCATCCCACTTCCCAGAGGGAAACGACCGGAGGTACTTGAATGGGCACTTCTTGCGCTTCACGAAGTAGTAGAAGCCAAGGTAATCATTGCTCCTGCCGGTGGTATGGACGGTGAAGAAGATCCGGAAGAGTTCAATGCAGGGGGATGCCCACCCACATCTCACAGAAGTGGACAAAGATAGACACAAGGAGAATGGAGTGAGGGCCAAGGTGGTATAGCTGCAGACCATAAAAGTATAGCAGCATCAAGAAAAAGGAGGAAAAAGGTGGGATCAACCCCACCATGGCGTACGAAGAAAAGTACACCATTTCGCTGGCGTGCTCCTTCTCAAACGGGAGCTCTCCCCCGGCGTGGACCATGTGGTTGAAGAAGTCCGAGGACCATCCCATGAGGGTCCGGACCTTCTTCAGGTCGACGTCGGTCTTCAAACGACTCTCGCGGAGACCCAACTCCATCGCGGCACAGCAAGGCAAGAGAGGAAAAGCGAAGCACAAGTTGGGAGTTTGAGCGCAAGATCACATGAGAGGTGTAAAGAACTCCAGACGGTGCGCGCTTTCCTTCTTAAGTAAGCCCTCACAACGCTTGGATGGAAACCGCAAGGAAGTCGAAGATACGACTCAAAAATTCCACCCAACCGATGACAAGAGGGCCCGGGACCACCCCGACGATCAAGTCGAGGTTCTTACCCAGGCGAACGGTTGTCATCATGAGGCAGGAAGCCCGAAGGTGGCGGCTTGACAAGGCGCGCGGAACCGATATGGTTTTCGTATCGGGAACTGGCGACCTTCAATTGCGTGAGATCCGCACGCCAAAGATCTCATCTGTCGCACGCGGGATACGTCACACGGCGAGGATTTAACTCCAAACCCTAGCCAATGGCACTTCCGAAGACCTTTGAAGACTCAGTTCAAAAGTCGTGAGGATGGACCCACCTCCGGCGGAATGACTTCACCCAAGGGGTCTTCCCCAGAGGTGGGCCTAGGGGGCCACTGTCGGTACCCTGGGAACCGTACACCCCTTGATATTACAAAGATCTCAAGGGAAAGTCATCTATTTGATTTGAAGACTTTCGGAGGCCCACATGTCAGACATAACCGGACCCGCTTCTCCAACATGGTTAATCCCAGGGTCGCCACGTGTACTGTCAAACTGGAGCTACCGCCTACAAGGGGGAAGCTTTAGGCTATGTACAAAAATGGCACCCCCGGACCTAACCCCAGACCGAGGGAAGCTCCGGAACTGACACGTGCCAGGTAGCTCCGGAGCTACCTATTTCCCACAGTATGCTCCGGAGCTGCCACGTGTCCAACCGTCGGATCTTCAACCTCTAACCTCCGGAAGACTCCACAACGGCTCCGGAACTTTAAAGGAGAATCAAGGGCTTCAAGACCCGATCAAGTATCATTAATACTATATTAATGACACACGATCGGACGATCTTAATTACCAGTAATAGTGCTGTCAAAGCCCATTACCCGGTCATTAAGGGCAATTAAACATGTTGAATGAGTATCAATATTAGTAACCGTCGGGGCCACATGTCGGGCCAGGCTAACTTGTAACGGCCTGCCCTTGTACTATAAAAGGACAGGCCGATGACAGACTCTACACGTCCATAGATGCTCGACACAAGCTCATACAGCTAATACAACACCAACACACTCGTGGAGTAGGGTATTACGCTCAGGCGGCCCGAACCACGTAAATCTCCGTGTCTCCTGTGCCATTTAGAATTCACCTTCTTGAATCTCCGCACGCCCACACCGAACATCAAACTCCTCTAACACTTTAGTAGTGTCGGGAGATCTGCCGGATCCAAACCACCGACACAACCCAAAAAGAATAACGTCAATTGGATCTGTGAAACTCGAGTTATGGTAAAACCACCGGAGAAAGGTAGTGCTATGCAGAAAACTCGACGAGAAAAACTTGTCTGGAACAAGTCAGACAAACAAGGCACAAAAGTTACTTTAGACTACAATCTTATTCAATAGAACACAATAGGAACAGCCCCAATGTCATGCACTAGGAGCTCTGGCCTCCCTTGCTTATATTACCAGCCCTTAGGCCAACCCAAACCTAACTAGGACTCTAATCCTACTCAATTCACGAATCAAAACTTTTCATAACTGCTCAACACTCTTCTATACGCAGATAGAAGCAATCTTAAGACTTCCAAACACATTAGGAACGTATCCCACATTCCTAAAACAACCAAAATTCGTGACCCATACGAAATCCTAACATAAGCAGCTCAAATCTTTCCATATTTGAGTCAAACCCTACTCAGTTGCAGCTTGAGTCAATAACCTAGTCAGTTGGACCTTTCCGATCAATTCTTTACGTCCACATCTCTTCATCACGCCTCAGAACCATGTAGCCACATCCATGCACTCCTTGCATACGTGCAAACATCTTCCAACGACGTCCACGATACCTTCATATGCATTGTTCTTGATTCAAACATGTTGCGCAACCTCTCGATCAACTCAACCACAATTCCTCCCGAACTTGGTTGTTGAACCTCATCTTCTCCCTAAGACTAGTTCAATGGATCCCGTCACCAGCCATGTCTTGAACTCAAGCAACACCTGCACATGAATAAACAACCAATACTTCCGAGCACAAGTCCTCGACTTGACTCACGTTAGTTCTGAAACTACAACGTCTTAGGTGAGCACCTCACATAAGCATGTTGCAAACCATAGAAAAATGATATCAACCATAGCCACCGAAACGCACCAAAAACATAGAAAATGAATACTAAGCAATCTTTCCAAGTATATAAAGCAAGTTCAAAACATTTCATAGTAAAAGTAGGAACATTGCAATCAAGCTTCAAACCTTGCCAAAGCTAACCAAACCTTGAACCAGAGCTTACCAAGACTAACAAGATCTAGTGTCGGAACTTACCAAAGCTAGACGGACCTAGCGCCGGAGCTAACCAAAGCTAGTCAGACCTAGCGCTGGAGCTTACCAAAGCTAGTCGGACCTAGAGCCAGAGCTAACCAAAGCTAGTCAGACTTAGACAAATATTTCGGACCTAGCGAAAGCAAGTCGGACCTTACGTCGGACCTTGCCGGAGCTACCCAAAACAAGCCGCGCCTAACATCAGACCTTGTTGGAGCTCAGACCTAGAGTCAGACCTTGATGATAATGGTGTTTTGGTAGTATTCAATACTTTTATCGCCATAGCCAATGTATTCAACACACATAGGTCTCACAATCTCTCTCTTGATGAGTGCATTGGCAACACCACTTAAAAATATGAGCATTGGCTTTATTCACATGAAAAGTTTTGAAAACAATTTCTCCCCCTTTTTGAAAATCAAATGATATAGAAATAAAATCTTCTCCCCATATACATATTTCTCCCCCTTGCATACTTCTCCCGCTGAGAAGAATCATGCCAAAAACACTTGTGAATATGTGCAAGGTGTGATCAATTTCTCCCCCTTTGACAATGTATTCAGCAAGGTACAAAAGAGAAATTTTAATTGTTATGAGCATATTATAACATATACATATAAAACAAAGCTCATACAATTCATACTATAAAGTAACTTACACTATCACATCAATTAAATACATAAAGTAGTGTAACCCATGCTCGAGATCAAGTGTAATTTTTAATTTAAGCAAGTCATGATCTCACAAACTTAAATATTTCAAGACCTGAAAGAATGACACTTGTTGCTGCATTCTATTATTTTTCAAAGCACAAATTTAGATCATATTATATTTGCAAGAGATTATATGCGCATCCGCCTTATTCTAACCAACCAAGCCAAGCCTATGTCATTTGACAATAAGAAGCTTAAGGACATGGTCTTAGTTATACACAACTTCTTCAAAGTTCATATCTACGTGCAGTGATAAGCCATCTCAAAAGAAGAAGTGCGATGCATGCATATTCTCTTGATCTTTTCATTTTTATTTGAACATAAAAACTCAATACGTGAGTTGCTTACTTGATTAATTCATTATAGAAGTACTTGTGATCATGCAACAAGTTCAAAAAAAACAAGAAAGTTCGATCATGACCAGATTTAGTGTAAGTAATTATTCCAATTACTAGACATGGAAAAAACTACAAAATGTGTAGCACGAGTAATGTAGTAAGAACTTTCAGCATGTAAGAGAAATCACAAAGTCATATATGTATGAAATACTATGCTCATATTATTTTAATTTCAGAATCACACATAGACTTGTCAAGTTTCAAGACTCCCCCTCAATGTAAGCCATGAGGATGCATAACCCCTATTTCACTACGAATGAAACAAAAACGAGTGAAATCCAAAGGTTTTGTAAAAATGTCAGCCAATTGTTGTTCGGTACCTACATGGTGAAGCACAATGTTTCCTTTTCAACACTATCACACAGAAAGTGATACCTAATATCAATATGCTTAGTTCTAGAATGTTGCATAGTGTTTTAAGCAATGCAAATGGCACTAGTGTTATCACAAAATAGTGAAACACTATCTAGATCAACCCCATAGTCCTTAAGTGTTTGAACAATCCAAAAAATTTATGAGCAAGCACTAGCAGCAACTACATATTCAGATTCATCTGTGGATTGTGCAACTGAGTTTTGTTTTCTAGAGGACCAAGCAACAAGTGAATTACCAAGAAAATGACAAGCACCGGAAGTACTTTTCCTATCAATCCTAAAACACCCAAAGTCAGCATCCGAAAAAGCTTTCAAAGTAACGGTTGAGGAACAAGGAAGAAAATCTCAAATTCTTGAGCTTCATGTAAGTACCTGAGAATTATTTTGATGGCTTGATGATGTGAAGCACGTGGGGAAGCTTGAAACCATGCACAAAGACATACATTGAATTGTATGTCCGGTCTTGATACCGCAAGGTACAAAAGTGATCTGATCATGCTTCTATATTCTTTTTGATCCATGGGTTCACCATCTTCATCAAGTTCAAGTGTTGTGTCTGTTCCCATTGGTCTCCTAAGAGGCTTGCTTTTGTCCATGTAGAAGCGCCTTAGTAGGTCTTTTGTATACTTCATTTGATGCACAAAGGTACCCTCCTTGGTTTGATTGATTTGCAGCCCTAAAAAGTACGTGAGTTCTCCCATCATACTCATCTCAAATTCTGAACTCATCTATCTGAAAACTTGGACACAATATCATGAGAAGGACAACCAAAGATAATATCATCCACATACACTTGAACGAATAATTAGTCATTGTCATGCTTAAGCACAAAAAGAGTTTTATCAACCTTGCCCATGGTAAACCCCTTTTCAAGTAAGAATGTTTTTAACCTAACATACCATGCTCTAGCGGCTTGTTTGAGACCGTACAAGGCTTTAGACAGTTTGTAAATATGATTAGGAAAATCTGGATTTTCAAAACCCGGTGGTTGTTTGACATAAACCTCCTCATCTATGTATCCATTTAGAAAAGAACTTTTAACATCTATTTGATATAGATTAAAACCTTTAGATGCAACAAAAGCTAACATAATTCTTATGGCTTCTAATCTAGCAACAGGAGCAAAAGTTTCACCAAAATCTAGACTTTCAACTTGAGTGAAACCTTGAGCAACCAACCTAGCCTTATTCCTAACCCCAACCCCATCCTCACTTTGTTTATTTTTAAACACCCATTTAGTTCCAATTAAAGTGTGACCTTGAGGTGGAGGTACAAGTTTCCAAACATTATTTCTTTCAAAATTTTCTAACTCTTCTTGCATGGCAATAATCCAAGACTCATTAGTGTGTGCGTGTGATATATCTTTGGGTTCAAATGAAGCAACAAAAGCAGAATGAGCATGAGAGTTTGGATCGCAAAACCTGGACCGTGTGACTCGTTCGTGCAAGCTCTCAAAAATTTGTTGTGGAGGATGACTTTTGAGAACCCGGAGGGGAGTGGACACTTCACAAGTTCATTATTCTTCATGTTCATCACAAATCGATGAGCTTGTGACTTGAGGAGAATCTGGACCAGCAATGGTGGTCATCGGTGCTGGCTGTGAATTAAAATCAGGAGCTAGAACAATGTCATTAGCTTCCGAATTTTCGGCCAGCAGCACCACTTCTTCCTCATCTTCAATGAAATGCTCTCCCCCTGCGGATATGGATCCGGACCTGCAATGTTTGAGCTAGTACCTCTGCTAGCTTCATCAAAAGACACCTCACAAGTCTCTACTATTCTGTTAGTGTCATGTAAAAGCACACGGTAGCCTCTAGTATGAGATGGATAACCAAGAAACATGCCATCAATGGATCTAGGTTAACATTTATGAAGATTACCATGTTTCTTAACAAAGCGTTTGCAACCAAAGACCCGAAAGTGTGTAACACTAGGCCTATGTCCAAAACGGAGCTCATATGGTGTTTTACCTAGCTTAGAGCGCTAGAAAACACGATTTGAGACATAACAGGCGGTTGCAAAAATTTCCTAGGAGTTTGATATTCATCAAGCATAGTCCTAGCCATCTCAACTAAGGTTCTGTTCTTTCTTTCTACAGTATCATTTTGTTGAGGTACATATGGTGAAGAAATTTGATGATCTATTCCATTTTTAGCACAAAAGTGATCAAAAGATTGATTTTAAAATTCGGTTACGTTATCACTTCTAATTGCTTCCAATGATCCTGGGTGATCAATTGATAATCTAAGAAATAAAGTTTTAAAGTGACTAAAAGCTTCATTCTTATATGCCATAAAGTAAACCCAAGAGTATCTAGAATAATCATCAACAATCACTAAAACATACCATTTACCTCCGAAGGATTGAACACGTGAAGATCCTACAGTGTCAAGGTGCAAAAGTTGACCCAGTTCAGTTATCATGATCATTGTGAGAGGAGTATGTGAACCTGCAACCATCTAAGCATGTCTACAAGAAGAACACACATTTTTTTGTCCTCTTTAAGCTTAGGCAGCCCACATATGCGATCAAGAGCACTAACAAGCGTTAGATGATCAAAGCCTATGTGACTGAGTCTACGATGCCAAAAATATAAGTCCTTTGAATCATTAGCAACTAGACACCTATGCTTAGAGGAAGACATATCAAAATCAGCTTTAAAAACTCTTCCAAACCATGACATGTTAAAAATAAGCTCACTGTTTGAATTTACAACTTTGCAGCAATTTTTAGTGAAAATAGTTTCCAGATTTTTATCTAGCAGTTGTGAAACAGAAAGCAAGTTGTATTTCAAATTTTTAACAAGTGCCACATCCTTCAAAGTGTAGTGATCATTTACTCTAACCGAACCCTTAGCAATAATAGGAGTTGAAGAATTATCGGCAAAAGTAACATTCTCTACACGTGACACAAAAGAGACAGAGGAGAACCATTCTTTGTTGAAGAGCACGTGAAAAACTACCAGGGGGGTGAATGGTAGATTAAAAAATCTTACGCAGCGGAAACAATTAAATCCCAACCCCTTCGGTGGAAAAATGATCTGTTAAAGAAATCGTGTGTGAGACTAATCTAAACATGTTTCACCATGACAAAAGTGATAGATATCAGAGAGAATAAAGTCAAAATGACAACACAAGAAGAATCACTTAAATCTGTCGAGAGAAACTCAACTTATGATCGAAAGATCAAACAAAGGTCAATCTGTCCTATCCGAGAAAAACAGTTTTGGAACACTGCAAAGAAACTCGTGTAGATCAGAAACCACAAATCCAATGACCGTGAAATTTTCACAGATGATAGAAAATCAAGTTGTGAAGAAAACCCAAAAAGGATCGCGTCAATTGGATCTGTAAAACTCGAGTTATGATAAAACCACCAAAGAAAGGTAGTGTTGTGCAGAAACTCGACGAGAAAAACTGGTCTGGAACAAGTCGGACGAACAGGGCACAAAAGTTCCTTTCAACCACGAATTTTATTCAATAGAACACAGGAGGGACATCCCCAAAGTCGTTCACCATGAGCTCTGGCCTCCCTTGCTTATATAACCAACCCTTAGGCCAACCCAATCTCAACTAGGATTCTAATCCTACTCAAATCACGAATCGAAACTTTTGATAACTTCTTAGGACTCTTCTATATGCAGATAAAAGCTATCTTAAGACTTCCAAACACTTTAGGAACGTATCCCACATTCCTAAAACAACTCAAATTCGTGACCCACATGAAATCCTATCATAAACAAATCAAAACATTCCATATTTGAATCAAACCCGACTAAGCTGCAGCCTGAGTCCATAACCTAGTCGGTTGGACCTTTCCGACCAATTCTTTATGTCCACATCTCATCATAATGTCTCAGAACCATGTAGCCACGTCCATGCAATCCTTTCACATGTGCAATCATCTTCCAACGACGTCCATGATACATTCATATGCATTGTTCTTGATTCAAACATGCTTCGCGACCTCCCGATCAACTCAACCACAATTCCTCTCGAACTTTGTTGTTGAACCTCATCTTCTCCTTAAGACTAGTTCAATGGATCCCGTCACCAGCCATGTCTTGAACTCAAGCAACACCTGCACATGAACAAACAACCAATACTTCCAAGCACAAGTCCTCGACTTGACTCTCGCTAGTCCCAAAACTACAAAATCTTACGTGAGCACCTCACGTAAGCATGTTGCAAACCATAGATAAACGATATCAGCCATATCAACCAATACACACCAAAAACTTAGCAAATGAATACTAAGCAATCTTTTCAACAATGTAAAGAATGTTCGAAACATTTCACAGTAAAAACAGGAACATTGCGATCAAGCTCCGAACCTTGCCAAAGCTAACCGGAGCTTGAGCCGGAGCTTACCAAAGCTAGTACAACCTAACGCCGGAGCTTACCAGAGCTAGTACAACCTAGCGCTGGAGCCTACCAAAGCTAGTACAACCTAGCGCCAGAGCTGGCCAAAGCTAGTCGGAACTATTCAACCCAAAAGCCGGAGCTAGAAAAACATGTCGGCGCTAACTAACAAAAGCCGGACCTATGAAAACATATCAGAGCTTAACAAGGACATGCCGGAGCTAAAGACAAAGCTCACTGGAGCTACCAAAAAAACATGTTGGAAATTGATAAAACAAGTCAAACCTATTGTCGGACCTTGCCGGAGCTCGGACCTAGAGTCGGACCTTGATGACAAAGGTGTTTTGGTAGTATTTAAAACTTTTATCACTATAGCCAATGTATTCAACACACATAGGTCTCACATACCGGTCATGTGGCGTGAGCAACCTGAATCCACAATCCAAATGTTCTCCTTCCTCAAGCGTGTAACCTACATAGAAGCATAATACGTCGATGACTCAATACTGGGGTTAGTCAAAAGGCATTTAGGAATCTAGTACTGAGTCACACGACATCCATTAGGAATAACACGTGAAAGCTGAGATGAAACAACAGGTTTATGAGCCAAAGATTGAGGATTTTTGTACCCTACTACTGTCCTATGAGATTTTACATGTGTAGCACCAAAAACAGTAGGTTTGGGAGCAAACTTTGCATGTTTTCGACTCATTACAGCAGATTGCATATTCCTATCATTCGGTATAGAAAGTGCAACAAATTTTGCTTAAAAGTTATGAGATCTTGCAATCATTCTTTTCTTTTTCTATTTTTTAGTTAGTCTATAACAAAAATCTATGACATGACCATCTCTACCACAGTACGTACAATGAAATTTAACTTTGTGTTCATGTCTAGATGAGCAAGCAACATTTTTATTTGAAACCGAATGAAACAGCACTCCTGCAATTTTGAAAACAACTTTTTTTTGTTTAGGAACTGTTTGAATCAAACCACTTCCTAATGACTTTACAATTTTAGGTGGATGTGCCTTAGCATGAGCATTAGAATCAAAACCTAAACCAGTTTTATCATTGCAAGACTTGGAAGAATTCAACAACAAGTTTACGTTCTTATTCCCATTACAAAACCGATCTAATGTCCTATGCATGTCATCAAGTTTATTGGACAGATAAAGGCAATTTTCACATGAGGTTTTTTCTTTTAATTTTCAATTGGAACAATATTTAACTTCATGAGAACGTAAAGCATTGTTCAATATAGAAATTTCATTCATAGCATCTAGTAGTTTCTTATCAGGATCATCACAAGTAGAATAATGCAAATCAGTTGTAGAACAGCTAGCATCTTTCAAGTTTTATCGTTAAGTGCAGCAAGCTCTCTGATCTTTTCAATTTTTAACTCGAGTTTACCAAGTGTGGAGGTGTGCACACTTCTTAATGAGGACAGTTGTTCATATATTAAATCACATGAGGAACAAGAATTGTCATTAGGAATCAAAGATTTCAAATGATTATTTCAGGTTCAAGTGACTCAATTTCAACAACATTATCCCTAAGCTTTTTGTCCTTTTTCTTAACTATAACAGTGGCATGAGAAATAGCATCACACAATTCATTGCAAGTAGGACATACCTCTTCATTTTCGCGGCTGTGTTCAGCCTCCTCCATACTCGATCATGACTTGCCCGCTATGAAGCACAAGTTTGCCAAATCATCTTCATCTTCGTCACATCCAATGTCCACATCGCCTGAGCCAAGTTCTTGAAGTGTGGAGATAAAACTGATCACCAATTGACGTCCTGTAAAACCTTTATTTTTCTTCGTATCTTTTGCAGAGGAGTGCTTCGTCCTTGTTTGCTTTTCATCCCGGGAAGTAGGACCTGAAAGGTTAGGGCAACCTGAACAAAAATGTCATGTCTTACCACATTCAAAACATCATTGAGGTCCAGAGCTTCCTCTCCTTTTAGTTCACACATTTTGCAATGCCTTCGGGAACCGAGTAGAGAGAAGTACTAGCTCCTCCTCTGGAAACTCCTCAATCTATTCAAGGGTTAGAGAGGACAACAAAGCAAGTGGACCACAAGATGAAGATTGGTCAGAGCTAGGCATATCATGTTGAGAAACAAATGCAAGAGACTTGTTGGGGTTCTTTCGTGAGATTATGTCAATTTCATGAGTTTTCAATTTAGAATAAAGAACATCTAATATAAGTGTACTCATGACAGTAGATTCACAAATGGATGTGACTTTCATCTCCCAAATTGACATGTCTAATGCACTTAGTAGTTGCCTAGCATTTCCAGCATCTTAAAAATTAACATTGACGCTACGCAAGTTGCTGAGAATTTTATTAAAGCGAGCAAAGAGGTCATCAATGGACTCACCGGGTTGCATCTCAAAACGCATGTATTCCTTTTTGAACATATCTTGTTTTACCTCTTTAATCATGTTAGATCCTTCGTGGTAGTCGCAAAGTGCTTTCCACATATCGTATGCAGATCGTAGGTGTGCAACATGGTCGAAGTCGCTTTGAGTTAACCCTTGTATGATCAAGTTCCGAGCTTTGTTGTTGTTTTCGACATCTCTCATATTTGTAGTTATAGCTTTATCATTTGATAACACTTCGTAAGGCTTTTACACCTTCTTCCATATTGCGAAGCCTTGAGCCTGGATGAAGGCTTGCATACGTGCCTTCCAAACCTGAAAATCAATACCACTAAAGACACAAGGTTTTGTGGAGTATTTCTCCATGATGATTAGTCAAAACATGTGAAAATCACAAATATTAGAGCATTGTGGCTTTGATACCAATTGTAGGATCGAAGAGCACGTGAAAAGCTATTAGAGGGGGGGGTGAATGGTAGATTTAACCCCTTTCAGCGGATGCAATAAAAACCCCTTGGCAGAAAAATGATCTGTTAAATAAATCATGTGTGAGACTAATACAAACATATTTCACCATGAAAAAAGTTATATATATTAGAGAGAATCAAGTCACAAAGACGACTCAACAAGAATCACTCAAATCCGTCGAGAGAAACTCAAGTTACGATCAAAAGATCAAACAAAGGTCAATCTGTTCTACCGAGTAGAAACAGATCTGCAATACTGCAAAGAAACTCTTGTAGATCAAAAACCTCAAAATCCAATGACCATGAAATTTTGAAAGATTATATATAATCAACTTGTGAAGACAACCCAAAAATAATCATGTCAATTGGATCCGTAAAACTCGAGTTATGATAAAACCACCAAAGAAAGGTAGTGCTGTGCAGAAAACTCGATGAGAAAAACTTGTCTAGAACAAATCGGATGAACAAGGCACAGAAGTTCCTTTAAAATACGATCTTTATTCAATAGAAAACAAGAGGAACAGCCCCAAAGTCGTGCACCATGAGCTTTGGCCTCCCTTGCTTATATAACCAGCCCTTAGGCCAACTCAAACCTAACTAGGACTCTAATCCTACCCAATTCAAGAATCAAAACATTTCATAACTTCCCAAGACTCTTCTATACGTAGATAGAAACAATCTTAAGACTTCCAAACACATTAGGAACGTATTCCACAGTTCTAAAAAAACCTAAATTTGTGACCCACACGAATCCTAACATAACCAGCTCAAATCTTTCCATATTTGAGTAAACCCAACTCAGCCGCAGCCTGAGTCCATAACCTAGTCGGTTGGACCTTTCTGACAAATTCTTTATGTCCAAATCTCTTCATCAATTCTTTATGTAGCCACGTCCATGCCCTCCTTTCATACATGCAAACATCTTCCAACGATTTCCACGATACCTTCATATGCATTGTTCTTGTTTCAAACATGTTGTGCAACTTGTCGATCAACTCAACCACAATTCCTCCCAAACTTGGTTGTTGAACCTCATCTTCTCCCTAAGACTAGTTCAATGGATCCCGTCAGCAGCCTTGTCTTTAACTCAATCAACACCTGCACATGAATAAACAACCAATACTTCCGAGCACAAGTCCTCGACTTGACTCGCGTTAGTTCCGAAACTACAACATCTTACTTGAGCACCTCACATAAGCATGTTGCAAACCATAGCAAAATGATATCAACCATAACCACCAAAACACACAAAAAAACTTAGAAGATGAATGCTAAGAAATCTTTCCAAGTATATAAAGCAAGTTCGAAACATTTCACAATAAAAGTAAGAACATTGCAATCAAGCTCCGAACCTTGCCAAAGCTAACAGGACCTTGAACCGGAGCTTACCAAGACTAACAAGATCTAGCGCTGAAACTTACCAAAGCTAGACGGACCTAGCGCCGGAGCTAACCAAAGCTAGTCGGACCCAACACCGGAGCTTACCAAAGCTAGTCAGAAATAGAGCCGGAGCTAACCAAAGCTAGTCAGACCTAGACAAAGAAGTCAGACCTAGCCAAAGCAACTCGGACCTTCCGTTGGACCTTGCCGGAGCTACCCAAAACAAGCCGGACCTATCATCTGACCTTGTTGGAGCTCGGTCCTAGAGTCGGACTTCGATGATAATGGTGTTTTGGTAGTATTCAAAACTTTTATCGCCATAGCCAATGTATTTAGCACACATAGGTCTCTTATATTTCAAAAATAATACAACATCCTATGGAAAGAGTTAAGTGAAATCCAAGGCCTCCATAAACGTTGTTTGCTAGACTTAGATGCTTTGCCTATGTTTAACAAACAAAGTTTTTGGCAATATTTAAGTAGTGAGGTCAGATGTAGTGCACCTAGTAATAGCCACTTACACAACCCTACTTTATGCTTCATGCATAGATGGGTGGCTATGAATATGTTCACTAGAGGAGACATAAGGGTAGTGCGTGAAGATGAGCTGGAAATTTTATTTGCCATGATCAAAATGATAAACATTGCTCCAGTTTTGCCATGATGACACAATGGTTAGATTGCATTCCAAGAACATGGCCAATTGAATGCACTCCATTGATTACTCGTATTGCTACTAGGGTAGGAGAACTAGAATATTCTTCATTTGAGTATATTGAAAATGAAATATAATTTATTAATGAAGATTCTTTAGTGCAAGGACATACCCTTAAGCATGATCAAGATGGATCTTTGTTATTTTATTATCCTAGCTTTGTCAGTGAAATTCGGTTACCTAACCTAGGTTATCATTTGTACAAATGCCGGAGGCTAACCATTGACCTTCTTCCCATCGAGGAAGCCCGAAGAAGTTATGTCTCTGGCAGGGTAACTAGAGACAGTACAAGGAGAGCGTCCATGCCTCCGACAACCTCCACGGTCCATGAGTACGAAGAGTAAGAGAACCCAATGGGTGATGCACCCGGATGGATTCAACCTCCATCCTATGAGACCGAAGGTCCGTCTTGGCATGGATGTCCATGTGTCACATGGGAGCCACCCCTATCCACTTCAAGCTCTAGCAGCTTGCCTCCAATGTCCATGAGAAGATGTTGTTCCCTTCGGCTAGAAGTCATCGTGACTATAGCCAAGGAATGATGGATCTCACTAGATGTATGGAAGAGCTTGAAGTTAGAATGGGTGACAGCTACAATACTCTCCAAGGGCATGTTCAAGGTACCCAAGACTAGAAACAACAGATAGACGCTCAATTCACCAACTTCAACTCCATGCTACAACAACAACAATCCGATCTCGTGACATACTTCCGTCATCAAGGGTTCAACCATCATCACGGAGATGAGTAAAGAACAGGCTTGGGGAAGGACCCCCACTTGAGGTAAATTGTATCAACCCCTTGCATATTTATTTTCCATTCATCCATCATCCACCTTGCATATAAAAAAATGTAATGGAGCATAGATTTGTTTCCATATAAAGTAAAGGATGTGCAGTAAGAATTACTTGGAATTCACATAGATGAAATGATGAATAGTTGCTCTATTTTAATTTTCCTAAGTCCCTAGTTTACAACTTACTACTCCACAACATATTGCTCTCATTGGCTAAAATTGCTTTTGCCTTGATTTGGAAATTGTGGGTAGCAAAAGCTTAATCCATTCTAAGTTGTTGTGAGATATGATATTGTGATAGGGCTTCTATTCCTAGTTTGAAAGTGAAACATGGATTTACAGAGAAAATTCGAAAAAGATTTATGTTACTCTCATTTGATTGGAAATACCTACCAAAGCCATATGATATATTACATTGATAGAAATTATGCATATGCTATTTGCCCTAACATTGAGCTTTATCAAACTAATATAGACCTATGCGAGATTCTATTCATTACTTTTTGAATTCAAGACTTCACTTGCACATGCTATACTTCTACACTAGAAAGTAAGCAAAAATCTCATCATACCACCATTCCACAATAAAAAGAGAAACTTCATATCATTCATGCTTAGTACCCTCTCCAAAATTTATTGCATAAAAAGGGAGTAGAAGACATGGCTACAAGAAAAAGAAAATGCAAGCTTACATCATAAGCATGAGAAAAAAAGAGAAAAAGAAAAGTAGTCATTTTTCATCCCTGCAAAGTAAGAGTCCACTCAAAAAGGAGTCATCTCAAATATCCACAAGTCTTAAATCAAATTGTTTTGAATTGATTTCTCCTAAGTCTTGCTCTTTTGACTCAACAATATTATGTGTTGCAAATATGCCTACTATATTCCCTACCAAGCTCCACATACAAGCCTTATGTAGAGGTAGGATGAATTTAGGCAAAATGCCTTGGTGAGGATATATTTTCACTACACCGAAAAGGAGAGATCAAAAGAATCAAATTGAGGTACATAAAATCTAAATTGAACTCTCCGGAATTTGGGTGGAACTTGATTTCTAGGGTATGTGTGCTCCAATTGTTGTTCTATCTTTCAACCACTCATGAATAGGAGAAGGCATAAGCCACATAATAACTAAGATGGGTGAAGTACCATGCCAATTTTTTCAATACTAGGTTGAATATTTTGTTGCGCACATGGTACTTTTGAAAAGTAGACCATTGTAGCAACTCCCGATCATCAACCTAAACTCTTGTCTTTGCTCGGGACGAGCAAAGGATAAGCTTGGGGGAGTTTGTTAACGGCTGTTATATACCAATTTCAACCGTCAATATAACTCAATTATGTAAAGGATTTGTCATTTCTTGCACACATCACCTTTCTATTTAACTTATTTCCACTTGTCCTTGGAGAAATAGTGCATGCAGGGAATTATTACAAGAAATAAGGTAAAAGAGGGGGACCAATCCTATAAAATACCATCCCAGCCAATCAAGCGATGACATGTAGCACCACATGGATCAAATGGCCCACAAACAAAAGTATTTGAGGCCAACCAATGGTGTAGCACAATATCTAGGGATGGGACCGACCTGGCAGTGACCTGGAGAAAGCACACAAGAAACGGTGCAAAGACCAGGTCGACCGACCCCCCTAGTCGGCTGACCTGATCCTGGCACAAAACTCGGTCAACTTCCACGTGTTGGCTCCTCAAGGCTTGAAGAAGTCAGTTTTGACTGATTTAAGCACTTTTGGTTGCGGAAACTGACCCTTCTCCACATAAAAATAGGACCCCCTACCCTCACTTCACACACACACCACTTGAGTATTCATCCATTATATCCACTACACTCCATAGGTTTAGAGGAGTATAGGCTATAAGAGGAGAGCCTCTAGTCTATAGTCCAAGTAGGAGAGGAGTAGAAGGGGTCTCTCGTGGGGATCGATGTCCCGAAATTCCAAGAATCATAATTGGGCGGTGCCATGCGATGCGGCAGCCAACAGCACACAGAAAAAAGTACAACATATTACATAAAACAACATAGTATTGTACAAACTTTGTCTTTTACAAATAATATACATTAAAATAAACTACAGCGGAAGATATGTTCATAGCTCTCAACACTCAAGCCTAAGCTATGCAAGAGTAATTCCGTTCAGCCTGTGAATGGAATCACACTAGCAGCACACAAGTGAAACTCACAGCGGCGTGCAGGGTTCCCACTCGACCGTGTACCCCGACAGGGGCAATGCCTCACCGGTGAAACCTTCATCATATGCGTCATAATCTGCAGCAAAAACTTAAAATAGCAACCGTGAGCTCGAAGGCTCAGCAAGACTTAATCGTCTCCACTAAGCATGGAACTCTATATGCAGGATATACGTAAATAGGACATAAGTTTCCAATAAATTACTCGCCTAATTCTTTGTCCTTATTTTAGTGAGCAATCTATTCTAAAGCATACAACTATCAATACATAATTATTCCATAAAGCATGATTCAATGATATTCAGCTCCAAATAATTAACTACGTCACGTCTCAGTGAACACGCGGTACTCAATAACTGCGAGGGACGACGACTCAAATCGATATACACCTGCAGGGATACCGGAATAGCATGACACAGAACCCCACACTCGGAGATGCGAAGGCACATTCCACTGATGTTGTATGAGACAACCTTTCACCCGCTACCTACACGCTGAACCGGTCCCACCGCTATGAGCAGGAGGCCCCCACACTGAGTACGATGTACTCGCTGGCAGGTTTACACCTTGTTGCTCTCAACCTACACCTATAAGACGGTGGGGTATTCCTTTACGCTAAGGTGGATAAGTTTCATCAGTTTACTGGGTCCCATATATATTGTATGCCTTCGGTACATTCAAACATGCTCAACAGGGCCGCAAACGAATCGGTCCTTGACTCACACAGGCACAGCTACAGGTCATAGGCCCCTATGTCCTGCTTCTCCTATTCCATACCCGGTCTCATATTTAACCAAATGGTGAATCTCTCACTCGACCAATCCCGTGTGAACCCAATTCCTTAACTCGCGAGTAGATTCCAACTACTTGACTTCTACCAAAGCAAGTATAACATTAAGCATAGTATGGACACATCGAGGACTTAACTAACTACCCTTCTCTCATGGGTTCTCTGGTCATGCACGTGGAAAACTCCAAGAAAACTTCGACTTAATGCACATACATGCTAACCCATATAGTTTGATACAAATCAATGTTTAAACGCTATGAAATGCAAATTAGGGCTTGCCTAGCTACGAGACAGGGTTAAAGTCAATCTACGGGTTGATGAATTCCAGTGGCTCCGGGGTCTCCTCGAGCTCGACAACTATTCGATATGCAAGGAATATGCAAAGTGATTCAATAGTGATATTATGACATATCTGAATGGAACCACAGTCAAGTATATTAAATAATAGCCACTGGTTCTCGAAATTTTACAGTGGACACTAGGTGATATGAATGAGGTTCTAGCCAAAACTGGGCTAAGTTCATGGAGTCTCTGTTGTCTAAAATTCAATAGTTAATCACTTTCCAAAATTTTCTTGGTCAACCTGGAACTTTAACATGGCCAAAAGTTCGAGTTCTGTTTAGAGGAGGTCAAGAGTGACTCAACAAAATTGGTTTCATAATTTTCCAAACATTCTACTGAGAGATATTAAATTTACAAGTTTATACAATTTGGTGAAAAAGTTTCTGGAAATATTTGAATTCTCAGGTACATACAGATTGGTCACACCATTTGGCTATTCAAATCAACTCAAATGGAGCTGAAACTTTTACTGGAACTCAAGGGAATTATTTGGAATGATCTGGCCAAAAACTCAATTAAAAGGAGGGAAACACTGCAGTCACAGTGGACTGAGTCGCGTTTCACCGCTGGCCAGGAAAATCGAGATTCCGGTGCGGTTGCTTGATTAAATTCGATTGTTAAGCATCGAGGTGAAGTGCCTCTACCTATAGTACAATAAAGCTCACAGTCATGCTGAATACTTGCACATGGAAAAGGAATTTAAGGGATGACCTGGTTCAGTTCATACCACGAACTCAACGGGAAAATTGTTAATATTTGAGCTAGGAGGGACGAAATGAGCTGAAACTTTGCGAGCAGAATCTAGGAGTGTTGGCGCACCTTTTGTCTTCAAGGGTCGAGGTGAGAAAATTTGTGTAGCTCCGGTTCCGTGGTGGAGCAGATGGGAGGCAACTCGGAACAGAGAAGGGCGGCCACGTTTTCACCTCCCTGGACATTGGAAAAGCTTGAGCTGGTAAGAAAACTTGTTAAGCAGGTGCGCAAGTTGTTTGTGATGATGTAGAGGGGAAAAAAGTTTCAAACTGACTTGCACCTTATTTCAAGGAGTAGAGAGAAAACCGAGGATGAGGAATGAAGAACACCAAGAACTTGTGTTGGTTCTGCTCTGGGCAGGGGAGAACTGGATGAAGTCTTTCAAATATTTGATGTAGCAGCAGGAGTAGCTTCTTGAGAAAGAGAGGAAGCAAGCACACAGGCTGCTGGTGGACTTGCATGCTAAGAGGTGTCACACGGGAGAAAAACAGAGAACAGAGGAGGATAAGTAAGTCAATGATAGGTAGGTCTCATGGTCATTCATCCTCATCTTCACTGGACATTAAATTCCCTCACCTTATTTGTTCCAAAATTGCTAGATATTTGTCGGGAGGCCAAATTGAATATGGAGAATTCAATTCTGAACTCAAATCACTGACTTGACAAAGTTTCATTTGAATTCAAAGTTGATTTCGAATTTGAGTGGAACTCAATGTAGCCATTGAATTAAATAGCAAACATACTTCAAAAATTATGAAAATTTGCAGGCAGACTATTCAAAATATTAGGATTCCAATGGTTATCTCAGATCTGTATTTTGTTCAGGTTTGAACAGTATCTAAGTTTAAATTTTTGAATTCCCTCCAATAGGTTTCAAATTGTTTTGATTTTTAGCACTTGCTATTGGGATTTCTTTTCTAAACATGGTTCTCCTAGCTGAGATGATATCTAAAATTCAGGGCTTTTACATTACTCCCCCCTTAAAGAAATCTCGTCCCGAGATTACAAAAAAGAGAGAAAACTAAGAGAGAACTTACCGTATATGAGATGATAATAAATCCGGATAGTTGGAGCGGAGATATTCTTCACTTTCCCATGTCGCTTCCTCAGCGGTATGGTTGCTCCATAACACTTTATAGAACCACAGCGTGCGGTTTGGTGTTGTTCGAGCCTTCTCATCAAGAATCTAGATTGGATGTTAAGAGTTTGTGAGATCTGGTTGCAACTCGCCGATTTCATCCGTGTGGACTGTAGCTGTGAGTTTGAGACATCTCCGGAGCTGAGATACATGGAAAATGTCATGGATACCAGCGATAGATGCCGGCAATTCAAATCTATAAGCCACGGGTCCCCACTTCTCCGTAATAGAAAATGGACCAATAAACCGGGGAGCTAGCTTTCCTTTTACACCGAACCAGTGAATTCCTTTCATCGGAGACACGCATAGGCATACAGAATCCCCGACATCAAACTGCAGCAAGCAATGCCACTTGTCCGCATAATTCTTCTGTCGAGATTGAGCCTCTCTCATGTTTGCTTGAATGATCCGAACTGGTTCCTCGGCTTCATTGACTAGATCAATCCCGAATGTCACTCTTTCGCCGGACTCGCACCAATTCAGCGGGGCGGAACATTTTCATCCGTAGAGGGCTTCATATGGTGCCATCTTGATACTCGCTTGCTAACCATTATTGTACGAGAACTCCACCAACGGTAAATGATCATTCCAATTTCTACCGTGGTGGATGGCACAAGCTCGTAACATATCTTCAAGTACTTGGTTCACCCTCTCAGTTTGTCCATCGGTCTGCGGGTGATAGGCGGAGCTTCTAATCAGCTTATTACTCAATGAGGCATGCAGCTGCTCCCAGAAACAAGCAACGAACAGCAAGCCTCAATCTGAAATAATCGTGCGAGGAATGCCGTGTAGGCACACGATTCTTGTACAAATCCACATATTTCTTGGCGTTGAATCCGACATTTACCCGAATGAAGTGTGCTGATTTGGTTAGTCGGTCGTTTATCACCCAAATTAAATCATGCTTCCGGAAGGTGAGTGGCAATCCGATGATAAAATACATACTCACATCCTCCCATTTCCATGCTGGAATATTTAGCGGTTGCAGCTGTCCCGCTTTCTTCATCTGGTCAGCCTTCACTTGCCAACACATATCACACTTGGTATGTACTTAGTAATTTCACGCTTCATCCGTGTCTGATGAAGTATGATGAGTCCAGATCTTCCAAAAGGTAATGGATAAGTTGATTGATGGAGATCTCGATGTTGATGATGCGAGGCTTTCGAGTACAACACGAAAAACCACTGCAATCGCTACACCACCGCTCTGTTGGTTATCAACCGTGCTGCACACGATTGACCTCGCCAAAAAGGCTAATCCCTGCAAGTGCAACCCAGAACACAAGCATGAACAAGGTAGAAGCAATATGAATTGCTAAGTTGGGGTCTCACAAAACGATGAACGGCAAAATTGTGTATAACAGATTAATTTAAGCAAAACCCAATTTTTTATGGCGGCTACTATGAAGTATATATAGGTGGGAGGATGTCCAAGGTGGTGTTGGGGTTGTGACCTAACCCTAATACACGAAAATAATGTACTTAGACTAGATACAAGGCCCAATGGCCCAATAGGGTGGCGCAACACCCTGACAGATTCTAGACTCCATATTGTTTTGACGATTCCTGTCGTCTTCGAAGGAATTTTAACATGGGACCAGCTCCATTGGAAATTTTATCCTCTCCCCTTTACGTCCATATGTATAACGTCCAAAACGGAGTTTGTATGCGTCTTGGGCGTCCGTTTTAGTTCGAACTGCTCTTGGACTCCGAGTTGGACACAAATTTGAGTTGGTGTCGGTTTCCATCTTGTTTGAATGTATTTTCTGGTCCTCCACGTCCCTAAGACATACTCTAAATACTCCTTGAACCTCTCTAGGGATCCTAATCACAATTAAATCATTAGGTAGCAATCTATGCTCAAAAACATATAAGAAAATATATAAGAACGAGCTAAACTCTGAAATTAATTGTTGTGTGTGAACTCTATTGACTACATCTTGTATGTTCAATGGAGTGTTATTTGTATCCATAGAATTGATGTCCTCATCATCCTCCCCTTCTTGAATTGGAGTCGTCCTCGACTCAAGTTCATCTTCTCTCATGTGTTGGTCCAAATGTGCAATGCCATCAAATCTTCTTGTATGCATGAAGGGAGGAGGCCAAGGTGATGGACGACATAGTGCACCATCTCCATGTTCTTCATCAAATATGCATGCACATTGACTCGAGTCAGGATCCCAAACAAATAAACATTGTGCCATGCTTGTATGTGCAATGACAATGTGCTTGATCTAATCATTCTCCCCTTCTTGATGACAAGCCGTCCTCGTCTTGCTCGTATGTCCAGCAAAAAGTCTTGCTTTGAAGGTAGAATGAGTGTTGTCCATAATCAACAACCGCAGTAAAAAATGCTTTTGTTATCCCTGCTGCAAGGAAAAAATACTAGAAAAACTTGACAAGACACTATTAGCATTAGTACATTCATTTACTGGACCATGTTGTTGCAGCACAAAAGAAGCTTTCGCATTTGAACATATGTAAACTTTATGCACCATAAACATATAACTATATTCATATTTGCCTATAGCATGAAAAATATTTCTACTTAAAAAGGAAATTCAGATTGGAAAAATATTCTCTTCTCTACGATGTCTAGATCACAAAGAGTGTCAAATTCAATATAACCCAAAGTATTTAGAGAAGACAACAATTTCAACTCATCCCTTTCATATGTAACTGGAATCAAATGCTTAATTTCAGCACAACTCAGTGATAAAGTATCAAATTCATTTGATTCTTCTAGCATAGGTACAATATAATTATCAGCACACAACTCTTTCTTAGCGCAACGATCAGCAGGAAAATCAACATATGACAATGGTGTGTAAATAAACGATTCTAATAGTTGCTCCTCAAAAATAGCATGATTGGTGAAAATATTCAGAACATCCAAAAACTTCTCACATTTTGTATTTGTAGAATGTTTTGCCTTACCATTTTCAGCTGTGATTTCGAGTGCATTATGAGTTGATCCATCTAAAATTTCACAAGTGTTGTCAAAAACCTCGTTGTATTTTGCATCATCTATATTATTTTCTATATTGTCCTGTAAAACGTTAGCCACAAAAGGAGGTACAACAAGAAATTTCTGCACAAATTGATGCACTTCATCTTTGCAATTAGATACATTCATAAAAGTTTCTCGCATACAAATTTTCATATCCTTCCAAGTTCGAGGTTTTTCTAAATCATTTAAATTGTTCCACCAAGTTAATGCACAACCTACTAATGCAGTTGCAACATTTCTAATCTTTCTCCTCTCACACATATGACATTGTCCAAAAATTTTATCCAACTCTATTTCCCAAGCAATATATTTATCATAACCAAAACTGTCGGTACCCTCCATACCGGATACCCCTTCGGATTGTAAAGATCACAAAGAAACTCCATATACCAGATTTGAAGACCTCTGAAGACCCCACATGTCAGGCGTAGACGGACCTGCTCCCTCGACATGGTTAGTCCCAGGGCCGCCATGTGTATCACAAGACCGGAGTTATCACCCACACCTGGGAAGCTCCGGTCAAAATACCAATATGGCACCCCTGGACCTAACCCCAGACAGAGGGAAGCTCCGGTACTGACACGTGTCCAACAGCACCGGACCTACCCATCCACGACGGTGAGCTCCGGAGCTGCCATGTGGCAACCGCCAGACCTTCAACTTCAACTATCAGGCCGGTGGACCCCCCCAATTGCTCCGGACCTTCAAGGATAAATCAAAGACTTCAAGACCCGATTAAGTGTCATTAATGCCATATCAATGACACACGATCGGATGGCCCTTAATACTGGTAACGGCACTATTAAGGCCTGTTACCAGGCTATTAAGGGTAATTAACCCCATTTATTGTGTATCAAGCGTATGTAACCGCCGGGGCCACTTGTCGGGCCAGGCTGACGTTGTAACAACCAGTCCTTGTACTATAAAAGGACTGGTTGGCGATACACAAAGGACGGTTCCAGACCACTGCTGAACACTCTGAGCTAGATGAGCTTCTTCTTCTGGAGCTTCTTCTAGACTCTCGAGATCAATACATCACCAACACACCGCGTGGAGTAGGGTATTACACACAGGCGGCACGAACCACGTAAATCCTTGTGTACACGTGTCTTTCACCTTATTGAATCTCTGCGCGCCCATTATCGACTACAACTCCTCGATCTACTAAAAGTAGTGTCGGGAGATCTACCGGTTCCAAACACCGACAGTTGCCGCGCCAGGTAGGGTGAACTCAGCTGCTGGATCATCCAACGGCAACCCTGCCATTCAACCAGTTGGAGGCAATCCCTCCAACATGGAGCAACCAGCAGGTGCTGTGGCTCTAGCAGGAGTCATGCCTCCACAGCCACCACCTGCACCAGCACGTCAAGCTGAGCAACGTGACGGTGCATTGGCGTCAGTCACTGCATCGACAAACAACAACAACCCTGAACATGCGCTTCATGCAGCACGTGCTCTCCTCCAACGTCCACCACCTCCAGGTGCATCCCAGGGTGCAATGGAGCAGTGGAGGGCTGATGTGGAACACTTGGTTGCAGCAGCAGCCGACCGCATCAGCAACCAAGGTCCTCCTCCGTTGGGGCGGGCCCCATCGCAGCGCCGGACCGTGTCTGGCAGACTTGGTCCGCATGCTTCCGAGAATAGGAGGCGTGCTGTGTCACATTAAGTTACGTTGCTACCCTCTGGGGTGCGACGTACTCATACGGTAACCAAGATGTCAACTCATGACCTCCGGGCGGAGCTTGATTGCCGTTATCGCCAACAGGATGGTCGTGTCCATATCGAGCGCACTCGTGAAATGCGAGAAGCTCAAGATAGCCCTGCTCCCGAGGGAGTGGGAGGAGGCTGTTCTGCACTGGCCATGCACCTACGCATGGTCAGATGACCAGAAAAGTTTGACGGGACTGTTAACCCCGCCGAGTTTCTCCAAATTTACACTACTGCAATCCTTGCGGCCGGAGGTAACGAGGCTGTAATGGCCAATTATATCCCAGTAGCTTTGACTAGGACCGCTAGGTCCTGGTTCTTGAGACTTCCTCACAACTCTATCAATAGTTGGGAGGAATTGTGCAAACAGTACACCGCCAATTCCGGGAGTTCATACACCTGACCAGACACCGAACTGGTTCTTTTTGCAGTGGTGCAAAAGGGGGGAGAATCCCTGCGCTCATTCATTCAGAGGTTCTCCCAGGTACGAAACACTATTCCTTCTATCTCTAGCTCTTCTATCATCGTGGCATTTAGACAGGGCGTGTGAGATAAGAAGATGCTGGAGAAGCTGGCAGTCAAGGAGATCACCAGCGTCACGGAGCTCTTTAGCTTGGCAGACAAGTGTGCCAAAGCTGTAGAGGGCCGTGAGATGCACTCCAAACCACCTCCGAAGGATGGAAAAAAAGTCCTCCAAAGGTGAAGCCACTACCCCCGGGAGTGGCCAAAAGAAGAAAAAGTCCAACAGCAAAAAGAAGATGTCGACCGTCACATCTACCGCTGCAGCTGCTGCAGCTCTGGGTGGCCGGGGGCCACGCTGTGAGAAACGACCTCGGTCGTCCTCTGAAGATGGTGGCAACTCCAAAATGTGGTGTCCTATCCACAAGTCGAACGGCCACAACTTGAAGGATTACCGGGAGGTTCAAAACCTTGCTGAGCGCTACCACAAGCGCCGGGAAGAAGTTCCTTTCTGTCAGAGGGAAGGAAAGCAGAAAGTCGACGAAGCTCCGGCTGAAGAGGAGTTGGGCTTCCAGGACCCTAAAAAGGTCCTGAAGGCTGTGTACACCGCCATTGACGACGACTCCGACGTCTCCGACAATGAGCGTCGAAAGACTATGAACACCATCTTTGGTTGTTCATGGGACATCACCTACCGCCGTATCCTCAAGACCATGCGGCAAGACATGACGTCAGTAGCTCCTACAGCCAGGGCTGAGCCTCATCGAAAGTGGATGGACACTACCATCACTTTTGATGCTTCGGACTGCCCTCGGAACATGATCGGAGCTGGCCAGCTACCTCTGATGGTATCACCTACCATCAACAACTTTCAACTCGACCATGTAATGGTGGACGGAGGTTCGGGGCCGAACCTCATAAGCTTTGAGACTTTTGTCAAGCTTCAGCTCTGACCTTTGGACCTTCGCCCTTCTCGACCTTTCTCCGGAGTAGGTCCGGGGGCCATAACACTGCTCGGTGCCATTACTCTCCCTGTGACCTTCGGGACTCGGGAGAATTATCGTACTGAGAAGTTGATCTTTGACGTTGCTCAGATCAACTTGCCCTTCAATGCCATTCTGGGCAGGCCTGCCTTGTACAAATTCATGGCTGCCGCTCATTATGGCTACCTGGTGTCGAAGATTCCAACACCAGTTGGCGTTCTCTGGATCCGCGTAGACCGTACTGCCGGAGTGACTGCTCTGGAGGAACTCCATGCGCTTGCTACAGCACAGGAGGAAGAATCCAGGCAGGAGCAAGCTCCAAAACCTCCGAGCATTCGTCAGTGAAGCTCAACCTCCGCACCTCGCGTGCAACCAAGCGGCGACACCGACATCCCCGTCAAAGTCGTCCAAATTGGTTCCGATGCCGCTCAGACCACCCGTATATCGGGAGGTCTGAATGACAAATAGGAACACACGCTCATCACTTTCCTCCGGGCTAATGTCGACGTGTTTGCCTGGCAACCATCACAAATGCCTAGGATCCCTAGGGAAGTGATCGAGCATAATCTGAAGATCTATCCCAGCGCTCGGCCCGTACATCAGAAGCCTCGGAAGCAATCCATAGAGCGACAGAACTTCATATGACAAGAAGTGAAGAAGTTCCTCGAAGCTGGATTCATACGAGAAGTCTTCCATCCAAAATGGCTGGCAAACCCAGTCATTATACCCAAGACCGGCGAGAAGCTTCGGATGTGTATCGACTACACAACACTAAATAAGGCATGCCCAAAAGATCCATTCCCACTACCTAGAATAGATCAGATAGTGGATTCCATCTCCGAGTGTGAATTACTGTGTTTCCTAATGCATATTCTGGGTACCATCAAATCAGAATGTCTAGGGAAGATGAAGAACATACTTCTTTTATCACAGTAGATGGATTGTACTGTTATACAGCCATGCCATTTGGTCTCAAGAATGCAGCTTCAACATTTGTACGAGCTATGTACAAAACCTTTGGAGAGCTCATCAGAGACGTAGTGGAAGTGTATGTTGATGACATCGTAGTCAAGATCAAGGACAAGGAGTCACTCCTTGACACCTTGCAAGCTATCTTCGACAAGCTGCGAGTCACCCACACGAAGCTGAACCCAGACAAGTGCGTCTTTGGGGTTAGCTCCGGAAAGCTTCTCAGTTTCCTGGTACACCACCGGGGCATAGAGGAAAATTCGGCGAAGATTAAAGCCATTGAAAAGATGCGGCCACCAGCTCGCATCAAAGATGTCCAACAACTGAGTGGATGTCTAGCCGCCCTCAGCCGGTTCATCTCAAGACTGGCGGAACGGGCGCTACCCTTCTTCAAGCTATTGAGGAAGTCCGGACCATTTCAATGGTCTGAAGAAGCAGAAAAGGCATCCCATGAGCTAAAGCAGCTCCTCACCACTCTACAAACCCTGGTAGCTCTGAACCCTGGTGAGCCCTTACTGCTTTACATTTCAGCAACCGAAGAGGTTGTCAGCACGGTCCTGGTCGCGGAGAGACCAGAACCATCACAAGCTCAGGAATCCAGACCCCTTCGGGAGGGTCCGGAGGTTCCTGAAGGAGAGTCTAGGTCCCAGCCCCCAGACTTGGATCAACAGGGAGTTATCCCAGAAGACTTGGACCCTTCCGGGAGGATCCGGGTCACTCCAACAGAAGCTCCAGGTTCCTCTAGCAGGAACCCGGAGGTCCCCGAAGTAGGTCCGGACACCTCCGGGAGGGTCCGGGTCGATGTGGAGGAAGCTCCGGGCCCCTCTGGGAGGGTCCGGACAGTCCAACCCCCAGTGTACTTCATCAGCGAAGTGCTACATGATGCCAAGACTCGATACCTAGAGGTACACAAGCTGTTCTATGCAGTTCTCATCGCCTCCAGGAAGCTTCGCCACTACTTCCAAGCTCACAAGATATCAGTGGTGACCTCTTACCCACTGCGTGCGATCTTGCATAGTCCCAACTCTACTGGGAACGTTGCAAAGTGGGCAGCGGAATTGGTCGAATTCGATCTTGAATTTGTCCCAAGGCAAGCGATCAAGAGTCAAGCATTGTCAGATTTTGTGGCAGAATGGACCCCTTCTCCATCAAACCCTGGGGCCCTAGTGAGCAGGAGTTGGAACTTGAGGCCCCGGTCTTCACCAAACCTCATTGGACCCTCTACTTCGACGGCTCCATGCAAAATTAGGGGGCCGGAGCTAGAGTCCTTCTCCTCGCTCCAACCGAGGAGAAGGTAAAGGACATGGTCCACCATGACTTCAAGGCGACCAACAACATGGTGTAGTATGAAGCACTCATTTATGGATTAAAGGTGGCACTATCATACGGTGTCAAGAAGCTGTTGGTCAAGGGAGATTCATAGCTCATCATTAAACAGGTGAAGGGTGAATGCTCCTGTAACAATCCTCAATTAGCTGCTTATCTCCTTGAAGTCCAGTGTCTTCAGGAGGACTTCGAAGTCCTGGATCTCCACCATGTCCAGCGTGTCCATAATGCTGAAGCTGATGAACTCTCGACGAAAGCGTCAACCAGAGCTCCAGCTCCTGACGGAACCTTCGTCCGGAGGTTGTCAAAACCTACAACTCAGCTTGCCGAACTGAGCGAAGGAGGCGAGACCAGCATCCCGAAGCTGGCGGTCCCGATGACCCTGTTACCATGGCAGCCATCAAGGGTCGTAGGTGCTGCAGGAAGCTCCGAGCAACCCAGCACGCAAGACTCAAATGCTCAAGCAAGCTCCAATGCATGGATCTCAGAGATCCGAAGCTACTTGAAAGACAATATCCTTCCCGACGATGATGTATCCATTGACCGGATAGTCAGATTGGCTAAAAGATACACATTGGTAGAAGGGGATCTCTACCGGCGCGGTGCCAACGGCGTCCTAATGCGGTGCATCATGAGGGAAGAAGGCTGCGAGCTCCTCGCAGAAATCCATGGAGGCGAGTGTGGGAACCACGTGTCTTCCCGCACGCTGGTCGGTAAAGCCTTCCGGCATGGCTTCTACTGGCCGACAACACTCCAGCATGCAACTGAGCTGGTGAAGAAATGCAAAGCATGCCAATTCCATGCAAAGCAAATTCATACACCGGCTCAGCCTCTACAAATGATACCTCCTACATGGCCTTTCGCCCCGTGGGGGATGGACATCTTGGGACCTTTCCCAAGAGCCATCGGAGGTTACAAGTTCCTGTATGTCACTGTAGGATCGAAGAGCACGTGAAAAGCTACCAGAGGGGGGGTGAATGGTAGATTTAAAAATCTTACGCAGCGGAAACAATTAAAACCCCAAACCCTTTCGGCAGAAAAACGATCTGTTAAAGAAATTGTGTATGAGACTAATCTAAACGTGTTTCACCGTGACAAAAGTGATAGATATCAGAGAGAATGAAGTCACGAAGACAACACAAAAATAATTACTCAAATCCGTCGAGAAAAACTCAAGTTATGATCGAAAGATCAGACTATGGTCAATCTGACCTACCCGAGAAAAACAGTTTCTGGAATGCTGCAAAGAAACTCGTGTAGCTCAGAAACCACAAATCCAATGACCGTGAAATTTTGACAGATGATAGAGAATCAAGTTTTGAAGACAAACAAAAAGAATCATGTCAATTGGATCTGTAAAACTCGAGTTATGATAAAACCACCGATGAAAGGTAGTGCTGTCCAGAAACTCGACGAGTAAAACTTGTCTGAAACAAGTCGGACGAACAAGGCACAAAAGTTCCTTCAAACTACGAATTTTATTCAATAGAACACAAGAGGAACAGCCCCCAAAGTCGTCTCTCACGAGCTTTGATCTTCCCTCGCTTATATAACCAGCCCTTAGGCCATCCCAATCTCAACTAGGACTCCAATCCTAATCCGATCACAGTCGAAACTTTCCATAACTGCTTAGGACTCTTCTATACGCAGATAGAAGCAATCTTAAGACTTCCAAACACCTTAGGAACCTATCCCACATTCCTAAACAACTCAAATTCGTAGCCCACACGAAATCCTAACATAACCAACTCGATATTTCCATACCGAGCCATAACCGACTCAGCTAGCTGCCTAAGTCTTCAACCGATACGATTCGATCCTTCCGATCAGATCTTCCTTCCATAATCCATCTCTAGAAGCATATTGCCACGTCATGCACCGCATGCATACGTGCGAACACCTTCCTTCGACCTTCATATGAACTGCCCTTGATTCAATCATCCTGCGCGACCTCCTGATCAGCTCAACCATAGTTCCTCCCGAACTTGGTGGTTGGAACCTCATCTCCTCCTTGAGACTAGTCCAATGGATCCCGTCATCAGCCATGACTTGAACTCAAGCAACACTTGCACATGAATAAACAACCAATCCATACGAGCCCAAGTCCTCGACTTGACTCAAGTTAGTTCCGAACACAACACCTTACGTGAGAACCTCACATAAGCATGTTGTAAAAACATAGCAACACGATATCAGCCATATCATCCAAAATGCACCAAAAACATAGTAAAATGAATACTAAGCAATCTTTGCAACAATGTAAACTAAGTACGAAACATTGCAAATGAAAAGCAGAAGCACTTAGGTCAAGTTCCGGACCTTGCCAGAGCAACCCGGAGCTTGAGCCCGAGCTAACAAAAGCTAGTAGAACCTAGTGCCGGAGCTTACCAAAACTAGTAGATCCTAGCACCGGAGCTTACCAAAAACTAGTCAAAACTAGTCAACCCAAACCCGGAGCTAGACAAAGTACGTCGGAGCTTAGCAAAAGCATGTCGGAGCTATCAAGTATATGCCGGAGGTATCAAAGACATGCCGAAGCTAACAAAGACATGCTGGAGCTAAAGATAAAGCTCACCGGAGCTAACCAAAGCTAGTCGGACCTTACCAAGAAGTCGGACCTAGCTTCGAACACAGCCGGAGCTACCCAAAACAAGCCGGACCTACCATCGGACCTTGCTGTAGCTCAGAGCTAGAGTCGAACCTTGACAAAAAGGTGTTTAGGTGATATTTAAAACTTTTATCATCAAAGCCAAGTGTATTCACTACAAGCCAATGTATTCAGCACACATAGGTCTTACAATCTCCCCCTTGATGAATGCATTGGCAACACCATCTAAAATACGAACATTGGCTTATTCACATAAAAGTTTTTGAAAACAATTTCTCCCCCTTTGTAAATCAAAAGTAAAAAGAGAAGAAAATGAAAATCTCTCTCCCTTTATTATCTCTCCTTATTCCCATATTCTCTTTCTCTTCATGCTTATCTCTCCCCCTTTGACAATGTATTCAGCAAGTCATGAACATATAAACAAATTTTCTCTCCAACTTTAGTTGTTATGAGCATATTATAACATATACATATAAACAAAGCTCATCCAAGTTATACTATCAAGTACCTTACATTATCACATCAATGAAATACATAAGGTAGTGTAATCCATGCTAGAGATCAAATGTAATTTTTCAATTTAAGCAAGTCATGATCTCACAAACTTAACTATTTAAAAACCTGAAAGCATGACACTAGTTGCTGCATTTTATTATTTTTCAAAGCATAAATTTAGATCATATGATATTTGCAGGATATTATATGCGCATCTGCCTTATTCTAACCAACCAAGCCAAGCCTATGTCATTTGACAATCAGAAGCTTAAGGACATGGTTTTAGTCATACACAACTTCTTCCAAGTTCATATCTAAGTGCAATGACAAGCCATCTCAAAAGAAGAAGTGTGATGCATGCATATTCTCTTGATCTTTTCTCAATTTATATTTGTTCATAAAAACTCAACATGTGAGTTGATTACTTGGTGAATTCTTAATGATTAAAAGCATTTGTGAGCATGCAACAAGTTCAAAACAGCAAGAAAGTTCGACCATGACCAGATTTAGTGTAAGTAATTATTCCAATTACTAGACATGGCAAAAACTACAAAATGTATAACACGAGTAATGTAGTAAGAACTTTCAGCATGTAAAAGGAATCACAAAGTCATATATGTATGAAATACTATGCTCATATTATTTTTATTTCAGATCCACACATAGACTTCCCAAGTTTCAAAAACTCCCCCTAAATTTAAGCCATGAGGATGCATAACCCCTATTTCACTACGAATGAAACAAAAACGAGTGAAATCCAAAGGTTTTGTGAAAATGTCAGCCAATTGATGTTCGGTATCTACATGGTGAAGCACAATGTTTCCTTTTTCAACATTATCACAGAGAAAGTGATACCTAATGTCAATGTGCTTAGTTCTAGAATGTTGCACGGGGTTTTTGGCAATGCAAATGGCACTAGTGTTATCACAGAACAGTGGAACACTATCTAGATCAACCCCATAGTCCTTAAGTGTTTGAACAATCCAAAGAATTTGTGAGCAAGCACTAGCAGCAGCTATATATTCAGATTCGGCTGTGGATTGTGCAACTTAATTTTGTTTTCTAGAGGATCAAGCAACAAGAGAATTACCAAGAAAATGACAAGCACCGGAAGTACTTTTCCTATCAATCCTACAACCCCCAAAATCAGCATCCGAAAAAGCTTTCAAAGTAACGGTTGAGGAAGAAGGAAGAAAAATGCCAAATTCTTGGGTTCCATGTAAGTACCTGAGAATCCTTTTGACGGCTTGACGATGTGAAACACGTGGGTAGCTTGAAACCGTGCACAAAGACATACGCTCAATTGTATGTCCGGTCTTGAAGCCGTGAGGTACAAAAGTGATCCGATCATGCTTCTATATTCTTTTTGATCCACGGGTTCACCATCTTCATCAAGTTCAAGTGTTGTTGCTGTTCCCATTGGTGTTCGAAGAGGCTTGCTTTTGTCCATGTTAAAGCGCTTCAGGAGGTCTTTGGTATACTTCGTTTGATGCACAAAGGTACCCTCCTTGGTTTGCTTGATTTGCAGCCCCAAAAAGTAAGTAAGTTCACCCATCATACTCATTTCAAATTCGGAACTCATCATTGCTGAAAACTTGGACACAAGATCATGAGAAACACAACCAAAGATAATATCATCCACATACACTTGAACGAATAATGAGTCATTGCCATGCTTAAGCACAAAAAGAGTTTTATCAACCTTGCCCATGGTAAAACCTTTTTCAAGTAAGAATGTTTTTAACCTATCATACCATGCTCTAGGGGCTTGTTTGAGACCATATAAGGCTTTGGACAGTTTGTAAACATGATTAGGAAAATCTGGATTTTCAAAACCCGGTGGTTGTTTGACATAAACCTCCTCATCTATGTAGCCATTAAGAAAAGCACTTTTAACATCCATTTGATATAGCTTAAAACCTTTAGATGCTGCAAAAGCTAACAAAATTCTTATGGCTTCTAATCTAGCGACAGGAGCAAAAGATTCATCAAAATCTAGACCTTCAACTTGAGTGAAAACCTTGAGCAACCAACCTAGCCTTATTCCTAACCACAACCCCATCCTCACTTTGTTTATTTTTATATACCCATTTAGTTCCAATTAAAGTGTGACCTTGAGGTGAAGGTACAAGTTTCCAAACATTATTTCTTTCAAGATTTTCTAACTCTTCTTGCATGGCAATAATCCAAGATTCATTAGTGAGTGCGTGTGATATATCTTTGGGTTCAAAAGAAGCAACAAAAGCAGAATGAGCATGAGAGTTTGGATCGCAAAACCTGGACCGTGTGACTCGTTTGTGCAAGCTTCCAATCATCTGTTGTGGGGATGATCTTTGTAAAAACGTAGGGGAACAGATGTCTCACAAGCTTCTTCTTCATTAGGTTCATCGTAGATTGATGAGCTTGTCACTTGTGGACGATCAGGACAAGCAGAGGTGATAGTCGGAGCTTGTTCAATGTCCGGAGCTGGATATGTGTCAGCTTCGGAACTACCAGGCAGTATCACCGGCTCTTCTTCATCTTCGAAAATACCCTCCCCCTGAGGATACGGATCTGATCCTGCAACACCGGAGCTTGTACTTGGGCTAGCTTCATCGAAAGACACTTCACAAGTCTCCACAATTTTGTTAGTGTCAAGTAAAAGCACACGGTAGCCTCTTGTATGAGATGGATAACCAAGAAACATGCCATCAATGGATCTAGGTTCAAATTTATCAAGATTACCATGTTTCTTAACAAAGCATTTGCAACCAAAGACCCAAAAGTGTGTAACACTAGGCCTATGTCCAAACCGGAGCTCATATGGTGTTTTACCTAGCTTAGCACGCAAGAAAACAGGATTTGAGTCATAACAAGCGGTTGCTAACGCATCAGCCCAAAATTTCCTAGGAGTTTGATATTCATCAAGCATAGTCCTAGCCATCTCAACTAAGGTTCTGTTCTTTCTTTCTACAAAACCATTTTGTTGAGGTACATATGGTGAAGAAAATTGATGATTTATTCTATTTTCAGCACAAAAGTGATCAAAAGATTGATTTTTAAATTCAGTTCCATTATCACTTCTAATTGCTTTTAATGATCCCGGGTGATCAATTGATAATCTAAGAAATAAAGTTCTAAAGTGACTAAAAACTTCATTCTTAGACGCCATAAAATACACCCAAGAATATCTAGAATAATCATCAACAATAACAAGAGCATACCATTTACCTCCGAAGGATTGAACACGTGAAGGTCCTACGGTGTCAAGGTGCAAAAGTTGACATGGTTCAGTTGTCATGATCATTGTGAGAGGAGTATGTGAACCTGCAACCATCTTAGCATGTCTACAAGAAGAGCACACAATTTCTGTGTCCCCTTTAAGCTTAGGCAACCCACGTATGCGATCAAGAGCACTAACACGCGTTAGGTGATCAAAGCCTACGTGACCAAGTCTACGATGCCAAAAATATAAGTCCTTTGAATCATTAGCAACTAGACACCTATGCTTAGAGGAAGACATATCAAAATCAGCTTTAAAAACTCTTCCAAACTGAGACATGTTAAAAATAAGCTCACTATTTGAACCTACAACTTTGCAGCAGTTTTTATTGAAAATAATTTCTAGATTTTCATCTAGAACTTGTGCAACAGAAAGCAAGTTGTATTTCAAATTTTTGACAAGTGCCACATTCTTTAAAGTGTAGTGATCATTTACTCTAACCAAACCCTTAGCAATTATAGGAGTTGAAGAATTATCAGCAAAAGTAACATTTTCTACACGTGACACAAAAGAGAGAGAGGAGAACCAATCTTTGTTACCGGTCATGTGGCTTGAGCAACCTGAATCCACAATACAAATGTTCTCCTTCCTCAAACGTGTAACCTACATAGAAGCACAATACGTCGATGACTCAATACTGGGGTTAGTCAAAAGGCATTTAGGTATCCAGTACTTAGTCACACGACGTGCAGCAGGAAAAACACGCGAAAGCTGAAACAAAACAGCAGGTTTATGAGTCAAAGGTTGAGGTTTTCTGTTCTTAACAGTTGATTTAGATGTTGTTACTTGTTTAGAGTGAAAACCAGTAGCTCCGGAGGTAAGAGCAAAAGGTCCGGAGGCAAAAACTGAAGCTCCGGAGGGAACAAGAGAAGATCCGGGAGCTCTCGGAGCTATCAGAACTACCGGAGCTGCCTTTGTAGATTTCTTGCCAAAAGTTCCAGAAACTACCTTTTCAAATTTCTGACTCATTAAAGTAGGTTGCATGTTTCTAATTTTCGATTTAGCATGAAGGTTATGAGATCTAGCAGACATTCTTTCCCTTTTCTGTTGTTTAGCTAGTCTATAACAAAAAATTATGATATGACCATCTCTACCACAGTAGGTACAATGAAACTTAATTTTGTAATCATGTCTCGATGAGCACCCAACATTAGAAACAGAATTAGAAAGCACTCCTGCAGATTGGAAAACCACTCCTTTTTGTTTAGGAACTGTTTGAATCAAACCACTTTCTAATGACTTCACAATTTTAGGTGGATGTGCCTTAGCATGAGCATGAGAATCAAAACCTAAACCAGTTTTATTATTGCAAGACTTAGAAGAATTCAGCAGCAAGTTTAGGTTCTTATTCCCATTACAAAACCGATCTAATGTCCTATGCATGTCATCAAGTTTATTGGACAGATCAAGGCAATTGTCACATGAAGTTTTTCCTTTTAGTTTGCAGTTGAAACAAAATTTAACTTCATGAGAACGTAAAGAATTGTTCAATATAGAAATTTCATTCATAGCATTCTGTAGTTTCTTATCAAGATCATCACAACTAGAACAATGCAAATCAATTGTAGAACAAGAAGCATCTTTTAAGTTTCCAATATTAAGTGCAGCAAGCTTTTTGTTCTTTTCAATTTCTTCATCAAGTCTATCTAGAGTGGAGGAGTGTGCACTTCTTAATGTGGACAATTGTTCATAGATTAAGTCACACGAGGGACATGCATCATCACTAGGAATCAAAGTTTTTAAACGGTTAATTTCAGATTCTAGTGATTCAATTTTAGCAGCATTATCCCTAAGCTTTTTGTCCTTTTTCTTGACAATAATAGTTGCACGAGAAATAGCATCACACATTTCATTGCAGGTAGAACATACCTCATCGTCTTCACTGTTGTGTTCTGCATCCTCCTGACTTGATCATGATCTTGTTTTGCCCGCCATGAAGCATAAGTTGGCCAGATCGTCATCATCTTCATCACTTTCAAAGTCTACATCACTTGAACTAAGTTCTTGAAGTGCGGTGATGAAGCTGTTAATCATCTTGCGTCCTATGGTACCCTTCTTTTTGTTTGTTGGAATTTCCAGAGGAGGTCCGAACCTTGCTTTGTTTTTCTTCCCGGGTGGTCGGACCTGAAAGGTTAGGGCATTACAAAAGTGTCCTATTTTACCACATTCAAAACAGCGTTGAGGTCCGGAGCTTCCTCTCCTTCTTGTTCTCACATTTTGCAATGCTTTTGAGAATCTAGTAGAGATGAGTGCCAACTCCTCTTCTGGAAATTCTTCGATCTGCTCCAGGGTTTGTGAGGACAACAAAGCAAGAGTATTGCAAGATGATGATTGGCCGGAGCTAGACATATCACGTTGTGAGACAAATGCAATAGACTTGTTTTGGTTCTTACGTGCTAGGATGTCAATTTCATGAGTTTTTAGTTTAGAATAAAGTACATCTAATGTAAGAGAACTCATGACAGTTGATTCATGAATAGATGTTACTTTCATCTCCCAAATTGACATGTCTAATGCACTAAGAAGTTGCCTAGCATTCTCAGCATCAGAAAAATTAACATTGACACTACGCAAGTTGCTGAGAATTTTATTGAAACGAGCAAAGAGGTCATCATTAGACTCACCTGGTTGCATCTCAAAACGCATATATTCCTTTTTGAACATATATTGTTTTACCTCCTTGATTGTGTTTGAGTCATCATGATAATCACAAAGAGCTCTCCAAACATCGTATGCAGATCGGAGGTGTGCGACACGATCAAAGTCGCTTTGAGTGAGTCCTTAGATGATCAAGTTTCGGGCTTTGTTGTTGTTGTCGACGTCCCGTAGGTTTGTGGCCGTGACTTGATCATTAGGTGGTACTTCATAAGGCTTATACACCTTCTCCCATATTGCAAAGCCTTGTGCCTGGATGAAAGCCTCCATGCGTGCCTTCCAAACCTGGAAATCAATACCAGAAAACACACAAGGTTTGGCGGAGTACTTCTCCATGATGATTAGTCAAAAACACGTGCAAATCACAAAGATTAGAGCACCGTGGATCTGATACCAATTGTAGGATCGAAGAGCACGTGAAAAGCTACCAGGGGGGGGTGAATGGTAGATTTAAAAATCTTACGCAGAGGAAACAATTAAAACCCCAAACCCTTTCGGCAGAAAAACGATCTGTTAAAGAAATCGTGTATGAGACTAATCTAAACGTGTTCCACCGTGACAAAAGTTATAGATATCAGAGAGAATCAAGTCACGAAGACAACACAAATATAATTACTCAAATCCATCGAGAATAACTCAAGTTATGATCAAACGATAAGACTATGGTCAATCTGACCTACCCGAGAAAAATAGTTTCTGGAATGCTGCAAAGAAACTCGTGTAGCTCAGAAACCACAAATCCAATGGCCGTGAAATTTTGAAAGATGATAGAAAATCAAGTTGTGAAGACAACCCAAAAAGAATCACGTCAATTGGATCTGTAAAACTCGAGTTATGATAAAACCACCAACGAAAGGTAGTGCTGTCCAGAAACTCGATGAGTAAAACTTGTCTGGAACAAGTCGGACGAACAAGGCACAAAAGTTCCTTCAAACTACGAATTTTATTCAATAGAACACAAGACGAACAGCCCCCAAAGTCGTCTCTCACAGCTTTGGCCTTCCCTCGCTTATATAACCAGCCCTTAGGCCATCCCAATCTCAACTAGGACTCCAATCCTAATCCGATCACAATCGGAACTTTCCATAACTGCTTAGGACTCTTCTATACGCAGATAGAAGCAATCTTAAGACTTACAAACACCTTAGGAATGTATCCCACATTCCTAAACAACTCAAATTCGTGACCCACACGAAATTCTAACATAACCAACTCGATATTTCCATACCGAGCCATAACCGACTCAGCTAGCAGCCTAAGTCTTCAACCGATACGATTCGATCCTTCCGATCAGATCTTCCTTCCATAATCCGTCTCTAGAAGCATATTGCCACGTCATGCACCGCATGCATACGTGCGAACACCTTCCTTCGACCTTCATATGCACTGCCCTTGATTCAATCATCCTGCGCGACCTCCTGATCAGCTCAACCACAATTCCTCCCGAACTTGGTTGTTGGAACCTCATCTCCTCCCTGAGACTAGTCCAATGGATCCCGTCACCAGCCATGACATGAACTCAAGCAACACCTGCACATGAATAAACAACTAATCCATACGAGCCCAAGTCCTCGACTTGACTCAAGTTAGTTCCGAACAAAACACCTTACGTGAGAACCTCACATAAGCATGTTGTAAAAACACAGCAACACGATATCAGCCATATCATCCAAAACGCACCAAAAACATAGTAAAATGAATACTAAGCAATCTTTCCAACAATGTATACCAAGTACAAAACATTGCAAATGAAAAGCAGAAGCACTTAGGTCAAGTTCTGGACCTTGCCAGAGCAACCCGGAGCTTGAGCCGGAGCTAACAAAAGCTAGTAGAACCTAGCGCCGGAGCTTACCAAAACTAGTAGATCCTAGCACCAGAGCTTACCAAAAACTAGTCAAAACTAGTCAACCCAAAACCGGAGCTAGACAAAGTACGTCGGAGCTTATCAAAAGCATGCCGGAGCTATCAAGTATATGCCGGAGCTATCAAAGACATGCCGGAGCTAACAAAGACATGCCGGGGCTAAAGATAAAGCTCACCGGAGCTAACCAAAGCTAGTCGGACCTTACCAAGAAGTCGGACCTAGCTTCGAACACAGCCAGAGCTACCCAAAACAAGCCGGACCTACCGTCGGACCTTGCTGTAGCTCAGAGCTAGAGTCGGACCTTGACAAAAAGGTGTTTTGGTGATATTTAGAACTTTTATCATCAAAGCCAAGTGTATTCACTACAAGCCAATGTATTCAGCACACATAGGTCTTACAGTCGCCATTGACAAGTTTACCAAATGGCCGGAAGCAACTCCAGTTGTGAAAATAAACAAGCCATCAGCTATCAATTTCTTGCAGTCCATAGTATGCAGATTTGGAGTCCCAAACGAAATCATAACAGATAATGGGACCCAATTCACAAGCTCTGCTTTCCAAGGATACTGGGAAGACCTCGACATCCAAGTCAGCTATGCCTCTGTAGCTCATCCGGCAAGCAATGGCCATGCCGAGAGGGCAAATGTAGAAATCCTGAAAGGACTCAAGACGCGCACATATGAGCCCCTGAAAAAGCATGGAGCTAACTGGATTGAAGAGCTTCCTGCCACTTTATGGGCCAACAGGACTACTCCAAACCGGTCAACTGGAGAGACACCCTTCTTCCTGGTGTACGGAGCTGAAGCAGTCATTCCTCTGGTAATCACTTTGGTGTCGCTCCGGGTCCGGACCTCCGACGAAGACACATAGGACCAGCTCCGCCGTGAAGACCTTGACCTCCTTGAAGAGGGAAGGTGCCAAGCAGCTGTTCGGAATGCCTGATACCGCCAAGCTCTTCGGCGCTATCACCAACGGCATGTTCACAGCCGACAGCTCGAGGAAGGTGATCTAGTGCTACGGAGAATACAATCCAGAGAAGGGTTAAACAAACTCTCCCCCAGCTGGGAGGGACCCTTCCGAGTGATCAAAGTATCCCGTCCCGGATGCGTTCACTTGGCAACCGAGGATGGGACACCTATCCCAAATCCTTGGAACATTGAGCACCACCGTAAGTTCTACGCTTAGTATCACGGAGGTGAGTCTGTAATTACATGTGGTGTATGTTATAGAGTCATTGTACAGAGTCGGGTAGCTCCTCCGGGAGGGCAGCCGGACCTACCCTGCTAGGTCGGCAATGCCCATGCAACACTTGTCACAGTCTTAGAACTAAAAGTGTAGCTAGCTACCATGGGTCAATCGAGAAACGAAACAAGCTTAGCCTGGTTCCGTACCCTAAGAGTGTACTTGTTTCCCCTGTACCCCAAACCTATAATGAAAGACATCATTGTGTGAAAACAGACTCCACATGCATTTACTTTATACAGGCTCAATATTTTTATTTTCTCTTTCTTGTCTATAACAAAGTTGTGCAATTCTTAAGAAACTTTAGCTCGACCAGTTCATGTACAATTCGAATTGCATTGTCTGTACTTCCGGGTTCAAGCATTGTTGATGGCCTATTTGTCTGAATGTCGCCAAGCCAGTCTAGTGCCGGAGTGTGCTATCAACTTAGCCTGGTCCTGCACTCTAAGTACGCCACTCTACCTACACCCCGGCAGGCCGAAGTAAGACGAGTCCTGAAACAATCGGGCCCGAAGGAAGGAGGATGGATCTCTTGATTGTACTTAGGATTGTGTTTGACCTAAAACTTTCTCGGGAATAGTAAGCCGCAATGAAGTTATAGATAAGAAATGAGTTTTACTGTTTTTCTTGACTTCAGTGTGCAGGAAAAATAAATAAGCTACGGCATCCTCTAGGCAGTTTGTGCTCAATGTTCAAACATTGACATTGAACATATCTGGAGCTACTCAGTTCCGGTAAAGTTAAGAGGCAAGTCGTCAACGTGAAGATGGTGGAAAGACTCTAAAGTGGAGTCTAACGTTGACACAACATGTGTTGATGGAGGTCACTGCCAGAGCTACCAAAGCTCCGACACCCCAGAGGACTAACCATTAATGCATCGGAACTACTAAGCTCCGGCAATGGTCAATGTCGGAGCCACGAAGCTCCGACAGCCTCAGGGGGCCTAAACTATCGAAGACTTCAGACCTACATTCTACAAGTTCGAAGCACGCAAGTCTTCAACAACCGGTACATCCTCTTGGTACATGTTCATAATCAAATTGTGTACATCTACCAGGGGGCCAAGCGAGACAAAGGTGTTGAAGACAAAAAATGAAATTCGAATTCACAAAAATTTGGATTTCATTCATCTGGAGATAAGAGATTACAAAATTGGGGAGGAAGGAGAGAAAGTACAAACGGGAGCTACAAGGAGACGATCTTAGACCCTATGGAAGAATTGGGCAACCTTCTGGGCCACCTCCGACACATTGGCTCGGGCGGCTTCACCCTCTCCATCGATGGGACCTTCAAGCACCGGGTCCAAAGGGAATTGAGGGTCCCGGCTGGTGTAGCACGTCAGCACATACTCTGCGACGTTCTTCGCCAGGGCTTGACCCTCCGTTTCCAATTGGACCGCGATGACATCGCCCACCTTGGAGAGCTTGTTGCCTGCTAACCCCAGCGCCTCCAACGCCTAGTCCAGCTCTAGCTCCGGAACATCCGGACGCACGAGACTAAAGCCCATTGGTGTCAGCGCGTCGTTGGACTTACCCAGGAAGTCCCAAACTTGTTGGGACTCCACAGCCCTTGCACCACGCATCCCCGCCAAGGATCTTTTAGCCGCCCCCAGCTCCGAGCTCTCCCGAGCAAGACGCTCCACCTCTTTGGCATTCTGCTGAATCATTTCAGCAACTTGCCTTTCGAGCTTGCTGAGCTCTTCCTCCCGTAGGTGGATCTCGTTCTGGCGTTTGACCAAATCTCTCTCCCGGCCTCGCACTTTCTTCTCCCGGGCGGTGATTGCATTCTCCTGCTTGTAGAGTTCTTGCCCTCGCTCCCAGGCCTTCTTCTCCTCCTCCTTGCATCGCTCATCCAATTTCTTGGTGCGTTCTTCAAGGCTCTTGTTAGCCAGAGCTGACTTTTGGACAAGCTCCTCCTCTCTCTTCACGAGGACGTCTTGCAGCTCCAGGAATTTCTTCTCTTCATCTTCGAGTCGTTTTTCCCGAGCTTCAAGAGCCTCCCGGTGCTTGACGAGACAATCGTGGATGGCAGAGATTCTTTCATGGCGTTCATTAGCTGCACTATTGGCAGCCTTGGCCTAATCATATATGGCCTGGGATTTGTTGTCGAGGGTCCGCGTCATGCTTTCCCTCTGATCCAACAACATACCCCAGTACTCTAGGCGGACTTTCTCCCGTCGCACCCACTCCTTGTCGTCAGCCAGCCTCGACTGTGCTAGCTTGGTCTCAAAATGGAGTCGGTTGCGCCACCTCCTAAGGGTTTGACGCTCCTCCTCGAGGGCCTTGCTGTCGTGGTAGAAGGCCAGTTGAACCTGGCGAAGGTTGGAGTAGGCGTTGTCGATAGATAACGATAGGAGGATCGGGTCCGGACCTGCTGGAGTCATCTCCGCTGGCTCCAGCGGATCTTCAACAACAAAAATTGGGTCCCACTCTACGAGAGCAGTACCCTGAGCTTCCACGTCACTAGGGTCGTCCTTCAGGATAGCCTCGGCCGCCGCCGAGGAAGTGCTTGCAGCAGAAGTACCGACCTCCAGAATTGGTTCTGAAGGCCCAGTCGCTAGGTCATCAACAATTGGTCCCTCCGGCGGGGGGCCATCAGCTTCATCCTGACACTCTGGCTTGGCAACGGACACCTCCAGGATCACTGCTTCTGTCACGGGCGTTGAAGGTTCGGCCGAAGCAGAAGCTACTTCTGACTCCGACACAGGCGCTTCCTCCGCCTCTAGTTCGGGTGCTGGCGCCTCACCCATTATGGGCCCCAGCGCTGGCGCTTTGACCGCCATAGGCTCAGGCGCCATCGCCTCCACAGCAACTGGCTCAGACGTCGGAACCTCTTCAACAGCCGGCTCCACAGCCGGAACATCTACAGCAGCCGGCTCTACCGCTGGAGCTTCCTCGACGACCGGCTCAAGTGCCGGAGCTTCATCAACACCCGACTCTGCTGCCGGGGCCTCCTCAACCACCGGCTCGACTGCCGAGGCTTTAACAACATCCGGCTCTAGGGCCGGAATTGCATCTTCCTCCGGCTCTGCGGCCGGAGCGTCCAACATCACAACATCCAGGCCCGGAGCTTCAACCTCCGACGCAGCGCTGCTGGTACATCTTCAGTCCTATGGTCCGGCGCTACCACGAGAGCTTCTGGGGACGAGTCGTCCAATACCACGACAGCCGGCGCCGGGGCTGCCGCAGCCTCTGCTACCTCTTGGGGCAGCGCTGGAATCGGAGCCGGAGCTTCAGCCTCAACTGCTGCTGCAGGGGCCGGAGCTTAAACCCTTTTCTTGGGCATGCTATGAATGAAGGACGAAGAGACTCAAAAAACGTTTAATAATAAAACAACTGACTGAGGTAAAAAATCAGAAATTACCTCAGGAGGCTTACGCACCAGTTCCCGCGGAACCTCTTCCCCGGACGCTCCGACTGGTCCCAGCCGACACCGGCGTGGTAGTCCCGGAGGGCCCCCCGGAGCTTGCTGCTGCTGTCGGCGTTGCTCTGGTCGAGGCCCCCCTTGACCAGGAAGGTCCTTCGGACCCGGAGCCCTCAACTGGCCCTGGGACCGGAGTCACTTGGCCGGAGCTAGCAACCCGATAAGGTGCCTCAATTGGAGTAGACGCCGCCGTTGAAGACCTTCACCTACGGGGAGAAGGGGACGCTCCAGAATAAGAATGCCTTGCCCTCCTGTCGGCATGCTTCCTCTTACAGCTCGAGGGCTCGGCAAATTCCTTGCCCTTGCCGACGACTTTGGTTCTTGGCTTAGAGGCGGGGACGGAGCCACCCTCCGGAGCTTCGGAGATTGCCAATCCGGTGGTCGAGCGCCTCTCAACAACACCAAGGTCGTCAAGCACCGGCATCGTCCGCCGGTCTCCCTACTGAATGCAGCCTCCATGTTCAGTGGGAGGAAAGCTGGTGGAGGAGCTAAATCGTCGCCCTCGACGTCGATGCCGTGCTGGAATTTCTTCAGGTGGAATTCCAAAGTAGCACCCTCCATGCTGGACTTCAAACCGGTCACAATCCGGTCGTCGTACAGCATACTGTTGAGGGCCCAAGCCAACTTCTCCCTCCTCTTCAACGGAGCCCACCTGTTGGTCAGGAAGTTGTAAAACACTGCCTGGGGAGTCACTCCTCCTTCCACACACAGGCGGATCCTGGTCAGAGCAGGATCAAAGGCATCCGACAGCACTAGAGCTTCGCTCCAAACTTCAGTGTCGATGTTGGGGAGGCCTTCCGGTAGCTCCAGCTTCTCGTGCTCCTCCACCCTGATTACAATCCTGTCCTTCTTCCAGTCGTCCCACTTCCCAGAAGGGAACGATCGCAAGTACCTGTATGGGCACTTCTTGCGCTTCATGATATAGCAGAAGCCAAGGTACTCGTCGCTCCGACCTGTGGTCTGGACAGTGAAGAAGGTGCAGAAGAGCACAATGCAGGGGGGAATCCCCACACACATCTCGCAGAAGTGGACGAATATGGACACTAGCAGAATGGAGTGGGGGCCAAGGTGGTAAAGCTGCAGACCATAGAAGTCTAGCAGCATCAAGAAGAATGAGGAGAAAGGTTGGATCAGTCCTACCATGGCATACGCGGAGAAGTACACCATGTCGCCGGTGTGCTCCTTCTCGAACGGAAGCTTGCCGACGCGGACCAGGTGGTTGAAGAAGTCAGGGGACCATCCCATTAGGGCCCGGACCTTCTTCAAATCATCGTCGGTCTTTAGTTGGCTTTGGCAGAGACCCAACTCCATCGCAGCACAGCGAGGCAAGAGAGGAAAGGCAAGCAAAAGTTTGGAAGGTTTGAGCACAAGATCGAGTGAAAGGCGTAAAGAACCCCAAACGGTGCGTGCTTTCTTTCTTATGTAAGCCCCCGCAATGCCTGGATGGAAACTGCAGAGGAGCCGACGATACCAGTCAAAGATTTCACCCCGCCAATGACAAGGGGGCTCGAGGCCACACGAACGATTAAGTCGAGTTTCTTACCCCAGGAAAATGGTTGTCATCATGAAAGGTGGGAAACCCGAAGTTGGCGGCCTGACAGGGCGCGCAGGACCGATATGATTTTCATATCAGGAACCGACGACCATCAAATGCGTGAGATCCGCACGCTAAGATCTCACCTGCCGCCTTCAAGATACGCCACGCGGCGGAAGTTTAACTTTGAATTACCGCCAACGGCATAACCAAAGACCCTTGAAGACACGGTTCAGAAACTGAAGAATGGACCCACCTCCGGTGAAATGACTTCATACAAAAGGTCTCTCCCGATGGTGAGTCCAGGGGGCCACTGTCGGTACCCTTCGTACAGGATACCCCTTGGGATTGTAAATATCACAAGGAAACTCCATATACCAGATTTGAAGACCCCCGAAGGCCCCACATGTCAGGCGTAGCCGGACCTGCTCCCCCGACATGGTTAGTCCCGGGGCCGCCACATGTATCACAAGACCGGAGCTATCACCCACACTTGGGAAGCTTCGGTCAGAATACCAATATGGAACCCCCGGACCTAACCCCAGACAAAGGGAAGCTCCGGTACTGACACGTGTCCAACAGCACCGGACCTACCAGGCCACGACGGTGAGCTCCGGAGCTGCCACGTGGCAACCGCCGGACCTTCAACTTCAACTATCAGGCCAGTGGACCCCCAACGGCTCCGGACCTTCAAGGATAAAACAAAGACGTCAATACCCGATTAAGTGTCATTAATGCCATATTAATGACACACGATCGGATGGCCCATAATACTGGTAACGACACTATTAAGGCACGTTACCAGGCTATTAAGGGTAAATAACCCCATTTATTGTGTGTCAAGCGTGTGTAACCGCCGGGGCCACCTGTTGGGCCAAGCTGACGTTGTAATGACTAGTCCTTGTACTATAAAAGGACTAGTTGGTGATACACAAAGGACTGTTCTAGACCACTACTGAACACTCTGAGCTAGATGAGCTTCTTCTTCTGGAGCTTCTTCTAGACTCTCGAGCTCAATACATCACCAACACACCCCGTGGAGTAGGGTATTACGCTCAGGCGGCCCGAACCATGTAAATCCCTGTGTACATGTGTCTTTCACCTTCTTGAATCTCTGCGCGCCCATTACTGAACTACAACTCCTCGATCTACCAAAAGTAGTGTCGGGAGATCTGCCGGTTCCAAACACTAACAAAAACCATCATAAGAAGGAAGAGATGGGAGAATGTAATTACTTTATGTGGAAGGAGTTGTAAAGATGTTCTGAATATCATGTGAACTCTGGTTGATGTTTGATTCTTAGCGAGCAACTCCATCGCCATCCTCATCATGTCAATCATCTCAACATATAACGCATTATTCTTGCTTTTACCTGACATTGTTAGTAGCAAACAGAAGACAACAAAAAAAATATGTTATCCCTATCAACTACAAAGGATAATGGCAATGTGGAAGTGGAAGCACACACTCTCAAGCATCTTACCACGCTCTTACAAGTGTTCTTACCAACACTGCAGGTGGCAAACGGTGGCTGGTATGAAGAAACCAATGAAGCGTGAGATGATTGCAAAGGTGTATCGATCCTGCTCAAGAGTAAAGTGTAACTTTGATGGCACTTCATATGTAGCAAGGATTAGCAACAATAAAATCAGATAGTAAAGTTGAATATGTGTCCAAAGTACTTGTCAAAGTTGTTGGCCTAAATGTGTTCTTAGTAGTTCAAGCAAGCAAGACATGAGATAAAACTAGATGACACAAAGGATGCAAACACTTCTGTTTTTTTTGTTGTTGTTTTTTCTCCTATTTTTTTGTGCGGCTTTTGTATCTTGTTTTGCACTTGACTTTTTCTTATGTCTTCCTTTTCTCAGAATGTGCTGCAAAAGAACACAATAAAAACAATCAAAGATATCTCGTGTGTCTGTCGCAGATTTTCTGCTCATCTTCCAAGGACAAATAAGCACACTTATAGGCTCCAAATAGAAAAACTTACAACATAAATATTGTAGATATATCTCTCCTCTTTAATTTCAATATATGGAATACCTATTTTGGACAAGAACAATAGGAGATATTTCCCAAAAAATACAGATTATTTTGAAATTCTAGGTCAACAACAGATTTGGATCTAATGTAATTTGGACCTTGATAACTCTATTTTCTGGGAAACTGATGAATACGAAAGTTATAGAGAACTTCTTAAGATTTTCATTAAGTACAATAAAACAAACATCCGAGTTCATATGAGCGACATAAGATGAAAATACTGAACTGAATAGATATGAATCTAATCTGGACGTGATGACATGATTCAAAAGGATGAATCCACACAATGTAAAACTCAAACTAAGACCAAAAACACTTTCTAAAAAAAGAAATATGACTCAACCAAGGACATAAATTCAACAAAACCAAACTGAAAACAAAATTCGCAAACGCTCAATGTGGTTTGGACAAAGTAATGAACAGATCTACTAAACTGCAAGTTTTTTTGTGGCTTATTTTTGTGGACTTTAGGTATGAAAAACAAAACTAATATAATGGATAGATGAATTACCTAACGGGCAACCTGGAAATCTGATACCAATTGATGAGTAGGTTTAGGCCCGATCTTCCGAAACATAATGGATAAGTCGATTGATGGAGATCTCAACGTTGATGATCCGAGGCTGTCGAGTAGAACACGGAAAACCCCTACAATCACTACACCACTGCTCCGTTGGTTATCAACCATGCTGCACACGATTTACCTTGCTAAAAAGGCTAATCCCTGTAAGTGCAACCGAGAACACAAGCAAGAACAAGGTAGAAGCAATCTGAATTGCTAAGTTGGGGTCTCACAAACCGATGAACGGCAAAACAGTGTATAACAGATTAATCTAAGCAAAACCCAATTATTTATGGCGGCTTCTATAAAGTATATATAGGTGGGAGGACGTCCAAGGGGGTTTTGGGGTCGTGACCTAACCCTAAGACACGAAAATAATGTAATTAGACTTGATACAAGGCCCAATGGCCCAATAGGTTGGTGCAGCACCCTGACAGATTCTGGACTCGATATTGTTTTGTCGACTCCAAAAGAATTTTGACATGGGACCAGTGCCATTGGAAATTTTATCCTCTCCTATTTCCGTGCATATGTAGAATGTCCAAAATGGAGTTCGTATGCGTCCTGGGCATCCGTTTTAATGCGAACTCCTCCTGGACTCCGAGTTGGACACAAATTTGAGTTGGGGTCGGTTTCCATCTTCTTTGAACATATTTTCTGGTCCTCCATGTCACTAAGACTTCCTCTAAGTACTCCTTGAACCTCTCCATGGATCCTAATCACAATTAAATCACTAGGTAACAATCTATGCTCAAAAACATATAAGAAAACATATAAGAACGAGCTCACCTCTGAAATTAATTGTTGTGTGTGAACTCTATTGACTACATCTTGTATGTTCAATGGAGTGTTGTTTGTATCGATAGAAGTGATGTCCTCATCAGTGTCCACCAAAACTTAGTGTTCAAGGCTTGATACATTTTATTTCTGCCCGGATGAACAGAATATTTGTACAAGTGAGCTTCGTCCAGTATTTTCATCAGGTCCATGTCACGTGGCACTACAATTTGACTTTTGAACCATAGAGAACAATGCTCATCTCTTCGAAAGCACTTCATCCCACCACTGTCCATTCTCTTGAGTATGTGAGACATACCCTTGTCCTTCTTTTGAGGTTCAATAATCTCCTCTTGGATTGTGGGAATGAGTGCAAGATTGTATAAAGCTCCATATGGAACCAAGTACAGACTCGGTTCATCCTCTTCCGTAGGTGTGATGGTTAAGTTATTGACATGAGACTTGAGGCTAAGCACATCGGCAACCATGTTAGCTTTGGCGGGATGATAATGAATCTCAATCTCATAATCCTTCATCTATTCTAACCACCTTCTTTGCCTAATTTTCAGCTCCTTCTGAGTGAAGATATACTTCAAACATTTGCGGTCGGTGTATAGTTGAACCAGATTTCCAAGCAAATAATGCCTCCACGTTTTTAGAGCAAGCACCACAACAGCGAGCTCCAAGTCATGAGTAGGATAGTGCTGTTCATGATTGCGGAGCTGCCGTGACCCATAAGCGACCACACGTCCTTCGGGCATAAGAACGCAGCCAAGACCGATGCCGGATGCATCACAATAAACATCGAATGGTTTCGTCTTATCCGTTTGAGCTAAAACCAGGCTGTTGTGAGATGCTTCACCAATGTGTGAAACGCCTTCTCACATGCTTTACTCTAAATATATTTGGTGCCTTTCTTTAACAGCTCCGTCATAGGTTAAGCAATTTTTGAGAAGCTCGGAATGAACCTCCGATAATATCCTGCTAAACAAAGGAAGCTTCGCTTCATGTACGGACTTATAAGATTTTCATTTCAGCACTTGAACAATTTTACTTGGGTCCACAGCGATGCCCTCAACTTAAATAATGTGTCCCAAGAATGGCACTGGACTGATCCAAAATTCACAATTATTGAATTTTGCATAGAGCTTATGGTCTCGCAATCGTTGAAGCATGATATGCTAGTGTTCGGCGTGTTCTTCCTCCAATTTGGACTAAACAATGATGTGAACAATGAATACCACGACAAACTTATACAACTCCAGCATGAACACCGAGTTCATAAGATACATAAAGTGGGCCGGAGAGTTGGTGAGACCAAAAGACATGACGAGATATTCATATAGTCCGTAATGTGTTGAGAATGCTGTCTTCGGTATATCTTCCGTCCAAATTTTGATTTCATGATATCCGTACTGAAGATTCATCTTGGAAAATACCTTAGCACCCACTAATTGATCAAAAAGAATGTCAATGCGAGGTAGTGGATACTTGTTCTTTATAGTCACTGCATTTAGTGGACGATAGTCCACACATAACCGTAATGTTTCATCCTTCTTCTTAATGAACAGCGCAGAGCAGCCCGAAGGTGAGGAGCTTGGGCGAATAAAACCTTTCTCCAGCAGGTATTTTAGATGTTCATTTAATTCAGCTAGCTCATTGGGCGCCATTGATAAGGTCTTCAAGAGATCGGTGTGGTTCTTAACGCAAGTTCAATCTTGAACTCCATGTCACATTCGGGCCGCATGCCCGGTAGATCACCGGGAAACACATTGGGGTATTCAAGGACTACCGGAATGTCTTCCAACTTAATGGATTCAGAGTGGTATGCTGCTGCAATTTCTTGAACTGGTCGATCAAGAATGAGAGTATGTGGACTGTGTAGTGGAGAATCCAATTGAACGGTTTGAGTAACGATGTCCAAAACAGCACTGTGGTGATGTAACCACGACATACCTAATATGGCATCAATCTTTTGGCCATCTAAGATAATGAGAGTGGTTGGATATATTTTTCCACCCATGTATAGTGGTGCTTTAGGAATCATATTATGAGCTGGCATTTTCCCACCAGGTTAACAAATCCTGTACGGATGTTTTGTAGGCAATATTTGCAGTTGGTGCTTGACAACATATGAACTACTAATTAAATTGTGGGTGGCTCTAAAATAAAAATGTATGATAATGTGGTGATCGATGAGAGTGAACGTACCCGCGAGTACGGGTTCGCCTTCCGGTATGTCCTCAATGGCAATGTGGTGGACGTTGCCGGGTTTGGTTTTGGTTTCTTAGGCTGGTTAGCACCCTGGTACGATGCTTGTCCGCTGGTTTGCTTGTCTGGACAGTCGTATGTGAGGTGTCCGACATTTCCACAGTTGGAGCACGTGTACTGGGTCGGACCACCATAGGCCGGAGCACGGAAACCCGGTGTGCGCTGCTGCTGTGGGGGTGCACGAGGTATCATCCTCTGTTGCTGCTGCTGTGGCAGGGGTGGTTGGAAGCTTGGTGCATTGAACGGGCGGCCACGGAACATGGGTGTTCGCGTTGGTAGCTGCCACCTTCGACCGGACGGTGATCGGTACATCATACGGTACTTTGTGGACCTCTACCACTGCTGCCCTACGGAGCACTCCTCTTCTTCTGAGTCACCAGCTCGCGTGTCGCATCCTCTTGTACAACCGCTGCATTGACAAATTCGTTGAATGTACCACAATTGAACAAAGCAATCTTTTCCTTCATTTTTGCATTTAAGCCTCGATAGAAACAGTCCCGTTTCTTCTCCTCCGTGTTCACATGATCTGCCGCAAGTGATTGAAAGCCTTGGAGTACTCATGAGCACTCCTCCCGCCTTGCTTGAGTTAAATAAATTCTTGAAGCTTTCTTTTTATAATCACTGGAGGTATGTGATAGGTGCGAAATGCCTCCCGGAATTCAGTCCAAGTCACAGCGTGACTGAATGTAGCCTAGAGGTGGGGGGGGGGGGGGGGGTTGAATAGGCTTTCTGAACTTTTGTTGAACCCTGAAACACTTAACAAATTTATCAAATACGGGGAGGCCAGACTAGTACGGTACGGTGCGGACTAGTCCGGTATACGTGGACTAGAAATATCAAGATTGATCGTTAATTTCACGTCTAGTAGCCTATGTAGCGGAAAGCAATTGACAATCTGAATGTATTGTAACAACGAAACACTATATTGCAATGATCAACTTTAATTCCAATATATCAATGTGAGTTACACAAGACTATGCAAATCCTAGAATATGATGAACGATAAAACAAGAACATGTGAGACACAAAATTTATCCAGAGGTTCGCTCCTACAGAGGAATCTACGTCCCCGTTGAGGAGTCCACGGAGGACTGGGTATTCACTAACCTTTCCCTCGTTGAATTGCAACGAAAGCCGATTCTCAACCACTAATCACACAGGGGCAAATAACTTTTTCAAGGGGCCTTCTCACAAGTTGAGGGCTCCCCAAGAACTGCAGCGATGAACACCACGAAACACACTCAAAAGATATACAATGAAAAATGAGACTGTGTGAGAGATAAAACCCAAGAGCTCAAGATCATGTGGAACAAGTTCCCACCTTTGTCGAATCTCTAATCCGCAAAGACTTGATCCTTTTTGGTTTAGAATGAGTGGAGAGATGTATTGTTGGGCTCTTGGTAGGTGTGATGGCGCAAGGAGTCAAGAGTTAGTGTTGTATGGCCGTACACCTGTATTTATTTTAGGGTTTCGAAATGTTACCATTAGGGTTAGCAAAGTCTGGACTAGTCTGTGGTGGACACCAGACTAGTCCGGTGTGCAGTGAGTGGAAAAACTCTAAGTGTTGACGGATACCGGACATATCCCGTTAATGTGAAAACTAGTCTGATCTTACTCAGAGAGATTTCAGACTAGTCCGGTTAATATCGGACTTGTCTGGTGTGGTGGAAAACTGTTCAACTGAGGACAAGTCCACAAATGGAGAACTTATCCGATTTTTAGTTAGAGGATTAACGGACTAGTCCGTTTTTATATCGTACATGTCCGATGTTGTGTAAATGCAAAGATCTACGGACAAGTCCGCACTTGGGGGACTTGTCCATTTTTAGTCAGAGAGATAGCGGACTATTCCGGTAGATATCAGACTAGTCCGCTGAAAGTGCATCTAGGAATCCCTTGTGGGTTTTGGATGATTTATGACAAGCAAATGAGATGCTAACCACTTTGTTGATATGAGCACAAGTTCTAATGAGAAAATGAGCAAAGTGCCAAAAAGAATGGTTAACGAGGAGTAATGTGGAAAAGAGCTCAAGAAACAAGTGTAGTAAATCATTGTGTATGGAGTGTGTTAAGGAAACACACCCCAAGATATCAAACACAATTATTCTCACACATTGCACAAATTCATACAGGACTAGACTAGTCTGATTGACCCCGGACTAGTCTGATATCTTTCTGCACAAGACCGGACAAGTCCTCACAATGCGGACGTGTCCTCACAGTCCAGTTTTTCACTGACCGGACTAGTCTCATATCACCACGGACTAGTTTGATATCTCTCTGACTAGAATCGGACTAGTCCTCCCCAATGCGAACTAGTCCCCAAACGTTTCACAAGTAACACGAAATCGGAGAAGTCCGATCACACACCGAACTAGTCTGAAGATTTCCAGAACCAAAATCGGACAAGTCCGCTCTCAGCTAGACAAGTCCAATATTTCGGGACACCTAGGTTTTACTACACGCGGCACACCGGACTAGTCCGGTGTCCACCACAGACTAGTCCGATCTTTCTAAACCCTAATAGTAACTTTTGGGAACCCCATATAAATAGGTATACATGGCCCATCTTTCACATCTCTCGACCCTCAACGCCGTCACACCTACCAAGAGCCTAGAAAACACCTCTCTCCATGAAATCAAACGCAACAAAGATCAATCCCTTGAGGATACACTTTGGATCATTGGAGACACATGGTTCGTCACTTATTGAGCTCTTGGTTTGATTCCCTAACAGACTCCTGTGGTTTTCATTGTGATCTTTCGAGTGTGTTCTTGGTGGTGTTCATATTGTAATCTTGGGGAGCCCTCAACGTGTGAGAAGGCCCCTTGAATTTGATTATTTCCCTTTGTGATAAGTGAAAAGGATTGACCTCCGTGTTGATCCGACGAGGGTAGGGTTGGAGAAGACCCTGTCCTTTTGTGTACTCCTCAACGTGGATGTAGGTTGCCTCTGTGGGAACCGAACCACGGGATAAAGTGCTTGTGTTCTTTATTTGCGCACATTGTTTTTACACTTCATACATATCTAGGGTTTCAACCAATCTTATTCACTTTATGTTGAAACATTGAATATAAGATTAACTTGTAATACATCCTAGTTCATAATTGTGTAACACTTTAACTACATGTATATTTCTGCTGTATACATCCTAGGATCAAGATATTCGATCATATTTGATAGACCTAGTCGGTACACACCGGACTAGTCCGCACTTGACCGGACTAGTCCGATATCTCGAGATTTGATCGGGTTGTTAAGTGTTCAGGTTCCGACACAAAATCAAAAAGGCCTATTCACCCCTCTAGGCCACATTCAATTGGTATCAGAGTAAGGTTCTTCAAAAAGGAGACTAATCGCTCGAAGAGATAATGTCGGACATGAAGGACGTACACAAGAGCAACAACCAAGAGAAGGTTGAAGAAGACAAGAACCAAAAATTGGAGAGGCTCCTCGAGGCCATTCAAGACTTTGAGGATGACGATGAGGAGATGTTGGAACTAAAGGCGCTCCTAAGGAATAAAACTCTTTCCAATGGGAAAGTAAAGATTGAAGATGAGAAGAAGAATAAGGGGAGTAGTCACACCGACTACTCCCGATATCCTTACAACTACGATCGTCTTAACTCTAGCAATAATCACTACTTATTTATTCCACTTGTAAAAGCCCCACATTTTGATTGCAATGACTACTCAATGTGGGTGCAGAACATGAAAATGCACCTGATTTCTCTCAATCCAAGTTTGTGGCATATTGTATGTACAGGAATAGATATCCCCGATGATGATGAGGAGTTCACACCTATCCAAGAGCAAGCAATCCATCGAAATGCCCAAGCTGCTGCAGTCATCACCTCATCACTCAGTCGGGATGAGTTCACAAAGGTTGATGGACTCGATATCGCCAAGGAGATATGGGATACGTTGCAAACCACAAATGAAGGTGATCGTCATGTGCGAGAAGCGAAGATCGAGATGATTGAAGGCGAGTTGGGAAGATTCACCATCGAAGGAGATGAGTCGCCACAAGATTTGTACAACCGACTAAAGACGCTCATCAACAAGGTGCAAGCATATGGAAGCAAGAAGTTGAATGACCATGAGGTGGTGAAGCTCATTCTTAGAGCCTTCATGCCTCGCAATGTCACCTTGTGCTCAATGATACGAGAAAGCCCCGAGTACATGAAGATGACCCTGGATGAGTTACTTGGGAAAATTATCAACTATGAAATGATGGAAAAGCAAGCCAAGCACGTTAAGGAGATTGCCGATCTCACCTCGGCAGAGAAGAAAGGTGTCGCCTTGAAGTCCACTCTCAAGCCCTTATCTAAAGAAGCTCGAGAAGATCAATTAGAAGATGACGATGAGAGCAGCGACTTGGATGAAGATGACATGATACTATTCAGGAAGAAATGCAAAATAATGATGAAGAAAAGACAAGGGGCTAAATCAAGTGAAGGAAAGTACAAGGAAAGATCAAAACCAAAGTTGAGGCGGGCATGCTATAACTGTGGTGAGTATAACCACTTTATAGTTGATTGCCCATATGAAGAGAAAAAAAATAAGACCAAGGAAACGAAGCCTCAACCCAAGAAATTCTTCAAGATGAAGAAGCAAGCCGAACAAGCGCATATAGGAAAAGAGTGGGACTCAAATGATGACTCCTCATCCAAAGAAGAAGAAGAGGTGGCTAGCATAGCCATCGAGAAGACATCCAAGAAGTCCACTCACTTCCCTACTCTTGGTACATGGAAAGGGAACATTACTTTCCTCATGGCAAAGGAAGGTAAACACAAGGTAACAACCAAACCCTCTTCTGTACATTCCTATTCTAGTGATAGTGAAATGGCAAGTGATAATGAAGATATGCTCATTGGCTTAGACATGAAAACGGCTGCAAAAATGAAATTTTTACTTGATCAACATGTTGAGAAGGAGAAGTCGATAAACCGTCAAGAAGACATGATTATCTCCCAAAAGGAGGAATATGTTGAACTTGACAAGCTTCTAGAACTTGAAAAGGAGCGAAGCAAGTCACTAGAGCTTGACTTAGCTTCAAGCAAGGAAGCTTGCTTGGAGTTAAGCGACTCAAATGCTACAATAAAGATGAACTTGCTAACCTAATCAAGGTTAACAAGATCCTTGAAGTACATGTTGAGTCACTCAAGCAATGTGACCCTTCATCCTCTTGAAGCTCACCTTCTCAACCACTTAAAACCGAATCTATCATTACTTGTTCATGTGGTAAAGTTTACACCAGCTTGAAAGACAAGTCAACTTCTACCAAGGACAAGCATCTCTCACAAAATGGCATATTTGACAAGTAGAAGATCAAATATGCACGTAGTGCATACTTGGTCAAAAGACCTACAAATGTCAAATTTGGCATTGGTTACTCTTATGGTGAAAAGCAACATGCTAGAAACCGTAAGAATAACAGGGAGAGCATTGAATTTGTAAAGGGAAGACCCTCTCAAACTGGAAAGTCCAAAGTTAACACACATGATAACCGGACTAGTCCGGTCGGAACACAGACAAGTCCGGTCCTCTAGACAAGTCCAGTCTCCCAGACTAGTTCTGTATATAAAAAACAATAGTTGCTTTTCAAAACCTTTGATGCATCTTATGTTTTAATGAGAAGTAATTATGGTAATATTTATGCTCATTATGTTGGGCCACGCCATGGGAACACCAAGTCTCATGTGTGGGTGACTAAATACCTTGTGACTAACCCAAAAGGACCCAAGCAAGCTTGGGTACCTAAAACCAAGACATGATTTGTTTTTGTAGGCTTATTCCTCCGGTGGATCAAAATGGGTGCTAGACAGTGGCTGCACCAACCATATGACCGGAGAAAGAAGGATGTTCGTTGAGTATGAAGAAAATTAGGATCCAAGCGAGGGCATCTATTTTGGAGACAATAGTGAAGGAAAGGTGCTCGGTACCGATAAAATTGCCATATCAACTCAACATACTCTTTCTCATATACTACATGTTGATTCCTTAGATTATAACCTGTTGTCCATATCTCAACTATGCGACAAAGGTTATAATTGCTTGTTTACTAATGAGGGTGTGACCGTCTCTAGAAGGAGTGATGGTTCCATTGCATTCAAGGGGATGTTAAAGGGAAAGCTTTACCTTGTTGACTTCAACAAAGATAAAGCCAAACTTGACACATGCTTGATTGCAAAGACTAACATGGGTTGGCTGTGGCATAGACAGCTAGCGCATGTTGGAAAGAGGAATCATCAAAAACTCCTCAAGGGCGATCACATCCAAGGTTCGAAGGATGTTGTTTTTGAGAAAGACAGTCCCTGTAGCGCGTGCCATGCCGGGAAACAAGTTGGAGCACCTCATCCTACTAAGAACGTCATGACTACAACAAGACTGCTTGAGCTACTTCACATGGACTTATTCGGTCCAGTTGCTTACATAATCACCAGCGGTAACAAATATGGCTTAGTAGTTGTTGATGATTTTTCTCGCTTCACTTGGGTTTTCTTTTTACATGATAAGTCAGAAACACAAGGGACACTAAAGAAGTTTTTCAAGCGTGCTCAAAATGAGTTTTCATTGACAATCAAGAACATTCGAAGCGACAATGGCACGAAGTTCAAGAACATAAAAGTTTAGGAGTACCTACATGAAGAAGGCATAAACCATGAGTTTTCAGCTCCTTACTCCTCTCAACAAAATGGAGTTTCCGAAAGGAAGAACTGAACCCTCGTAGAGATGGCGAGAACAATGCTCGATGAGTACAAGACCTCGGATCGATTTTGGGCGGAAGCGGTTAACACCGCTTGCCACGCCATAGATCGACTTTATCTCCATCGACTACTCAAGAAGACATCCTATGAGCTACTCACCAGTAACAAGCCTAATATTTCATATTTTCGAGTTTTCAGTTCCAAATGCTATATTTTGAACAAGAAGCCTAGGACGTCAAAGTTCGCTTCGAAGTCCGATGATGGTTTCTTGCTTGGTTATGATTCACACACTTACTCATATCGTGTCTTCAACAAGACCTCCGGACTTGTTGAAGTAGCACGTGGCGTAGTGTTCGATGAAACTAATGGCTCCCAAAAGGAGCAAGTTGATCCAGGTGTGCTAGAAAGAGAAGAAGCTCCTTGTCAAGCATTGAGAAGAATGGCGTTAGGCGAAGTTCGACCAAAAGAACCACCTCTACATATGCATGAGGAAGATGAACCACGAGAGGAGGCCAACGATGAAGGGGTATCTTCCACACAAGATCAACCTCAAGAAGACGAAAATGATCAACATGTCAATGAAGGCAACCATCTAGGAGGAGAAGAAGAAGACCATGAAGATTCAAGACAGCAAGTACCACACCCAAGAGTGCACCAATGCGTTCAAAGGGATCACCGAATCGAAAACATCATCGGTGACATCCAAAATGAGTAACTACTAGATCACGCATAGCTAATTTTTGTGAGCACTATTCGTTTGTATCCTTTTTGGAACCGCGTAGGATTGAGGATGCGTTGAAGAATCCGGATTGGGTAGTGGCCATGCAAGAAGAACTCAACAATTTCAAATGGTACGAGGTGTGGGAACTAGTCGAAAGGCCCAAATTCAATGTTGTTGGCACCAAATGGGTCTTCCGCAACAAACAAGATGAACACGGGGTGGTGACAAGGAACAAGGCACGACTTGTGGCCAAAGGGGATTCACAAGTCGAAGGTTTGGATTTCGATGAAACCTTTGCTCCTGTAGCTAGACTTGAGTCTATTAGAATATTACTTGCATATGCTATTCACCATGATTTCAAGCTCTATCAAATGGATGTGAAAAGCGCCTTCCTCAGCGGACCAATCAAGGACGAGGTGTATGTGGAGCAACCCCCCAGGTTTGAAGATGAAGAGTTCCCTGACCACGTATTTAAATTGCATAAGGCTCACTACGACCTCAAACAAGCTCCTAGAGCTTGGTATGAGTGTCTTAGAGATTTCTTAATCGAAATGGTTTTAAGATCGGTACAGTAGATTATACATTGTTTACAAAGAACTTTGACAATGATCTCTTTGTTTGTCAAATTTATGTTGATGATATAATCTTTGGTTCAACTAACAAATCTTTTTGTGAGGAATTTAGTAAGATTATGACTGATAGCTTTGAGATGTCTATGATGGGAAAGCTAAAGTACTTCTTGGGATTCCAAGTGAGGCAACAAAAGGAAGCAACGTTCATAAGCCGAACTAAATACACTCAAGACATACTCAAGAAGTTTGGAATGGACAAGGCGAAGCCTATAAAGACTCACATGGCAATGAATGGCCACTTGGATATCAATGAAGATGGACCAACCGTCGATCAAAAGATATATCACTGATGATTAGATCTCTACTCTACTTATGTGCATCTAGGCTAGACATTATGTTGAGTGTATGCTTGTGTGCAAGGTTTCAAGCCAACCCAAAAGTGTGTCATTTGACAGCCGTAAAGAGAATCTTGCGTTATTTAGTTCATACACCTAACCTAGGTCTTTGGTACCCCAAAGGTTCCAAATTCAATCTCATTGGTTACTTTGATGCGAATTATGCCGGATGCAAAGTAGATAGAAAAAGTACCTCAGGTACATGTCAATTCCTAGGAAGATCCCTTGTCTCTTGGTCCTCCAAGAAACAAAACTCCATTGCCTTATCCACGGCTGAAGCGGAGTATGTTGCAGCGGGGAGTTGTTGTGCACAACTCCTTTGGATGCGACAAACTCTAAGGGATTACGGTTACAATATGAACTGTATTCCACTCCTTTGTGATAATGAGAGTGCCATTAAAATTTCCCATAATCCCGTTGTGCACTCTAGGACCAAACATATAGACATCCGACATCACTTTTTGAGAGACCATTCAATGAAGGGAGATATAGCCATTTCAAATGTCAATACCGAAAAGCAACTAGCCGATATATTCACCAAGCCACTTGATGAAAAACTCTTTTGTGAGCTCCGAAATGAACTTAATATCCTCAATGCTCGTTGTGTGGCTTGAAATCTTGTATACCTGAATGCTATGTTCAAAATTCATTGATTGTGTTGTGAAAGTCATCTTTCTTAATTTTTCTGAAAAAACTATGTCAACTACTAGATCTTGGTGAATTGTGATCATTGCTTGATTGTTGTATGCTTACTAATCATATTCATCAACATTATTTGATTTGCTTTGCCTCCCCATTTCTAAATAAGTACCTTCGGATATATACGAATGGGTTAAGCATTTCTTCCCTGTTGACCACGGACTAGTCCGTGGTTGCCCAGACTAGTCCGCCCGTGCAGACTAGTCCGCAGTGTGATGGTTAGGCCGGACTAGTCCGACAGACCAGACTAGTCCGATATAGTCTTTGGAAAAGTTCGGACTAGTCCAATATTTTACAGACTTGTACGATTTTTTGTGTCCATAACCCTATCCGCCGCCAAACCCTAATCTTCCGCCTCAAGCTTTTCTCTCCATGCTCGAGCTCCCCAAGGCGATTCTTTGATTTCTCCATCAAAACTTCATAAGTTTGGGTGGAAATTGACATCCTCCACGTAGGGATTGAAGACCACGGACTTGTTCGACCCTTCAACCCCTACATCTCCTACAATCAAGCAATTTCGGTAAAATCTCATCCCAAACCCTTGAATTTGCTATTTCCTTCAATGTTTATCAACTAGCTTGGTTCCTATCACCATATACATGCTTACTTGATGTATTACATTGATTCTAAGCCAAATGTGCATTAGGAATCACCATCTGTCTCATAGTTAGTGTTCTAGAGGTTGAAAACCGGACTACTCCAGCCCATGCACGGACAAGTCCGGTCAACCGGACTAGTCCGTGCCCGTACACTGGACTAGTCCAATTTTTCTGAACTCAACCATAACTTCTCAATTCCTCAATGCAATTCCTTGTCATATATTCTCATCAACACCTTGTGAAATCAAGTATTAGGACAATGTTGAGCACCAACGATGAAATCTTTGATTTCGAGGCCGAGATGGACGTTGAAGCCGTGCTTCGATCCTCAACGAGTCTAAGCAAGAATCGCCAAGAGCGCCCATCCGAGCCGGCAACTTCTCCTCCCCAGGCTCTAAGGAAGGTGCTCGCGAAGAAGCCAGCCTACAAGGCTTCTGCTGGAGGTGGCCCTCGCCAAGCAAAGGGCAAGGGCAAAGGGATTGCAACGGGCCCGATTGGCCCCCTAAAGTAGTCAGCTCCAAGGGAAGGGGCCCGAGATCCTGCGGAGGAAAGTTTCAATGGCAAGGGCAGCGACACAGCTGCAAAGTTCAGGAATGTGGATTCCTACAGCCATCCAGAGCATGTTGCTGATGGGAGGTTTTGGAGTAATTTTCATGCAAATTTCTACAAGACCGTCTATCTCCCAATGAAGACACCCGTGGTGCACATCCGATGGATAGATTGGGCACATTTTGAGAAGAAGGGATGCTCACCTTTTGTGGAGGTGGTTGAGGCAGTGGAAAGACATGGTTTGAAGGACCTCTTCGCCTTCAGAAACAATTGGAATGATGAGGTGATTGCCCAGTTCTATGCTACTTGTCACTTTGCTAGTGACGAGGAAGAAAGGGTGACTTGGACGACTCATGAATCCAAATACACCATCACTTATGAAGAATTTGCAAGGATGCTCCATCTTGACACCTCCAGCAATGACAATGTGATCGTCCACAACATTGGTGTCATTGAGAAGGACAGAATGAAGTTTCTCTATGAAACCAACTCCAAGTTCAATCCCCCTTCCACGAAGAACATGAAGCCCTTCTTTGTGGTGCTGAACATGGTTCTGAGGAAGACAATTGTCCACAAGGATGGGGATGCAGGAAGTGTGCAGGGGTACCTCAGGACCTTGATGAAGGCCATTAGCAAAGACAGGAAGTTTGATGTCTTCGACTATATTTGGAACGACATGGTCAACATCTCCTGCACACCGAACAGGTCCTGTGGCTATGCTCCTTATCTGATGTTTATGATCAAAAAGGTCATAGGCATAGAATTTGTGAAGGATGTGGAGCACCTCCCCTTGAGGCCTCAGAAGCCTAAACAGCCAAGCATTCAAGCAGCTCCCTCTCCAGCTTCCAGCCCTGAGGCTCTAGTGAGAGCTAGTGGTAGTGCTAGGGCTGCTCCCGCCACTAGGCCTCCTCCTCAAAAGGGGTCCCCAAGTGGCATCTTGAAGTACCTGTCAGTCATATTTGCCTCTTGCAAAAAGGCTGAGGTGAAAGCCCATAAGCTCAACAAGAGAAGAAAAGCTGACATGAGATATGTTAAAGAAAATGTGAAGCAAATTTGCCAAAAGCTGGAGATCGATCCCATTGGATCTCTAGTCATTTATGGAGACTCTGATTCTGACTTCACCGAGCTCGGGCCCTTGACTCCCTCCGAGCTTGCCTATTTTGGCATTGGGGACTCGAGTGGTTCCGTTCCTCCTCCTCATCAACAAGAGAATGAAAATGAAGATGAAGACGATGAGAGGACAGACAATGAGGCTTGAAGACCTTAGGTCCCTCCTCTCCTTCTTTGTGGTGTCTTGATGGCAAAGGGGGAGACATTGAGGGGGAGTCTTAGAGTATTAGGCTTTAGCTGTAGGATGCGAGGAGAGCTCTCCTTTTGTGTCTTTTGTCTATTTGTCTATTTGTGGGTTGTAAGACTGTTAACATGCTCTTTTAGCACTATTGGTCCTGTGATGCAATGTTTTGAACTGCTTGTGAAGATGTTGATAAAATCTGTGATTTTGCTCTAAGAATGGCATATATGATTGTTGTTAACATGTTGATGTCCATTATGTCATTCTCATCATGATTATTCTTTCTATACACTTATTTCTGCATCCCACCATAAAGAGTTCACATATGGATCATGTTTTCATTGCTTAATGTGTCTTTAGACTCATATGTGCACACTTTATGAAAATCTCAACTATCTATCATATTTTGTGAAATGTCAATTGATTGTCACCAATCACCAAAAAGGGGGAGATTGAAAGTGCATCTAGGAATCCCTTGTGGGTTTTGGATGATTTATGACAAGCAAATGAGATCTTAACCACTTTGTTGAGATGACCACAGGTTCTAATGAGAAAATGAGCAAAGTGCCAAAAAGAAAGCAGAATGAGGAGTAATGCGGAAAAGAGCTCAAGAAACAAGTGTAGTAAATCATTGTGTATGGAGTGTGTTAAAGGAAACACACCCCAAGAGCTCAAACACAATTATTCTTACACATTGCACAAATTCGTACAGGACCGGACTAGTCCGATTGACCCCGGACTAGTCTGATATCTTTCTGCACAAGATCGGACAAGTCCTCACAATGCGGACTTGTCCTCACAGTCCAGTTTTTCACTGACTGGACTAGTCCTATATCACCACAGACTAGTCTGATATCTCTCTAACTAGAATCAGACTAGTTCCCCCCAATGCGGACTAGTCCCCAAACATTTCACAAGTTACACAAAATTGGACAAGTTCGATCACACACCGGACTAGTCCGAAGATTTCTAGAACCAAAATCGGACAAGTCCGCTCTTAGCTGGACAAGTCCGATATTTCGGGACACCTATGGTTTGCTACACGTAGCACACCGGATTAGTCCGGTGTCCACCATGGACTAGTCCGATCTTTCTAAACCCTAACAGTAACCTTTGAGAACCCCATATAAATAGGTGTACAGGGCCGATCTTTCACATCTCTCGACCCCCTGCGCCGTCACACCTCCCAAGAGCCTATAAAACACCTCTCTCAACGAAATCAAACGCAACAAAGATCAATCCCTTTAGGATACACTTTGGATCATTAGAGAGACACGGTTCATCACTTATTGAGCTCTTGGCTTGATTCCTTAACACACTCCTGTGGTTTCATTGTGATATTCCGAGTGTGTTCTTGGTGGTGTTCATATTGTAATCTTGGGGAGCCCTCAACGTGTGAGAAGGCCCCTTGAATTTGGTTATTTCCCTTTGTGATAAGTGAAGAGGATTGGCCTCCGTGACTGTCCCACCAGGGTAGGGTTGGAGAAGACCCGGTCCTTTTGTGGACTCCTCAACGGGGATGTAGGTTGCCTCTGTGGGAACCGGACGACATGATAAAGTGCTTGTTTTCTTTCTTTCCGCACATTGTTCTTACACTTCATACATATCTAGGATTTCAACCAATCTTATTCACTTTATGTTGAACATTGAATATAAGATTAACTTGTGGTACATCCTAGTTCATAATTGTGTAACACTTCAATTACAAGTATATTTCGGCTGCATACATCCTAGGATCAAGATATTCGATCAGATTTGATAAACCTAGTCGGTACACACCGGACTAGTCCGCACTTGACTGGACTAGTCCGATATCTTGAGAGTTGATCCGGTTGTTATGTGTTGCAGGTTCCGACAGAAAATCAAAAAGTCCTATTCATCCCCCCACCCCCCCCCTCTAGGCAACATTCATCCGCACATGCTGAATTTTGTGCTAGGAGTGTAATCTCTTTCACTTGAGCTCTTGGGGCGTGTTTCTCCATCACAGTCTATACAAAATAATTCTAATCTTTTCAGCTCTTGAGCTCCTTTCTGTTTGGATCCTCATTCTCCTTTCTTTTTGTACTTTCTTCCTAATTGCTTTAAAACATGCGCTTATCTCAACAACTTTGTTAGGATCTCATTTGTTTGTCATTAATCAACCAAAACCCACAAGGGATGCTTAGATGCACTTTCAATCTCCCCCTTTTTGGTGATTGATGACAACTAATTGAGATTACACAAATATAATGAAAAATTCTGATTTTCATAAGGTGTGCACATATGAATTTTGAGCAAAATAGTCAATGTAGAAGTAATACATATGTGCACTCTTTATGGTGGGGTGCAAAAACTATGTGTGTGAACAGTAATATCGATGTGAATGAGATAAGGAGCATAATCATAACATCATCAAGAATTACAAGCACACATAGAAGTTTTAAAGCATAAACCATTGATCATAGTATGACATAATAATCATTTCACAAAAACATGTCCACAAGCATGATGAGAGCATAATTTAGCTTTTACAAGATTACAAGCATGATAGAGTAGCAACAAAATAGAAGAGTGGAATAGAACTCTCTCTTTCAACCTAATGCTACGACCTAAAACTCCTCCTCAATATCTCCCCCTTTGGCATCAAGGCACCAAAAAGGAAGAGAAGGAGGGATCTACTCGTCGTCGTCGCCTTCATACGCGCTGTTAATCCTTTCTTCATCTTCTTCTTCAGGCTGGGGAGGAGGATGAGAAGAACCACTTGTTGTGCCCCTAAGGCCAAAGTAGTTAAGCTCGGAAGGAGAGAGAGGTGGAAGCTCTGAAAAGTCAGAGTCAGAGTCTTCAGAGATAATTTGGGATCCAACCAGCTCAATCTTCGGTTTTTGTCATATTGCTTTGACATTGTCCTTCATGTATCTCATATGCTCTTTTCTTGCCTTTTTCATCTTATGAACCTTCACCTCAGTCTTGCAGCAAGAACCAAATATAGAAGCCAAGTATTTCATAATCCCACTACCGGACCCTTTGTGAGATGGAGGGGCCCTAGTGCTAGGGGAAGGTCTTGCCTCTTCTTGGGCTCTCCTAGGAGCCTATTCACTTGACGCAGGTGAGAGAGCAGTTGGGAGAGCAGCTTGAGGCGGCTTATGAGGCCTCAAAGCAGTGTGCTCCACATCCTTCACAAACTCAAACCCTGTGACTTTCTCTATCATAGACATCAGGTATGGTGCATAGCCAAAGGATTGGTTTGGAGTTCAAGAAATGTTCACCATATCATCCCAAATGTAGTTGAATACATCAACCTCCTCTTTTTGCTTATCACCTTCATCAAGGTTCTCAAGTAACCTTGAACACTGCCTGCATCCCCATCCTTAGGAGCAATTGTCTTTCGAAGCAATCTATTGAGGACAATGAAGAATGGCTTCATGTTCTTTGTCGACGGGGGATTGTAGCGGAGGCGAGTGTCATAGAGGAAATCCATCTTGTCCTTCTCCAGAGGACTGTCATTGTGAATCACTATCTCATGGTCTTCGCTATCCTCAAGATGTAACAACTTTGCAAAATCAGCATAGGTGATAGAGTATATTGATCCATGAGTCATCCAATTTACTCTTTCTTCACTCGTTTGGGAAAAGTAGCAGGTGGAGTAGAACTGGGCTATCAGTTCATCATTCCAGTTGTATCTAAAGGAAAATAGGTCCTTTAGAACATGCCTCTGTGCAGCCTGTACCACCTTATCAAAAGCATCACCGCACTTCCTTTCAAAATGGTTTCCATCAATCCATTGGTTGTGAGCCACCGGAGTCTTCATATTGAGGTAAAAAGTGTTGTAGTAGTCTGAGTGGAAGTGACCCCAAAATCTTGGATCAGCAGCCACTTTCCCACTGCTGTAAGCATCAATCTTTCCGAATTTCCATGTCACATCATTGCCCTTGCCATTAAATCTCTCTTCTGAGGAGTTCCTACTCCCTTGTCTCGAAGATGTCATCTTCATGGGACCAATTGGGCCAGAGGCAAGCACCTTTCATTTGCCCTTCACTTGGCTTGAAGCCGAGCTGGGTCCAACCACATCCTTGCCCTTCGAGGTTGGTTTCTTAGCTGGAACCTTTTGCCGCACCCGAGGAGGAGTGGGCAAAGAATCCCCAGCCCAATCTTGCCTTTCCTTGATGCAGTCCGCCGTAGCATGAGGCAGTGTCTCTCGATCCAATTTCGTCTCAATGTCAGAGAGATGCTCGTTTAATTTCGACATTTTCTTGACAAGGAAGAGATTAAGGATATGGATAAGAAAGGATGACAAGGAATGGCATTGAGTTGAGATATCTCAGGGTTTTGATCAGGGCATACCGAACTTGTCCGTTGTTCTAAAGCAGACTGGTCCGGAGTACGGGACTTGTCCGCTCCGAGAATGGACTAGTCTGTTATGTGGCCGTTCCAACCCTAGCTATCCAAAATTGAGGTTTACTCAATGCAAAGGTGATCTAAGGTAGATGGAATACATCAATAAAACATGTATTGGTAAGAGGTATTAAGCTATTGGAGGAAAAATTAAGAAAAATCGAATGTTTAGGGTTTGGAGAAAAAAATTACCAAATCCTTTGATTCAAGGGGGTTTGGAGTGTTGTTGGAGCGGATTAGTCAGATGTCTTCGATCTCCTTGCAATGTAGATCGATTCTCGTGGAGATTTGAGGGGATTTGATGGAGGACTCGCAAAATTGCCTTAAGAGCACTTTAGTGAGGAGAGAGAACATGAGGGAGGTTGTGAGGAAGAAGAAGGATAGGTCTGCGCTGGACCAAAGGTGTTATGGAGTCAAAATACCGGACTAGTCCGTTGTTGGACCGGACCAGTCCGGACTAGCGGACACTCCGCGGAACTAGTGTGCAAAGTGCAAACTAGTCTGGTGTAACCACGGACTACTCCGTGGTCACATGGACAGAAAATTATATAAACCATTTGTATGTATCCGAGGGTGCTTAAAAAGAAATAGGAGACAAAAACACACAAATATTCATGATGAAAATGATCAGTAAATATACAACAATCTAGCTATGACAAAAATTCATCAAGATCGAATAATTAACATAGTTTTCTAGAGAAAATAGAGAAAGATGATTGTTCAACACAATCAACTTGATTTTGAAGATGGCATACATATATGCAAGTTTTCAAGCCGCGTTCCGAACGTCGTGGATATTTAGTTCATTTCAGAGCTCACAAAAGCGTTTTTCATCAAGTGGCTTAGTGAACATATCGGCTAGTTGATTCTCAATTTTGACGTGGGAAATGTATATGTATCCTTTAATTGAACAGTCTCTCAAAAAGTGATGTTGGATATCAATGTGTTTGGTTCTAGAGTGCTCAACAGGGTTATGGACAATTTTATTTGCACTCTCATTACCACAAAGGAGCGGAATACGGTTCATATTGTAAGTGTAGTCCCAACAGATTTTGTCGCATCCAAAGGAGTTGTGCACAACAATTCTGAGATGCAACATACTCCGCTTCGGCTATGGACAAGGCAATAGAATTTTGTTTCTTGTAGGACCACGAAACTAGGACCTACCAAAGAATTGGCAAGTTCCTGAGGTACTTTTTCTATCTACCTTGCATCCTTTGAGACCTATGTGTGCTGAATACATTAGCTTGTACTGAATACATTGGCTTTGATGTTAAAAGTTCTGAAATTCTGCCAAAACATCTTTTTTAGCAAGGTCCGACTCTAGCTCCGAGCTTTTTCAAGGTCCGACATAAGGTTCGATATGTTTTGCTAGGTCCGACTTATGTTGGTTAGCTTTGGCATGTCTTTGATAGCTCCGGCATGTCTTTGTTAAGCTTCGACATGTTTCTCTAGCTCCGGCTTTTGGGTTGACTAGTTCCGACTAGTTTGGGTTAGCTCCGGCGCTAGGTCCGACTGGCTTTGGTTAGCTCCGGCACTAGGTCCGACTAGCTTTGGTAAGGTTCGGCGCTAGGTTATACTAGCTTTGGTAAGCTCCGGCTCAAGCTCCGGTTAGCTTTGGCAAGGTTCGGAGCTTGATCGAATGTTCCAAATTTTAATGTGAAATGTTTCAAACTTGCTTTACATTTATGGAAAGGTTGCTTAGTATTCTTTTACTAAGTTTTTGGTGCCTTCTGGTTGATATGTTTGATATCATTTTGCTATGGTTTGCAACATACTTATGTGAGGTGCTCACGTAAGGTGTTGTGTTCGGAACTAATTTGAGTCAAGTTGTGGACTTGGGCTCGTACGGATTGGTTATTTTTTCATGTGCAGGTGCTGCTTGAGTTCAATTCATGGCTGGTGACAGGATCCTTTGGACTAGTCTCAGGGAGGAGATGAGGTTCCAACAACCAAATTCAGGAGGAATTGTGGTTGAGCGGGTCAGGAGGTCGCGCAGGATGATTGTATCAAGTGCAGAGCATATGAAGGTTACTTGACATCGAAGGAAGGTGTTTGCACGTATGCATGCGGTGCATGACGTGGCAACATGGTTTTGAGGATGGTTTATGGATGGGAATATCTGATTGGAAGGATCGAATCGTATCGGTTGATGACTTTGGCTACGGCGGAGTCGGTTATGGCTCGGTATGGAAAGTATCGAGTTGGTTATGATAGGATTTTGTGTGAGTCACAAATTTGAGTTGTTTTAGGAATGTGGGATACGTTCCTAAGGTGTTTTGAAGTCTTAAGATTGCTTCTATCTGCGTATAGTAGAGTCCTAAGAAGTTATGGAAAGTTTCGATTCGTGAACGGAGTAGGATTAGGGTCCTGATTTGAGTTGAGTTGGCTTTCGAGCTGGTTATATAAGAAAGGGAGGCCAGAGCTCATTGTGCACGACTTTGGAGCTGTTCCTCTTGTGTTCTATTGAATAAAATACGTAGTTTGAAGAAATTTTTCTTCCTTGTTCGTCCGAGTTGTTCCAGACAAGTTTTACTCGTCGAGTTTCTGGGCAGCACTACCTTTCGTCGGTGGTTTTATCATAACTCGAGTTTTACAGATCCAATTGACGTGATTCTTTTTGAGTTGTATTCACAACTTGATTATCTATCATCTGTCAAAATTTCACGGTCATTGTATTTGTGGTTTCTGATCTATAAGAGTTTCTTTGCAGCGTTCGAGATATATTTTTCTCGGGTAGGACAGATTGACCTTTGTTTGATCTTTTGATCATAACTTGAGTTCTCTCAATGGATTTGAGTGATTCTTCTTGTGTTTTCTTTGTCAGTTGATTCTCTCTGATATATATCACTTTTTTCATGGTGAAACACGTTTAGATTAGTCCCACACATGCTTTTTTTAACAGATCGTTTTTCTGCCAAAGGGGTTTGGATTTAATTGTTTCCGCTGCGTAAGAATTTTTAAATCTACCATTCACCCCCCCCCCCCTCTGATTGATTTTCACGTGCTCTTCGATCCTACAATTGATATCAGAGCCACAGTGCTCTAATCATTGTGATTTGCACATGTTTTTGACTAATCATCATGGAGTAATACTCCGTCAAACCATGTGTGTTTGCTGGTATTGATTTTCAGGTTTGGAAGGCACGCATGGAGGCTTTCATCCAGGCGCAAGGCTTTGCAATATGGGAGAAGGTGTACAAGCCTTACGAAGTGCCGTCAAATGATCATGTTACAGCTACAAATCTGAGAGATGTCGACAACAACAACAAGGGTCGAAACTTGACCATACAAGGATTAACTCAAAGCGACTTCGACCGTGTTGCATACCTCCGATCTGCATACGATGTGTGGAAAGCACTTTGTGACTACCACTAAGGATCCAACACAATCAAGGAGGTAAGGCAAGACATGTACAAGAAAAAATACATGCGCTTCGAGATGCAACCCAGTGAGTCTATTGATGACCTTTTTGCTCGCTTTAATAAAATTCTCAGCAACTTGCTAAGTGTCAATGTTAATTTTTCAGATGCTGAAAATGCTAGGCAATTGTTAAGTGCATTAGATATGTCAATTTGGGAGATGAAAGTCACATCTATTTGTGAATCTACTATCATGAGTACACTTACTTTACATGTGCTTTACTATAAACTCAAAACTTATGAAATTGACATTTTATCACGTAAGAACCCAAATAAGTCTATTGCATTTGTCTCACAACGTGATATGCCTAGCTCCGGCCAATCATCATCTTGCAATACTCTTGCTTTGTTGTCCTCACTAACCCTGGAGCAGATCGAGGAATTTTCAGAGGAGGAGCTAGCACTTCTCTCTACTAGGTTCTCAAAAGCATTGCAAAATGTGAGAACTAGAAGGAAAGGAAGATCCGGACCTCAATGATGCTTCAAATGTGGTAAGACAGGACACTTTCGTACAGAATGCCCTAACCTTTCAGGTTCTACTTCCTGAGTAGAAAAACAATCAAGGACGAAGCACTCCTCAACAAATGATAACAAGAAGAAGAAGGGCTTTACAGGTCACCAATTGGTAAACAGTTTTATCTCCGCACTCCAAGAACTTGGCTCAAGCGACGTGGACATTGGAAGTGACGAAGATGAAGATGTTTGGCCAACTTATGCTTCATGGCGGGCAAAACAAGATCAAGATCAAGTCAGGAGGATGCAGAACACAACAGTGACGACGATGAGGTATGTTCTACCTGTAATGAAATGTGTGATGCAATTTCTCGTGCAACTATTATTGTTAAGAAAAAGGACAAAAAGCTTAGGGATAATGCTGCTAAAATTGAATCACTAGAATCTGAAATCAACCGTTTGAAAACCTTGATTCCTAGTGATGATTCTCATCCCTCGTGTGATTTAATCTATGAACAATTATCCACATTAAGAACTGCACATTCCTCTACTCTAGATAGACTTGAACTTGAAATTGAAAAGAACAAAAAGCTTGCTGCACTTGACATTGGAAACTTAAAAGATGCTTCTTGTTCTACAATTGATTTGCGTTGTTCTAGTTGTGATGATCTTGAAAAGAAACTAAAAGATGCTATGAATGAAATTTCAATATTGAATAATGCTTTACGTTCTCATGAAGTTAAATATTGTACCTATTGCAAATTAAAAGGAAAAACATCATGTGAAAATTGCCTTGATCTGTCCAATAAACTTGGTAACATGCATAGGACATTAGATTGGTTTTGTAATGGGAATAAGAACCTAAACTTGCTGCTGAATTCTTCCAAGTCTTGCAATGATAAAACTGGTTTAGGTTTTGATTCACATGATCATGCTAAGGAACATCCACCTAAAATTGTAAAGTCATTAGGAAGTGGTTTGATTCAAACAGTTCCTAAACAAAAAGAAGTGGTTTTCAAATCTGCAGGAGTGTTGTCTCATTCAGTTTCAAATAAAAATATTGCTTGCTCATCTAGACATGAACACAAAGTTAAATTTTGTTGTACCTACTTTGGTAGAGATGGTCATGTCATAGATTTTTGTTATAGACTAGCTAAACAACAGAAAAGGAAAAGAATGATTGCTAGATCTCATAACGTTAATGCAAAATTTGCTGCACATATTAAACCGAATGCCAGGAACATGCAACCTGCTGTTATGAGTCAAAAACGTTTAAAGTTTACCTTCGGACCTTCTGTTTTTGCCTCCGGAGCTACTTATTTTTGTGCTACACAAGTAACACCTTATAGGTCAGTAGTTAAGAATAAAAAACCTCAAACTTTGACTCATAAACCTGCTGTTTTATCTCAGCTTTCGCGTGTTTTTCCTGCACCTCGTCGTGTGACTCAGTACTGCATACCTAAATGCCTTTTGACTAACCCCAGTATTGAGTCATCGATGTATTGTGCTTCTATGTAGTTTACATGCTTAATGAAGGAGAACATTTGGATTGTGGATTCAGGTTGCCCACGCCACATGACCGGTAATAAAGAATGGTTCTCCTCCCTCTCTTTTGTGTCACGAGTAGAGAATGTTACTTTTGCTGATAATTCTTCAACTCCTATAATTGCTAAGGGTTCGGTTAGAGTAAATGATCACTACACTTTGAAGGATGTGGCACTTGTCAAAAATTTGAAATACAACTTGCTTTCTGTTTCACAATTGCTAGATGAAAATCTAGAAATTATTTTCAGTAAAAACTGCTGCAAAGTTGTAGGTTCAAATAGTGAGCTTATTTTTAACACGTCTTGGTTTGGAAGAGTTTTTAAAACTGATTTTGATATGTGTTCCTCTAAGCATAGGTGTCTAGTTGCTAATGATTCAAAGGACTTATATTTTTGGCATCGTAGACTTCGTCACGTAGGCTTTGATCACCTAACGCGTGTTAGTGCTCTTGATCGCATACGTGGGCTGCCGAAGCTTAAAGGAGACAAAGAAATTGTGTGCTCTTCTTGTAGACATGCTATGATGGTTGCAGGTTCACATATTCCTCTCACAATGATCATGACAACTGAATCGGGTCAACTTTTGCACCTTGACACCGTATGACCTTCACGTGTTCAATCCTCCGGAGGTAAATGGTATGTTCTTGTGATTGTTGATGATTATTCGAGATACTCTTGGGTTTACTTTATGGCATCTAAGAATGAAGCTTTTAGTCATTTTAGAACTTTATTTCTTAGATTATCAATTGATCACCCAGGATCTTTAAAAGCAATTAGAAGTGATAACAGAACTAAATTTAAAAATCAATCTTTTGGTCACTTTTGTGCTGAAAATGGAATAGATCATCAGTTTTCTTCACCATATGTACCTCAACAAAACGGTGTTATAGAAAGAACGAACAGAACCATAGTTGAGATCGCTAGGACTATACTTGATGAATATCAAGCTCCTAGGAAATTTTGGGCTGATGCGATTGCAACCGCTTGTTATGTCTCGAATCTTGTTTTCTTGCGCGCTAAGCTAGGTAAAACACCATATGAGCTCTGGTTTGGACATAGGCCTAGTGTTACGCACTTCCGGTTCTATGGTTGCAAATGCTTTGTTAAAAACATGGTAATCTTGATAAATTTAAACCTAGATCCACTGATGGCATATTTCTTGGTTATCCATCTCATACTAGAGGCTACTGTGTGCTTTTACTTGACACTAACAAAATTGTGGACACTTGTGAAGTGTCTTTTGATGAAGCTAGCCCAGGTACTAGCTCAAACATTGCAGGTCCAGATCCATATCCGAAGGGGGAGAGCATTTTCGTTGAAGATGAGGAAGAGGTGGAGTTGCTGCCCAAAAATTCAGCAGCAAATGACATTGTTCGAGCTCCCGATTTTGATTTACAGCCAGCACCGACGACCACCATTGCTGGTCTAGATCCTCCTCAAGTCACAAGCTCATTGATTTGTGATGAACATGAAGAAGAAGAAGCTTGTGAAGTGTCCACTCCCCTCCGGGTTCTCAAAATTCATCCTCCACAACAGATTATTGGAAGCTTGCACGAACGAGTTACACGGTCCAGGTTTTGCAATCCAAACTCTCATGCTCATTCTGCTTTTGTTGCTTCTTTTGAACCCAAAGATATATCACACATACTCACTAATGAATCTTGGATTATTGCCATGCAAGAAGAGTTAGAAAATTTTGAAAGAAATAATGTTTGGAAACTTCTACCTCCTCCTCAAGGTCACACTTTAATTGGAACTAAATGGGTGTTTAAAAATAAACAAAGTAAGGATGGGGTTGTGGTTAGGAATAAGGCTATATTGGTTGCTCAAGGTTTCACTCAAGTTGAAGGTCTAGATTTTGATGAAACTTTAGCTCCTGTTGCTAGATTAGAAGTCATAGGAATTTTGTTAGATTTTACTGCATCTAAAGGTTTTAAGCTATATCAAATGGATGTTAAAAGTGCTTTTCTTAATGGCTACATAGATGAGGAGGTTTATGTCAAACAACCACCGGGTTTTGAAAATTCAGATTTTTCCTAATCATGTTTACAAACTGTCCAAAGCATTGTACTATCTCAAACAAGCCCCTAGAGCATGGTATGATAGGTTAAAAACATTCTTACTTGAAAAGGGGTTTACCATGGGGAAAGTTGATAGAACTCTTTTTGTGCTTAAGCATGGCAATGACTCATTATTCGTTCAAGTGTATGTGGATGATATTATCTTTGGTTGTGCTTCTCACAATTTTGTGTCCAAGTTTTCAGCTATGATGAGTTCAGAATTTGCGATGTGTATGATGGGAGAACTCACGTACTTTTTTGGGGCTGCAAATCAAGCAAACCAAGGAGGGTACCTTTGTGCATCAAACGAAGTATACAAAATACCTCCTAAGGCGCTTCAACATGGACAAAAGCAAGCCTCTCCGGACACCAATGGGAACAGCAACAACACTTGAACTGGATGAAGATGGTGAATCCGTGGATCAAAAAGAATATAGAAGCATGATCGGATCACTTTTGTACCTCACGGCATCAAGACTGGACATACAATTCAGCGTATGTCTTGGTGCACGGTTTCAAGCTTCCCCACATGCTTCACATCGTCAAGCCGTTAAAAGGATTCTCAGGTACTTACATGGAACTCAAGAATTTGGTATTTTTCTTCCTTCTTCCTCAATCATTACTTTGAAAGCTTTTTCCGATGCTGATTTTAGAGGTTGTAGGATTGATAGGAAAAGTACTTCCGTTGCTTTTCATTTTCTTGGTAATTCACTTGTCGCATGGTCATCTAGAAAACAAAGTTCAGTTGCGCAATCCACCGTTGAATCTGAATATGTAGCTGCTGCTAGCGCTTGTTCACAAATTCTTTGGATTGTTCAAACACTTAAGGACTATGGGGTTGATCTCGATAGTGTTCCACTGCTTTGTGACAACACTAGTGCTATTTGCATTGCTAAAAACCCTGTGCAACATTCTAGAACTAAGCACATTGACATTAGGTATCACTTTCTCCGTGATAATGTTGAAAAAGGAAACATTGTGCTTCACCATGTGGATACCGAACAACAATTGGCTGACCATTTTACAAAAACTTTGGATTTCACTCGTTTTTGTTACATTCATAGTGAAATAGGGGTTATGCATCCTCATGATTTAAATTGAGGGGGAGTTTTGAAATTTGGGAAGTATAAGTGAGAATCTGAACTTAAAATAATATGAGCATTGTATTTCATACATATATGACTTTGTGATTCCTCTTACATGCTGAAAGTTCTTACTACATTACTCGTGTTATACATTTTGTAGATTTTGCCATGTCTAGTAATTGGAATAATTACTTACACTAAATTTGGTCATGGTCGAACTTTCTTGCTGTTTTGAACTTGTTGCATGCTCACAAGTGCTTTTAATCATAAAGAATTAATCAAGTAATCAACTCACATGTTGAGTTTTTATAAATAAACATAAGTTGAGAAAAGATCAAGAGAATATGCATGCATCGCACTTCTTCCATTGAAATGGCTTATCATTGCACCTATATATGAACTTGGAAGAAGTTGTGTATGACTAAAACCATGTTCTTAAGCTTTTGATTGTCAAATGACATAGGCTTGGCTTGGTTGGTTAGAATAAGGCAGATGCGCATATAATCTCTTGCAAATATCATATGATCTAAATCTGTGTATTGAAAAACAATAAAATGCAGCAACAAGTGTCATGCTTTCAGGTTTTGAAATACTTATGTTTGTGAGATCATGACTTGCTAAAATTGAAAATTACACTTGATCTCTAGCATGGCTTACACTACTTTATGTATCTCATTGATGTGATAGTGTAAGTTACTTGATAGTATGACTTGGATGAGCTTTGTTTATATGTATATGTTATAATATGCTCATAACATTTTGAAAATTCTATTTTGTACCTTGCTGAATACATTGGCAAAGGGGGAGAGACAATACGTGAATTTAAAAAAAAGATAAGTATGCAAGGGGAGAAATTGATTACATTACACATCACATATTCACAATTGTTTTGGCATGATTCTTCTCAGGGGGAGAATTTGTTTTTCTTCTCATTTTATTTATGTTTTACAAAGGGGGGGAAATTGATTTCAAAACTTTTAATGTGAATAAGTCGATGTTCGAATTTTAAGTGGTGTTGCCAATGCATTCATCAAGCGGGGGGATTGTGAGACCTATGTGTGCTGAATACATTGGCTTATACTGAATACATTGGCTTTGATGTTAAAAGTTTTGAAATTCTTCTAAAACATCTTTTTTAGCAAGGTCTGACTCTAGCTTCGAGCTTTTGCAAGGTCCGATATGTTTTGCTAGGTCCGACTTATGTTGGTTAGCTTCGGCATGTCTTTGATAGCTCTGACATGTCTGTGATAGCTCCGACATGTCTTTGTTAAGCCCCGACATGTTTCTCTAGCTCTGGCTTTTGGGTTGACTAGTTCCGACTAGTTTTGGTTAGCTCCGGCGCTAGGTCCGACTGGATTTGGTTAGCTCCGGCACTAGGTCTGACTAGCTTTGGTAAGCTCCAGCGCTAGGTTATACTAGCTTTGGTAAGCTCCACCTCAAGCTCCGGTTAGCTTTTGCAAGGTTCAGAGCTTGATCGTAATGTTCCAAATTTTCATGTGAAATATTTTGAACTTGCTTTACATTTATGGAAAGGTTGCTTAGTATTCTTTTACTAAGTTTTTGGTGCGTTTTGGTTGATATGGTTGATATCATTTTGCTATGGTTTGCAACATGCTTATGTGAGGTGCTCACGTAAGGTGTTGTGTTCGGAACTAATTTGAGTCAAGTTGTGGACTTGGGCTCGTACGGATTGGTTTTTTGTACATGTGCAGGTGTTGCTTGAGTTCAAGTCATGGCTGGTGATAGGATTATTTGGACTAGTCTCAGAGAGGAGATGAGGTTCCAACAACCAAATTCAGAAGGAATTGTGGTTGAGTGGGTCAGGAGGTCGCGCAGGATGATTGAATCAAGGGCAGTGCATATGAAGGTTACTTGACGTCGAAGGAAGGTGTTTGCATGTATGCATGCGGTGCATGACAGGGGAACATGGTTCGGAAGATGGTTTATGGATGGGAAGATCTGGTTGGAAGGATCGGATCGTATCGGTTGATGACTTTGGCTGCGGCGGAGTCGGTTATGGCTCGATATGGAAAGTATTGAGTTGGTTATGATAGGATTTCGTGTGGGTCATGAATTTGAGTTGTTTTAGGATTGTGAGATACGTTCGTAAGGTGTTTGGAAGTCTTAAGATTGCTTCTATATGCGTATAGAAGAATCCTAAGCAGTTATGGAAAGTTTCGATTCGTGAACGGAGTAGGATTAAGGTCCTGATTTGAGTTGAGTTGGCTTTCGAGCTTGTTATATAAGCAAGGGAGGCCAGAGCTCGTGGTGCACGACTTTCTGGCTGTTCCTCTTGTGTTCTATTGAATAAAATTTGTAGTTTGAAGGAACTTTTGTGCCTTGTTCGTCCGACTTGTTCCAGACAAGTTTTACTCATTGAGTTTCTGGACAGCACTACCTTTCGTCAGTGGTTTTATCATAACTCGTGTTTTACAGATCCAATTGACATGATTCTTTTTGGGTTGTCTTCACAACTTGATTATCTATCATCTATAAAACTTTCACGGTCATTGGATTTGTGGTTTCTGATCTACACGAGTTTCTTTTCAGCGCTACAGAACTGTTTTTCTCGGATAGTACAGATTGACCTTTGTTTCTTTTGATCATAACTTGAGTTTCTCTCGACGGATTTGAGTGATTCTTCTTGTGCTTTCTTCATGACTTGATTCTCTATGATATATATCACTTTTGTCATGGTGAAACACATTTATATTAGTCTCACACATGATTTCTTTAATAGATCATTTTTCTACCAAAGGGGTTGGGATTTAATTTTTTCCGCTGCGTAAGAATTTTTAAATCTACTATTCACCCCCCCTCTGGTAGCTTTTCATGTGCTCTTCGATCCTACACATCCGATATAATCTGCATCAGAGTATCCAATGAGATTGAACTTTGAGCCTTTAGGATACCAAATGCCTAGGTTGGGTGTATGAACTAAATATCGCAAGATCCTTTTTATGGTTGTCAAATGACAATCCTTTGGATTGGCTTGAAATCTTGCACACATACATACAGTCAACATGATATCAGCACTAGATGCACATAAATAAAGTAAAGAGCCAATCATGGAGTGATATACCTTTTGATCTACGTTAGGTCCATCTTCATTTAGGTCTAGGTGTCCATTTGTCGCCATGGAGTCTCTATGGGCATCGCTTTGTCCATGCCAAATTTCTTGAGAATGTCTTGGGTGTACTATGTTTGGCTTATGAAAGTTCGTTCCTTTAGTTGTTTCACTTGGAACCCCAAGAAATATATCAGCTCTTCCATCATGGACATCTCGAATCTATCTTTGACTTCTCAGTATCCTTTGGTCACAAGTCGTGCCTTGTTTCTTGTCACCACTCCGTGTTCGTCTTGCTTGTTACGAATGACCCATTCAGTGCTGACGATGTTGGACTTGGGTCTTTTAACAAGTTCCCATACTTCGTTCCTCTTGAAGTTGTTCAATTCTTCTTGCATCGCCATCACCCAGTCGGGGCCTTATAATGCATCTTCAACCATGTGTGGTTCGAAAGAGGATAAATGTAGGATCGAAGAGCACGTGAAAATCTACCAGAGGGGGGGGTGAATGGTAGATTTAAAAATCTTACGCAGCGGAAACAATTAAACACCAAACCCTTTCGGCAGAAAAACAATCTATTAAAGAAATCGTGCGTGAGACTAATCTAAACGTGTTTCACCGTGACAAAAGTGATAGATATCAGAGAGAATCAAGTCACGAAGACAACACAAAAAGAATCACTCAAATCTGATTAGAAAAACTCAAGTTATGATCGAAAGATCAAACAATGGTCAATCTGTCCTACCCGAGAAAAAAAAACAGTTCTGGAACGCTGCAAAGAAACTTGTGTAGATCATAGACCACAAATCCAATGACTGTGAAATTTTGATATATGATAGATAATCAGGTTCTGAAGACAAACCAAAATGAATCACATCAATTGGATCTGTAAAACTCGAGTTATGATAAAACCACCGACGAAAGGTAGTGCTGTCCAGAAACACGACGAGTAAAACTTGTCTGGAACAAGTCGGACGAACAAGGCACAAAAGTTCCTTCAAACTACGAATTCTATTCAATATAACACAAGAGGAACAGCCCCAAAGTCGTCTTCCACGAGCTATGGGCTCCCTTGCTTATATAACCAGCCCTTAGGCCTACCCAATATCAACTAGGACTCCAATCCTACTCAGATCACGAATCCTAACTTTCCATAACTGCTCAAGATTCTTCTATACGCAGATAGAAGCAATCTTAAGATTTCCAAACACCTTAGGAACGTGTCCCACATTCCTAAACAACTCAAATTCGTGACACACACGAAATCCTAACATAACCAACTCGATACTTTCCATACCGAGGCATAACCGACTTCGCCGCAGCCAAAGTCATCAACCGGTACGATCCGATCCTTTCAAGCAGATCTTCCCTTCCTTATCCCATCTTCGGAATCATGTTGCCACGTCATGCACCGCATGCATACGTGCGAACACCTTCCTTCGACATTCAAAAACCTTCATATGCACCGCCCTTGATTCAATCATCATGCGCGACCTCCTGATCAGCTCAACCACAGTTCCTTCCGAACTTGGTTGTTGGAACCTCATCTCCTCCCTGAGACTAGTCCAATGGATCCTGTCACCAGCCATGACTTGAACTCAAGCAACACCTGCACATGAATAAACAACCAATCCATACGAGCCCAAGTCCTCGACTTGACTCAAGTTAGTTTCGAACACAACACCCTACGTGAGAACCTCACATAAGCATGTTGCAAAACCACAGTAACACGATATCATCCATATAACCAAAACACACCAAAAACTTAGCAAATAAATACTAAGAAATCTTTCCAAGAATATAAAGCAAGTACAAAACTTTGCGAATGAAAAGCAGAAGTATTGCGGTCAAGTTCCGGACCATCCCATTGCAAACCGGAGCTTGAGCCGGAGCTAACAAAAGCTAGTAGAACCTAGCGCCGGAGCTTACAAAAACTAGTACAAACAAGCTCCCGCCGGAGCATACAAAACTAGCAAGACCTAGCGCCGGAGCTAACCAGAACTAGTCGGAACTAGTAAACCCAAAAGCCGGAGCTAGAAAAATCAACTTCGGAGCTTAGCAAGAACATGTCGGAGCTATCAAAGACATGCCGGAGCTAAAGACATAACTTCACCGGAGCTGACCAAAGCTATTCGGACCCAGCATCGAACGTAACCGGAGCTACCCAAACCAAGCTGGACCTACCGTTGGACCTTGCTGTAGCTCAGAGCTAGAGTCACACCTTGATAAAAAGGTGTTTTGGTGATATTCAAAACTTTATCATTAAATCCAAGTGTATTCACTACAAGCCAATGTATTCAGCACACATAGGTCTTACAATCTCCCCCTTGATGAATGCATTGGCAACACCATTTAAAATCCGAACATTTAAAATCCGAATATTGGCATATTCACATAAAAGTTTTGAAAGCAATTTCTCCCCCTTTGTAAATCAAAAGTAAAATGAGAAGAAAATCAAAAATTTCAAAAATTATCCAATATTATCTCTCTCCCCCTTATTATCTCTCCTTATGCACATATTCTCTTTCTCTTCATGCTTATCTCTCCCCCTTTGACAATATATTCAGCAAGTCATGAGCATATAAACAAATTATCTCTCCCCCTTTAGTTGTTATGAGAATATTATAACATATACATATAAACAAAGCTCATCCAAGTCATACTATCAAGTACCTTACATTATCACATCAATGAAATACATAAAGTAGTGTAAGCCATGCTAGAGATCATATGTAATTTTCAATTTTAAGCAAGTCATGATCTCACAAACTTAACTATTTCATAACTTGAAAGCATGACACTAGTTGCTGCATTTTATTATTTTTCAAAACACAAATTTAGATCATATGATATTTGCAAGGGATTATATGCGCATCTTCCTTATTCTAACCAACCAAGCCAAGCCTATGTCATTTGACAATCAGAAGTTTAAGGACATGGTTTTAGTCATACACAACTTCTTCCATGTTCATATCTAAGTGCAATGACAAGCCATCTCAAAAGAAGAAGTGCGATGCATGCATATTCTCTTGATCTTTTCTCAATTAATATTTGTTCATAAAAACTCAACATGTGAGTTGATTACTTGATGAATTCTTAATGATTAAAAGCACTTGTGAACATGTAACAAGTTCAAAACAGCAAGAAAGTTCGACCATGACGAGTTTTAGTGTAAGTAATTATTCCAATTACTAGACATGGCAAAAACTACAAAATGTATAACACGAGTAATGTAGTAAGAACTTTCAACATGTAAAAGGAATCACAAAGTCATATATGTATGAAATACTATGCTCATATTATTTTAATTTCAGATTCACACATAGACTTCCCAAGTTTCAAAAACTCCCCCTCAATTTAAGACATGAGGATGAATAACCCCTATTTCACGACGAATGAAACAAAAACGAGTGAAATACAAAGGTTTTGTAAAAATGTCAGCCAATTGATGTTTGGTATCTACATGGTGAAGCACAATGTTTCCTTTTTCAACGTTATCTCGGAGAAAGTGATACCTAATGTCAATGTTCTTAGTTCTAGAATGTTGCACGGGGTTTTTAGCAATGCAAATGGAACTAGTGTTATCACAGAACAGTGGAACACTATCTAGATCAACCCCATAGTCCTTAAGTGTTTGAACAATCCAAAGAGTTTGTGAGCAAGCACTAGCAGCAGCTACATATTCAGATTCGGCTGTGGATTGTGCAACTGAATTTTGTTTTCTAGAGGACCAAGCAACAAGAGAATTACCAAGAAAATGACAAGCACCGGAAGTACTTTTCCTATCAATCCTACAACCCCCAAAATCAGCATCCGGAAAAGCTTTCAAAATAACGGTTGAGCAAGAAGGAAGAAAAATGCCAAATTCTTGAGTTCCATGTAAGTACCTGAGAATCCTTTTGACGGCCTGACGATGTGAAACACGTGGGGAAGCTTGAAACCGTGCACAAAGACATACGCTGAATTGTATGTCCGGTCTTGATGCCGTGAGGTACAAAAGTGATCCGATCATGCTTCTATATTATTTTTGATCCACGGGTTCACCATCTTCATCAAGTTCAAGTGTTGTTGCTGTTCCCATTGGTGTCCGAAGAGGCTTGCTTTTGTCCATGTTGAAGCGCCTTAGGAGGTCTTTGGTATACTTCGTTTGATGCACAAAGGTACCCTCCTTGGTTTGCTTGATTTGCAGCCCCAAAAAGTAAGTGAGTTCACCCATCATACTCATTTCAAATTCTGAACTCATCATTGCTGAAAACTTGGACACAAGATCATGAGAAGCACAGCCAAAGATAATATCATCCACATACATTTGAACCAATAATGAGTCATTGCCATGCTTAAGCACAAAAAGAGTTTTATCAACCTTACCCATGGTAAACCCCTTTTCAAGTAAGAATTTTTTAACCTATCATACCATGCTCTAGGGGCTTGTTTGAGATCGTATAAGGCTTTGGACAGTTTGTAAACATGATTAGGAAAATCTGGATTTTCAAAACCCGGTGGTTGATTGACATAACCTCCTCATCTATGTAGCCATTAAGAAAAGCACTTCTAACATCCATTTGATATAGCTTAAAACCTTTAGATTCTGCAAAAGCTAACAAAATTCTTATGGCTTCTATTCTAGCGACATGAGCAAAAGTTTCATCAAAATCTAGACCTTCAACTTGAGTGAAACCTTGAGCAACCAACCTAGCCTTATTCCTAACCACAACCCCATCCTCACTTTGTTTATTTTTATATACCCATTTAGTTCCAACTAAAGTGTGACCTTGAGGTGGAGGTACAAGTTTCCAAACATTATTTCTTTCAAAATTTTCTAACACATCTTGCATGGCAATAATCCAAGATTCATTAGTGAGTGCGTGTGATATATCTTTGGGTTCAAAAGAAGCAACAAAAGCAGAATTAGCATAAGAGTTTGGATCGCAAAACCTGGATCGTGTGACTCGTTCGTGTAAGCTTCCAATCATCTGTTGTGGGGGATGATCTTTGTAAAAATGTAGGGGAATAGATGTCTCACAAGCTTTTTCTTCATTAGGTTCATCGTAGATTGATGAGCTTGTGACTTGTGGAAGATGAGGACCAGCAGAGATGATAGCCGGAGCTTGTTCAATGTCCGGAGCTGGACACGTGTCAACTTCGGAACTACCAGGCAGTATCACCGGCTCTTCTTCATCTTCGAAAATACCCTCCCCCTGAGGATACGGATCTGGTCCTGCAACACTGGAGCTAGTACCTGGGCTAGCTTCATCAAAAGACACTTCACAAGTCTCCACAATTTTGTTAGTGTCAAGTAAAAGCACGCGGTAGCCTCTAGTATGAGATGGATAACCAAGAAACATGCCATCAATGGATCTAGGTTCAAATTTATCAAGATTACCATGTTTCATAACAATGCATTTGCAACCAAAGACCCGAAAGTGTGTAACACTAGGCCTATGTCCAAACCGGAGCTCATATGGTGTTTTACCTAGCTTAGCACGCAAGAAAACACGATTTGAGACATAACAAGCGGTTGCTAACGCATCAGCCCAAAATTTCCTAGGAGTTTGATATTCATCAAGCATAGTCCTAGCCATCTCAACTAAGGTTCAGTTCTTTCTTTCTACAACACCGTTTTGTTGAGGTACATATGGTGAAGAAAATTGATGATCTATTCTATTTTCAGCAAAAAAGTGATCAAAAGATTGATTTTTAAATTCAGTTCCATTATCACTTCTAATTGCTTTTAATGATCCTGGGTGATCAATTGATAATCTAAGAAATAAAGTCTTAAAGTGACTAAAAGCTTCATTCTTAGACGCCATAAAGTAAACCCAAGAGTATCTAGAACAATCATCAACGATAACAAGAACATACCATTTACCTCCGAAGGATTAAACACGTGAAGGTCCTACGGTGTCAAGATGCAAAAGTTGACATGGTTCAGTTATCATGATCATTGTGAGAGGAGTATGTGAACCGGTCATGTGGCGTGAGCAACCTGAATCCACAATCCAAATGTTCTCCTTTCTCAAACGTGTAACCTACATAGAAGCACAATACGTCGATGACTCAATACTGGGGTTAGTCAAAAGGCATTTAGGAATCCAGTACTGAGTCACGCGACGTGCAGCAGGAAAAACACGCGAAAGCTGGGACAAAACAGCAGGTTTATGAGTCAAAGTATGAGATTTTTTATTCCTAACTACTGACCTATAAGGTGTTACTTGTGTAGCACAAAAATCAGTAGCTCCGGAGGTAAAAAACATAAGGTCCGGAGGTAAACTTCGAATGTTTTTGACTCAAAACAGCAGGTTTTACATTCGGTTCAATGTGTGCAGCAAATTTTGCATGACAGTTCTGAGATCTAGCAAACATTCTTTCCCTTTTTTGTTGTTTCGCTAGTCTATAACAAAAATCTATGACATGATTATCTCTACCACAGAAGGTACAATGAAATTTAACTTTGTGTTCATGTCTAGATGAGCAAACAATATTTTTATTTGAAACCGAATGAGACAACACTCCTGCAGATTTGAAAACAACTCCTTTTTGTTTAGGAACTGTCTGAATCAAACCACCTCCTAATGATTTTACAATTTTAGGTGGATGTGCCTTAGCATGAGCATGAGAATCAAAACCTAAACTAGTTTTATCATTGCATCACTTGGAAGAATTCAGCAGCAAGTTTAGGTTCTTATTCCCATTACAAAACCGATCTAATGTCCCATGCATGTCATCAAGTTTATTGGACAGATCAAGGCAATTTTCACATGAAGTTTTTCCTTTTAGTTTGCAATTGGAACAAAATTTAACTTCATGAGAACGTAAAGCATTGTTCAATATAGAAATTTCATTTATAGCATCCTGTAGTTTCTTATCAAGATCATCACAAGTAGAACAATGCAAATCAATTGTAGAACAGCTAGCATCTTTCAAGTTTTTATCATTAAGTGTAGCAAGCTCTTTGTTCTTTTCAATTTCTAACTCAAGTTTATCAAGTGTGGAGGTGTGCGCACTTCTTAATGAGGACAATTATTCATATATTAAATCACATGAGGAACATGTATCATCACTAGGAATCAAAGTTTTTAAACGGTTGATTTCAGATTCTAGTGATTCAATTTTAGCAGCACTATCCCTAAGATTTTTGTCCTTTTTCTTAACAATAATAGTGACACGAGAAATGGCATCACACATTTCTTCGCAAGTAGGACATACCTCTTCATTGTCGCTGTTGTGTTCTGCCTCCTCCATACTTGATCTTGACTTGCCCGCCATAAAGCACAAGTTTGCCAAATCATCTTCATCTTCATCACTTCCAATGTCCACGTCACTTGAACTGAACTCTTGGAGCGCGGTGATGAAACTGTTGATCATCTTGCGTCCTATGGTAAATTTCTTCTTCTTGATGGAATTTCCAGAGGAGGTCCGAACCTTGCTTTGTTTTTCTTCCCGGGTGGTCGGACCTGAAAGTTTAGGGCATTCTGTACGAAAGTGTCCTGTTTTACCACATTCAAAACAACGTTGAGGTCCGGAGCTTCCTCTCCTTCTAGTTCTCATATTTTGCAATGCTTTTGAGAATCTAGTAGAGATGAGTGCCAACTCCTCTTCTGGAAATTCTTTGATCTGCTCCAGGGTTAGTGAGGACAACAAAGCAAGAGTATTGCAGGGTGATGATTGGCCGGAGCTAGACATATCACGTTGTGAGACAAATGCAATAGACTTGTTTGGGTTCTTACGTGCTAGGATGTCAATTTCATGAGTTTTTAGTTTAGAATAAAGTACATCTAATGTAAGAGAACTCATGACAGTTGATTCACGAATAGATGTTACTTTCATCTCCCAAATTGACATGTCTAATGCACTAAGAAGTTGCCTAGCATTCTTAGTATCAGAAAAATTAACATTGACACTACATAAGTTGCTGAGAATTTTATTGAAACGAGCAAATAGGTCATCGATAGACTCACCTGGTTGCATCTCAAAGCGCATATATTCCTTTTTGAACATATCTTGTTTTACTTCCTTGATTGTGTTGGAGCCTTCATGATAATCACAGAGAGCTCTCCAAACATCGTATGGTGATCGGAGGTGCGCGACACGATCAAAGTCGCTTTGAGTGAGTCTTTGGATGATCAAGTTTCGGGCTTTGTTGTTGTTGTCGACGTCCCGTAGGTTTGTGGCCGTGACTTGATCATTAGGTGGCACTTCATAAGGCTTATACACCTTCTCCCATATTGCAAAGCCTTGTTCCTGGATGAAAGCCTCCATGCGTGCCTTCCAAACCTGGAAATCAATACCAGCAAACACACAAGGTTTGGCGGAGTACTTCTCCATGATGATTAGTCAAAAACACGTGCAAATCTCAAAGATTAGAGCACCATGGCTCTGATACCAATTGTAGGATCGAAGAGCACGTGAAAAGATACCATAGGGGGGATGTATGGTAGATTTAAAAATCTTACGCAGCGGAAACAATTAAACCCCAAACCCTTTCGGCAGAAAAACAATTTGTTAAAGAAATCGTGCGTGAGACTAATCTAAACGTGTTTCACCGTATCAAAAGTGATAGATATCAGAGAGAATCAATTCACGAAGACAACAAAAAAAGAATCACTCAAATCCGTTTAGAAAAACTCAAGTTATGATCGAAAGATCAAACAATGGTCAATCTGTCCTACCCGAGAAAAAAACAGTTCTGGAACGCTGCAAAGAAACTCGTTTAGATCATAGACCATAAATCCAATGACCGCGAAATTTTGATATATGATAGATAATCAAGTTGTGAAGACAACCCAAAAAGAATTACGTCAATTGGATCTGTAAAACTCGAGTTATGATAAAACCACTGACGAAAGGTAGTGCTGTCCAGAAACTCGACGAGTAAAACTTGTCTGGAACAAGTCGGACGAACAAGGCACAAAAGTTCCTTCAAACTACGAATTTTATTCAATGGAACACAAGAGGAACAGCCCCAAAGTCGTCTTCCACGAGCTATGGGCTCCCTTGCTTATATAACCAGCCCTTAGGCCTACCCAATATCAACTAGGACTCCAATCCTACTCAGATCACGAATCCTAACTTTCCATAACTGCTCAAGATTCTTCTATACGCAGATAGAAGCAATCTTAAGACATCCAAACACCTTAGGAACGTATCCCACATTCCTAAACAACTCAAATTCGTGACACACACGAAATCCTAACATAACCAACTCGATACTTTCCATACCGAGCCATAACTGACTTCGCCGCAGCCAAAGTCATCAACCGGTACGATCCGATCCTTCCAACCAGATCTTCCCTTCCTTATCCCATCTTCGGAATCATGTTGCCACGTCATGCACCGCATGCATACGTGCAAACACCTTCCTTCGACGTTCAGAAACCCTCATATACACTGCCCTTGATTCAATCATCCTGCGCGACCTCCTGATCAGCTCAACCACAGTTCCTTCCGAACTTGGTTGTTGGAACCTCATCTCCTCCCTGAGACTAGGCCAGTGGATCCTGTCACCAGCCATGAATTGAACTCAAGCAACACTTGCACATGAATAAACAACCAATCCATACAAGCCCAAGTCCTCGACTTGACTCAAGTTAGTTCCGAACACATCACCCTACGTGAGAACCTCACATAAGCATGTTGCAAAACCACAGTAACACGATATCATCCATATCAACCAAAACACACCAAAAACTTAGCAAATGAATACTAAGAAATCTTTCCAAGAATATAAAGCAAGTACAAAACTTTGCGAATTAAAAGCAAAAGTATTGCGGTCAAGTTCCGGACCATCCCACAGCAAACCGGAGCTTGAGCTGGAGCTAACAAAAGCTAGTAGAACCTAGCGCCCGAGCTTACAAAAACTAGTACAACCAAGCTCCCGCCGGAGCTTACAAAACAAGCGGAACCTAGCGCCGGAGCTAACTAGAACTAGTCGGAACTAGTAAACCCAAAAGCTGGAGCTAGAAAAATCAACTTCGGAGCTTAGAAAAACATGTCGGAGCTATCCAAGACATGCCGGAGCTAAAGACATAACTTCACCGGAGCTGACCAAAGCTATTCGGACCTAGCATCGAACGTAACCGGAGCTACCCAAACCAAGCCGGACCTACCGTCGGACCTTGCTGTAGCTCAGAGCTAGAGTCGGACCTTGATAAAAAGGTTTTTTGGTGATATTCAAGACTTTTATCATCAAAGCCAAGTGTATTCACTACAAGCCAATGTATTCAGCACACATAGGTCTTACAATCTCCCCCTTGATGAATGCATTGGCAACACCATTTAAAATCCGAACATTTAAGATCCGAACATTGACTTATTCACATAAAAGTTTTGAAGAAAATTTATCCCCATTATAATGAATCTTCAACCATGTGTGGTTCGAAAGAGGATAAAAAATAATAGTATTCACAAAAATCTGCTATACGTGATCGAATTGTCACTACGTTTTGTATATCACCAATTATGCTGTTGACGGAGTGATCTCTTTGTGCTTTGGTGCACTCTTGGATGTGGTACTTGTGGTCTTGAGTCCTCATTATCATTATCTTCTTTGTCTCCCCCTGGATAGATGCCCTCATTGCTGTTTTTATTATCTTGATCTCCATGAGGTTGATCTTGTGTGGAAGCTCCCCCTTGATCGTTTTCCTCCGTCTGTGGTTCATCTTCTTCATGCGGATTTTTAGGTGGTGCTTGTGGTCGAATATCCCCAACGCCATTTTTCTCAATGCTTGACATGGAGCTTCTTCTTGATATATTACACACTGGTCAACTTGCTCTACTTGAGAGCCATTAGTTTCATCGAACACTACGTCACGTGCTACTTCAACAAGCCCATAGGCTTTGTTGGAGACACGATAAGTGTAGGAGTTTGAATCATAGCCAAGCAGGAAACCTTCATCGGACTTTGAAGCGAACTTCAAAGCCCTAGGCTTCTTGTTGAGAATATAGCATTTTGATCAAAGAACTCGAAAGTATGAAATATTAGGTTTCCTACCGGTGAGTAGTTCATATGTGTTTTTCTTGAGTAGACGATGAAGATATAATTGGTTTATGGCGTGACAGGCGGTGTTAACCGCTTCAGCCAAAAACTGGGCTGAATTCTTGTATTCGTCGAGCATTGTCGTCGCCAGCTCAATGAGTGTTCGGTTCTTCCTTTCAGCTACTCCATTTTTTGAGGAGAATATGGTGCTAAAAATTTAATGATTTATCCCTTCCTCAACTAGATACTCCTCCACTTGAGTATTCTTGAATTATGTCCCATTGTTACTTCGTACGTTCTTGATTTTCAATGAGAATTCATTTTGGACTCACTCGAGAAACTTATTGAGTGTTACTTGAGTTTCTGCCTTATAATGCAAAAAGAGAACCCACGTGAAGCGTGAAGATTCATCGACAACGACGAAACCATTTTTATTATCGCTGATGCTTATGTAAGCAATTGGACCAAATAGGTCCATGTGAAGGAGCTCGAGCGGTCTTGTTGTAGTCATGACATTCTTCGCAGGATGAGGTACTCCTACTTGCTTCCCGGCTTGGCACGCGTTACAAGGCTTGTCTTTCTCAAAAAGGACATCCTTTAAACCTTGGATGTGATCGCCTTTTAGAAGTTTTTTGTAGATTCCTCATACCAACATGTGCCAACCGTCTATGCCAGAGCCAACCCATGTTAGTTTTTGCAATAAAGCATGTGTCAAGTTTGGCTTTATCTTTGTTGAGGTCAACTAGATAAAGTTTTCCATTTAATACACCCTTGAATGCAATAGAGTTATCACTCCTTCTAGAGACGGTCACACCCTAATTAGTGACTAAACAATTATAACCTTTGTCACATAATTGAGATATGGACAAGAGGTTATAATCTAAGGAGTCAACATGTAAAACATGAGAAAGTGTATGCTGTGATGAAATTGCAATTTTACCGGTACCTAGCACCCTTCCATGACTATTATCAACAAAATAGATGGCTTCGCTTGAGTCTTCATTTTGTTCATATTCTACGAACATTCTTCTTTCTCCGGTCATGTGATTTGTGCATCCACTATCTAGCACCCATTTTGCTCCATCAGATGAATAAGCTTGCAAAAAGGAAATTATGCCTTGATCTTAGGTACCCAAGCTTGCTTGGGTCCTTTGAGGTTAGCCACAAGTAATTTTGGCACCCACACATGAGACTTGGTGTTCCCATGGCCTGGCCCAACATATCTAGCATAAACTCTTCCAAGATTAGTTTTCATAAGTACATATGAAGCATCAAAAGTTCTAAACAGGATTTGTTGTCCATATGTGTTCACGATGTCAAATTTATCATTATTATTAAGTTTTCTAACTTTAGAAGAGTTTCCCTTGACAAAGGCAATGTGATCCTTGTTATTCTTGTGGCTTCTAGTGTTTTGCTTTTCACCATAAGAATACTCAATGCCATATTTGACATTAGGAGGTCTTGTGATCGAGTATGCACTACGTGCATACTTGACCTTCCCCTTGTCGAATATGCCACTTTAGGAAGGATGCTTGTCCTTTGTCAAGTTTGGCTTTTCCTTCAAGTTAGTGTCAATTTTAGCACAGGTACAAGTAATAACAGTTTCAGATTTGATTTTTTTGGGAAGGTGAGCTTGAAGAGGATGAAGAACCGATTAAGTTAGCAAGTTCATCCTTGATAGTGATGTTTGAGTCTTTTAACTTCAAGAAATCTTCCTTGCTTGAAGCTAACTCAAGTTCTAGTGATTTACTTTGCTACCTCTCAAGTTCATGAAGCTTTTCAATCTCAAGATATTCCTCCTTTTGGGAGATTATCATATCTTCCTGACGATTGACTAACTTCTCCTTATCAACAATCTTATCAAGTAAAAATTTCATTTTAGCAGCAATCTTTTTATCTAAACACCTAAGCATGTATTCATTTTCATCACTGCTGTCATCCTCACTAGAATTATCACTATCACTAGCAAAAGAATGTGAGGAGGAAGATTTAGTTGTTACCTTTCTTTTACATTCCTTGGCCATTAGACATGTGTCGTCGGCGTCCTTCTATGCGCCCATGGTTGGGAAAAGAGTGGACTTCTTGGTAGGTTTCTTGATGGATATAGTGGCCACCTCCTCTTCTTCTTTGGATGAGGACTCATTATTGGAATCCCACTCCTTCTCTAAGTGCCCTTGGCCATATTGGTTCTTCTTCTTGAATATCTTCTTTTGTTGAGGCTTGTTGTCTTTATTCTTCCTCTTGTTGTCTTCATGTGGACAGTCAACTATGAAGTGATCATACTCTCAAAAATTATAGCATGCACGTCTCATCTTGGGTCTTGGTTTGTCCCTATGTCTTCCATCATTTGAGGTACCACCCCTTCTTCTCATCACTCTCTTGAACTTCTTCATGAACAAGATTATGTCTTCTTCATCGACATCAGTGGTTTCATCATCTCCATCATCTTATTCATGAGCTTCTCATGATTCTTTTGATGCCGGCTTGCAGGTTGCATTTAGACCAACCCCTTTCTTCTTTGCCAAGGTAACATTGGCAAGTTCCTTGACATGCTTGGCCTCCTTCTCCATCATTTCGAAGTTGGTGATCTTGCCAAGAAGTTCGCCCTGTGTCATTTTGCGACACCCTAGACTTTCTCTAATCATAGAATCAATTTCACAACTTAGTGATCTGTCCACTTCTTTCTTTCGTAAGCTCGGACTTTGTTGATGAGGGACTTATGTCGATTATACATGTATTGGGGTGTTTCACCTTCTTCTATAGTGAATCTTCCCAATTCACCCTCGATCTTCTCGATTTTTGCTTCACGTACATGGCGATCACCTTCATGTGCTATTTTGAGGGTATCCCAGATTTCCATGGTGATCTCGAGTCCATCCACCTCGGTGAACTCATCTCTCCTCAATGATGAAGTGATGACAGCCGCGGCTTGAGCATTTCGATGAATGGCTTGCTCTTGGCTTGGAGTTAACTCTTCATCATCATCTAGAATATCTATCCATGTGCACACTATGTGCCAAAGACTTGGGTTAAGAGATATTAGTTGCATTTTCATATTTTGTCTCCACATTGAATAGTCGTTTCCGTCAAAGTAAGGTGCTTTGCATAAAGGAATTTATAAGTAATGACTATTGGGAGAATTTAGACGTTCACAGTTAAAAGAATATCGGGAGTAGTATGTGTCACTACTCCCCTTCTTCTTCTTCTCATCTTCAACCTTCTTTTTCCCTTATAGGGAGAGTGCCTTCTTCTGCAGGAGAGCCTCGAGTTCTAGCATCTCATCATCATCATCCTCACAGTCTTTGATGGTATCGAGGAGTTTCTCCAATTTTTGGTTTCTTTGATCATCACCCTTTTCCTGGTTGAGCCACTTGTGTTCTATAGGATCGAAGAGCACGTGTAAAACTACCAGAGGTGGGGTGAATGGTAGATTAAAACTTTTAAGTGGAAGCAACAAAAACACCCCTCGGCAGAAAACCGATTTGTTAAAGAAACTGTGTGTGCGACTAATCTAAACGTGTTCAACTATGACAAAACAAGCATAGATTGTAGAGAATCAAGTCCCGAATAATTCACAACAAGAATCATGAAATCCGTCAAGAGAAACTCAAGTTACTATCGAAAGATCGAACAAAGGTCAAACTATCCTACCCGAGAAAAACAGTTTTGGAACACTGCAATGAAACTCGTTTAGATAAGAAACCACAAATCCAATGACCGTGAAATTTTCACAGATGATAGAAAATTAAGTTGTACAGACAACCCAAAAAGAATCACATCAATCGGATCTGTAAAACTCGAGTTATGGTAAAACCACCAAAGCAAGGTAGTGCTGTGCAAAAACTCGACGAGAAATACTTGAAGAAAACAAGTCGGATGAAGAAGGCACAAAAGTTCCTTCAGACTACGAATTTTATTGATCATAACTCACAAGGAACAGCCCCTAAGTTGTCTACCACGAGCTCTGGGCTCACTTGCTTTTATAACCAGCCCTTAGGCCAACCCAAACATAACTAGGACTCTAATCCTACTCAATTCACAAATCAAAACTTTCCATAACTGCTAAAGACTCTTCTATACGTAGATAGAAGCAATCTTAAGACTTACAAACACCTTAGGAATGTATCACACATTCCTAAAACAAACTAACTTCGTGTCCCATATGAAAACTATCATAACCAAGTTGATACTTTCCATATTCGAGCCAAAACCGACTCACCGCAGCCGAAGTCATCATCCGATACGATCCGATCCTTCCAACCAGATCTTTCCTTCCATACCCATCTTTGGAACCATGTTGCCACATCATGCACCGCATGCATATGTGCTAACACCTTCCTTTGACATACAACTTCATTCATATGCACTGTTCATGATTCAATCACCCTGCGTGACCTCCTGATCAGCTCAACCATTGTTCCTCCCGAACTTGATTGTTAAAACCTCATCTCCTCCCTGAGACTAATCCAATGGATCTCGTCACCAGCCATGTCTTGAACTCAAGCAACACCTGCACATGAATAAACAACCCATACTTTCGAGCACAAGTCCACGACTTGACTCTCGTTAGTTCTGAAACTACAACACCTTACGTGAGCACCTCACATAAGCATGTTGCAAACCATAGAAAAATGATATCAGCCATAACCACCAAAACACACCAAAAACATAGTCAAAGATTACTAAACAAACTTTCCATCAATGTAAAGCAAGTATGAATCATTGCAAGTTAAAAGCAGAATCACTATGATCAAGCTCCGAACCTTGCCAAAGCTAACCGAACCTTGAATTGGAGCATACCAAAACTAACAGAATTTAGCTCTGGAACTTACCAAAGCTAGTAAGACCTAGCGCTAGAGCTAACAAAAGCTAGTCGGACCTAGCGCTGAAGTTTACCAAAGCTAGTCGGACCTTGCCAGAGCTACCCAAAACAAGCCGGACCCACCGTCGGACCTTGCAGGAGCTCAAACCTAAAGTCAGACCTTGTTAAAAAGGTGTTTTGGTAGTATTCAAAACTTTTATCGTCAAAGCCAATGTATTCTGCACAAGCCAATGTATCCAACACACATAGGTCTCACAATATCCCCCTTGATGAATGCATTGGCAACACCACTTAACTTCCGAACATTGGCATGAAAAGTTTTGAAAACAATTTCTCCCTCTTTTTGAAAATAAATTGAGATAGAAATAAATTTCTTCCCCTATACATATTTCTCCCCCTTGCATCTTCTCCCCCTTCGACAATGTATTCAACAAGGTACAAAAGAGATATTTTAATTTGTTATGAGAACATTATAACATATACATATAAAACAAAGCTCATCGAAGTCATACTATCAAGTAACTAACACTATCACAACAATGAGATACATAAAGTAGTGTAAGTCATGCTAGAGATCAAATATAATTGTCAATTTAAGCAAGTCATGATCTCACAAACTTAACTATTTTCAAGACCTGAAAGCATGACACTTGTTGCTGCATTTTATTAATTTTCAAAGCACAATTTTAGATCATTTGATATTTGCAAGAAATTATATGTGCATCTGCCTTATTCTAACCAACCAAGCCAAGCCTATGTCATTCCACAATCATAAGCTTAAGGACATGGTTTTAGTCTTACACAACTTCTTCCAACTTCATATCTAAGTGCAATGATAAGCCATCTCAAAACAAGAAGTGTGTTGCATGCATATTCTCTTGGTATTTTGTCAATTTATATTTGTTCATAAAACTCAACATGTGAGTTGATTACTTGATTAATTCATTATGATTGAAAGCACTTGTGATCATGCAACAGGTTCAAAACAGCAAGAAAGTTCGATCATGACTAGATTTAGTGTAAGTAATTATTCCGATTACTAGTCATGGCGAAAACTACAAAATGTATAACATGAGTAATGCAGTAAGAACATTCAGCATGTAAAAGGAATCACAAAGTCATATATGTATGAAGTATTATGTTCATCTTATTTTTAAATTCAGATCCCAAATTTGAAAGCCCCCGCTCAATTTAAGTCATGAGGACGCATAACCCCTAATTCACTATGAATGTAACAAAAATGAGTGAAATCCAAATGTTTTGTGAATATGTCAGCCAATTGTTGTTCGGTATCTACATGGTGAAGCACAATATTTCCTTTTTCAACACTATCACAGAGAAAGTGATACCTAATATCAATGTGCTTAATTCTACAATGTTGCACGGGATTTTTAGCAATGAAAATGGAACTAGTGTTATCACAAAATAGTGCAACACTATCTAGATCAATCCACAGTCCTTAAGTGTTTGAACAATCCAAAGAATTTGTAAGCAAGCACTAGTAGCAACTACATATTCAGATCCGGCTGCAGATTGTGCAACTGAGTTTTGTTTTCTAGAGGACCAAGCAACAAGTGAATTACCAAGAAAATGACAAGCACTGGTAGTACTTTTCCTATCAATCCTACAACCCCCAAAATCAGCATCCGAAAAAGCATTCAAAGTTACGGTTGAGGAAGAAGGAAGAAAAATGCCAAATTCCTGAGTTCCATATAAGTACCTGGGAATCCTTTTTATGGCTTGATGATGTTAAGCACGTGGGTAAGCTTGAAACCGTGCACAAAGACATACGCTAAATTGTATGTCTTGTCTTGATGCCATGAGGTAAAAAAGTGATCTGATCATGCTTCTATATTCTTTTTGATTCACGGGTTCACAATCTTCATCAAGTTCAAGTGTTGATATTGTTCCCATTGGTGTCCGAAGAGGCTTGCTTTTATTCATGTTGAAGCGCTTGAGAAGTTCTCTTGTATACTTCATTTGATGCACAAAGGTACCTTCCTTGGTTTGCTTGATTTGCAGCCCCAAAAAGTAAGTGAGTTCACCCATCATACTCATTTCAAATTCTGAACTCATCATTGCTGAAAGCTTGGACACAAGATCATGAGAAGCACAACCAAAGATAATATCATCCACATACACTTGAACGAATAATGAGTTATTTCCATGCTTAAGTACAAAAAGAGTTGTATCGACCTTGCCCATGGTAAACTCCTTTTAGAGTAAGAATGTTTTTAACCTATCATACCATGCTCTAGGAGCTTGTTTTGGATCATTCAAGGCTTTAGTCAGTTTGAAAACATGATTAGGAAAATCTAGATTTTCAAAACCAGGATGTTGCTTAACATAAACCTCCTCATCTATGTAGCCATTAAGAAAAGCACTTTTTACATCCATTTGATATAACTTGAAACCTTTAGATGCAGAAAAAGCTAACAAAATTCTTATGGCGTCTATTCTAGCAACAGGAGCAAAAGTTTCATCAAAATCTAGACCTTCAATTTGTGTGAAACCTTGAGCAACCAATCTAGCCTTATTCCTAATCACAACCCCATCCTCACTTTGTTTATTTTGAAACACCCATTTAGTTCCAATTAAAGTGTGATCTTGAGGTGGAGGTACAAGTTTCCAAACATTATTTCATTCAAAATTTTCTAACTCTTCTTGCACGACAATAATCCAAGAATCATTACTGAGTGCGTGTGATATATCTTTGGGTTCAAAAGAAATAACAAAAGAAGAATGAGCATGAGAATTGGGGTCAGAAAACCTGGATCTTGTAACTCGTTCATGCAAGCTTCTAATTATCTGTTGCGGGGGATGATTCTTGTAAATCCGTAGGGGAACAGATGTCTCACAAGCTTTTTCTTCATCAGGTTCGTCGCAGATTGATGAGCTTGTGACTTGTGGATGATCAGGACCAGCAGAGATGGTAGTGAGAGCTTGTTCAATGTTTGGAGCTAGACACATGTCAGCTTCGGAACTATCAGGCAATATCACAGACTCTTCTTCTTCTTCTTCAAAAATACCCTCCCCCTGAGGATATGGATCTGGACCTGCAATGTTTGATCTACTACCTGGGCTAGCTTCATCAAAAGACACCTCACAAGCCTCCAATTTTTTGTTAGTGTCAAGTAAAAGCACACGGTAGCCTCTAGTATGAGACGGATAACCAAGAAACATGCCATCAGTGGATCTAGGTTCAAATTTATCAAGATTACCATGTTTCTTAATAAAGAATGTGCAACTAAAGACCCGAAAGTGTGTAACACTAGGCCTATGTCCAAACCGAAGCTAATATGGTGTTTTACCTAGCTTAGCGCGCAAGAAAACACGATTTGAGACATAACAAGCGGTTGCAATTGCCTCATCCCAAAATTTTCTAGGAGTTTGATATTCATCAAGCATAGTCCTAGCCATCTCAACTAAGATTCTATTCTTTCTTTCTACAACACCGTTTTGTTGAGGTACATATGGTGAAGAATATTGATGATCATTTTCAAAGCAAAAGTGATCAAAAGATTGATTTTTAAATTCAGTTCCGTTATCACTTCTAATTGCTTTTAAATATCCTGAGTGATCAATTGATAATCTAAGAAATAAAGTTCTAGAGTGAATAAAACTTCATTCTTAGACGCCATAAAGTAAACCTAAGAGTATCTAGAATCATCATCAACAATCACAAGAACATACCATTTACCTCCGAAGGATTGAACACGTGAAGGTCCTACAGTGTCAAGGCGCAAACATTGACCTCGTTCAGTTGTCATGATCATTTGGAGAGGAGTATGTGAACCTGCAACCATCTTAGCATGTCTACAACAAGAGCACACAATTTCTTTGTCCCCTTTAAGCTTAGGCAAACCACGCATGCGATCAAGAGCACTAACACGTGTTAGATGATCAAAGCCTCCATGACCAACTCTACGATGCAAAAAATATAAGTCCTTTGAATCATTAGCAACTAGACACCAATGCGTAGAGGAAGACATATCAAAATCAGCTTAAAAACTCTTCCAAATCGAGGCATGTTAAAAATAAGCATACTATTCGAATTTACAACTTTGCATCAATTTTTAGAAAATAATTTTTAGATTTTCATCTAGCAGTTGTGAAACAGAAAGCAAGTTGTATTTCAGATTTTTAACAAGTGCCACATCCTTCAAAGTGTAGTGATCATTTACTCTAACTGAACCCTTAGGAATTATAGGAGTTGAAGAATTATTGGCAAAAGTAACATTCTCTACACGTGACAAAAAAGAGAGGGAGGAGAACCTTCTTTGTTACCTGTCATGTGGAGTGAGCAACCTGAATCCACAATCCAAATGTTCTCCTTCCTCAAGCGTGTAACCTACACAGAAGCACAATACATCGATGACTCAATACTGGGGTTAGTCAAAAGGTATTTAGGAATCCAGTACTGAGTCACACGACGTGCAATAGGAAAAACACGCGAAAGCTGTGATAAAACAATAGGTTTATGACTCAAAGTTTGTGGTTTTATATTCTTAACTACTGATTTTAAAGTTTTTTTATGTTTAGCACAAAAACGAGTAGCTCCAAAGGTAAAAGCAGCAGTTCCAAAGGAAAAAGTTGAAGCTCCAGATGCAAAAACTTATGTTCTGAAGGGAACAATAGAAGGTCCAAGAGCTCTCGGAGCTATCGGAACTACCGGAGATGCCTTTGCATATCTCTTACCAGAAGGTCCGGAAGCTACTTTTTCAAATTTCTGACTCATTAAAGCAGGTTGCATGTTTATAATTTTAGGTTTAGCATGAAAGTTATGAGATCTAGCAGACATTTTATCGTTATTAATTTGTTTAGCTAGTCTATAACGGAAATCTACGACATGACCATATTTATCACAGTAAGTACTCCTGCAGATTTAAAAATCATATCCTTTTGTTTAGGTACAGTCTTGATTAAACCTTTTTCCAAATGATTTTACAACATGAAGTGGATGTGTTTTAGAATAAGCATGGGAATCAAAATCTAAAAAATTTTTATCATTGCAAGGTATAGAAGAATTCAATAGCAAGTTTAGATTCTTGTGCCCATTGTAAAACCGCTCTAGTATGTTATTTTTATTTTCAAGTTCTTTAAATAAAACTAGGCAGTCTTTACATGAAGCTTTTCCTTTATGTTTCCAGTTAGAACCGTTTTTTAACTTCATGTGATCGTAAAGCATGGTTCAGAATGGAAATTTCTTCCTTGCAGCTTTGAGTTTCATATCAAGATTACAACATGTAGAACAATGTAAATCATCTGTAGAACAAGAGGCATCTTTTAAGTTTTTAACATTAAAGTTAGACAACTTTTTGTTCTTTTCAATTTCCTCATCAAGTCTATCTAGAGTGGAGGAGTGTGCACTTCTTAATGTGGACAATTGTTCATAGATTAAGTCACATGAGGGACATGCATCATCACTACGAATCAAAGTTTTTAAGTGGTTGTTTTCTGATTCCAGTGATTCAATTTTAGCAACATTATACCTAACCTTTTTGTCCTTTTTCTTGACAATAATAGTTGCATGAGAAATTGCATCACACATTTCATTACAGGTAGAACATACCTCATCATCATCACTATTGTGTTCTGCATCCTCCTAACTTGATCTTGATCTTGTTTTGCCTGCCATGAAGCATATGTTGGCCAGATCGTCATCATCTTCACCACTTCCAATGTCTACATCACTTAAACTGAGCTCTTCAAGTGCGGTGATGAAGCTGTTTATCATCTTGCGTCCTATGGAACCCTTCTTTTTCTTGTTGGAGTTTTCAGAAGTGGTCTTGACCTTATTTTGCTTTTCTTCACGGGTAGTTGGATCTGAAAGGTTAGGGCATTCATACAAAAGTGTCCTGTCTTACAACATTCAAAGAATTGTTGAGGTCCGGAGCTTCCTCTCCTTCTAGTTCTCACATTTTGCAATGCTTTTGAGAATATGGTAGAGATGAGTGCTAACTCCTCTTCTAGAAATTCGTCGATCTGCTCCAGGGTTAGTGAGAACAACAAAGCAAGAGTATTGCAAGATGATGATTGGCCGGAGCTAGGCATATCACATCATGAAACAAATGCAATAGACTTATTTGGATTCTTACGTGATAAGATGTCAATTTCATTAATTTTTAGTTTAGAGTAAAGCACATCTAAAGTAAGAGTACTCATGACAGTTGATTCATGAATGGATGTTACTTTCATCTCCCATATTGTCATGTCTAATGCACTAAGGAGATGCCTAGCATTCTCAGCATCAGAAAAGTTATGTTGACACTATGTAGATTACTAAGAATTTTATTAAATCAGGAATAAGGTTGATCCATGGACTCACCAAGTTGCATCTCGAAGCACATGTATTCCTTTTTGAACATATCTTGTTTAACCTCCTTGATTGTGTTGGAACCTTCGTGATAATTAGAAAGAGCTATCCAAACATCGTATGCTGATTGGAGGTGCGTGACAAAATCAAATTCGCTTTGAGTGAGTTCCTGAATGATTACATTTCGGGCTTTGTTGTTGTTGTCAACGTCCCATAGGTTCATAGCAATAAGTTGATTGTTTGGTGGCACTTCACAAGGTTCATATACCTTTTTCCCATATGGCAAAGCCTTGTGTCAGGATAAAGGCTTCAATGCGTGCCTTCCAAACCTGAAAATCGATACCACCAAACACACAAGGTTTGGCATAGTATTTCTCCATGATGATTAGTCAAAACATGCACAAATCACAAAGAGTAGAGCACCGTGGCTCTGATACCAATTGTAGGATCGAAGAGAACGTGTAAAACTACTAGAGGGGGTGAATAGTAGATTAAAACTTTTGAGCTGAAGCAACAAAAACACCCCTCGACAGAAAACTGATCTATTAAAGAAACTGTGTGTGCGACTAATCTAGACGTGCTCAACTGTGACAAAACTAGCATAGTTTATAGAGAATCAAGTCTCGAAGATGTCACAACAAGAATCACAAAAATCCGTCGAGAGAAACTCATGTTACGATGGAAATATTGAACAAAGGTCAATCTATCCTACCCGAGAAAAATAGTTCTAGAACACTGCAAAGAAAATCGTGTAGATCAGAAACAACAAATCCAATGACCGTGAAATTTCCACAGTTGAATAAAATTATGTTTTGAAAACAACCCAAAAAGAATCATGGCAATCGGATCTGTAACACTCGAGTAATCATAAAAATACCAAAGCAAGGTAGTGCTGTGCAAAAACTTAACAAGAAAGACTTGAAGAAAACAAGTCGGACAAACAAGGCACAAAAGTTCCATTAGACTACAAATTTTACTGATCAAAACTCACAAGGAACAGCCCCAAAGTCGTCTACCCCGAGCTCTGGGCTCCCTTACTTTTATAACAAGCCCTTAGGCCAACCCAAACTTAATCAGGACTCTAATCGTACTCAATTCACGAATCAAAACTTTCCATAACTGCTCAAGACTCTTCTATACACATATAGAAGAAATCATAAGACTTCCAAACAGCTTAGGATCGTATCCCACATTCCTAAAACAAACTAACTTCGTGTACCATATGAAAAATATCATAACCAACTCGATACTTTTCATATTCGAGCCAAAACCGACTCTACCGCAGCCGAAGTCATCATTCGATATGATCCGATCCTTCTAACCTGATCTTTCCTTCCATAACCCGTCTGCAGAACCATGTTGCCATGTCATGCACCGCATGCATACGTGCAAACACCTTCCTTCGACATACAGTTTCCTTCGTATGCATTGTCCTTGATTCAATCACCCTGCATGATCTCCTGATCAGCTCAACCACAGTTCCCCCCGAACTTGATTGTTGGAACCTCATCTCCTCCCTGAGACTAGTCCAATGGATCCCCTCAGCAGCCGTGTCATGAACTCAAGCAACAGCTGCACATGAATAAAAAACCAATACTTCCGAGCACAAGTCCACGACTGGACTCTCGTTAGTTCCGAAACCACAACACCTTACGTGAGCACCTCACATAAGCATTTTGCAAACCATAGCAAAATAATATCAGCCATAACAACCAAAAACTTAGTAAAATATTACTAAGAAAACTTTTCATCAATGTAAAGAAAGTACGAGTCATCGCAAGTTAAAAGCAGAACCACTGCGATCAAGCTCTGAACCCTGCCAATGCTAACCGGACCTTGAACCGAAGCTTACCAAAACTAACAGGATGTAGCGCCAGAACATACCAAAGCTAGCAGGACCTAGCACCGGAGCTAACCAAATCTAGTTGGACCTAGTGCCGGAGCTTACCAAAGCTAGTCGGACCTAGCGTTGGACCTTGCCGGAGCTACCCTAAACAAGCCAAACCTATGGTTGGACCTTGCAGGAGCTCGGACCTAAAGTTGGACCTTGTTAAAAAGGTATTTTGGTAGTATTCAAAACTTTTATTGTCAAAGCTAATGTATTCAGGACACATAGGTCTCACATGTTCACCCTTGAAGTCTGACATAGTTACTTCGAGCAGTGAGTCTCTTTTGAAGAGTTTGGCTCTGATACAAATTAAATGTAGCTTAGAGGGGGGTGTTGTATAGGCTTTCTGAACTTTTGTCGAACCCTTAAACACTTAACTAATAGATCAAATATGGGGAGGCTGGACTAGTCTAGTATGGTGCGGACTAGTCCGGTATTTGTGGACTAGAAAGATCAAGATTGATCATTAATTTCACGTCTAGTAGCCTATGCAGCGGAAAGCAATTGACAAACTGAATGTATTGTAAAAGCGAAACACTATATTGCAATGATCAACTTTAATTCCAACATTTCAATGTGAATGTGGCCTAGAGGGGGGGTGAATAGGCCTTTTTGAATTTTGTCGGAACCTACAACACTTAACAACCAGATCAAATCTCGAGATATCAGACTAGTCCGGTCGAGTGCGGACTAGTCCAGTGTATACTGTGTAGGTTTATCAAATTTGATCGATTATCTTGATCCTAGGATGTATGCAGCGGAAAGATACTTGTAATTGAAGTGTTACACGATTATGAACTAGGATGTACCACAAGTCAATCTTATATTCAATGTTTCAACGTAAAGTTAGCAAGATTGATTGAAACCCTAGATTGATATGAAGTATAAGAACAATGAGCGCAATGTAAGAACACAAGCACTTTATCCTGTGGTTCGGTTCCCACAGAGGCAACCTACATCCACGTTGAGGAGTCCACAAAAGGATCGGGTCTTCTCCAACCCTACCCTCGTCGGATCGCCACAGAGGCCAATCCTCTTCACTTATCACAAAGGGCAAATAGCCAAATTCAAGGGGACTTCTCACACGTTGAGGGCTCCCCAAGATTACAATATGAACACCACCAAGAACACACTCGAAAGATCACAATGAAAAACCATAGGAGTGTGTTAGGGAATCAAACAAAGAGATCAATGAGTGATGAATCATGTCTCTACAATGATTCAAAGTGTATATTCAAGGGATTGATCTTTCTTGCATTTGATTTCGTGGAGAGAGGTGTTTTCTAGGCTCTTGGGAGGTGTGACGGTGCTAGGTTCGAGAGCTATTGAATGATGGTCCGTGTACACCTATTTATATGGGGTTCCCAAAAGTAACCGTTAGGATTTAGGAATATCGGACTAGTCCGTGGTGGACACCGGACTAGTTCAGTGTGCTGTGTGTAGCAAACCCTAGGTGTCCCGAAATATCGGACTAGTCCGGATCAAAGCGGACTTGTCCGAATTTGGTTCTGGAAATCTTCAGACTAGTCCAATGGATATTGGACTTGTCCAGAAAAGTGAAACCCTAAGTGAATTGGGGACAAGTCCGCACTTGGAGGACTTGTTCGATTTAGGTCAAAGGGTTTTTCAGACTAGTTCGTGCTAATATCGGACTTGTCCGATTTTGTGCAACTTGTGAAGTGTTTGGAGGACTAGTCCGCACTGGGGAGGACTAGTTCGATTCTAGTTAGAGAGATATCGGACTAGTCCGTGGTGATATCGGACTTGTCTGATCTTGTGCAGAAAGAAATCGAACTAGTCTGGGGTCAGTCGACTTGTCCGGTCCTGTATAAATATGTGCAATGTGTGTGGTTATTTGTGCTTGAGCTCTTGGGATGTGTTTCCTTAACACACTCCATACACAATGATCTACTACACTTGTTTCTTGAGCTCTTTTCCGCATTGTCCCTCATTCTCCTTTCTTTTTGGCACCATACTCATTTTCACATTAGAACCCGTGCTCATCTCAACAAAGTGGTTAGGATCTCATTTGCTTGTCATAAATCATCCAAAACCCACAAGGGATTCCTAGATGCACTTTCAATCTCCCTCTTTTTGGTGATTGATGACAACCAATTGAAATTTCACAAAATATGATGAAAAGTTGAGATTTTCATAAAGTGTGCACATATGAGTTTAAAATACATTAAGCAATGAAAACATGATCCCTATGTGCACTCTTTATGGTGGGATGTAGAACTAAGTGTATAGAAGCAATAATCATGATGAGAATGACATAATTGACATCAACACATCAAGCATATATGTCATTCTTATAGCAAAATCCCATATTTCATACATTTCTTTATAAGTAGTGCGAAACATTGCATTACAAGATCAAAAATACCATAAGAGCACATTAAGAGTTTTACAACCCACAAAATAGACAAAATACATAGAAAGAAGCTCTCCTTGCATCCTACAGCTAAAACCTAAGACTCCCCCTCAATCTCTCCCCCTTTGGCTCAAGACGCCAAAAAGAAGGAGAGGAGGGACCTAAAGTCTTCAAGCCTCGTTGCCGGTCCTCTCATCGTCTTCATCTTCATCCTCTGGCTAATGAGGAGGAGGAGGAGCGGAACCACTTGAGTCCCTAATGCCAAAGTAGGCAAGCTCAGAGGGAGTCAAGCCCCCGAGCTCGGTGAAATCAAAGTCAGAGTCATCAGAAATTACTGGAGATCTAATGAACTCGATCTCTGGCTTTTGGCAAATCTGCTTCACATTCTCCTTGTCATATCTCATGCCAGCCTTTCTTCTCTTGTTAAGCTTGTGGGCATTCACTTCGGCCTTTTTGTAGGAGGCAAAAATGGCAGTCAGGTACTTCAAGATACCTCTTGGGGACCCCTTTTGAGGAGGGGCTCTAGTGGCGGGAGCAGCCCAAGCTTTGGCACTGGCTCTGGCTAGAGCCTCAGGGCTGGAAGCTGGAGATGGAGCAGCTTGAATACTTGGCTGTTGAGGCATCTGGGGCCTCAAGGGAAGGTGCTCCAAGTCCTTGATGAACTATATTCCTGTGACCTTCTCAATCATAAACATGAGATAAGGTGCGTAGCCACAGGACCTATTCGGCGTGCAAGAGATGTTGACCATGTCGTTCCAGATATAGTCAAAGACATCAAATTTCCTGTCTTTGCTAATGACCTTCATCAAGGTCCTGAGGTACCCCTGCGCACTTCCAGCATCCCCATCCTTGGGGGCAATTGTCTTCCTTAAAACCCTTTTCAACACCACAAAGAAAGGCTTGATATTCTTGGTAGAAGGGGGTTTGAACTTGGAGTTGGGTTCATAGAGGAACTTCATCCTGTCCTTCTCAGTGACACCCATGTTGTGGATGATCAGGTTGTCATTGCTTGAGGTGTCAAGATGCAGCAATCTTGCAAACTCTTCATAGGTAACGGTGTACTTGGATCCGTGAGTCATCCAAGTCACCCGCTCTTCCTCGTCACTAGAAAGTGGCACGTAGCATAGAACTGCGTGATGATCTCATCATTCCAATTATTTCTGAAAGAGAAGAGGTCCCTCAAGCCTTGCCTTTCCATTGCCTCGACCACCTCGATAAAGGGTGAGCAGCCCTTCTTCTGAAAGTGCACCCAATCTATCCATTGGCTGCGCACCACAGGCGACATCATTGGGAGATAGACGGTCTTGTAGAAATCTGCATGAAAATTGCTCCAAAACCTCCCATTGGTAGCTTGCTTCGGATGGCTGTAACAATCAACATTCCTTAACATGGCCGCCGTGTCACTGCCTTTTCCGTTGAATCTCTCCTCTGCGGGATCCCTGGCCCCTTCCCTTGGAGCTGATAGATTTAGTGGACCAATCGGGCCCGTTGCAATTCCTTTGCCCTTGCCCTTGGCTTGGCGAGGGCCACCTCCAGCAGAAGCCTTGGATGTTGGCTTCTTCGCGAGCACCTTCCTTCAAGACTGGGGAGGAGAAGGTGCCGGCTCGGAAGGGCGCTCTTTGCGCTTCTTGCTAAGGCTTGTCGAGGACCGAAGCACGACTTCGTGGTCCATCTCAGCCTCGAAATCAGATATTTCATCATTGGTGCTCGACATTGTCCTGAGAATAGATTTCACAAGGCATTGATGAGAATAGATGGCAATGAGTTACATTAAGGAATTGAGAAGTTAGGGTTGAGTCCAGAAAAATCGGACTAGTCCGGTGTACAGGCACGAACTAGTCCGGTTGACCAGACTTGTCCATACCTGTACCGGACTAGTCCGGTGTTCAACCTCTAGAACCCCAACTATGGGACAAATGGTGATTCCTAATGCACAACTAGCTTGGCATCAATGTAATACATCAAGGAAGCATGTATATGGTGAATGGAACCAAGCCAGTTGACAACAAACGAAGAAAATAGCAATTTCTAGGGTCTGGGAGGAGAACTTACCAAAGTTGCTTGATTCTCGGAGATGTGGGGGTTGAGGGAGCGGACAGTCCGTGGTCTACAATCCCTACACGAAGGAGGTTGATTTCCACCCAAACTTGCAAAGTTTTGATGGAGGAAACGAAGAATCGCCTAGGGGAGCTCGAGCTTGGAGAGAGAAAGCTTGCGGCAAGTGTGGTTGAGGAAGATTAGGGTTTGGCAGCGGCTAGGGTTCAGGACACGAAAAATCGGACATGTCCGAAAAAGATCGGACTAGTCCAAACTTTTTCAAAGACTATATCGGACTAGTCTGCGGTCTGGCGGACTAGTTCGGCCAAACTGTCACACTGCGGACTAGTCTGAACGGGCGGACTAGTCTGGGTAACCACGGACTAGTCCGTGGTCACCAGACAAGATGAGCTTAGTCCATTCGTATATATTCGAAGGTACTTATTAAGAAAATAGGGAGGCAAATCAAAATAAATAATCTTGATGAATATGATCAGTGAGCATACAACAATCAAGCAATGATCATAATTCACCAAGATCTAGTAATTGACATAGTTTTTCGGAAAAAATGAGAGAGATGATTTTCACAACACAATCAATGAATTTTGAAGATAGCATTCAGGTACACAAGATTTTAAGCCACACTCCGAGCATCGAGGATATTTAGTTCATTATGGAGTTCGCAAAAGCATTTTTCATCAAGTGTCTTGGTGAATATATCGGCTAGTTGCTTTTCAGTATTGACATGAGAAATGGCTATATCTCCCTTCATTGAATGGTCTCTCAAAAAGTGATGTCGAATGTCTATGTGTTTGGTCCTAGAGTGCTCAACGAGATTATGGGCAATTTTAATGGCACACTCATTATCACAATGTAGTGGAATGCGGTTCATATTGTAACCGTAATCCTTAGAGTTTGTCGCATCCAAAGGATTTGTGCACAACAACTCCCGACTGCAGCATACTCAGCTTCGGCCGTGGATAGGGCAATGGAGTTTTGTTTCTTGGAGGACCAAGAAACTAGGGATCTCCCTAGGAATTGGCATGTACCGGAGGTACTTTTTCTATCTACCTTGCATCCAGCACAATCTGCATCGGAGTAACCAATAAGATTGAATTTGGAACCTTTGGGGTACCAAAGTTCTAGGTTGGGTGTATGAACTAAATACCGCAAGATTCTTTTAACGGTTGTCAAATGACACTCTTTTGGGTTGGCTTGAAATCTTGCACACAAGCATACACTTAACATAATATCTGGCCTAGATGCATATAAGTAGAGTTGTGATCCAATCATGGATTGATATACCTTTTGATCGACGTTTGGTCCATCTTCATTGAGATCCAAGTGGCCATTCATTGCCATGGGAGTCTTTATGGGCTTCGCCTTGTCCATTACAAACTTCTTGAGTATGTCTTGAGTGTACTTAGTTTGGCTTATGAACGTCCCTTCCTTTTGTTGCCTCACTTGGAATCCCAAGAAGTACTTTAGCTCTCCCATCATAGACATCGCAAACCTATCTGTCATAATTTTACTGAATTCCTCACAAAAATATTTGTTAGTTGAACCAAAGATTATATCATCAACATAAATTTGACAAACAAAGAGATCATTGTCAAAGTTCTTTGTAAATAATGTATAATCTACTTTACCAATCTTAAAACCATTTTCAATTAAGAAATCTCTAAGACACTCATACCAAGCTCTAGGAGCTTGTTTGAGGCCGTAAAGAGCCTTACGCAATCTAAATACGTGGTCGGGAAACTCTTCATCTTCAAACTCAGGGGGTTGCTCCACATACACCTCCTCCTTGATTGGTCCGTTGAGGAACATGCTTTTCACATCCATTTGATAGAGCTTGAAATCATATGCAAGTAATATTCTAATAGACTCAAGTCTAGCTACGGGAGCAAAGGTCTCATAAAAACCCAAACCTTCGACTTATGAATACCCTTTGGCCACAAGTCGTGCCTTGTTCCTTGTCACCATCATGTGTTCCTCTTGTTTGTTGCGAAAGACCCATTTGGTGCCGACGACGTTGAATTTGGGTCTTTTGACTAGTTCCCACACCTCGTTCCACTTGAAATTGTTGAGTTCTTCTTGCATGGCCACCACCCAATTCGGATCCTTCAATGCATCCTCAACCCTGCGCGGTTCCAAAAAGGATACAAAAGAATAATGCTCACAAAAATTAGCTATGCGAGATCTAGTAGTTACTCACTTTTGGATGTCACTGATGGTGTTGTCGATTGGGTGATCCCTTTGGACGCATTGGTGTACTCTTGGGTGTGGCACTTGCTGTCTTGAATCTCTTCATGATCATCTTCTTCTCCCCCTAAATGGTTGCCCTCATTGACTTGTTGATCATTTTTGTTTTCTTGAGGTTGATCTTGTATGGAAGCCCCCCCCCCCTTGATCATTGGCCTCCTCTTGTGGTTCATTTTCCTCATGCATATGTAGAGGTGGCTCTTGTGGTCGAACTTCGCCTAATGCCATTCTTCTCAATGCTTGACAAGGAGCTTCTTCTCTATCTAGCACACATGGATCAACTTGCTCCTTTTGGGAGCCATTAGTTTCATCGAACACTACGTCACGTGCTACTTCAACATGTCTGGAGGTCTTGTTGAAGACACGATAGGCGTATGTGTTCGAATCATAACCAAGCAAGAAACCTTCACCGGACTTCGAAGTGAACTTGGAAGTCCCAGGCTTCTTGTTCAAAATATAGCATTTGGAACCGAAAACTCAAAAATATGAAATATTAGGCTTGTTACCGGTGAGTAGCTCATAGGATGTCTTCTTGAGTAGTCAATGAAGATAAAGTCGATTTATGGCATGGCAAGCGGTGTTGATCGCTTCCGCCTAAAATCGATCCGAGGTCTTGTACTCATCGAGCATTGTTCTCGCCATCTCTATGAGGGTTCGTTCTTCCTTTCGACAACTCCATTTTGTCGAGGGGAGTAAGGAGCTGAAAACTCATGATTTATGCCTTCTTCATCTAGATACTCCTCAACTTGTGTGTTCTTGAACTTCATGCCATTGTCGCTTCGAATGTTCTTGATTGTCAATGAAAACTCATTTGAGCACGCTTGAAAAATTTCTTCAAGATTCCTTGTGTTTCTGCCTTATCATGTAAAAAGAAAACCCAAGTGAAGTGAGAAAAATCATCGACAATTACTAAACCATATTTGTTACCACCGATGCTTATGTGAGCAATTGGACTAAATAAGTCCATGTGAAGTAGATCGAGTGGTCTTGTTGTAGTCATGATGTTCTTAGTGGGATGGGGTGCTCCAACTTGCTTCTCGGCTTGGCACGCGCTACAAGGCCTGTCTTTCTCAAAAACAACATCCTTCAAACCTTGGATGTGATCGCACTTGAGGAGTTTTTGAAGGTTCCTCATACCAACATGCTCTAGCCGTCTATGCCACAACCAACCCATGTTGGTGTTTGCAATCAAGCATGTGTCAAGTTCGGCTTTATCTTTGTTGAAGCCAATAAGGTAATGCTTTCCCTTTAACATACCCTTGAATGTAATGGAACCAACACTCCTTCTAGAGACGATCACACCCTCGTTAGTGAACAAACAATTATAACCTTTGTCGCATAATTGAGATATGGACAGCAGGTTATAATCTAAGGAATCAACATGTAGCACATGAGAAAGAGAATGTTGTGATGATATGGCAATTTTACCGGTCCCGAACACCTTTCCTTGACTATTGTCTCCAAAATAGATGCCCTCGTTTGGATCCTCATTTTCTTCATACTCAACGAACATCCTTCTTTCTCCGGTCATATGGTTGGTGCAGCCACTTTCTAGCACCCATTTAGATCCACCGGAGGAATAGGCGTACAAAAACAAATTATGCCTTGGTTTTAGGTACCCAAGCTTGCTTGTGTCCTTGGAGGTTAGTGACAAGAGATTTGGGCACCCACACATCATACTTGGTGTTGCCATGGCGTGGCCCAACATAACGAACATAAACTTTTCCAAAATTACTTCTCATTAAAATATAAGATGTTTCAAAAGTTCTAAATAGCAACTGTTGTTGTTTATAAACAGGACTAGTCTCGGAGATCGGACTTGTCCCGAGGACCGGACTTGTCCGGACCCCGACCGGACTAATCTGGTGATCATGCATGTTGGATGTGTTAACTTTGGATTTTCAAGTTTGAAAGGGTCTTCCATTTACAAAGATAATACTCTCCTTGTTTTTCTTGTGGCTTCTAGCATTTTGCTTTCCACCATAGGAAAACCCAATGCCATATTTGACATTAGGAGGTCTTGTGGCCAAGTATGCACTACGTGCATATTTGACCTTCTCCTTGTTAAATATGCCACTTTGGGCAGGATGCTTATCCATGGTAGAGGTTGACTTGTCTTTCAATCTGGTGTCAACTTTACCACACGCACAAGTAGAAGCAGTTTCAGTTTTAAGGGGTTGAGAAGGTGAGCTTGAAGAGGATGAAGGGTCACTTTGCTTGAGTGACTCAACTTGCACTTCAAGGATCTTGTTAACCTTGATTAGGATAGCAAGTTCGTCCTTGATTGTAGCATTTGAGTCGCTTAACTCCAAGCAAGCTTCCTTGCTTGAAGCTAACTCAAGCTCTAGTGACTTGCTTCGCTCCTTTTCAAGTTCTAGAAGCTTGTCAAGTTCAACATATTCCTCCTTTTGGGAGCTAATCATGTCTTCTTGACGATAAATCAACTTATCCTTCTCAACAAGTTGATCAAGTAAAAATTTCATTTTTGCGGCTGTTTTCTTATCTAATCCAATGAGCATATCATCATTATTACTATTAATTTCACTATCACTATAATAGGAATGCACGAAAGAGGATTTGGTAGTTAACTTTCATTTACCTTCCTTTTCCATCAGGCAAGTGTCGTTCCCCTTTCGTGCGCCAAGAGTGGGGAAGAGAGTGGACTTCATGGATGTATTTTTGATGGCTATGCTAGCCATCTCCTCTTCTTCTTTGGATGAGGACTCATCATTTGAGTCCCATTCTCTCCCAAGATGCGCTTGTTCAGCTTGCTTCTTCTTCTTGAAGAACTTCTTGGGTTGAGGCTTCACTTCTTTGGTCTTCTTCTTGTTCTCTCCATATGGGCAATCAACTATAAAGTGGCTATACTCACCACAATTATAGTATGCCCACCTCAACTTCGGTCTTGTTTTTTCCTTGTAATTTCCTTCACTTGATTTAGCCCCTTGTCTCTTCTTCATCATTCCCTTGAATTTCTTCATGAATAGTATCATGTCATCTTCATCCAAGTCACTGCTCTCATCATCACCGTCTTCTTCTAGTTGAGCTTCTCGAGCTTCTTTAGACAAGGGCATAAGGGTGGACTTCAGAGAGACCCCTTTCTTCTTTGCCGAGGTGAGATCGGCAATCTCCTTAACATGTTTGGCTTGTTTTTCAATCATCTCAAAGTTGATGATTTTCCCAAGATGCTCATCTGGGGTCATCTTCTTGTACCAGGGGCTTTCTCTTATCATCAAGCACAAGGTAACATTGTGAGGCATGAAGGCTCTAATAATGAGCTTCACCACCTTGTGGTCGTTCCACTTCTTGCTTCCGTATGCTCGCTCCTTGTTGATGAGCATCTTTAGTTGGTTGTACATATCTTGTGGCGACTCATCTTCTTCGATGGCAAATCTTCCTAGCTCGCCTTCAATCATCTTGATTTTCGCTTCTCGCACATGACGATCGCCTTCATGTGCGGTTTGCAATGTATCCCATATCTGTTTTGGGATCTCGAGTCCATCCACCTTTGTAAACTCATCACGACTGAGTGATGAAGTAATGACAGCAGCAACTTGAGCATTTCGATGGATTGCTTGCTCTTGGCTAGATGTGAGATCCTCATCATCATCCGGGATTTCTATTCCTGTGCATACTATGTGCCACAAACTTGGATTGAGAGAAATCAAATGCATTTTCATGTTTTGCCTCCACATTGAGTAGTCATTGCCGTCAATGTGTGGGGATTTTCCAAGTGGAATAGATAGATAATGATTGTTGCTAGTATTTAGGCGATCATAATTAGAAGGATATCGAGAGTAGTCGGTGTGACTACTAGCCTTCTTATTCTTCTCATCTTCAATCTTTACTTTTCCCTTGGAAATAGTTTTCTTCCTTAGGAGCACCTTTAGTTCCAGCGTCTCCTCATCGTCATCCTCGAAGTCTTGAATGGCCTCGAGGAGCCTCTCCAATTTTTGGTTCTTGTCTTCATCAACCTTCTCTTGGTTGTTGCTCTTGTGTACGTCCTTCATGTCTGACATGATCTCTTCAAGCGATTAGTCTCCTTTTGAAGAACCTTGCCTCTGATACCAATTGAATGTGGCCTAGAGGGGGGGGGTGAATAGGCCTTTTTGAATTTTGTTGGAACCTGCAACACTTAACAACCAGATCAAATCTCGATATATCGGACTAGTCCGGTCGAGTGCGGAATTGTCTGGTGCATACCGTCTAGGTTTATCAAATTTGATCGTTTATCTTGATCCTAGGATGTATGCAGCGGAAATATACTTGTAATTGAAGTGTTACACGATTATGAACTAGGATGTACCACAAGTCAATCTTATATTCAATGTTTCAATGTAAAGTAAGCAAGATTTATTGAAACCCTAGATTAATATGAAGTATAAGAATGATGAGCGCAAAGTAAGAACACAAGCACATTATCTCGTGGTTCGGTTCCCACAGAGGCAACCTACATCCACGTTGAGGAGTCCACAAAAGGACTGGGTCTTCTCCAACCCTACCCTCGTCGGATCGCCATGGAGGCCAATCCTCTTCACTTATCACAAAGGGCAGATAACCAAATTCAAGGTGCCTTCTCACACATTGAGGGCTCCCCAAGATTACAATATGAACACCACCAAGAACACACTCGAAAGATCACAATGAAAAACCACAGGAGTGTGTTAGGGAATCAAACCAAGAGCTCAATGAGTGATGAATCATGTCTCTCCAATGATTCAATGTGTATCCTCAATGGATTGATCTTTCTTGCGTTTGATTTCGTGGAGAGAGGTGTTTTCTAGGCTCTTGGGAGGTGTGACAGCGCTAGGGTTCGAGAGTTATTGAAAGATTGGTCGTGTATACCTATTTATATGGGGTTCCCAAAAGTAACCGTTAGGGTTTAGGAATATCCGACTAGTCTGTGGTGGAAACCGGACTAGTCCGATGTGCTGTGTGTAGCAAATCCAAGGTGTCCCGAAATATCGGACTAGTCCAGCTGAAAGTGGACTTGTCTGAATTGGGTTATGGAAATCTTCGGACTAGTCCGAGGATATCGGTATTGTCTGGAAAAGTGAAATCCTAAGTTAATTGTGGACAAGTCCGCACTTGGAGGACTTGTTCGATTTAGATCAGAGGGTTTTTCGGACTAGTCCGTGCTAATATCGGACTTGTCCGATTTTGTGCAACTTGTGAAGTGATTGGAGGACTAGTCCAATTCTAGTCAGAGAGATATTAGACTAGTCCGTGGTGATATCAGACTTGTCCGATCTTTTGAAGAAATAAATTAGACTAGCCCGGGGTCAGTCGGACTAGTCCGGTCCTATATAATTGTGAGACCTATGTGTGCTGAATACATTGGCTTGTCGTGAATACACTTGTCCTTGATGATAAAAGTTTTGAATATCACCAAAACACCTTTTTATCAAGGTCCGACTCTAGCTCCGGGCTACAGCAAAGTCCGACTAGCTTTGCTCAGCTCCGGTGAAGTTTTATCTTTAGCTCCGGCATGTCTTTGATAGCTCCGACATGTTTTCGATAGCTCCGCCGTGTTTTTTTTTGCTAAGCTCCGAAGTTGATTTTTCTAGCTCCGGCTTTTGGGATTACTTGTTCCGACTAGTTCTGGTTAGCTCCGACACTAGGTCCTGCTAGTTTTGTAAGCTCCGGCGGGAGCTTGGTTGTACTAGTTTTGGTAAGCTCCGGCGCTAGATTCTACTAGCTTTTGTTAGCTCCGGCTCAAGGTCCGGGTTGCTCTGGCAAGGTTCGGAACTTGACCGTAGTGCTTCTGCTTTTCATTTGCAATGTTTCGTACTTGCTTTACATTGTTAGAAAGATTACTTAGTATTAATTTGCTAAGTTTTTGGTGCGTTTTGGTTGATATGGATGATATCGTATTACTGTGGTTTTGCAACATGCTTATGTGAGGTTCTCACGTAGGGTGTTGTGTTCGGAACTAACTTGAGTCAAGTCGAAGACTTGGGATCGTATGGATTGGTTGTTTATTCATGTGCAGGTGTTGCTTGAGTTCAAGACATGGCTGGTGACGGGATCCATTGGACTAGTCTCAGGGAGGAGATGAGGTTCCAACAACCAAATTCAGGAGGAATTGTGCTTGAGCTGATCAGGAAGTTGCGCAGCATGATTGAATCAAGAACAATGCATATGAAGGTATCGTGGATGTCACTGGAAGATGTTTGCACGTGTGCAGGGAGTGCATGGACGTGGCTACATGGTTCCGAGACGTGATGAAGAGATGTGGACGTAAAGAGTTGGTCGGAAAGGTCCAACCGACTAGGTTATGGACTAAGGCTGCGGCTGAGTCGGGTTTGACTAAAATATGGAAAGATTTGAGTTGGTTATGATAGGATTTCGTGTGGGTCACGAATTTGAGTTGTTTAGGGATGTGGGATACGTTCCTAAGGTGTTTGGAAGTCTTAAGATTGCTTCTATCTGCGTATAGAAGAATCCTAAGAAGTTATGGAAAGTTACGATTCGTGAACAGAGTAGGATTAGGTTCCTAATCTGAGTTGAGTTGGTTTTCGAGCTGGTTATACAAAAAGGGAGCCCAGAGCTCGTGGTTTACGACTTTGGGGCTGTTCCTCTTGTGTTCTATTGAATAAAATTCGTAGTTTGAAGGAACTTTTGTGCCTTGTTCGTCCGACTTGTTCCAGACAAGTTTTACTCGTCGAGTTTCTGGACAGCACTACCTTTCATCGGTGGTTTTATCATAACTCGAGTTTTACAGATCCAATTGGCGTGATTCTTTTTGGTTTGTCTTCAAAACTTGATTTTCTATCATATTTCAAAATTTCACGGTCATTGGATTTGTGGTCTATGATCTACACGAGTTTCTTTGCAGCGTTCCAGAACTGTTTTTTTCTTGGGTAGGGCAGATTGACCATTGTTTGATCTTTCGATCATAACTTGAGTTTTTCTTGACGGATTTGAGTGATTCTTTTTGTGTTGTCTTCGTGACTTGATTCTCTCTGACATATATCACTTTTGTCACGGTGAAACACGTTTAAATTAGTCTCACACACGATTTCTTTAACAGATCGTTTTTCTGCCGAAAGGGATTGGGGTTTAATTGTTTCCGCTGCGTTAGATTTTTAAATCTACCATTCACCCCCCTCTGGTAGCTTTTCATGTGCCCTTCGATCCTACAATTGGTATCAGAGCCACGGTGCTCTAATCTTTGAGATTTGCACATGTTTTTGACTAATCATCATGGAGAAGTACTCCGCCAAACCGTGTGTGTTTGCTGGTATTGATTTTCAGGTTTGGAAGGCACGCATGGAGGCTTTCATCTAAGCACAAGGCTTTGCAATATGGGAGAAGGTATACAAGCCTTACGAATTGCCATCAAACGATCAAGTTACAGCTACAAATCTGAGAGATGTCGACAACAACAACAAGGCTCGGAACTTGATCATACAAGGATTAACACAAAGCGACTTCGACCGTGTTGCACACCTCCGATCTGCATACGATGTGTGGAAAGCACTTTGTGACTACCACAAAGGATCCAACACGATCAAAGAGGTAAGGCAAGACATGTTCAAAAAAGAATACATGCACTTCAGGTTGCAACCCGATGAGTCTATTGATGACCTTTTTGCTCACTTTAATAAGATTCTCAGCAACTTGCATAGTTTCAATGTTAATTTTTCAGATGCTGAAAATGCTAGGCAATTGCTAAGTGCATTAGATATGTCAATTTGGGAGATGAAAGTCACATCTATTCGTGAATCTACTGTCACGAGTTCACTTACTTTAGATGTGCTATATTCCAAGTTAAAAACTCATGAAATTGACATAATCTCACGTAAGAACACCAATAAGTCTATTGCATTTGTTTCACAACATGATATGTCTAGCTTCGGCCAATCATCATCTTGCAATACTCTTGCTTTGTTGTCCTCACTAACCGTGGAGCAGATCAAAGAATTTCCAGAAGAGGAGTTGGCACTCATCTCTACTAGATTCTCAAAAGCATTGCAAAATTTGAGAACTAGAAGGAGAGGAAGCTCCGTACCTCAACGCTGTTTTGAATGCGGTAAAACAGGACACTTTCGTATAGAATGCCCTAACCTTTCACGTCCGACCACCCGGGAAGAAAAACAAAGCAAGGTTCGGACCTCCTCTGGAAATTTTAACAAGAAGAAGAAAGGTACCATAGGACGCAAGATGATCAACAGTTTCATCATCGCGCTTCAAGAGTTCATGACTTATAACGGCATGCCCTTGTACTATAAAAGGACAGGCCGACGATACACAAAGGGGACAAACGTTCATAGACGCTACACACGCTACACACACTCAAGAAAAGCTTATACAGTTAATACAACACCAACACACCCGTGGAGTAGGGTATTACGCTCAGGCGGTCCGAACCATGTAAACCTTTGTGTCTCCTGTGTCATTCTCAATTCACCTTCTTGAATATCCGCGCGCCAACACCGAACCTCAAACTCCTCTAACACTTTAGTAGTGTCGGGAGATCTACCGGATCCGAACCGCCGACAGTTGGTGCGCCAGGTAGGGGGCGCCTGAGATTTCAAGAATGGTGAACTCAGCTGCTGGATCATCCAACGGCCATCCTGCTGCTCAAGCTGTTGGGGGCAATCCCTCCAATGTCCAGCCACCAGCAGGGGCCCCAGCGCCAGCAGGAGTCACACTACCACCACCGCCGCCTCCGCCAGCAAATCAAGCTGGACAACGCGATGGTGCACCAGCGTCAATCACTGCGTCGGGAAATCATGACAACCCGAAACACGCGCTCCATGCAGCGCGTGCTCTTCTCCAGCGTCCACCACCTCCGGATGCATCCCGGGATGCATTGGAGCAGTGGAGAGCTGATGTGGAACATTTGGTTGCAGCAGCATCCGACCGCATCAGCAACCAGGGTCCTCCTCCTTCAGGACGGGCCCCGTCGCAGCGACGGACCTTGTCTAGTAGACTTGGTCCACACGTTTCCAACAATAGGAGACGTGCTGTGTCACAGCAGGTGACGTCATTGCCCTCCGGGGCACGACGCACCCACACGGTATCAAGGCTTTTAACTCATGACCTCCGGGCGGAGCTTGATCGCCGATACCGCCAACAGGACGGTCGAGTCCATATTGAGCGTGCTCGTGAAAGACGAGAAGCTCAGGACGTTCTTGCTCCTAAAGGAGTGGGAGGAGGCTGTTCAGCCCTGGCCATGCTTCTGCGTATGGTCAGGTGGCCACAAAAGTTCCGGCCTCACCTGCTGGAGAAATTCGACGGGACCGTCAATCCTGTTGAATTTCTTCAAGTTTATTCCACTGCTATCTTGGCAGCTGGTGGAAATGAGGCCGTAATGGCCAATTATTTCCCAGTGGCTTTAACTAGGACCGCCAGGTCCTGGTTTATGAGCCTTCCACCCAACTCCATCGACAGTTGGGAGGAGCTGTGCCGACAGTTCACCGCCAACTTCGGGAGTTCATACACCCGACCAGACACTGAACTGGACCTTTTTGCAGAAGTGCAAAAAGGGGGAGAATCCCTGCGATCATTCATCCAGAGGTTCTCTTAGGTATGAAATACTATCCCTTCTATCTCTAGCGCCTCTGTCATTGTGGCATTCAGAAAGGGTGTACGGGACAAGAAGATGCTGGAGAAACTGGCGATCAAGGAGATCACCAGTGTCACGGAACTCTTCAGTTTGGCCGACAAATGTGCCAGAGCTATGGAGGGCTGTTAGATGCACTCCAAGCCAACTCCGGGGGATCACAAGAAATCCTCCAAAGGAGAAGCCGCTACCTCCAGGAGTGGCAAAAAGAAGAAGAAGACCAACGGCAAGAAGAAGTCGTCGACCGGTGCATCCAATGTTGCAGCTGCTGCAGCTCCGGGTGGCCGGGGGCAACGCCCCGAGAAGCGACCTCGACCGTCTTCCGAAGACGGTGGCAAACCCAAAGTGTGGTGTCCAATTCACAAAACGGGCAGCCACAGTTTGGAAGACTGCCGGGAGGTCCAAAACCTCACCGAGCGCTACAACAAGCGCTTTGAAGAAACTCCTTTCCGATAGAGGGAAGGAAAACAAAAAGTCGACGAAGCTCCGATTGAAGAGGAGTTAGGTTTTCAGGACCCCAAAAAGGTCCTGGAGGCCGTATACACCACCGTCGACGACGATTCTGACATCTCCGACAACGAGCGTCGGAATACCATGAACACCATCTTTGGTGGATCATGGGACATCACCTCTCGCCGCGTCATCAAGACTATGCGTCGGGACATGGCTGCTGTAGCTCCTACGGCCAGACCGGAGCCTTATCGAATGTGGATGGACATGGCCATCACTTTTGATGCTTCGGACTGCCCTCGAAGCATGGTTGGAGCAGGTCAGCTACCTTTGATTGTATCTCCTACCATCAATAACATCCAACTCCACCATGTCATGGTAGACGGAGGTTCGGGGCTTAACCTCATAACCTTCGAAGCTTTCACCAAGCTTCAGTTCCGACCTTTGGATCTCCACCCCTCCCAACCTTTCTCCGGAGTAGGTCTAGGGGCCATTACCCCACTCGGAGCTATTACTCTCCCCGTTACCTTCGGGACACAGGAGAAGTATCGCACCAAGAAGTTGGTCTTTGACGTTTCTCAGATCAACTTACTCTTCAATGCCATCTTGGGTAGGCCTGCCTTGTACAAATTCATGGCAGCTGCTCATTATGGCTACCTGGTGTTAAAGATGCCAACACCAGTAGGCGTTCTCCATATCTGCGGAGATCGTACTGCCGGAGTAACTGCTCTGGAAGAACTCCATGCACTTACCACGGCGCAAAAGGAGGACTCCAGGCAGGAGCAAGCTCCAAAACCCCCGAGCATTCGTCATTGAGGCTCAACATCTGCACCTCGTGTGCAGCCAAGCGGTGACACCGACATCCCCGTCAAAGTCGTCCAAATAGGTTCTGATGTCGCTCAGATCACCCGTATATCGAGAGGACTGAACGACAAATAGGAACTCGCGCTCATCGCTTTCCTCCGGGCTAATGTCGATGTGTTTGCCTGGCAACCGTCACAAATGCCTGGGATCCCCAGGGAAGTGATTGAGCACAATCTGAAGATCTACCTCGACGCCTGACCCGTGCACCAGAAGCCTCGGAAGCAATCTGTAGAGCAACAGAACTTCATTCGACAAGAAGTGAAGAAGTTGCTCGAAGCTGGATTTATCCGAGAAGTCTTCCATCCAAAATGGCTGGCAAACCCAGTCGTTGTGCCCAAGGCCGGCGGGAAGCTTCGGATGTGTATCGACTACACAACACTAAATAAGGCATGCCCAAAAGATCCATTCCCACTACCTAGAATAGATCAGATAGTGGATTCCACCTCCGAGTGTGAATTACTGTGTTTCCTAGACGCATATTCTTGGTATCATCAAATCAGAATGTCTAGGGAAGATGAAGAGCATACCTCTTTCATCACAGTAGATGGACTGTACTATTATACAGCCATGCCTTTTGGTCTCAAGAATGCAGCTTCAACCTTTGTACGAGCTATGTACAAAACCTTTGAAGACCTCATTAGAGACATAGTGGAAGTGTATCTTGATGACATCGTGGTCAAGATCAAGAACAAGGAGTCACTTCTTGGCACCTTACAGGCTGTCTTCGATAAGCTGCGGGTCACCCGCACAAAGCTAAACCCAGAAAAGTGTGTCTTCGGGGTTAGCTCTGGAAAACTTCTTGGTTTCCTGGTAAGTCACCGGGGCATAGAAGCTAATCCGGCGAATATCAAGGCATTGAAGACATGCGGCCACCAGCCCGCATCAAAGACGTCCAAAAGCTAACAGGATGTCTAGCAGCCCTCAGTCGGTTCATTTCAAGACTGACGGAACGGGCACTCCCCTTCTTCAAGTTATTGAGGAAGTCCGGACCATTCCAATGGTCTGGAGAAGCAGAAAAGGCGTTCTAGGAGCTAAAACAATTCCTCACCACCCTACCAACTCTGATAGCTCCGAATCCTGGTGAGCCTTTGTTGCTTTACATTTCAGCTACTGACGAAGTCGTCAGTATGGTCTTGGTCGCAGAAAGACCAGAACTCCCCCATACTCAAGGATCCAGACCCCTTCGGGAGGGTCCGGAGGTTCCTGAAAGTGAGTCTGGGTCCCAGCTCCTAGACTCGAATCCACAAGAAGTTTCTTCAGAAGACCCAAACCCCTTTGGGAGGGTCCAGGTCACTTCTGAAGAAGCTCTGGGTTCCTCCAGCCAGAACCCGAAGGTCCCCGAAGAAAATCCGGATCCCTCCGGGAGGATCCGGGTCAGTGAAGAGGAAGCTCCGGGCCCCTCCGGGAGGGTCCGGACCATTCAGTGCCCGGTGTACTTCATCAGTGAAGTACTACATGATGCCAAGACTCGATACCTAGAGGTGCATAAGCTGCTCTACGCAGTTCATATCGCCTCTAGGAAGCTTCGCCATTATTTCCAAGCTCACAAGATCTCAGTGGTGACCTCTTACCCAATTCGGGCGATCTTGCATAATCCCAACTCAACTGGGAATATTGCAAAGTGGGCGGTGGAATTGGCAGAATTCGATCTCGAGTTCATTTTAAGGCAAGCAATCAAGAGTCAAGCATTGGCAGACTTCATGGCGGAATGGACTCCCTGTCCATCAAACCCTGGGGGCCCCAGTGTGCAGAAGCCGGAACACAAAGCTCCGGTCTTCACCGAGCCTCACTGGACCATCTTCTTCGACGGCTCCATGCAAAAGCAGGGGGCCGGAGCTGGGATCCTTCTCCTCGCACCAACCGGGGAGAAGGTGAAATACATGGTGCACCTTGACTTCAAGGTGACCAACAACATGGCGGAGTATGAAGCACTCATCTATGGACTAAAGGTGGCAGTGTCATACGGTGTCAGGCAATTGCTGGTCAAGGGAGATTCATAGCTCATCATTAAGCAAGTGAAGGGTGAATGCTCCTGCAACAATCTCCAGCTAGGTGCTTACCTCCTTGAAGTCCAGAGGCTTCAGAAGAACTTCGAAGTCCTAGATCTCCACCATGTCCAGCGTGCCCACAACGCTGAAGCAGACGAACTCTCGACGAAAGCGTCAACTGGAGCTCCGGCTCCTGACGGGACTTTTGTCCGAAGGTTGTCAAAACCCACAGCTCAGCCTGCCGAACTGAGCGAAGAGGGCGAGATCAGCATCCCGAAGCTGACGGTCCCGATGGCCCTGTTACCATGGCAACCATCAAGGGTCGTAGGTGCTGCCGGAAGCTCCGAGCAACCCAGCACGCAAGACTCGAATACTCAAGTTAGTTCTGATGCATGGATCTCGGAGATCCGGAACTACTTCAAAGACAACATCCTTCCTGACCATGATGTATCCGCTGATCGGGTAGTCAGATTGGCTAAAAGATACATGTTGGTAGAAGGGGATCTCTACCGACGCGGTGCCAACGGCATCCTAATGCGGTGCATCACAAGGGAAGAAGGCTGCGAGATCCTCGCAGAAATCCATGGAGGCGAGTGTGGGAACCACGCGTCTTCCCGCACGCTGGTTGGTAAAGCCTTTCGGCATGGCTTCTACTGGCCTACAGCACTCCAGGATGCAACTGAGCTTGTAAAGAAATGCGAAGCATGTCAATTTCATGCAAAGCAAATTCACACATCAGCTCAGCCCCTACAAATGATACCTCCTACATGGCCCTTCGCTGTGTGGGGGATGGACATCTTGGGACCTTTCCCAAGAGCCGTCGGAGGTTACAAGTTCCTGTACGTTGCCATTGACAAGTTCACCAAGTGGCCGGAAGCAACTCCAGTTGTGACAATCAACAAGCAATCTGCTATCAACTTTTTGCAGTCCATCGTATGCAGATTTGGAGTCCCAAACAAAATCATCACTGATAATGGGACCCAATTCACATGCTTTGCATTTCAAGGATATTGTGAAGACCTCGACATTCAAGTCTGCTACGCCTCCGTAGCTCACCCAGCAAGCAATGGCCAAGCCGAGAGAGCAAATGCTGAAATCCTTAAAGGACTCAAAACGCTCACCTATGAGCGCTTGAAAAAACATGGAGCCAACTGGATTGAAGAGCTTCCGCCCACTCTCTGGGCCAATAGGACATCTCCAAACCGGTCAACTGGAGACACACCCTTCTTCCTGGTGTATGGAGCTGAAGCAATCCTTCCTCCAGAAATCACCTTGGGGTCACTCCGGGTCCGGACCTTCGACGAAGCCACGCAGGACCAGCTCCGGCATGAAGACCTAGACCTCCTTGAGGAGGGAAGGTGACAAGCAGCTGTTCGGAATGCCCAATACCGCCAAGCCCTTCGGCGCAATCATCAACAGCATGTACACAACCGACAGCTTGAGGAAGGCGACCTGGTGCTATGGAGAATACAATCTAGAGAAGGGTTAAACAAACTCTCCCCCAGCTGGGAGGGACCCTTCCGAGTGATTAAAGTATCCCATCCCGGGAGCGTTCGCTTGGCTACCGAGGATGGGACACCTCTCCCAAATCCTTGGAACATTGAGCACCTCCATAAGTTCTACACTTGATATCACAGAGGTGAGTCTGTAGTAACTTGAGGTGTATGTTATATAGTCATTGTACAGAGTCGGGTAGTTCCTCCGGGAGAACAGCCGGACCTTTCCCAGAAGGTCCGCAAAGTTCATCCAACACTTGTCACAGTCTCAGGACTAAAAGTGTGGCTAGCTACCCTGGATCAAACGAGAAATGAAACACGCTTAGCCTGGTTCCGTATCCTAAGAGTGTACTTGTTTCCCCTGTACGCCGGACCTATAATGAAAGACATCTTCATGTGAAACAGACTCCACGTGCATTTATTTTGTACAGGCTCAACATTTTTATTTTTCGCTTTCTTGTCTATAACAAAGACGTGCAATTCTTAAGAAATTTTAGTTTGACCGGTTCATATACGATTCGAGTTGTATTGTCGATTCTTTTGGATTCAAATATTGTTCATGGCCCACTCGTCTGAATGCCGCCAAGCCAATCTAGGGACGGAGTGTGCTATCGGCTTAGCCTGGTCAAGCACCCTAAGTACGCCACTCTACCTACACCCCGGCAGGCCGAAGTAAGGCGGGTCCAAGTGCAATTGGATCTGAAAGAAAAGGCAACGCATTCGGTTGTATTTAGAATCGCGTTTGACTGAAATTTTCTTGAGAATCGTAAGCCGCGACGAAGTTATAGTTGAGAAATGAATTTTACTATTTTTCTTGGCTTCAGTGTGTAGGAAAAATAAAATCTAAGTTGATGGAGAAAAGTCGGAGCTAATAAAGCTCCGACTCCCCTAGGTGGCTTGTAATCGATGTTACGCATTGAAAACGAGCACCACCGGAGCAATCAAGCTCCGGTAGAGCTAGGGGGGCCAGCCGTCGATGCTAAATTAAAGATGGTGAGAAGACCCCGCAAATGGAGTCTGCTGCCGACAAACTACGTGTTGGCAAAGGTCACTGCCGGAGCTACTAAGCTCCGACACCCCGGAGGTCTAACTATCGATGCTTTACGCGTTGATAGGGCCTATTGCCGGAGCTACCAAGCTCCGACGATAGACAATGCCGGAGTCTCTAAGCTCCGACAACTTCAGGGGGCCTTCACTATTGGAGACTTCGGACCTACACTCTACAAGTTCGGAGCAAATGAGTCTTCAACAAAACGTAATCTCCTCTTGGTACATATTCACAATAAAATTGTGTACATCTAACAGGGGGCCAAGTGAAGACAAAAAGTGAAATTCACAAAAATTTGGGGATTTCATTCATTTGGAGACAAGGGATTACATCTGGAGACAAGGGATTACAAAATTGAGGAAAAAGAAGAGAAAATACAAGTGAGAACTACAGAGATGGTCCTAGACCCTATGGAAGAATTGGGCGACCTTCTGGGCAACTTCCGACACGTTGGCTCTGCCAGCTTTGCCTTCTCATTCAACGGGACCTTCAAGCATCGGGTCCAGGGGAAATTGGGATTTCCGGCTGGTGTAGCACGTCAGCACTTATTCTGCGACGTTCTTCGCCAGGGATTGCCCCTCAACCTCCAATTGGTCTGCGATGACATCGCCCACCTTGGAGAGTTTGCTGCCTGCCGAGCTCAACGCCTGCAATGCCAGGTCCAGCTCCGGCTCCGGATCATCCGGGCGCACAGAACTGAAGGCCATCGGTGTCAGCGCGTCGTTAGCCTTGCCCAGGAACTCCCAAATCTGTTTGGAGTCTGCAGCCCTCAAGCCCTTTATTTCTTCCAAGGATCTCCTGGCCGCCACCAGTTCAGAATTCTCGCGAGCGAGGCGCTCAACTTCTTTGGCGTTTTGCTGAATCTTTTAAGCAACCCGCTTTTCGAGTTTTCCGAGCTCCTCCTCCCGGGGGTGGATCTTATTTTGGTGGTCAACCAGGTCCTTCTCCCTGCCCCTCACTTTCTTCTCCCAGGCAGCAAGGGCACACTCTTGCTCGTAGAGTTCCTGCCCTCGCACCCAGACCTTCTCCTCTTCCTCATGGCAGCGCTCTTCCAATTTCTTGGCGCGCTCCTCTAGGCCCTTGTCAGCCAGAGCCACCTTCTTGGTGAGCTCCTCCTTCCTCTTCAGGATGTCATCCCGCAGCTCAAGGAGTTTCCGCTCTTCATCTTCGAGCCGTTTCTCCCTCTCCTCAAGTGCCTCCCAGCGCTTGATGAGTGTAGTGTCAATGGCCTCAAGCCTTTCTTGGTGTTCATCGGACGCACTATTAGCTGCTTTGGTCTGCTCATAGATTTCCCAGGATTGGGCGTCGAGGGCTCGAGTCATACTCTCCCTGTCATCCAATAATTTACCCAAGTATTCCAGGCGGATCTTCTCTCGCTTGATCCACTCTTAGTCATCCGCTAGCCTCGACTGCGCCAGCTTGGTCTTGAAGTAGAGCTGGTTATGCCACCGCCTAAGGATTTGGCGCTCCTATTCAAGAGCTTGCTGTCGTGGAAGAAGGCCAGTTGAACTTGACGCAGACTGAAACATGCGTTGTCAATAGACAGCGACAACGGGACCGGACCTACTGGGGTCTCTTCCGCTGGTTCCAGCAGGTTTTCAGATACAAAAATTGGGTCCCACTCCACAAGAGTGGTCCCCTGGGTCTCCATGGCACTAGGGCCGTCCTCCGGGATGACCTCAGTCGCCATTGAGGAAGGCCCCGCCGCCAGGTCTTCATTCACCCCCTCAGGCAGGGGGCCAGCGACTTTGACAAGGCACTTCGGCTCTGCCGCGGGTACCTCCGACGTCGTCACTTCGGGAGTAGGGGCCGCTGCTGGCTCCGGTCTGAACACCTCCTCTGATGGGGGCTTGGGCTCTGACGCCTCTGTGACAACCGGCTCGGGGGCCGAAAGATCTTCAACATCGATCGGCCCTGCGGTCGGAGCTCCAACAATGACTGGCTCTGCGGCCAGTACTTCAGAGGTTGCCGGCTCAACTGCCGGAACTTCCTCAGCTTCCGGCGCGCGCGCCAGGACTTCAATCACCTCCGGCTCAACCGCTGGGGCTTCGACAATTTCCAGCTCTGAGGCCGGAATTACAGCTTCCTCCGGCTCAACAACCGGAGCTTCCATCATCTCAGCACCAAGACCCGGAGCTTCAACATCCGGGACAGGTGCCGCTGGCGCATTTTCTCCCCCGCGGTCCGACGCTACCACGGTAGTCTCTGGAGACGAGTCGAGGTCCATGACCACGACAGCTGGCGCCGGAGCTGTCGCAGCTTCAGCCACCACTTGGGGCGGCACCAGGACAGGAGCAGAAGCTTCCGCCCTCACAGCTTCAGTTGTTGTGGCTGAGGGTGGAGCCTCACTCCTCTTCTTGGGAACGCTGCAGATGATGGATGAAGAAACTTAAAAAAGCAGTTACTACAACAAAACAACTGTCCAAGCTAAGGACTAAAAACTACCTTTGGAGGCTTCCGCACCAGCTTGCGCAGAACCTCTTTTCCCGGGCGTTCTGGGATGGTCATAGCCGGTGTGGAAGCTTCGAAAGGCCCCCCGGAACTTGTTGCAGCCACGGGCGTTTCCCTAATCGAGGCCCCCCTCGATCGGGAAGAACCTCCGGACCTAGAGGCCTCAACCGGCCCTGGTGCTGGAGACGCATGCCCGGAGCTAGCTCCCTGGGAGGACCCCACTGCGGGTACAGTTGCCGCGATTGCAGAAGACCTCCCCCTCCGGGGATAAGGAGCCGATGCAGAGGTGGCAGGTCTGACGGACCTTCCGTCGGCATGCTGCAGCTTCCTCTTCCAGCTCATGGGTTCGTCCGCCAGCTCCTTGCCTTTGCCGACGACCTCGACCCTTGGCTTCGGGGCAGGGTCGGAGTTACCTTCGGACACTCCAGGGATCGCCACCCTAGTGGTTGATCTTCTCTCGATGACATCAAGGTCGTCAAGCACGGGCATCTTCCGCCGGAGCTCCCTGCTGAACTCAACTTCCACGTTCAGAGGAAGAAAAGCTGATGGCGGAGTTAAGTCGTCACCCTCGACGTCGATGCCGTGCTGGAACTTCTTGAGGTGAACTCAAAGGTTATCACCACCATGTTGGACTTCATCCCGGTCTCGACCTGGTCGTCGTCCATCACGCTGTTGAGGGCCCAAGCGAGTTTTTCTCTCCTCTTCAGCAGTGCCCACTTGTTGACCAGGAAGTTACAAAACACCGCCTGAGGGGTTAATCTCCCCTCCACACACTGGCAGATCCTTGTCAGAATAGGGTTGAAGGCGTCCGCCAGCACCGGAGCTTCACTCCAGATCATCGTGTCAATGTTGGGGAGGCCTTCGGGCAGCTCCAGCCTCTCGTGCTCCTCCACCCGGATGACTATCCAGTCCTTCTTCTAGTCATCCAACTTCCCAGAGGGAAACGACTGGAGGTACTTGAATGGGCACTTCTTGCGCTTCACGAAGTAGTAGAAGCCAAGGTACTCATTGCTCCTACCGGTGGTATGCACGGTGAAGAAGGTCCGGAAAAGTTCAATGCAGGGGGGGGTGCCCACCCACATCTCACAGAAGTGGACAAAGATAGACACAAGGAGAATGGAGTGAGGGCCAAGGTGGTATAGCTGCAGACCATAAAAGTCTAGCAGCATCAAGAAAAAGGAAGAAAAAGGTGGGATCAACCCCACCATGGCGTACGAGGAGAAGTACACCATTTCGCCGGCGTGCTCCTTCTCAAATGGGAGCTCTCCCCCGGCGCGGAACGAACGGTTGAAGAAGTCCGAGGACCATCACATGAGGGTCTGGACATTCTTCAGGTCGCCGTCGGTCTTCAAACGGCTTTCGCGGAGACCTAACTCCATCGCAACACAGCAAGGCAAGAGAGGAAAAGCGAAGCACAAGTTGGGAGTTTGAGTGCAAGATCAGATGAGAGGCGTAAAGAACTCCAGACGGTGTGCGCTTTCCTTCTTAAGTAAGCCCTCACAACGCTTGGATGGAAACCGCAAAGAAGTCTAAGATACCACTCAAAAATTCCACCCATCCGATGACAAGGGGGCCCGGGATCACCCCGATGACCAAGTCGAGGTTCTTACCCAGGCGAACGGTTGTCATCATGAGGCGGGAAGCCCGAAGGCGGCGGCCTGACAAGGCGCGTGGAACCGATACGGTTTTCGTATCGGGAACCGGCGACCTTAAATTGCGTGAGATCCGCACGCCAAAGATCTCATCTGCCGCACGCGGGATAGGCCGCACGGTGAGGATTTAACTCCGAACCCTCACCAACGGCACTTCCGAAGACCTTTGAAGACTCAGTTCAAAAGTCGCGAGGATGGACCCACCTCCGGCGGAATGACTTCACCCAAGGGGTCTTCCCCAGAGGTGGGCCCAGGGGGCCACTAGCGGTACCCTGGAAACCGTACACCCCTTCAGGTGACAAAGATCTCAAGGGAAAGTCAACTATTTGATTTGAAGACCTTCGGAGGCCCACATGTCAGACACAACCGGACCCGCTTCTCCAACATGGTTAATCCCAGGGTCGCCACGTGTACTATCAAACCGGAGCTACCGCCCACAAGGGGGAAGCTTCGGGCTAGGTACCAAAATGGCACCCCCGGACCTAACCCCAGATCGAGGGAAGCTCCGGATCTGACACGTGTCAGGTAGCTCCGGAGCTACCTATTTCTCACAGTATGCTCCGGAGCTGCCACGTGTCCAACCGTCGGATCTTCAGCCTCTAACCTCCGGAAGACTCCACAACAGTCCGGATCTTCAAAGGGGAATCAAGGACTTCAAGACCCGATTAAGTGTCATTAATACCATATTAATGACACACGATCGGACGACCTTAATTACTAGTAACGGTGCTGTCAAAGCCCATTACCCTGTCATTAAGGACAATTAAACGTGTTGAATGAGTATCAATACTAGTAACCACCGAGGCCACATGTCGGGCCAGGTTGACTTGTAACGGCTTGCCCTTGTACTATAAAAGGACAGGCCGGCGATACACAAAGGGTACAGACGTTCATAGACGCTACACATGCTACACACACTCAACAAAAGCTTATACAGTTAATACAACACCAACACACTCGTGGAGTAGGGTATTACGCTCAGGCGGCCCGAACCACATAAACCTTTTTGTCTCCTGTGTCATTCTCAATTCACCTTCTTGAATCTTCGCGTGCCCACACCGAACCTCAAACTCCTCTAACACTTTAGTAGTGTCAGAAGATCTGCCGGATCCGAACCACCGACAGATATATACTGGTTGGAAGAGAAGATCTAATGGTCACTCGGATGAGTGGTTCGCCAAGACAAATGCTTTTGTAGAACGAGCTTTTTTGTTGTCAAATATAAATAAGGTGTGGTACCCATGTACAAAATGCCAGATCACAAAGTTTTTTGACAAAGTGGAACTTTTGATACACTTGTGTCGAAACGGTTACATGTGACATTATGAGTTGTTGACCTTCCACAACGAGATAGTTTCTTAAGGTGTACAAGAAGTGGAAGAGGACAATAACGATGACACAGGGGTTGATGTGATGGATGAGATGCTGAAAGCTATACAACCAGGGCTTACGAAGGATCCTCCTACAGCGGAGGTTGAAAAGTTATTTGAGATTCTCAAAGCAATAGAAGAGCCGCTGCATGGACACACTGAAATGACCATCCTCACTTTCGTGACTAGACTTATGGCAATTAAGTCTAAGTACTTCTTTTTCTAATAACTGCTACAACGACCTCATCAAATGGTTCGGCGATGTCCTTCCACGGCCCCATAAAGTCCCTAAAGATATGTATTAGCCAAAGAAATTTTTAGATGTGCTATATTCTAAGTTAAAAACTCATGAAATTGACATAATATCACCTAAGAACCCCAACAAGTCTATTGATTTTATTTCTCAACGTGACATGCCTAGCTCCGATCAATCTTCATCTTGTGGTACATATGCTTTGTTGTCCTCTATAACCCTTGAGCAGATTGAGGAGTTTCTAGAGAAGGATCTAGTACTTCTCTCTACTAGGTTCTCAAAAGCATTGCAAAATGTGAGAACTGAAAGGAGAGGAAGCTCCGAACTACATCCCAGGATGAAAAGCAAACAAGGACGAAGCACTCCTCTGCAAACGATAAGAAGAAAAAGAAGCATTTTACAGGATGTCAATTGGTGAGCAGTTTTATCTCCGCACTTCAATAACTTGGCTCAAGCGATGTGGACATTGGTAGTGATGAAGATGAATTGGCAAACTTGTGCTTCATGGCGGGCAAATCAAGATCAAGTATGGAGGATGCAGAACACAACAGCGACAATGAATAGGTATGTCCCACTTGCGAAGAAATGTGTGATGCTATTTCTCGTGCCACTATTATAGCTAAGAAAAAGGACAAAAAGCTTAGGGATAGTGCTGCTAAAATAGAATCACTAGAATCTGAAATCAACCGTTTAAAAACTTCGATTCCTAGTGCTGATGCATGTCCCTCATGTGATTTAATATATGAACAATTGTCCTCATTAAGATGTGCGCACACCTCCAAACTTGATAAACTTGAGTGAGAAATTGAAAAGAATATAGAGCTTGTTGAACTTAATGATAAAAACTTGAAAGATGCTAGCTGTTCTACATTTGATTTGCATTGTTCTACTTATGTTGATCTTGATAAGAAACTACAAGATGCTATGAATGAAATTTCTATATTGAACAATGCTTTACGTTCTCATGAAATTAAATTTTGTTCCAATTGCAAATTAAAAGGAAAAACTTCATGTGAAAATTGCCTTGATCTGTCCAATAAACTTGATAACATGCATAGGACATTAGATAGGTTTCATAATGGGAATAAGAACCTAAACTTGGTGTTGAATACTTCCAAGTCTTGCAACGATAAAACTGGTTTAGGTTTTGATTCTCATGCTCATGCTAAGGCACATCCACCTAAAATTGTAAATTCATTAGGAAGTGGTTTGATTCAAACAGTTCCTAAATAAAAAGAACTGGTTTTCAAATCTGCAGGAGTGTTGTCTCATTCGATTTCAAATAAAAATGTTGCTTGCTCATCTAGACATGAACACAAAGTTAAATTTCATTGTACCTATGGTGGTAGAGATGGTCATGTCATAGATTTTTGTTATAGACTAGCTAAACAACAGAAAAAGGAAAGAATGATTGCTAGATCTCATAACTTTCATGCACAATTTGCTGCACTTGATAAAACCGAATGATAGAAACATGCAATCTGCTGTAATGAGTCGAAAACATGCAAAGGTTGCTCCCAAACCTACTGTTTTTTGTGCTACACATGTAACATGTCATAGGACAATAGCTGGGTACAAAAATCCTCAAGCTTTGGCTCATAAACCTGTTGTTTTATCTCAGCTTTAGCGTGTTATTCCTGCTGGACGTCGTGTGACGCAGTACTGGATTCCTAAGTGACTTTTGACTAACCACAGTATTGAGTCATCGATGTCTTTTGCTTCTATGTAGGTTACACGCTTGAGGAAGGAGAAAATTTGGATTGTGGATTCAGGTTACTCACGCCACATGACCGGTAACAAAGAATGGTTCTCCTCCCTCTATTTTGTTTCACGTGTAGAGAATGTTACTTTTGCCGATAATTCTTCAACTCCTATAATTTCTAAGGGTTCGGTTAGAGTAAATAATCACTACACATTGAAGGATGTTTCACTTGTTAAAAATTTGAAATACAACTTGCTTTCTGTTTCACAACTGCTAGATGAAAATCTGGAAATAATTTTCACTAAAAATTGCAACAAAGTTGTAAATTCAAATAGTGAGCTTATTTTTAACATGTCTCGGTTTGGAAGAGTTTTTAAAGCTGATATTGATATGTCCTCCTCTAAGCATAGGCGTCTAGTTGCTAATAATTCAAAGGACTTATATTTTTGGCATCGTAGACTTGGTCACGTAGGCTTTGATCATCTAACGCGTGTTAGTGCTCTTGATCGCATACGTGGGCTCTCTAAGCTTAAATGGGACAAATAAATTGTGAGCTCTTCTTGTAGACATGCTAAGATGGTTGCAGGTTCACATACTCCTCTCACAATGATCATGACAACTGAACCGGGTCAACTTTTGCACCTTGACACCGTAGGACCCTCACGCGTTCAATCCTTCGAAGGTAAATAGTATGTTCTTGTGATTGTCGATGATTATTCTAGATACTCTTGGGTTTACTTTATGGCATCTATGAATGAAGCTTTTAATCACTTTAGAACTTCATTCCTTAGATTATCAATTTATCACCCAGGATCTTGAAAAGCAATTATAAGTGATAACGGAACTAAATTTAAAAATCAATCTTTTGATCACTTTTGTGCTGAAAATGAAATAGATCATCAATTTTCTTCACCATATGTACCTCAACAAAACAGTGTTGTAGAAAGAAAGAACAGAACCTTAGTTGAGATGGCTAGGACTATGCTTGATGAATATCAAACTCCTAGGAAAATTTGGGCTGATGCGATTGCAACTACTTGTTATGTCTCAATTGTGTTTTCTTGCGCGCTAAGCAAGGTAAAACACCATATGAGCTCCGGTTTAGAAATAGGCCTAGTGTTACATACTTTTGGGTCTTTGGTTGCAAATGCTTTGTTAAGAAACATTGTAATATTGATAAATTTGAATCTAGATCCATTGATGGTATGTTTCTTGGTTATCCATCTCATACTAGAGGCTACCGTGTCCTTTTACTTGACACTAACAAAATTGTGGAGACTTGTGAGGTGTCTTTTGATGAAGCTAGCACAATTACTAGCTCAAACATTGCAGGTCCGGATCCATATCCGCAGGGGGGGAGCATTTTCGTTGAAGATGAGGAAGAAGTGGTGCTGCTGTCCGAAAATTCAGCAGCTAATGACATTGTTCCACCTCCTGATTTTGATTCACAGCCAGCACCGATGACCATCATTGCTGGTCCAGATCCTCCTCAAGTCACAAGATCATCGATTTGTGATGAACATGAAGAAGAATATTTTGAAGTGTACACTCCCCTCCGGGTTCTCAAAATTCATCCTCCACAACAAATTATTGGAAGCTTGCATGAACGAGTCACACGGTCTAGGTTTTGCGATCCAAACTCTCATGCTCATTCCGCTTTTGTTGCTTCTTTTGAACCCAAAGATATATCACACGCACTCACTAATGTATCTTGGATTATTGCCATTCAAGATGAGTTAGAAAATTTTGAAAGAAATAATGTTTGGAAACTTGTACCTCCACCTCAAAGCCACACTTTAATTGCAACTAAATGGGTGTTTAAAAATAAACAAAGTGAGATTGAGGTTGTGGTTAGTAATAAGGCTAGGTTGGTTGCTCAAGGTTTCACTCAAGTTGAAGGTTTAGATTTTGATGAAACTTTTGCTCCTGTTGCTAGATTAGAAGCCATAAGAATTTTGTTAGCTTTTGCTGCATCTAAAGGTTTTAAGCTATATCAAATGGATGTTAAAAGTGCTTTTCTTAATGGCTACATAGATGAGGAGGTTTATGTCAAACAACCACCGGGTTTTGAAAATCTAGATTTTCCTAATCATGTTTACAAACTGTCCAAAGCCTTGTAGAGTCTCAAACAAGCCCCTAGAACATGGTATTATAGGTTAAAAACATTCTTACTTGAAAAGGGGTTTACCATGGCAAGGTTGATAAAACTCTTTTTGTGCTTAAGCATGGCAATAACTCATTATTCGTTCAAGTGTATGTGGATGATATTATCTTTGGTTGTCCTTCTCATGATCTTGTGTCCAAGTTTTCAGCTATGATGAGTTCAGAATTTGAGATGAGTATGATGGGAGAACTCACGTACTTTTTTGGGCTGCAAATCAAGCAAACCAAGGAGGGTACCTTTGCGCATCAAACGAAGTATATAAAAGACCTCCTAAGGCACTTCAACATGGACAAAAGCAAGCCTGAAACCAACGGGAAGAGTAACCACACTTGAACTTGATGAAGATGGTAAACTTGTGGATAAAAAAGAATATAGAAGCATGATCAGATCTGATGAGTAGGTTTAGGCCCGATCTTCCGAAAGGTATGTCGATTGGGGTGGAGAACTCGACGTTGATGATCCGCGGCACTCGAGCGGTTCAAGTACCCCTGCAATCACTACACCACGGCTCCGTTGGTTATCAACCGTGCTGCACACGCTTGACCTCGCCAAGAAGGCTAATCCCTGCAAGTGCAATCGAGAACACGAGCAAGAACGTAGAAGACACGATCGGAAATTGCGAAATTGGGGTCTCACAAACCGTAGAACGGCGATTTTATTGATCTAAGCAAAACCCACTGAATATGACCGGCGGCTGCAGTATTTATAGGCTAGGGTTCGACCAAAACATGATTAGACGCGTTCCTAATGGACTCTTACAGGATACAAGGCCCAAAGGCCCGATTCGGTGGCGCAGCACCGGACAGAAATCTGGACTCGAACTTTTTCGACGATTCCCAATGACTCCGGAGGAATTTTGAGGTGGGACCAGAACCATTGGAAAGCTTATCTTATCCTCTTTCCGTGCATATGTAGAACGTCAAAAACGGAGTCCGTATGCCTCCTGGGCGTCTGTTTTAAGGTGGACTGCTCCTGGACTCCGAGTTGAACTCGAGTCCGAGTTGTAAACTGTTTCCATCTACTTGTGGACGTCCCAGGTGGTTCTCCACGCTCCCAAGGCCTCCTTCCTTCACTTGTTGATCTTTTCCATTATTCCTAATAACAATTAAATCATCACATAGCAATCTATTCTCAAACTCACATGCAAAAGAAGTTAAGAACGAATTCACCTGCTGATTTAATAACCGTGCCCGTGCTCTTGTGATTGGTCCTTGCAGTTCAATGCGCGTCTCTGCTGTTGTGATGTCCTCATCATCCTCCCCCTCTTGAATTGGAGTCGTCCTCGACTCAAGTTCATCTTCTTCTCCCAAGTACGGTCGCAAATCTGAAATGTTAAATGTAGGACTAACCCCAAAATCGGGAGGCAATTCAAGCTTATATGCATTATCATTAATCTTTTCAACGATCTTAAAAGGACCAGCAGCTCGTGGCATAAGTTTAGATTTTCTCAAGTCGGGAAATCGCTCTTTTCTCAAATGTAACCACACCAAATCGCCCGGTTCAAGTTTTACTTCTTTTCTACCTTTACTACCTGCAATCCTATACTTCTCATTCATCATTTCAATATTTTTCTTTGTAGTTTCATGCATCTTAAGAATGAATTCAGATCGTTGTGTAGCATCCACATTTATAGTTTCAGAAGGAGGCAAAGGTAGTAAATCAATAGGAGCACGGGGATTGAAACCATACACTACCTGGAATGGACTTACCTTTGTCGTGGAGTGAACGGATCTGTTGTAAGCAAATTCTATATGTGGTAAACACTCCTCCCACAACTTCAAATTTATTTTCAAGACAGCCCGTAACATAGTGGATAAAGTACGATTAACTACCTCGGTTTGTCCATCCGTTTGTGGGTGACATGTAGTTGAAAACAGCAACTTGGTTCCCAATTTATACCACAAAGTTCTCCAAAAATGACTTAAAAATTTTGCATCACGATCAGAAACAATGGTATTTGGCACACCATGTAAACGAACAATTTCCGTCATAAATAAATCAGCAATGTGTGAGGCATTATCATTCTTATGACAAGGTATAAAGTGTGCCATTTTGGAAAAACGATCAACAACTACAAAAATACTATCCCTCCCCCTCTTAGTCCTAGGCAATCCCAAAACAAAGTCCATAGAAATATCCTCCCAAGGTACACTAGGAACAGGAAGAGGCATATAAAGACCATGTGGGTTAAGGCGAGACTTAGCTTTGTTGCAAGTAGTGCATCGTGACACGTAGCGCTCGACATCACGCCTCATCTTTGGCCAAAAGAAGTGTGTGGGCAGCACGTCTTCAGTTTTCTTCACTCCAAAATGTCCCATCAAACCTCCTCCATGTGCTTCCTGCAAAAGCAATAGACGAACGGAGCTAGCTGGAACGCATAGCTTGTTAGCACGATAGAGGAGACCCTCTCGCAGCACATATTTATTCCAAGTTCTTCCTTCTCTACAATTTTCAAAAGCATCTTTGAAGTCCAAATCAGTAGGATATAATGCTTTAATTGTTTCCAAACCAAAGATTTTATGATCAAGTTGGGACAGCATGGTATAACGCCTAGATAATGCATCGGCAATGATATTTTCCTTCCCTTTCTTATGCTTAATGATGTATGGAAACGACTCTATGAACTCAATCCATTTATCATGTCGTTTATTCAGATTGGTTTGACACTTAAGATACTTCAATGATTCATGATCGGAATGTATGACAAACTCCTTAGACCAAAGATAATGTTGCCAAGTTTGTAATACACGGACTAAGGCATACAATTCCTTATCATAAGTGGAATAATTCAGAGAAGGACCATGAAGTTTTTCACTAAAGAAAGCAACGGGTTTACCTCCTTGTATGAGAACGCCTCCAATACCAATGCCGCTTGCATCGCATTCTAGCTCAAAGGTCTTGTCAAAATCAGGAAGTTGTAGTAATGGTGCTTGTGTAAGCTTCGATTTGAGAGCATCAAAAGCTTGTTGCTGCTGTTCGCCCCATCGAAATGGAACTCCCTTCTTCGTTAGCTCATGTAGAGGTGCCGCAATGGTGCTGAAATCCCGCACAAAGCGCCGATAAAATCCTGCAAGACCAAGAAAACTACGAACCTGTGTGACGGTAGTTGGGGCTGGCCAGCTGGTGATTGCTTCAATTTTTGCCTCATCCATCTCAATTCCCTGGGAGGAAACGACATAGCCAAGAAACGAGACTCGATTGGTGCAAAAAACGCACTTTTCGAGGTTACCAAACAAACGTGCATCTCTCAAAACAGTAAAAACAGCACGTAAATGATCAAGATGTTCATCATATGACTTGCTGTAAATGAGGATATCATCAAAGTAAACCACCACAAATTGTCCAATGAAAGCACGTAAAACCTCGTTCATTAATCGCATAAAGGTGCTGGGTGCATTAGTTAAACCAAAAGGCATGACTAACCACTCATAAAGTCCAAACTTGGTTTTAAATGCAGTTTTCCATTCATCTCCTAGTGCCATTCAAATTTGGTGGTAACTACTACGCAAGTCAATTTTTGTGAAGATGATAGCACCACTCAATTCATCAAGCATGTCATCTAATCGAGGAATAGGATAACGATATCGAATGGTGATGTTATTAATCGCTCGACAATCAACACACATGCGCCAACTACCATCTTTCTTAGGAACCAAAAGAACAGGAACGGAACAAGGGCTAAGGCTTTCACGAATGTACCCGCGGTCCAAAAGATCTTGGACTCGTCGCTGAATTTCCTTAGTTTCTTGTGGATTCGCCCTGTATGCTGCACGATTTGGCAAACTTGCTCCTGGAATCAAATCGATCTTGTGTTCAATGCCTCTCATCGGTGGTAAACCAGGGGGTATCTCGGAGGGAAACACATCCTCAAACTCCTGCAAAAGGTTAGCAACAGCAGGGGGCAATGCAATAGACAATTCATGAAGTGAAAACATGGCTTCTTTGCAAACTAAAGCATAGCACATCCCCTTAGCATCGAATAAATCAGCAAGTTCAGATTTAGTTGCGAGCAATGATGGTGATTTTAACATAATAACTTGCTGTTTTTCAGATTCTAATTTAGTTGCTTTGCCCTCACGAATTTTACTCTTCTCAAAAAGCACAATTTCAGCAGGAGTCATGGGGAGCAAAGTGATTTTCTTTCCCTTATGCATGAGAGTATATTTATTGGTTCTACCATGATGAATAGCATCTGTATCAAATTCCCAAGGATGACCCAATAAAAGAGAACAAGCATCCATAGGAACAACATCAAAATCAGCAAAATCATGGTATGAACCAATTGAAAAATGGATTCTCGCTGTTTGTGTTACCCGAACCTTACCGCTGTTGTTGAACCATTGAATGTGGTACGGATGAGGGTGTGCTCTTGTTGTCAAACCGAGTTTCTTGACGACGTCCGTGTTTACCAAGTTATTGCAGCTACCTCCATCAATTATAGTGTGTACACGGCAGTCCTTGATGACGAGAAACATGTGGAAGAGGTTGTGTCGTTGTAGCTTGTCGTCGGTCTCCACTTTGGAGCTCAAGGCACGTTGCACAATGATGCTCCTATAGTTCTCCGTCGCCGCTGTACCAAGTACTTCTTCTTCGGTGTGTTCGTCATTTGGATCTGTAAAGTCAGTAGCAAGAGAATATTCATCTTCAACATCCGAAGTACTATCATACCCGCCATCGTCGCGTGCTATGTATGCTCGTTTGCTCGGGCAATCTCTCATCATATGACCAAGTCCCTGGCAGCGGTGACACTTAATACCGGAAGTACGACCCGTAGAAGGAGTGGACGACGAAGGCTTGAATGATGTCGCCTTGCTGCCTTCCGACACGTGAGAAGGTGGAGCAGCAGGTATAGTTCGTTGGCCGCCATTGGGTGGTGTAGTCGCTGCACGGGGGGCCGAAGATGGTACTGTTTTGGATGGTGTAGTTGCTGCACGCAGCGTGAAGTTGCTCCTCATGCGTTGTTGCTGTTGTTGTCGGCCCTGCAATTCTTTTTCTGCCAACATAGCAAGCTGAAACAATCTGTTAACAGTATCATATTCTTTGTAATCAACAATGTCCTGAATTTCACGCCTCAACCCCCCATAAAAACGAGCTATTTTATCATCCTTGTCCTCTACTACCCCACAACGCAGCATACCCTTTTGTAACTCTTGATAATACTCCTCTACGGACATGTTACCTTGGTCTAAACGCTGCAATTTTTTGCGAAGGTCCCGCTGAAAAGATGGAGGAACAAATCGAACACGCATAGCTTCCTTTAATCTATCCCATGTTGGAGGATCAGTTCTAGTTTTAACAAGTTCATTCCACCATATGATAGCAAAGTCCTTAAACTCACTAGTGGCTTGACGAACTCTATGTTGTTCAGGAACAAGATGGGAATTAAATTTTTGCTCTACTGTCATCTCCCAATCAAGATAAGCCTCAGCATCATAAGCACCAGAAAAAGAGAGTATAGTAAATTTCACTTTCGCAAAAGGATCATCAGGAGGGCGGTTATAATTGTTATGATTATTACCTCCTATACCTCGACGATAAAGTGGCAGTCTTGGCTGATTACTGTGATCTTCCAGTTCATCATAAGCATTGTCTTCTTTTCTTCCAGCGAGAGGCAACCGAGCCTCAAAAGTATTCATCCGAAGAGCAAGGTCATCCAGTTTGCGAGTCAAGTTCGCCAATGACTCCTCCATTGATGCGTTAAATTTGGCGAACATATCACGTAACTCAACATGTTGAACACATTCGTCATTATTTTCTTCTCCTGCCATTGTTAGTAGGAAACAAAAGACAACAACAAAAATGTTATCCCTATCAACTACAGTGATAATGTGGAAGGTGGAAGAAAACAATCTCTCTCGCTCAAGCGTCTTACCACGCTCTTACAAGTGTTCTTACCGACATAGCAGGTGATGTGGACGGTGAGATGAACCAATGAAGCGTGGGGTGATTGCAAAGGTACCTGTTATGCTCAAGAGAAAGGTGGAGCTTGGATGGCACAATATGGTGGCTAATAAGCAGAAAATCGTTAACAGCTAAACAAAGTTGAATAAGTATTCAATGTAGGAAACTGTTGCTGGTCAACTGAGTGCCCTAGAGCCTAGCACAACACAAGGAAGTATCAAGGCAAAAGAAAGACAGAATGATATAACCAAACAAACAGCACCAAGTGGTATAGGCCAATTGCTTTAATATGCGTGCTCTTCACTATTTTTTTTTTCTTTTTTGTAATATTTTTTTGATATTTTTTCTTTACTCAGTAGCACCAATATAGGAAGCACACAAATTTGCAGCTCAATTGGATGTAATATGCGGCCTATAGAAAATCAAGAAGGTTCTTTAAAATTCATGCTGAAACTTCGGAGGCCGGATAGCCTATCTTCCGAGGGGAATTTGGGCAATCTAATTTCGCCGAACGCGGCTACGCGGCGGAAAATCAGATGCCAAATTTCGCGTAGATGAATTTGAAAAAAAAATCGCCCGATTTCGAGTTCGTATGCGAAAGTTATGGCCGTTTTAAGGTAGGCTGTACGAGTTACGTTTTTTTTTTGGATGTTGATTCCAACTCGGTTTGAGAACAGAACTCGCAAACGGATACGAAAACGATCGGGAATTTGCACAGCAACTAATGGGGTGGTGTGTGATGATTCAAGGATGAATGGCACAAAGATTTGTCACCTACTCTAGGGCTGGCGATGCGGGAGTTCACGCAAGGCGGCTAGCTAGGGCAAACCGATGAACGTGGCGGATCGGTTTGTTATTCAGGGATTGTGGAATAGGTGTCGAATAGCAAGAAAACAAGGACGAAACATGATAACTAGAATCAAAAAACACAAAGCTAAACCAGCAACAAGACTCAACCACACGAATGCAAACTCAACAATGCAAACTGAAAAACGAAACTGCAGGCACTATAGTCTGGGAAGCGGTAAAAACGATCTAATATTTTTTTTGTGGCTTTTTTGTGGACTCTAGGTACGAAACAAAATCGATCTAATGGAAGGAAGGAAAACAAAGATACCTCACGGGCAACCTGGAAATCTGATACCAATTGATGAGTAGGTTTAGGCCCGATCTTCCGAAAGGTATGTCGATTGGGGTGGAGAACTCGACGTTGATGATCCGCGGCACTCGAGCAGTTCGAGTACCCCTGCAATCACTACACCACGGCTCCGTTGGTTATCAACCGTGCTGCACACGCTTGACCTCGCCAAGAAGGCTAATCCCTGCAAGTGCAATCGAGAACACGAGCAAGAACGTAGAAGACACGATCGGAAATCGCGAAATTGGGGTCTCACAAACCGTAGAACGGCGATTTTATTGATTTAAGAAAAACCCACCGAATATGACCGGCGGCTGCAGTATTTATAGGCTAGGGTTCGACCAAAACATGATTAGACGCGTCCCTAATGGACTCTTACAGGATACAAGGCCCAAAGGCCCGATTCGGTGGCGCCGCACCGGACAGAAATCTGGACTCAACTTGTTTCGACGATTCCCAATGACTCCGGAGGAATTTTGAGGTGGGACCAGAACAATTGGAAAGTTTATCTTCTCCTCTTTCCGTGCATATGTAGAACGTCGAAAACGGAGTCCGTATGCCTCCTGGGCGTCTGTTTTAAGGTGGACTGCTCCTGGACTCCGAGTTGAACTCGAGTTCGAGTTGTAAACTGTTTCCATCTACTTGTGGACGTCCCAGGTCGTTCTCCACGCTCCCAAGGCCTTCTTCCTTCACTTGTTGATCTTTTCCATTATTCCTAATAACAATTAAATCATCACATAGCAATCTATTCTCAAACTCACATGCAAAAGAAGTTAAGAACGAATTCACCTGCTGATTTAATAACCGTGCCCGTGCTCTTGTGATTGGTCCTTGCAGTTCAATGCGCGTCTCTGCTGTTGTGATGTCCTCATCAATATCACTTTTGTACCTCACAGCATCAAGACCAGACATACAATTCAGCGTATGTCTTTGTGCACGGTTTCAAGCCTGCCCACGTGCTTCACATCGTCAAGCCATCAAAAGGATTCTCAGGTATCTACATGGAACTCAAGAATTTGGCATTTTTCTTCCTTATTTCACAACCGTTACTTTAAATGCTTTTTCCGATGTTGATTTTGGAGGTTGTAGGATTTATAGGAAAAATACTTCCGGTGCTTGTCATTTTCTTGGTAATTCACTAGTTGCTTGGTCCACTAGAAAACAAAACTCAGTTGCACAATCCACAGTCGAATTTGAATATGTGGCTACTGCCAGTGCTTGCTCACAAATTCTTTAGATTGTTCAAACACTTAATAACTATGGGGTTGATCTAGATAGTGTTCCACTGTTTGGCGATAACACTAGTGCCATTTGCATTGCTAAAAAACCCGTGCAACATTCTAGAACTAAGCACATTGATATTAGGTATCACTTTCTCCATGATAATGTTGAAAAAGGAAACATTGTACTTCACCATGTAGAAACCGAACAACAATTGGCTTATATTTTTACAAAACCTTTAGATTTCACTCGTTTTTGTTTCATTTGTAGTGAAATAGGGGTTATGCATCGTCATGGCTTACATTGAGGGGGAGTTTTGAAACTTGAGAATTCTATGTGTGAATCTGAAATTAAAATAATATGAGCATAGTATTTCATACATATATGACTTTGTGATTCCTTTTACATGCTGAAAGTTCTTACTACACTACTCGTGTTATACATTTTGTAGTTTTTGCCTTGTCTAGTAATTGGAATAATTACTTACACTAAATCTCATCATGATCGAACTTTGTTGCTGTTTTGAACTTGTTGCATGCTCACAAGTGCTTTTAATAATGAAAAATTAATCAATCAACTATTCACATGTTGATCTTTTATGATCAAATAAAAATGAGAAAAGATCAAGAGAATATGCATGCATCGCACTTCTTCTTTTGAGATGGCTTATCATTGCACTTAGATATGAACTTAGAAGAGGTTGTGTATGACTAAAACCATGTCCTTAAGCTTCTGATTGTCAAATGACATAGGCTTGGCTTGGTAGGTTGGAATAAGGCGGATGCACATATAATCTCTTGCAAATATCATATGATCTAATTTTGTGCTTTGAAAAATAATGAAATGCAGCAACAAAATTCATCCTTTCAGGTATTGAAATATTTAAATTTGTGAGATCATGACTTGCTTAAATTGGAAATTACATTTGATCTCTAGCATGGCTTACACTAATTTATGTATTTTATTGATGTGATAGTGTAAGTTACTTGATAGTATGACTTGGATGAGCTTTGTTATATATGTGTATATATATATATATATATATATATATATATATATATATATATGTTATAATATGCTCATAACAATTAAAATGTGTCTTATAAACCTTGTCGAATACATTGTCAAAGGGGGAGAGATAATATGTGAATTTTTAAAGATAAGTATGCAAGTGGGAGAAATTGATTACACATTGCACATATTCACAATTGTTTTTGGCACGATTCTTCTCAGGGGGAGAATTTCTTTTTCTCATTTTATTTCTGTTTTACGAAGGGGGAGAAATTGTTTTCAAAACTTTTAATGTGAATAAGCCAATGTTCGGATCTTAAGTGGTGTTGCCAATGCATTCATCAAGGGGGAGATTGTGAGACATATGTGTGCTGAATACATTGGCTATGGCGATAAATGTTTTGAATACTACCAAAACACCTTTATCATCTAGCTCCGGCGCTAGGTCCTGCTAGCTTTGGTAAGCTCCGGCTCAAGCTCCGGTTAGCTTTGGCAAGGTTCGGAGCTTGATCGCAATGTTCCTGCTTTTACTGTGAATTGTGTTGAACTTGCTTTACATTATTGGAAAGATTGCTTAGTATTCATTTGATAAGTTTTTGATGCGTTTTGGTTGATATGGATGATATCGTTTTTGCTATGTTTTGCAACATGCTTATGTGAGGTGCTCACATAAGATGTTGTAGTTTTGGAACTAACGAGAGTCAAGTGGAGGACTTGTGCTTGAAAGTATTGGTTGTTTATCCATGTGCAGGTGTTGCTTGAGTTCAAGACATGGTTGGTGATGAGATCTATTGAACTAGTCATAGGGAGAAGATGAGGTTCAACAACCAAGTTGAGGAGGAATTGTGGTTGAGTTGATCGGGAGGTCGCGCAACATGTTTGAATCAAGAGCAATGCATATGAAGGTATCGTGGACGTCGTTGGAATGTGTGTGCACGTATGCAAGGAGTGCATGGACGTGGTTACATGGTTCCGAGGCGTGATGATGAGATGTGGACGTAAAGAATTAGTCGGAAAGGTCCAACCGACTAGGTTATGGACTCAGGCTGCGGCTGAGTCGGGTTTGACTCAAATATGGAAAAATTTGAGTTGGTTATGATAGGATTTCGTGTGGGTCACGAATTTTAGTTTTTTTAGGAATGTGGGATATGTTCCTAATGTGTTTGGAAGTCTTAGTTTGCTTCTATCTACGTATAGAAGAGTCCTATGTAGTTATGGAAAGTTTTGATTCGTTATTTGAGTAGGATTAGAGTCCAAGTTGAGATTGGGTTGGCCCAAGGGCTGGTTATATAAGCAAGGGAGGCCAGAGCTCGTGGTGAACGACTTTAGGGTTTTTCCTCTTGTGTTCTATTAAATAAAATTTGCAGTTCAAAGGAACTTTTGTGCCTTGTTCGTCCGACTTGTTCCAGACAAGTTTTTCTTGTTGGGTTTCTGCACAGCACTACCTTGTTTCGGTGGTTTTTATCATAACTCGAGTTTTACAGAGCCAATTGACGTGATTCTTTTTGGGTTGTCTTCAAAACTTGATTATCTATCATCTATCAAGATTTCATGGTCATTGGATTTGTGGTTTCTGATCTACAAAAGTTTCTTTGCAGCGTTCCAAAACTGTTTTTCTCAGGTAGGACAGATTGACCTTTGTTCGATCTTTCAATCGTAACTTGAGTTTCTCTCAACGTATTTGAGTGGTTGTTGTTGTGTAGTCTTATTGACTTGATTCTCTCTTATATCTATCACTTTTGTCACGGTGAAACACGTTTATATTAGTCTCACACATGATTTCTTTAACAGATCATTTTTGTGCCGAAGGAGTTGTGATTTAAATATTTCCGCTGCGTAAGATTTTTTAATCTACCATTCAGCCCCTCTCTGGTAGCTTTTCACGTTCTCTTCGATCCTACATATGCGTTACCCATTCTGAATTGACCTGTTTCACATGCTTACACATGTGAGGCATGTAGGTTTGGAATTGTCTCTTTTTTTTTTACATCCTGAGAGTGACTGAGGGGTGCGGCTTGTAATAAGATGCGGGTCTGGACCCGGACGAGATTTCGATGGCATAACCTTGATATTCTCTGCTGCACCATTTTCGGTTGCGTAGTTGGAGAACAGCGGGGTTATACTGCCGAAATTTCGTCTGGATCCAGACCACGTGTCTCGTCATAAGAATGCCGCCTCGATCACTCTTAGGTGGGTTTAGGAACTATCCTTTTCAATAGATGTAGGGCCGTGACATTAAACAAAGTATAAAGTAACCTTAATTTTTCTACCTTTATATTGCAGAGTCAAACACAGGTGAAGACCACAATTGGATGTATACTGGTTGGAAGAGAAGATCTGATGGTCACTTAAATGAATGGTTCGCCAAGACAGATGCTTTTGTAGAACGAGCTTTTTTGTTGTCAAATATAAATAAGGTGTGGTTCTCATGTACAAAATGCCAGAACACAAAGTTTTTGGACAAAGTGGAACTTTTGATACACTTGTGTCAAAAATGTTACATGTGACATTATGAGTTGTTGACCTTCCACAGTGAGACAGTTTCTCAAGGTGTACAAGAAGTGGAAGAGAACAATGATGATGACACAGGGGTTGATGTGATGGATGAGATGCTGGAAGCTATACAACCAGAGCTTACAAAGGATCCTCCTACAGCAGAGGTTGAAAAGTTATTTGAGCTTCTCAAAGCAATAGAAGGGCCGCTGCATGGACACACTAAAATGACTGTCCTCAATTTCCTGCCTAGACATATGGAAATTAAGTCTAAGTACTTTTTTTTTTCTAATAACTGCTACAACGACCTCATCAAATGGTTTGGCGATGTCCTTCCACAACCCCATAAAGTCCCTAAAGATATATATCAGCCAAAGTTTTTTTTCAGTCTCGGTATAAAATACAAGAAGATTCATGTGTGTTCAGACAACTACATGCTTTTTTGGAGAGAGCATGACAAAGAGAACAAATGATTAAAATGTGGTCAGCCAAGGTTTGTTGAAGTTGTTAATAACAATGGTGATACTGTGATGATAGATGTTGCATGTAAGCAGTTTCGCTACATATCCGTGACACATCGGTTGAAGCGGCTGTTTCTTTCAAAAAAAGTGCCAGACACATGAGATGGCATAAAGAACGTGTACGTCAGAACAATGGAGTCATGACACACCCGTCCGACGTTGAGGCATGGAAGGCGATGGACCGATTCAATCCAGATTTTGGCCGCAAAGCGAGAAACGTTCGCATTAGGTTGGCAACAAATGATTCTCGCCGTTCAGTACAAACACCATACCATACTCCTGTTGGCCAGTGTTTGTCATTTTGTACAACCTACCATCAGATTTTTGTATGAAGTATGAGTTCATGTTTATTAGCCTCATTGTACCTGGGCTGCATCATCCAGGGCCACGTCTCAACGTGATGTTGAACCATTGAACTAAGAATTGAAAATGTCGTGGGTATGACTCAAAGCATACGACTGTTACCAAAAGCAAAAATTCAACCTTCGAGTTGCATATTTGTGGTCCATCCATGATTTTTCAGCATACGCCATGTTTTCTGGATGGAGCACTCACAGTCATTTGATGTGTCCGATATGTGCTTCGAATGGATTGCTTTTGACTAACTCATGGAGGCAAGATAAGCTACTTCGATTGTCACAGACGTTAGCTGCTTCCAAATCTCGTGTTTAGGAATAGAGGAATGTCTTCAGAAAGGACATGGTTGTCACTAAATGACCACCAAAACATCTTAACGGGTCAGAGATATCTGATATGTTGGATAAATTGGTGCCAAGTGAAGGTCGTGCTTGATATTTTCTCAGTTATGGAGAGGATCATAATTGGACTCATATATGCGGACTATGGGAGCTCCCATATGTGAAGTCGTTGATACTAAAGCAAAACATTTATGTCATGCATCAAGAAGTTAACATGGGCAAATGTATCATAAGCACATGCGTGGAAATGACAGGCAAAACGAAAGATAATTTAAAGGCTCGAAAGGATCTGGTTGACCTTTGTAACCATCCGACTTTCAAGCTCTGCAAAAGTGGTGCTAAAACGCGTGCTTCTTTCTGTCTTCGATCTAAAGAAAAGAAAGAAGATCTCAAATGTTTGCAAAGTGTGAAATTCCCATATGGTTACGTAGCTAGTCCGAGATGAGCCATGTATGTGAAAACAGGAAAGCTCATTGGGTTGAAGAGTCATGATTATAACATAATCACGTGAAGACTTCTACGTGTTATGTTTTGGGACTATTTTGATAATGCGGTGTGGAAGGTGTTAGATGAGCTTAGCTACTTCCACAGACAACTCTATGCTAAAGAAATCATGATAGAGATTATGAGTATGTTGGAGAAGAGATACTAGTACTATTACGTAACATGGAAAAAATTCCTCTAGGTTTCTTCAATCCAATTCAACATATCCTTATCCATCTTCCATTTCAAGTGAAAGCGGGCGGTCCCGTGAAATATAGGAGGATCTATCATATTGAAAGAGCACTAAGATATCTAAAACCAATGGTTGGTAACAGGGCAAGGGTTGAAAGGTGCATCACCGAAGCTTATACTCTTATGGGAGAAGGATACTTCTCAAGTGTTTACTTTGCATAGGAACACAATGTCAATACATCGGCAATGCTGTATAATATGGATGAGCAACCTCCTTGTAGCGATCTCTCAATTTTTGAAACAAGAGGCACTACTGTTGGTAGTTGCACTTCCTACGACGTTAGCGAAGAAGAAACGAGTGTTTCATTCCTTCATGCAAGGTAGAATATTTTGTTGTGCACTTGCCACTTTTGTAAAATAGAACATTGTAGCAACTCTTGATCAACAACATATGTCCTTATCTTTGCTTGAGGACAATAAAAGGGTAAGCTTGGGGCAGTTTGTTGACGGTTGTTATATACCAATTTTGATCATCAATATAAATAAATTATGTGAAGGAATGAATATTTCTTACACACCTCATAGTTAGAAATAACCCAGTCCTACTTGTACTTTGAGAAATTGGTGCGTGCAGGTATTTTATACAAATTTGAGGTGAATGCATGACAAAATGGCAAGGAAACAAACTTCCAACGAATCAGATGATACCATGCAGCCTCCCATGGATCCAATGGCCCACTGCAGACGAGTACCCGCAGGTCTTCACCTCGATTCATCTAGAAGGTCGACAAGGGCCCACATATTCGCATCACGGAGCAAGCGAAGAACGAGTGGTGCCACAACCATCTCGACCAACTAGGGAGGTCGCTCGAACAGGTAAAGGTGCCAAACTCTGTCCACTTGCACGTGTCGACCTCTTGTGGCTTCCTTGACACAGGAGTAAGTGGAAGCCCTAGATACTACTGCGCAAAACCGTCTGGGTGAGTGTATATATAGGGGTAGTGCCTCACCTCACTTCACACAGACCACTCAAGCATTTTCTCTTGTATACACTAGTTCTCCTAGTTCCTTAGTGGAGTTTAGGCTTTAGAGAGGATCCTCTAGTCCCAAGTACAAATTTGGGAAGGTATGGCTCATGTATATTTTCTTGTATTTGTCACATTATGCTTTATATTCATAATATTAGTCTTTACTTATTCATATACTTGGATGAAACATTCCTTGTTTGGTTGTGGAGTCCATGTATGTGTTAGGTGTGTGGGGACTGGAGTCCACACCTCCGAGGATCTCATTGGGTGGTGCCGTGCGATGCGGCACCTAACAACACACACGGAAAGGATACCAAAACATATAAAGTTTTCATTTCATAATAAGAACAGTTTACAAAAGAGTGTACCACAGGGGTACACACGCAACGGAAAAATACATACTCATAATCTCACCTAACTAAGCAGGAGAGAAGACGTCCATGCCCTAGGATGCTTCTCACTAGCAACATGAAGAACATTCAGCAGCGGCGTGGCTCACATGATATTTATCTCGACACCTCGAGTCTCATGTACAACCTGAACAGCAGAAATAAAACTAATACCTGCAAAAAATCGTTAAAGCGCAAACATGAGCATAAGGCTCAACAAGACTTAACCCGTCTCACTAGACATATGCAGGGTGAATACTAACATAGGTAAGGAATAGCATAAATAGTCTCGCCTACAAGTGGATCCTTATAATCAGGTTTTATGTAGCAAATGACATTCTCCAAGCACGGCACATCATGGACTCCACAATGAAACAAGAAACGCTTTACCGATGATATGACATGCTCATAGCACATAATGCTATTACAGCTAAAGTATGGGGAAATTATAAACTTTAATTTTGCTATCTCTAATTCATACAAGGTTGCAAAGCAATTATAATTCAATACAATATAATTTGCTGGCTTCTTTAGTATTTACTACGTCACGACAGCGACGGACAAGTGGTACTCTATTACCGCGAGGGACGGTGATTGCAATCAGGACACACCCGGACTGCACGACACGAACACCCGCGTGGGAGACACATACGTGCTCTCCTCCCCGCGTCATACGTGGCCACCTTTCACCCAAGACCCCAATGTCGACAAACCTCTTCATCCCAAGCAAAAGGTCCCCTACAAGGACACGTCGAAGTTGCCCGCTAGAAGATTTACACCTTTATGCCTTCGCGTCTACATTCAAGGACAACCGAGGAGTCTCCACACTACAGTATGGAGTTACATCAGTTTAATGGGCCCATATACCATTATGCAACCGGTACAGTTCAAGCTTGCCCAACGGTGCTGCATACGGCACGGTCCTCAAGCGACACAGGCAGGGCTATGCGCCCGAGATTCCATCTCGTCGACTCCTACTCTCCCTGCCCAGTCTCGTATTCATTTCATAAGCCATTTTCAATCTTCCACCCACATGTGAACTGTTATTCCTATCTCGCGAGTAGATTCCAATTACTCGACTTCTACCAGATTTACTATACATTAGCAAAGCAGTTACTACAGGTCAAATTGTAACTTGTTCCAACCAAACCCTGGGATTTGTGGTCATGCAAGTGGAGTATCAAACACCTTATACGTAATGCACAATATCAACTGGAGACGTAAGTGAATAAAACTGGAAAACTTTGAAAAGCTCTTAAATGCAAACCAGGGCTTGCCTTAGTTTGCGACTCAAATAAATGTCACTTGTTAGTGGTCCTTCTGTGCAGACTCCGCCAAGGACTTCAAGTGGACACCCTGGCGTTCTCCTCCAAGCGAAACTTCTCATTGATCACCTATCATCACGTTCCTATCGACATGATATGCATATAAGTAATTAAGTAATTAATTAATTTAATAATAGACTCCACGGGGTTGTGTAAACTCTAAGAACGAGGAGTTTGACTAGGAAGGACAGATATGACTCTGTTGTGGGGGTAACCAGAGGATGAGTCAAGGTGGACATAGAAGTGTCGGTATGAACTGAAAGGTACAACATAACACCACACTTCAAGCTATACCACGCGAGAATGACAAATCTGAATGGTGAAGAAGTGTTGGGCAGAGAAGTGTAAGGACGACCCAAAAATTAAGGTGGGACATCGAAAGCTTGAGTATGAGTGGAGTGTACAAGATGAAGGTCGCGATTTAGCAGTCGACCAATGAACTTGACTTAACTCATAAAGGAGTAAACCTAGTTAAGTGAGCAGTGTTGTCGTAGGGTCCCGACTTAGGATGAAACAAAGTGAAACCCTAGCGACACTTGGGAGTGAAGTGAGACCAACATTGCTTGGACTTAAGAAGTCATTACAAGCACTGTTAACCTAGCATGAGTACCAAGACAATGTCAAACAACTTTTAGGTAAAGTAGTTTGTACGACAAGCTTCTCGAGCATCGTTCAAGTGCTTACATGACACTATTGCAGTGTCCTTTGTAAGATTGTCTAGATGAGCTCGGTGAACTCCTGGAACTCGAACATGATGCGAGACCTTGTCGTGACGGTCATGCTTTGCCATCACGAGGAGATTGGATTAGCGAGGTCCACATCAACCCGGACACGTCAATGGGGTGAGCGGAATCCCGAACACCACCTTGTGAGTCTTAAGGCTAGTGATGTCGACTCGGTTGTTGATAATCGACTCGACGAACCTGTCGTCGATGAAGTGGTACACCAAGTTAACAAATCCTGTGATCGGTTAGGGAACATCCTCGACACAACCAAGGAACTCTTATCCAAGGTTCCCCTTGGTCTAGTTCTCCTTGTTGGTCGTAACGTTCTTGCATACCTTTACCCTAGGTCATCGATGATCACCAATACCCGTGGTTTGACCTAGAAGGCATTTCATCGAGCATCTAGTTTACACCTAGGACTCGATCACTCTCATCTCGACTAAAACTTAACTTGGCTTGACAACTATTGTCCGACGAGTCGTGCTGGTGTTTCAGCACCACACTCATCACAAGCATCCTTCATCTCGATGCCAGGACATGATGACGGCTCGGAGCGTCACAACGACATCATGTGGTCACTGACGTCGACGCGACTCATGGTGGAGCATCACGAGCACAAACAGACAAGCCAACGTGATACAAACGACAAAGGAGGTCGACTTGGGGACTCCTATAGGAATGATATCAAGGCGGAACATGGACGTACAACTTGATGACACATGAGTACCATTAGGGGTCACGACTAACATACTTCGGTGCATCAAGCAATGCATTTTAGGGCAAGGCTCACCTTGTAGGCATTTTGCCGAACATCTTGGGTGTGTACTTGATTTCCTTCGCTTCATCATCATTCAAAGGGGATCTTGGCACATATCTTGGTCGATTGCCAACCCACGGTAAACTTGCATCCATAGACCAGCATTGAACAGCAACACACTTAGTTTCGCCTCGTAACCATTTCGTCGAACACCTTGGCTGTAGTCACTAATCTAATCAATCTTGCACCATCAGAGCTAACCTTGGACCAGTGGTCGATACTAGTGTGTCAACGACGTGTTCCCGAATCCTGTGCATCTCATTCATAACTTGCTTTGCTTCCAAGTCCTAGCCACAGTGCGGAACAGTGCGACGATGCCAGGTGTCGACCACCGGTTGAGGTGTTGGACAGCGGGGAGGGTGGACGGCCGTCGCGGGCGCGGTCGTGGATGGACAGGGAGCAGGGCAGCGGTCAGAGAGTGTCAGCGGCAGCAAAACACGGCGGCAAGTGGACAAAGGGCGCAGGCGCGCGAGGCGGCAAGGCGCCGGCCGGCGAGAGAAGCCGGTCGGAGCAGCTGGTGCGGCTGCGGATGTGGCGAGGGGGCGTGGGAGCGCGCAGCGCGGGGTCAGCACCGGAGGCGGGCACGCAGGCCGGGAGAGTTGCGCAGACGGCGGGCGGACGGCGGCCGGTGAGGCGAGGTGTCGTGGGGGCAGGGCAAGCCGGAGGGAGGAGCGGTGCTCGTTGGAGGAGCGGTGCAGCAACGGGCCAGTGGGGCGCGACGCAGCGAGGGTGGGCAGCGCCGGTGTCGGGGAGCTATGGCGGCGGCCTGGGCGCGAGCGGCGCGCCGTGGCGCTGGCGTGGAGGCGGCGGAGCGCTGGGACGCGAGGAGGCAGCGCGGCGCACGGACGCTGGGGCATGGCGCTGCACGCGGTCGGGCACGGCGAGGGAGGCGCGCGGTAAGGGGGCGCTGCGGCCGGAGGCAGCAGGGGCGAGCAGCGTGGGTGGAAGGAAGAAGAAGCGGGGTCAGGCGCGCTATGGATAAGAACCGCGAGAGGAAGAAACGAAATTGGTTTTGTGGCCATGAGGATAAACATGACATGTGGGACCCACTCTCTCCTCCCCTCTCTTTTCAAATTTCAAAAAGGGCTAGCAATCATGCTTCAAAAAATATTCAACTTTGGCCCAATGACTAAATAAAATGTGAAGAATTTTATAGTGCAATCAGATTTCAAAACTGAGCAAGTTGAATTTGAACTCATGTTTGAATTTGAATTCAAGTGGTGATACTTGACTCAAGGAAATAAATAGTAGATTTGGTTCAAAAATCCTGAAACTTTGAAGTTAACCTTTTTGAACCATAAGGGACCTCAGGAAAAATTTGGAGTTGATTTGGACAAGGTTGAGCACAAAGTTTAAATTTGAAGTCGACGTTGATTAAACTCTCAGTACGTGTCCAATAAATGGGAAACGTGCTTCAAAAATTTTGAAACTTTACCGAGAGTCTATTTGGAATATTATAAGGTCATGGAAAAATTTATGGCATGAGATTTGAATATTTTTGGATGTCCCATTTTAGGGTTGGAATAATTCCTTTTTCTTTCTCTCTATTTTGTTTTCTTTTCTCCTTTAATTTTTCATTGAAAATGTGAATACTTGGAAACTAAGGATTTTACACCTTAAGTTCCAATATACATTAGCAACCATGTTCTGTATGTAAAATTTTAACAAGTCCCTATTTTATGTGAACATTGGTTAACTCATATGGTTCATGTGAGTTTGGATTTCCAAGTCCATTTTCAAAAATTTTAAGTTCACATTTTTGCGTTTTTGTTCTTCTGAAAAATGGGCTTTTACAAGGTTTAGATGTTATTATGGTCTAGTTATAATGCATTTATCATGTTATCATAAACATATTACACTACCACTAGTCTAATTAGGTTTTAATATAATTATGTTAATATGAGTAATGTAGTGCTTGGTTCCAACATTGGTTTCAACGATGTTTAGGTTAGTCATTGGCTTAAGATGATATTTGTACCATGGATCTTAAGGTATTTACATAACATGTAAGCATGGTGCTTAGATAGTTAAGTAGCGCTTGATGTCTCATAGACCCACGATGTGTAGGGGTAGGCGGAAGGTGCTGACAACCCTGTCTGTCCTTTGTAATCCTCCACGTTCGGCTATGCCGCAGGCTCGTAGCAGGAAACGTCCTGATATTATCGGGGGTAAACCCGTGGTTGATGTGTTGGACCGCTAAGCCCTAGTACTCGTAGTTAGCATAGTCATATGTACACTAGTTGACTATGTATATGAATACTTGAAGCACAATAGGAGTAGCTTCTTTCCTAACTTATCCTTCACTAGGACATTCTTACCCCTTGGAGTAGTTTGATAGGTGTGTGTCACACTACCCTATACCTTGATCTTATGAATAGTGTTTACTTTAGTTCACCGCCTTCCTTTGGCATAAATACGATACCCTTGGGAATACTCTCAGGTGAAATGCTACAATGGTATCTTTCGTGCGCTTGCAGATCTCATCTCTTATCGGAGATGATTTGTGGTGTTAAGAAATACTAACAGTCAGCGCGACCTTCCAGAGGCACTTCCTCCACGCATGCTTCGTCTGTTGGGCTATCAAGTGACCGTCTCTTGCAGCGGTACCTGGAGTTCCATGCCATGAAGGAGACACTGGCATGGATCCAGGAGGAGCTCGACAACACAAGGGCCATCCAGGAGGCACGACTAGGTACATGGTCCAGGTGCAGACAGTGACGGAGGTAAGTAACTTAAACTATTCTAGTTCAATTTAATAGCATTTCAGTAATATATAGCTCAACAGAACAGCCACCAGATCGAGATTCTTGTGCTTCAGCTGGAGCAGGCGACCCCAGCACAGGCGCCCCCAGCACAGGTGCCCCCGACATAGGTAATAAAGTCTTTCTTTAATATCGTCGTATTCATTTCACATAGAGTGAGAATGAAAGTGCACCTAGGCACACCCTTTTGGGTTTTGGATGATTGATGACAAACAATAGAGATCCTAATGAGATTTGTTAGGATGAAATTAAGCAGGTCTTCGAAGAATGAAAATAACAATGCACAAAAATGTGAAAAAATGAGAAACTAGAAGGAAAGGGCCCAAGTAAAGGATGGAAGCGCAAAGTAGCTCATGTCTTTGCATAGAGAGTAAGGGCTAAACAACAAACTAAAAATACACTAAAGCACCAGACAAGTCCCTTAACTAGCGGACTAGTCTGATTTCCTTTCCTTTCCAAGAACGAACAAGTCTAGAAATGGCCAAACTATCCAGTGTCATTACTGATGTTCATACGGACAAGACTCAAATTGCTGACCAGTCTGTCAACACTTCATAAACTTCACTTGCATCGGACAAGTCCGATTTTGTTTATTGGACACACAACGGATTAGTCCAGTACTATAGAGTCAAGTCCGGTACACTCACAATAATTACAGTACTAAGGTATGCTGCATTACTTCACGAAAAATTAACTCAGCACTCCGTACTAGTCCGGTCCCCATAGCCGACTAGTCTGACCGTCGGGATCCCTAATGGTAACTTTTTGGAATAACTATAAATAGGTGATCCACGACCCCTAAACACAGAACCAAGAACCATAGTGTCAGGACACGTCCCAAGAGCACAAAAACACTCCTCTCCACACATCTAATGCCCTAAAACGTTCAGTCTTTTGGGAATCAAGATTTGGAAAATGGAGAACGACATCTACACATTGTTGAGCTCTTGGGTTTGATCTCTCATACACTCTTGCAATTCTTGTAAATCTTTTGAGTGTATTCAATCTGTTTTCTCACTGTAATCTTGTGGGAGCCCTCAGCTTGTGAGGTTGTCCCATCGACTTGGTGATTATGCCCGTGATAGTGGAACTCAAGTTGGCCTTCATGGGGACTTGACAAGGTAAAGGGTTGGTTGAGACCCAACTCTGAGTGAGCTCCTCCACGAGGATGTAGATCTCTTTCGTAGGATCAAACTTCAGTAAAAAAAAAATTTTCTCGCGTGTTCTTGATCTTTATGTTTCATAATTATCACTATCTAGGCCAAGGATTGATCTTTATCATATTTGTCCTTAACTTTGTGATTCTCAAGAAACTTAACTGTTGCTTGCACTTGTTATATAATTCAAGGTTGTTTTTACTATTCTGCTTCTTTATTGTTTGAAGAAAAATACAAAAATAGTTAAGCTTTTCATAAGTGTAACGAGCACACTGGACTAGTCCGCACCCTACACTGCACTAGTTCGACCTTCGTGGTATTTGAGGTTGTTGTTAAGTGCTGTAGGAAAAAGTTTCAATGCCTATTGACTTACCTCTCGGCCACATTCAATTAGTATTAGAGACATGCTCTCAATTTAAGAGACTCACCACTCAGAGAGACAAATGGCCGATAACAAGACCAATGAGATCCCAGAAATGCCCATCATCAGAGATGAATAAGACACGAAAGTGTTTGATGTGCTCAAGGACTATGAACATGATGATAAAGAAGTGTGAAAACTCAAGTCGCTTCTAAGGAAGAAGCTCTCAATCCAAAAGGGCACGAAAGAAGACGAGAAGTCGACCAGGAGTGGTCATCACAACTATTCCCGATATCCTTTTAATTATGATCGTCTTAATTCTAACATGCACTATCTTTCTATTCCACTGAGGAGACCTCCATACTTCGACAACCATGATTATACAATATGGAAGTACAATATGAGAATGCATCTCATTTCTTTAAACCCCAGTCTTTGGCACGTTGTGTGTACAGGTATAGATATCCCAGACACCGACAATGAACTCACTCTGGAGCAAAAACAAGAAATTCACTACAATGCACAAGACGTTGTGGTAATCACTTCATCCTTGAGCCAAGAAGAGTTGACCAAGGTGGATGGATTGGAGAGTGCCAAGGACATAAGGGACACCTTCAAGGCGGCGCATGAAGTAAATCGCTCCTTCCGCAAAGCGAAAATCAAAATGCTTGAAGCAGAGTTGGGGAGATTTTCCACCGAGGATGGTGAATCCCCTCATGAAATGTACAACTGAATGAATGCACTTATCAACAACATATGTTCCTATGTAAGCAAGAAGTGGACGGATCATTAGGTTGTTAAGAGGATGATAAAGGCATTCATGCCCTGCAATGTCACCTTACGCTCCATGATTTTAGAAAGTTTGGGGTTCCATATAGTGACTCCGATCATGAGGTGATGGAAAAGGAAGCTCAATATGTGAAGAATCTTGCCGAGCTCAACTCATCAAAGAATAAAGAGGTGGCCCTCAAGGCGACTCGCAAGTCACAAGGCAAGAAATCCATAAGGTCCAAGACGATGAAGATAGCGATGATGGGAGCACCAATATAGACGATGAATAAATGGTCCTCTTAATCAAAAGGTTTAAGAGAATGATGAGGAGGAGAAAAGGCAACAACTACAGTAAAGACAAGAGCAAGGACAAAGACAAGTCCAGAACTAGGCGGTCAAGCTACAACTATGGCGAATGTGGGCACTTCATAGTTGATTGCATATATGAAGAAAATGAAAAGAAAAAGAAGGAAGCCAAACAACATGACAAGAAGACATTCAAGAAGAAGAAACACGTAGGTCAAGAACACATTATCAAGGAGTGGGACTCAAACGACAAGTTCTCTTCTGAAGATGAAGATATGGTGGCAACCATTGCCATCAAGAAGCCTTCCATAAAGTCCACACTCTTCCCAAGCATGGGAGGATGGAAGGAGTCGAATCACACTTGCATTATGGCCAAGGAAGGCAAGAAAAGGTTAAATCTAGACATTCATCTTTACATTCCCTTAGTGATGATGATTTTTATAGCAGTGATGAAAATGAACACATGCAAAATGGCTTAATAAAAGTACATTGGCTAAAATGAAAATTCTGTCGGATGAGATATTTGAGAAGGAAGATCTTATCAACCAACAAGAAGATATCCTCATCTTTCAAAAGGAGAGGTATTTTTAGGTTGAAAAGGCTCTTGAGCTTGGAAAGAAAAAGAGAGAAGCACTAGTGCGTGAGCTAGCATTGAGCAAGGAAACTTGCTCAAATCTAGGTGATTTAAATGTTGTACTTAAGGATGAGATTGTTAACTTCAAATAAGTTAACAAGAACCTTCAAGTACAAGTTGAATCACTCAAGCAATGTGCTTCCTCCTACTCTGAGCTTAGCTTCTCCAAATATCGAATACATTCCACTTAAGACATGTAATTGTGCTAATTTGGTTCTTGACTTGAAAAATGAGCTTAAAGTGGCACAAAGCAGACATTCACCCAAAGGTGGCATTTTTTATAAGGAGAAGATCAAGTATGCACGAAGTGCATACTCATTTACTAGAGCTCCAAATGTCAAGGATGGCCTTGGATATTCTTGAGATGAAAAGCATAATGCTATAAACCCCAAGAATAACAAGGAATCATATCTTTTGTCAAGGGAGGCTCAAATCAAGTTGATAACACCAAACATGTACCTTCCTTTCATGAAAGAGCTAAAAATGGACCAAACATCATGTTTCATGACTTTAATGCCTCATATGTTCTTATGGGGAATAAATTCAACCATGATTATGTTAAGTATGTTGGGCCACTCGGGTAGATCCAAGGAGGTGCTTGACAGGCACAAACCACATGACCGGAGGAGAGAAAAAGATATTCAAGGAGTATAATGAAAATCCGAGTGAACCAAGTTCATATCCACTCGAACCACCATCACAAGGATCAAGTGCTCAAAATGGACCACAATCGGAGAGCAATGATCAAGGTGGAGCTTCTACACAAGATAAAGCTCAATGTGTACAAGATCAACCTCAACAAGATCAATATGATCAATATAAAGATGTAGGCAATGATCTAGGGGGTGTTGGTACCTGGCGAACCAGGTACCCATAGATACAGGAAAGAAGACACGCTAGGTCCCGCCCCCCCCCCCCCCCCACGAGGGCAAGATCCGACGTGGTCCTAGTGTGCCATGTGGCGTGTGGCATGGCCTCGCCTGTCCACTGAGGGAAGGCCCGACGCAACCACGTGTTCTGCAGCTCCAGGTTTGCCTCTCCCACGGGGGGAGGTCCAGCACTACCACGCGTCTCGCAGCTCTGGGATCACCTCCCCGCTGAGGAAAGGTCTGGCGTGTCTGCAAGATCAGCAGTCCCGGACCTGCCTCCCTGCTGAAAGAAGGTCCGGCGCAGCCACGTGTACGGCAGCTCCGGACCCAGCCTCCCAGGTGAGGGAAGGACCAGACCTGCCACGTGCCAGGCAGCGTTGGGCCTAGTCCATCCTGCGGTAGCGGCCATGAAGGGAGACAAGCTCAGTGTGTCTAAACTAGAAGGACACGCACGTTCCCTAGGTAAGCGGGAGCTTGCACTCATGAGTCAAGAATCCTGTACTAGGTCTTGTGATAACAGGCTGGCACCGAACTACTATGTACGGCGGAGAATGAGAGGTCGCGACAAGACAGACGGGACACGACCAACCATGATGAGGGGCTATCTGTAGCCCTGCAGCAAGGCATGGCCAAGCGGCACATTGAAGCCATTGTAAGGGGATAGCATTTACTCCCGAATCTTTGGGTGGATTGGGTACTCCTGGGGCCACTTGTCGGTCTCTGGGCCCCACTTGTAAGCTACTATTGACGGCTCCTAAGATATACTAACAAATCATCCCCGGCAAAGGCGCCAGAAATGCTTGTTGGTATTACAAATGCACCATTAACTAAACATCTCCAACTCATGTGTCAGAAATGCTTGTTAATGGTTCTATTGGATCAAAGAGTGAGTTCCGCAAGTGCACAGAGATATCATTGTAGCATTTCCCCTTAAGAGTATTCCCAAGAGTGTCATTTATTTGATCCCAAAGGAAGGCGAGGTAGAGATATAACAATCATCAAGTGGAAAAGGTAAAAGGGTATAGGTAAGAATCTAGTAAGGATGGATAAAATAATAGTGGAGGTAGTGTGACACACACAAAAGCTTGCAAGTCTAAGGGGGATAAGAGGGTCCTAGAGGTTAGTTAAGGTTTAGAGTTATGGAGGTACTCCAACTATGCTCTACTGTACATATACATAGTCTAGACTAATTATCCATAAGCTAGATCAATAGTGAATACTTATGCTATGTGGTCCAACACATCGGGCACGAACTTACCCCTAGCAATACTAGGACGACTCCTGCCAAGAGCCTGTGGCATAGGCAAATGTGGAGGATTATAAAAGACAGATAGGGATGTCACCACCTACTGCCTACCTCTTCAATCCGTGGGTCTACGAGACATCCAATGCTACTTAGCTATCCTAGCACCATGCTAGCATATTAAGTAATTACCTTAAGAGCCTAGTCACAATCCATCCTAAGGCAATGAATTGAATCATCATTGAACCAGTGTTGATACATAACATAATTATCCATACTAACCTAGTTATGTTATAATTAACTAGATTATAGTGGGGGTCTATAGGTTCTATGATAATGAGATATGTTCATGATGAAATAGTCATAGAAGCTATACCTTCCACATACATGGACTCCACAATCAAACATGAAACGCTTTGCCCAAGTATATGTACAAGTAGAGAATAAAGATACTATCTTTATTATGCATAAAGTCACAAATACAAGAAAGAATACATGGGCCATACCTTTCCCAATGTAGGATTGGGAAGAGAGAGACTCCTTACTCCTTTCCCAATTTGGACTTGGGACTAGAGACTCTCCTCTCTACAACCTAACTCCTCTAAGACTATGGATGATAGTGTATACAATAGAGATGTAGCTCAAGTGGTGTGTGTTGAAGTGAGGGGTGGGGGTCCTATTTATACTAGTGTTGATGTTGGTTCCCGCCAATAAAAGCGCGTGAATCAGTCACCATTGACTCCAGGAAGGTGGGAGGAGCCAACATGTGGAGGCTGACCGAGTTTGGTGCAGAGACCAGGTCGGCCGACCCCCTGGTTCGGCCGACCTGGTCATTGCACCGTTTCTCGTGTGCTTTCTCCAGGTGGCTGTCAGGTGGGTCCCATTGATGTATATGGGTGATACACCATTGGTTCTCCTCGGATACTTCTGTTTGTGGGCCATTTGATCCATGGGATGCCACGTGTCGTCGCCTAATTGGCTAGGATGATATTTTATAGGATTGGTCCCTCTACATTTCCTCATTTCCTGCATAAAATGATGCATACACATATTTCTCCATGTCCAAGTGGAATTGGGTTAGATAGAAAGGTGATGTGTGCAAGAAATGACAAATCCTTCACATAATTGAGTTAATTTGACTAATGGAATTGGTATATAACAGCCGTTAACAAACTCCCCCAAGCTTATCCTTTGCTCGTCCCGAGCAAAGTCAAGACTTTAGGTTGATGATCAGGAGTTGCTGCAATGTATTATTTTCAAAAGTATCTAATGCACAACGAGATATTCTACCTAGTATTGCAGAAATTGGTTATGATACTCTACCTTTCTTAAGTTATCATGGGGCTTATGCTTTTTCATATTCATGAGTAGTTGAAAGGTAGAATAGCAAATGGAGCAAACATAGCCTAGAAATAAAGTTCCACTTAAATCCAGGAGAATTCAATTTAGATATTAAGTACCTCAATTTGATTCTCTCAATCACTCCTTTGTGGATAGTGGAAATATTTCCTCACCAAAGCATTGTGCCTCTACTATTATTACTTATTGAATATGGCTTGTATGTGGAGCTTGGTATGGAAAGTAAGTAGGCATATTTGCATCACATATATTGATAAGTCAAAAGAGTAAGCCTTAGGAGAATTCAAATCAAAACTTTTTGATTCAAGACTAGTGCATGTGTGATGGAGTGGACGTGGATGTGGATACTTGAGATAACTCCTTTTTGGTATAATCTCTCTTTCTTTTGCAGGGATGAAACATGTCTACTTTTCTCTTTTTTTTCATGCTTATGATGTAAGCATATTTTTTTTTCATTTTGTAGCCATGTCTTCTACTCCCTTTCTTTGCAATGAGTTTTGAAGAGAGTGCTAAACATGAATAACATGGAGTTTATCTTTTTGTTGTGGTATGGTGGATATGATGGACGTTTTGCTTACTTCTAGTGTAGAAGTATAGCATGTGCAAGTGATGTCTTGAATTCAAAAAGTGTTGAATGATTTCTCACATAGTTCTATACTAGTTTGACTAGGCTCAATGTAAAAGCAAATAGCAGATGCATAAGGTTTTGTCCATGTATGAACATCATATGGCTTTGGAAGGTATTTCCAATCAATTGAGGGAAACTTAAATCTTTTTAGAATTTCTCCAAAAATCTAAGTGTTACTTTCAAACTAGGACTAGCAGCCCTATTAACAATTCTAGTCTTGCAACAACCTAGAATTAGATCAAGCTTTTGCTACCCACAACTTCCAAATTAAGGTAAAAGTATTTCAAACCAATGAGAGCAATATTCGGAGAGTAGCAAGTTGTAAGACCTATGTGTGCTGAATACATTGGCTTATAGTGAATACACTTGGCTTTGATGATAAAAGTTTTTAATATCACCAAAACACCTTTTTATCAAGGTCCGACTCTAGCTCCGAGCTACAGCAAGGTCCGACGATAGGTCTGGCTTGCTTTGGGTAGCTCCGGTTACGTTTGATGCTAGGTCCGACTTCTTGGTAAGGTCCGACCAGCTTTGGTTAGCTCCGGTGAGCTTTATCTTTAGCTCAGGCATATATCTGATAGCTCCGGCATATATCTGATAGCTCCGGCATATATTTGATAGCTCCGACATATTTTCGTTAGCTCCGGCATGCCTTTGCTAAGCTCCGACGTACTTTGTCTAGCTCCGGTTTTTGGGTCGACTAGTTCCGACTAGTTTTGGTAAGCTCCGGATCCAGGATCTACTAGTTTTGGTAAGCTCCGGCGCTAGGTTCTACTAGTTCTTGGTAGCTCCGGCTCAAGCTCCGGGTTGCTCTGGCAAGGTCCGGAACTTGACTTAAGTGCTTCTGCTTTTCATTTGCAATGTTTCGTACTTGCTTTACTTGTTAGGAAAGATTGCTTAGTATTCATTTGCTAAGTTTTTGGTGCGTTTTGGATGATACGGCTGATATCGTTTTGCTATGCTTTGCAACATGCTTATGTGAGGTTCTCACGTAAGGTGTTGTGTTCGGAACTAACGTGAGTCAAGTCGAGGACTTGGGCTCGTATGGATTGGTTGTTTGTTCATGTGCAGGTGTTGCTTGATTTCAAGTCATGGCTGGTGACAGGATCCATTGGACTAGTCTCAGGAGGAGATGAGGTTCCAACAACCAAGTTCGGGAGGAACTGTGGTTGAGCGGGTCAGGAGGTCGCGCAGGATGATTGAATCAAGGGCAGTGCATATGAAGGTCGAAGGAAGGTGTTCGCACGTATGCATGAGGTGCATGACGTGGCAATATGCTTCTAGAGACGGATTATGGAAGGAAGATCTGATCGGAAGGATCGGATCGTATCGGTTGAAGACTTTGGCTGCGGCAGAGTCGGTTATGGCTCGGTATGGGAAGTATCGAGTTAGGTTATGTTAGGATTTCGTGTGTGTCACGAAATTGAGTTGTTTAGGAATGTGGGATACGTTCCTAAGGTGTTTGGAAGTCTTAAGATTGCTTCTATCTGCGTGTAGAAGAATCTTGAGCAGTTATGGTAAGTTCCGATTGTGATCGGATTAGGATTAGAGTCCTAGTTGTATTGGGATGGCCTAAGGGCTGGTTATATAAGCAAGGGAAGGCCAAAGCTCGTGAGAGATGACTTTGGGGCTGTTCCTCTTGTGTTCTATTGAATAAAATTCATAGTTTGAAGGAACTTTTGTGCCTTGTTCGTCCGACTTGTTCCAGACAAGTTTTACTCATCGAGTTTCTGGACAGCACTACCTTTAGTCGGTGGTTTTATCATAACTCAAGTTTTTCTGATCCAATTGACGTGATTCTTTTTGGGTTGTCTTCACAACATGATTGTCTATCATATGTCAAAATTTCACGGTCATTGGATTTGTGGTTTTTAATCTACACGAGTTTCTTTGCAGTGTTTCAGAACTGTTTTTCTCGGGTAGGTCAGATTGACCATAGTCTGATCTTTTGATCATAACTTGAGTTGTTCTCAACAGATTTGAGTAATTCTTTTGTGTTGTCTTCGTGACTTGATTCTCTCTGATATATATCACTTTTGTCACGGTGAGACACGTTTAGATTAGTCTCATACACGATTTCTTTAACAGATCGTTTTTCTACCGAAGGGATTAGGGTTTTATTGTTTCCGCTGCGTAAGATTTTTAAATCTACCATTCACCCCCCTCTGGTAGCTTTTCACGTGCTCTTCGATCCTACAATTGGTATCAGAGCCACGGTGCTCCAATCTTTGAGATTTGCACGTGTTTTTGACTAATCATCATGGAGAAGTACTCCGTCAAACCCTGTGTGTTTGCTGGTATTGATTTTCAGGTTTGGAAGGCACGCATGGAGGCTTTTATCCAGGCACAAGGCTTTGCAATATGGGAGAAGGTGTATAAGCCTTATGAAGTGCCACCCAATGATCAAGTCACGGCCACGAACCTCCGGGACGTCGACAACAACAACAAAGCCCGAAACTTGATCATCCAAGGACTCACTCAGAGCGACTTTGATCGTGTCGCACACCTCCGGTCAGCATACGATGTTTGGAGAGCTCTCTGTGATTATCATGAAGGCTCCAACACAATCAAGGAGGTAAAACAAGATATGTTCAAAAAGGAGTATATGCGTTTTGAGATGCAACCAGGTGAGTCTATCGATGACCTCTTTGCTCGTTTCAATAAAATTCTCAGCAACTTACGTAGTGTCAATGTTAATTTTTCTGATACTGAGAATGCTAGACAACTTCTTAGTGCATTAGACATGTCAGTTTGGGAGATGAAAGTAACATCCATTCGTGAATCAACTGTCATGAGTTCTCTTACATTAGATGTACTTTATTCTAAACTAAAAACTCATGAAATTGACATCCTAGCACGTAAGAACCCAAACAAGTCTATTGCATTTGTCTCACAACGTGATATGTCTAGCTCCGGCCAATCATCATCCTGCAATACTCTTGCTTTGTTGTCCTCACTAACCCTGGAGCAGATCGAAGAAATTCCAGAAGAGGAGTTAGCACTCATCTCTACTAGATTCTCAAAAGCATTGCAAAATGTGAGAACTAGAAGGAGAGGAAGCTCCGGAGCTCAACGCTGTTTTGAATGTGGTAAAACAGGACACTTTCGTACAGAATGCCCTAACCTTTCAGGTCCGACCACCCGGGAAGAAAAACAAAGCAAGATCCGGACCTCCTCTGGAAATTCCAACAAGAAGAAGAAAGGTACCATAGGACGCAAGATGATCAACAGCTTCATCACCGCACTTCAAGAGCTCAGTTCAAGTGATGTAGACTTTGAAAGTGATGAAGATAATGATGATCTGGCCAACTTATGCTTCATGGCGGGCAAAGCAAGATCAAGATCAAGTCAGGAGGAAGCAGAACACAACAGTGACGATGATGAGGTATGTTCTACCTGCAATGAAACGTGTGATGCTATTTCTCGTGCAACTATTATTGTCAAGAAAAAGGACAAAAAGCTTAGGGATAGTGCTGCTAAAATTGAATCACTAGAATCTGAAATTAACCGTTTAAAAACTTTGATTCCTAGTGATGATGCATGTCCCTCATGTGACTTAATCTATGAACAATTGTCCACATTAAGAAGTGCACACTCCTCCACTCTAGATAAACTTGATGAAGAAATTAAAAAGAACAAAGAGCTTGCTGCACTTAATGATAAAAACTTGAAAGATGCTAGTTGTTCTACAATTGACTTGCATTGTTCTGCATGTGAAAATCTTGATAAGAAACTGCAAGATGCTATGAATGAAATTTCTATGCTGAACAATGCTTTATGTTCTCATGAAGTTAAATTTTGTTCCAATTGCAAACTAAAAGGAAAAACTTCATGTGAAAACTGCCTAGACTTGTCCAAGAAACTTGATGACATGAATAGGACACTAGGTCGGTTTTGTAATGGGGATAAGAATCTAAACTTGCTGCTGAATTCTTCCAAGTCTAGCAAAGATAAAACTGGTTTAGGTTTTGATTCTCATGTTCATGCTAAGGCACATCCACCTAAAATTGTAAGGTCATTAGGAAGTGGTTTGATTCAAACAGTTCCTAAACAAAAAGAAGTGGTTTTCAAATCTGCAGGAGTGTTGCCTCATTCGGTTTCAAATAAAAATATTGCTTGCTCATCTAGACATGAACACAAAGTTAAATTTCATTGTACCTTCTGTGGTAGAGATGGTCATGTCATAGATTTTTGTTATAGACTAGCTAAACAACAGAAAAAGGAAAGAAAAATTGCTAGATCTTATAACTTTCATGCAATTAAAAAAACCCAACCTGCTTTAGTGAGTCAGAAATTTGAAAAGGTAGCTTCCGGACCTTCTGGTAAGAAATCAGCAAAAGCAGCTCCGATAGTTCCGATAGCTCCGAGAGCTCCCGGATCTTCTGTTGTTCCCTCCGGAGCTTCAGTTTTTGCCTCCGGACCTTCTGCTTTTACCTCCGGAGCTACCGGTTTTCACTCTAAACAAGTAACAACTTCTAAATCAACTGTTAAGAAAAGAAAACCTCAATCTTTGACTCATAAACCTGCTGTTTTATCTCAGCATTCGCGTGTTTTTCCTGGTGCACGTCGCGTGACTCAGTACTGGATTCCTAAATGCCTTTTGACTAACCCCAGTATTGAGTCATCGACGAATTGTGCTTCTATGTATGTTACACGCTTGAGGAAGGAGAATATTTGGATTGTGGATTCAGGTTGCTCACGCCACATGACCGGTAACAAAGATTGGTTCTCCTCCCTCACCTTTGTGTCACGTGTAGAGAATGTTACTTTTGCCGATAATTCTTCAACTCCTATAATTGCTAAGGGTTCGGTTAGAGTAAATAATCACTACACTTTGAAGGATGTGGCACTTGTAAAAAATTTGAAATATAACTTGCTTTCTGTTTCACAATTGCTAGATGAAAATCTAGAAATTACTTTCAATAAAAACTGCTGCAAAGTTGTAGATTCAAATAGTGAGCTTATTTTTAACATGTCTCGGTTTGGAAGAGTTTTTAAAGCTGATTTTGATATGTCTTCTTCTAAGCATAGGTGTCTAGTTGCTAATGATTCAAAGGACTTATATTTTTGGCATCGTAGACTTGGTCACGTAGGCTTTGATCACCTAACGCGTGTTAGTACTCTTGATCGCATACGTGGGCTGCCTAAGCTAAAAGGGGACAAATAAATTGTGTGCTCTTCTTGTAGACATGCTAAGATGGTTGCAGGTTCACATACTCCTCTCACAATGATCATGACAACTGAACCATGTCAACTTTTGCATCTTGACACCGTAGGACCTTCACGTGTTCAATCCTTCGGAGGTAAATGGTATGCTCTTGTTATTGTTGATGATTATTCTAGATATTCTTGGGTGTATTTTATGGCGTCTAAGAATGAAGTCTTTAGTCACATTAGAACTTTATTTCTTAGATTATCAATTGATCACCCAGGATCATTAAAAGCAATTAGAAGTGATAATGGAACTGAATTTAAAAATCAATTCTTTGATCACTTTTGTGCTGAAAATGGAATAGATCATCAATTTTCTTAATCATATGTACCTCAACAAAACGGTGTTGTAGAAAGAAAGAACAGAACCCTAGTTGAGATGGCTAGGACTATGCTTGATGAATATCAAACCCCTAGGAAATTTTGGGCAGATGCATTAGCAACCGCTTGTTATGTCTCAAATCGTGTTTTCTTGCGTGCTAAGCTAGGTAAAACACCATATGAGCTCCGGTTTGGACATAGGCCTAGTGTTACACACTTTAAGGTCTTTGGTTGCAAATGCTTTGTTAAGAAACATGGTAATCTTGATAAATTTGAACCTAGATCCAATGATGGCATGTTTCTTGGTTATCCATCTCATACTAGAGGCTACCGTGTGCTTTTACCTGACACTAACAAAATTGTGGAGACTTGTGAAGTGTCTTTTGATGAAGCTAGCCCAGGTACTAGCTCCGGTGTTGCAGGACCAGATTCATATCCTCAGGGGGAGGGTATTTTCAAAGATGAAGAAGAGCCGGTGATACTGCCTGGTAGTTCCGAAGTTGACACGTGTCCAGCTCCGGACATTGAACAAGCTCCGGCTGTCACCTCTGCTCGTCCTGATCATCCACAAATCACAAGCTCATCAATCTACAATGAACTTAATGAAAAAGAAGCTTGTGAGACATCTGTTCCCCTACGTTTTTACAAAGATCATCCCCCACAACAGATGATTGGAAGCTTGCATGAACGAGTCACACGGTCCAGGTTTTGCGATCCAAACTCTCATGCTCATTCTGCTTTTGTTGCTTCTTTTGAACCCAAAGATATATCACACGCACTCACTAATGAATCCTGGATTATTGCCATGCAAGAAGAGTTAGAAAATTTTGAAAGAAATAATGTTTGGAAACTTGTACCTCCACCTCAAGGCCACACTTTAATTGGAACTAAATGGGTATATAAAAATAAACAAAGTGAGGATGGGGTTGTGATTAGGAATAAGGCTAGGTTGGTTGCTCAAGGTTTCACTCAAGTTGAAGGTCTAGATTTTGATGAAACTTTTGCTCCTGTCGCTAGATTAGAAGCCATAAGAATTTTGTTAGCTTTTGCAGCATCTAAAGGTTTTAAGATATATCAAATGGATGTTAAAAGTGCTTTTCTTAATGGCTACATAGATGAGGAGGTTTATGTCAAACAACCACCAGGTTTTGAAAATCCAGATTTTCCTAATCATGTTTACAAACTGTCCAAAGCCTTATATGGTCTCAAACAAGCCCCTAGAGCATGGTATGATAGGTTAAAAACATTCTTACTTGAAAAGGGGTTTACAATGGGAAAGGTTGATAAAACTCTCTTTGTGCTTAATCATGGCAATGACTCATTATTCGTTCAAGTGTATGTGGATGATATTATCTTTGGTTGTGCTTCTCATGATCTTGTGTCCAAGTTTTCAGCAATGATGAGTTCCGAATTTGAAATGAGTATGATGGGTGAACTCACTTACTTTTTGGGGCTGCAAATCAAGCAAACCAAGGAGGGTACCTTTGTGCATCAAACAAAGTATACCAAAGATCTCCTAAGGCGCTTCAACATGGACAAAAGCAAGCCTCTTCGGACACCAATGGGAACAGCAACAACACTTGAACTTGATGAAGATGGTGAATCCGTGGATCAAAAAGAATATAGAAGTATGATCGGATCACTTTTGTACCTTACAGCATCAAGACCGGACATACAATTCAGCGTATGTCTTTGTGCACGGTTTCAAGCTTCCCCACGTGTTTCACATCGTCAAGCTGTCAAAAGGATTCTCAGGTACTTACATGGAACTCAAGAATTTGGCATTTTTCTTCCTTCTTCCTCAATCGTTTCTTTGAAAGCTTTTTCGGATGCTGATTTTGGGGGTTGTAGGATTGATAGGAAAAGTACTTTCGGTGCTTGTCATTTTCTTGGTAATTCTCTTGTTGCTTGGTCCTCTAGAAAACAAAGTTCAGTTGCACAATCCACAGCCGAATCTGAGTATGTAGCTGCTGCTAGTGCTTGTTCACAAATTCTTTGGATTGTTCAAACACTTAAGGACTATGGGGTTGATCTAAATAGTGTTCCACTGTTCTGTGATAACACTAGTGCTATTTGCATTGCTAAAAACCCCGTGCAACATTCTAGAACTAAGCACATTGACATTAGGTATCACTTTCTCCGTGATAATGTTGAAAAAGGAAACATTGTGCTTCACCATGTAGATACCGAACAACAATTGGCTGACATTTTTACAAAACCTTTGGATTTCACTCGTTTTTGTTACATTCGTAGTGAAATAGGGGTTATGCATCCTCATGGCTTAAATTGAGGGGGAGTTTTTGAAACTTAGGAAGTCTATGTGTGAATCTGAAATTAAAATGATATGAGCATATTATTTCATACATATATGACTTTGTGATTCCTTTTACATGCTGAAAGTTCTTACTACATTACTCGTGTTATACTTTTTGTAGTTTTTGCCATGTCTAGTAATTGGAATAATTACTTACACTAAATCTGGTCATGGTCGAACTTTCTTGCTGTTTTGAACTTGTTGCATGCTCACAAATGCTTTTAATCATTAAGAATTTATCAAGTAATCAACTCACATGTTGAGTTTTTCTGAACAAATATAAATTGAGAAAAGATCAAGAGAATATGCATGCATCACACTTCTTCTTTCGAGATGGCTTGTCATTGCACTTAGATATGAACTTGGAAGAAGTTGTGTATGACTAAAACCATGTCCTTAAGCTTCTGATTGTCAAATGACATGGGCTTGGCTTGGTTGGTTAGAATAAGGCAGATGAGCATATAATCTCTTGCAAATATCATATTATCTAAATTTATGCTTTGAAAAATAATAAAATGCAGCAACAAATGTCATGCTTTCAGGTTTTGAAATAGTTGAGTTTGTGAGATCATGACCTGCTGAAATGGAAAATCACACTTGCTTTCTAGCATGGCTTACACTACATTATGTATCTCATTGATGTGATAGTGTAAGTTACTTGATAGTATGACTTGGGTGAGCTTTGTTTATATGTATATGTTATAATATGCTCATAACAACTAAAGAAGGAGAGATAATTTGTTTATATCTCATAACAATTAAAATTTCTCTTTTACCTTGCTGAATACATTGTCAAAGGGGGAGAGATTAATCACACATTAAAAAAAGGAGAGTTAATAAAGGGGGAGACATTTTCATTTTCAAAAGGGGGAGAGATTTTCATATACATTTGTTTTACAAAAGGGGAGAAATTGTTTTCAAAACTTTTATGTGAATAAGCCAATGTTTGGATTTTAAATGGTGTTGCCAATGCATTCATCAAGGGGGAGATTGTAAGACCTATGTGTGCTGAATACATTGGCTTATAGTGAATACACTTGGCTTTGATGATAAAAGTTTTTAATATCACCAAAACACCTTTTTATCAAGGTCCGACTCTAGCTCCGAGCTACAGCAAGGTCCGACGATAGGTCTGGCTTGCTTTGGGTAGCTCCGGTTACGTTTGATGCTAGGTCCGACTTCTTGGTATGGTCCGACCAGCTTTGGTTAGCTCCGGTGAGCTTTATCTTTAGCTCAGGCATATATCTGATAGCTCCGGCATATATCTGATAGCTCCGGCATATATCTGATAGCTCCGGCATATATTTGATAGCTCCGACATATTTTCGTTAGCTCCGGCATGCCTTTGCTAAGCTCCGACGTACTTTGTCTAGCTCCGGTTTTTGGGTCGACTAGTTCCGACTAGTTTTGGTAAGCTCCGGATCCAGGATCTACTAGTTTTGGTAAGCTCCGGCGCTAGGTTCTACTAGTTCTTGGTAGCTCCGGCTCAAGCTCCGGGTTGCTCTGGCAAGGTCCGGAACTTGACTTAAGTGCTTCTGCTTTTCATTTGCAATGTTTCGTACTTGCTTTACTTGTTAGGAAAGATTGCTTAGTATTCATTTGCTAAGTTTTTGGTGCGTTTTGGATGATACGGCTGATATCGTTTTGCTATGCTTTGCAACATGCTTATGTGAGGTTCTCACGTAAGGTGTTGTGTTCGGAACTAACGTGAGTCAAGTCGAGGACTTGGGCTCGTATGGATTGGTTGTTTGTTCATGTGCAGGTGTTGCTTGAGTTCAAGTCATGGCTGGTGACAGGATCCATTGGACTAGTCTCAGGAGGAGATGAGGTTCCAACAACCAAGTTCGGGAGGAACTGTGGTTGAGCGGGTCAGGAGGTCGCGCAGGATGATTGAATCAAGGGCAGTGCATATGAAGGTCGAAGGAAGGTGTTCGCACGTATGCATGAGGTGCATGACGTGGCAATATGCTTCTAGAGACGGATTATGGAAGGAAGGTCTGATCGGAAGGATCGGATCGTATCGGTTGAAGACTTTGGCTGCGGCAGAGTCGGTTATGGCTCGGTATGGGAAGTATCGAGTTAGGTTATGTTAGGATTTCGTGTGTGTCACGAAATTGAGTTGTTTAGGAATGTGGGATACGTTCCTAAGGTGTTTGGAAGTCTTAAGATTGCTTCTATCTGCGTGTAGAAGAATCTTGAGCAGTTATGGTAAGTTCCGATTGTGATCGGATTAGGATTAGAGTCCTAGTTGTATTGGGATGGCCTAAGGGCTGGTTATATAAGCAAGGGAAGGCCAAAGCTCGTGAGAGATGACTTTGGGGCTGTTCCTCTTGTGTTCTATTGAATAAAATTCATAGTTTGAAGGAACTTTTGTGCCTTGTTCTTCCGACTTGTTCCAGACAAGTTTTACTCGTCGAGTTTCTGGACAGCACTACCTTTCGTCGGTGGTTTTATCATAACTCAAGTTTTTCTGATCCAATTGACGTGATTCTTTTTGGGTTGTCTTCACAACTTGATTGTCTATCATATGTCAAAATTTCACGGTCATTGGATTTGTGGTTTTTAATCTACACGAGTTTCTTTGCAGTGTTTCAGAACTGTTTTTCTCGGGTAGGTCAGATTGACCATAGTCTGATCTTTTGATCATAACTTGAGTTGTTCTCAACAGATTTGAGTAATTCTTTTGTGTTGTCTTCGTGACTTGATTCTCTCTGATATATATCACTTTTGTCACGGTGAGACACGTTTAGATTAGTCTCATACACGATTTCTTTAACAGATCGTTTTTCTACCGAAGGGATTAGGGTTTTATTGTTTCCGCTGCGTAAGATTTTTAAATCTACCATTCACCCCCCCTCTGGTAGCTTTTCACGTGCTCTTCGATCCTACACAAGTTGTAAACTAGAGACTTAGGAAAATAAAACAGAGCAACTATTCATCATTTCATCTATGTGAATTCTATGTCATTCTTACCGCACATCTTTATTTGATGAAAGCAAATCTAACCTATTATTTTTTATTTTTTTTATTTTTAAATGCAAGGTGGATGATGGATGGATGGAAAATAAACATGCAAGGAATGTGATACATATTACCTCAAGTGGGGGTCCTCCCCCAAGCTCGTTCTTCAACTACCTCCGTGATAAGGGTTGAACCCTTCATGACAGAAGTACACTGCAAGATCGGCTTGTTGTTGTTGTAGTGCCGTGTTGAAGTTAGTGAATTGAGCATCCATGTGTTGTTGCCAATCCTGGGTACATTGACCATGCTCCTGGAGTGTGCTTTAGATGTCACCCGTTCTCACTTCAAGTTCTCCCATACGTCTAGTGAGGTCTATCATTTCTTGGCTATAGTCATGATGACTTCTAGCCGAAAAGGAACGACGTACTCTCATGGACGTTGGGGGCAAGCTGCTAGAGCTTGAAGTGGATAAGGGTGGATCCCTTTGCCATTCTTGCCAAGATGATCCCCTAGTCTCATACGTTGGAGGTTGAGTCCATCCGGGCGCACAACCCGTTAGGTTCTCTTCCTCTGGGTATTCATGGACCGGAGAGATTATCGGTGGCATGCCTGTGGCTGCAGCCCTCGCACGATTCCTTGTTACCTTGCCTGGGACATTACTTCTTCTTGCTTCATCAAGGGAAAGAAGATTAATGGTTAGCCTCCAACATTTGTACAAATGAAAATCTGGTTTAGGTAACCAATTCATCGAAAAAGCCGGGATAGAAAAATATCAAGGATCCATCTTGATCATGCTTAAGGGTATGTCCTTGCACTAAATAGTCTTCATCAATTATTTCTCTTTCAGTTTCAATGTATTCAAATGAAGAGTATTTAAGTGCTCCTACCCTATCTGCAATATGAGTAATCAATGAAGTGCATTCAATTTGTCCTGATTTTGAAATGTAATCTAACCATTGTGTCATCATGGCTTTGACTGGAGCAACTTTTATCTTTTTAGTCATGGCAAACAAAATTTTCAATTCATCGTCTCACACAACCCTAACATCTCTCCTAGGGAACATAGTCATAGCCACCCGTCTATGCATGAAGCGTAAGGTAGGGTTTTGGATGTGGCTATTCCTAGGAGCCCTACATCTGACCTGGTTACTTAGCTCATGCCAAAAAATTTTTTTGTTAAACTTAGGCAAATTGTCTAAATCTTGCAAACACCGTTTATGGAAGCCTAGGATGCTACCTAATTCTATCCATAGGATGTTGTATTCTTTTTGAAATAATCTAAAAGAAATACCATCAAATCCTATTCTTAGCGTGCAAAGGAATTGGATAGTGAGAAGGCATGAACCTTTCTCCTCTATGTGAGCAAAGTCATCAAATCCAATTGCATGCCAAATGGAAAGAAATTTCGGAGTCTATACCTATTTTGGAGATCAAATGTGGATCGTAAGCCTTGGTGTGGCGGAACTCACGATCTTGGAGAAGCCTGCGTGCTTGATCTTCAACTTCGCTTTGTATGTCGAGGTCGTTGTCATGAAGAAGTTGGTGTGGGTTGCTTCTCTCTTCCATGGGAGTTTCCTCACACACACTTCTCCTCCTTGGGCTTGTACCCATGGAAGAGAGGCGTGCACTAGAACCTTCACCATGGCTTGAGCTTGCAGCCTCCTTCCTCTTTCCAAACAACCTCTTCATGTCTTTTTGAGTTCAACAAGAAAGAACAAAACAAGGCGAGAAAAATCCGAAAAGAGGCGATGTTTGGAAAACAAAACTCTCAACAATTTTCTCCTCCTGAAAGCTTGAGTGTAAAATGCAAATGCAAACAAAATTAAATCTATTTGGGGATGGATTTGAGCAAGAGTGTTGCAATGAAGAGCAAGAAAAACAAGGTGAGCTAGAGTGTGACTTGGGGAGGTGTAAAATGACGTGGTGTGTGAAGAGAGGTGCTCCTCATGGCCACAATTTATAGGGTGCACCCTCCAACAGTCACTTGGGATTCAAAATGTAGCCGTTGGAGGAAGGGGAGCCAATTTGGCTCCACTCCCTATTCGGCCGACCAGGGGGTTTGGCCGACCTGACAAGTGGCCCCCCTTGTTCCCTTATTTGCAAGTGGCTCCCCAACGGCTATAAAGTTAGCACGTTGGTGAAATGCCACATGTGTAGCTCAGAAAAATTGTTTATCAAATAAAAACCTTTTTTCAAATCCAATAAAAAAATTTCTTTTGAAAAGAAAGAAAGAAAAATGATAGTTGAGAATTTAAGATTCTCAACTTGCTAGGAAAAATCAAATATGAAATGGGAAAAAATTCAAATGGGGTGGAAAAAAAAAAGAAAGAAAAATAAAGTGGGATAACTACCAATTTAACCTATTGGCGTAGATCTCACCACCGTCCGACGAGATGGACATTCCTCCATCTTCATTTTTCATCCGGGCCCGGAGGGATGGGCTCGGACGGCTTGTCTTGCTTCTTCTGGCATTCCTTCTTTGGCGGCTTGGTGGACTTTTGCCTTCGGGAAGGTCCAGACGATTCCGTCGCCTTTGGATATCGGCGTGGTCGAAACGATGGATTCTCCTCGTAGATTAATCTTCTCATGAATGCAATGAGTGAGTCCACCTTTGGAGGTGTGACTTCGGCCTCTCTGATGCGTTTATCATTCGGCCCATACTTGATTCGAATCATGGAGCATTGCTCTGATTTTTGCCGAAAGTTAAACCTTTCCTCCTTGCCATTCATGTGGAAGTGGATTTCTCCAGCTCCCACATCTATGCGAGCTTTTGTAGTGTTGGGGAATGGACGCCCAAGAATGAGTGGTGTATCTTTCTCAGTGTCCATGTCTAGCACCACAAAATACACGGGTATGAAGCAGTTCTGGATCTTCACCGGGACATCTTCAGCAATACCCGCTAGATAACGGACTGAAGAGTCAGCCAGTTGTAGCTGCATTGGTGTTGGAGTCAGCTCTGTGAAGTTCAGCTGGTCGAACACAACCTTGGTCATCACACTAACATTTGCTCCCAGATCACAAAGTACCTTGTCAAAGTGGTGAGCCCCAATTGAGCATTAAATCATAGGACACCCAGGATCCATCTGCCAGTTGCTCTCTCGTACGGAAATCATGTTGACATTTTCCGTCGGGGTTTCTGGCTGGCCTGGCATCTTGCCATTCTCCATCGGAGGAATAGTAGCTGCCAGCTGAGCCGATTGAGTCTCGAGCGTCTCGTTGAAGCTCAGTTGATTCTTGAAGGCTGAAGATAGTCCTTCCATCTTTGCATTGATATTCCCTAGGGTCTTGTCATTAGCTGACAACTTCTTAGATAGAGCATCGTTGATCTTGAGCTGGCTAATGGCAAATTCTCTCAAGTTGGGATGATTGGCACATTGTTAGTAGAGGGAGCTAACTCACGAAGGGTCTTCTGGGCCATTGGCGTTGGCATTATTGGTGCAGAAATGCTGGCTTGCTTTGTCGCTCGAATCTTCTGAGGAGTAAAAACACGGGGTCGGTCTCTCAGAAGAGATTCGAGATCTTCAACAAAGTTTTCCAGCAAGCGGAAACCAGACATACACTACCCTATTTTCACATATAATATAAATGCGAAAACAAAGAATGGTTATCCTACTACAGTCCTACACAGGTGTCGGTGGTTTTGATCTGGCAGATCTCCCGACACTACTAAAGTGTTAGAGGAGTTTGAGGTTCGGTGTGGGCGCGCGGAGATTCAAGAAGGTGAAGTGTAATTCGGTATAGGAGACACGATGATTTACGTGGTTCGGGCCACTTGACCGTAATACCCTACTCCATGGGGTGTGTTGGAGTTGTATTGGTTGTATGAGCGCAACGTGAGTTGAGAGTGTTGAGTGAGCGCGTAGAGTCCCCCCTATGTATCGTCGACCTGTATTTTTATAGTACAAGGGCAGGCCGTTACAAGTTAGCCTGGCCCGACATGTGGCCTCGGCGGTTACTAATATTGATACACATTTGATGCGCTTAATTACCCTTAATAACCGAGTTACGTGCTTTGATAGCACCATTACTGCTAATTAAGATCGTCTGATCGTGTGTCATTAATATAGTATTAATGACACTTAATCGGGTCTTGAAGTCCTTGATTCCCTTTGAAGATTCGGAGCCGTTGTGGAGTCTTCCGGAGGTTAGAGGCTGAAGATCCGACGGTTGGACACATGGCAGCTCCGGAGCATACTGTGGGGAATAGGTAGGTCCGGTGCCACCTAACGCGTGTCAGTTCTGGAGCTTCCCTCGGTCTGCGGTTAGGTCCAAGGGTGCTGCTATGGTACATAGCCCGGAGCTTCCCCCTTGTGGGCGGTAGCTCCGTTTTGATAGTACACGTGGCGATCCTGGGACTAACCATGTTGGGGAAGCGGTTCCGGTTATGTCTGACATGTGGGCCTCCGAAGGTCTTCAAATCAAGTAGATGATATTCCCTTGAGATCTTTGCAATCCCAAGGGGTATATGGTACCCCGGGTACCGACAGTGGCCCCCTAGGCCCACTTCTGGGGAAGACCCCTTGGGTGAAGTCATTCCGCCGGTGGTGGGTCCATCCTTTGACTTTTGAACTGAGTCTTCAAAGGTCTTTGGATGTGCCATTGGCGATGGTTTGGGGTTAAATCTTCGCCGCGTGGCATATCCCGTGTGCGGCAAATGAGATCTTTGGCGTGCGGATCTCATGCAATTGAAGGTCGTCGGTTCCCGATACGAAAATCGTATCAGTTCCGCTGCCTTGTCAGGCAGCCGCCTTCGGGCTTCCCGCCTCATGATGACAACCGTTCGCCTGGGTAAGAACCTCGAATTGATTGTCCGGGTGGTCCCGGGCCCTCTTGTCATCGGCTGGGTGGAATTTTTGAGTAGTATCTTTGACTTCCTTGCGGTTTCCATCCAAGCGTTGCGAGGTCTTAATTAAGAAGGAAAGCACGCACCATCTGGCGTTCATTATGCCTCTCATCTGATCTTGCGCTAAAACTCCCAACTTGTGCTCGATTTTCCTCTCTTGCCTTGCTGTGCCGCGATGGAGTTGGGTCTCCGCGAGAGCCGTTTGAAGACCAAAGGTGACCTGAAGAAGGTCTGGGCCCTCATGGGATGGTCCCCGGACTTCTTCAACCGCCTGGTCCGCACCGGGGGAGAGCTCCCGTTCGAGAAGGAGCACGCCGGCGAAATGGTGTACTTCTCTACGTACGCCATGGTGGGGTTGATCCCACCTTTTTCCTCCTTTTTGTTGATGCTGCTAGACTTCTATGGTCTGCAGCTGTACCACCTTGGCCCCCACTCCATTCTTCTTGTGTCTGTCTTCGTCCACTTCTGTGAAATGTGGGTGGGCATGCCCCCCTGCATTTAACTTTTCCGGACCTTCTTCACCGTCCATACCACCGGTAGGAGTAATGAGTACCTTGGCTTCTACTATTTCGTGGATCGCAAGAAGTGCCCATTCAAGTACCTCCGGTCGTTTCCCTCTGGAAAGTGGGATGATTGGAAGAAGGACTGGATAGTCATTCGGGTGGAGGAGCACGAGAAGCTGGAGCTGCCCGAAGGCCTCCCCAACATCGACACTGCAGTCTGGAGTGAAGCTCTGGTGCTGTCGGATGCCTTCAACCCTGCTCTGACCAGGATCCGCTAGTGCGTGGATGGAGGATTTACTCCTCAGGCGATATTTTGCAATTTCCTGGTCAACAGGTGGGCACCGCTAATGAGGAGAGAAAAACTCGCTTGGGCCCTCAACTGTGTGATGGACGACGACCGGGTCGAGACCGGGCTGAAGTCCAACATGGCGGGGGAAACCTTGGAGTTTCATCTCGAGAAGTTCCAGCACGGCATCGACGTCGCGGGTGATGACTTGACCCCGCCACCAGCTTGTCTCCCTCTGAACGTGGAAGTAGAGTTCTGCAGGGAGCTTTGGTGGACGATGCCGTTGCTTGACGACCATGGTGTCCTCGAGAGAAGATTGACCTCCAGGGTGGTGATCCCTGGGGCTTCTGAAGGTGGCTCCGACTCTGCCCCGAAGCCAAGGATCAAAGTCATCAGCAAGGGCAAGGAGCCGGCGAACGAACCCTTGAGCCAGAAGAGGAAGCTGCAGCATGCCGACGGAAGGTCCGTCAGGCCTGCAACCTCTACATCAGCTCCTTCTCACCGGAGGGGGAGGTCTTCTACAACTACGGCGACTGTACCCGCAGCGGCGTCTTCCCGGGGTGCTAGCTCCGAGCATGCAACTTCAGCACCAGGGCCAGTTGAGGCCTCTAGGTCCGGAGGTCCTTCCCGGTTGAGGGGGGCCTGGACTAAGGAAATGCCCGTGGCTGCAACGAGTTCCAGGGGGCCTTCCGGAGCTTCCACGCCAGCGGCGGCTATGGTCAGCCCAGAACACCCGGGAAAGAGGTTCCGCGCAAGCTGGTGCGGAAGCCTCCCAAGGTAATTTTTAATCTTTACCTCAGACAGATGTTTTGTTGTAGTAACTGTTTTTAAGTTTCTTCATCCATCATCTGCAGCGTTCCCAAGAAGAGGAGTGAGGCTACACCCTCAGCCACAACAGCTGAAGCTGTGAGGGCAGAAGCTCCTGCTCCTGTCCCGGTGCCGGCCCAAGTGGTGGCTGAAGCTGTGACAGCTCCGGCGCCAGCTGTCGTGGTCAAGGACCTCGACTCATCCCCCGAGACTCCCATGGTAGCGCCAGACCGCGGGAGAGAAGATGCGCCAGCGACACCTGCCCCGGAGGTTGAAGCTCCGGGTCTTGATGCTGAGATGATGGAAGCTTCGGCCGTTGAGCCGGAGGAAGCAATAATTCTGGCCTCAGCGCCAGAAATTGTCGAAGCCCCGGCGGTTGAGCCGGAGGTAATTGAAGTGCCGGCAAGTGAGCCGGATGTGGAGGAAGCTCCAGCGGTTGAGCCGGCTACCTCTGAAGCTCCAGCCTCAGAGCCGTTTGTAGTTGAAGACCTTCCGGTGCCCGAGCCGGTTGAGGTTGAAGCTCTGGCCTCAGGGCTGGTTATTGCTGAGGCATCAGCACTCGAACCCATGGTGGTCAAGATGCCAACAGCCGAGCCATCAGCGGAGGAGGGGCCCAGGCCGGAGCCGGAAGTAGCACCTGCTCCGAAAGTGTTGTCGGCGGAGGTGCCTGCCGTTGAGCCGGAATGCCCAGATGAAGTCGCTGGCCCCCTGCCTGAGGGGGCAAATGAAGACCTGACAGCGAGGCCTTCGGAACCACTTCCGGAGGTCAGAACTTCTTCCGTGGGACCCTCCTCAATGGCAACTGAGGCTATCCCGAAGGACGGTCCTAGTGCCGTGGAGGCTCAGGGGACCACTCTTGTGGAGTGGGACCCAATTTTTGTAAGCGAGAACCCGCTGGAACCAGCGGAGGAGACCCCAGCAGGTCCGGAACCCATTCCCCTGACGTTGTCTATTGACAACGCTTGCTCCAGCCTGCGTCAAGTCTTGCTGGCGTTCTACCACGACAGCAAGGCTCTTGAAGAGGAGCGCCAAACCCTTAGGCGGTGGCGTAACCGGCTCTACTTCGAGACCAAGCTGGCGCAGTCGAGGCTGGCACATGACAAAGAATGGATCAAGCAGGAGAAGGTCTGCCTGGAATACTGGGGCAAATTATAGGATGACAGGGAGAGCTTGACTTGCGCCCTCGACGCTCAATCCCGGGCCATTTATGAGCAGACCAAGGCAGCTAATAGTGCGGCTGATAAACACCAAGAAAGGCTTGAAGCCATTGACACTACTCTCATCAAGCGCCGGGAGGCACTTGAGGAGAGGGAGAAGAGGCTCAAAGATGAAGAGCACAAACTCCTTGAGCTGCAGGATGACGTCTTGAAGAGGGAGGAGGAGCTCACCGAAAAGGTGGCTCTGGCCGACAAGGGCCTCGAGGAGCGCGCCAAGAAATTGGAAGAGCGCTGCGCTGAGGAGGAGGAGAAGGCCTGGGTGCGAGGGCAGGAACTCTACCTGCAAGAGTGTGCCATCGCTGCCAGGGAGAAGAAAGTAAGGGGCAGGGAGAAGGACCTGGTTGACCGCCGGAACAAGATCTACCTCCGGGAGGAGGAGCTTGGAAAACTCGAAAAGCAGGTTGCTGAAAAGATTCAGCAAAATGCCAAAGAAGTTGAGCGCCTCGCTCGCGAGAATTCTGAACTCGCGGTGGCCAAAAGATCCTTGGAGGAACTGAAGGCCTTGAGGGCTGCGGACTCCCTACAGGTTTGGGAATTCCTGAGCAAAGCCAATGACGCACTGACACCAATGGGCTTCAGTCCCGTGCGTCCGGATGATCCGGAGCTGGAGCCGGATCTGGCGTTGCAGGCATTGAGCTCAGCGGGTAGCAAACTCTCCAAGGTGGGTGACATCATCGTAGACCAGTTGGAGGTAGAGGGGCAGTCCCTGGCGAAGAACGTTGCAGAATATGTGCTGATGTGCTACACCAGCCGGGATCCCCCTCTGGACCCGGTGCTTGAAGGTCCCGTCGAAGGAGAAGGTGAAGCCACCCGAGCCAACGTGTCGGAGGTTGCTCAGAAGGTCGCCCAGTTCTTACATAGGGTCTAGGACCATCTCTGTAGCTCCCACTTGTATTCCCTCTTTTTCTTCCCCAATTTTGTAATCCCTTGTCTCCAGATGAATGAAATCTAAAATTTTGCGAATTTCATTTTTTGTCTTCAACACTTTTATCTTCACTTGGCCCCGTAGTAGATGTACACAATTTTATTGTGAACATGTACCAAGAGGATATTATGTTTTGTTGAAGACTTGTTTGCTTCGAACTTGTAGAGTGTAGGTCCGAAGTCTTCGATAGTGAAGGCCCCCTGAGGTTGTCGGAGCTCTGAAGCTCCGGTATTGACTACCATCAGGGCTCAGTAGCTCCGGCAATAGTTCTTATCAACGCGTAGAGCATCGATAGTTAGACCTCTGGGGTGTCAGAGCTTAGTTGCTCCGGCAGTGACCTTTGCCAACGCGTAGTTTGTCGGCAGCAGACTCTGTTTGTGGAATTTTCTCACCATCTTTTATTCCGCGTCGACGGTTGGCCCCCCTAGCTTTACCGGAGGTTGGTTGCTCCGGTGATGCTTGTTTTCAATGTTTCACATTGATTATAAGCCACCTAGGGGGAGTCGGAGCTTCGTCAGCTCCGGCTTTTCTCCATCAACGTGGATTCTTTATTTTTCCTGCACACTGAAGCTAATAAAAATAGTAAAATTCATTCTTTGCCTATAACTTTGTCGTGACTTACGATTCTCAAGAAAATTTTAGGTCAAACACGATTCTGAATGCAACCGAATGCATTGCCTTCATTCTTCCGGATCCAACTGTACTTGGACCCGCCTTACTTTGGCCTGCCGGGGTGTAGGTAGAGTGGCATACTTAGGGTGCTTGACAAGGCTAAGCCGATAGCACACTCCAGCCCTAGATTGGCTTGGCGGCATTCAGGCGAGTGGGCCATGAACAATATTTGAATCCAAAAGAATCGACAATACAACTTGAATTGTATTTGAACCGATCGAACTAAAATTTCATTAGAATTGCACGTCCTTGTTATAGACAAGAAAGAGAAAAATAAAAAATGTTGAGCCTGTACAAAGTAAATGCACGTGGAGTCTGTTTCACATGAATATGTCTTTCATTATACGTCCGGGGTACAGGGGAAACAAGTACACTCTTAGGGTACAGAACCAGGCTAAGCGTGTTTCATTTCTTGATTGACACAGGGTAGCTAGCCACACTTGTAGTCCTGAGACTGTGACAAGCGTTGCATGAACTTTGCAGACCTTTCAAGAAAGGTCCGGCTGTTCTCCCGGAGGAACTAGCCGACGCTGTACAACGACTCTATAACATACACCTCAAGTTACTACAGACTCACCTCCGTGATTTTAGGTGTAGAACTTATGGAGGTGCTCAATGTTCCAAGGATTTGGGAGAGGTGTACCATCCTCGGTTGCCAAGCGAACGCTTCTGGGACGTGATACTTTAATCACTCGGAAGGGTCCTTCCCAGTTGGGGGAGAGTTTGTTTAACCCTTCTCTTGATTGTATTCTCCGTAGCACCAGATCGCCTTCCTCGAGCTGTCGGTTGTGTACACGCTGCTGATGATAGCGCCGAAGGGCTTGGCGGTATCAGGCATTCCGAACAGCTGCTTGGCACCTTCCCTCCTCAAGGAGGTCTAGGTCTTCACGCCGGAGCTGGTCCTGCGTGGCTTCGTCGAAGGTCCAGACCCGGAGTGTCCCCAAGGTGATTTCCGGAGGAAGGATTGCTTCAGCTCCGTACACCAGGAAGAAGGGTGTCTCTCCAGTTGACCTGTTTGGAGCTGTCCTGTTGGCCCATAGAGTGGGCGGAAGCTCTTCAATCCAGTTGGCTCCATGTTTTTTCAAGCACTCATAGGTGCGCGTTTTGAGTCCTTTCAGGATTTCAGCATTTGCTCTCTCGGCCTGGCCATTGCTTGCCGGGTGAGCTACGAAGGCGTTGCAAACTTGAATGTCGAGGTCATTGCAATACCCTTGAAATGCAGAACTTGTGAATTGGGTCCCATTATCAGTAATGATTTTGTTTGGGACTCCAAATCTGCATACAATGGACTGTAAAAAGTTGATATCAGATTGCTTGTTTATTGTCACAACTGGAGTTGCTTCCGGCCACTTGGTGAACTTGTCAATGGCGACATACAGAAACTTGTAACCTCCGACGGCTCTTGGGAAAGGTCCCAAGATGTCCATCCCCCACACGACGAAGGGCCATGTAGGAGGTATCATTTGTAGAGGCTGAGCCGGTGTGTGAATTTGCTTTGCATGAAATTGGCATGCTTCGCATTTCTTCACCAGCTCAGTTGCATCCTGGAGTGCTGTAGGCCAGTAGAAGCCATGCCGGAAGGCTTTACCGACCAGCGTGCGGGAAGACGCATGGTTCCCACACTCGCCTCCATGGATTTCTGCGAGGAGCTCGCAACCTTCTTCCCTTGTGATGCACCGCATTAGGACGTCGTTGGCACCGCGCCGGTATAGATCCCCTTCGCCAACCTGTATCTTTTAGCCAATCTGACTATTCGGTCAGCGGATACATCATCGTCAGGAAGGATGTTGTCTTTCAAGTAGCTCCGTATCTCCAAGATCCATGCGTTGGAGCTAACTTGAGCATTTGAGTCTTGCGTGCTGGGTTGCTCGGAGCTTGCGGCAGCACCTACAACCCTTGATGGCTGCCATGGTAATACGGCCATCGGGACAGTCAGCTTCGGGATGCTGATCTCGCCCCCTTCGCTCAGTTCGGCAGGATGAGCTGTGGGTTTTGACAACCTCCGGGCAAAAGTTCCGTCAGGAGCCGGAGCTCTGGTTGACGCTTTCGTCGAGAGTTCGTCGGCTTCAGCGTTGTGGGCACGCTGGACATGGTGGAGATCTAGGACTTCGAAGTCTTTCTGAAGCCTCTGGACTTCAAGGAGGTAAGCAGCTAGCTGGAGATTGTTGCAGCAGCATTCACCCTTCACTTGCTTAATGATGAGCTATGAATCTCCCTTGACCAGCAATTTCTTGACTGCATATGACAGTGCCACCCTTAGTCCGTAGATGAGTGCTTCGTATTCCGCCATGTTGTTGGTCGCCTTGAAGTCAAGGTGTACCATGTATTTTACCTTCTCTCCGGTTGGTGCGAGGAGAAGGATTCCAGCTCCGGCCCCCTGCTTTTGCATGGAGCCGTCGAAGTAGAGGGTCCAGTGAGGCTCGGTGAAGACTGGAGCCTCGTGTTCCGGCTTCTGCTCACTGGGCCCCCCAGGGTTTGATGGAGAGGGAGTCCATTCCGCCACGAAATCCGCCAATGCTTGACTCTTGATTGCTTGCCTTCAAATGAATTCGAGATCGAATTCAGCCAATTCTGCTGCCCACTTTGCAATATTCCCAGTTGAATTGGGATTATGCAAGATTGCTTGAAGTGGGTAAGAGGTCACCACTGAGATCTTGTGAGCTTGGATGTAATGGCGAAGCTTCCTGGAGGCAATGAGAACTGCATAGAGCAGCTTATGCACCTCTAGGTATCGAGTCTTGGCATCATGAAGTACTTCACTGATGATGTACACTGGGCGCTGGATGGTCTGGACCCTCTCGGAGGGGCCCGTAGCTTCCTCTTCACTAACCCGGATCCTCCCTGAGGGATCTGGACCTTCTTCGGGGACCTCCGGGTCCTGGTTGGAGGGACCCGGAGCTTCTTCAGAAGCGACCTGGACCCTCCCGGAGGGGTCTGAGTCTTCTGAAGTAACTTTGTGTGAACTCAAGTCCGGAAGCTGGGACCCAGACTCGCTTTCAGGAACCTCCGGACCCTCCCGGAGGGGTCTGGATTCCTGAGCATGGGATAGTTTTGGTCTCTCCGCAACCAGGACCATACTGACGACTTCGTCAGTTGCTGAAATGTAAAGCAGCAAAGGCTCACCAGGGTTCGGAGCTACCAGAGTTGGTAGGGTTGTGAGGAACTGTTTTAGCTCCTGGAATGCCTTTTCTGCTTCTTCAGACCATTGGAATGGTCCAGACATCCTCAATAACTTGATGAAGGGAAGTGCCCGTTCTGCCAGTCTTGAAATGAACTGGCTAAGGGCTGCTAGACATCCAGTCAGCTTTTGGACATCCTTGATGCGGGCTGGTGGCCGCATGTCTTCAATGTCTTTGATCTTCGTCGGATTAGCTTCTATGCCCCGGTGACTTACCAGGAAACCAAGAAGTTTTCCGGAGCTAACCCCGAAGACACACTTGTCTGGGTTTAGCTTTGTGCATGTGACCCGCAACTTGTCGAAGACAGCCTGTAAGGTGTCAAGGAGTGACTCCTTGTTCTTGACCTTGACCACGATGTCATCCACGTACACTTCCACTACGTCTCTAATGAGTTCTTCAAAAGTTTTGTACATAGCTCGTACAAAGGTTGAAGCTGCATTCTTGAGACCAAATGGCATGGCTGTATAACAGTACAATCCATCTACTGTAATAAAAGAGGTATGCTCTTCATCTTCCCTAGACATTCTGATTTGATGATACCCAGAATACGCGTCTAGGAAAGATAGTAATTCACACCCGGAGGTGGAATCCACTATCTGATCTATTCTAGGTAGTGGGAATGGATCTTTTGGTCATGCGTTATTTAATGTCGTGTAGTCGATACACATCCGAAGCTTCCCGCCGGACTTGGGCACAACGATTGGGTTTGCCAGCCATTTTGGATGGAAGACTTCTCGGATGAATCCAGCTTCGAGCAACTTCTTCACTTCTTATCGAATGAAGTCATGTCGCTCCACGGATTGCTTCCGAAGCTTCTGGTGTACGGGCTGGGCGTCAGGGTAGATCTTCAGATTGTGCTCAATCACTTCCCTGGGGATCCCAGACATTTGTGACGGTTGCCGGGCAAACACGTCGACATTAGCCCGGAGGAAAGTGATGAGCGCGAGTTCCTATTTGTCATTCAATCCTCCCGATATACGAGTGGTCTGAACGGCATCGGAACCAATTTGGACGACTTTGACGGGAATGTCGGTGTCGCCGCTTGGCTGCACACGAGGTGCAGAAGTAGAGCCTCGCCGTCGAATGCTCGGGTGTTTTGGAGCTTGTTCCTGCCTGGAGTCCTCCTCTTGAGCTGTAGTAAGCACATGAAGTTCTTCCAGAGCAGTTACTCAGGCAGTACAATCTCCACGGATCTGGAGAACGCCTACTGGTGTTGGCATCTTTAACACCAAGTAGCCATAATGAGCAGCTGCCATGAATTTGTACAAAGCAGGCCTACCCAAGATGGCATTGAAGGGTAAGTTGATTTGAGCAACGTCAAAGACCAACTTCTTGGTGCGATACTTATCCCGGGTCCCGAAGGTAACGGGGAGGGTAATAGCACCGAGTGGGGTAATGGCTCCTGGACCTGTTCCGGAGAAAGGTCGGGAAGGGTGAAGATCCGAAGGTCGGAGCTGAAGCTTAGTAAAAGCTTCGAAGCTTATGAGGTTGAGTCCCAATCCTCCGTCTAACATAACATGGTGGAGCTGGATGTTATTGATGGTAGGAGATACCATCAAAGGTAACTAGCCTGCTCCAACCATGCTTCGAGGGCAGTCCGAAGCATCAAAAGTGATGGATGTGTCCATCCACTTCCGATGAGGGTCCGCCCTTTCTGTAGGAGCTACAGCGGCCATGTCCCGACGCATTGTCTTGAATATGCGGCGGGAGGTGATGTCCCATGATCCACCAAAAATGGTGTTCATGGTCTTCCGACGCTCGTTCTTAGAGACGTCAGAATCGTCGTCGACGGAGGTGTGGACGGCCTTCAGGACCTTTTTGGGATCCTGAAAACCTAACTCCTCTTCAGCCGAAGCTTCGTCAACTTTTTTCTTTCCTTCCCTCTGTCGCAAAGGAGCTTCTTCCCCGCGCTTGTTGTAGCGCTCGGCAAGGTTTTGGACCTCTGACAGTCTTCCAAACTGTGGCTGTCCATTTTGTGAATTGGACACCACACCTTGGCTTTTCCACCGTCTTCAGAAGACGGTCGAGGTCGCTTCTCGGGGCGTGGCACCCGACCACCCGGAGCTGCAGCAGCTGCAGCATTAGATGCGTCGGCCGACGGCTTCTTCTTGCCGTTGGTCTTTTTCTTCTTCTTGCCACTCCTGGAGGTAGTGGATTCACCTTTGGAGGATTTTTTGTGATCCTCCGGAGGTGGTTTGGAGTGCATTTCACAGCCCTCCGCAGCTCTGGCACATTTGTCAGCCAAGCTGAAGAGTTCCGTGACACTGGTGATCTCCTTGATTGCCATTTTCTCCAACATCTTCTTATCCCGTACACCCTGTCTAAATGCCACCATGACAGAAGCACTAGAGATAGAAGGGATAGTGTTTCGTACCTGAGAGAATCTGTGGATGAATGGTCGCAGGGATTCTCCCCCTATTTGCACGACTGCAAAAAGGTCTAGTTCAGTGCCTGGTTGGGCGTATGAACTCCCAAAGTTGGCGATGAACTGCCAGCACAACTCCTCCCAACTGTTGATGGAGTTGGGTGGAAGGCTCTTAAACCAGGACCGGGTGGGCCCAGTTAAAGCCACTGGAAAATAACTAGCCATTATGGCCTCATTTCCTCCAGCTGCTAGGATAGCAGTAGAGTAAATCTGAAGAAATTCAACGGGATTAACGGTCCCGTCAAACTTCTCCGGCAGGTGAGGCCGGAATTTCTGTGGCCACCAGACCATATGCAGATGCATGGCCAGGGCCGAACAGCGTCATCCTACTCCTTCAGGAGTACGAATGACCTGGGCTTTTTGTCTTTCACGAGCACGCTTAATATGGACTCGGTCGTCTTGTTGACGGTATCGACGATCAATCTCCGCCCGGAGGTCATGAATTGAAAGCCTTGACACCGTGTGAGTGCGCCATGCCCCGGAGGGCAACAACGTCACTTGCTGCGACACATCACGTCTCCTGTTGTTGGAAACGTGCGGACCAAGTGTGCCAGACAAGGTCCGTCGCTGCGACGAGGCCCGTCCTGAAGGAGGAGGACCCTGGTTGCCGATGCGGTCAGCTGCTGCTGCAACCAAGTGTTCCACATCGGCACTCCACTATTCCATTGCATCCCGGGATGCGTCCGGAGGTGGTGGGCGCTGAAGAAGAGCACGTGCTGCATGGAGCGCATGTTCCGGGTTGTCAAGATTTGCCGACGCAGTGATTCACGCCGGTGCACCATTGAGCTGCCCAACTTGATTTGCTAGTGAAGGCGGCGGTGGTGGTAGCGTGACTCCTGCTGGAACTGAGGTTCCCGTGGGTGGGTGCATATTGGAGGGATTGCCCCCAACAGCTTGAACAGCAGGATGACCGTTGGATGATCCAGCAGCTGAGTTCACCATTCTTGAAATCTCAGGCTCCCCTACCTGGCGCGCCAACTGTCGGTGGTTTTGATCCGGCAGATCTCCCGACACTACTAAAGTGTTAGAGGAGTTTGAGGTTCGGTGTGGGCACGCAGAGATTCAAGAAGGTGAAGTGTAATTCGGCACAGGAGACACGATGATTTACGTGGTTCGGGCCACCTGAGCGTAATACCCTACTCCACGGGGTGTGTTGGAGTTGTATTGGTTGTAGGAGCTCAACGTGAGTTGAGAGTGTTGAGTGAGCGCGTAGAGTCCCCCCTATGTATCGTCGGTCTGTCCTTTTATAGTACAAGGGCAGGCCGTTACAAGTTAGCCTGGCCCGACATGTGGCCCCAGCGGTTACTAATATTGATACACATTTGATGAGCTTAATTACCCTTAATAACCGAGTTACGGGCTTTGATAGCACCGTACTGGTAATTAAGGTCGTCCGATCGTGTGTCATTAATATAGTATTAATGACACTTAATCGGGTCTTGAAGTCCTTGATTCCCTTTGAAGATCCGAAGCCATTGTGGAGTCTTCCGGAGGTTAAAGGCTGAAGATCCGACGATTGGACACGTGGCAGCTCCGGAGCATACTGTGGGGAATAGGTAGGTCCGGTGCCACCTAACACGTGTCAGTTCTGGAGCTTCCCTCGGTCTGGGGTTAGGTCCGGGGGTGCCGCTATGGTACATAGCTCGGAGCTTCCCCCTTGTGGGCGGTAGCTCCGGTTTGATAGTACACATGGCGAACCTGGGACTAACCATGTTGGGGAAGCGGGTCCGGTTATGTCTGACATGTGGGCCTCCGAAGATCTTCAAATCAAGTAGATGGTATTCCCTTGAGATCTTTGCAATCCCAAGGGGTATATGGTACCCAGGGTACCGACAACAGGGTTCTATCCTATTCACTCAGTCATGTTATATATCTGTTTGCCTTCCCCAGCAATGGCGCGAGAAATGCTTGTTGACGGCTCCTAAGATATACTAACAAATCATCCCCGGCAAAGGCGCCAGAAATGCTTGTTGGTATTACTTATGCACCATTAACTAAACATCTCCAACTCATGTGTTAGAAATGCTTGTTAATGGTTCTATTGGATTAGAGAGTGAGTTCCGCAAGCGCACGGAGATATCATTGTAGCATTTCCCTAAAGAGTATTCCCAAAGGTGTCCTTTATTTGATCCCAAAGGAAGGCGGGGTAGAGATATAACAATCATCAAGTGGAAAGGGTAGAAGGATCTCGGTAAGAATCTAGTAAGGATGAATAAAATAATAGTGGAGGTAGTGTGACACACACAAAAGCTTGCAAGTCTAAGGTGGATAAGAGGGTCCTAGAGGTTAGTTAAGGTTGAGAGTTATGGAGGTACTCCTACTATGCTCTATTGTACATATACATAGTATAAACTAATTATCCCTAAGATAGATCAATAGTGAATACTTATGCTATGTGGTTCAACACATCGGGCACGGGCTTACCCCTAGCAATACTAGGGCGACTCCCGCCAAGAGTCTGTGGCATAGCCGAACGTGGAGGATTACAAAGGACAGATAGGGCTATCACCACCTGCTGCCTACCTCTTCAATCTGTGGGTCTACGAGACATCCAATGCTACTTAGCTATCCTAGCACCATGCTAGCATATTAAGTAATTACCTTAAGAGCCTAGGCACAATCCATCCTAAGGCAATGAATTGAATCATCACTGAACCAATGTTGATACACAACATAATTATCCATACTAACCTAGTTATGTTATAATTAACTAGACTATAGTGGGGGTCTATAGGTTCTATGATAATGAGATATGTTCATGATGAAATTGTCATAGAAGCTATATCTTCCACATACATGGACTCCACAATCAAACAAGAAACGCTTTGCCCAAGTATATGTATAAGTAGAGACTAAAGATACTATCTTTATTATGCATAAAGTCACAAATACATGAAAGAATACATGAGACATACCTTTCCCAATGTAGGATTGGGAAGAGAGAGACTCCTTACTCCTTTCCCAATTTGGACTTGGGACTAGAGACTCTCCTCTCTACAACCTAACTCCTCTAAGACTATGGATGATAGTGTATACAATAGAGATGATGCTCAAGTAGTGTGTGTTGAAGTGAGGGGTAGGGGGTCCTATTTATACTAGTGTTGAAGTTGGTTCCCGCCACCAAAAGCGCGTGAATCAGTCACCATTGACTCCAGGAAGCCGGGAGGAGCCAACACTTGGAGGCTGACCGAGTTTGGTGCAGAGACCAGGTCGGCCGACCCCCCGGTTCGGCCGACTTGGTAATTGCACCATTTCTCGTGTGCTTTCTCCAGGTGGCTTCTAGGTGGGTCCCATTGATGTATATGGGTGATACACCGTTGGATCTCCTCGGATACTTCTGTTTGTGGGCCATTTGATCCATGGGATGCCATGTGTCGTCGCCTGATTGGCTGGGATGATATTTTATTGGATTGGTCCCTCTACATTTCCTCATTTCCTGCATAAAATGTTGCATACACTTATTTCTCCAAGTCCAAGTGGAATTGGGTTAGATAGAAAGGTGATGTGTGCAAGAAATGACAAATCCTTCACATAATTGAGTAAATTTGGCGGATGAAATTGGTATATAACAGCCATCAACAACTGCTCGGCCTTGGACTATAAAAGGAACGAGCAGCCACAGACTTAGACAACTTCTCTCACACCAAGATACAGGCTTGAGATATACAACACCCAAACCACCGTGGAGTAGGGTATTACAACCAGACGGCCTGAACCACGTAAAAACCTTGCGTTCATTGTTCATTGAGCTCGACCATGCTAGGACTGGCCCCCGCATACACATCAAACCCCGCGGGCTGCTTCCAAGCAAGTCCAGGGGAGGTGTTAGTTTAGACACCTCGACATTTGGCGCGCTAGGAAGGGGGGTTTTCTCCTGCAAGGATTTTCACTAGCAGTATGGCGAACGACCGTTCAACCGCTAGTTCCTCCAGGCCACAGCCCCGCCAGCAGGCGGCGGGTGAGGACCAAGCTTCATCTCACCCCAGAGCTGGGTCCTGCTCCAGGGCGGGAAGATCTGGACCATCGCGACGCCGTGTAGTCACTCCACTGATTGCAGGCCTGCACAACACGGCACGGTGAACCCGTGCCGTGACAGCTGCTACGGCCCCGCCGGCAGCAAGCCCGGAATGTGCACTCCTTGCTGCACGTGTGCTACTCCGCAACGCACCGACGGCAGGTGCCCCGCAGGGAGCAATGCAGCAGTGGGTAAATAACGTCGACCATCTAGTCGTCTCTGCACTCCAAGCGACTTTGCAAGGCGGGAGGCGAGCGGCAACAACATTTGTCTCGCTGTCGCGTACGCCTACTGTCGACTGGTGGACTACCAATAGCCGCTCAACATGGCTTTTGACGGCGGACCAGCCAGCTGAGTTGCAGTGCCACAGAGCTGGTGAGGACTGTCGAGTCGTCATTGAACGACAACGGGAGCGGTGCCACAATCTTGAAGCTGACTATAGCCTGCCGAGTCCTGAAACCCAGGTGCATGGCGCTCTCCCGCCACGATAGACGCATGTGGGACCTCCAGCTCAGCACCAGGCGTACGTGGCGCCTCCTCCACACCAGGCATACATTGCACCTCCCCCACCCCAGGAGTATGGAGTACCTCCAGCGCACCAAGGACCTGCCGCCACACCTCAACACCAGGCGTACACAGTGCCGACTGGTCATCAAGGTCACGCGACACCAAACCTGCCACCCGCAAGCACAGGTGGAGGGTGTGCAACTTTAGCTCCGCACCTACAGAGGGTTGTGTGGCCTCACAATTTTCAGCCGCACACGCCGGAGAAGTATGATGGGAGCGTCAACCCGAGTGAGTTTCTGCAGATCTACTCCACTTCGATCCTAGCTGCAGGTGGTGACGAGGTCATCATGGCCAATTACTTTCCGGTAGTCCTGGCCGGCCCAGCCTGGTCATGGCTCATGAACCTTCCCCAAGGGTCCATCACCTCCTAGGAGGAGCCGTGCCGGCAATTTGTGGCAAACTTCGGAAGTTCGTACGAGCGCCCAAGCTCGGAGCTTGACCTCCACGCTATTAGACAGCGCTCGGGGGAGCCGCTGCAAATGTTCATCCAGTGATTCTCCCAGGTACGGAACACCATCCCGCACATCTCGAATGCATATGTCATAGTTACATTTAGGCAGGGTGTGAGGGACAAGAAGATTCTTGAGAATCTCGCCATGCATGACGTGCGCGATGTCTCTGAGCTATTTGCCTTGGCAGACAGATGAGCCAAGGCTACAAAGGGTCGCAACTGGCATGCTCGACCCTCCTCAGAGAGTGGGGAGCCCTCACAGTCTGACACGGAATCCACTACTATGAGTGGTGGCAGGAAGAAGGAGAACAGAGGTCGCGCCATGAATAAGCCGAGGCCCAGGGCTCCCATGGTGACACCTGCGGCAGCTGGCAGAGCCCGGAGCTCACTCTAGGCTAAGCGCCCACGCCCGTCACCCGAGGGTGATGACGCTGACTTCAAGTGCCCGGTGCACCGTACCAATGGTCATAGTGCAAGTGAGTGCCGATAAGTCAAGAAGCTTAGGTAACGTTTACGCGAGCAGAGGCAGAAGCAGCAGCGCCATGAAAGCGAGCCTCCATGCTAGAGGGAGGGTAAGCAGAAGCTTCACCCCGTGGAGGACATAGACGAAGACATGGGGTACCAGGAGCCCCACAGGGCGGTGAAAGTATTCTTCATGAGTGCTGACTCGGACACCAGCAGCGACCAGGAGCGTCAAAAGCTCCTCTATGTCATCTACCAGGGAGCCACAGATCCTACCTCTCGGACTGCGGTGAAAGTCCTGCGATGGGCCGTGGCAGCGGTGGCCCCAGCGCCATGTCTGGCTCCCCAAAGTAAGTGGATGAGCACTACGATTGGCTTCGATGCCTCAGACTACCCAAAAAACATGGCAGGGGCTGGGGTGCTCCTGCTGCTTGTGGCCCTAACCATCACCAACGTGAGGCTCCATTATGTGCTGATTGACGGTGGTTAAGGTCTCAATCTCATCTCAACTGCAGCCTTCTGGAAGATGCAGATACCTATGTCCCGACTCACGCCTTCGAGCCCGTTCTCAGGTGTAGGCCCAGGGCGAATCGTGCCTAGTGGTGGCATCCACCTGCCGGTAACCTTCGGCACTCCGGAGAACTACCGCACAGAGAGTATTCTGTTCGATGTGGTGGACCTCTAGCTTCCCTTCAACGCCATCATCGGAAGGCCGGCGCTATACCAATTCATGGTTGTAGCTCACTACGGCTATCTCGTCTTAAAGATGCCGACACCATCAGGAGTCCTCAAGGTCCGGGGAGACCGCACTGTGGTGGTGTCGGCCTTTGAGCAGCTCCAAGCACTCGCGGCAAGACGGGCGCCGAGCCTTGATGGTGCAATGGAGAGCCAGCCAAGCCAAAGTCCGTCTCAACGGACATCCGCCGCAGGTTCGCATGTGCTGCCTCACAAAGACGACCTCCTAGTCAAGGCCATCAGAATTGGTGCCGAAGCTGCCCAGACGACCCGCATAGCGGGTAACCTGGACAACAAATAGGAACTCGCGCTCGTCACCTTCCTCCGGGACAATGTAGATGTGTTTGCCTGGCAACCATCGCAGATGCCCATGATCCCCAGGGAGGTGATTGAGCATCATCTGAAGATCTACCCCGACGTCCGCCCAGTACAACAGAAGCCCCAGAAGCAGTCCGTCGAATGCCAAAACTTCAACCGAGAGGAAATTAAGAAGTTGCTCGACGCTGGCTTTATCCGGGAGGTCCACCACCCTCGGTGGTTTGCTAATCCTGTTGTTGGCCTCAAGGCTGGCGGGAAGTTTCGGATTGTGGGGACTGGAGTCCACACATCCGAGGATCTCATTGGGTGGTGCCGTGTGATGCGGCACTTAACAGCACACACGAAAAGGATACCAAAACATACAAAGTTTTCATTTCATAATAAAAAGAGTTTACAAAAGAGTGTACAACAAGGGTACACACGCAGCGGAAAATACATACTAATAATCTCACCTAACTAAGCAGGAGAGAAGACGTCCATGCCCTAGGATGCTTCTCACTAGCCACAAGAAGAACATCCAGCAGCAGCGTGGTTCACATGAGATTTATCTCGATACCTCGAGATATCATGTACAACCTAAACAGCAGAAATAACCTAATAGCTACAAAAATCATTAAAGCGCAAACGTGAGCATAAGGCTCAGCAAGACTAACCCGTCTCACTAGACATATGCTGGGGTAAATACTAAGCTAAGGTAAGGAATAGCATAAATAGACTCCCTACAAGTGGATCCTTATAATCATGTTTTAAGTAGCAAATGGCATTCTTCAGGCACGGAACATCATAGACTCCACAATAAAACAAGAAACATTTTGCCGATGATATGCCATGCCCAAAGCACATAATGCTATTACAGGTAAAGTATGGGGAAACTGTAAACTTTTAATTGTACTATCTCTAAGCCAAACAAGGTTGCAAAGCAATTATAATTCAATATATCATATTCTTCTGACTTCTTCAGTATTTACAACGTCACGACTCAGTGAACAAGTGGTACTCTATTACCGCGAGGGACAGTGATTGCAATCAGGACACACCCGGATAACACTACACATACGCACGTTCGGAAGTGTCAGCGAGTACATCAGTACCTACGTAACACTTAAATACTAGTTGTACATGGCCACATTTCACAAGAAACCCGAACGCCGAACCCGTCTCACCTCCGCGAACAGAAGGTCTCCGCACAGAACACCCCTTGTGTCTGCCGACCGATTTAAACCTTACTGTCCTCAACCCACCCGAGTTACGTCAGTTTACTGGAGTCCATATATCCAGTATGTCGCTGGTACAAGTCAAGCTTGTTCGAAGGGGCCGCATACAGACGGGTCTTAATCGACACAAGCGGGGCTATGCGACCGAGACTCCAATTCTTGTTGCTTCCTATCCATCCCCTTCCCGGTCTCAGATTCATTATATTAAGACATTGTCTATCTAAACAATCCTGTGAAATATGTCCTACATCTCTCGCGAGTAGATTCCAGCTACTCGACTTCTATCGGATTTCCTATACATTAGCAAAGCAGTTACTACAGGTCAAACTGTAACCTGTTCCAATCAACCTTAGGATTTTTGGTCATGCAAGTGGAGTATCAATCACCCTATATGTAATGCACATATGAAACTTAAGACGTAATGTGAGAAATACTGCAAAACTCTATAAAGCTTTTAAATGCAAACCGAGGCTTGCCTTTGTTTGCGACTCTATATCAATGTCAATTGTTAGGGCTTGGTCTTCCTTCGAAGAGTCTGCCATGGAACTTCAAGCTGGAACACCCTGGCCTTCTTCTCCAAGCGAAGCTCCTCATCAATCACCTACCATCACATTCCTACCGACATGATATGCATATAAGTACATAATGTAATATACTTTAGATTAAACAAGCTAAACAACTCTAAGAGTGGTGAGACTAACTAGAAGGAAGAGGTATGCCTCTGTTGTGTGGATAAACAAAGGATGGAGTCATGTGGTCATAGTAGTATCGAGATGTGAATTGAAAGGTGCAATGTAAGCACACATTGCAACTTGGCACTCAACACTCAACGCTATGCCACGCAAGGACGATAAAGTTGAATGGTGTGGAAGTGTTGGACTGGTAGTGTAAGAATGACTAAGTGAATCAAGGGGGGACATCGAAAGCTTAAGGCATGAGTGAACTGTGCAACAAGAGGTCACGACTCAGAAGGCGACCAATGAAGTTACACAAACTCATTAAAGATTAAACCTAATTAAGTGACTAGTGTGGTCGCAGTGTTCTGAAATAGGATGAATCGATGTGAAACCCTAGCGACACTTGGAAAAGAAGTGAGATTGGCATTGCTTGGACTCAAAGAGTCATCACAAGCACTGTTAACCTGACGTGAGTACCAAGACACGTTCAGAGGACCTTTAGGTAAATCAATCGCTACGACTATCTTCGCAAACATCGTCCAAGTTCTTACATGACACTATTGCAGTGTCCTTTGCAAGATTTTCCAGATGAGCTCGGCAAACTCTTGGAACTTGAACATAAGCCATTACTATGTAACGACGATATGCTTTGCCATCTCGGGAAGATCATCTCATCGACATTCACATCGACCCGTACTCGTCCATGGTGGTGAGCGGAATCTCGAACGCCACCTTATGAGTCACAAGGTTAGTGATGTCGACTCGATCGTTGGCAAGCGACTCGACAAACCTATCGTTGATGAAACGGCAAACCTAGTTAAGAAATTTTGCGGACGGTTAAGAAACATCATCAACAGGAACAAGAAACTCTTTATCGAAAGTTCCCCTTGGTCTAGTTTTCCTTGTCGGTCGCAACGTTCTCGCATCACCAATACCCATGGTTTGACCTAGAAGGCCTTTTATCGAGCACCTTGGCTACACTTAGGACTCAATTTCTCTCACAACGACGAAACCTAATTTGGCTTGACAACCATTGTCCGACGAGTCATGCTGGTGTTTTAGCACCACACTCATCACAGACATCCTTCATTTCGATGCTAGGGCACGATGACGGCTCGGAACGTCACGACGACGTCCTATGGTCAATGATGTCGACGCGGCTTATGGTGGAGCATCACGAGCATGCAGGGACAGGCCAACGTGATACACACGACACAGGAGGTCAACTTGGGGATTTCTATAGGAATGATATAAATGCGAAAAATGGACGTACGGCTTGACGACACATGAGTACCATTAGAGGTGACAACGAACGGACTTCGAGGATGTCAAGCAAGGCATTTCAGGGCAAGGCTCACCTTGTAGGCAATTTGGCGAACATCTTGGGTGTGTACTTGATTCCGTCGCTTCATCACCATGCAAAGGTATCTTGGCACATGTCCTTGTCGATTGCTAGATCATTCTACCCCTGCATCACAGACCAGTTCTAAACGTCAACAAAGTTCGTTCTTCCCTTGTAAACATTTCATCGAACAGGTTAACTGCAGCATTGATCCGACCAATCATTGCACAGATCAGAGCTAACATTGGATCAATTGTCGATGCTGGCGTGTCAATGATGTGTTCCTGCATTTCATCCATCACACAAATCATTCGTCTTGCTTCCAGGACATAGCCATGGCGCAGAACGCCGCGACGACATGATCAAGGTGACGGCGTTGGTCGGAGCAGCCGTCGAAGCAATACAAGTGCACACATGGACTTGCCAGTGACGCAGAGGTGGTGAGGCATGGTGTCGACGGTGGTGCAGTACCCATAAGGCGCTAGAGAGTTGAGGAGGCGGCGACACGGACATGGGGACGCACGGCAGGCGAAGCGCGGCGTAGCAGCGGGCATGGCCAGCAGAAGGCGGCTATGGTGTGCAGGCTAGGCGTGTTCAATAGTGACCATGGCGCGCTGGAATTGGAACAGCGCACAAGCAGGATGGCACGACCATGGCACGGGTGGTCGGAGTGGCGCAACCTGCAGCGGCGGCTGGAACGCGACGCGCAGCAGCGAGCGGAACACGACGTGCATCAGCGAGCGGGAGGTAGGTCCTTGGGATGGCGAGGTGCAGTGTCGGAGCACTCTGGCGCAAGGGCATGAGCTGCACGACGTCAAGCCAGAAGTCTGGAGCTGTGATGTGCGTGTGGATGGAAAAGGAAGGAACGGAGCACGGGCGAGGTGCAGCCGGCAGCGGCAGGGCGCGTGAGGGGCACGACCTCGGTGGAAACAGCCATCGGCGGCAGACCAAGGCTTCGGGACATGGAGAGAACAAGCAGGCGGCGGTGCTGGCGTGGTGCACGGAAGGAGCGGCTAGTAGGGCGGCCGACGGGAGGAGCGGGCAGTCGTCGCCGTGGCTGGGCGCGAGCGAGCAGAGGCACGGCGTGGCGGCGAGCGGTGGCATGGCGCTGTCACGGCAGGGAGGAGCTGGGGCGACATGCGCGGGCCGGCGGCCAGGCGAGGCGCGCTACGGCTGGTGGGGTGGTGCAGCTCCCAGCGAGCAGCGTGCCGTGGAGCAGAGGAGTCAGGCGCTGTGGATAAGGACCGTGAGAGGAAGAAGCGAATTCGGTTTTGTGGCCATGAGAATAAACATGACATGTGGGACCCACTTCACTCTCCTCCCTTATCCTTTCCAATTTCAAATAGAGCTGCTTCTAAAATATTCAACTTTGGCCCAATGACTAAATAAATCAGATTTCAGAACTGAGCAAGTTGAAATTTTAACTCAGGTTTGAATTTGAATTCAAGCGGTGATACTTGATTCAATGAAATAAATAATAACTTAGGTTCAAAAATCCTGAAACTTTGAAGTTACCCTTTTTGAACCAGAAGGGACCTCAGGAAAAATTTGGAGTTGATTTGGACAATGTTAAGTACAAAGTTTAAATTTGAAGTCGACTCTGATTAAACTCTCAGTACGTGTCCAATAAATAGAAAATGTGCTTCAAAATTTTTTGAAACTTTACCTAGAGTCAATTTGGAATATTAGAAGGTCATGGAAAAATTTACAGCCTTAGATTTGAATATTTTTGAATGTCCCATTTTAGGGTTGGAATAATTCCTTTTTCTTTCTCTCTATTTTGTTTTCTTTTCTCCTTTAATTTTTCATTGAAAATGTGAATACTTGGAAATTGAAGATTTTACACCTTAAGTTCTAAAATATATTAGCAACCATGTTCTATATGTAAAATTTTAACAAGTCCCTATTTTTAGTGAACATTGGTTAACTCATATGGTTCATGTGAGTTTGGATTTTTAAGTCCATTTTCAAAATTTTTAAGTTCGCATTTTTGCGTTTTTGTTCTTCTGAAAAGTGGTCTTTTACAATCCTGCCCCCTTAAAGGAATCTCGTCTCGAGATTCCAACAAGTAGAATAACGAAAACGATGACGAGGCAACCATTAAAAGAGGGTCATTGACTAAGGAAAATGACAATGCCCTTAAAGATTAGGGTTCTACAAAATAGTGATTATCTTCAGGCATCTTAAGCAATTTTAAAGTTTTCTTCAAGTGATTCCAATCTTTAGGTTGATAATCTTGACAGGGTGCTCTATATGACAATATCACATCGTAAAACTTTCAAGTCTGTTACTCACCCTTTATTGTTGTACTCTTACACTGACATGACATCTTGTCCTGTCCTAGTCTTCACTGGAAGAATCTGTAGGATCGAAGAGCACGTGAAAAGCTACCAGAGGGGGGGGGTGAATGGTAGATTTAAAAATCTTAGGCAGCGGAAACAATAAAACCCCAAACCCTTTCGGCAGAAAAACAATCTATTAAAGAAATCGTGTGTGAGACTAATCTAAATGTGTTTCACCATGACAAAAGTGATGGATGTCAGAGAGAATCAAGTCACGAAGACAACACAAAAAGAATTACTCAAATCCGTCGAGAAAAACTCAAGTTATGATCGAAAGATCAGACTATGGTCAATCTGACCTACCCGAGAAAAACAGTTTCTGGAATGCCTCAAAGAAACTCGTGTAGATCAAAAACCAAAAATCTAATGACCGTGAAATTTTGACAGATGATAGATAATCAAGTTGTGAAGACAACCGAAAAAGAATCACGTCAATTGGATCTGCAAAACTCGAGTTATGATAAAACCACCGACGAAAGGTAGTGCTGTCTAGAAACTCGACGAGTAAAACTTGTCTGGAACAAGTCGGACGAACAAGGCACAAAAGTTCCTTCAAACTATGAATTTTATTCAATAGAACACAAGAGGAATAACCCCAAAGTCGTCTGCCATGAGTTTTGGCCTTCCCTTGCTTATATAACCATCCCTTAGGCCATCCCAATCTCAACTAGGACTCCAATCCTAATCCGATCACAATCGAAACTTTCCATAACTGCTTAGGACTCTTCTATACGAAGATAGAAGCAATCTTAAGACTTCCAAACACCTTAGGAACGTATCCCACATTCCTAAACAACTCAAATTCGTGACCCACATGAAATCCTAACATAACCAACTCGATATTTCCATACCGAGCCATAACCGACTCAGCTAGCAGCCTAAGTCTTCAACCGATACGATCCGATCCTTCCGATCAGATCTTCCTTCCATAATCCATCTCTAGAAGCATATTGCCATGTCATGCACCTCATGCACACGTGCGAACACCTTCCTTTGACCTTAATATGCACTGCCCTTGATTCAATCATCCTGCGCGACCTCCTGACCCGCTCAACCACAGTTCCTCCCGAACTTGGTTGTTGGAACCTCATCTCCTCCTGAGACTAGTCCAATGGATCCTGTCACCAGCCATGACTTGAACTCAAGCAACACCTGCACATGAACAAACAAACAATCCATACGAGCCCGAGTCCTCGACTTGACTCATGTTAGTTCCGAACACAACACCTTACGTGAGAACCTCACATAAGCATGTTGCAAAACCACAGTAGAAACGATATCAACCGTATTCAACCAAAACGCACCAAAAACTTTGCAAATGAATACTAAGCAATCTTTCCAATCATGTAAAACAAGTATGAAACATTGCAAATGAAAAGCAGAAACACTACGGTCAAGTTCCGGACCTTACAAGAGCAACCCGGAGCTTGAGCCGGAGCTAAGAAAAGCTAGTAGAACCTAGCACCAGAGCTTACCAAAACTAGTAGATCCTAGCACCGGAGCTTACCAAAAACTAGTCAAAACTAGTCAACCCAAAACCAGAGCTAGACAAAGTACGTCGGAGCTTAGCAAAAGCATGTCGGAGCTATCAAGTATATGCTAGAGCTATCAAAGACATGCCGGAGCTAACAAAGACATGCTGGAGCTAACAAGGACATGCCGGAGCTAAAGATAAAGCTTACCGGAGCTAACCAAAGCTAGTCGGACCTTACCAAGAAGCCGCACCTAGCATCTAACGTAGCCAGAGCTACCCAAAACAAGCCGGACCTACCGTCAGACCTTGTTGTAGCTCAGAGCTAGAGTCGGACCTTGATAAAAAGGTGTTTTGGTGATATTTAAAACTTTTATCGTCAAAGCCAAGTGTATTCACTACAAGCCAATGTATTCAGCACACATAGATCTTACAATCTCCCCCTTGATGAATGCATTGGCAACACCATTTAAAATCCGAACATTGGCTTATTGACATAAAAGTTTTGAAAGCAATTTCTCCCCCTTTGTAAATCAAAAGTAAAATGAGAAGAAAAATTATTCCATATTATCTGTCATTATCTCTCCCCCTTTATCATCTCTCCTTATTCTCTTTCTTTTCATGATTATCTCCCCCCCTTTGACAATGTATTCAGCAAGTCATGAGCATATAAACAAATTATCTCTCCCTCTTTAGTTGTTATGAGCATATTATAACATATACATATAAACAAAGCTCATCCAAGTCATACTATCAAGTACCTTACATTATCACATCAAGGAAATACATAAGGTAGTGTAAGCCATGCTAGAGATCAAATGTAATTTTTCAATTTAAGCAAGTCATGATCTCACAAACTTAACTATTTAAAAACCTGAAAGCATGACACTAGTTGCTGCATTTTATTATTTTTCAAAGCATAAATTTAGATCATATGATATTTGCAAGAGATTATATGCGCATCTGCCTTATTCTAACCAACCAATCCAAGCCTATGTCATTTGACAATCAGAAGCTTAAGGACATGGTTTTAGTCATACACAACTTCTTCCAAGTTCATATCTAAGTGCAATGACAAGCTATCTCAAAAGAAGAAGTGTGATGCATGCATATTCTCTTGATCTTTTCTTAATTTATATTTGTTCATAAAAACTCAGCATGTGAGTTGATTACTTGATGTATTCTTAATAATTAAAAGCATTTGTGAGCATGCAACAAGTTCAAAACAGCAAGAAAGTTCGACCATGACCAGATTTAGTGTAGGTAATTATTCCAATTACTAGACATGGCAAAAACTACAAAATGTATAACACGAGTAATGTAGTAAGAACTTTCAGCATGTAAAAGGAATCACAAAGTCATATATGTATGAAATACTATGGTCATATTATTTTAATTTCAGATTCACACATAGACTTCCCAAGTTTCAAAAACTCCCGCTCAATTTAAGCCACGAGGATGCATAACCCCTATTTCACTACGAATGTAACAAAAACGAGTGAAATCCAAAGGTTTTGTATAAATGTCAGTCAATTGATGTTCGGTATCTACATGGAAAAGCACAATGTTTCCTTTTTCAACATTATCTCGGAGAAAGTGATACCTAATGTCAATGTGCTTAGTTCTAGAATGTTGCACAGGGTTTTTAGCAATGCAAATGGCACTCGTGTTATCACAGAACAGTGGAACACTATCTAGATCAACCCCATAGTCCTTAAGTGTTTGAACAATCCAAAGAATTTGTGAGCAAGCACTAGCAGCAGCTACATATTCAGATTCGGCTGTGGATTGTGCAACTGAATTTTGTTTTCTAGAGGACCAAGCAACAAGAGAATTACCAAGAAAATGACAAGCACCGGAAGTACTTTTCCTATCAATCCTACAACCCCCAAAATCAGCATCCGAAAAAGCTTTCAAAGTAACGGTTGAGGAAGAAGGAAGAAAAATGCCAAATTCTTCAGTTCCATGTAAGTACCTGAGAATCCTTTTGACGGCTTGACGATGTGAAAAATGTGGGGAAGCTTGAAACCGTGCACAAAGACATACGCTGAATTGTATGTCCGGTCTTGATGCCCTGAGGTACAAAAGTGATCTGATCATGCTTCTATATTCTTTTTGATCCACGGATTCACCATCTTCATCAAGTTCAAGTGTTGTTGCTGTTCCCATTGGTGTCTGAAGAGGCTTGCTTTTGTCCATGTTGAAGCGCCTTAGAAGGTCTTTGGTATACTTAGTTTTATGCACAAAGGTACCCTCCTTGGTTTGCTTGATTTGCAGCCCCAAAAAGTAAGTGAGTTCACCCATCATACTCATTTCAAATTCGGAACTCATCATTGCTGAAAACTTGGACACAAGATCATGAGAAGCACAACCAAAGATAATATCATCCACATACACTTGAACAAATAATGAGTCATTGCCATGCTTAAGCACAAAAAGAGTTTTATCAACCTTGCCCATGGTAAACCTCTTTTCAAGTAAGAATGTTTTTAACCTATCATACCATGCTCTAGGGGCTTGTTTGAGATCGTATAAGGCTTTGGACAGTTTGTAAACATGATTAGGAAAATCTGGATTTTCAAAACCCGGTGGTTGTTTGACATAAACCTCCTCATCTATGTAGCCATTAAGAAAAGCACTTTTAACATCCATTTGATATAGCTTAAAACCTTTAGATGCTGCAAAACCTAACAAAATTCTTATGGCTTCTAATCTAGCGACAGGAGCAAAAGTTTCATCAAAATCTAGACCTTCAACTTGAGTGAAACCTTGAGCAACCAACCTAGCCTTATTCCTAACCACAACCCCATCCTCACTTTGTTTATTTTTATATACCCATTTAGTTCCAATTAAAGTGTGACCTTGAGGTGGAGGTACAAGTTTCCAAACATTATTTCTTTCAAAATATTCTAACTCTTCTTGCATGGCAATAATCCAAGATTCATTAGTGAGTGCGTGTGATATATCTTTGGGTTCAAAAGAAGCAACAAAAGCAGAATGAGCATGAGAGTTTGGATCGCAAAACCTGGACCGTGTGACTCGTTCGTGCAAGCTTCCAATCATCTTTTGTGGGGGATGATCTTTGTAAAAATGTCGGGAAACAGATGTCTCACAAGCTTCTTCTTCATTAGGTTCATCATAGATTGTTGAGCTTGTTACTTGTGGATGATCAAGACCAGCAGAGGTGATAGCCGGAGCTTGTTCAATGTCCGGAGTTGGACACGTGTCAGCTTCGAAACTACCAGGCAGTATCACCGGCTCTTCTTCTTCTTCGAAAATACCCCCCCCCCCTAAGGATACGGATCTGGTCCTGCAACACCGGAGCTAGTACCTGGGCTAGCTTCATCAAAATACACTTCACAAGTCTCCACAATTTTGTTAGTGTCAAGTAAAAGCACACGGTAGCCTCTAGTATGGGATGGATAACCAAGAAACATGCCATCAATAGATCTAGGTTCAAATTTATCAAGATTACGATGTTTCTTAACAAAGCATTTGCAACCAAAGACCCGAAAGTGTGTAACACTAGGTCTATGTCCAAACCGAAGCTCATATGGTGTTTTACCTAGCTTAGCACGCAAGAAAACATGATTTGAGACATAACAAGCTGTTGCTAATGCATCAGCCCAAAATTTCCTAGGAGTTTGATATTCATCAAGCATAGTCCTAGCCATCTCAACTAAGGTTCTGTTCTTTCTTTCTACAACACCATTTTGTTGAGGTACATATGGTGAAGAGAATTGATGATCTATTCCATTTTCAGCACAAAAGTGATCAAAAGATTGATTTTTAAATTCAGTTCCATTATTACTTCTAATTGCCTTTAAGGATCCTGGGTGATCAATTGATAATCTAAGAAATAAAGTTCTAAAGTGACTAAAAACTTCATTCATAGACGCCATAAAATACACCCAAGAATATCTAGAATAATCATCAATAATAACAAGACCATACCATTTACCTCTGAAGGATTGAACACGTGAAGGTCCTACGGTGTCAAGGTGCAAAAGTTGACATGGTTCAGTTGTCATGATCATTGTGAGAGGAGTATGTGAACCTGCAACCATCTCAGCATGTCTACAAGAAGAGCACACAATTTCTTTGTCCCCTTTAAGCTTAGGCAGCCCACATATGCGATCAAGAGCAGTAACACGCGTTAGGTGATCAAAGCCTACGTGACCAAGTCTACGATGCCAAAAATATAAGTCCTTTGAATCATTAGCAACTAGACACCTATGCTTAGAGGAAGACATATCAAAATCAGCTTTAAAAACTCTTCCAAACTGAGACGTGTTAAAAATAAGCTCACTATTTGAACTTACAACTTTGCAGCAGTTTTATTGAAAATAATTTCCAGATTTTCATCTAGCAATTTACGAAACAGAAAGCAAGTTGTATTTCAAATTTTTGACAAGTGCCACATCCTTCAAAGTGTAGTGATCATTTACTCTATCCGAACCCTTAGCAATTATAGGAGTTGAAGAATTATCGGCGAAAGTAATATTCTCTACACGTGACAGAAAAGAGAGGGAGGAGAACCATTCTTTGTTACCGGTCATGTGGCGTGAGCATCCTGAATCCACAATCCAAAAATTATCCTTCCTCAAACGTCTAACCTACATGGAAGTACAATACGTCGATGACTCAATATTGGGGTTAGTCAAAAGGTATTTAGGAATCCAGTATTGAGTCACGCGACGTGCAGTAGGAAAAACACGCGAAAGCTGAGACAAAACAGCAGGTTTATGAGTCAAATATTGAGGTTTTCTGTTCTTAACAGTTGATTTAGATGTTGTTACTTGTTTAGAGTGAAAACCAGTAGCTACGGAGGTAAAAGCAGAAGGTCTGGAGGCAAAAACTGAAGCTCCGGAGGGAACAACAGAAGATCCGGGAGCTCTCGGAGCTATCGGAACTATCGGAGCTGCTTTTGCGGATTTCTTACCAAAAGGTCCGGAAGCTACCTTTTTAAATTTCTGACTCACTAAAGCAGGTTGTGTTTTTCTAATTGCATGAAAGTTATAAGATCTAGCAATTTTTCTATCCTTTTTCCGTTGTTTAGCTAGTCTATAACAAAAATCTATGACATGACCATCTCTACCACAGAAGGTACAATAAAATTTAACTTTGTGTTCATGTCTAGATGAGCAAGCAATATTTTTATTTGAAACTGAATGAGGCAACACTCCTGTAGATTTGAAAACCACTCCTTTTTGTTTAGGAACTGTTTCAATCAAACCACTTCCTAATGACTTTACAATTTTAGGTGGATGTGCCTTAGCATGAGCATGAGAATCAAAACCTAAACCAGTTTTATTATTGCAAGACTTGGAAGAATTCAGCAGCAAGTTTAGGTTGTTATTCCCATTACAAAACCGATCTAATGTCCTATGCATGTCATAAAGTTTATTGGACAGATCAAGGCAATTTTCACATGAAGTTTTTCCTTTTAATTTGCAATTGGAACAAAATTTAACTTCATGAGAACGTAAAGCATTGTTCAATATAGAAATTTCATTCATAGCATCCTGTAGTTTCTTATCAAGATCATCACAAGTAGAACAATGCAAGTCAATTGTAGAACAGCTAGCATCTTTCAAGTTTTTGTTCATTAAGTGCAGCATGCTCTTTGTTCTTTTTAATTTCTTCATCAAGTCTATCTAGAGTGGAGGAGTGTGCACTTCTTAATGTGGACAATTGTTCATAGATTAAGTCACATGAGGGACATGCATCATCACTAGGAATCAAAGTTTTTAAACGGTTAATTTCAGATTCTAGTGATTCAATTTTAGCAACATTATCCCTAAGCTTTTTGTCCTTTTACTTGACAATAATAGTTGCACGAGAAATAGCATCACACATTTCATTGCAGGTAGAACATACCTCATCGTCTTCACTGCTGTGTTCTGCATCCTCCTGACTTGATCTGGATCTTGTTTTGCCCGCCATGAAGCATAAGTTGGCCAGATCGTCATCATCTTCATCACTTTCAAAGTCTACATCACTTGAACTAAGTTCTTGAAGTGCGGTGATGAAGCTGTTAATCATCTTGCGTCCTATGGTACCCTTCTTCTTCTTGTTGGAGTTTCCAGAGGAGGTCCGGACCTTGCTTTGTTTTTCTTCCCGGGTGGTCGGACCTGAAAGGTTAGGGCATTCTGTATGAAAGTGTCCTATTTTACCACATTCAAAACAGCGTTGAGGTCCGGAGCTTCCTCTCCTTCTAGTTCTCACATTTTGCAATGCTTTTGAGAATCTAGTAGAGATGAGTGCCAACTCATCATCTGGGAATTCTTCGATCGGTTCCAGAGTTAGCGAGGATAACAAAGCAAGAGTATTGCAAGATGATGATTGGCCGGAGCTAGACATATCATGTTGTGAAACAAATGCAATAGACTTATTTGGGTTCTTACGTGCTAGGATGTCAATTTCATGAGTTTTTAGTTTAGAATAAAGTACATCTAATGTAAGAGAACTCATGACAGTTGATTCACGAATAGATGTTACTTTCATCTCCCAAATTGACATGTCTAATGCACTAAGAAGTTGCCTAGCATTCTCAGCATCAGAAAAATTAACATTGACACTACGTAAGTTGCTGAGAGTTTTATTGAAACGAGCAAAGAGGTCATCGATAGACTCACCTGGTTGCATCTCAGAACGCATATATTCCTTTTTGAACATATCTTGTTTTACCTCCTTGATTGTGTTGGAGCCTTCATGATAATCACAGAGAGCTCTCCAAACATCGTATGCTGCTCGGAGGTGCACGACACGATCAAAGTCGCTTTGAGTGAGTCCTTGGATGATCAAGTTTCGGGCTTTGTTGTTGTTGTCGATGTCCCAAAGGTTTGTGTCCATGAATTGATCATTGGGTGGCACTTCATAAGGCTTATATACCTTCTCCCATATTGCAAAGCCTTGTGCCTGGATGAAAGCCTCCATGCGTGCCTTCCAAACCTGAAAATCAATACCAGCAAACACACAAGGTTTGGCATAGTACTTCTCCATGATGATTAGTCAAAAACACGTGCAAATCACAAATATTAGAGCACCGTGGCTCTGATACCAATTGTAGGATCGAAGAGCACGTGAAAAGCTACCAGAGGGGGGGGTGAATGGTAGATTTAAAAATCTTACGCAACGGAAACAATAAAACCCCAAACCCTTTCGGCAGAAAAACAATCTATTAAAGAAATCGTGTGTGAGACTAATCTAAATGTGTTTCACCATGACAAAAGTGATGGATATCAGAGAGAATCAAGTCACAAAGACAACACAAAAAGAATTACTCAAATCCGTTGATAAAAAACTCAAGTTATGATCGAAAGATCAGACTATGGTCAATCTGACCTACCCGAGAAAAACAGTTTCTGGAATGCCTCAAAGAAACTCGTGTAGATCAAAAACTACAAATCCAATGACCGTGAAATTTTGATAGATGATAGATAATCAAGTTTTGAAGACAACCGAAAAAGAATCACGTCAATTGGATCTGTAAAACTCGAGTTATGATAAAACCACCGACGAAAGGTAGTGCTGTCCAGAAACTCAACGAGTAAAACTTGTCTGGAACAAGTCGGACGAACAAGGCACAAAAGTTCCTTCAAGATATGAATTTTATTCAATAGAACACAAGAGGAACAGCCCCAAAGTCGTCTGCCAGGAGGTTTGGCCTTCCCTTGCTTATATAACCATCCCTTAGGCCATCCCAATCTCAACTAGGACTCCAATCCTAATCCGATCACAATCGGAACTTTCCATAACTGCTTAGGACTCTTCTATACGCAGATAGAAGCAATCTTAAGACTTCCAAACACCTTAGGAACGTATCCCACATTCCTAAACAACTCAAATTCGTGACCCACACAAAATCCTAACATAACCAACTCGATATTTCCATACCGAGCCATAACCGACTCAGCTAGCAGCCTAAGACTTCAACCGATACGATCCGATCCTTCCGATCAGATCTTCCTTCCATAATACGTCTCTAGAAGCATATTGCCACGTCATGCACCGCATGCATAAGTGCGAACACCTTCCTTCGACCTTCATATGCACTGCCCTTGATTCAATCATCCTGCGCGACCTCCTGATTAGCTCAACCACGGTTCCTCCCGAACTTGGTTGTTGGAACCTCATCTCCTCCTGAGACTAGTCCAATGGATCCTGTCACCAGCCCTGACTTGAACTCAAGCAACACCTGCACATGAACAAACAAACAATCCATACGAGCCCAAGTCCTCGACTTGACTCAAGTTAGTTCTGAACACAACGCCTTACGTGAGAACCTCACATAAGCATGTTGCAAAACCACAGTAGAAATGATATCAACCGCATTCAACCAAAACGCACCAAAAACATAGCAAATGAAAACTAAGCAATCTTTCCAATCATGTAAAGCAAGTATGAAACATTGCAAATGAAAAGCAGAAACACTACGGTCAAGTTCCGGACCTTACCAGAGCAACCCGGAGCTTGAGCCGGAGCTAATAAAAGCTAGTAGAACCTAGCACCAGAGCTTACTAAAACTAGTAGATCCTAGCACCGGAGCTTACCAAAAACTAGTCAAAACTAGTAAACCCAAAACCGGAGCTAGACAAAGTACGTCGGAGCTTAGCAAAAGCATGCCAGAGCTATCAAGTATATGCCGGAGCTATCAAAGACATGCCGGAGCTAACAAAGACATGCCGGAGCTAACAAGGACATGCCAGAGCTAAAGATAAAGCTTATCGGAGCTAACCAAAGCTAGTCGGACCTTACCAAGAAGCCGCACCTAGCATCTAACGTAGCCGGAGCTACCCAAAACAAGCCGGACCTACCGTCGGACCTTGCTGTAGCTCAGAGCTAGAGTCGGACCTTGATAAAAAGGTGTTTTGGTGATATTTAAAACTTTTATCATCAAAGCCAAGTGTATTCACTACAAGCCAATGTATTCAACACACATAGATCTTACAGAATCAAGACTTGTTCTTTGCTTCTCTGGGTCACCTCGATAGTTTGAAACAATCCTTGCATGGATTATTGGTTGCTTGCTTGGTTTTGCATAGGTCCTTATAACTTAATGTGGTATTTCCCCTTACATGAGTTAAGATGGTTTACGAGGTTAAACAACAATCATTAACCTCGTTTGATGTTTAGTCAACCATATGATCCCTTAGTTGTAGCATAAGAGTAGCAAAGCACTCAACACTCTTATGTGGGTGAAACAGCAGTAATACTGAAGATATGGCGACTACAAAGTTTTTGGGTATATCAACATCATCAAACAATAGAAATAGAAGATGAAGACTCTTTGTAGTGGCACACGAGGATTTAAGGATTCAACATCCTCATATATTTCCAACACAGCAACAAACTCAATCTTATGGTAACTACAACGTAATTATGTGTATAAAGGTTACCATATAACAACACTAGATCTTAGATGGAACCAAAGAGTTTCATGAGGTTGATAATCGAACGGTATCCTCGCGGGTAAGGAGATTTCATGGATTTTACAAGGTTGATCATCGAACTGATGACCACTCGATGACGAACGGTATAGTTGCAACAATCAAGGTACTTGAACCTAAAAAGTCAAGGATGGAAGTTCAAGTGTTTGTTTAGTTGCAAGTGAGGTTGAGTAATCGGTTTCCCAAGTTTTACTCAATGGAAAGAAGATCAATAATGTAAGAAGTCAAATGAAGATAGTGGAATGACCGTAGTCATTGGACACCTTAGAATAGTTTGGATGGGGTACACAATCTTGCTCTAAATTTTAGTATTACCATGCATTCTATAATTGGTGTTTCATTGGTAATGATGCTTCATGATGCATCGCATGGGTTATGGTGCAATGCCTATGTACATGGTATGGTGCAAATGGTGCATATGTATGGTGCAAATGGTGCATATGTATGGTGCAAATGGTGCATATGTATGGTGCAGTAGCTTTTATAGTTTGAGCAAGACTAAGTGAACCATGCACACACAACTCGAGAACTAACTCATGATTTGCAAGGCTTGGATACGGTGGTCGTGAAAGACACTCAAGGAGTAGCGTTACTTTCATGACTCAACCACAGTTAAGGAATTCATAACAGAACGATTGACAAAGAATGTGGGAAATATATCACATTACCTCCACCTTTCGAAAGCTTGTTAATGTACTACTCAACTTGATTGTATCTTCAACTAGGTCTTAAAGTTACCAGTTGACTTGAGGAGTACCTTCATCAGAAGAAAAACAACTAACTATATGTCGGAAGTTATCCCTAGACACCTGGTCGAGATCACTAGACACAGCTCTAGTGATACTTCACTTAACCTTCGCTTCAATCAGTCAGGAGGAACAGATATCCTTCTCAATCACTTTTAGTGGAGTTGAAGTCATACTCTTCTTAGAGTAACTCAATCTGGTGGTGGATGTTGGATCCTCTTGAAGATACAATCTTAATTGATCGTCTTCTTGTTGACATGACTCGTTATAACCAAGGTTGATGGTTGAACACCACTATTACTTGAGTGCTCGCCTTCCCCCTTAAACATTCAAACCAGTATGTCGAAGCTTACTTCAAACAATCCTCATGAGAAGACGAGATGCAACTCGAGTAATTGCGACCTGCGTTCAACATCACAAGATGTGATGTGGCAAGTCACATAAACCAGACACTAGTATGCCTATCCATAGGAAAAAGGCTTCGAATGAGTTTAACACTCCATTTACTTGGTAAATAGTTGAGTCCTAACTCTTGGTTGGTTACGACACTCCTCGAGTTGATATCGAGAACCGAATGCCTAACAAAAACCAAAAGGTTTAAACTGGCCAGGCTACGGTGACAACTGACCGGTCTGGACGCAAACTCGATTTTGATCTAGTTAATGGCAAAATCAGATCTTCAGGTGAATAACAATGTTAAATTAAACTTCAATACCTTTCTAATAAGTATTGGTTGGCCTCTAGATCATCCCTGGATTGCAAGTTATGCTATTTCAAATTCAGCAGAGTTTTTCTGCACTTTCAGCAGAACCTGCTTAAAAAGTAGCAGTTTCAATATAAAGTTTGCAGGCTGTTCTGATGGAAATCTGGAAATATTCTTATTTACAAAGTTGTGGACAATGTAATAAGATTTCCAGAATGTACTTACTTGTCTTCATATCAGTCCTGGTTTAAAAGATATAAATTTTTGAAGTTGGGTAAAATTTCAGCATTCAGAATTTGAATTCAGTTCAGATTGACCACTCTGCATTCAAACTCGATTAGTAATAGGTTTATGACCGATTCAGGTCTGGATCCAATTGCAAAAATTGTATCGGACTCTCTAACCTTTCCAACGGTTACTCGCACGACACCACTGGATCAAGGGTCTGCGAGTTATGGATTAAATTCAGAGGTGTACAGATTGCTGTCCAGTTTGGGTGTGCTTCAACAGTCTCTGCGATTATCCAAATTTCACCCACTTAGAAAAGGATTTTGGTCTTGAGCTGAATAGAGAACATGTAAATTACTTCCTAAAATTTCTATGGATTACTTACTTGCCCTCGTAGCACTTCTGGTTGAGAAGATATGGCCTTTGCAAGTTGACAGTTTTTCTGAAAATTTGGACATCACCTCCTTTGTTTAAGGCTGATTTTGTCCACAATTTTCAGATATACAAATATCAACATTTGCAAAAATAACACATAGCAAACTGGTTTCATACATTTTCAAGATTCCAGAAATGTAAAACCCGAAGCCAATCGATGAGTTTACTAGAAATTACGATACGAACAGTAACTGAATATATAGCGGTCCATATTCTGGACTGTTTCGACACCTTAAACAATACTTCGATTTAGACTTGGTTATTACGAGTTTTAGCCTTCGTGTTGAATAGGAAATTGATAGAGGAATCTTTAATATTTCCAGTAATGTATAAATCTGCCTAGGTTGCATTTCTAGTTTAAGAGTTATGGCTGTTCAAAGTTCAGAATTTTTTTCTGGCTGTTTCAGATAGCACCTATATACATGTACTATCTCCAACTCCAGTTTCTAATTAGTTCTAAACTGAATTTGAGGTAACATTGAATAACAAAGTTGTAGAATAGCTCTTTTCCCTTCCATAAATGTATCATAATGGAATATAAGAGCTTTCTACAAAGAGTTATGGCAAAAATTCTGATGCTGTCTTACACAGTTTGAAAACAGCAGCTGAGTTAGTTAGAGAGGATTTTCACCATCTTATAATGGTCTTTTGGCTTGGGGGTCAATAGAAAATTATAGAAGACTTCAAAATATTTCCAAAAAGTATTCATTTGCATCCATAGCCCTCCAGGTGGAAGAGATATGTATTTTTGAAGTGGAACAAGCTGTTCATGTTTCAGAAATTAATATGACAGAACTTGGTTGGTTTATTGCTGATTTCATCACTGATTTTCAGATGGATAACCTCACAATTTGACAACAAGTTCCATTACAAACTTGTCGCACAGGTCGCAAGGTTTCCGGAAATGTATTATATGAAGTTATTAGACGACTCTACAAAGAGTTATGATAGAATTCGTGACTGTACACAGATCTGTCCCCAGGTGGTCCAGATTGGTGAAGAGTAGGTAACTTCGAGTTTTTCATCGAGTTACTTGAAGATTCAGACTTGGAGTTCTAATGAAAGGTCGTAGATGACTTTCTACACTTTCCCACCATATAAGATAGGCCTGTAGAGATGAAATCTACAAGGAGTTATTATCAAAATGGTTAAGGGCTCATTAGATCAAGGAGGTGAATAATTGTTGGTTTCCAAGGATTCGGACCGGTTCAAAGTGCTTTCCGGTCCAAATTGTCAAAGAATATGTTGTAGAGAACTTGAAGACCTTCTCCATTCATATGGCATACTATTAGGTTCTATGAAGTTTAACTAGAAGCACCTCTTGACAAAATCGAGCTAGATTCTGTCAAGAGTACACAAAAGCCTTAAGCTTCATCCTTCTTCACATTGTACTATCCATGTCAAAACTTTGACCCAAAACATACCATCAACTGGTAGTTGGATCTTACAAGATGATGATGAAGCCATTCTTTCGTGGGGGGTGGTCAAAGTATCAAATGTGATACAGACGGTACTAGGTTCCTTACCAAAGAAAAGTCTAACCCAGTATATCCGGATACGTCTATAGGTGGTTCTAATATCGATCACTCGCAAACGTATTATACACGGGTCGCTACCAGAGTTAGTGTACCTGCAGAAGACAAACAATCCCCTTTCACACCTTCACACCTCAAGGGTAGCACGGGGAAACACGACAGACAGTCACAATAATATATATAATCAAAAGTAAATGCATACGACTCTGGTGTGAGTCGCCCTCGAGCGAAGTCATGTCTCAAGGTACATAGTTGTACTACGTTTGTACAACAAAGACTCCCGCACGAACCGGCTTATACACACTCGGGCATACGTGTTTTGCATGCTCCCATGGAACATCAATAGTTCTAGAGATGCATACTATCGGGTTATACACCACCCGACGAGGGCTCCCATTAATTTTGTATCACGCTGGGGTACCGCATGTCATATGTTCTTAGGAACACGGAAAAGTTTCAGAGTCTCATATTGACTTTCCGTACAAAGCCACGGAAATATCACATACCACATCTTGTATGCAGAGCTTACCGAGATTGATCCGCTCTCGGTGGCGTACTTTACCTCTTACCTTGAAGACGGAGCCTTGTTACAGAATATTATAACAAGTAAGTTAGTTCACCACCTTTATAACTTATACTAGTAATAGTCCTTAATGGGCATATAACTAATCTCACTCGACTACTTGGGAGTTTTTGAAAATAGGCTCCTTTCGAGCATGCTATTCCCAATGAAGCTCTGATACCATGTCTGTGGGGATCGGAGTCCACACATCTGAGGATCTCATTGGGTGGTGCTGTGCGATGCGGCACCTAACAGCACACATGAAAAGGATACAAAAACATACAAAGTTTTCATTTCATAATAAGAAGAGTTTACAAAAGAGTGTACAATAGGGGTACACACGCAGCGGAAAATACATACTCATAATCTCACCTAACTAAGCAGGAGAGAAGGCGTCCATGCCCTAGGACGCTTCTCACTAGCCACACGAAGAACATTCAGCAGCGGCGTGGTTCACATGAGATTTATCTCAATTCCTCGAACAGTAGAAATAACCTAATACCTGCAAAAATAGTTAAAGCGCAAACGTGAGCATAAGGCTCAGCAAGACTAACCCGTCTCACTAGACATATGCAGGGGTAAATACTAAGCATAGGTAAGGAATAGCATAAATAGACTCACCTACAAGTGGATCCTTATAATCATGTTTTAAATAGCAAATGACATTCTTCAGGCACGGCACATCATAGACTCCACAATCAAACAAGAAATGCTTTGCCGATGATATGACATGCCCAAAGCACATAATGCTATTACAGGTAAAGTATAGGGAAACTGTAAACTTTTAATTGTACTATCTCTAGGCCATACAAGGTTGCAAAGCAATTATAATTAAATATATCATATTCTTCTGACTTCTTCAGTATTTACTACGTCACGGCTCAGTGAACAAGTGGTACTCTATTACCGCGAGGGACGGTGATTGTAACCAGGACACACCCGGACAACACGACACATACGCACGTTCAGAAGTGTCAGCGAGTACATCAGTACCTACGTAACACTTCAGTACTAGTCGTATATGGCCACCTTTCACAAGAAACCCAAACGCCGAACCCGTCTCACCTCCGCAAACAGAAGGTCTCCGCACGGAACACCTCTTGTGTCTGCCGACCGATTTACACCTTACTGTCCTCAACCCACCCCAATCGATGGTGAGTTAATGGGCCTCGACATCCCAGTTATCGAGTTACGTCAGTTTACTGGAGTCCATATATCCAGTATGTCGCCAGTACAAGTCAAGATTGTTCGAAGGGGCCGCATACAAACGGGCCTTAGTCAACACATGCAGGGCTATGTGACCGAGACTCCAATTCTCGTTGCTTCCTATCCATCCCCTGCCCGGTCTCAGATTCATTATATTAAGCCATTTTCTATCTATCCAATCTTGTGAAATATGTCCTACATCTCTCGCGAGTAGATTCCAGCTACTCTACTTCTATCGGATTTCCTATACATTAGCAAAGCAGTTACTACAGGTCAAACTATAACCCGTTCCAATCAACCCCTAGGATTTGTGGTCATGCAAGTGGAGTATCAATAACCCTATACGTAATGCACATATGAAACTTAAGATATAATGTGAGAAATACTGCAAAACTCTGTAAAGCATTTAAATGCAAACCAGGGCTTGCCTTTGTTTGCGACTCTATATCAATGTCAATTGTTAGGGCTTGGTCTTCCTTCGAAGAGTCCGCCATGGAACTTCAAGCTGGAACACCCTGGCCTTCTCCTCCAAGCGAAACTCCTCATCGATCACCTACCATCACGTTCCTACTGACATGATATGCATATAAGTACATAATGTAATATACTTTAGATTAAATAAGTTAAACAACTCTAAGACTGGTGAGACTAACTAGAAGGAAGAGGTATGCCTCTGTTGTGTGGATAAACAAAGGATGGAGTCAAGTGGTCATAGTAGTATCGAGATGTGAATTGAAAGGTGCAATGTAAGCACACATTGCAACTTGGCACTCAACACTCGACGCTATGCCAAGCAAGGACGATAAAGTTGAATGGTGTGGAAGTGTTGGACTGGTAGTGTAAGAATGACTAAGTGAATCAAGGGGGGGACATCAAAAGCTTAAGGCATGAGTGAACTGTGCAACAAGAGGTCACAACTCAGAAGGCGATCAAAGAAGTTACACAAACTCATTAAAGAGTAAACCTAATTAAGTGACTAGTGTGGTCGAAGTGTTCTGAAATAGGATGAATCGATGTGAAACCCTAGCGACACTTGGAAAAGAAGTGAGATTGGCATTGCTTCGACTCAAAGAGTCATCACAAGCACTGTTAACCTGACGTGAGTACAAAGAAACGTTCAGAGGATGTTTAGGTAAATCAATCGCTATGACTATCTTCGCAAACATCATCCAAGTTCTTACATGACACTATCGCAGTGTCCTTTGCAAGATTTTCCAGATGAGCTCGGTGAACTCTTGGAACTTGAACATAAGGCATTACTATGTACTGACGACGTGCTTTGCCATCTCGGGAAGATCATCTCATCGACGTTCACATCGACCCGTACTCGTCCACGGTGGTGAGCAGAATCTTGAACACCACCTTATGAGTCACAAGGTTTGTGATGTCGACTCGATCGTCGGCAAGCGACTCGACGAACCAGTCGTCGATGAAACGGCACACCTAGTTAAGCAATTTTGCAGACGGTTAAGAAACATCATCAACACGAACAAGAAACTCTTTATCCAAGGTTCCCCTTGGTCTAGTTTTCCTTGTCGGTCGCAACGTTCTTGCATTACTCAACCATAGGTGATCGGTGATCACCAATACCCATGGTTTGACCTAGAAGGCCTTTTATCGAGCACCTTGGCTACACTTAGGACTCGATTGCTCTCACAACGACTAAACCTAATTTGGCTTGACAACCATTATATGACGAGTTGTGCTGGTGTTTCGGCACCAAAATCATCACATGCATCCTTAATTTCGATGCAACAGCACGATGACGGCTCGGGACGTCACGACGACGTCCTATGGTCAATGATGTCGACGCGGCTTATGTTGGAGCATCACGAGCACGAACAGACAGGCCAGCGTGATACACATGACAAAGGAGGTCAACTTGGGGATTTCTATAGGAATGATATCAATGCGGAAAATAAACGTACGGCTTGATGACACATGAGTACCATTAGGGGTCACGACGAACGGACATCGAGGATGTCAAGCAAGGCATTTCAGGGCAAGGCTCACCCTGTAGGCATTTCGCCGAACATCTTGGGTGTGTACTTGATTCCGTCGCTTCATCACCATTCAAAGGTATCTTGGCACATGTTCTTGTAGATTGCCACGTCATTCTGCCCCTGTATCGCAGACCAGTTCTAAACATCAACAAGGTTGGTTCTTCCCTTGTAAACATTTCATCGAACAGGTTGATTGCAGCATTGATCCGACCAATCTTTGCACAGATCAGAGCTAACCTTGGATCAATTGTCGATGCTGGTGTGTCAACGACGTGTTCCTGCATTTCATCCATCACACCAATCATTCGTCTTGCTTCCAGGACATAGCAACGGCGCGGAATGCTGCAACGACACGATCAAGGTGACGGCGTTGGCCGGATCAGCCGTTGAAGCAATACAAGCGCACACATGGACTTGCCAGTGACGCAGAGGTGGTGAGGCATGGTGTCGAGGGTGGTGCAGTACCCACAAGGTGCTGGCGAGTTGAGGAGGCAAGGACATGGGGATGCACGGAAGGTGAATCACGGCGTAGCACCGGGCATGGCCAGCAGAAAGCGGCAATGGTGTGCAGGCTAGGCATGTGCAACAGCGACTATGGCGCGCTGGAATTGGAACAGCGCACAAGCAGGATGGCATGGCCATGACACGGGTGGTCGACGTGGCGCAGCCTGCAGCGGCGGCTGGAACGCGACGCGCAGCAGCGGGCGGAACACGACGTGCAGCAGCGAGCGGGAGGTAGGTCCTTGGGACGGCGAGGTGCAGTGCCAGATCACTCTGGCGGAAGGGCATGAGCTGCACGATGTCAAGCCAGAAGTCTGGAGCTGTGATGTGCGTGCGGATGGAAAAGGAAGGAACAGAGCACGGGCGAGGTGCAGCCGGCAGCGGCAGGGCGCGTGAGCGGCACAGCCCAGCAGAAACAGCTGTCGGTGGCAGACCAAGGCTCCGGGACATGGAGAGCACAAGCAGGCGGCGGTGCTGGCGTGGTGCACGGAAGGAGCGGCGAGTAGGGTGGCTGACAGGAGGAGCGGGCGGCCGTCGCCGTGGCTGGGCGCGAGCGAGCAGAGGCACGGCATGGTAGCGAGCGGTGGCGTGGCACTGGCACGGCAGGGAGGAGCTGGGGCGACGCGCGGGCCGGCGGCCAGGCGAGGCGCGCTGCGGCCGGCGGGGTGGTGCGACTTCGGGCGAGCAGCGTGCCATGGAGCAGAGGAGTCGGGCGCTGAGGATAAGGACCGGGAGAGGAAGAAGCGAATTCGGTTTTGTGGCCATAAGGATAAACATGACATGTGGGACCCACTTCACTCTCCTCCCGTCTCCTTTCCAATTTCAAATAGAGCTAGCAAACATGCTTCTAAAATATTCAACTTTGGCCCAATGACTAAATAAAATGTGAAGGATTTTATGGTGAAATCAGATTTCAGAACTGAGCAAGTTGAAATTTTAACTCAGGTTTGAATTTGAATTCAAGCGGTGATACTTGATTCAATGAAATATATAGTAACTTAGGTTCAAAAATCCTGAAACTTTGAAGTTACCCTTTTTGAATCATAAGGGACCTCAGGAAATATTTGGAGTTGATTTGGACAAGGTTAAGTACAAAGTTTAAATTTGAAGTCGACTCTGATTAAACTCTCAGTACGTGTCCAATAGATGGAAAACGTGCTTCAAAAATTTTTGAAACTTTACCGAGGGTCAATTTGGAATATTAGAAGGTCATGGAAAAATTTACAGCCTTAGATTTGAATATTTTTGAATGTCCCATTTTAGGGTTGGAATAATTCCTTTTTCTTTCTCTCTATTTTGTTTTCTTTTCTCCTTTAATTTTTCATTGAAAATGTAAATACTTGGAAATTAAAGATTTTACACCTTAAGTTCCAAAATACATTAGCAACCATGTTCTATATGTAAAATTTTAACAAGTCCCTATTTTTAGTAAACATTGGTTAACTCATATGGTTCATGTGATTTTGGATTTCCAAGTCCTTTTTCAAAAATTTTAAGTTCGCATTTTTTGCGTTTTTGTTCTTCCAAAAAGCGGGCTTTTACACGGATGTCCATCGACTACACCAACTTAAACAAGGCATGTCCAAAGGATCCATTCCCACTTCCCAGGATAGATCAAATTATAGACTCTACATCGGGCTGCGATCTGCTGATTTTCCTAGACGCGTATGCTGGTTTCCACAAAATACGTATGTCTAGAGATGATGAAGAACACATTGCTTTTGTAATGGTAAATGTCTTGTATTGTAATGTCTCCATGCCTTATGGTCTTAAGAATGATCTCCCCACTTTTGTACGATTAATGCATAAAACGTTTGGGGACCTCATTAGAGAACTAGTAGAAGTGTATGTCGATGACATTGTGGTAAAAATAAAAAACCACACATCTTTTCTAGACAGCTTAGCGCGAGTCGTCAGCAGGCTCTGCATCACGCGCACGATGCTAAATCCTGAAAAGTGTGTCTTCGGGGTCTCTTCTGGTAAGCTGCTTGGGTTCCTGATCTCCCACCGTGGAATCGAAGCTAATCCCGAGAAGATTAGGGCAATAGAGCTGATGCGGCCTCCGACTCGCATCAAGGATGTGCAGAAGCTTGCAGGGTGCCTAGCGGCCCTCAGCCAGTTCATCTCGAGGCTGGTAGAGCGAGCGCTTCCCTTCTTCAAGATTCTGCGGAAAGCAGGTCCCTTTGCGTGGACCGAAGAGGCAGAAACGGCATTCTAGGATCTCAAGAGGCACGTGATGTCCCTCCCCGTTATGGTGACGCCAGAGCCTGGTGAGCCCTTGATGCTGTATATTACCACAACAACCGAAGGGGTTAGTATGGTCTTGGTCGCAGAGCGATCGGAACCACATCAACAGCATATACGGGAAGGAGCTCACGACACAAGCACCAAGCCCTAGGTCACGGACCAGGCCATGGATCTTTCCCTAGGGAGCTCCGAAAACCAGGAAACCCTCGGGTCCCAACCCCCGGATGATGATGCAGATCCTGGGAGCCAAGAGCCCCAGGACCTGGACCCGCTGCGAGGGGCAACGGTTCTCCCAAACAGATTTCGGACCACTCAAAGGCTAGTCTACTACATCAGCGAAGTCCACCATGAAGCAAGAACAAGGTATCTGGAGATACAAAAGTTGTTGTACACCGTGTTGATAGCATCGAGGAAGCTCCGACACAATTTCTAGGGCCATAAGATCTCAATGGTCACCTCCTTTCCACTGAGGATGGTGCTCCACAACCCTAATGCTACTGGCAACATCGCCAAGTGGGCAGCCGAGCTAGCAGAGTTTGAGATTGAGTTCCTTCCTTGGCACGCAGTCAAAAGTCAGACACTGGCGGATTTCTTGGCCGAGTGGACTCCATCACATAGCAACCCAGAAAGCTCAGTTAGCGGGGAGGCAGTGTCCAGTGCACCAGTCTTCACTGAGACCCCGTGGACACTTAACTTCGATGGTTCCGTCCAGAAACAAGGGGCCGAGGCCGGGGTGGTGCTCATAGCTCTGACAGGGGAGCAGTTCAAATATATGGTGCACCTTGTCTTCGAAGCCACCAACAACATGGCAGAGTACAAGGCCCTCATCTACGAGTTGAAGACAGCGTCAACCCTCAATCTCCACCAGCTCCTTGCTAAAGGTGATTCCCAGCTAATTGTGAAGCAGGTCAAGGGGGAGTGCAGTTGCAATGATCCCCAACTGGCAGCATACTTGCTGCACATCAGGAAGATTGAGAAAGACTTTCAAGTCTTGCATCTGTGCCATGTGCCCCGAGCTAACAATTCAGTCGCAGACGACCTATCAACAAAGGCCTCCACAGAGGCACCAGTGCCTGAAGGAGTCTTTGCAAGGACGTTATCGCAACCAACAGCCCAAGCTGCCGAGCTGGGTGAAGGGGGTGAATCTAGCACTCCGAAGCAAGCAATCCTGACAGCCCTACAGCCATGGTGCCCGCCAAGGTTCTTATGTGTTCGAGCAGCCCGGCGCCCAAGAACCAGAAGCTCAAGATGGTCCCGATGCATGGATCTCGAAGGTTCGGGACTACTTGAAATACAACTACCTTCCTGAAGAACATTTAGTGGCAGAACGGATTGTGTGGATTGCTAAAGAATACACGCTGGTAGATGGGGATCTCTACCGGCGTGGCGCCAATGACATCCTACTTCGATGAATTACATGGGAGGAAGGCTGTGACTTGCTCGCAGAAATCCATGGAGGTGAGTGTGGGAACCATGCATTGGCATGCACGCTGGTCGGCAAAGCCTTTTGACACGGCTTCTACTGGCCCACAGCACTCCAGGATGCCGCTGAGATGGTTGAGATGCAAGGCATGCCAGTTCCATGCCAAGCAGATCCACACACCAGCTCAAGCACTGCAGATGATCCCCCCCTCTCGTGGCCATTTGCCGTGTGGGGACTGAACATCCTAGGACCTTTTCCAATAGCCGTCGGAGGATTCCGGTACCTCTACGTCGCCGTAGACAAGTTCACCAAATGGCCAAAAGCCACCCCAGTTGTCACCATTAACAAGTAGTCAGCGGTGAAGTTCATCAAGTCCATCGTATGCAGGTCCGGGGTCCCAAACAGGATCATCACTGATAACGGGACCCAGTTCACGAGCGTGTCATTCCAAGAATACTGCGAGGACCTTGGAGTCCAAGTTTGTCATGCCTCTGTTGCTCACCCTAAAAGCTATGGGCAGGTAGAGAGGGCAAACGCCGAGATTCCAAGGGCCTTATGACTCGTACATACTCAAGCCTCGAGAGTCATGGTGCAAACTGGGTGGAGGAGCTGCCATCTGCGCTGTGAGCTAGCCGGACATCAACCAGCCGGACTACGGGAGAAACGCCCCACTTCTTGGTTTACGAGGCGGAGGCCGTCCTTCTCCCAGAGATCACCATGGGCTCCCCTATGTTCGGATGTATGACGAAGACGCATAGGACCAGTTCAGGCGTGAAGACATGGACTTCGTCGACGAGGGACGCATACGAGCAGCCCTTCGAAACGCACGATACAGGCAAGCGCTCCGGCGCTACAATCAGCAGACCATGCGCAGTAGGGAGCTGAAGGTGAACAACCTAGTCCTACGGCGTCTGCTTTCCCGTGAAGGGACAAACAAGCTCTCTCCCAGTTCGGAGGGCCCCTTCCGGGTAATAGAAGTCTGTCGCCCCGGGTGCGTTCGCCTAGCTACGGAGGATGGGAAACCAGTGCCCATCCCATGGAATATCTAATACCTCCATAAGTTTTATCCATAGCTAGTGGAAGGGCATTTTATTTTCTTTCGTTATAAAGAGAGCATAGTGTCTAGAGATAGCACTTGTGTTAACTAAGGTCAGGGACATGAGCTCTAGGTGTCTGCCTTACTCGGCACGGTCCGGTACCCTGAGAAGGTACACTCAGCTCCCTGTCACCTAGGCCAGGTCGTTCCTCCTGTAAAGTTTGTTCTCTCCTATGAACATTATAATGAAAAGATGTTTGCCCTACCAGGAAGCACTTTGTTCAATTTAAATTATCTTTAGTTCTTATGAATGATGTCACGCGTTTTCCATTAGCTCATTACCTAGCATGGGTGCGGTTAGTTTTTCCCTCGTTTCTGCAATAGTGGGAGCGTTGCCGTCCGTTTGCCGGCGGGTCACTTGAGGTACTTTCTAAAGTGTTCAGAACCTCCGAACCCACTCCTCACGTGTGGTAGGTAACAAGTTTCGGGTAAGGAGGCCCTGAGTTAATCAAGTCCCCCATGACGATAACGGATTGTAAGACAAACAACACTAATAAAGCGTGGGTAAAGATTGGCTGGAGAGCGGAATTACCTTTTATCTATCATGTGTGCAGGTTCCTAAGGTTGTGACGCTAGTAATGCCACTCCCGTACCACCGATGATGAACGGTTACCTCACGAAGAGTGGGCTCGGGGGCCCGTCGTCAACGTCCTTTATGTCAACAACGGGCGTCGCCGGAGCTTCTGAGCTCGGACAACTACAGGGGGCCTGGCGTCGACTTCCTACATTGACCATGGGTGTCGCCGGAGGTCCTAAGCTCCAACAACCCCAGGGGGGCCCGATGGTGATGTCTCCTACATGGACAACGGGTGTCACCGGAGCTCCTAAGCTCCGACAAGCCCAAGGGGCCCGCTGTCGATGTCTTATGTTGATGATGGGTGTCGATGGAGCTCCTAAGCCCCGACAACCCCAGGGGTCCATCGTCGATGTCCTCGAAACAAGTGTTAGTTCTTCTTGGTACATGTACACAATCAAAATTACGTACATCTACCAGGGGCAAGACACAAAAATATCAAAGACAAAAATCAAGAGGACTTCATTCATGAAAAGATAATATTACAAATCCGGAAGCGTACAGGCGGGAACAAAGAAGGAAAGGCCTAAGTCCTACGGATAGCTGAGTCTACGGCTTCAGCGGCCTCCTGAATGCTCTCCCTGGTAGCATCAAGCCCTTCCTCGATCAACCCTTCGATTGCCAGACTCAGGGGAATGTGGGGGACCCGGGTTCGATAGCACGTTAGCACGTACTCGACGACGGTCTTGGCCAAGGACCTCCCTTTTGTGTTCAGTTGGTCTGCAATGACCTCGCCCACCGCATCGAGCTTGCCACAAGCGGAGCTAAGAGCCACCAGTGGTTCGTGCAGCTCCGACACTAGGTTGGTCGAACGTACAGGGCTGAAGCCAAACGGCGCAAGTGCTCCGTCGGCCTGTCCCAGGAAGTCCCACACCCGATGGGACTCAACCGCCCTCAAGCCCTGCAACTCCTCAAGCGCCCTCTTGGTGGCCGCCAGTTCTGTACTCTCCCTTGCAAGGTGCTCAGCCTCCTTGCCTTGCTACTGAATGCTCTTGGCAAACTGCCGCTCGCGGTCGATGAATTCCGACTCTTTGAGGTGGATACAGTTCCGCCGCTCTGCCAGCTCTTCCTCCTGGCCCCAAACCGTATCATCCCTAGCAGAGACGTCGACCTCTCGCTTGTTAAGGTCTTGCCCCCATTCACAAAGCCTGTCCTCCTCGAGCTTACACCGTGCATCAAATTTCTTGCGGCGGTCCACCAAGCTCTGCTCACCCGCTGACAGCTTTCGGGGGAGCTCTTCCTCTCTCCGGCCTATGTCCCTCCGCTTCTCGGAGAGTTCGACCTCCCTCATGTCGAGCTCCTTGTGGCGCTTCTGGAGAGTATCATGCCATGGAATTAGCCCCCTTGGCGCTCGTCCGCAACTCTGTGGCATTCCACAACTTCTTCATAAATCTTTTGCACCTTCACATCGAGAGCTTTGAGGGTAGCCTCACTCGCGCTGAGCAGCTCGCCTTGCTCGACCAGCCAGGCTTTCTCCCCACCGATCCAGTCTTCACGTTGACGGAGCCATTCGCGCCAACGATCAAGGGCGATACGCTCTCCTTCCAAGGCCTTGCAGTTGTGCTCGAAGGACACTGCAACCTGCTGCAGGCTGGAGCTGGCGTTATCGATAGCCAGTACCAAGGGCATGGGCGCTAGACCTAATGGGGGCGCCTCCTCCCCCATCTCCACCAGGATGTCCGCCGTCATCCGAGAGGGGCTCCACCTTGCAAGTAGGGGCACCCTCGGGCTTGAGGCGCCTGGGGTGTCCTCTAGAAGCCCTGCAGCCCTGGCGGCACCTAGAGGAGGGTGGACTGGAGCAGCGCTAGTCTCCGCCGGACCATCCGGTGCGACCGCGGACACTCCCGGATCAGCCTCCGCCAGCGAAGAGGCAGAATGCTCAATCGGAGCCTCCACGTTTTGCAGACCGGGTGCAGGAGTGCTAGACGCCTCGGGCCGAGGCACCGAAGCCTCAATCATCTCCGACACGAGGGCAGATACTTCGACTACCATCGGGACAGACACCACGACCTCATCAGTAGTTGGCGTGGGGGATGAATCTTCAACTGCCTCCGGCCCTTCGGTCGGAGCCTCTACCGCATTTGGCGCGGGGGCCAGCCCCTCATCTACATCCGACTGGGGCACCGGAACCTCCCTAGAAGACGGCATGGGGGCCGACCCGTCGATGGCTCTCTGCACGCGGGGTGAAACCTCCGTTGGCGTTGGAGCTATGCCAATACTTGTCATCTCAACCGAAGCCTCAGAGGCTACCAGCTCAGGCGCTGAAACTCCGGCCATCCCGGTATCAACAACCGAGGTCTTCTGTGCTGGCGCAACCACACCTATTATTGGTGCCATCCTTGTGTCGCTCGGAGCCCCCTCGATCGCCCGGGCAGGCGCAACAGCCAGAGCTAGCGCGCCTACTTGCTCAGCCCTGAGCTACCGTTGGAGTTGTGGTTTTATCTCACTTCTTGGAGGTGTTGCACACAAAATATAGGAATGTTCAAGAGACTAACTTTAACCCAAGAGAGAAATTGGAGTAAGAACTCAGCCGATTACCTTGGAAATCTCCAGGTGCCATGGAGGCAAAGCCGCTTCAGGGCAGGGCCAAAACTGGATCCCGATGGACCCGATGTTCGGAGCCCCCGGCCCTCCAGGGGTTTGGGCCGGCACATCCTGTGCTGGAGCGACCCTGGACCCGGAGCTTAAGTGGGAGGTGCCCCCCCCCCCCCCCCCCCCCCCGGAACTAGCACTCGTTGGAGGTCCCTGAGCTGGAGGAGCTGGCCCTCCGAAGATCCCGACGTGGCTTATGTCGCCTCGCACCAGCTTCCTCTTCTGACCGGAGAGCTCTGCCAACACCTCGCCCCTACCGGAGCTAGCAACTTCACCCACTTGGCTTGAGGGAACGGGGGCCGGCCCCCTAGGGGCCCCAGGAATAGTGAGTGTGGAGGGAACCCACTTCTCTACAACTCCAATATTGTTCAGCGTTGGCATTAACTTCTGGAGCTCCCAGAAGAACTCAGGAACTAAATTCAAAGGCTGGAAGGACTCGGGGAGCTTCAGGGAGTCATGTGGGATGCTTGTTTTGCTCTAGAATTTCTTCAGCAAGGTCTTTAGAGCTTCGTCCCTCATGTGGGAATCAGCACCATGAGGCATGAATGTCCACGCAGACCGTTCCCTGAACTTCAGTGGAGCCCATCTCTTCCTCAGGAAGTTCCCAAAGACCATCCGGGGGGTCACACCGCTGGCGACGCAGCCTTCGATCCTTGCCACAATGGGTTTGTACGCCGTCGGCAGCTCCGGCTGCTCGTTTCATAGGTCGGTGTCCATGTTAGAGAGGCCCTTTGGCAGGTCCAGCTTATCATGATTGTCCATGGTGATGATCACCCAGTCCTTCTTCCACTCATCCCATTTGCCAGAGGGAAAGGTTTCATGTACATGAAGGGGCACCTCTACCACTTCACGAAGTAGTACAGCCCGATAGTCTCGTTCCCCTTCCCAGTGGTCTACAGGTTGAAGATGCACCGTAAGAGCTCTAGGCTGGGCCGCACCCCCACCCACATCTCGCAGAAGTGGACGAAGGTAGTGACTAGCAAAACGGAGTGGGGGTCGAGGAAGTGCAGTTGGATACCATAGAACTCCAACAGCGTCATTAGGAAAGATGAGAAGGGGGGAAGCAAGCTAACCATGGCGTATCCTTGGAAGTAAACCATGTCACCAGCGCTCTTCTTCTCGAAAGGAAGCTCGCCAATGTGGATCTTGACGTTGATGGAGTCATGGGACCATCCCATGTAAGCACGGACCTTCTTCAGCTCCTTCTCGTTCTTGATCTTACTGGAGGGGAGACCCAACTCCATTGCGACAAGATGGAGCAGGGGAAGGATGGTTGTGCAAAGGTTAAGGCTTATGAATGGAGGATGCGAGAAAGCAGTAAGGTCCTAAGCGCGAGAGCAAATGGAGGCGTAAGGGGCCCGTGACCTGTGCTAGTCCCCTTTTTAAGTATACTTTTGCGACGTTTGGATGGGAACCGTGGGTGCTGCAATGCTGGAGCCACCCTCACGATGACTGGTGGGCTAGAGTCCAATTCGGCGGAAAGGCCGAAGTAACCACCTCGAGGCAACAGCTCCCACAAGGGAGAGTTCAAAACTTAGGGGCGGCGACATAATTGGCGTGCGGAATCGAAACGAAATTCGTATCGAGAACCAATGCCAGTTGATGGCGTGATATATGTAGACAAAGATTTTATCCACTGCATTGAAGGGAAGCCCTTAAAGTCGCGGCACGAGGATTCAAATTGGCCCCACCTCAGGTATAGCCACTTAACCGAGAAGTTCCTCCCCGAGATGGGCCCGGGGGCCACTGTCCATAACTAGCGAACCGGGTACCCTTAGATACATGAAAGAATACAGCAGGGTCTCGCTCCCCACAGGGGAAAGATACGACGTGGTCCCAGGGTGCCATGTGGCGTGCGGCATGGCCTCGCCTCTCCACTGATGGAAGGCCCGATGCAACCACATGTCCCGCAGCTCCAGGTTTGCCCCTCCCACGGGGGGAGGTCAAACACTGCCACTCGTCTCGCAACTATGGGGTCACGTCCCTGCTGAGGAAAGGTCCGGCGCGTCTGCAAGGCCGGCAGTCCGAACCTTCCTCCCTGCTGAAAGAAGGTCCGGCGCAGCCACGTGTCTGACAGCTTCGAATCTGGCCTACCAGCTGAGGGAAGGATCGGACCTACCGCATGCCAGGCAGCGCCGGGCCTAGTCCATCCTGCGGTAGAGGTCATGAAGGGAGACAAGCTTAGTGCGTCTAAACTAGAAGGACTCGCACGTTCCCTAGGTAAGCGGGAGCTCCCACTCATAAGTCAAGAATCCTGTACCAGGTCTTGTGATAACAGGATGGCGCCAAACTATTATGTACGGCGGACTAATGAGAGGTCGTGACAAGACAGACAGGACATGGCCAACCATGATGGGGGGCTATCTGTAGCCCTACAACAAGGTATGGCCAGGCGGCACGTTGAAGCCATTGTTAGGGGATAGCATTTACTCCCGAATATTAGGGTGGATTTGGTACTCCTGGGGCCACTTGTCGGGCCCCGGGCCCCACTTGTAAGCTGCTCGGCCTTGGACTATAAAAGGACCGAGCAGCCACAGACTTAGAAAACTTCTCTCAGACCAAGATACAGGCTCGAGATATACAACACACAAACCACCCTGGAGTAGGGTATTACGCCCCAGGCAGCCCGAACTACGTAAAACACTTGCGTTCATCGTTCACTGAGCTCGACCTTGCTAGGACTAGCCCCCACATACACATCGAACCCCCGCGGGCTGCTTCCGAGCAAGTCCATGGGAGGTGTAAGTTTAGACACCTCGACAGGGGGTATGGAAAAATAAATAAAGGAAGAAAATGAAGAAGAATAAGAAGAAGAGGATACAAGACCATAAATGCATCACCCATGAGTACATCAAGAACTTCGTCAAAAGTTCAACGTAGACAAAGTAAAATTCATCAAAAGCTCCAATGAGAACAAGCCGACATCCCCACTTCAACTGTAAATCCAAATATGGTCCAAAGAGGTATACTGTTCTATTTTTGGGTCAATTATACCTTTGTGCATCTAGGCAATATTAAACTGCTATATCTCATTTTGTTTAGTAATTTTTTGTACTCGTGTGCATCTAGGCCTAATATCATGCTAAGTATATGTTTTGTGTGCAAAATTTCAAGTCACTTCGATTCTCAAAACGTGGCTTGAAAGGTTACATAGCTGATCGTTTCTTCAAAGTTTACTTATTTTGCGAAACAATTATCCCCTCTCTCAATCTTCTCTCAAAAACTATTTAAATTTTTGAATCTTGGTGAATTATGACAATTGTATGATTGTTGATTTCGTACTGGTCATACTCATCAATATTATTTGTAAAGTGAATTCCTAAATAAGTATTAGACTCAACTCCCCCCCAGACTAGTCCGGTCCATTGCGGACTAGTATCCGACTTAACCCAAGCCTGCCGCCAAATCTCCTCTTCTTCCTCCTCACAACCTCCATTGCATTTTCTCTCCTTGAGCAAAAGCTCCCAAGGCAGAATTCCATCTTCTCCACCAAATCCAAGCTTCCTTCCGTGGAAATCAATCCCATCCCCACAACGCTTCCCTCTCCGGACTAATCCGGACACAAGCTCTACTCCTTTCCACAAATTTGGCAATTTCGGTAAATTCTCAACAAAACCCTAGTTTTTGTATATTCTCATGTCCCTCGATGTATTCCTATTGTTCTCCTACAACATTGCATCTCTTTTTCTTAGATTTGTAGAGATTTGAAATTAGGGTTCATACGGCCAAGCAGGACTAGTCTAGTCTGTGGTGAGGACATGTCCGATACCCCGGACAAGTCCGCACTCTAAAACCGGACAAGTCCAGACTTTAACAGTTTGGACATTCTAATTGATGTCTCGATAAACTGTAATTCCTGTCCTAACTACCATACCTTGAATCCCTTGTGTTAGGCACGATGTCGAGCGCGTTGGATGAAAGCATGTTTCACTATGAAGTCGAGTGCGATCGCGAGAGTGTGGCTAGGGAATTGAGAAGCAAGAAGCGGCATGATCATGATGCCTCTGCCTCCCGTTCTGCCTTTCTGCCCCCAAGAAAAAGGAAGGTGGTTGTGAAGAAGCCATCAGGCAAAGATTGTGTTGGCGCCAGCTCAGTGATGCCAACAAGAAGTGCAAGCAAGGAAAGGGCCTTGCTAGTGGACCTATTGGTCTAGTAAGGATGAAGCTACCTGTGCAGAGAAACGGGCAACCCTCAGAGGATGATTTCACTTGCAAATGTAGTGACTTGGAATCTATGGAAAGTCAATGTCTATGAGCAAGCCAAGCAGTCAGCAGCCCCCAGATTCTAGAGTCACTTCCACGTCGATTGCTATGAGGAAATATATCTAAGGATGAAGACTCCTGTTGTCATGAGCCAGTTGGTGGATTTGCAATACATGGAGTCCAAGACATGTCAAACTTATCAGGAAGTCTTAAAGGCTCTTGAGAGGCATGGTATGAAGGATCTCATATCCTTTAAATACAACTAGAACAATGAAGTCGTCACCAAGTTTTACTCCACTTGCTACTTCTCGGGTGATGACGAAGAAGGAATTACTTGGATGACTCATGGGTACAAGTATTGTGTTTCTTATGAGGAGTTCGCCACAAAACTCCATCTTAAAAATACTTTGTACAATGAGTTGGTGATCCATAACTGGAAGGGGCTGGAGAGGGATGAGCTTACATTCCTCTATGACAACGGAATGTCGTACATGCCACCAACCACCAAGTATATGAAGCCATTCATTGTGATGATGAAAAGAATTTTGAGGAAGTGTGACACCCGGTTCCAAAAATGAACCAAGTAAATGTATATGTGTGCCCAGGATGTTGATCACACATACACGACGAATCCACAAATGATATAAAGAAAATTACCACGGCACAACTAGAAAATAAGTACTTCATGTACAATATTAAAATATTTCTCAATTTACAAACTCTAATGATCATTACTAATAATACGACTAATACTGCAATGGAAAATAATCTAAACTAAGCAAACTAAGGAAATGGGATAGCGCGGCTCCAAGCATAACCACACGCAGTCGACAACAGCACACAACCTAGAACTCAACATTATCCTCATTGTACACCCAAACATCACTTGAAACCGTTGGTGGGGGGATTACAAGGGTGAGAACATGTCGTACTCAGCAAGTGTGGGAAAATATGACATGTAGCTTAAACTAGGAATGATAATAAGTAATGGCTATTTCCTGAAAAGTACATTTGAAATATGTAAAAAGAATCCTAAAATGTCTATGTGAATTAATCCATCATATCGCAAATAATTACCAATTATGAGTCCAAAAACATCAAATACCATTATATCATATCCATCAATATTTATCCATCTATGTACCACATTCTTAGCATCATCATCAACCATGTCCATTTATCAAAACCCAAACCGTAACCATGACCATAACCAAACCATCCTAAATCCCAGGTTCCCTCAAATCGTGGAAGTTGTCCAGGTGCTCATAACTAGGAGCACGGCTATCATGATAGTTTTTTTTAACACTCCGTACAGGTTTTACCACTTTACCCACAAGTTCATGATTTCATCACCCATTGGCAAATAAAGAAAACCTCAATTATGTCAAATATACTACCATAGGTGTATGGACAAGGGATCACAAAATAGCCTTTACAAAGTGATTACTAACATGCTCGAACCCACTAACGTTTTACCGGTGGTGATGCCTCCAACTGAACACATCCGACCAAGGGCCCTATCTTGTGCCATTTGAATCCTAGGGCAGTCTCACCACTATTGCAAACCCAGTGCAACTCCCATTCCCCGAGCCTTCCTAATGATACGAACGATACTGGCAATACACGAATTAGTCAGCTAAGACGCACACATACTTGGCCTTGTGGTGAAATTGTAGTCCTGGCTTATTCTCGCATGAACCGGTCCTTAGATCCAAGGCAAGCAAAACCACCATATCTTCCAACCCAACCGACAAACCATGCTTGCTTAGATCTCCCAAGTCCCATGTTACCAATTAACCATGTTCATAAATTCTCATCATCCATAAGTTCATTAATTCAAAATTAAGCCATTTAGTTTTTTTCCCCATCCAATTAATTATAGCGAAGCAAAAAGGTAAACATACCCTTTCCGGCTCTCTACAATATAATCCAAGCGACAAGGATGGTCAAACTAGACTAAGAAACACCTATCGTGGGTTTCCCATCAATTTGACACAAGCATGCAGTTTTGCAGATAAAATATTTGAAAACAGAATCAAAATGGTCAAGGACACTTGCCTTATTCTTGAGACTAGTTTAGATCAATAGCCTCAACATTCTGGTGCTCGAAGTCGTTGAAAGCACCCTCTAGAGTGTTACTTTCTATTCTGCCTGACAGACATACAAGACAACATTACAATCGATAAATGCTCATATATTACTCAATATGTCATGACATGCATGATTGATGCAATTATGTCGTGATGCATGTTCGGTTGATATTACAGCTTACTAACTAGTTACAATTAAGTCTTACATGTTAGAGCAAGTTTTAAGTCATTTTGGAAAATATTAAAGAAGATCTAGAAATTCTCAGATTTGGGAGACCAGACTAGACTGCACCATGGGCCGGACATGTCCGCTCTAGACGAGAAAGCTGAACGGACTAGTCCACATTGGACGGGACAAGTCATTATGGCGGGTAGGGTTTTGTCGATTTTTAATTAGAGCATAGTTTGAGTTAATATGGAACCATAATTAAGTAGGAAAGATGGATCATAAGTATTTACCACAAATCCAAAGTTTCAAAGGTTGAGGATTCGAGAATTTGACGTCTATGTCAATGGAGACGAAGATTTGATGAAGGAGGATGTTGACGCTGGAGAATCGATAAAGAAGATCGCAGCAGCGACGACGATCTTGATTGATTCTCCTTCTTACTTCTCCTCCTCTTCCTCTTCCTTCTTTCTCCCTTCAAGAGCGGCAACTATGAATAGACCAAGTGCTGAGATTTGTTTAATGTGGTGAAGGAGTAAAGGGTGGGTTGTGGGGTGTTTGTATAGGAGTATAGGTGGTAGGGTTTGGTGGAATTCAAGTGGAAGGCTGTGGAAGCCTTGGTAGGGTCCCACTTGGGCTTCTCTACAGCGACGAACGACATCCCTGGGCCCAATTAAGGTAATTACCCAATAACTTGTCGTGGAGGAAAATTAGAACTCGAGTCAAAACCCTACACACTGGACTATTTCGCAGTCAGGCTGTACAAGTCAGATCGAGTACAGGGAGTCCAATGGAGAATTCTGGTGCGATACCAGACAAATACGTTCAAGATCAGAGAGTCAAACGGACCAGACCAAAACCAGGCTCGACAAATCCAGGGTTAGTACAGTATAGATTTTAGACCAAGATTTCGGGAGTTTTTAATAGAGATCATCAGACTAGTCCGTACACCCAACGGACAAGTCTTGACACGTATAGAAACAAAACCAGATTAGTCCGCAAAATAAACGGACAAGTCTGGAAAACAACATAAATGATTTCCGGATTAATCTGCAGAAATTAGCGGAAAAGTCTAGGAAAAACAAAGAGTAAACTGGATTAGTACGAGATCCAATCCGGACAACTCCGCACTGAATCAAGTTTTTAATTGTTGTTTTGGTTCTAATTCATTTAAATCTCGTTCCTCTTTGTCTTGCTTAATGTTAAAAATGCATAAGAATGTATACAATGCATGATGGATTCCAATGAGGGTGTTACAAACCTACCTCCCTTAAAATGAATCTCGTCTTCGAGATTCAACGTAGAAGGAAAAAGATAGGGAAATTCTCTCTTAAGATCTTCTTCCAAGTCCAAGGTTTCTTCCCATTCTATATGATGCTTCCATTGTACTTTGCACCATCGAATCACCTTGTTCCTTGTGACTCTCTCCTTTGTTTCCATGATTATGACCGGTTCCTCAACATAAGTCAAATCTGCCTCTAATTCCAATTCTTCCATTGGCATTTGTTCTTCTGATACTGTTAAGCACTCCTTGAGATGAGAAACATGGAACACATCATGTACATCAGAAAGATGCGCTGGCATCTCCAGCTTATATGCCACTTCTCCACGTTTGTCTAAAATCTTGGATGGTCCAATATAGTGAGGTGCCAACTTACCTCTGATGTTAAACTGCTTATGACCTCGCATAGGAACACTTTGAGGTATACGAAGTCTCCAACTTCAAAAGCCATATTTCTTTGCTTATTATCCGTATAACCCTTTTGTGTTGACTGAGCAGCCCTTAGGTTTTCGTGGATTAATTGAACTTGCTTTTCAGCTTCTTGTAACAAATCGGGTCGTATAGTGCTTCATAGGATAACACTTTCAAGCTAGCTTGGTAGCTATTGTTGTATGAAAATTCCGCATACGGCAAGCTTTTTGTCCCAGTTGCGGCCATGCTTCAAGGCACAAGCTCTCAACATATTCTCTAATATTTGGTTTGTCCTCTTAGTTTGCCCATCGCTATGTGGGTGATATGCTAAACTAAAATTTTTAACCTAGTATCCATAGCTTCATGCAGTTTCTCCTAGAACTTAGATGTGAATTGGGAACCTCAGTCAGACACTATTTTCTTCAGAAATCCATGTCAGCATACAATATTCTCCATGTACAACTCGGCTAACTCCGCCGCGGTGTACTTGGCCTTGATAGGAATAAAATCAGCAAATTTCTTGAACCGATCCACAATAACCCATGTGGAGTCGTATCTGGACTGGGTACATGGTAATCCAACTACAAAGTACATACCAATTTCTTCACACTTCCACTCCACAATATTCAATGGCTGCAATAGTCCAACTCGCCTTTTATGTTTAGCCTTGACCCGTTGGCACGTGTCACATAAGGCAACATATTCAGCTATGTCCTTCTTCATCCCATCCCACCAATAGCAAGTTTTCAAGTATTTGTACATCTTCGTACTACCGGGATAATTTGAGTAAAGAGAGGCATGTGCCTCCTTCAATATCGTCTCGCAAATTTGCTTTACGTTAGGCATGAAAATTCTTTTTCCAAGCTATAGAGTGCCATGGCGATCCTCATTAAATTGGAATTCTCTCCCTTCTTGGATCCTTTCCTTGATTTCATGGATTTCCTCATACTTTGTTTGACCTTCTCAGATTTCCTGTTCTAGGGTCGGATTTAACTCCTCCCATCTCATTTATAAATCCAAGATGCAACCGTTCAAACTAATTATATAGCGCGGATGGCAACTCCCGAAACGTGAGTTGTTGGCTTGTGTGACACCCGGTTCCGAATATGAACCAAGCGTAACGCATATGTGTGCCCAGGAAGTTTATCACACATATACGGTTGCATCACAAATGATATACAGAATTTAACCACGTCATAACTATTAAATAAGTACTTTATTACAATAATCCAATAGTTCACAAATGATCAAACTCTAAATAATTGCAGCGGAAAATAAACTAAATAGCACGACTCCAATCCACAGGCAATTGACGGCAGTACGCAACCTAGTACTCCACGTGATCCTCAGGGTACTCCCAATTGTCTCTAGTAGCTGTTGGGGGGATTGCAAGGGTGAGTACATGTCGTACTCAGCAAGTGTGGAAAGTATGACATGTGGCTAATTCAAATGACGAATGTAATAATGGCTAAGTGCTGAAAAGTACAATAAAACATTTGAAAAGCATTTTACTATGTCTATGTGAAACAATCCCATCATAACCATCATGTTAACAAGATATAACCCATATCCAATTATTGCCAACATCACCATTATCCATGTCCAATTACCATAACTCAATTTCATATCCATGACCATAATCCATAAACCATAACCATTACAAACCCATAACCATAAACCAACCATAACCATTACCAGACCATAACCATCCCAAACCCCAATTTCAACTCTAATCATGTAGGTCATCCAGGCGCTCATAACCGGGAGCACGGCTATCATGATAGTTTTTAACACTCTGCAGAGGTTGTACCACTTTACCCACATGTTTGTGATTTCATCACCTTTCGATGACTAAGAAACCTCCATTGTGCCATCTCACACTCCGTAGGTGTGTGGCCAAGAGATCACAAAATAGCCTTTCAAAAGGGACTACTAGCATGTACGGGCCCACTAAGGTTTCACCGGCAGGCTTGAATCTCTATTCTCCCACCCACGGGCCCCTCGTGTGCCGTGCGGATCCCAGGGCAGTCCTCCTCGACTCACCGGTCCTTAGATCTAAGGCAAGCAAACCACCATAACATCCAACGCATCCACATACCAGGCTTGCTTAGATCACCCATCATATTGACCTCCTCTTTTTCTTCCTCTTCTTCCCATTCTTTTTCTCCTTTTTTCTTCCCTGGGCGCAGCTCTCTGGTATCTTTTTTTTTCCTCTGTTCTGGCGGCTGCTTCTGGCGGCTGGGATCGTGGGGCTTCGGTCCCTTTTTATAGGGGCGGCGGGAGGGCGGAGTCGTACCGGGGCGGGACGTTCGGCGGGGCTGGGAAAATCGGAACCGGCGCTGGAGTCGGGAGCGGGCGGGATCGGGACTCGGGGAACCGGGCGGGAGGCGGGAGGCCGGGCGCTGGCGGGGTCCGACGCACGGCCGAGCGCGCCGGGGCTGGCGCGGAGCGCGGCCCAGCGGGGGGGGGGGGGGGGGGTGGGGGGGGCGCTCGCTCGCGCGCGGGAGGGCGCCTGCGGGGCGCGCGTTGGCGGAAATCGGGGCCGGCTGGCTGGGCCGGCTCGGCCGCCTGGCCAGCGGTCCCCTCTTCTTTTTTTTTCTTTTTTTTTCTTTTTTTTTCTTTTTCTTTTATTATATATATATATATTATTATTTTTATTTATCTTATTTATTTTATTCATTTACCTTTATATATATATATATTTCTTATTATATATGTATTATTTATTTATATCTTTTATATATATTTTTTTATTATTATAATTTTTATACTTATTCCCTAATACAAGTTTTAGGCTATAACTATTATTTTTTTCTTCTTTTTGCTACACATATTTGTATATGCATGTTTTATTATTTTTCTTTTATTCTACTAGTGTTTAATGCATGATCATGTATGCAATGCATGATTATGTATGCAATGCATGATGTGAAAATTTAGGGTGTTACAAACCTACCCCCCTTAAAGTGAATCTCGCCCTCGAGATTCGATAGCGTGGAGAAAAGATGAGGGAATTCTGCCTTCAGGTCTTCTTCACGTTCCCATGTAGCTTCGACTTCCGTATGGTGTCTCCATTGCACTTTGCACCAACGGATCCTCTTATTTCTCGTAACCCTTTCCTTCATGTCCAAGATCTTGATAGGTTGTTCGACATAGGACAAATCCTCCTGAAGTTCTAACTCGTCCATCGGCACTTGTTCTTCTGGTACCCTGAGACACTTCTTGAGTTGAGAGATGTGAAACACGTCGTGTACATCGGAGAGATACGTCGGCAGCTCAAGTCGATAAGCTACCTCTCCTCGCTTGTCCAGAATCTTGAACGGTCCGATGTAACGTGGTGCCAGTTTTCCTTTGACGTTAAACCGTCGCTGACCTCTGATAGGTGACACTTTGAGGTATACAAAATCTCCAACTTCAAAAGTCAAACTCCTTCGCCTATTATCAGCATAACCTTTTTGTCGAGACTGGGCAGCCTTTAAGTTTTCCCGTATTATTTGGACTTGCCTTTCAGCGTCTTGTAACACGTCGGGACCGAACACTTGATTCTCTCCGGTTTCATTCCAAAACAAAGGAGTCCTACACTTCCTTCCGTATAGTGCTTCATAGGGTGACATTTTCAAACTTGCTTGGTAACTATTGTTGTACGAGAATTCAGCATACGACAAACTTTTATACCAACTTTTCCCATGTTTTAAAGCACAAGCTCTTAACATGTCTTCCAAAATTTGGTTGGTCCTCTCGGTTTGTCCATCTGTTTGAGGGTGATACGCCGAACTGAAGTTCAACCTTGTTCCCATTGCTTCATGCAATTTCTGCCAAAATATGGAGGTAAATTGAGAACCTCTATCCGAGACTATCTTCTTCGGTACTCCATGTCGACACACAATATGTTCCATATACAATTCTGCTAGCTTCGCGGTGGTATATGTGGTCTTGACAGGGATGAAGTGAGCCGATTTCGTCAATCGATCCACAATAACCCATATTGAATCATAGCCAGACTGAGTTCGCGGTAATCCAACTATAAAGTCCATACCAATCTCTTCCCACTTCCATTCCGGGATCCTTAATGGTTGTAACAATCCGGCTGGCCTTTGATGTTCATCTTTAACTCGTTGGCACACATCACAAAGTGCAACATATTCGGCTATGTCCTTTTTCATGCTGGCCCACCAATAACAAGTCTTTAAGTCCTTGTACATCTTTGTACAACCGGGGTGAATTGAGTAAGGCGAGTCATGTGCCTCCTTCAATATTGTCTCCCGAATATGCCTGACATTAGGTACAACAATCCTCTTTCCAAGCCATAAGGTACCCTGTTCGTCCTCATCAAATCTAAATTCTTTCCCTTCTTGGGTCCTTTCCTTGATTTCCTGTATTTCCTTGTCCTTTGTCTGTCCTTCCCGTATTTCCTGCTCTAATGTTGGGTTGACTTCCATCGTTCCCATCTCATTTATGAATCCAAGGTTCAACCGTTCAAACTCCTTACATAACTCAGACGGCAATTCTTGAACTGTGAGTTGATGACTTACTCCTTTTCGGCTCAAGGCATCGGCCACTACGTTGGCCTTCCCTGGGTGATAGTTGATTCCCACGTCATAATCCTTGATGAGCTCCAACCATCGGCGTTGCCTCAAATTCAGATCTGTTTGCGTAAATATGTACTTGAGACTCTTGTGCTCCGTATAAATATCACATCGGTGACCAAAAACATAGTGTCTCCATATCTTCAAGGCGTGTACCACGGTTGCGAGTTCAAGGTCGTGTGTAGGATAATTCAACTCATGTTTCTTTAGTTGCCTCAATGCATAAGCTACCACTTGGCCTTCTTGCATGAGCACACATCCTAATCCTTGTCTTGATGCATCACAATATATATCAAAACTCTTGCTCACGTCCGGTAATACTAACACCGGTGCAGTTGTCAACCTTTTCTTTAACTCCTCAAAGCTATCCTGACAAGCTTGAGTCCATCGAAATGCCTTTCCCTTCATGAGTAATTCGGTCATAGTATTGGCTATTTTGGAGAAATCCTTAATGAATCGACGGTAATATCCAGCCATTCCAAGGAAACTCCGAATTTCCTTGACATTCTGTGGCGGTTCCCATTTAAGCACATCTCTCACCTTCCCTGGGTCAACTGATACTCCTCCTCCGGAAATAATATGGCCTAAGAAAGAAACTTCCCGTAACCAGAATTGACATTTACTGAACTTGGCATACAATTGATGTTCCCGTAGCTTCTGCAATGTAAGCCTCAAGTGTTCCTTGTGTTCCTTCTCATCCTTCGAGTAGATCATAATATAATCGATGAACACTACAACGAACTTATCCAGATATTCCATGAAGACCTTATTCATGAAATACATAAAGTACGCAGGTGCGTTCGTCAATCCAAATGACATGACGGTGTACTCATAAGATCCATATCGTGTCAGAAATGCTGTCTTGGGTATATCCGATGGTCTAATCTTCATTTGGAAGTATCCTGACCGCAAGTCGATCTTGGAGAAGATACAGGCACCCTTCATTTGGTCGAACAAATCCTCTATATGGGGCAGTGACTACTTGTTCTTAATTGTCACTTCGTTGAGAGACCTATAGTCCACACACATCCTCTGGGTTCCATCCTTCTTATCTACGAAGAGCACTGGGGCTCCCCACGGGGATGAGCTTGGGCGTATAAAACCCTTCTCTAGCTGCTCTTGAATTTGCTTCTTGAGCTCTGCTAACTCCTTAGGAGGCATCCTATACGGCCTCTTAGCTATAGGTGCAGTTCTGGGTATCAACTCAATAGCGAATTCTATGTCACGATCAGGTGGCATACCTGGCAACTCATCTGGAAACACATCTGGGTACTCGCAAACGATCGGAATGCTTTCCAATGTCACTTCTTCCACGTGATTCAGCATCGCTTTCCCTCTTGCAGGTTGGGCTGCCTCAACTTCGATGCGTGTACCATGTTCACATGTCAACTGCACAATCCTCTCGGCACATTGAATGACTCCATTATACTTTCTCAGCCAGTCCATTCCAAGTATTATGTCTATTCCTTGGGAGTCCAATACTATGAGGTTTCCGAGAAAGTCTACCCCCCTTATTTTAATGCTTACTTTCGGACATACTATATGTGTCCTCATCTCTCTGCCAGGAGAACTTACTAGCATAGTTTGTTCATATGAGATATAAGCAAATTGTATTTGGCAACATACTTTGATGAGATGAATGAATGAGATGCTCCCGAATCAAATAAAACAGTCGCGGGGTTGGAGTTGGCGAGAAACATACCAATCACGACGTCATCAGCCTGCTGGGCTTCCTCAGTAGAGACATAATTCACATTGCCACGAGCAAAATTCTGTTGTCCACGGTTGCCTTGCGGTGCTCCTCCATTTGGTCGCGGGTTATTTGGCCTTGGTGCATTGTTCATAGGTCCATAGTTCTCCTGGGGCATTGACTTGCAAAGTGTCCGGGTTCTCCACACACATAGCATGAATTACCACCCGTAGCGTTAGGGAAGTTTGGGCGCAACTGGTTTTGAGCATTTGCCGCCATGTTAGGACGCGGCGCAGGTGGCACAGGATAGCGAGGCGCTTGCATGGCGGGGCGTTGCTGCGGTGGCTGATTTGGGCGGGGCGGATAAGCAGCGCGGTATGCAGGAGCAGATGGGTTGTAGTGTGGTGCAGTAGGTGGTGCATAGCGGGGGCGAACATTGCTTCCTTGTTGCGGTCCATGATGTGGCATCTTCCTCTTGTTGTCCTGCTCCATCTCACAAATCCTGTTCTCAACCACAATAGCCTTGTCAACCAGCTTTTGGAAGTTTGGATAATCGGTATTGAGCAACTGGACTTGAATTTCATTGTTAAGACCCCTCATAAACAAATACTGCTTCCTACTATCAGTTTTGATGTCTTCTGGAGCATATCTTGATAATTGATTGAATTTGTTGAGATACTCACTCACGCTCATCCTTCCTTGCCTGAGATTTTCAAAATCTTGTCTTCCCAGTATCATAACTCCTTCAGGTACGTAGTGGGAATAGAAACTCTGTCTAAACTCAGCCCAAGTGATTGTCTCCTGATTATCATGAGCGTTGCAAAGAGCTTCCCACCAGTCGGCGGCTGCTCCAACTAGTTGATGTGATGCAAAGAGAACCTTCTCCCTATCAGTGCACTGGACAATAGCAAGTTTCTTTTCAACGGACTTCAGCCAATCATCAGCTTCCATTGGGTCTGCGGCTTGTGCAAAGGTGGGCGGTCTGGTCCTCATGAACTCTCCCAATCGGTTGTGATGTGGCGGGGGTGGTGGCGGGGGCGGTATATGAGGCTGATTGTTGTTGCCAGCTTGCAGCTGTCCCATGGTCTGTATCATGGTCTGCATGAGCTGGTTCTGCATAGCTAACAATTGTTCAATATTGATAGCTCCATGAGCATGTCCCTGGTTGTTCTGAGGTACTTCATTGCGCTCCTCCTCATCGTTGGCATCCCTCTGGTTACGAGTTCTCACCATCTGTTGGTGAAAGAAGGGTGGGGACAGAAAGATTTAGAATTTGGAAAGAACGTCCCAACTCTATGCATCAAGGGATGTGACACTAAATAATCCTTTATTAATATAGACCTATATTATGAGGATGTGGACAAGTGCCGAAGCATTCCACAACTCTCTACTAAGCACACAAGCACTCAAACAAGCACCAAACAAAATTGACAAAAATCCTAAAAGAAGTAACACAACTCAAGGTCACACAAGTATATCTACGTCGCTCTTATTTAACTAATGGGGTGTGCCTATCCTTGAGTCGTGGCATAGGTCGAGGACTACTCGTCGTCGAGCGGGAACTCGTCCGGGTCCTCGTCGTCGTCGTCATCGGGGTCCTCGGCGTCCTCGGGGTTCTGTGGTGGTGAGGCAGCAGGCGGTGGTGGTGCGGTAGACGCCACACTGGAAGGCTCCTCGTCAGAGGACTCCTCAGAAGACGACTCCCGCTGACCGTTGCGACGGTCTGGAGAGTCTGGGGTCCATGTCGGGGTGTCGGACGCGTAGTCGTCTGGGTCCTCGTCAGTGATCCGATGATACCTCCTGATTATCGCCTCGTGGCGCTGGGCGAGGTCACGTCCATCCTGAATCTCCTGCTGCGCCCTCTGAAGTCGGGCACTGAGCTAGGCCACGTCGTAACAGTCTGACGAGACTGCGGGAGGTCCAGGGGCCCCTCCACGTGCCTGGAGACGAAGCGCGCAGTGCCACTGGGACGCTGCGGAACGAAGGCGTGCACCGTGTCCTCCAGACGGAAACGGCGGGTGTGGCTCCAAAAGGTGGCTGCTTCCTAGCTAGCATCCTGCTCCGCAGATCGGCGGGAGCTCCTCCAAGCAGGACTGCTGTGGGTCTTCACCAACTCATCACCATAGTAGATATAGATCTTGCAGCTCCACTCCTTCCTGCCGGGGTGCTGCACTCCAGTGGTGTGGTAGGAGAGCGAGAGGCTGTGGTGACGGTAGCCAGCCTCACGGAGTAGGGCACAGAGACGGTGACGCAGTTGTCCTGCGGCTCTGCCGTCAGAACGGATCACCACGGGGTGACGGGGGTCGACGGCCGCAGAGCGACTGGCCAACCTACGCGGGGGCACAAGTCCACCGGTCGACTTACGGGGGGTTGTCTTGGTGCGGGCCATCTACAGAAAACAAGAATACATTAGAGGAAAAAGAAATAACCAAATACAAATCTGAAAATTTCAGCAGCTAAAATGGCGGAAAAAGAGCGGTGCAGCGGTTCCAAAAGAACGAAAAATAAAGAGAAAAAATACAGCAAACAACACAATAATTTTACCCACACATAACAGCGGCAAAACACACTTTTTCCGCGAAAATTTACGCAGCAAAACAGCAGCACTTAATATTGCTCACTTCTGAAATTTTTTATCAAAAACGCAGCAGCGATCAATACTTTTTGCGGCTGAAAATAAGGGAACAAAACAGCAGCAAAAATTTTCGAAAATAGCAGATTAGAAGAGTGTTCCTAAGTGCTCTAGAGTGTCCATTCTACCTAGGCTTGCGTCCTACGGTCAACGCGGCTCTGATACCAATTTGTGACACCCGGTTCCGAATATGAACCAAGCGTAACGCATATGTGTGCCCAGGAAGTTCATCACACATATACGGTTGCATCACAAACGATATACAAAATTTAACAACGTCATAACTATTAAATAAGTACTTTATTACAATAATCCAATAAACAGATTAGGAACAGATGGCGGGACTACTTCAATGGACTATTCAATGACGGGAATGAGAGTATTAGGTTCGAGTTGGATGACTCATTTGATGACACCAACAGACGATTCGTGCGGAGGATACAAGAGTCCGAGGTTAGAGAGGCCTTAAAAAGGATAAAAGGAGGAAAGGCTCGCGGCCCCGATGATGTCCCCATTGAGGTGTGGAGATGTCTAGGGGATGTAGCAATAGTATGGCTCACTAAACTATTTAACCGCATTTTTCAGTCAAACAAAATGCCTGAAGAGTGGCGGAAAAGTATTTTAGTACCCATCTTCAAAAATAAAGGAGATGTTCAAAGTTGTACTAATTACCGAGGAATTAAGCTCATGAGTCATACTATGAAGCTCTGGGAGAGAGTGATTGAACACCGCTTGAGGAAAGTGACCAATGTCACTAAAAACCAGTTTGGTTTTATGCCTGGGAGGTCCACTATGGAAGCGATTTTCTTACTCCGTCAGCTTATGGAGAGGTATAGGGAGCAAAAGAAGGATCTACATTTAGTGTTCATTGACTTGGAGAAGGCATACGATAAGGTACCAAGACCGGTCATGTGGTGGGCACTAGAGAAACACAAAGTCCCAACAAAGTACATTAACCTTATCAAGGATATGTACGATAATGTAGTGACAAGTGTGCGCGTAAGAGATAGTGAGACCGACACTTTTCCTATCACAATAGGGTTACACCAAGGATCAGCCTTAAGTCCTTACATCTTTTCCTTAGTGATGGATGAGGTGTCGAAGGATATACAAGGGAATATCCCTTGGTGTATGCTCTTTTTCTGATGATGTAGTGTTGGTAGATGAAACTAGGGATGGTGTTGATAGAAAATTGGAGCTATGGAGGCAGACCTTAGAGTCTAAGGGGTTTAGACTTAGTAGAACCAAGACCGAGTATATGAGATGCAACTTTAGTGATGTCGGGTGCGAGGATGGTAATGTTAGTTTACAAGGACAAGTAGTACCTAGAAGAGACACATTTCGATATTTAGGATCAATGTTACAAAGCAATGGTGATATTGATGAAGATGTTTGCCACAGGATCAAGATCGGGTGGATGAAGTGGCGACCAGCATCTGGAATCTTATGTGATAAGAAAGTTCCACAAAAATTGAAAGGAAAATTCTATAGGACGGTGATCAGACCTGCGATGTTGTATGGAGCAGAATGTTGGCCAACTAAAAGGCAACATGTACAACAAATGAGTATTGCGGAGATGCGCATGCTACGGTGGATGTGTGGTCACACAAGAAGAGACAAAATTAGGAACGAAGTAATACGTGATAGGATAGGGGTGGCACCGATTGAGGAGAAGCTAGTCCAACATCGCCTACGGTGGTTTGGGCATATTCAGCGGAGACCTCCAGAAGCACCGGTCAATAGTGGGATTATAAAGAGTAGAGAAAATTTTAGGAGGGGTAGAGGTCGACCAAGGTTGACATGGCAGGAGGCGGTGAAACGAGATTTAAAGGAGTGGGACATACCTAGAGATTTGGCTCATGATAGGACTGCATGGAAATTAGCAATTCATGTGCCATAACCTTAGTTTATTCGTAATTTGTTACTCTTATCTTTTTTTACTTTCATCTTATTTCCTATTACTTTTCTTCAAAATTGTTGGGTTTCATCTCTAGCCGACCCCAACTTGTTTGGGACAAAGGCTTGGTTGTTGTTGTTGTTGTATTACAATAATCCAATAGTTCACGAATGATCAAACTCTAAATAATTGCAGCGGAAAATAAACTAAACAGCACGACTCCAATCCACAGGCAATTGACGGCGGTACACAACCTAGTACTCCACGTGATTCTCAGGGTACTCCCAATTGTCTCGAGTAGCTGTTGGGGGGATTGCAAGGGTGAGTACATGTCGTACTCAGCAAGTGTGGAAAGTATGACATGTGGCTAATTCAAATGACGAATGTAATAATGGCTATGTGCTGAAAAGTACAGTAAAACATTTGAAAAGCATTTTACTATGTCTATGTGAAACAATCCCATCATAACCATCATGTTAACAAGATATAACCCATATCCAATTATTGCCAACATCACCATTATCCATGTCCAATTACCATAACTCAATTTGATATCCATGACCATAATCCATAAACCATAACCATTACCAACCCATAACCTTAAACCAACCATAACCATTACCAGACCATAACCATCCCAAACCCCAATTTCAACTCTAATCATGTAGGTCATCCAGGCGCTCATAACCGGGAGCACGGCTATCATGATAGTTTTTAACACACTGCAGAGGTTGTACCACTTTACCCACATGTTTGTGATTTCATCACCTTTCGATGACTAAGAAACCTCCATTGTGCCATCTCACACTTCCGTTGGTGTGTGGCCAAGAGATCACAAAATAGCCTTTCAAAAGGGACTACTAGTATGTACGGGCCCACTAAGGTTTCACCGGCAGGCTTGAATCTCTATTCTCCCACCCACGGGCCCCCTCGTGTGCCGTGCGGATCCCAGGGCAGTCCTCCTCGACTCCCATTCCCCGCGCCATCCAATGGTCCATACAATACTAGCAGCGCTCCTAATTATTCAGCTACACCGCACCCATACTTGGCCTTGTGGTGGCACTGTTGACCTGGCATATTCTCGCATGAACCGGTCCTTAGATCTAAGGCAAGCAAACCACCATAACATCCAACCCATCCACATACCAGGCTTGCTTAGAACACCCATCATATTGACCAGTTCACATTAACCAGAATATCATCGATGCATAATTTAATGTGTAGTGGTGTTTGCCATCCCAATTAATTAAGCGAAGCGAAAAGGTAAAAACCCTTCCTGACTCTCTACCATAATTCCAGGTGACAAGGGTGGTCAAACAAAACTAGTAAACTTCCTACCATAGGATTCCCATCAAATTGACACAAGCATGCAAGTTCGCAAACAAAACATTTAATTTAAAATAGGATCAATATGCTTCAAGGACACTTGCCTTGCTCCGACGGATGGAGTTGCTCAAGCGCTTCAAAGTCTTGATTTTGGAAATCCTCGTATGCGGACTCTTGAGCATGTTCCTCTACGCGTGATCATACATACAAGAGAACATATACAATTCAACATGATGCACTCAAAATAATCAACATGCAATGACATGTATGCATGCACAATTCAATAATTAATTAACTACGGTTGTTTATTAATTAGATGCGAGTAGTTCATACGTGTTCATATGGGTTTACGGGGGTTTTATGGTGGATTAATGCTGCTAAAAATAAAATTATGACACAACTACGATCAAGTTACGCCTATTAGGTTCAATATGATCGCTAAAATTCGCATCGGGAACATGGCCTACCGTAGATGCGATGGCTTCGATGATCGCGGGATGGGGACGAAGCGTAGACGAAGTAGATGCGTTCTCCGGTGGCGCGATGTCGACGTCGATCTCCGGCGAACGGTGGAGCCCTCCTCTTTTTCTTCCTCTTCTTCCCCTTCTTTTTCTCCTTTTTTCTTCCCTGGGCGCAGCTCTCTGGTCTCTTTTTTTTCCTCTGTTCCAGCGGCTGCTTCTGGCGGCTGGGATCGTGGGGCTTCGGTCCCTTTTTATAGGGGCGGCGGGAGGGCGGAGTCGTACCGGGGCGGGACGTTCGGCGGGGCCGGGAAAATCGGAACCGGCGCTGGAATCGGGAGCGAGCGGGTTCGGGACTTGGGGAACCGGGCGGGAGGCCGGGCGCTGGCGGGGTCGGACGCGCGACCGAGAGCACCGGGGCTGGCACGGAGCGGGGCCCAGCGGGGGGGGGGGGGGGGGGGGGGGGGCTCTCGCGCGCGGGAGGGCTCCTGCGGGGCGCGCGTTGGCGGGAATCAGGGCCGGCTTGCTGGGCCGGCTCGGCCGCCTGGCCAGCGGTCCCCTCTTCTTTTTTTTTCTTTTTTTTCTTTTTTTCTTTTTCTTTTATTACATATATATATATTATATTATTATTTTTATTTATATTATTTATTTTATTCATTAACCTTTTTTTATATATATATTTCTTATTATATATGTATTATTTATTTATATCTTTTATATATTTTTTTTATTATTATAATTTCTATACTTATTCCCTAATACAAGTTTTAGGCTATAACTATTATTTTTTTTCTTCTTTTTGCTGCACAAATTTGTATATGCATGTTTTATTATTTTTCTTTTATTCTACTAGTGTTTAATGCATGATCATGTATGCAATGCATGATGTGAAAATTTAGGGTGTTACAGCTTGCTCCTTTCCTACTCATGGCGTCAGCCGCTACATTGGCTTTTCTTGGGTGATAATTGATTCCCACATCATAATCCTTGACGAGCTTCAACCATCTTCATTGCCTCAAATTTAGGTCCATTTGCGTGAAAATGTACGTGAGACTCTCATGATCCGTGTAAATTTCACACCTATGACCAATAATGTAATGTCTCCATATCTTCAAACCGTGCACTACGTCTGCAAGTTTGAGGTAATGAGTAGGTTAATTCTGCTCATGTTTCTTTAATTGTCTCGATTCATAAGACACCACTTGGCCTTCTTGCATAAGAACACATACAAGTCCTTGTCTTGATGCATTAGAATAATATCAAAACTTTTGCTCACATCTGGCAATACCAACACAGGTGCTGTTGTTAACCTATTCTTTAGCTCCTCGAAACTTTCTTGACAAGCTTGAGTCCATTGAAAAGCTTTTCCCTTCATTAATAATTCAGTCATGGGCTTTGCTATTTTTGAGAAATCCTTGATGAATCGATGGTAATATCCAGCCATTCCAAGAAAACTCCAAATTTCCTTCACATTTTGAGGCGGTTCCTATGGGGACCGGAATCCCGACCTCCAAGGATCTCAGTGGGTGGTGCTGTGCGATGTGACACCCAACAATATACAAGAATAGAACGAGAACAAATTTACAATACCAAGTCTTTATTGAAAAGCACAGCGGAAGTTTTAAAAATACTAGCGGAAGGGAAAAGAACTATACATCATAGCTGCACACTCAGCACTAGCTATGCAAAAGCAAAGTCATCCATGCCCTGCATACATCACACTAGCAACACACAATTTACGACGGCGTGTAGGGTTGCTACTCGGCTGTAAACCATAGAGGGGGTGTAGCCTCGTCATCAAACCCGTCATTAGTCGTATAATCTGCAAAAACTCGTTAACTGCAAACGTGAGCATAAGGCTCAGCAAGACTAACCCGTCTCACTAGACATATGCAAAGGTGAACACTAAACATAGGTAGAGTAAAGCATAAGGACTCGCCTACAAGTGGATCCTTATAGTCGTGTTTTAATTAGCACATGACATTCTTCAGGCACGGCACATCATAGACTCCACAATCAAACAAGAAATGCTTTACCGATGATATGACGTGTACAAAGCACATAATGCCATTACAGGTAAAGTATGGGGAAACTGTAAACTTTTAATTGTACTATCTCTAAGACAAACAAGGTTATCAAAGCAATTTGTAAACCAATATATATCATATTCTCCTGATTTCTTCAGTATTTACTACGTCACGGTGCAGTGAACAAGTGGTACTCTATTATCGCGAGGGACGGTGATTGCAATCAGGACATACCCGGAACAACACGACACATACGCACTTTCGGAAATGCCAGCGAGTACTTACAGCAGTACCTACATAACAATTCAGTACTAGTCATATATGGCCACCTTTCACTAAACACTCGAATGTCGAACCGGTCAATCCGTCACGAGCAGGAGGTCACTACGTGGGGCGTACACTGACGTGCCCACCAGCTGATTTACACCTTGCCGCCCACAACCCACGCCTATAAAACGGAACGGAATGCCTCGACAAACCAGTATCAAGCTACGTCAGTTTACTGGAGCCCATTCCTCCAGTATGTCGCCGGTACAATTCAAGCTTGTCCAGTAGGACCGCACACGAAACGATCCTCAATCGACACAAGCAGGGCTATGCACGTGAGACCACGTCTCACTGCATCCTATCCACTGCTCGGTCTTAATTTCATATTCATAAACCATTTTCTTATTCCTTTATCTCTGAAAGTGCATCTAGGACTCCCTTGTGGGTTTTGGATGATTTATGACAAGCAATTGGGATCCTAACCTCTTTGTTGAGATGAGCACACGCTTTCAATAGCAAAATAAGCAAAGTGCCAAAAAGAAGGAAGAATGAGGAGCAAAGTGGAAATGAGCTCAAGGAAGAAGAATAGTAGATCATTGTGTATGCAGTGTGTTAAGAAAACACATCCCAAGAGCTCAATCACAATTAAACACACACATTGCACAAAGTTACACAGGACCGGACTAGTCCGACTGACACCGGACTACTCCGAGAACCTCTCTGCACAAAATCGGACAAGTCCGATATCCATCGGACTAGTCCAATACCTCTCTAACTAGAATCGAACAAGTCCTCCCCAGTGCAGACTAGTCATCAAAATACTTCACAAGTCACACAAAATCGTACAAGTCCGACCGCAACCGGACTAGTCCGATACTCTCTCTGGTCCAAATCGGACAAGTCCGATATTTGCACGGACTAGTCCGAAAAACCCTCTGAACTAAATCGGACAAGTCCTCCAAGTGCGGACTTGTCACCCAATACACTTAGGGTTTCACTGTCCGGACATGTCCGATGTCTATCGGACTAGTCCGAAGATTTCCAGAAGCGAAATCGGACAAGTCCGTAACTAGCCGGACTAGTCCGATATTTCAGGACACTTAAGGTTTGCTACACACAGCACAACGGACTAGTCCGGTGACCACAACGGACTAGTCCAATCTTTCTGAACCCTAACGGTCACTTTTAGAAACCCATATAAGTAGAGGTGTACGACCATATTTCACATACTCTCGAACCCTAGCGCCGTCACACTTCCCAAGAGCCTCAAAAACCACATCTCTCCACGAAATTAAGTGCAACAAGGATCAATCCTCTGAGGATTCACTCTAGTTCATTGGAGAGACACGTTCAACACCACATTGAGCTCTTGGTTTGATTCTCTAACACACTTCTGTGATTTCATTGTAATCTTTTGAGTGTGTTCTTGGTGGTATTTAGTTTTGTAATCCAAGGTAGCTCTCAACGTGTGAGAAGGCCCCTTTGAATTCGGTTATTCACCCCTTTGTGATAAGTGGAAGAGGATTGGCCTTCGTTGCAATTTGACGAGGGTAGGGTTGGAGAAGACCCGGTCTTTTTGTGGACTCCTCAACGTGGATGTAGGTTGCCTCTGTGGGAACTGAACCACGGGATAAATCCTTGTGTCTTGTTTTGTGTTCATCGTTCTTATTCTTCACTATAATCTAGGGTTTCAATAATCATTTCTTACTTCACGTTGAATCATTAAACATAAGATTGAATTGTGATATAACTTGGTGCATAATCATGAAAACCTTCATTTGATTGTATATTTTCGCTGCATGCATAGAAGAATCAATCTAATCGACCGAACTTAATCAACCTAGTCCATAAACACTGGACTAGTCCGCACTTTACGAGACTAGTCCGATATCTCTGGTTTTGAACTGGTTGTTAAGTGTTGCAGGTTCCGACAATTATCAAAAAGGCCTATTCACCCGCCCTCTAGGCAAAATTCAATTGGTATCAGAGCTTGGTTCTTCAAGAAAGAGACTAATCGCTTGAAGAAGATCATGTCGGACATGAAGGACACCCACAAGAGCAACAACCAAGAAAAAGTTGATGATGAAAAGAATCTCAAGGTGGAGAAGCTCCTCCAAGACATTCAAGACTTCGAGGACGACGATGAGGAGATGCTCGAACTAAAAGCGCTCCTAAAAAAGAAGACACTTTCCAAAGGGAAAGTGAAGACTGAAGAAAAGAAGAAGGGGAGTAGCCACACAAACTACTCCCGATATCCTTTTAACTATGATCGTCTCAATTAAAATAATAATCATTATTTATCTATCCCACTTGGAAAAGCCCCACACTTCGATGGAAGTGATTACTCAATGTGGTGGAAAAATATGAAAATGCATCTAATTTCCCTCAATCCAAGTTTGTGGCATATTGTGTGCACAGGGATAGATATCCCGGATGACGAGGAAGAGCTCACCCCCAGCCAAGAGCAGGCAATTCACCGAAATGCTCAAGCCACGGCCGTAATTACCTCTTCACTCAGTCAGGACGAGTTCACCAAGGTGGATGGACTCGAAATTTCTAAGGAGATATGGGACACACTACAAACTGCACATGAAGGTGACCGACATGTGCGTGAAGCAAAAATCGAAATGATTGAAGGGGAGTTAGGAAGATTTGCAATTGAGGAAGACGAGTCACCCCAAGACATGTACAATCGATTAAAGACACTCGTCAACAAGGTCAGATCATACGGAAGTAAGAAGTGGAATGACCACGAGGTGGTAAAGCTCATCCTTAGAGCTTTTATGCCTCGCAACGTCACACTATGCTTCATGATCAGAGAAAGCCCCAGATACAAAAGGATGACTCCGGATGAATTGCTTGGAAAGATCATCAACTTCCAGGTGATGGAAAAACAAGCAAAACATGTCAAGGAGATTGCCGACCTCACCTCAGCAAAGAAGAAAGGGGTTGCTTTGAAATCCACCCTCAAGCCCCTATCCAAAGAAGCTAGAGAAGCACAACTAGAGGAATATAGTGACGACAAGAGCAGTGAATTAGATGAAGAAGACATGATATTGTTCATGAAGAAATTCAAGATAATAATGAAAAAGAGACAAGGTACAAAGTCAAGCGAAGGAAAGTACAAGGAAAGAACGAAGCCAAAGTTGAGGCAGGCATGCTATAATTGTGGTGAGTATAACCACTTTATAGTTGATTTCCCATATGAGGAGAACAAGAAGAAGACCAAAGAAGCCAAGGCTCAACCTAAGAAATTCTTCAAGAAGAAGAAACAAGCCGAACAAGCGCACATTGGGAAAGAGTGGGACTCAAATGATGAGTCCTCATCTTCCGAAGAAGAAGAGATGGCTACCATAGCCATCGAGAAGACATCCAAGAAGTCTACCCTTTTCCCTACACTTGGCGCATGGAAGGGAGATGGCACTTGGCTTATGGAAAAGGAAGGTAAACGTAAGGTAACCATTAAACCCCCCTCCGTGCATCCCTATTCTAGCAATGATGAACTCAATAGTGATAATGAGGACATGCTTATTGGACTAGATAGGAAAACAGCCACAAAAATGAAATTTTTGCTTGTTCAACTTGTTGAGAAGGAGAGGTTAATACATCGTCAAGAGGACATGATCATCTCCGAAAAGAAGGAATATGTCAAATTTGACAAGCTTCTAGAACTTGAAAAGGAATGAAGCAAATCACTAGAGCTTGAGTTAGCCTCGAGCAAGGAAACTTGCCTGGAGTTAACCGACTCAAATGCCACAATCAAGGACCAACTTGCTGACCTGATCAAGGTTAACAAGATCCTTGAAGTGCAAGTTGAGTCACTCAAGCTAAGTGAACCTTCCTCCTCTTCAAGCTCACCTTATCAACCCACTAAAACTGATTTTGCTCATGCTTGCACATGTAAGAAAGGTGACACCAGTTTGAAGGATAAGCCAACCTCTACAAAGGATAAACATCCTGCCCAAAGTGACATATTTGACAAGGAGAAGATCAAATATGCACGTAGTGCATACTTGGTCAAAAGACCTCCAAATGTCAAATATGGCATTGGTTATTCTTATGGTGAAAAGCAACATGCTAGAAGCCATAAGAGTAACAAGGAGAGGATTACGTTTGTAAAAGGAAGGCCCTCTCAAACTGGAAAGTCACAGATTAAGACAGTAACTACACATGAACACCGGACTAGTCCGGTCGGTGTCCGGACAAGTCCGCCCCCCCAGACTAGTCCTGTACATAAACAACAATAGTTATTGTTTAAAACTTTTGATGCCTCCTATGTGTTAATGAGAAATAATTTTGCCAAGCTTTATGCTCATTATGTTGGGCCACGCCATGGGAACACCAAGTCTCATGTGTGGGTGCCCAAATGTATTGTAACTAACATCCAAGGACCCAAGCAAGCTTGGGTAGCTAAAACCAAAGCATGATTTGCTATTGCATGCCTATTCCTCCGATGGATCTAAATGGGTGCTAGACAGTGGCTGCACCAACCATATGACCGGGGAAAGAAGAATGTCCGTGAAATATGAAGAGAATGACGACCCAAATGAGGGCATCTACTTTGGAGATAATAGTCAAGGAAGGGTGCTCGGTACCGGTAAAATTGCAATATCCGCTAAATACACACTTTCTCATGTTTTACATATTGAATCCTTAGATTATAACCTGGTGTCCATATCTCAATTATGCGACAAAGGTTATAATTGCTTGTTCACTAACGTGGGTGTGACCGTTTCTAGGAGGAGTGATGGTTCCTTTGCATTCAAGGGTATGTTAAAGGGAAAGCTATATCTTGTTGACTTCAACAAGTATAAAGCTGAACTTGACACATGCTTGATTGCAAAGACCAACATGGGTTGGCTGTGGCATAGACGGCTAGCGCACGTTGGTATGAGGAACCTTCAAAAACTCCTCAAAGGCGATCACATACAAGGTTTAAAGGATGTTGTATTTGAGAAAGACAGACCTTGTAGCGCGTGCCAAGAGGGGAAGCAAGTTGGAGCACCTCACCCTGCCAAAAACGTCATGACTACAACGAGACCACTCGATCTACTACATATGGACTTATTCGGTCCAATTGCATACATAAGCATCGGCGGTAACAAAATGGTTTAGTTGTCATTGATGATTTTTATCACTTCACTTGGGTTTTCTTTTTGCATGATAAATCAGAAACACAAGGAATACTCAAGAGGTTCTTCAAGCGAGATCAAAACAAATTCTCATTGACAATCAAGAATATTCGAGACACGGAGTTCAAGAACACAAAAGTGGAGGAGTACCTTGATGAAGAAAGCATAAAGCACGAATTTTCAGAGCTGTAGTCCCCACAACAAAACGGAGTTGCCGAAAGAAAGAACCGAACACTCATAGACATGGCAAGAACAATGCTCGATGAGTACAAGACCTCAGATCGATTTTAGGCGGAAGCAATTAACACCGCTTGCCATGCTGCAAATTGACTTTATCTTCATCGACTACTCAAGAGAACATCCTATGAGCTACTCACCTGTAACAAACTAAATATTTCATATTTTCGAGTTTTAAATTCTCCATATATTATCTTGAACAAGAAGCCTAGGACTTCAAAGTTCGCTTCAAAGTCCGATGAAGGTTTCTTGCTTGTTATGATTCGAACACTTTCACCTATCGTGTTTTCAACAAGACCTCCGGACTTGTTGAAGTAGCACGTGACATAGTGTTCGATGAGACTAGTGGCTCCCAAACGGAGCAAGTTGATCCATGTGAACTAGGTAAAGAAGAAGCTCCTTGTGGAGCATTGAAAAGAATGGCTCTAGGTGAAGTTCGACCACAAGAGCCACCTCCACACGTACATGAGTAAGATGGACCACAAGAGGAGACCAACAAGCAAGGGGGAGCTTCAGCACAAGATCAACCACAAGATAATCAACAAGTCAACGAAGGCAATCACTTAGGGGGAGAAGCAGATGATCATGAAGATACGACTCCTCAAGTGCCACACCCAAGAGTACACCAATGCGTCCAAAGGGATCACCCAATCGACAATATCATCGGTGACATCCAAAAGGGAGTAACCACTAGATCTCGCATAGCTAACTTTTGTGAGAACTATTCATTTGTATCCCTTTTGGAACCACGCAGGGTTGAGGGTGCATTGAAAGATCCGGACTGGTTGGTGTCAATGCAAGAAGAATTGTACAACTTCAAGCAGAACAAAGTGTGGGAACTTGTGGCAAGACCCAATGCAAACATCATCGGCACCAAGTGGGTCTTCCTCAACAAACAAGACGAACACGGGGTGGTGACAAGGAACAAGGCACAACTTGTGGCCAAAGGGTAATTCACAAGTCAAAGGTTTGGATTTCGATGAGACCTTTGCTCCAGTAGCTAGGCTTGAATCTATTAGAATATTACTTGCATATGCTACTCACCAAGATTTCAAGCTGTATCAAATGGATGTGAAAAGCGCCTTCCTCAACGGACCAATCAAGGAAGAAGTGTACGTGGAGCAACCTCCCGGGTTTGAGGACGAAAAGTTCCCTGACCACGTATTTAAATTGCGTAAGGCTCTCTACGGCCTCAAACAAGATCCTAGAGCTTGGTATGAGTGTCTTAGAGATTTCTTAATAGAAAATGGCTTCAAGATTGGCAAAGTGGATTATATACTATTTACAAAGAATTTTGACAATGATCTTTTTATTTGTCAAATTTATGTTTATGATATAATCTTTTGGTCAACTAATCAATCCTTTTGTGAGGAATTTAGTAAAATCATGACAGATAGGTTTGAAATGTCAATGATGGGAGAATTAAAGTACTTCTTGGGATTCCAAGTGCGGCAACAAAAGGAAGGGACGTTCATAAGCCAAACCAAGTACAGGCAGGACATACTTAAGAAGTTTGGCATGGACAAGGCGAAGCCCATAAAAACCCCATGGCAACGAATGGCCACTTGGATCTCAATGAAGATGGACCTAGCGTCGACCAAAAGGTATATCCCTCCATGATTGGATCTCTACTCTATCTATGTGCATCTAGGCCAGATATTATGTTGAGTGTATGTTTGTGTGCAAGATTTCAAGCCAATCCTAAGGAATGTCACCTGACAGCCGTAAAAAGGATATTGAGATATTTGGTTCATACACCCAACCTTGGTCTTTGGTACCCAAAAGGCTCAAAATTCAATCTCATTGGTTACTCTGATGCAGATTATGCCGGGTGCAAGGTAGATAGAAAAAGCTCCTCCGGTACATGCCAATTTCTAGGGAGATCCTTTGTTTCTTGGTCCTCCAAGAAACAAAATTCTATTGCCTTATACATAGCCGAAGCGGAGTATGTTGCAGCCGGGAGTTGCTATGCACAACTCTTTTGGATGCGACAAACTATAAGGGACTATGATTACAATATTAACCATATTCCACTCCTTTGTGACAATGAAAGTGCCATTAGGATTGCCCACAACCCAGTTGAGCACTCCAGAACTAAACACATAGATATAAGACATCACTTTTTAAGAGATCATGCCATGAAAGAAGACATAGCCATTTCACATGTAAACACACAAAAGCATTTGGCTGACATATTCACCAAGCCACTTTATGAAAAGCGTTTTTGTGAACTCCGAAATGAACTAAATATCCTTGATGCTCGGAGTGTGGCTTGAAATGTTGCATACCTGTATGAATTCTTCAAATATGTTGATTGGATTGTGAAAATCAGCTCTCTCAATTTTCTCCAAAAACTATGTCAATTACTAAATCTTGATGAATTATGATCATTGCTTGATTGTTGTATGCTTACTGGTCATATTCATCAAGATTATTTTATTTGATTTGCCTCTCTATTATCTAAATATGTACCTTCAAATATATATGAATGGGCTAAGCAATTCTCACCTGGTGACCACGGACTAGTCCGTGGTTACCCGGACTAGTCAGCCCATGCAGACTGGTCCGTAGAGTGCCCATTAGGCCGGACTAGTCCGGCATAAAACGGACTAAGTCCGATATAGTCTTCTGGAAAAGTTCAGACTAGTCCGGTCGTTTCCGTACTTGTCCCATTTATCGTGTCCATAACCCTAGCCGCCGCCAAACCCCAATTCATTCACCTCCACTCTTGCCTCACGCGTTCTCTCTCTTCCACTCGAGCTCCCAAGGCAATTTTGAGTCCCCTCCACCAAAAAGCTCCGCATTTGGGTGGAGATCAAGCATCCTTGCTCGAAGAGTGAAGTTCACGGACAAGTCCAGACTTCAACATCCTTCTCTTCGAGCATCAATCGAATTCTTCGGTAATTTTCACTCAAACCCTAGAAATTCCAAATTTCTTCATTGTTGATCGAATAGCTTAGCATTCCTCGCTGTATACATGCTCTCTTGATGTATTACGTTTATGGTAAGGTTGTCGTGCATTAGGAACCACCATTTGTCTAGTTTCCTAGGTTTTTGACTTTGAATACCGGACTAGTCCGGTCCATGCATGGACAAGTCCGATATCCCCGGACTAGTCCATGCCTGTACACCGGACAAGTCCGATTTATCTGAACATAAAACCTAACTTCTCAATTCCTCAATGCAATTCCTTGCTATCCTTCCATACCTATGCCTTGTATCATTCATTCTCAATCATGCCACTCATTCTCAGGTCATGTCAAGCTCGGGCAATGATGTCTCCAACTTTGAGGCCGAGATGGACAACGAGGTGGCACCTCGAACCTCGACGGGTCTTGGAAAGAAGCGCCAAGAAAGACCCTCTGAGCCAGCTCCATCCCCTCCTCAGGCTCGGAGGAAGGTGTTGGCAAAGAAGCCAGTCTCCAAGGCAGCTGCATCATCAAGTGGCCCTCACCAAGCAAAGGGCAAGGGCAAAGGGATTGCTACGGGTCCAGTTGGCCCGTTGAAACTGCATGCTCTGAGGGAAGGGGTCCATGACCCCACTGAAGAGAAGTTCAATGGGAATGGTAGTGATTCAGCGGCAAAATTCAGAAGCATCGATTGGTATGGCCGACCGAAGCAAGCTGTTGATGGAAGATTCTGGTGCAACTTCCATGCTGATTTCTACAAATCGGTGTATCTCCCAATGAAGACACCAGTTGTGCGCAGTCAGTAGATTGACTGGGCACATTTTGAGAAGAAGGGCCACTCACCATTCACTGAGGTAGTGGAAGCCATTGAGAGGCATGGCCTGAAGGATCAATAACTGGAATGATGAAGTGATTGCGTAGTTCTTTGCAACCTGTCACTTCTCTAGTGAAGATGAGGAGAGTGTCACTTGGATGACTCATGGATCCAAGTACAATGTTACTCAAGAAGATTTTGCTAGCCTGCTTCACCTTGACACCTCAAGATCTGACTGCTTGATCATACACAACATAGGTGTCATGGAGAAGGATAGGATGAAGTTCCTATATGAGCCAAACTCAAAGTTCAACCCTCCCTCGACCAAAAACATGAAGCCACTATTTGTGGTGCTGAACAGAGTTTTGAAAAAGACGATTGCTCCCATGGATGGAGATGTTGGGAGTGTGCAAGGATACCTCCGGACTCTGATGAGGGTCATAAGCAAGGACCGCCAGTTTGATGTGGCGGACTACATTTGGAATGACATGTTGAACATATCTTGCACTCCCAACAGGTCATGTGGATATGCTCCTTACCTAATGTTTGTGATTGAGAAAGTCACCGGGATCGAGTTTTTGAAAGATGTGGAGCATCTCCCCTTGAGGCCATAGATGCCTCAAAAGCCGAGTGTGCAGGCTGCTCCCTCGCTGGCCTCCAGTCCCGAGGCACCGACAAGAACAAGAGAAGATGCCAGGGTTGCCCAAGCTACTAGGGCAGCCCCTCAAAAAGGTTCAGCCAGTGGAATCCTCAAGTATCTGATTGCAATCTTTGCCTCCTGCAAAAAGGCCGAATTGAAGGCCCATAAGATCAACAAGAAAAGAAAGGAGGGCATAAAGTATATCAAGGCAAATGTGAAGCAAATTTGCCAAAAACTGGAGATTGAGCCAATTGGGTCTCCAGTAATCTCTGAAGACTCAGATTCTGACTTTACCAAGCTCGGGCCTTTGACCCCCTCCGAGCTTGCCTACTTTGGCATTGGGGGCTCGAGTACCTCCGCACCTCCTCATCATCATCAAGCTGAAGATGAAGATGACGAAGACGATGATGAGAGGACCGACAGTGAAGAGTGAAGACCTTAGGACCCTCCTCTCCTTCTTTTTGGTGTCTTGATGCCAAAGGGGGAGAGATTGAGGGGGAGTCTTAGTCTTAGCTGTAGGTTGCGAGGAGAGAGCTCTATGCTATTTTTTTGCCTATTGTGTGGTTTGTAATGTTTTAAAAATGTTGTTAATTTAATTATGGTTCTGTGATGCAATGATTTGATCCTTTGAGAAGTATTTGTTGAAAACTGTGATTCTGCTCTAGAACGACATATATGCTTGCTATTGGTTGATTAATGTCAATTATGTCATTATCAATGTTTTAGTGCACTTAGTTATGCATCCCACAATAAAGAATGCACATATGGATCATGTTTTCACTGCTTGATGTATTTTGGACTCATATGTGCATGCTTTATGAAAATCTCAAGTTTTATCATATTTTGTGAAATCTCAATTGGTTGTCATCAATCACCAAAAATGGGGAGATTGAAAGTGCATCTAGGACTCCATTGTGGGTTTTGGATAATTTATGACAAGCAATTGGGATCCTAACCTCTTTGGTGAGATGAGCACAGGCTTTCAATAGCAAAATAAGCAATGTGCCAAAAAGAAGGAAGAATGAGGAGCAAAGTGGAAATGAGCTCAAGGAAGGAGAATAGTAGATCATTGTGTATGGAGTGTGTTAAGAAAACACATCCCAAGATCTCAATCACAATTAAGCACACACATTGCACAAAGTTACACAGGACCAGACTAGTCCGACTGACACCGGACTAGTCCGAGAACCTCTCTGCACAAAATCAGACAAGTCCGATATCCATTGGACTAGTCCGATATCTCTCTGACTAGAATCAAACTAGTCCTCCCCAGTGCGGACTAGTCATAAAAACACTTCACAAGTCACACAAAATTGGACAAGTCCGACCGCAACCGGACTAGTCCGATACTCTCTCTGGTCCAAATCAGACAAGTCTGATATTTGCACGGACTAGTCCAAAAAACCCTCTGAACTAAATCGGACAGGTCCTCCAAGTGCGGACTTGTCACCCAATACACTTAGGGTTTCACAGTCTGGACAAGTCCAATGTATATCGGACTAGTCTGAAGATTTCCAGAAGCGAAATCGGACAAGTCCGTTCCTAGCCAGACTAGTCCGATATTTTGGGACACTTAGGGTTTGCTACACACAGCACACCGGACTAGTCCGGTGACCACCACGGACTAGTCCAATCTTTCTGAATCCTAACGGTCACTTTTATAAACCTATATAGAGGTTTAGGACCATATTTCACAGACTCTCGAACCCTAGCGCCATCACACTTCCCAAGAGCCTCAAAAACCACATCTCTCCACGAAATTAAGTGCAACAAAGATCAATCCTCTGAGGATTCACTCTAGTTCATTGGAGAGACACGTTCGACACCACATTGAGCTCTTGGTTTGATTCTCCAACAGACTCTTGTGATTTCATTGTAATATTTTGAGTGTGTTCTTGGTGGTATTTCGTTTTGTAATCCAAGGGAGCTCTCAACGTGTGAGAAGGACCCTTTGAATTCGGTTATTCACCCCTCTGTGATAAGTGGAAGAGGATTGGCCTTTGTGGCGATCCGATGAGGGTAGGGTTGGAGAAGACACGGTCCTTTTGTGGACTCCTCAACGTGGATGTAGGTTGCCTCTGTGGGAACCGAACCATGGGATAAATCCTTGTGTCTTGTTTTTGTGTTCATCGTTCTTATTCTTCACTATAATCTAGGGTTTTAATAATCATTGCTTACTTCATGTTGAATCATTAAACATAAGATTGAATTGTGATATAACTTGGTTCATAATCTTGAAAACCTTCATTTGATTGTATATTTCCACTGCATACATAGAAGAATCAATTTAATCAACCGAACTTAATCAACCTAGTCCGTAAACACCGAACTAGTCCGCACTTTACCGGACTAGTCCGATATCTCTGGTTTTGAATTGGTTGTTATGTGTTGCAGGTTTCGACAGTTACCAAAAAGGCCTATTCACCCCCCTCTCGGCCAAATTCAATCTCTCGTGTGACAAAATTTCTATCTCGCGAGTAGATTCCAACTACTCGACTTGTACCGAATTCCTATGAGCATAAGCATAGCATTGTCTACTCAAGGGGCCGTAGACCTACCCAAGACTCCATAGGATTTGTGGGCCATGCAAGTGGATGTCAAACACCTTAAACGTAATGCACAATCATCTGAAGACGTAAGGTGAAATAAAACTGCAAAACACTGTAAGGAACTTAAATGCAAACCGGGGCTTGCCTGAATGCGAGTCTGAGCTTATATTAGTTTCTAGCAGCTGGACCTCCAAGGCTTCCGGCTGCTCCTCGACTTCAGCTACTACACGATATGTATATACTAGGTATAAATGATTTGTGAATAATTAATATGCTTAAGGTGGTGTGAGTATATTAAGATAAAATAATATAATTATCTTAATTGGCTTTGGGATTTTCATGGTGGATACTAGAAACTATAGAGAAGACTCTTGCAAAGAACAGCAGATGATCAAGGAAGTTCGTTGTTCCTAAAAATTATGGTAAGCAATAATTTTCTCTGAATTTTGGTTGAAATTCTGGAGTTGTATCATGGCTACCAGGGGTTGTATCATGCAGAGGGTGTCTCACTGGTTCTAGGAAAATTTGTTTCTTAATTTTCTGAGCTTCCTACAGGGAGAAATTGATTTTTCAAGTTTGGGTAAATTTCTGGAAATTGATTTTCCATTTTTGTCAATTGATAACTACATAGAGATTTGGAATTTGTATCAAATTAGTATTTTAAGACTAAAGAGCTTGAAACTTTTACTGGAGATCAAAGGTATTAACAATAGTGTTCTGACCATAATTGGAAATTTTCCAATTAACAGAACTGTGGGAATAAATTCTTTAAGCATTTTGCTTATCTGAATTATGGAGAAATTTCTATGGGTTTTCATACAAATCCAAGTGAACCACTGGATAGTATTCTTCATGCGGGTTCTAACAAAATTTATTTGTTAATTTTTGGATAATTCTACTAGAAGTTATGGATTTTCTAAATTTGGATTGAATCTGGATTTATTTTTCTATTGGAAAATCCAAATAAAGGGGCCGGTCCTACTTCATTTGAATCGGGCCAATCAGAATGGAGCCACACCGAGAGTCACGGGGTTAACCTGCGCTGTCACACCGGATCCTTGTCCACAACTGATCCCACGCAAGAGGGTGTCGATGACAGGTGGGACCCGCACCTTCGTCTACCTATAGATGCGGCGGCGCTTCTCGCCGTAACTGCGGCGATGCTTCACCAGACTTAGGTGCGTCGACCTCCTTTCAGCCCAGTTGTGACCGCTCAACCCTAAAATCAACCGCGCAAGCCGATGGTGGTGTCCAATCACGTCGGCTATGGCCGGAGATGGCGGCGCGACGGTGACGGCGGAGCTAGGGTTTCGGCCTTCGTCGGAAATGCTCGGGAATTGCTCAATAGGCTCGTCAAAAGGTCGAGGAGGTTCCTAGGAGTACCAGGAGTATGATTTGGGGGTCAGATTGGGGTGAAATCGCCGGCAAGACTGAGTTCGACGGTGAAGTGCGGTTTTTTAACCGATGGTCGCGAAAACTTGAAATCTAAGATGCTCGGTTGATAACTTTCAGGGTTTTTGGGCACGGAGCTTCCATAGGACACATAGAAGCTATCTGCTAACAAGATTAAAGGATGATTGCAAGAATGAAATGAATTTAAGCGCGAAGCTTTGCTGTTCTATTGAAAAATCATTCGGTTCTCGAACAAGAACTCAAGTTACACTTCAGGTCATAAGCTTATATTCTGTGAGCATGAACTAGAGAGGATTGTGAACCTTTTTTGTTAAAGGATCGAGGCTGGAGATGGCCTAGAACTGGAGTTTGACGGCGAGACAGTGAAGGTTCTCGGCGGCTTCCTTGACGGCGATTAGGAAACTTCAAAATATGCCAAGCAGAAGCTATGTCACGATCAACGACCAAAGAGAATACGTGAAGGAGTTTGTGACAAGCCTTTTATCTACTTACAGCTCGGGGAGAAACAGCGTCAATCGTCGGTGAAAGCTCGATTGAACAGAGGCGGTGAAAATGGCGTGAACCGAAATGGAGCTCAACGGCGAAGGCCAAGGGGGTATTTATAGGGGCCGAGGGGTGAGGGGAGCGCGCCACGGTGCAAGCAAGCAGGTAGCTCGGTGGATGCATGCCGCATCGCGATGTCGCGCGTGCCGGCGTCGATCAGCGGGGCGAGCTGGATACAGAGCCCCCCCCTCCCCGGGGGGTTTCACTCGAGTGCTTAGGCTGACAGTGGGCCCCACCTCCTCTTATCCACTTCCCTTCTCTGTAACTTCAATTCTCTTACCAAACTTGATCCAAAAATTGTATATTTTTGTGGGGAGGCTCAAATAAATATCTGGAATTTGATTCTGCAATTGGATGTTAAATTGGAGCAAGTTTCAATTGAATTTTAAATTCAAATTTGAATTTGGATGAAATTCAATGATGTCACTGATTTAAATAGCAATTGAGTTCCAAAAATTGTAAAACTATGAGGATAAGTCAAGCAAGTTATGCTGGCCATGAGAGTGTGTTGAAATCCTGATGTCAATCTAGTTGAACAGAATTCAAAATTTGAAATTATAACATGGTTTGAATTTGCTAAGCATCTCAATTAAAATAGTAAATGGAGTTCAAAATTTATGAAAGTTTGCAGGAAGTCTATTTGGAATATTAGAAAACCATAGAAAAATTTATGGCCTCTGAATTGAATAATTTTCACAGGGCCAAATATACAGTAGTATATATTTAATTTATATTAAGTTGAATATCTATTAGGTACTGCATACTAATTTGACCTAGCAATCTTTATTCAATTAATTCCAAACTTTGTAGAGAGATCAAAAGAATTATTCTAAGTGTATTGGTGAAGTTCATTCCTCATGTTAATAAATTTAAGCATGAGTAGAAGAAGAGATTTGATGAGATCAAGTTTATAAGCATGGCTATAATTGGTCTCCATGAGGGTTAACATCCAACTTACAACTGAACCTCATATGAAGGAAAATGTGGGATTTTCCAGTTCCTACTTTAGCACATCTCTCACTTTTCCTGGTCAACCGATACCCCTACTCTCGACATGATATGTCACAAAAATGATACTTCCCTTAATCAAAACTAGCACTTGCTGAATTTAGCATACAACCAGTGTTCTCGCAATTTCTGCAATGCGAGCCTCAAATGTTCTTCATGCTCTTCTTCACTTCCTGAGTATATCTTGATGTCATCAATGAACACAACGACGAACTTAACCAAGTATTCCATGAAGACCTTGTTCATGAGGTACATAAAGTATGCGGGCGCGTTTGTTAATCCAAAGGACATGATGATTTACTCATAAGATCCATATTGTGTCCGAAATGTCATTTTGGGTATATCTGATGGTCTAATTTTCATTTGGAAATAACCCGACCTCAAGTCGATCTTGGAGAAAACACAGGCGCCCTTCATCTGGTCGAAAAAATCCTCTATATGGGGTAATGTATACTATTCTTAATCGTCACCTCATTGAGAGCTTGGTAATCAACACACATTCTTCGGGTCCCATCCTTCTTATCCACGAAAAGCACTGGTTCTCCCCAAGGTGAAGAGCTTTGGCGAATGAAACCCTTCTCTAGCTGCTCATGAATTTGCTACTTGAGATCCGGTAACTCCATAGGAGGAATCCTATACAACCTCTTAGCTATAGGTGCAGTTCTAGGTATTAATTCAATAACAAACTCTATGTCACGTTCAAGTGGCATACCTGTCAACTCATTCTGAAACACATCCGAAAATTCACACACCACTAGAATCTCCTCTATTGCTGCACCATCCATTTGATTTAGCTCCACCTGCTTTGGTGTGTTGAGATGCTTCAAATTCAATGTTGACCCCTTCCTCATTTGTCAACTTCACCGTCTTTGTGGCACATTGAATTATCCCATTGCGCTTCCTTAACCAGCCCATACCAAGTATTATGTCCAATACTTGTGATTCCAAAACCATGAGGTTGGCGAAGAAGTCTACCCCCCCCCCCCTAACATTGTCGATACCCTGCATACTAGGTATCACTTCGTACTAGAAGAAGACACGTCAAGTTCCACCTTCCAGTATTCTGGACTTCCGAAGACAACACCTGTCTCATAGAGACAGATCTGCCTCCCTCCTTAGGATGGCTCTAGCCCTACCACGTGTCCCGCAGTGCCAGATCTGCCTCCCTCGTTAGGCTGGCTCCAATGCTGCTGCATGTCCCATGGTGCCGGACATGTCTGCCCAACAGGGGAAGCTCCAGTGCTGCCACGTGTCTAGTAGCTCTGGACGTGCCTCCCCGCGTAGGGAAGCTATTGAGCAACAACGTGTCACACGTCCGAATCTATGTCTACAACGGGAAGTCTTCGAAATCTCCAACGGTGCGGACTTTCAAAGTCTATTAATTGGCCGTTACAAGACCTGGTTAACAAGTCATTAATGCCATAATGATGACACACGATCAGATGACTATCAAGACCGGTAACGCTGCCGTTAAGGCACGTTTTCACACTATTAACTCCCCTCAACACCCGTAGATCATGCATAGTGCAGTTATTACAGCCGAGGCCACATGTCGCGCTGGAACAATGGCGCGCTAACATTGAGCATTCGATTGCACCCGCAACCACTGCGCTCAACAACCAGGTTCTACCCCATGTAGGGCAGGCACCTTCTCGTAGTAGGACCATGTGTGGAAGGCTTGGTCCTATGAAGTCGCATCCCATGAGACATGCGCCTTCTCAGCATGCGATGTATCTGCCCTCGAGGGCTTGTTGTACTCATACAGTCAAGGCTTCCGATGCAAGACCTCTGGTCGGAACTTGACCGCCAGTACATGAGGCAGGATGGCCGTTTCAACATCGATCATAGTTGCGAGATGCAACCTGCTCATGAAAACCCCTTCCTCTAGGATATGGAGGTGGATGTTCGGCCCTCGCCTTGCATCTTCGCATGCTGGAGTGGCCACCCAAGTTCTAGCCTCATTTGCCAAAAAAATATGACGGGACAGACAATCGCGTCGAGTTTCTACAAATCTACTCCACCGCTATACTTGCGGCAGGAGGGAATGAGGCCATCATGGCCATCTACTGCCCAATGGCTTTGATCGGGACTGCCAGATTCTGGTTTATGAGCTTACCTTCTGACTCCATCTACAGTTGGGGGAAGTTATGCTGCCAGTTCACCGCCAACTTCAGGAGCTCCTAGAACTGGCCTGGCACCAAGCTCGATCTCTTTGCCGTACAACAGAGGTCGGGAGAGTCACTTCGATCTTTCATACAACGATTCTCTCGGGCACAAAACACCATACCTTCCATGTCCAATGCTTCCGTAGTTTTTGTGTTTCGACAAGGAGTCCGAGATAAGAAGATGTTGGAGAAGCTAGCAAGATGTCAGCGGTGTCATGGAACTCTTCAGCCGGGCTGACAAATGTGCCTGAGCTGCGGAGGTCCATGAGATGCACTCCAAACAAACTGCGGAGGCTAGTCAATTTGCCTCCAAAGTCGGAGCTACTGCCAATGGCAGTGGCAAAAAAAAGAAGTTAAGTGATATGAAGAAGTCACTTGTCAGCACACCTACAACTGCTTCATCCGCATCACATGGTGACCCGGGGCCACGCCCCGACAAGCGACCTCTATAATCGTCTGAAAATAGTCACAAGATGTGGTGCCCGATCCAAAAATCCACGAGCCATAATCTTTTTTATGGTCGCGAGGTCAAGAGGCTTGCTAAACGCAACAACAAGTGTCAGGATGATACCCCTTTCTGCCCGTGGGAAGGGAAACAAAAAGTCGATGAAGCTCTGTCTAATCAGGAGCTAGGGTTCCATGATGCTAAGAAGGCATTAAAGGCGGTCTACAACCATCGACGACTCCGCCACCAACTCCGACAACGAACGTCGGAAGACTCTCCATATGATGTATGGAGTGTCCTGGGACATTACCTCTAGATGCATTATGAAAACTATGCGTAGGGAGATGGCTGCTTCTACTCCCACCAGCAAGGCGGGACCTCATCGGAAGTGGATGGACACTCCCATCACCTTCGATGCTTCGGACTGTCCGAAGAACATGGCAAGAGCTGGAAAAATGCCCCTGATGGTCTCTCCAACTATCAACAATATCTAGCTCTTCCATGTCTTTGTGGATGGAGGCTCGGCTCTCAACCTGATCAGCTTCGTAGCCTTTGTGAAGCTCCAACTCAGCCTCTTGGACCTTAGGCCCTCACGCCCATTCTTCGAAGTGGGTCTGGGAGCTATCACACCTGTTGGCTTCATTACTCTACCCGATGACATTTGGGACACCAGAGAACTACCGGTCCAAGAAGCTGGTGTTTGATGTGGCGCAAATTAACTTACCCTTCAACACCATCCTAGGCAGGCCAGCCCTGTATAGGTTCATGGTTGTGGCCCACTATGGCTACCTTGTGTTGAAGATGCAAACTCCAACTAGTGTCCTTCGGATCCGAGGAGATTGCACTGCTGGAGTTGTTGCGCTGGTAAAGCTCCATGTGCTTGCAGCAGCGCAAGAAGCTGAATCCGGCAAGGAGCAATGTGCTCGGCTACCTCCGAGCACGCACGGCTCAACCTCTACACCTCATGTGCTGCCAAGCGGCAAAACCGACATTCTTGTCAAAGTCGTCCAAATCAGTTCTGATGCTACTCAGACCACTCGTATATCGCAAGGTCTAAGTGACAAAAAGGAACTCGCACTCATCACATTCCTCTGGGAATATGTTGATGTGTTTGCATGGAAACCGTCACAAATGTCTAGGATCCCCAGGGATGTGATCGAGTATTATCTAAAGATCTGCCCCGGCGCACGGCCTATACAACAGAAGCACCAGAAGCAATCTGTTGAGTGGCAGAACTTCATCCGAGAAGAAGTCAAAAAGCTGCTTGATGCTGGATTCATCCAAGAGGTTCATTATCCACGATGGCTGGCCAACCCAGTCGTCATGCCAAAGGCCGGCGGGGAGCTTCAGACGTGCATCGACTACACCATTTTGAATAAGGCATGTCCAAGAGACCCCTTTCCACTACAAAGAATACATCAGATAGAGGGTTCTACCTTTGGGTGTGGGCTTTTATGTTTCTTAGAGGCATATTCTGGTTTTAATCAAATTCCAATGTCTAAGGAAGATGAAGAGAACACTGCTTTCATTATGATAGGTGGTCTCTACTGTTACATAGCAATTCCTTATGGTCTAAAAAATTCACTCTCCACCTTTGTACGAGCTATGCACAAAACCTTTGGGGAGCTCATTTGGGACCTACTGGAAGTCTACGTCGATGTCATTGTTGCCAAAGTGAAGGAAAAAAATACACACTAATCGACAACCTTCAATCCGTCTTTGACAAGCTGTGCTTGACGTGCATGAAGCTCAACTCTGACAAGTGTGTCTTTGGGGTTAACTCCGGAAAGCTTCTTGGTTTCTAGGTGACCCACCGATGAATTGAAGCAAACCCGGCAAAGATAAAAGCCATTGAAACATTGCGGCCTCCAGCCCGCATCAAAGATGTCCAGAAGCTTACTGGATGTCTAGCTTCGCTGACCCAGTTCATCTCAAGGCTTGCAGAGCGGGCGCTTCCTTCCTCAAGCTATTGATGAAGTCCGGACCATTCCATTGGTCTGAAGAAGTAGAGAAGGCGTTCCAAGAGCTCAAGCAGCTCCGCACCACACTACCAATCATGGTAGCTCCAGAACCTAGTGAGCCACTTTTGCTTTACATCGCTGCAAATATGGAGGTTGTCAGCATGGTCCTGGTAGCGGAAACACCAGAGAAATCTTCAACTCAGGAACTCAGACCACTCCGGGAAAGTCCGGAGCTACCTGGGGGTGAGTCTGGGTCCCAACACCCAGACACGCATCCTAAAGGCAAGATGCCTATGGATAAACCTCTCTCATCCGAGGGAGTATCTACTGCTCAAGAAGAAGATCTGGACCCCTCCAAAAGAGTCCTGGGTTGATGAATATGTAGGATCGAAGAGCATGTGAAAAGCTACCAGAGGGGGGGGTGAATGGTAGATTAAAACATTTTTTAGCGGAAAAGCAACGAAAACCCCTCGGCAGAAAATCAATCTGTTAATAAATCATGAGTGTGACTAATCTAAATGTGATTAATCATGACAAAACAAAAATATATTGTGGAGAATCAAGTCATGAATACATGACAACAAGAATCACAAAAAACCGTTTTGAAAAACTCAAGTTACGATCGAAAGATTGACCGAAGGTCAATCTGTTCTAACCAAGAAAAAACAGACCTCCAACAATGTAAAGAAACTTATGTAGATCCAAAACCAGAAATAAAATGACCGTGAAATTTTCGCATATGATAGATAATCAAGTTGTGAAGACAACACAAAAAGAATAATTGGATCTGTAAAACTCGAGTTATGATAAACCCACCGAAGCAAGGTAGTGCTGTGCAGAAACTCGACGAGAAAGACTTGACGAAAACAAGTCAGACGAACAAGGCACAAAAGTTCCTTTAAAATACGAATTTTATTGATCAAACTACAATAGGAACAGCCCCAAAGTAGTGCACCACGAGCTCTAGCCTCCTTTGCTTATATAACCAGCCCTTAGTCTAACCCAATCCTAACTAGGACTCAAATCCTACACAGATTCAACCAAAACTTTCCGTAACTGCTAAAGACTCTTCCATACGCAGATAGAGTTAATATTAAGACTTCCAAACACCTTAGAAATGTATCCCACATTCTTAAAACAACCCAACATAGTGACCCACACGAAATACTATCATAACCAACTCATATCTTTCCATATTTGAGTCAAACCCGCCTCAGCCGCAGCCTGAGTCCATAACCTAGTCGGTTGGACCTTTCTGACCAATTCTTTATGTCCACATCTCATCATCATGCCTCCGAACCATGTAGCCACGTCCATGCACTCCTTGAACACGTGCAAAAACCTTCAAGCGATGTCCATGTTACCTTCATATGCATTGTTCTTGATTCAACCATGATGCACGACCTCTCGAACAACTCAACCACAATTCCTTCCGAACTTGGTCGTTGAATCTCATCTTCTCCCTAAGACTAGTTCAATGGATGATGACACGAGCCATGTCTTGAACTCAAGCAACACCTGCACATGAATAAACAATGAATACTCCCAAGCATAAGTCCTCGACTTGACTCTCATTAGTTCCGAAAACACAACACCTTACGTGAGCACCTCACATAAGCATGTTGCAAATCTTAGAAAAAAAATTAACCACCATGACCAACCAAAATGCATCAAAAAATTAGTAAAAGAATACTAAGCAAACTCTCCATAAGTGTAAAGCAAGTTCGAAACACTGCAAATTAAAAGCAGAACCATTGCAATCTAGCACCGAACCTTGCCAAATCTAAGCAGACCTTGAACCGGAGCTTACCAAAGCTAGCAGAATCTAGTGCCGAAGCTAACCAAAGCTAGCTGGACTTAGCGCTGGATCTTATCAAAGCTAGTCGAACCTAGCCACAACAAGTTGGACCTAACCAAAATAATTCGGACCAAGACAAAGAAGTCGGACCTAGCCAAAGCAAGTCAGACCTAACGCCAAACCTTGCAAGAGCTACCCAAAACAAGTCGGGTCTACCGTCGGACCTTGCAGGAGCTTGGTCCTAGAGTCGGACCTTGTTAAAATGGTTTTTGGCAGTATTCAAAACTATTATTGTCATAGCCAATGTACTCAGCACACATAGGTCTCACAATCTCTCCCTTGATGAATGCAATTGCAACACCACAAAAATTCCAAACATTGGCTTATTCACATGAAAAGTTTTTCAAAACAATTTTCTCCCCAAAATATTTCTCCGCCTTTGTAAATCAGATATAATGAGAAGAAAAACAAAAAATCTCTCCATGAGAAGAATTGTGTCAAAACACTTGTGAATGTGTGTGCAATGTGTGATCAATTTCTCTCCCTTTAACAATGTATTCAGCAGGTACAAAAGAGAAATTTTAATTTGTTATGAGCATATTATATACATATAAAACAAAGCTCATCCAAGTCATACTATCAAGGAACTTACACTATCACATCAATGAAATACAAAAAGTAGTGCAAGCCATGCTAGAGATCAAATCTAATTATCAGTTTAAGCAAGTCATGATCTCACAAACATAACTATTTCAAAACATGAAAGCCTGAAAGCGTGACACTTTTTGCTGCATTTTTCATTTTTAAATATTATCTAAAGCACACATTCTGATCATATAACATTTGCAAGAGATATTATGCCGCATCTGCCTTATTCTAACCAACCAAGCCAAGCCTATGTCATTTGACAATCAAAGCTTAAGAACATGGTTTTAGTCATACACAACTTCTTCCAAGTTCATATCTAAGTGCAACAATAAGCCATCTCAAAACAAGAAGTGTGATCCATGCATATTCTCTTGATCTTTTCTCAATTTTTCATTTGAACATAAAAACTCAACATGTGACTTGATTAATTGATTAATTATTCATTATTAAAAGCACTTGTGAGCATGCAACAAGCTCAAAAAAAGCAAGAAAGTTCGATCATGACCAGATTTGGTGTGGGTAATTATTCCAATTACTAGTCATGGAAAAACTACAAAATGTGTAACATGAGTAACGTAGTAAGAACTTTCAGCATGTAAAAGGAATCTCAAAGTCATATATGTATGAAATACTATGCTCATATTATTTCAAATTTAGATTCACACATAGACTTCCCAAGTTTCAAAAGACACCCTCAATTTAAGCCATGAGGAAGCATAACCCCTATTTCACTACGAATGAAACAAAAACAAGTGCAATCCGAAGGTTTTGTGAAAATATCAGTCAGTTGTTGTTCAGTATCTACATGGTGAAGCACAATGTTTCTTTTTTCAACATTATCACGGAGAAAGTGATACCTAATATCAATGTGCTTTGTTCTCTAACATTGCACTGGATTTTTAACAATGCAAATGGCACTAGTGTTATTACAAAACAGCAAAACACAATCTATATCAACCCCATAGTCCTTAAGTGTTTGAACAATCCATAGAATTTGTGAGCAAGCGCAAGCAGTAGCTACATATTCAGATTCGGCTGTGGATTGTGCAACTGATTTTTGTTTTCTAGAGGACCAAGATACAAGTGAATTACCAAGAAATGGCATGCACCTAAAGTACTTTTCCTATCAATCCTACAACCCCCAAAATCAGCATCTGAAAAAGCTTTCAATATAACGGTTGAAGAAGAAGGAAGAAAAATGCCAAATACTTGAGTTCCATATAAGTACTTGAGAATTCTTTTGATGGCTTGACGATGTGAAGCACGTGAGGAAACTTGAAATCGTGCAAAAAGACATACACTGAATTGTATATTTGATATTGATGTGAGGTACAAAAGTGATCCAATCATTCTTCTATATTCTTTTTTGATCGAACGGGTCACCATCTTCATCAAGTTCAAGTGTCATTGCTTTACACATTGGTGTCGGAAGAGGCTTTATTTTGTCCATGTTGAAACACTTAAGAAGGTCTCTTGTATACTTTGTTTGATGCACAAAAGTACCCTCCTTGGTTTGCTTGATTTGCAGCCCCAAAAAGTACGTGAGTTCTCCCATCATACTCATCTCAAATTCTGAACTCATTATAGCTGAAAACATGGACACAAGATCATGAGAAGCACAAAAAAAGATAATATCATCCTCATGCACTTGAACGAATAATGATTTGTTTCCATGCTTAAGCATAAATAGAGTTTTATCATCCTTGCCCATGGTAAACCCCTTTTCAAGTAAGAATGTTTTTAACCTATCATACCTTGCTCTAGGGGCTTGTTTGAGACCATACAATACTTTCGACACTTTGTAAACATGATTAGGAAAATCTGGATTTTCCTGCTGGTTGCTTGACATAAATCTCCTCATATATGTAGCCATTAATAAAAGCACTTTTAACACCCATTTGATATAACTTAAAACCTTTAGATGCAGCGAAAGCTAACAAAATTCTTATGGCTTTTAATCTAGCAACAAGAGCAAAAGTTTCGTCAAAATCCAGACCTTCAATTTGTGTGAAACCTTTAGCAACAAACCTATAATTATTTCTAACCACAACCCCATCCTCACTTTGTTTATTTTTAGACACCCATTTAGTTCCAATTAAAGTGTGACCTTGAGGTGGAGGTACAAGTTTCCAAACATTATTTCATTTAGAATTTTCTAACTCTTCTTGCATAGGAAATAATTCAAAATTCATTTGTGAGTGCGTGTGATATATCTTTGGGTTCAAAAGAAGCAACAAAAGAAGAATGAGCATGAGAGTTTGGATCGCAAAACCTGCACCGTGTGACTCGTTCGTGCAAGCTTCCAATAATTTATTATGGAGGATGACTTTTGAGAACCCGAAGGGGAGTGGACACTTCACAAGCTTCTTTTTCTTCTTCATGTTCATCAAAATCAGGAGCTAGAAGAATGTCTTTAGCTTCTTAATTTTCGGGCAGCAGCACCTCTTCTTCCTCATCTTCAATGAAAATACTCTCCCCTTGTGTATATTGATCCGGACCTGCAATATTTGAGCTAGTACCAGGGCTAGCTTCATCAAAAGGAACCTCAAATGTCTCCTCAATTTTGTTAGTGTCAAGTAAAAGCACACCGTGCCTATAGTATGAGATGGATAACCAAGAAACATGCCATCAACAGATCCATCTTCAAATTTATCAAGATTAGCATGTTTTTGACAAAGCATTTGCAACCAAAGACCCTAAAATGTGTGACACTAGGCCTATGTCCAAACCGAAGTTCATATGGTGTTTTACCTAGCTTAGCACGCAAGAAAACACATTTTGAGACATAACAAGCAGTGGTAATTGCATCAGCCCAAAATTTCCTAGGAGTATGATATTCATCGAGCATAGTCTTAGGCATCTCAACTAAGGTTCTGTTCTTTCTCTTTACAACACTGTTTTGTTGAGGTACATATTGTGAATAAAATTGATGATCTATTCCATTTTCAACACAAAAGTGATCAAAAGATTTATTTTTAAATTCAGTTCCATTACCACTTCTAATTGTTTTCAAAAATCATCGGCGATCAATTAATAATCTAACAAATAAAGTTCTAAAGTGACTAAAAGCTTCATACTTAGATGCTATAAAATAAACCCAAGAGTATCTAGAATAGTCATCGACAATCACAAGAACATACCATTTACCTCCGAAGGATTGAACACGTGAAGGTCCTACTGTGTCAAGATGCAAAAGTTGACCCGGTTCAATTGTCATTGCCATTGTGAGAGTAGCATGTGAACCTGCAACCATCTTAGCATGTCTACAAGAAGAGCACACAATTTCTTTGTCCCTTATAAGTTTGGGCAGCCCACGTATGCGATCAAGAGCACTAACACGCGTGAGATGATGAAAGCTTACATGACCAAGTCTACGATGCCAAAAATATAAGTCTTTCGAATCATTAGCAACTAGACACCTAATTTTAGAAGAAGACATATCAAAATAAGCTTCAAAACGCTTCCAAGTCGAGGCATGTTAAAAATAAGCTCACTATTTGAACTCACAACTTTGCAGCAATTTTTATTTAAAATAATTTCCCGATTTTCATCTAGCAATTGTGAAATAGAAAGTCAGTTGTATTTCAATTTTTTTACAAGTGCCACATCCTTCAATGTGTAGTGATCATTTACTCTAACCAAACCCTTAGCAATTATGGGATTTGAAGAATTATCGGCAAAAGTAACATTCTCTACACGTGACAAAAGATAGGGAGGAGAACCATTCTTTGTTACTGGTCATGTGGCGTGAGCAACCTGATTCCACAATCCAAATGTTCTCCTTCCTCAAGCGTGTAACCTACATAGAAGAACAATACGTCGATGAATCAATACTAGGATTAGTCAAAAGGAATTTAGGAATCCAGTATTGAGTCACACGACGTCCAATAGGAATAACATGCGAAAGATGAGATAAAACAACTGGTTTATTAGCCAAAGCTTGATTATTTTTGTATCCAACTACTGACCCACGAGGTGTTACATGTGTAGCACACAAGACGATAGGTTTTAGAGGAAACTTTGCATGTTTTCGACTCATTACAGCAGGTTGCATGTTCCTATCATTCGATTTAGCATGTGCAGCAAATTTTGCATGAAAGTTTTGAGATCTAGTAATCATTCTTTCCTTTTTCTGTTGTTTGGCTACTCTATCAAAAAAATCTATGACATGACCATCTTTACCATAGTAGGTACAATGGAATTTATCTTGGTGTACATGTCTAGATGTGCAAGCAACATTTTTATTCGAATCCGAATGAGACAACACTCCTGCAGATTTGAAAACCACTTCTTTTTGTTTAGAAACTATTTGAACCAAACCACTTCCTAATGACTTTACAATTTTAAGTGGATGTGCCTTAGCATGACCATAAGAATCAAAACCTAAACCAGTTTTATCATTGCAAGATTTAGAAGAATTCAATAGCATGTTCAGATTCTTATTCCCATTATAAAACCGCTATGTTGTCCTAATCATGTCGTCAAGTTTCTTAGACAAGTCTAGGTAGTTTTGACATGAAGTTTTTCCTTTTAGTTTGCAATTGAAACAATATTTAACTTCATGAGAACGTAAATCATTGTTGAATAAAGAAATTTCATTCAGAGCATCTTGTAGTTTCTTATCAAGATCATCACAAGTAGAACAATGCAAAACAATTGTTGAACAGCAAGCATCTTTCAAGTTTTTATCATTACGTGCAGTATGCTCTTTGTTCTTTTTAATCTCTAACTCAAGTTTATCAAGTGTGGAGGTGTGCAAACTTCTTAGAGAGGACAATTGTTCATATATTAAAGAGGACCAAGAATCATCACTAGGAATCAAAGATTTTAAACGAAAAATTTTAGATTCATGTGACTCAATTTTTAATGCATTGTCCCTAAGCTTTTTGTACTTTTTTCTTAACAATAACAGTGGCACGAGAAATAGCATCACACATTTCTTCGCAAGTAGGACATACCTCTTTATTGTCGTTGTTGTGTTCTACCTCCTCCATACTTTATCCTTATTTGCCCGCCATGAAGCACAATTTTGCCAAATCATCTTCATCTTTGTCACTTCCGATGTCCACATTGCTCGAGCCAAGTTCTTGAAGTGCTGAGATAAAACTATTCACCAATTGGCGTCCTGTAAAACCCTTTTTCTTCTTCTTCTCATTTGCAGTGGAGTGCTTCATCCTTGTTTGCTTTTCATCAAGGGATGTAGTACCTGAAAGGTTATGGCAATCCATGCAAAAATGTGCTATCTTACCACATTCGAAGCATCGTTGAGGTCCAACACTTCCCCTCCTTCTATTTCTCACATTTTGCAATGCTTTTGAAAACCGAGTGTAGATGAGTGCAAGTTCTTCCTCTGGAAACTCTTCAATCTCTTCAAGGGTTAGAGAGGACAACAAAACAAGTGTTCCGCAAGATGAAGATGGGCCGGAGCTAGGCACATCGCTTTGAGAAACGAATGCAAGAGACTTGTTGGGGTTCTTACGTGAGATTATGTCAATTTCCTGAGTTTTCAATTTAGAATATAGAACATCTAAAGTAAGTGTACTCATGACAGTAGATTCACGAATAGATGTAACTTTTATCTCCCAAATTGACATGTCTAATGCACTTAGTAATTGCCTAGCATTCTCAGCATCTGAAAAATAAACAATGACGCTACGCAAGTTGTTGAAATTTTATTAAAGCAAGGAAAGAGATCGTCGATAGACTCACCTGGTTGCATCTCAAAGCGCATGTACTCCTTCTTGAACATGTCTTGCCTTACCTCCTTGATCGTGTTGGATCCTTTGAGGTAGTCGCAGAGTGGTTTCCACACATCATATGCAGATCGGCGTTGAGCAACACGATCGAAGTCGCTTTGAGTTAATCCTTTTATCATCAAGTTACGAGCCTTGTTGTTGTGGTCGACATCTCTCATGTTTGTAGTCGTGACTTGATCATTTGATGGCACGTCGTAAGGATTGTACACCTTTTCCCATATCGCAAAGCCTTGTGCCTGGTTCAAAGATTCCATACGTACCTTCCAAACCTGAAAATCAATACCACTAAAGACACAACGTTTTGCGGAGTATTTCTCCATGATGATTAGTCAAAAAGACGTGCAAATCACAAAGATTAGAGCACCGTGGCTCTGATACCAATTGTAGGATTGAAGAGCACATGAAAAGCTACTAGATGGGGGTGAATGGTAGATTAAAACTTTTTTTATCAGAAGCAATGAAAACCCCTCGGCAAAAAATCAATCTGTTAAGAAATCATGTGTGCGAGTAATCTAAACGTGATCAATCATGACAAAACCAGTATAGATTGTGGAGAAGCAAGTCACGAAGACACGACAACAAGAATCACAAAAACAAAACCATCGAGGAAAACTCAAGTTACGATCGTAAGATCGAACGAAGGTCAATCTGTTCTACCCGAGAAAAAATACATCTGCAATACTATAAAGAAATTTGTGTAGATCCAAAACTACAAATCAAATGACCGTGAAATTTTACAGATGATAGATAATCAAGTTGTTAAGACAACCCAAAAATAATCACGTCAATTGTATCTGTAAAACTTGAGTTATGATAGAATCACCGAAGCTAGGTAGTACTGTGCAGAAACTCGACGAGAAAGACTTGAGGAAAACAAGTCGGACGAATAAGGCACAAAAGTTCCTTTAAACTACGAATTTTATTGATCACCAAAGTAGTGCACCATTAGCTATGGCCTCCCTTTCTTATATAACAAGCCTTTAAGCCAACCCAATCCCAACTAGGACTCAAATTCTACTCAGATTCAATCGAAACTTTCCATAACTGCCCAAGACTCTTTCATACGCAGATAGAAGCAATATTAAGGCTTCCAAACACCTTAGGAACGTATACCACATTCCTAAAACAACCCAACTTCGTGACCCACATGAAATCCTATCATAACCAACTCAAATCTTTCCATATTTGAGTCAAACTTCACTCAGTCGCAGCCTTAGTCCATAACCTAGTCAGTTGGCCCTTTCCGACCAATTCTTTACCTCCACATCTCTTCATCACGACTTGGAACCATGTATCCACATTCATGCACTCATTGCACATATGCAAACACCTTCCAAGGACGTCCATGATACCTTCATATGCATTGTTCTTGATTCAACCATGCTGCACGACCTCTCGATCAACTCAACCACAACTCCTCCCGAACTTGGTTGTTGAAATTCATCTTCTCCCTAAGACTAGTTCAATGGATCCTGACACCAGCCATGTCTTGAACTCAAGAAACACCTGCACATCAATAAGCAACTGATACCTCCGAGCACAAGTCCTCAACTTGACTCTCGTTAGTTCTGAAAACACAACACCTTACGTGAGCACCTCACATAAGCATGTTGCAAACCTTAGCAAAAATATTAACCATCATGATCAGCCACGCATCAAAAACATAGTAAAAGAATACTAAGAAAACTTTCCATAAGTGTAAAGCAAGTTCGAAACATTGCAAGTTAAAAGAAAAACCATGTAATCTAGCACCGGACCATGCCAAAGCTAACCGGACCTTGAACCAGAGGTTACCAAAGCTAGATGGATCTAGCACCGGAGCTAACCAAAGCTAGCTGGACCTAGCACTGGAGCTTTTCAAAGCTAGTTGGACCAAGCCACAGCAAGTTGGACCTAACCAAAATAAGTCAAACGTAGACAAAGAAGTCGGACCTAGCCAAAGCAAGTCGGACCTAACGTCGGACCCTGCAGGAGCTACCCAAAACAAGCCGGATCTATTGTTGGACCTTGCAGGAGCCCGTACCTAGAGTCGAACCTTGTTAAAAGGGTTTTTTTGTACTATTCAAAACTTTTATCGTTATAGCCAATGTATTCAACACACATAGGTCTCATAGAAGAAGAAACTTCGGACCCTTCCGGGAGGGTCCGACCTGTCCAGCGGACAGTGTACTCCATGAGTAAAGTACTTCACGACACTAAGGCTCAATACATTTAGGTGCATGAGCTGCTATATGCAATCCTTATTGCCTCACGGAAGCTACGCCATTACTTCCAGGCCCACAAGATATCAGTGGTGACATCTTATCCACTGCGTACTATTTTGCAGAACCCCAATTCAACGGGAAATACCGCCAAGTGGGTTGCAGAGCTAGCAGAATTTGATCTTGAATTCCTGCCTCGCCATGCAATCAAGAGTCAGACACTAGCTAACTTCGTGGCGGAGTGGACACCTTCTTCATCAAGTTCGGGGGGCCTCGACAAGCAGAAGCCAAAACATAAGGTTTCAGTCTTTACTAAGCCTCACTGGACTCTCTACTTTTATGGCTCAGTGCAAAAGCAGGAGGGTTGGAGATAGAATCCTTCTTCTCGCTCCGACCGGGGAGAAGGTCAAGTACATGGTGCGCCTCGACTTCAAGATGACTAACAACATGGAAGAATATGAAGCTCTCATCTTCCGACTCAGGGTGGCGCTATCATATGGCGTCCGATGGCTGCTGGTGAAGGGAGATTTGCAACTCATCATCAAACAAGTCAAAGGTGAATGTAGTTGCAATAACCCTTAGCTTGTTGCATACTTGCTTGAAGTCCAGAAGTTGCAGAAAGATTTCCAGGTCCTGGACCTCTGCCATGTCCATCGTCTTAACAACGCTTAAGTTGATGATCTCTCGACAAATGATTCAACCAGATCTGATGTGCCCACGCCGACCACACCATCAAGTATACCGGCTACATCAAGCAAGATGAAGGAATCATCAAGTCAAGCTGCACCAGCTCATGTTTTCGATGGACCAATTACTCGTAACTGAGCTAAACAGCTACAACAAGAGGTGCACGCGCTACTTTGTGAAATTCCATTTATTAATGAGAATTATATACTTCCTAAATCATACATGTTTCTATTACTCAGGTTCACCAAGGAGGATGACAAGGACACGCCAAGACTGAACCAAAGAGGAGAACTACGTCGAACCAGTTCGGCCTGGCAGAACTGTCATGAAGAAACAGTCATATCTCTTGATTCATAGAAGCTGTGAAGGTCCATGAGTACTTGTTGGAAAGGTGTTGAAGTCAAATTTTTAATGCCACTAAGTGCCGAGTGCTTTAGAGCTCCCAGCTTGGCAGCCGAGTGCTTTTGGTGCAGACTGTTCAGAAGATCAACAGTCAGCCTGGTATCTAAGTTTCTGTGAGAAACTGTATCACTCTACAATATTTCGTGAAGCATGCTACACATTGTGTGAAAGGTTATCAAATTATCTTTCCAAAGCATCTGGTCCCATGTCTTTTGGATGTCCCTAGGTGGAGTTATGATTAAAACACTAAAGACCACTCAAAAGGCCAGAAGACATGCGGGAAATTGATGACTATTGAATGAATGATCAAGCCAGTTGGCCTTCCACCTTCCCACGTGGATTTTTCAGTTCACATCTATTTTTAGACTAGTTGTTGGTATAAATACCCCTCTTTTGTAAGCCAAGAAGGACTTTTGATGAATTAAGATTATTTCAGTGATATTTGCAGCCGAGCTGCTTGAGTGTCTTACTCAACCCTTGTTCTTCCTTGTTCTTCTTGAACTTGTGGATAGATCTCTCTGAGATTCACGAATTCATGCTCTGCGGGTTCCAGTATGGCTGCCCCGTCTTGTGTGGATTAGCTCCGGTTGTGGTTCTGCGGTCGTTCGGAGATCGAGTCGAAGTCTTCGCAGTTTCGATGTCTCTCTCCCCGTCGCTTGGTCGCATCCAACCTTTGTCAGGTATAAAGCTAGTTATCCGTGCTGTTTCTACAGCAAGTTATCTTGTTCTTGAACCTTCTGTCGTGAAGATCGGGCCACCCTTCGCCGAACCAAATTCGGTGCATATCATGTGGTAATCAGAGCTATCTTTGTCACGGTAGGTTCATTTTTTTTATCACCCACCCTCCCACCCTTTTTCAATTTGTTACAGTTTTAACCATCCACATATTCATCCCTATGTTTATCTTTTACATATATTTGTTTTTCCTATATTCCAAAGCCTAAGAAAATACCTATAGCCCTCTTGACGATACTGTTATCTTGTGTTTGTGTTCTTCCGGTTGCTCTTCACCACCGTTTACCTATATTTTTTGTAATCAGCACTCCTTTTAGTGTTAAAAAAAGAGTCAAAAAAAGAAGAAAGAAAGAAAGAAAGAATACAGTAATAAAAAAAAGAGCACAAGTGAAAAGATTCTGAAGAATTTTGTGTTACGGTTTGGTGTTGAAATTTTAAGTTTTCATATCCAAGTTGGTGGTAATCTTGATAGCAGTAATTTTTTTTATATTTTGAGCACATCTTTTTCACTTGATTGGCAGTACCGTAGCCCTCCTTGTTCGGCCACCTATAGCTCCACCAAAACCTGAACCTGGACTTTCGATTTGTACTCCTTACGACCTCTTTACCACCTCCGTTGAAGCTGTCACACCAGCACCATCACAGTTCTTGAGATCAGGCAAGAACTTGGGTAAGTAAGAGGTGAGATCGAGTGGGTCCACATATATATATATATATATATATATTTCTTTTTCTTTTTCTTGCTGCTCCTAACATGGCAGACTCAGATTCAAGTGTTCATAGTAGACACCATGGTGATAGGGAACCCCCTGTCTCACGGGATGAGATGCGTCGCATGGATGATTCACTCATGGAGGCCATGGGCAGGCTCCTCGATGATCGTCTTCCTGCGGCTGGAGGATGTCGAGCATGTCATGATCAAGAGGACCTCATTGAGAGGAGTCCGGCGATGAGAATTCTTGTTTCAGCCAAGGATTCAATCGCTTCGGACATGGCCCTGACGGATCTGGTGGTGGTCGCCATGCTGATTTTAATAATTACCATGGTGGGCGTCGTGCACATAGGCGCAATGCTGATGGTCGCCGCGTGCATTTTGAAGACGAAGAGTTTGAAGATCAAGATCATGAAGAAGGATCTCATGATGATGAAAACCCTTTCGATCAAGAAGGCAGGTTTGATCGGAGTCATCATCGCTGACCTGCTGATTTTGAAGAAAGGGAATACCATCATGGTCGACGTCCTCATGAAAACCCAGATAACATCACTCATGTAAAATTGAGTATTTCAAAGTTTACTGGAAAGGAGAATCCTAATGAATTTCTTGAATGGGCTAAGCAGTGTGATCAAATATTCCGAGTACATAATCTTTCGGCTCAGTGCTATGTGAATCTTGCTTCGGTGGAATTCTCTAGATACGCTCTCACTTGGTGGAACCAAGTGCAGGAGAATCAACGTGATTTGGGACGTGTATATATCAATACATGGGAGGAGATGAAGCAAGTGATGAGAAGGCAATTCGTGCCATCTAGCTATCAGCGTGATCTCAGGAACCAGTTGCAAATGTTAAAGCAAGGGAGGAGATCAGTTGATGAGTATTTCAAGGAGATGGAGATGCTGTTGGTGCGGGAGTCAACAATGGCAAGATTTCTAGGAGGTCTTAATGAAGAAATTTCTGGTTTTGTGGAGATGTTTCCATATCGTACATTGCAGGATCTTGTTGATCAAGCTATGCGAGCAGAGAAAAAGATTCAGCAAGAGTCACGTGGAAAATCTTATGGCAGTTATTCTATTGCTGCCCCATGGTGCAAACAGCAGTCAGGTACTTCCTATGGTGGTGGACGATCTCAAGGGGCTGCAGCCAAGTCTTCTCAACCATTTGTTCCATCGAAGATGGCAGCCTCCACCACGTCATCACCAACAACTCAGCAGCGACCCGCTGCAAGTTCAGCAGCCCACAACAATGTCTCGGGAGCTACATCTTCTTCTCGAAGCTGAGAAATTGTATGCCATAAATGCCATGGCCGTGGGCACATTGCTGCCCAATGCACAAGCAAGAGGACCATGTTGTTGAATGAAAAAGGTGAATGGGAGTCCGAGAGTGATCCGGAAGATGCTGGACAGATATGTGATGAAGAAATTGAGGTGGAAGGGAATGAGATCCAGCCTGAAGAAGGAGAACATGATTGCTTTATTTCTCTATGAGTGCTTAGTGTAACAGCAGAAAAGGAAGACAACGGGCAGCGACATAATTTGTTCCATACCAGTGGACTAATCGAAGATAAGGTGTGTCGCATCAACGTTGATAATGGCAGCTGCAACAATATTGCTAGCCAAGAATTGGTGGACAGATTGGGACTGAAACCACGGCATCATCCAAGTCCACACAAGATGACGTGGCTTAATGATTGTGTTGTGCTACGTGTCAGTCATACTGTGACTGTACCATTCTCTGTTGGTAAATACAATGATCATGTGGAGTGCGACGTGGTGCCTATGCAAGCCTGCCAGCTTCTGCTCGGTCGACCATGGCTATATGATCGTGATGTCCAGCTTTTCGGAAGGACCAACAAGCTATCTTTTGTGTTCAAAGGAGAGCAAATTTCCTTGCTTCCTTTGAAACCAGAAGAAATTTTGAAGGATGATATCAGGAAGAAACAGCACGAGAGCGAGCACCACTTGCGAGTGAGCAACAAAAATAGTAAGGAATAGTGTACACAGCCAAATCAAACCCCACAGCTGCAAGGAACCCAGAAACCGGAAAAAGAGGGTTTAGTAATGATGGCTAGGAAGGGGGATATCAAAGCATTGAGTGAACCCGATGCCATGTTCTTTGTAATTATGTACAAGGACACTTTTCTTTCTACTAATGCCTTACCCTCTACCCTACCGAGTACTCTTTTGAATGTCTTGCAGGAATATGAAGATGTCTTTCCGGACGAAGTACCACCAGGACTGCCACCTAAGAGAGGGATCGAGCATCAAATTGACTTGGTTCCTGGTGCGTCACATCCGAACAGGGCTGCATACCGCACCAACCCAGAGGAGACAAAAGAAATTCAACGACAAGTGGAGGAATTGATGAAAAAAGGGTATGTACAGGAAAGTATTTCCCCTTGTGCTGTCCCTGTTCTTTTAGTGCCTAAGAAAGATGGGTCTTGGAGACTATGTGTGGATTGCCGCGCAATTAACAACATCACAGTAAGATATAGGCATCCCATTCCTCGCTTAGATGATATGCTTGATGAACTTAGTGGTGCTAATTTTTTCACTGAAATTGATTTAAGAAGTGGCTATCATCAGATTCGTATGAAAGAAGGAGATGAGTGGAAAACAGCCTTTAAAACAAAATTTGGATTGTATGAATGGTTAGTTATGCCATTCGGTTTAACCAATGCACCTAGTACATTTATGTGATTAATGAATCATGTGCTTCGAACTTTCATTGGTAAATTTGTTGTGGTTTATTTTGATGAAATCCTAATCTACAGCAAGACTCTTGAAGAACATGTTGCACATATCCAGAGTGTACTTGTTGTCCTACGTAAACAAAAATTGTACGCTAACCATGAGAAGTGCACCTTCTGCACCGACAAGGTAGTTTTCCTTGGTTTTGTTTTTTTCAGGACAAGGCGTGGAGGTGGATGTTGAGAAAGTTAAGGCTGTACACGAATGGAGGCCCCCACAGAACGTGAGCCAAGTGAGAAGCTTCCTTGGACTTGTTGGTTTCTACCGGCGCTTCGTGAAAGATTTCAGCACGATCGCTGCTCCAATCAATGAGCTGACCAAGAAAGGCGTACCTTTCAAATGGGGAGAAGCACAACAAAAGGCTTTTGAAGAATTAAATAGGAAGCTCACAACATCCCCATTCCTTGCACTTCCAGATTTCAACAAGACATTTGAAATTGATTGTGATGCAAGTGGAGTTGGGATTGGAGGCGTGCTGATGCAAGAAAAGAGACCAATTGCATTCTTCAGTGAAAAGCTAAGTGGTCCAACTTTGAATTATTCAGTTTATGATAAAGAATTATATGCTCTCGTTCGGAGTTTGGAAACTTGGCAACACTACCTTTATCCTAAAGAATTTGTAATACATTCAAACCATGAATCATTGAAACATATTAAGGGACAACTAACACTGAATAAACAACATGCTAAGTGGAGTGAATTTATTGAGTCCTTTCCTTATATTGTCAAATATAAGAAAGGTCAGAACAATATTGTAGCTGATGCTTTATCTCGACGTCATGCTTTGCTCACACAACTTGATGCTAAAATTCTCGGATTGGAAAGTATAAAGGAATTAGATGCCACTGATTCGTACTTTGCTGAACCATATGCCAAGTGCCGTAATGGCAAAGGATGGGAAAAGTATCATGTGCATGATGCTTTTTATTTCGGACTAACAAACTTTGTATTCCAGATTGCTCTGTTCGACTTTTACTCGTGTAGGAAGCTCATGCAGGTGGACTTATGGGCCATTTTGGAGCCAAGAAGACGGAGCAAGTGCTGGCTGTCCATTTCTTTTGGCCAAAAATGCGACGAGATGTAGAGAGACATGTTCTTCGCTGCGAAAACTGCCACAAAGCTAAGTCTCGTCTGAGCCCTCATGGTTTATATACTCCCCTTCCTATTTCTAATGCACCTTGGGAGGATATTTCAATGGATTTTGTTCTTGGGTTACCACGGACCAAAGGGGGAAGGGATTCAATTTTTGTCGTGGTTGATCGTTTCAGCAAAATGGCACATTTTATTCCTTGCCACAAGAGCGACGATGCTTCCTGTATTGCTGAATTATTTTTCAGGGAAATCGTGCGACTACATGGAATGCCACGTACCATTGTGTCAGATCGTGACACTAAGTTCTTGAGCTACTTTTGGAAGACATTGTGGGGCAAACTTAGGACAAGACTGTTGTTCTCCACAACATGTCATCTGCAAACGGACGGCCAAACTGAAGTTGTGAATCGAACACTATCAATGTTGCTCCGAGCTGTCCTTAAGAAGAACCTAAAACTATGGGAAGAAAGCTTGCCACATGTTGAGTTTGCATACAATAGGGCAGTACACTCAACCACTAGATTTTGTCCATTTGAAATTATATATGGATTCACACCCACTGCTCCCATAGATCTTTTGTCTTTACCGATGCAGGAACGTGTGAACTTCGATGCAAGCAAGCGAGCTGAATTTTTCAAGAACATTCATGATAGGGCTCGGGCCAATATTGAAAAGATGACCAAGAAGTATGAGAAGCTCATTAACAAGGGTCGCAGGAAGGTGTTGTTCGAACCAGGGGACTTGGTTTGGGTGCACCTTCGAAAGGATCGTCTTCCAGAGCTGCGCAAGAACAAGTGTAAACCCCGGGCTGACGGACCATTCAATGTTTTGCGCAAGATCAACGACAACGCTTATGAAATTGGCCAAGTTCTTATGGTGTAAGTACCAGTTTCAATGTGTCCGACCTCTCTCCATTCTTTGGATTGGAAGAGTCAAGGACGACTTTTTTTCAAGGGGGGGGGGGATGATATGCCCATGCCGACCATACCATCAAGTATACCGACTACATCAAGCAAGATGGAACAATCATCAAGTCAAGCTGCACCAGCTCATGTTTTCGATAGACTAATTACTCGTAGTCGAGCTAAACAGCTACAACAAGAGGTGCGCTACTTTGTGAAACTCCATTTATTAATGAGAATTATATACTTCCTAAATTGTACATGTTTATATTACTCAGGTTCACCAAGGAGAATGACAAGGACACGCCAAGACTGAACCAGAGAGGAGAACTACGTCGAACCAGTTCGGCCTGGCAGAACTGTCATGAAGAAACAGTCATATCTCTTGATTCATAGAAGCTGTGAAGGTCCATGAGTACTTGTTGGAAAGGTGTTGAAGTCAACTTTCTAATTCCACTAAGTGCCGATTGCTTTAGAGCTCCCATCTTGGCAGCCGAGTGCTTTTGGTGCAGACTGTTCAGAAGATCAACAGTCAGCCTGATATCCAAGTTTCCGTGAGAAACTGTATCACTCTACAATATTTCGTGAAGCATGCTACACATTGTGTAAAAGTTTATCAAATTATCTTTCCAACACATCTGGTCCCATGTCTTTTGGATGTCCCTAGGTGGAGTTATGATTAAAACACTGAAGACCACTCAAAAGGCCAGAAGACATGCGGGAAATTGATGACCATTGCATGAATGATCAAGCCAGTTGGCCTTCCACATTCCCATGTGGCTTTTTCATTTCACATCTATTTTTATACTAGTTGTTGGTATAAATACCCCTCTTTTGTAAGCCAGGAAGGACTTTTGATGAAATAAGATTATTCCAGTGATTTGCAGCTGAGCTGCTTGAGTGTCTTAGCCAACCCTTGTTCTTCCTTGTTCTTCTTGAACTTGTGGAGAGATCTCTCTGAGATTCACTAATTCGTTCTCTGCGGGTTCCAGTACGGCTGCCACATCTTGTGTGGATTAGCTCCGGTTTTGGTTCCGCGGTCGTTCGGAGATCGAGTCAAAGTCTTCGCGGTTTCAGTGTCTCTCTCCCCGTCACTTGGTCGCATCCAACCTTGGTCAGATATAAAGCTAGTTATCCGTGCTATTTCTACAGCAAATTATCTTGTTCTTGAACCTCCTGTCGTGAAGATCGGGCCACCCTTTGCTGAACCAAATTCGGTGCATATCAAGTTCTCAGGCACTCAACGGGGTTTTTGTCAGGAGATTACCGACACCTTCCGCTCAGACTGCCGAACTGAGTTATGGGGGCGGGACCAGCACCCCGAAGTTAGCGGTCCAAGTGGCCTTGTTACCATGGTGCTCACCAAGGATCGTAGGCACTACAGGAAGCTCCGAGCAACCTGGTGTGCAAGATCCAGAACCTCAAGTCAGTTTAGATGCATGGATCTCGGGGGTTCGGGACTACTTGAAGTACAACATCCTTCCCAAAGATGATGTATCCGCTAAGTGAATTTTTAGATTAGCTAAAAGATACACATTTGTAAAAGGGGATCTCTATTGACGTGGTGCCAACAGCGTTCTAATGCGGTGCATTTCCTAGGAAGAAGGCTACAAACTTCTCGGAGAGATCAATAGAGGCGAGTGTGGGAACCACGCGTCATCCCGCACGGTGGTCGGTAAGGTCCTCCGACATGTTTTTACTAGCCTACAGCCCTACAGGATGCAATCGAGCTGGTAAAGAAATGTGAAGCGTGCCAGTTCCACGCGAAGCAAATTCATACACTTGCGCAGTCACTGCAAATGATTTCTCCCTCATGGCCATTTGCTTTGTGGGGGATGGATATTTGGGACCTTTCCCAAAAGCCATCGAAGGGTACCGGTTCTTATATGTCGCAATCGACAAGTTCACAAAGTGGGCAGAACTACTCCTGTTGTGACAATCAACAAGCAATTTCCTATCAAGTTCTTCAAGTCCATTGTCTGTAGGTTTGGATTTCCGAACAGAGTCATCACTGACAAAGGAACCCAATTCACAAGGGTAGCTTTCCATGAGGACTGCGAAGACCTCGGCATAACAGTCAGCTACGCAACAGTAGCTCATCCGGCAAGCAATGTCCAAGCCGAGAGAGCAAACGCAAAAATACTCCAGAGGCTCTGTGAGTCCTATGTGTGCTGGATACATTGGCTATAACGATAAAAGTTTTGAATACAGCCAAAACACCCATTTCAACAAGGTCCATCTCTAGGTCCGAGCTTCTGCAAGGTCCAACAATAGGTCCGACTTGTTTTAGGTAGATCAGGCAAGGTACGATGTAAGGTCTGACTTATTTTGGCTAGGTCCGACTTCTTTGTCTGGGTCCGACTTGCTATGCTAGGTCCGACAAGTTTTTGCCAGCTCCAGCACTAGGTTCGACTAGCTTTGGTATGCTCCGGTGCTACTAGCTTTGGTTAGCACTGGCACTAGATCCTGTTAGCTTTTGTAAGCTACAGTTCAAGGTCCGGTTAGCTTTGACAAGGTCAGGTGCTAGACTTGCAATGTTTCGAACTTGCTTTTTGGATTATAGAAAGCTTGATTAGTACTCGTTTACTAAGTTTTTGGTGTGTTTTGGTGGTTATGGCTGATATCATTTTGCTATGGTTTACAAGATGCTTATGTGAGGTGCACACGTAAGGTGTTGTGGTTTCAAAACTAACGTGAGTCAAGTCGAGGACTTGTGCTTGGAAGTATTGGTTGTTTATTCATGTGCAGGTGTGGCTTGAGTTCAATACATGGATGGTGACAGGATCCGTTGAACTAGTCTTATTGAAAAGACGAGGTTCAACAACCAAGTTCAGGAGGAATTGTGGTCGAGTTGATCAAAAGGTTGTGCAGCATGTTTTGAATCAAGAACAATGCATATGAAAGTATTGTGGACGTTGTTGGAAGGTGTTTGCACATGTTCAAGGATTGCATGGACATGGCAACATGGTTCCAAGGCGTGATGCAGAGAAGTGGACGTAAAGAATTCATCAGAAAGGTCCAACCGACTTGGTTATGGACTCAGGCTTCGGCTAAGTCGTTCTTGACTCAAATATAAAAAGATTTGAGTTGGTTATGATAGGTTTTCATGTGGGTCACGAAGTTGAGTTTTTTTAGGAATATGGGTATGTTCCTAAGGTGTTTGGAAGTCTTAGGATTGCTTCTATCCGCGTATAGAAGAGTCTTGAGCAGTTATGGAATGTTGCGGTGGAAATTAAGTAGGATACGAGTCATAGTTTGGTTTGGGTTGGCCTCATGGCTGGTTATATAAGCAAGGGACGCCATAGATCATAGTGCACGCATTTTGGGATGTTTCTCTTGTGTTCTATTGAATAAAGATCGTAGTTTAAATGAAGTATTGTTCCTTGTTTGTCCGACTTGTTTCAGACAAGTTTTTCTCATAGAGTTTCTGCACATCCACTACAGGAATCCCGATGATTTGCGACGGCCAGGGCCATCGCAAATAAGATAAATACCGTCGCAAAAAAGCTATTTGCGACGGCTTTACTTATTTGCGACGGTTTCAAGCCGTCGCAAATTAAGCGTTGCAATTAAGCTTATTTGCGACGGCCACCGTCGCAAATAAGTCTATTTGCGACGACTCGCAGCGTCCATCGCAAGTTATTGCCCGCGGGCTGGTGGGCCCTACAACAGTATTTGCGATGGCCTGGTCGTCGCAATTTAAAACCTATTTGTGGCGGCCTGGCTGTCGCAAATAAGTTAAGCCGGCAGCGCCCACGTGTCATCCTCCGGGACCTATGCGGCCATTTGCGACGGCCAGGCAGTCACAAATAGGCATTAATTGCGACGGCCTGGCCGTCGCAAATAAGGTTTTTTTTTAAAAAAAAATAGAAAATACTGGCAGCGGGCGGACGCCGTTCTGCGGTGGGCTGAACCACACTTGCAGGAACTCCCCGGTTTCGCTATCGAAGCATGACATGGAGAAATGGGCCACCAACGCATCCCGACCCTACGAAAGGATGACGAGCAGCGGCAGGTGAACACGTTGCAGCGGTGGTGCAATGGAAAACGGTGGCAGCGGACGACGACGTACCTGGATGTTGGCGTAGTCGACCTTGCACATCATCCGCTTGTCGTTCACCTTCCGCGGCGGGCTGAACCACACTGGCAGGAACTCCTCGGTTTCGCAGTCGAAGCATGACTTAGAGAAATGGGCCACCAACGCATCCTGACTCTGCAAAAGGATGACGAGCAGCGGCAAGTGAACCCCATGCAGCGGCAGCGCAATGGAAAACGGTGGTAGCGGACGGCGACATACCTGGATGTTGGCGTAGTTGACCTCGCACATCTTCCGCGAGTCGTTGACCTTCCAACGGAAGCCTTGCAGGTGCTTCCACAGCCGGAACGCCGCATCTGGCGATGTGACGTTGACAAATCTGTAGCCCTTGTTGGCCTCGGACCTCGGCAAATGCAACAAACGAGGTTAAGTATCAATCGATAAAAGAACAGAGCTTGATTAGTATAATCATATATTCCAAAGCATAGGCGTGGTACTTGAAGTCAAATGGAATGTAAATAAAATCATATTCTGACTTGACGCGGCCCACTGCAATTTTTGCGTTCTCCTCGCCTCAGTGCTGATCAATGATGTTCATTACTTTTTGCCTCCTGTGGAAAACGATGTAAAACATCAGGTATTAACGCATCAACAAATATGAGGGGGGGGGAATACCAACGCGCAGATTTAAAAGTATGTTGCGGATCATCAGCGTCGTCAGACCAGAAGCAGAATCGAAGCGGCGCCATGGCCGCCGCGAACTCGAGAACGGATCGAGGGGAAGGCTCATTGCCAACGGATTGAGGGGATGGAAGCTACACGGCCACTATGGGCGATGAGCCTTCACCTCGATCCGTTCTCGATTCCGCGTTCCCGGACCCGGCCCTAACTTCATCGTCGCCGATTGAGTCTGCCAGGGGCCGGGGGCGTCAGGGGTCGGGGGTGCAGTGAGCCGGGGCTGGGGGCGGGGGCGCTGTGGTGCCCAGGGCGCATTTGGGGCGGGCCGGTGGCGGGGGCGCAGGGGCGGTGGGGCCGGGGGCTCAGGGGCGCTAGAGCCGGGGGCAAGCCGGCGGCGGGGTCGGGGGCGGGCCGGCGTCGGGGGTGCAGGGGTGGCGGGGGTGTAGTGTGCCGGGGCCGGGGGCGAGCCGCGGTGGGGGTGCAGTGGGCCGGGGCAAGGGGCGGCGAGGGCGGGAGCGCCGCAGTGCTCGGGGCATCGCTGGGGCGGGCCGGCGGTGGGGCTGGGGGGCGCATGGGCGATGGAGCCGGGGGTGGGGGCACAGGGGCGGCGGGGTCGGGGGCGGGCCGGCGGCGGGAGCGCAGGGGAAGCAGGGCCGGGCGGTGTCTTGGGCACGGAGGAGCGCCTAGAGTCGGAGGCAGGGGCGCGGCAGGAGACGGCGGTGGAGGTGAATCGAATGAAGTGACGGGGTCGGAGGGTCCCGATATTAGCCCTCATTTGTGACGGCTGACTTAATTGCGACGGTCATAGGGTTGGCCATTGCAAATAAACTCTTATTTGCGACGGCGTTAGGACTGACCGTCGCGAATAAGGCCTTATTTGCGACGGTCTAGGTATTTGCGATGGCCATAGGGTTGGCCATCGCAAATAAACTCGTATTTGCGACAGCACTAGGACTGGCCGTCGCAAATAAGGACTTATTTACGACGGCCTAGTTATTTGCTACGACCACCGTGATGCCGTCACAATTTAATTTATTTTCGACGGCTGGCCGTCGCAAATAAACTCAACCGTCGCAAATGATCGCGTTTCTTGTAGTGATCACTTCCTTGCATTGGTGGTTTTATAATAACACGAGTTTTACACATCCAATTGACATGATTATTATTTTGTTATCTTCACAACTTGATTATCTATCATCTGTGAGAATTTCATGGTCATTGGATTTATGGTTTCTGATCTACACGAGTTTCTTTGCAGTATTGTAGATCTGATTTTTCTTAGGTAGAACAAATTGACTATTGTTCGATCTTCTGAATGTAACTTGAGTTTTTCTTGATGGATTTTCGTGATTCTTGTTGTGACGTCTCGTGACTTGATTTTCAAAATCTATACTGGTTTTGTCACAATTGATCACATTTATATAAGTCGCACACACGATTTCTTTAACAGATCAATTTTTACCGAAAGGTTTTTGTTGCTTACGCTGAAAAAGTTGTAATATAACATTCACCCCCCTCTGGTAGCTTTTCACGTGCTCTTCGATCGTACAATTGGTATCAGAGCCAAGGTGCTATAATCTTTGTGATTTGCACATGTTTTGAATAATCATCATAGAGAAATACTCTGCCAAACCTTGTATGTTTAGTGCTATTGATTTTCAGGTTTGGAAGACACACATAGAGGCTGTCATCCAGGGGCAAGGCTTTGCAATATGGGAAAAGGTGTACAAGCCTTACGAAGTACCGCCAAACGATCAAGTTACAACTACAAATTTGAGAGATGTCGACAACAATAACAAGGCTGAGAACATGATCATACAAAGATTAACTCAAAGCGACTTCGACCGTGTTGCTCACCTTCGATTTGCGTACGATGTTTGGAAAGCTTTATGTGATTACCATGAATGATCCAAAACGATCAAGGAGGTAAGGCAAGACATGTTCAAAAATGAGTACATGCGCTTTGAGATGCAACCAGGTAAGTCCATTGACGACCTCTTTGCTCGCTTTAATAAAATTCTCAGCAACTTGTTTAGCGTCAATGTTAATTTTTTGGATGCTAAGAATGCTAGGCAATTACTAAGTGCATTAGACATGTCAATTTGGGAGATGAAAGTCACATATATTCACCAATCTACTGTCATGAGTACACTTACTTTTGATGTTCTATATTCTAAATTGAAAACTCATGAAATTGACATAATCTCACGTAAGAACCCTAGCAAGTCTCTTGCATTTGTTTCTCAACTTGACATGCCTAGCTCTGGCCAATCTTCATCTTTTGGAACACTTGCTTTGTTATCCTCTCTAACCCTTAAAAATATTGAAAAGTTTCCAGAGGAAGAGCTTGCACTCATCTCTACTCGATTCTCAAAAGCATTGCAAAATGTGAGAACTAGAAGCAGAGGGAGTGTCAGACCTCAACGATGCTTCGAATGTGGTAAGACAGGACATTTTCGTACAAATTGCCCTAATCTTTCAGGCACTACTTCCCTTGATGAAAAGCAAACAAAGATGAAGCACTCCTCTGCAAACAACAACAAGCAAAAGATGGGTTTTATAGGACACCATTTGGTGAATAGTTTTATCTACGCACTTCAGGAACTTGGCTCGAGCAATGTGGACATCGGAACTGACGAAGATGAAGATGAATTGGCAAACTTGTGCTTCATGGCGGGCATATGAAGATCAAGTATGGAGGAGGCAGAACACAACAACTACAATGAAGAGGTATGTCCTACTTGCAAAGAAATGTGTGATGCTATTTCTCATGCTACTGTTATAGTTATGAAAAATGACAAAAAGCTTATGGATAATGCTGTTAAAATTGAGTCACTAGAATGTGAAATTAATTGTTTGAAATCTTTGATTACTAGCGATGATTTTTGTTCCTCATGTTATTTAATATATAAACAATTGTCCTCTCTATGAAGTGCACACATCCCCACACTTGATAAACATGAGTTAGAGAATGAAAAGAATAGAGAGCTTGCTGCACTTAATGACCAAAACATGAAAGATGCTAGCTGCTCTACAATTGATTTGCATTGTTCTACTTGTGATGATCTTGATAAGAAATTACAAGATGCTATGAATGAGATTTCTATATTGAACAATGCTTTACGTTCTCATGAAGTTAGCTATTGTTCTAAATGCAAACTAAAAGGAAACTCTTCATGTGAAAACTGCCTAGACTTGTCAAAAAAAAACTTGATGACATGAATGGGACACTAGAGCGGTTTTGTATTGGGAATAAGAATCTAAACTTGCTGCTGAATTCTTCCAAGTCTTTCAATGATAAAACTGGTTTAGGTTTTGATTCTGATGCTCACGCTAAGGCACATCCACCTAAAATTGTAATCTCATTAGGAAGTGGATTGATTCAAACAATTCCTAAACACGAAGAAGTGGTTTTCAAATATGCAGGAGTGCTGTCTCATTCAGTTTCTAATAAACATATTGCTTGCTCACCTGGACATGAACACAAAGTTAAATTTCATTGTACCCACAGTGGTAGAGATGGTCATGATATAGAATTTTGTCATAGGCTAGCTAAACAACTGAAAGGAAAGAATACAAGCTAGATCTCATAATTCTCATGCAACATTTGTTGCACATGCTAAACCAAATATCAAGAACGTGCAACCTGCTGTTATGAGTCAAAAACATGCAAAGTTTGCTCCCAAACCTAATGTTTTTTGCGCTAAACATGTAACAACTCGTAAGTCAGTAGTTGGGTACAAAAATCCTCAAACTTTGGCTCATAAACCTGCTGTTTTGTCTCAGCTTTCGCATGATTTTCCTGCTGCACGTCGTGTGACTCGGTACTAGATTCCTAAATTCCTTTTGACTAACCCAAGTGTTGAGTCATCGATGTATTGTGATTCTATGTATGTTACATGTTTGAGGAAGGAGAATATTTGGATTGGGGATTCAGGTTGCTCACGCCACATGACTGGTAACAAATATTAGTTCTCCTCCCTCTCTTTTGTGTCACGTGTAGAGAATGTTACTTTTGCTAATAATTTGTCAACTCCTATAATTGCTAAAGGTATGTCTAGAGTAAATAATCACTACACTTTGAAGAATGTGGCACTTGTTAATAATTTGAAATACAACTTGCTTTCTATTTCACAATTGCTAGACGAAAATCTAGAACTTATGTTCACTAAAAATTGCGATAAGGTTGTAGATTCAAATAGTGAGCTTATTTTTAACATGTCTTGATTTGGAAGAATATTTAGAGCTGATTTTGATATGTCATCCTCTAAGCATAGGTGTCTACTTGCTAATGATTCAAAGGATTTATATTGTTGGCATAGTAGACTTGGTCACATAGAATTTGATCATCTAAGGCGTGTTAGTGCTCTTGATGGCATACATGGGCTGCCTAAGCTTAAAGGGGAAAAACAAATTGAATGATCTTCTTGTAGACATGCTAAGATGGTTGCAGGTTCACATGCTCCTCTCACAATGACCATGACAACTGAACCGGGTCAACTTTTGCACCTTGACACCGTTGGACCTTCATGTGTTCAATCCTTCATAGCTAAATGGTATGTTCTTGTGATTGTTGATGAGTATTCTAGATAATTTTGGGTTTAATTTATGGCATCTAAGAATAAAATTTTAGTCACTTTAGAACTTATTTCTTAGATTATCGATTGATCACCCAGGATCTTTAAATGCAATTAGAAGTGATAACGGAACCGAATTTAAAAATCAATCATTTCATCACTTTTGTGCTTAAAATGGAATAGACCATCAATTTTCTTCATCCTATGTATGTCTACAAAATGGTGTTGTAGAGAGAAAGAACAGAACCTTAGTTGAGATGGCTAGGAGTATGCTTGATGAATATCAAACTCCCAGAAAATTTTGGGCTGATGCCATTGCAACCGCTTGTTATGTTCCAAATTGCATTTTCTTGCGTGCTAAGCTAGGAAAAACACAATATGAGCTTCAGTTTCGACATAGGCATAGTGTCACACACTTTCAGGTCTTTGGTTGTAAATGCTTTGTTAATAAACACAGTAATCTTGAGACTATACAAAGACTTGTACGGTCTCAAACAAGCCCCTAGAGCATGGTATGATAGGTTAAAAGCATTCTTACTTGAAAAGGGGTTTACCATGGGCAAGGTTGATAAAACTCTTTTTGTGATTAAGCATGGCAATGACTGATTATTCATTCAAGTGTACGTGGATGATATTATATTTGGTTGTGCTTCTTATGATCTTGTGTTAAAGTTGTTAGCTATGATGAGTTCAGAATTTAAGATGAGTATGATGGGAGAACTCACTACTTTTTGGGGCTGCAAATCAAGCAAACCAAGGAGGGTACTTTTGTGCATCAAACTAAGTATACAAGAGACCTTCTTAAGCGCTTCAACATAGACAAAAGAAAGCCTCTTTGGACACCAATAGGAACAATGAAAACACTTGAGCTTTATGAAGATGGTGACCCGGTCGATCAAAAAGAATATAGAAGCATGATTGGATCACTCTTGTACCTCACAACATCAAGACCTGACATACAATTCAACGTATGTCTTTGTGCATGATTTCAAGCTTAACCACGTGCTACACATCGTCAAGCCATCAATAGTGCTCACAAGTGCTTTTAATCATGAAAAATTAATCAAGTAATAAACTCACATGTTGAGTTTTTATTATCAAATAAAAATTGAGAAAAGATCAAGAGAATATGCATGCATCGCACTTCTTGTTTTGAGATGGCTTATCATTGCACTTAGATATGAACTTGGTAGAAGTTGTGTATGACTAAAACCATGTCCTTAAGCTTTTGATTGTCAAATTACATAGGCTTGGCTTGGTTGGTTAGAATAAGGTTGACATGGCATATAATCTCTTACAAATGTCACAAGATGAATTATGTTTCTTAAAGGAAAATAAAAATGCAGCAACACGTGTCTTTCTTCAGGTTTTGAAATAGTTAAGTTTGTGAGATCATGACTTGCTTACATTGGAAATTACACTTGATCTCAAGGATGGCTTACACTACTTTATGTATCTCATTGATGTGATAGGGTAAGTTACGTGATAGTATGACTTGGATCAGCTTTTTTTATATATGTATGTGTTACAATATGCTCATAACAATTGAAATTTCTCTTTTGAACCTTGCTGATTACATTGTCCAAGGGGGATAAATTGATCACACATTGCACACTTTCACAAGTATTTTGGCACGATTCTTCTCAAGGGGAGAATTTATTTCTTCTCATTTTATTTCTAATTTTATAAGGGGGGTATTTCGGGTAGAAAATTGTTTTCAAAACTTTTCATGTGAATAAGACAATTTTCTTATTTTAATTGGTGTTGCCAATGCATTCATCAAGGGGGAGATTGTGAGACCTATGCGTGCTGAATACATTGGCTGTGACGATAAAAGTTTTGAATACTGCCAAAACACCTGTCTCAACAAGTTCCATCTCTAGGTCTGAGCTTCTGCGAGGTCCGACAATAGGTCCGACGTTTTTTGGGTAGCTCCGGCAAGGTCCTATGTAAGGTCTGACTTATTTTGGCTAGGTTCGACTTGCTTTGGCTAGGTCCGACTTCTTTGTCTTGGTCCGACTTGCTATGGCTAGGTCTGACATGTTTTTGCCAGCTCTGGTGCTAGGATAAACTAGCTTTGGTAAGCTCTGGCGCTAGGTTCGACTAGGTTCGGTTAGCACCGGCGCTAGATCCTTTTAGCTTTGGTAAGCTCCAGTTCAAGGTCCGTTTAGCTTTGACAAGGTCCAGTGCTAGATTGCAATGGTTCTGCTTTTAACTTGCATTGTTTCGAACTTGCTTTTTAGATTATGGAAAGCTTGCTTAGTACTCTTTTACTAAGTTTTTGGTATGTTGTGGTGGTTATGGCTGATACCATTTTGCTATGGTTTGCAACATGCTTATGTGAGTTGCTCAAGTAAGGTGTTGTGGTTTCGGAACTAACGTGAGTCAAGTCAAGGACTTGTGGTCGGACGTATTGGTTGTTTATTCATGTGCAGGTGTTGCTTGAGTTCAAGACATGGCTGGTGATGGGATCCATTGAACTAGTCTTATGGAGAACATGAAGTTCAGCAACCAAGTTCGGAAGCAATTGTGGTTGAGTTGATCGTGAGGTTGCGCAACATGTTTGAATCGAGAACAATGCATATGAATGTATTGTGGATGTTGTTGGAAAATGTTCGCAAATGTGCAAGGAGTGCATGGACATGGTAACATGGTTCCAAGCCATGATGAAGAGAAGTGGGCGTAAAGAATTTGTTGAAAAGGTCCAACCGACTTGTTATGAACTAAGGCTGCGGCTGAGTCGTGTTTGACTTAAATATCAAAAGATTTGAGTTGGTTATGATATGTTTTCATGTTGGTCACGAAGTTGAGTTGTTTTTAGGAATGTGGGATACATTCCTAAGGTGTTTGGAAGTCTTAATATTGTTTCTATTTGCGTATAGAAGAGTCTTGAGCATTTATGGAAAGTTTTGGTGGAAACTGAGTAGGATATGAGTCATATTTTGGTTTGGGTTGGCCTCATGGCTGGTTATATAAGCAAGGGAGGCCAGAGATCGTGATGCATGGATTTTGAGTTGTTCCTCTTGTGTTCTAATGAATAAAGATCGTAGTTTAAAGGAACTTTTGTGCCATGTTCGCCCGACTTGTTTTAGAAAAGTTTTTCTCGTCGAGTTTCCGCACAACACTACCTTGCTTTGGTGGTTTTTATCATACCTTGAGTTTTACAGATCCAATTGACGTGATTCTTTTTGGGCTGTTTTGCAACTTGATTATGTAACATCTTTGAAAATCTTATGGTCATTGGATTTGTGGTTTCTGATCTACATGAGTTTCTTTGCAGTATTGTAGATCTGATTTTCTCCAGTAGAACAGATTGACTATTGTTCGATCTTTCGATAGTGACTTGAGTTTTCTCGATGGATTTTCGTAATTCTCGTTGTGACGTATTCATGACTTGATTTTTACAATCTATACAAGTTTCTTCACAATTCATCACATTTAGATTAGTCGCAAACACGATTTATTTAATAGATCAATTTTTTGCCAAGGGGTTTTTGTTGCTTCCACTAAAAAAGTTGTAATCTACCATTCACCCCCCTCTGGATCTTTTCACGTGCTCTTCGATCCTACATAGTAAAGATGTGCACTTATGAGTGCTTGACGACGCATGGCACCAATCAGATAGAAGAGCATCCATCTGCATTGTGGGCGAACCGGACAAAACCCAGCAAGGCAACACGAGAAACACCCTTCTTCATGGTTTACTGAGCTGAAGTTGTAATTCCTCTGGAAATTGCCATGGGGTCGCTATGAGTCTAGACCTATGACGAAGCCACGTAGGACCAAATCCAGCGTGATGACTTAGACCTCTTCGATCGGGCCAGATGCAAAGCAGTTTTCCGAAATGCGCGATACCGCAAGGCGCTCCGACGCTATGATCAACGGCATGTGCACAACTGGCAGTCGGAAGAAGGCGATCTGATGCTGCGTCGAATACTCACTCGAGAAGGGATGAACAAACATTCCCCCAGCAGGGAGGGTCCCTTCTGAGTTATCAAATTTTCTTGCCCCGGATGCATTCGATTGGCAACAAAGGATGGGATACCACTTCCCAAATCTTGGAATATTGAGAAGCTCCTTAAGTTCTATACTTAGTAGCATGAAGGTGAGTCTGTATTTGTATAAAATTTATCTCATAGAGTCTATGAACAGAGTTTAGTTGGTCCAACATGAATAGCACACTTAACCTAGTCCTATACTTCAAGTGTGTCCTTGCCTTCCCCTGTTATTCGGACCTATAATACAATTATATGAGAACAGACTCTACGTGCATGGATTTCGCACATGCTCATTATTTACCATCTTTTACCTTCTTGACAATAGCAATGTTGTGCAATCCCCTTGAAAATTAGTCCTAGAGATTCAGGTGATATATAAGTTTTATTGGTAATATTGTATTGGATATTAGTATTGCTGGATGGCCTACTCGCCTTAAAACCAATGCCAATGATAGGTCTGGAGTGTGCTATCGACTTAGCCCGATCCAGCACTCTAAGTACGCCACTGTACCTATTTTGGTGGGTCTCAGTAAAGTGGGTCTATAAAGCATATGGACCTAAGGAAGTTTAATCAGTATACTTATGTTGTCACAATGAGTTTGTTAGGATCTAAAATTCAAAGAAGGATAATAAGCCGAAAATAAGCTATAGGCAAGAGGACAAATTTTACTGCTTTTCTTGTCTTTCATGTGCAGGAAAAAAGAATAATTGTATATGATGGTGGGTGCTGCCAGATCACAAAGCATTGGCATCACCTAGGGGCACACAGTCGATGTTTCATACGTTGACAGTGGGCGCCGTCGAAGCAACCAAGCTCCGACAAAACTAAGGGGCCCACTGTCGATGTTTTGTGTGACCATAATGGGCGCTTTCGAAGCAACTAAGCTTCAAAAAGAACCAAGGGGCCTGTCGTCGATGTTTTATATGTTGATAGTGGGTGTTGTCGAAGCAACCAAGCTCCCACAACACCCAGGAGGCCCGCCGTCGATGTTTTATGCATTGTTAGTGGGTGCCGTCGAAGCAACTAAGCTTTGACAACACCCAGGGGACCTGCCGTCGACGTTTTATGCAATTATAGTGGGTGCCATCGAAGCAACTATGCTTCAACAACTCCCATGAGGCGTGCCAACAACGTGGCGAATGGTCCTTAGAGATTTCGGATGCAGGACTCGAACCTCGGAGCTATCATAGTAGCTACGAGTTCGGAGCAATCAAATATTCAAGACATTGTCAAATTCCATATGGTAGATTTCCTCAATCAATTGAGCACATCTACCAGGGGCCAAGAAGATAAAGGCAATGATACATTGAAGACAAGAACGGAATTCGAAAGGATTTCATTCATTCAAAATTTTGAGATTTACAAGATGAAGGTACAAAAGGGAGGATCCTAGCTACTTGAGTTCCACTGGAAGTATGAAGCAACCTTCTGGGCGACTTCTTGTATGCTTGCCTTGGCAGCTTCTTCCTCCTTGATGATAGGTCCGTCAATAACCAGAGCTAGAGACATGGAGGGATCCTGACTTTGGATGCACGTCAGCACATATTCTACGACATTCCTTGTCAAGGACTTTCCTTTCGTCTCAAGCTGGTCATTGATCATGTCATCCAGCGCATCCAGCTTAGCTTCGGCTCAATTGAGCGCCACCAAAGCCTTGTACATCCCTGGCTCCGGGTCAGCCGCCCGGACTGGGCTGAATCTCAGAGGCATCAGAGCGTCTTCCGCTCTCCCATGAAATTCCCAGACCTGCTGGCACTATATTGGTCTCGTGCTCAGGACCTCCTTCAGTGACCTTCTTGCAGATGATACCTCCGCAGAACCCTCCTTCGAGTACCGCTCAACATCTTTAGCATGCTCCTAAATCTGTTCAGCTAGCTTCCTCTCTTGGTCGGTAATTTGCTTCTCCCGAAGGTTCAAGCGGTCTTGTCTCTCTGCAAGATCCCTCTCCTTTGCCTTCACCTTATTCTCCTTGGCAGAGACAACACTTTCTTGCTTGCTGACTCCTCCTGCCAGCCATATTTGGTGCTTTTCTTTTTTGCACCAAGACTTGAATTTCCTGATGCGGTCAGCCAAGTCCTGCTCACCGCGTTCTAACTTCTGAGAGATTTCATCTTCTCTCTTCTTGAGTTCATCCTCCTTATTGTCTAGCTCATCCAGACACTTGCGGAGATGTTCCCTCACAGCGTTGAGACTCTCCTATCTGCCAGTGCATTGACCTTCTTTGCATGCTCGTAGATCTCCTGTGTCTTGTCATCGATGGCTTTTATAGCAGCTTCTATTTCATCTAGCACATTATTCAAATGCGTCAGTTGAGCTTTCTCAGCCTCCAACCACTCCATTTGGTCTTCTAGCCGAGACTTCGTCAACTTCATTTTGAGGTAGAGCTACTCGTGCCAGCGCCTAAGAGTGTCACACTCATCCTCTAGGGTCGTCCGCTCTTAGTCGAAGGTGAGCTAAACTTGGCAGAGGCTCGAGCAGACATTGTCAATTGACATGGCCAGGGGGATTGGCTCAGGACCTGCCAGTGGTTCCTCCTCTGTTTCCCCGAGTCTTATGGATTAGTTGTCGGAGCCCATGGCACAAGCACGGACTCCAACAGCTAGTCATCTACGGTGCTAATTTTCGGGACCTCATCGACCTCCGGCTCATATGTGGAAGGCCCCACAGCTAGATCTTGAAATATCGGCTTAGGCATGGCTACCTCTGGCGTAGCAACATTAGCCAACGGTGTCGTCACCTCCGGAGCTGGTGTTGGAACTTCCAATGGAGCTTCAAAAATTTCTAGCATTGATTTCGGTACCTGCGTTGCTGGCTCTGGAGTAGTGGAAGCTTGCTCTGGTGCTTCTTCCACGTGGTCCGGTGCAACTGCAACTTCTTCGGCCGCTGGAACAGATGTCATCTCCACGACAATTGGCGCTGGAGCTACCTTGTCGTCGACCACAGGAGAAGCCATATCAACAGCGGGAGCTTCGGTCGCTCAGGGGAGGGGTAGTAGGTATGCTTCAAATTGTGGCCTCTGTGGCCGCGGTGCTAGCAGGTGCCAGAGCAGAATCTCCTCCAGATACTCTAGAATCAGAGGATAGAGAATTCAAGGAAAAATAAAAAGAAAATACAAAACATAAGTTTAAGAGCCGATCCTTACCCAAGAATGCTACCGCTCTAGACAGCACGAAATTTCTTCTTTGGGCGCCTGGAGTCAGAACCCGTCGCCATCATTGTGGCAAAAGCTTTGGGCTTCATCCCAGGGGTTGTGGCAGCCACTGGCACTTCTCAAGCTGGAATCTCCATCGTCTGAGATGGTACTCCAGAACTAGAGCCCCCAGCTGGCACCGGGACTAGAGTAGACTCTCTGCACTTATTGTCCACTTCAGGCACTGGAACCGAAGATGATTTGGGCGTCATCGGAGCCGAAGTTACCATTATTGGAGGCACAACCACCACTGACTTGAAAGTCGGCTGAAGTAGTGGCACCACTTGTGTCAGAGCTGATCTGACAGAGCTGCCATTAGTCCGCGTCAACTTGCTCTTCCGACTGGCGGTGTCAACATGCTCTTTGCCTTTGACCCAACTTGAGTCAGGATTCTTCTAGCCGGGATCTGCTCCAGGGATTACAACCACCGTAGGCGGAGTGCTCCTTTGTCACACTGCAAGACTCGTATAGTCAAGCAGCGACATCACTTTCTTGCAGCACCCTTCTGAAATCTGAAACTACATTTAGAGGTAAAAACTCAATCGGAGGTGTGAGTTCATCCCTCGATATAGTTCCACTATTCAGCTTCTGAAGACTGATCTTCTTGGCACGCTCGTCTAAATTGGTTTCCTGTCCAACCTCAATCTGGAGAAAATCCATTTCTTTGGAGTATGACCAAGCTACGAACTCTCGATCCTTGAGTGGCGCCCAGCGGTTGGTCATGAAGTTGCTGAGGACCATCAGAGATGTCAACCTCCATTCACCATGCTCTAGATTCATGTTAGCACAGGGTTGTACTCTTCGGTCAGCTTCGGGATCTCCTCTAAAGACTCGGACTTCATAGTCGGAAACCCTGCTGGCAGCTCCAGCTGATCATGAGAGTCCACCCGGATCACAACCCCAATCAGACTTCCAAGTCTCCCACTTTCTGAAAGGAAAGGACTTGATGTATTTGTATGGGGGATTCCTATGGCTTACAAAGTAGTAGAACCCCAATAAGGTGTTACTTTTTCCTGTCGCCCGGAAAGTGAAGAAGATCTGGAATAGAGGAAGGCAGGGCGGCGCACCCACCCACATCTTGCAGAAGTGGACAAAGATCACCACTAACAGGAACGAGTAGGGTCCAAGGTAGTGCAGTTGGAGCTTGTACGACTCCAGCAACATCAGGGAGAAGTTAGATACTGGTAGAACCGGCCTAGCCATAGTGTACACCGAGAAGTAGACAATGTTGACGGAGGACTCCTTCTTGAATGGGAGCTTGCCTCAGCGAATAGCATTGTTGAATGTCACTTTGCCAGCCCATTAGTTTCTGAACTCTTGTGAGATCACTCTCACTCACAATCTTGTTGGGGGGAGTCTGAGTTCCATCACCGCAAAGTGGAGCAAAAGTGGGAGCGCAATGCAAGGGTTCAAGCGAAGAACTCTATGGGCAAGAACATATCGATGCGTAAGAGTTCTCTCATCTTGCAGCACCTCTTCATTTATTAAGCCTCTGCAGAGCTTGGATGCAAATGCATCTGAACCAAAGTCACGCTCTACGAAGTTAACTCATCAATGACAAGGGAGCCCGGGTCCACTTTGTTGCACCAGGTGAACCTTGTCCTGATGAGAAGTTGGAAGCCTAAAGGACGCGTCCTGACAGGGCTACAAAGAATACATTGGGGACTGATATGAAAATCATATTGCGAACCAACATACTTCAATATCGTGAGATCCGCACATCATGTATCTCACCTACCAAATCAAGAAGGACCGCGTGTCCCATGATGAAAGCTGAAGCAGCAGTGTGGGAGAGATAATGGCCATACGTCTAGCATCAAAACCTCATAATCTCACCAGAGATGGGATCAGGGGCCACTGTTGATACCCTGCATACCAGTTATCTCTTAGTACTAGAAGAAGACACATCGAGTTCCAACTTCCAGTACTGTGGACTTCCGGAGGAAACACGTGTCGCGCAGAGCCGGATCTGCCTCCCTCCTGAGGGTGGCTCCGGCCCTACCACGTGTCCAGCAGTGCCGAGTGTGCCTCCCTTCTTAGGCTGGCTCCGGTGCTTCCACGTGTCTCGGGGTGCCGCAACTGCCTCCCCAACAGGGGAAGCTACAGTGATCCACGTGTCTAGTAGCTCCAAACCTTCCTCCCCGCGGAGAGAAGCTCTAGAGCTACCACGTGTCACACATCCGGATCTATGCCTACAACGGGAAGTCTTCAGGATTTCCAACAGCGTGGACTTTCAAGGGCTATCAATCAGCAATTACAAGACCTGATTAACACATCATTAATGCCATATTAATGATGCACGATCAGAGGACTATCAAGACCAGTAACGCTGCCATTAAGGAACGTTATCACATTATTAACTCATATTAACACCATTAGATCCTATATAGGGCAGTTATTACTGCCGGGGCCACATGTCGGGCGATGGCATACTGTAACATCCACTCCTTGGCATATAAAAGTGCTATGCTGCACGGTTGAACTCAAGCATTCCATACTCGCTCACTACTAAGCTCAGGCTTGCACATTCTCATACAACAACACACATTCATGGAGTAGGGTATTACGCTCGGGCAACTCGAACCACGTAAAACTCCCCGTGTCACCTTGCTCTTGGATCTTGATTTTGCTCCCTGCCTAAATACGAACCTTCACGGACTACTTCTTTGTAGTACTGGGGGAAGTGTCATTGGCACACTTCGATAGACATATTATAGTCTTCCTCATCTCCCCTCCAGGAGATTTAAACAACAAGGTATACTTCATGTGAGATATGGGCAAACTATACTTGGCTACGTAATTTGATGCAATGAATGAATGTGATGCTCCAATATCAAATAACATAGTTGTCAGGTTGGAGTTTGCGAGAAACATACCACCACATCATACGCTTATTGGGCCTCCTCCGTAAAGACATGGTTCACCTTGCCACAAACAGAACTTTTCGGTCCATGGTTGTCTTGTGGCACTCCTCCATTTGGTCTTGGGTTCTGCCACAAAGCATTGTTCACATGACCAAAGCCTAACTTAGGGCATTGAGATGCAAAGTGTCCCACCTCACCACAAGTATAGCATGTCCTTGCTGCACCAAAATTGCTAGGGCAAGCTTTGTTTTGAGCATTAGTTGGGAAATTGGCGCGGGGCGCATGAGGCGTTAGAGGCCAAGGTGCTTGCATAGTGGGGCGTTGCTGCACGGGTTGAGCTAGGCATGGTGGAATAGTAGCGCGATATGCCGGAGCAGAGGGGCTGTAGTATGGTGCAGTTGGTGGTGCAAAGCGGGGGCGAACATTGTTCCTTGTGGGTGCCCTTAATATGGCATCTTCCTCTTATTTTCTTGCTCCATCCCACAAACCTTATTCTCAACAACAATATCCTTGTCTACAAGCTTCTAGAAGTTTGCATAGTGTAACACCCTCAGTTTCATCCATCATGCATTGCATACATTCTTATATATGTTTAACATTAAGCAACATAAAAAGAGACAAGATTAAAATGAATTAGAACCAAAACTGCATATAACAGTCTGTGTTAGTGCGTACTTGTCCGGTTTAGACCCCCGGACTAGTCCATTTTGCTCTCTGTTGTTCCCTGGACTCCTCCGCTCTTGCTGCAAGCTAGTCTGATTTAGTTTCTATTGCAGTCCGGACTTGTCCGTTATCATGTACAGACTAGTCCTATATTCGTCACTGGAAATCTTCAGAGTTGTCTGATGACTCTTCCTTTTGTTATGGAATTCGGACATTTGTGTACACCCCCGGAATTGTCCGGTCCCATATCGGACTTGTCTGTTTTCCTCTCTGGACAAGATTGGACTTGTCCGGACCACTTTTGGACTTGTCCGTTCAAGTCTCTATTCCCGATCGGACTTGTCCGGCCTCTAGCAGACTAGTCTGGTGTCCCTGACTCGGATTCTATTTCTTTATCCATGACAAGTTATTGGATAATTGCCTTAAGTGGTCCCATGGACATCATGTCCAACCCCCGTGGAGCCCATGTTGGACCCCTACTCGGCCTGCACCGCCTTATACTCGAAATCCACCCAAACCCAACCTCTCCACGTCTATATAAACACCCCACCACCCAACCTTTCATCCCTTTGTCACAAATAAAGAACCCCTAACACTAGTTAGTGAGGGTTGCTGCCAAGGAGCCTCCACCGCAGGGAGAAGAAGGAGAAGGGAGGAAGGAGGAGGATCAACCAAGATCGTCGTCGCTGCTGCGATCTTCATCAACTCATGGACATCATCCTCAATTCTCCACCAATTCTTCGTCTCCCTTGGTTTAGACATCCAATTCTCAAATCCTCGACCCTTGAACCCTAGGATTCACGGTAATTATCTTAGATGCATCTTTTCTATGTAAATTATGGTTCTATATTAAACAAAATCATGTTCTAATTGAAAACTCGCCAAAAGCCCTAGCCAACACACTTGTCCCGCCCTAGTGCGGACTAGTCCGATTTTCCTCTGTACCAGAATGGACTTGTCTGGTCCCTGTGCGGACTAGTCCGATCTTCCGATTCTGAATATTCCTGGAACTTCTTTAACAATCCCCGAAATGACTTGAAACTTGATATAACATGTAAAACTTAATTGTGACTAGTTAGTAAGCAATGATATCAGCTTAAAAATATGCATTACCACATAATTGCATTAATCATGCATGACAGGCATCTTGAGTAATATATGAGCATTTATTGATTGTAATGCTTGTTTTATATGTTTATTGCGCAGATTAGAAGGTCTTGCTCTAGAGGGTGCTGTCGAGGACCTCCAGGACCAGAACTTCGAAGCTTTTGATCCTAACTAATCTCAAGAGCAAGGCAAGTTTCCTTAAACATTTTGATCCTGTTTTTGAACGTTTTGTTCGCAAAAGTGCATGCTCATGTCAATTTGATCGGAAACCCAATTGTAGGTGTTTACTAGACTTTTTTAACCATCCTTGTTGCTTGGATTACATTATAGAGAGTCGAGAAGTGTTTTTTTACCTTTTTGCTTTGCTCTAATTTATTTGGATGGAAAAACAACCAAAATGCTTAATCATGATTTAATGAACCTGTGGATGATGAGAATTGATGAACATGGTTATTTGATAACATGGGACATGGGAGATCTAAGAAAGCATGGTTTGTGGATCGGGTTGGATGTCATGGTGGTTTACTTGCCTTGGATGTAAGGACCGGTTCACTCAAGAATATGCCAGGTCAACAGTGCCACCACAAGGCCAAGTATGGGTGCGGCTTAGCAGATTAATTAGGTGAATTTCCATCATTCTTCGGATCATTTGGAGGAGTTGGGACTGGCAGTCGGTTAGATTTGCAATAGTGGTGGGACTGCCCCGGGATCCAAACGGCACAAGAGGGGGCCCTTGGTTGGATGTGCTCAGTTGGAGGCATCACCACCGGTGAAATCTCAGTGGGTCTGAATATGGTGGTACTCCCTTTGTAAAGGCTATTTTGTGATCTCTTGGCCATGCACCTAAGGAAGTGTAATTGGTATAAGGGAGTCTCTTTAGTCACCGGCGGGTGACTAAATAATGAACTTGTGGGTAAAATGGTACAACCTCTGTAGAGTGTTAAAAACTATCATGATAGTCGTGCTCCCTATTATGAGCACCTGGACAACTTCCATGATTAGAGTGAAACTGGGTTTTTGGGATGGTTTGGCATTGGTTATAGTTTAAGTTGTAATAAATGGACCTGGTTGATGATGATGGTAATAATTTGGTACATGGATGGATAATTGATGATGGTTTCATAATATGTTAATTATTTGGGATATGATGGGATTATTTCACATAGACATTGTAGGATGCTTTTCATATGTTTTAAATGTACTTTTCAGCAAATAACTACTATTTATTATCGTTCCTTGTTTAAGATACATGCCATTATTTTCCCACACTTCCTGGTGCAACATGTGCTCATCCTTGCAGTTCCCCCACCAACAGTTTCAGGTGTTGTTTGGGAGTACCCTGGAGATAATGCGGAGTACTAGGTTGTGTGCTGCTGTCGACTTGCCCGTGGTTTGCTTAGAGCCACGCAATCCCCTATGCTTCGATTTCTTAGTTTGCTTAGTTGCTTAGCTTAATGTTTAGATTATTTCCACTGCATTAGTTTCAGATTGATTAATAATGATCATTAGATTTTAAATTCGAGTATTATTTGAATAATGTAACAAAAGTACTTGTTTAATAATTTGTGTTGTGGTAATTTTCTGCATATCATTTCTGATGCACTCGTGTATGTGTTATCAACGTCCTGGGCACACACATGTGTTCACTTGGTTCATTTTTGGAACCGGGTGTCAGAAATTGGTATTAGAGCCACAGGTTGACTGTAGGACGCAGCCTAGATAGAATGGACACTTTAGAGCACATAGGAGCACTCAGGAAACGTTGTGGTTTGTTTGGTGTGCTGAATGCTATGTAATGTTGATTGTGTGCTTGTGTGCTTAGTAGAGGATTGTGGTATGCTTTAGCGCTTGCCACATCCATATAGGCTAGTATAGGTAGTTGCCTAGTTTCATATCCCTTGATGCATATAGTTGGGGATGTTTTCTAAATTCTTCTATCTCTTGCTTTTTCTTTAGATGCCGAGGACCCACAACTGGAGGAATGCCAATGGTGAGGAGGAGAACAATGGAACACTTTGAACAATAACAGACTTGGACCTGGGGCTAGTAACCTTGAGCAGCTGTTGGCCATGCAGAATCAGCTTATGCAGATTGTGATGCAGACTTTGGGACAACTGTAGGCCAATAACTAGAAACAGCCTCAAATGCCTCCACCACCACGCCCACCACCTCATAACAGGTTGGGAGAGTTTATGAGGACTAGGCCGCCTACCTTTGCTCAAGCAAATGACCCTATGGAGGCCGATGATTGGCTGAAATATTTGGATAAGAAGCTTCCTATTGTCCAGTGCAGTGACAGGGAGAAGGTTCTTTTTGCCTCCCATCAGCTAGTTGGTGCATCTGCGGATTGGTGGGACTCGCTTTGCAATGCCCATGCTAATCAAGAGACGATCACCTGGGCTGAATTTGAAGAGAGCTTCCGTTCTCATTTTGTCCCAGAGGGAGTTATGATTTTGAAGAGGCAAGAATTCAAGAACTTAAGGCAAGGAAGGTCGAGTGTGAGTGAGATATAAATTCACTCAACTCTCAATGTATGCTCCAGAGGATGTTAACCGGGACAGCCGCAAGCAGTATTTGTTTATGAGGGGCCTAAACAATGAGATTCAAGTACATGCTCGATTGTGACTATGCAAATTTCAAGAAGCTTGTGGACAAAGCTATTGTGGTTAAAAACAAGGTTCGCAAGATGGAGCAAGATAACAAGAGGAAGATGCCATATCAAGGACAACCACAAGAAAGCAATGTTCGCCCCCGCTTTGCGCCACCAAATAACCATACAACAACCCCTCTGCTCTTGCATATCACGCTTCCATTCCACCATGCTCAACTCAGCCTATGGAGGGACACCCTGCTGTGCAAGCAACCTTGCCCTCCAATGCCTCATGCGCCTTGCACCAATTTTCCTGCCAATGCTCAAAACCAAGCTCGCCCAAACAATTCTGGTGCAGCAAGGTGATGCTATACTTGTGGTGAGGTGGGACACTTCGCATCTCAATGCCCTAAGTCAGGCCTTGGTCAAGGGAACATTGCTCCAAGACAAAACCAAAGACCAAATGGAGGAGCGCCACAAGGCAACCGTGGACCGTAGAATTTTGTTCGTGGCATGGTGAATGTCTCTACGGAGGAAGCCCAACCAGCGGATGATGTGGTGATTGGTATGTTTCTCTCAAACTCCAACCCGATGACTAATTCTGGAGCATCGCATTCATTCACTGCATCAAAGTATGTTGCCAAGTATAGTTTGCCCGTATCTCATATGAAGTATACCATGTTGGTTAAATCTCCTGGAGGAGAAATGAGGACGAATATAGTATGTCCAGAAGTAAGACATAGAATAAGGGGGTAGACTTCTTCGCAAACCCTATTGTTTTGGATTTGCAAGGACTGGACATAATATTTGGTATGGGCTGGTTAAGGAAGCACAATGGGATAATTCAATGTGCCACAAAGAGGGTGAAGTTGACAACTGAGGAAGGAGTCAGCATAGAATTTAAAGCATCTCAACACACACGAAAGCAAGTGTAGCAAAACCAAATGGATGGTGCAGCAAAAGAGGAGATCCCAGTGGTGTGTGAATTTTTGATGTGTTTCTGGATGAGCTGCTAGGTATGCCACATGATCGTGACATAGAGTTTGTTATTGATTTAATACCTGGAACTACACTTATAGCTAATTGGCCGTATAGGATGCCTCCTATGGAGTTAGCGGAGCTCAAGAAGCAGATTCAAGAGTAGCTAGAGAAGGGTTTTATTCGTCCAAGCTCTTCACTTTGGGGAGCGCCAGTGCTTTTTGTAGATAAGAAGGATGGGTCCCAAAGGATGTGTGTGGATTATCGAGCTCTCAACGAGGTGATGATCAAGAACAAGTACACATTGCCTTGTATAGAGGATTTGTTTGATCAAATGAAGGGTGCTTGTGTTTTCTCCAAGATCGACTTGAGGCCAGGTTATTTTCAAATGAAGATTAGACCGTCGAATATACCCAAAACATTTTTTTGGACACCGTATGGATCCTATGAGCTCACCGTCATGTCTTTTGGATTAATGAATGACCTGCATACTTTATGTAACTCATGAGTAAGGTCATCATGGAGTACTTGGATAAGTTTGTTGTGGTGTTCATTAATGACATTATGATCTACTCTATAAGCGAGGAGGAACACAAGGAGTATTTAAGGCTCACACTGCAGAAACCGAGGGAGCACAAATTATATGCCAAATTCAGCAAGTGCCAGTTTTAGTTAAGGGAGGTGTCATTTTTGGGCCATATAATCTGTGGAGGAGTTGTATCAGTTGACCCAAGAAAAGTGAGGGATGTTCTAAAATGGGAGCCGCCCCATATTGTGAAGGAAATTAGGAGCTTTCTCAAAATGGCTGGATATTACCATTGGTTCATCAAAGATTTCTCCAAAATAGCCAAGCAAATGACTGAGTTATTAATGAAGGGAAAAGCTTTTCAATGGACTCAGGCTTGTCAAAACAGTTCTGAGGAGTTAAAGAAGAGGTTAACAACACCACATATGTTGGTATTACCAGATGTGAGCAAAAGTTTTGATATTTATTGTGACGCTTCAAGACAAGGGTTTGGATGTGTGCTCATGCAGGAAGGTCGAGTAGTAGCCTATGCATCGAGGCAGTTGAAGAAACATAAGATGAATTATCCTACGCGTGATCTTGAACTTGCTACCGTAGTGCATGCCTTAAAAATTTGGACGCATTACATTCTTGGTCATAGGTGTGAGATTTACACGGACCATAGGGAATTTATTATCACTTGGGAAGAATAATGTAGTGTCCGGTGCCTTGAGTCAGAAAGGAGTAAGCCACCAAAACATGGTTCGAGAATTGCCACCTGAGCTATGCAAGGTGTTTGAACGGTTGAATCTTGGATTTGTGAATGAAATGAGAATAATGGAGTTAAATCTGACTTTGGAACAAGAATCTGAGAAGGTCAAGCAAAAGATTCAGAAATCCAGGAAATCCGTGGTAACATTGAGAAAATCAAAGGTAACGTCGAGCCTAGACACCACGCCGACGCTATCGATTACTTCCCTAACCTCTCTAGCAAAGACTAGGGCCTCTAAAATAGGTACCTTACTTGAGATGGAAAGAACTATTGAGGTACAAAGGTGGAGAGGGTTTAACAAGCCTAAACCCTATCCTTAAGTGGAAGAAGCCCGACAAGCCAGAGCCTCCTCCTCCTCCTCTTTCTCACTCTCTCCCTATCTTCTAAGCACTTTGGAAGCGCTACGCCTTTGGATTGGAGTTCTAGTCTCATGCTTTTGGTGTGTGGAGTGAGGGAGCCCCCTACCCCCTATTTATACCCTCAAAAGGTCGATTTGGCTCCAGAAAAAGCGAGTGAATCAGTCGCCATCGTGATCTCCAAGCCGTGAGGAGCCAACACGTGGCGGTTGACCACGTTCGGCGCGTTTACCTAGTCGGCCGAACTGGCACTTCGACCGACTTTCTGGTGGCCCAAACGCGGAGTTTTTCTTCCGGGAGGCTGTTTTGTGGGGCCCCATCATGGGTATGGGCGATTCCCCTCATTTTTTACTTGGTTTTCTCCTCCGAGTGGGCCCAAGAATCCTTGTGCTTGCGCATTATTGGTTGGAAGGTGTGTTTCTTGGATTGGTCCCTGTAAATATCTCTGATTATGGGCATAATTCACCTGCATACGGAATTTCACCAACACTTGTAGAGATAGTTAGTAAATAACTTCTACCACTATGTTGATTGTTAGTAAAATAGCATTTATGCAAGGAATTGACGGTCAGATTTGGCAATTAAGGCCCATCAACAAACTCCCCTACACTAAGTTGTTTACTCATCCTCCAATGAAGGCAAGAAGAACTAAGTGATATCATAATTCAGCTACAAGTACGAAATATATATACAAAACATTTCAAAACATACCTTCGTTCAAGAACCTTTGATATGTGGCTACCACATCATCTTGGGTGTTTGAGAGATGGAATGTGTTGAATGTAGTTCACCTGGACTCGTCCTACTAAAATAAACTTGGAAATTGCTATATTTTCACAAGTCAAAAAGATATTACCATGCTCCTCAAAAGAATGCTCTCGTCTCTCAATGTGTTTAGTCCTCACCTTGGCATGAGTTGCCACTTCTTTTCCTGCAACTAAATATGGTTTTTTTGTGGAGCTTGGAAATGATAGAAAGTGGCTCACTTGCAATTCATAAGCTACTAAGTCAAAAATGAGACCCTCATGAGAAGACCATGCAACAAAAACCAATGACTAAGGAAATTCTTGTGCACTTATTATGGATGGTGGATGATGAATGGTAATGATGACTCTTATTTGATCACTCTTTTTTTTGTGCAAGCATGATACATGTTTATTGGCTCTTTTTTTTTCTCTTTTCTTGGTTTTTGAATTCTCTCTTTTTCTTAATAGAGAGAAAGCTCTTATAGCCATGTCTTCTACTCCTTTTTGTGCGTCTTTTTATTCAGAGAGTATTTTCCAAAATTCGCATGGAGTATCTTTTGATGGTGGATGTGTATAAATCATGGAATATGGTGGAGCGCACAAGAAATTCCTAATCAAATATTTCATGCAAGTCACTCAAAAGGGTCAAGAGTTTGACAAAGTTCAATGAAAATGCAAAGTGGCATATGAATGTTGTTTTCAATATCTCTATCATATGGCCTTGGTGGGCATTTAAATTCTAATAAGAGAGGATGGCAAAAATCTGATGACTTTAATAATTGCAATACAAAAATTTAATTCCAGTATGGAGAGTTTTAAAGTTTCACTCATATACCATATCATACCAATGAAATACTTAGATGACGTGTTTTTCCTAAATCGATATATGGTCCAAGAACATGGTAATGAAATATAAATGAGAAGTAGACATATTCCATTCTCTAGGAGAATATGATATATGAAATTGCACAATATTAATTTCTAATGAGTTGACTTTTAATGATATTATCATGCATAATCAATTTCAACTCAAGATTCAGGTATATAGGGATAAGAGGTGAGAGAGCGCAAATCATCGCCTGAAGAAAGAAGAGTGTGACACTCGGTTCCAGAGATGAACCAAGTGAATGCATATGTGTGTCCAGGATGTTCAACACACATACACGAGTGCATCACAAACGACATACAAGAAATTACCACAACACAAGTTAATTAAGTACTTTTATTACAATATTCAAATAATCCTCGGATTACAGCTCTAATGATCATTATTATTAAGTCTAGAACTAATGCAGCGGAAATAATCTAATTGAGCAACTAAATAAACTAAGCAACGGAGCATAGGGGAATAACGCGGGTCCAATCAACACTACAGGCAAGTCGACGGCAGCACTTAGCCTAGAACTCCGCATTATCCTTAGGGTACTCCCAAACATCACCTGAAACTGTTGGTAGGGGAAATGCATGGGTGAGCACATGTCGTATTTTGCAAGTGCGGGAAAGTAATGACATGTAGCTTAAACAAGGAATTTATTATAAATAATGGCTATTTGTTGAAAAGTACATTTAAAACATGTAAAAAGCATCCTAAAAGTCTATGTGAATTAATCCCATCATATCCCAAATAAACATAATTAACATATCCATCATTCATTAATCATCCATTAACCAGATCTCACAATTATCATTAACCATGACCATTAATCACCGTCAAATCAATAACCATAACCAAACTATAACCCAAAGCCATTGCCATCCCAAATCTCAAGTTCCACTCTAATCATGTAGGTCATCCAGGTGCTCTTAACTAGGAGCACGGCTATCATGATAGTTTTTAACACTCTACAAAGGTTGTACCACTTTACCCACAGGTTCGTGATTTAATCACCCGTTGGCAACTAAAGAAACCTCCCTTATGCCAATTACACTTGCTGAGGTGTATGGCCAAGAGATCACAAAATAGCCTTTACAAAGCGATTATCAGTATATTCAGACCCACTGAGGTTTCACCGGTGGTGATGCCTCCAACTGAGAACATCCAACCAAGGGCCCCCTCTTGTGCCATTCGGATCCTAGGGCAGTCCTGCAACTACTGCAAATGCAACCGACTCTTATTCCCTGCTCCCCCAAATGATCTGAACAATGCAGACAATACACCTAATTAATTGGCTAAGCCACACCCATACATGGCCTTGTGGTGGCACTGTTGTCCTGGCATATTCTTGCATTTATCGGTCCTTAGATTCAAGGTAAGCAAACCACCATATTATCCAACCCAATCCACCATGCTTGCTTAGATCTCCGAAGTCCCATATTACCAATTATCCATGTTCATCAATTCACATCATCCATAAGTTCATTAATTCATAGTTAGGCCATTTGGTTGTTTTCCCATCCCAATTTATTAGAGCGAAGCTAAAAGGTAAAATACCCTTCCCGACTCTCTACAATGTAATCCAAGCGACAAGGATGGTTAAACAAGTCTAGTAAACACCTATAAATGGGTTTCCTGTCAAATTCACACAAGCATGCAATTTTGCAAATAAAACATTTAAAAATAGGATAAAAATGATCAAGAACACTTGTCTTGCTCCTGAGATTGGTTAGGGTCGAAAGCTACAAAGTTCTGGTTTTGCAGGTCCTCAAAAGCACCCTCAAAGCAACACCTTTTATTCCGCGCAACAACCATACAAAACAAACATTACAATCGATAAATGCTCATATATTACTCAATATGCCATGACATGCATGATTGATGCATTTATGAGGTGAAACTTGTTAATGAGTTGCTACTAATGTTTACTAACTAGTTACAATAGGTTTTAACAAGTTTGAACAAGTTTTGAATTGATTTGAGTCTATTTGGAATTAATTCAGCCTGAACAAGATTTGAAAACCGCACTAGTCCGCTACCAGGGCCGCACTAGTCCACCCTATAGAGAATCTGCAAAATTAGGGTTTTCTGGAGAGCGAAATTTAGGGTTGAATTCATGTGGAAACTTGGATATAAAGAGTGTACTGTTAGGTTAGAGGTCCAAGGGTTGCAAATTGGGTGTGAAACTTGAATCTTGGCGATTATGGTTTGGTGATGAAGAGTTGATGGAGATTTGGTGATGAAGAATGTCAATGTCGAGAAGTTGACGCAGATCGCGTTTGCTTGATCCTCCTTCTTCTTCTCCTCCTTCTCCTTGTTGCCGGATCTTCTCTTGATGGCGACACACATACTAGGGTTTGGTGTTTTCTCTCAACATGACAAAGAGATGAAAAGTTGGGGTGGCAGGGTGTTTATATAGAGGTGGAGAGGTACGTTTTGATGGATTTTGAGTTTAGGGTGGTGGAGGCCATGTAGTTGTCCCACATGGGCTCCACAGCAGTTGCGCACGACTTTCCTGGGCCCAATTAAGGTGAATACCCAATAACATATCGTAGAGGAAAAACTGAATTCGAGTTGGGCACACCAGACAAGTCCCCGAGGGGCCGGACTAGTTCGTTGGAAGTTAGAAAATTGAACAGATAAGTCCGATGTCAAGCTAGAAAAGTCCGTTCGGAATATTTCGAAGATACAAAATGTTAAACGAACATGTTCGGTGCTAGGCCGGACAACTCCGGGGTATGACTTAGGAAAACATCAGAAACATTTTTGGACTAGTCCATAGTATTAGCAGAAAACTTTAGAAAGACAATAGAGAGAAAAATTGAACTAGTCCAGGGTCCAATGCGGACAAGTCCACCCTAATCAGGGAGAACAACGGAGACTTAGACAGACTAGTTCGGGGTCCAAATTCGGACTGGATCCCGGACTAGTCCGCACTACAATAAGTTTTTATTTTCTTGAATGTTATTATTTATTTTAAACTTATTACTTTTGTATTTCTTAATGCTAAACATGTATAAGAATGCATGTAATGCATGATGGATAAAAATTAGGGTGTTACAAAAGGTGGGCCAAGTCATCATGGCTTGGTCAAATCATCTCGTGGTCCTTCATGCGATGCCCTGAATTATTATTTCATGATGGCCCGAGCATGTTGCACTTTGGGAGGCCCATGGGACCTCCGCCGCACATGTTCTTATGATACAAAAACATGGAGAAGTGGAAGACTCTACCTGCCTTACCTGAACCGGTGAGTTGCAATTTATTTGACAAAGGAACTTTGTAAGATAGAATCAAAATAAGTTCCTAAGTACTAAGTAGGAAAGTATTTATGATGTTCTACATTTTACTTCTCTCCTACTTAGCCAAATGGGGATAGTGGGATGATTGGAAAGGAGTGGTGAGGGTTGGATTTTTTGAATGTGTCCTAGCGGGGGGGTGAATAGGCCTTTTTGAATTTTGTCGTAACCTGCAACACTTAACAACCAGATCAAATCTCAATATATCAGACTAGTCCAGTCAAGTGCGGACTATTCTGGTGTGTACCGACTAGGTTAATCAAATTTGATCGATTAACTTGATCCTAGGATGTAAGCAGCGGATTTATACTTGTAATTTAAGTGTTGCACAACTATGATCTAGGGTGTATCACAATTTAGTCTTAAACTCAATGTTTCAACGTAAAGTGAGCATGATTGATCAAAACCCTATATATATATATATATATATATATATATATATATATATATATATATATATATATATATATATATGAAATGTAAGAACAATGGGCACAAAGAAAGAACACAATGATTTTATCCCGTGGTTCGGTTCCCACAGAGGCAACCTACGTCCACGTTGAGGAGTCCACAAAAGCACCACGTATTCTCCAACCCTACCTTCGTCGGATCGCTACAGAGACCAATCCTCTTCACTAATCACAAAGGGAAAATAACAAAATTCAAGGGGCCTTCTCATGAGTTGAGGGCTACCCAAGATTACAACAAGAACACCACCAAGAACACACTCGAAAGATCACAATGAAAACCACAGGAGTGTGTTAGGGAAACAAACCAAGAGCTCAACGAGTGATGAACCTTGTCTCTCCAATGATCCAAAGTGTATCCTCAAGGGATTGATCTTTTTTGTGTTTGATTTCATGGAGAGATGTGTTTTTGAGCCTCTTGGAAGGTGTGATGGCGCAGGGGGTCGAGAGAGTTGAAAGATGGCCCGTGTACACCTATTTATGTGGGGTTCCCAAAAGTTACTGTTAGGGTTTAGGAATATCGGACTAGTCCGTGGTCGACATCGGACTAGTCTGGTGTGCTGTGTGTAGCAAACCCTAGGTGTCCAGAAATATCGGACTAGTCCGGCTGAAAGCGGACTTGTCCGATTTTGGTTCTGGAAATCTTCGGACTAGTCTGATAAACATCGGACTTGTTCGAATATGTGAAACCCTAAGTGAATTGGGGACAAGTCCGCACTTGGAGGACTTGTCCGATTTAGGTCAGAGGGTTTTTCGGACTAGTCAGTGCTAATATCGGACTTGTCCGATTTTGTGCAACTTGTGACGTGTTTTGAGGACTAGTTCGTACTAGGGAGGACTACTCTGATTCTAGTCAGAGAGATATCGGACTACTTCGTGGGAATATCGGACTTGTCTGGTCTTGTGCAGAAATATATCGGACTAGTCTGGTGTTAGTCAGACTAGTCCGGTCCTGTATGAATTTGTGCATTATGTGTGATTATTTGTGATTGAGCTCTTGGGGTGTGTTCCGTTAACACACTCCACAAACAATGATCTACTACACTTGTTCCTTGAGCTCTTTTCCACATTGCTCCTCATTATCCTTTCTTTTTGGCACTTTGCTCATTTTCTCATTAGAACCTGTGCTCATCTCAACAAAGTGGTTAGGATCTCATTTGCTTGTCATAAATCATCCAAAACCCACAAGGGATTCCTAGATGCACTTTCAATCTCCCGATTTTTGGTGATTGATGACAACTAATTGAGATTTCACAAAATATGATGAAAAGTTGAGATTTTCATAAAGCGTGAACATATGAGTTTAAAATACATTAAGCAATGAAAACATGATCCATATGTGCACTCTTTATGGTGGGATGCAGAACTATGTGTATAGAAGCAATAATCATGATGAGAGTGACATAATTGACATCAACACATCAATAACAAGCATATATGTCATTCTTATAGCAAAATCACAGATTTCATCAATTTCTTCATAAGTAGTTCAAAACATTGCATCACAGGACCATAAGTATCATAAGAGCATATTAAAAGATTTACAACCCACAAAATAGACAAAAAAAGCATAAAATAAAGCTCTCCTCGCATCCTACAGCTAAAACCTAAGACTCCCCTCAATCTCTCCCCCTTTGGCATCAAGACACCAAAATGAAGGAGAGGAGGGACCTAAAGTCTTTAAGCCTCGATGTCGGTCCTCTCATCGTCTTCATCTTCATCTTCTGGCTGACGAGGAGGAGGAGGAGGAACGAAGCCACTCGAGTCCCCAATGCCAAAATAGGCAAGCTCGGAGGGATTCAAGGGCCCGAGCTCGATGAAATCAGAGTTGGAGTCATCATAAATTACAGGAGATCCAATGGGCTCGATATCCAACTTTTGGCAAATCTGCTTCATGTTCACCTTGACATATCTCATGTCATCCTTTCTTCTTTTGTTGAGCTTGTGGGCCTTCAGCTCAGCCTTTTTGCAGGAGGCAAAAATAGTAGATAGATACTTCAAGATGCCTCTTGGGGGCCCCTTTTGAGGAGGGTCCCTAGTGGCGGGAGCAGCCCTAGCACCGGCATTGGCTCTCGCTAGAGCCTCTGGGCTAGAGGCCGGAGATGGAGCAGCTTGAACACTTGGATTTTGAGGCATCTGGGCCCTCAAAGGAAGGTGCTTCACATCCTTGACAAACTCTATGCCTATGACCTTCTGAATCATGAACATAAGATAAGGAGCATAGCCACAGGACCTTTTCGGTGTGGAGGAGATGTTTACCATGTCGTTCCAAATATAGTCAAAGACATTAAATCTTCTGTCTTGCCAATGACCTTAATCAAGGTCCTAAGATACCTCTGCACACTTCCTGCATCCCCATCCTTGGGGGCAATTATCTTCCTTATAACACTGTTCAACACCACAAAAAAGGGCTTCATGTTCTTCGTGGAAGGAGGGTTGAACTTAGAGTTGGGTTCATAAAGAAACTTCATCCTGTCTTTCTCGATGACACCAATGTTGTGGATGATCACATTGGCATTGCTCGAGGTGTCAAGATGCAGCAATCTCGCAAACTCTTCATATTTGATGGTGTACTTGGATCCATTAGTCATCCAAGTCACCCTCTCTTCCTCGTCACTAGCAAAGTGACACGTTGCATAGAACTGCGCGATGACCTCATCATTCAAATTGTTCCTGCAGGAGAAAAGATCCTTCGAGCCATGCCTTTCCATTGCCTCCACCACATCAACAAAGGGTGAGCAGCCCTTCTTCTTAAAGTGCGCCCAATCTATCCACTACACACTTGTAGAAGTCTGCATGGAAGTTGCTCCAAAATCTCCCATCGGCAGCTTGCTTCAGACGGCTGTTGCAATCAACATTTATGAACTTGGCCGCCGTTTCACTGCCCTTTCTATTGAATTTCTCCTCTGCAGGATCCCTGGCCCCTTCCCTTGGAGCTGACAGCTTTAGAGGGCCAATCAGGCCCGTTGCAATTCCCTTGCCCTTGCCCTTGGCTTGGCGAGGGCCACCTCCAGCAGAAGCCTTGGATGTTGGCTTCTTCATGAGCACCTTCCTTTGAGCCTGTGGAGGAGAATGTGCCGGCTCGGAGGGGCGCTCTTGGCGCTTCTTTCTTAGGCTTGTTGAGGACCGAAACACGTCTTTGTGGTCCATGTCGGCCTTGATGTCAGAAACTTCTTCGTGTGAGTTTGACATGCCCTGAGAATGGATTGCACAAGGTATTGATGAGAATAGATGACAAGGAGTTACATTAAGGAATTAATAAGTTAGGGTTGAGTTCGAAAAAATCGGACTTGTCCGGTGTACAAGCACAAACTAGTCCGGTTGACCGGACTTGTCCGTACCTGGACCGGACTAGTTTGTGCCTGTACACCGGACTAGTCTGGTGTTCAACCTCTAGAACCCTAACTATGAGACAAATGGTAATTCCTAATGCACAACTAGCTTAGCATCAAAGAAATACATCAAAGAAGCATGTATATGGCGATAGGAACAAAACTAGTTGATCAACATTCAAGGAAATAGCAATTTCTAGGGTTAGGAAGGAAAATTTACCGAAATTGCTTGATTCGCGGAGATGTAGGTGTTGAAGGATTGGACACACTCCGAGCATCAAGGATATTTAGTTCGGAGCTCGCAAAAGCATGTTTCATCAAGTGGCTTGGTGAATATATCGGCTAGTTGTTTTTCGATATTGACATGTGAAATGGCTATATCTCCCTTCATTGAATGGTCTCTCAAAAAGTGATGCCGGATGACTATGTGTTTGGTCCTAGAGTGCTCAACGGAATTATAGGAAATTTTAATGGCACTATCATTATCACAAAGGAGTGGAATGCGGTTCATATTGTAACCGTAATCCCTTAGAGTTTGTCGCATCCAAAGGAGGTGTGCACAACAACTCCCGGCTACAACATACCCTGCTTCGGTCGTGGATAGGGCAATGGAGTTTTTTTTCTTGGAGGACCAAGAAACTAGGGATCTCTCTTGTAATTGGCATGTACTGGAGGTACTTTTTCTATCTACCTTGCATCCGGCATAATCTGTATCGGAGTAGCCAATGAGATTGAATTTGGAACCTTTGGGATACCAAAGGCCTAGGTTGGGTGTATGAACTAAATACCGCAAGATTCTCTTAACGGCTGTCAAATGACACTCTTTTGGGTTGCCTTGAAACCTTGCACACAAGCATACACTCAAAATAATGTCTGGCCTAGATGCACATAAGTAGAGTAGAGATCCAATCATGGAGCGATATACCTTTTGATCAACGTTTGGTCCATCTTCATTGAGAGCCAAGTGGCCATTCGTTGCCATGGGAGTCTTTATGGGCTTCGCCTTGTCCATTCCAAACTTCTTGAGTATGTCTTGAGTGTACTTAGTTTGGCTTATAAACGTCCCTTCCTTTTGTTGCCTCACCTGGAATCCAAATAAGTACTTTGGCTCTCCCATCATTGGCATCTCAAACCTATCTGTCATAATTTTACTAAATTCCTCACAAAAAGATTTGTTAGTTGAACCAAAGATTATATCATCAACATAAATTTGACAAACAAAGAGATCATTGTCAAAGTTCTTTGTAAACAATGTATAATCTACTTTACCGATCTTAAAGCCATTTTCAACTAAGAAATCTCTAAGACACTCATACCATGCTCTAGGAGCTTGTTTGAGGCCGTAGAGAGCCTTACGCAATTTAAATACGTTGTTGGGGAACACTTCATCTTCAAACCAGGGGGGTTGCTCCACATACACCTCCTCCTTGATTGGTCCATTGAGGAAGGCGCTTTTCACATCCATTTGATAGAGCTTGAAATCCTGGTGAGTACCATATGCAAGTAATATTCTAATAGACTCAAGTCTAGCTACAGGAGCAAAGGTCTCATGAAAATACAAACCTTCTACTTGTGAATACCCTTTGGCCACAAGTCGTGCTTTGTTCCTTATCACCACCCCGTGTTCGTCTTGTTTGTTGCGGAAGACCCATTTGGTGCTGACGATGTTGGACTTGGGTCTTTTGACTAGTTCCCACACCTTGTTCCATTTGTAAATGTTGAGTTCTTCTTGCATGGCCACAACCCAATCCGGATCCTTTAATGCATCCTCAATCCTGTGCGGTTCCAAAAAGGATACAAAAGAATAATGCTCACAAAAATTAGCCATGCGAGATCTAGTAGTTAATCACTTTTGGATGTCACCGATGATGTTGTCGATTGGGTGATCCCTTTGGACGCATTGGTGCACTCTTGGGTGTGGCACTTGCTGCCTTGAATCTTCATGATCATCTTCTTCTTCCCCTAAATGGTTGCCCTCATTGACTTGTTGATCATTTTCGCTTTCTCGAGGTTGATCTTGTATGGAAGCTTCCCCTTGATCATTGGCCTCCTCTTGTGGTTCATTTTCCTCCTGCATATGTAGAGGTGGCTCTTGTGGTCGAACTTCGCCTAATGCCATCTTCTCAATGCTTGACAAGGAGCTTCTTCTCGATCTAGCACACATGGATCAACTTGCTCCTTTTGGGAGCCATTAGTTTCATCGAATACTACATCACGTGCTACTTCAACAAGTCTGGTAGTCTTGTTAAAAACACGATAGGCGTAAGTGTTCAAATCATAACCAAGCAAGAAACCTTCATTGGACTTCGAAGCAAACTTTGGAGTCCTAGGCTTCTTGTTCAAAATATAGCATTTAGAACCGAAAACTCGAAAATATTAAATATTAGGCTTGTTACCGGTGAGTAGCTCATAGGATGTCTTCTTGAGTAGTCGATGAACATAAAGTCAATTTATGTCGTGGCAAGCGGTGTTGACCGCTTTCGCCCAAAATCGATCCGAGGTCTTGTACTCATCGATCATTGTTCTCGCCATCTCTATGAGGGTTCGGTTCTTCCTTTCGGCAACGCCATTTTGCTGACGGGAGTAAGGAGCTCATGCTTTATGCCTTCTTCATCTAGGTACTCCTCAACCTGTGTGTTCTTGAACTCCGTGCCGTTGTCGCTTCAAATTTTCTTGATCGTCAATGAAAACTCATTTTGAGCACGCTTGAAAAATTTCTTCAAGATTCCTTCTGTTTCTGCCTTATCATGTAAAAAGTAAACCCAAGTAAAGTGAGAAAAATCATCGACAATTACTAAACCATATTTGTTACCGCTGATGCTTATTTAAGCAACTGGACCAAATAAGTCCATGTGAAGTAGCTCGAGCGGTCTTGTTGTAGTCATGGCTCCAACTTGCTTCCCGGCTTGGCACGTGCTACAAGTCCTGTCTTTCTCAAAAACAACATCCTTCAAACCTTGAATGTGATTACCCTTGAGGAGTTTTTGAAGATTCCTCATACCAACATGCGCTATCCGTCTATGCCATAGCCAACCCATGTTGGTCTTTGCAATCAAGCATGTGTCAAGTTCGGCTTTATCTTTGTTAATATCAACAAGGTAAAGCTTTCACTTTAACATACCCTTGAATGCAATGGAACCATCACTCCTACTAGATACGGTCACACCCTCGTTAGTGAACAAGCAATTATAACCTTTGTCACATAATTGAGATATGGACAGCAGGTCATAATCTAAGGAATCAACATGTAATACATGAGAAAGAGTGTGTTTAGATGATATGGCAATTTTACCAGTACCGAGCACCTTTCCTTGACCATTGTCTCGAAAATAGATGCTATCGCTTGGATCCTCATTTGCTTCATACTCAACGAACATCCTTCTTTCTCCGGTCATATGGTTGGTGCAGCCACTGTCTAGCACCCATTTTGATCCACCGGAGGAATAGGCCTACAAAAACAAATCATGTCTTGGTTTTAGGTACCCAACCTTGCTTGGGTTTTTTAGGTTAGTCATAAGAGATTTGGGCACCCACACATGAGACTTGGTGTTCCCACGGTGTGGCCCAACATAATGATCATAAATCTTACCAATATAACTTCTCATTAACACATAATATGCATCAAAAGTTCAAGTAGTTTTTAACAAGTTTGGACAGGTTTGAAATTTATTCAAATCAATTTAGAATTAATTCAGCGGGAAACAGACAACAAAATCGAACTAGTTTGCTGTAGAGCCGGACTAGTTCGCCCTATGCAGAACAAGCGAATTAGGGTTTCCTATATCGACGTGAATTTGGAGAAACGGGGTTGAATTCTCACGAGAAAGAGGAAGTAGAAGGTGTACCAGGTGTTTAGGACTCCAATGAATCAAGGGTTTTGGAGGCAACACTTGGATCTTGACGATCTAGGGTTGATGAAGAAACTTGAAGGTGAATTGTTGATCAAGAACAAAAACTTGATAGAGATCTTGATAACTTGATCCTCTTTTGCTTCCTCCCCCTCTTCTACTTGCTTGGGATCTCCTTCTCCCTCCTTGGCGGTGGCTATCCACGAGCTAGGGTTTGGGTGTGGTTCAAAGGTGACAAAAAGATGTGAAAATAGGGTGTTGGATTGTTTTTATAAGGGTGGAGGGCTAGGGTTTGATGGATTTCGAGTTTGGGGTGGGTGGAAGCCAGTGTGAGGTCCCACATGGGCTCCAAAAAGGGTTAGACACGACATCCTTAGGCCCACTTAAGGTTAAACGTAAAAACACGTAGTGGAACAAAAGATCAACTCGGAATCGCGATCACCGAACATGTTCGCGAAAGGCCGGACAAGTCTGAAGTTAGTCAGAGAGATATCGGACAAGTCCGGCAAAAAATGGACAAGTCCGGACAAGTCCAGAGACTTAGTAAAATTTCCAAGGTTAGGATGACCGGACTAGTCCACAATGGGCCGGACAAGTCCAGAAATTGTACAGAGAGGAAAACGGACTAGCCCGCAACAAAAACGGACATGTCCGTGGGAGGTCAGAGAGAAATCGGACTAGTCTGCACCGAAAATGGACTAGCCCTCACTTCTTAGAATTTTTGAGTGCGGTTCTGCTCTAAATTCATTTCTAGCTCATTCCGTTTTATGTTGATGAATGTTAAAAATGTATATGAACTTATGCAATGCACAATGCATGAAAATGAGGGTGTTACAAAAGAGTATTCCCAAAGGGTGCCATTTATATTTTCCCAAAGGAAGGCTAGATGGAAGTAAAACAATAATCAAGTGGAAAGGCTTAGGTTGGTCTAGGTAGTGTTCTAGCAAGGATGGGTTAAATGATAAGTTGAGGTAGTGTGACACACACAAGAGCAATCTATCCTAAGGGGATAACTGAGTAATAGAGGAACTATGCTAAGAGCTAGGTAGAGCTTGCTACTATGCTTCTGATGTACTTATACATAGCCTAAGTTAGTTACTAATGATTATATTAATTATGAATTCTCATGCTAAGTGAATTAACACATCGGGCACGGGTTTACCCCTAGCAACACTAGGCGACTCCTGCCAAGAGCCTGTGGCATAGCCGAACGTAGAGGATAATAAAGGATAGATTGGGCTGTCACCAGCTACTGCCTACCTCTTCAATCTGTGGGTCTATGAAACATCCAACGCTACTCTCTATCATGGCACCATGCTAGCATATTAAGTAATTACCTTAAAAGCCTAGGCACAAGACATCCTAAGGCAATGAACTAAATCAACATTGAACCAATATTAAATCATAGAATACGTGATTTGTGTTAACATAGTCATATCATAGCTAATTGGACTATAGTGGAGGTTTATAGTGTTAATGATAGTGTAATGAGTATGGTAGAGCACAACCATAAATACTATTCCTACCACATACATGGAATCCACAATCAAACAAGAAATGCTTCATCCAAGTATATGAACAATGGAAGACTAAAGATATCATCTTTCTTATGAATAAGGTCACAAATACAATTAGGAATATGGAAGGGATACCTTTCCCAACTGGGAAGAGACTCCTTCTACTCCTCTTCTACTTGGACTATGTATTGAGACTCTCCTGTCTACAGCCTATACTCCTCTAAACCTATAGAGAGTAGTGGAGACAATGGATAGATACTCAAGTGGTGTCTACTGAAGTGAGGGGTGAGGTGTCCTATTTATAGCATGGAGAAGGGTCGGTTCCCGCTACCAAAAGTGTGCGAATCAGTCACCCATGACCACTTCAGGCCGGGAGAAGCCACCAGGTGGAGTTTGACCGAGAAAGGCACCAGGAACTAGTCGGTCGACTAGGTGGGTCGACCGACCTGGTCCTGGCCCCTTTTGCGATGTGCTTTCTCTAGGTGACTCACAGGTGGGTCCCCTTGACTGATATTTGTGCTACACCGTTGGATGGCCTCGGATACTTCTGTTTGTGGGCCATTTGATCCATGTGGTGCCACGTGTCATTTCTTAATTGGCTGGAATGATGTTTTATAGGATCCATCCAATTGTTTCACTTCATTTCTGCATAGAATCCCTACATGCACTACTTTCTCCAGGGACAAGTGGATATAGATTAAATAGAAAGGTGATGTGTGCAAGAAATGACAATTCCTTCACATAATTGAGTTATATTGACGGGTGAAATTAGTGTATAATAGCCGTCAACAAACTCTTCCAATCCTATCCTTTGCTCGTCCTGAGCAAAGTTAAGACATTAGGTTGATCATCAGGAGTTGCTACTATGTTCTATTTTTCAAAAGTACCATGTGCACAACAAAATAATCTACCTAGTATTGGAAAAATTTGGCACGATACTTCACCCATCTTAGGTTATTATGGGGCTTATGCCATCTCCAATTCAAGGGTGGTTGAAAGATAGAACAGCAAATTGAGCACACTTACCCTAGAAGTCAAGTTCCACTCAACTTCCATAGATTTCAATTTAGATTTTAAGTATATCAATTTTATTCTCTCAAGTCTCTCCTTTGTGTAGTGAAAATATGTCCTCACCAAGGCATTGTGCCTAAATTTGTCCTGCCTCTACATAAGGCTTGTATGTGGAGCTTGGTAGGGAATATAGTAGGCATATTTGCAACACATAATATTGCTAAGTCAAAAGAGCAAGCCTTAGGAGAAATCAATCTGTAGGATCAAAGAGCACGTGAAAAGCTACCAGAGGGGGGGGGGGTGAATGGTAGATTTAAAAATCTTACGCAGCGGAAACAATTAAACCCCAATCCCTTCGGTAGAAAAACGATCTGTTAAAGAAATTGTGTATGAGACTAATATAAACGTGTTTCACCGTGACAAAAGTGATAGTTATCAGAGAGAAACAAGTCACGAATACAACACAAAAGGAATTACTCAAATCCGTTGAGAAAAACTCAGGTTATGATCAAAAGATCAAACAAAGGTCAATCTGACCTACTAAAAAAAAACAGTTCTGGAATGTTGCAAAAAGACTCGTGTAGATCAAAAACTGCAAATCCAATGACCGTGAAATTTTTACAGATGATATATAATCAAGTTGTGAAGACAACCCAAAAAGAATCACGTCAATTGGATCTGTAAAACTCGAGTTATGATAAAACCACCGACGAAAGGTAGTGCTGTCCAGAAACTTGACGAGTAAAACTTGTCTGGAACAAGTCGGACGAACAAGGCACAAAAGTTCCTTCAAACTACGAATTTTATTCAATAGAACACAAGAGGAACAGCCTCCAAAGTCGTCTCTCACGAGCTTTGGCCTTCCCTTGCTTATATAACCAGCCCTTAGGCCATCCCAATCCAACTAGGACTCCAATCCTAATCCGATCACAATCGGAACTTTCCATAACTGCTCAAGATTCTTCTATACGCAGATAGAAGCAATCTTAAGACTTCCAAACACCTTAGGAACGTATCCCACATTCCTAAACAACCTAAATTCGTGACCCACACGAAATCCTAACATAACCAACTCGATATTTCCATACCGAGCCATAACCGACTTCGCCGCAGCCAAAGTCTTCAACCGATACGATCCGATCCTTCCGATCAGATATTCCTTCCATAATCCATCTCTAGAAGCATATTGCCACATCATGCACCTCATGCACACGTGCGAACACCTTCCTTCGACCTTCATATGAACTGCCCTTGCTTCAATCATCCTGCGCGACCTCCTGACCCGCTCAACCACAGTTCCTCCCGAACTTTGTTGTTGGAACCTCATCTCCTCCTGAGACTAGTCCAATGGATCATGTCACCAGCCATGACTTGAACTCAAGCAACACCTGCACATGAACAAACAAACAATCCATACGAGCCCAAGTCCTCGACTTGACTCAAGTTAGTTCCGAACACAACACCTTATGTGAGCACCTCACATAAGCATGTTGCAAAACCACAGTAACACGATATCAACCATATCATCCAAAACGCACCAAAAACTTAGCAAATGAATACTAAGCAATCATACCAATCATGTAAAGCAAGTACGAAACATTGCAAATGAAAAGAAGAAGCACTGCGGTTAAGTTCCGGACCTTGCCAGAGCAACCCGGAGCTTGAACCGGAGCTAACAAAAGCTAGTAGAACCTAGCGTTGGAGCTTACCGAAACTAGTAGATCCTAGCACCGGAGCTTACCAAAACTAGTCAAAACTAGTCAACCCAAAACCGGAGCTAGACAAAGTACGTCGGAGCTTAGCAAGAGCATGCCAGAGCTATCAAGTATATGCTGGAGCTATCAAAGACATGCCGGAGCTAACAAAGACATGCTGGAGCTTAAAGATAAAGCTCACCGGAGCTATCCAAAGCTAGTCGGACCTTACCAAGAAGTCGGACCTAGCATCTAACGTAGCGAGAGCTACCCAAAACAAGTCGGACCTACCGTCGGACCTTGCTATAGCTCGGAGCTAGAGTCGGACCTTGATAAAAAGATGTTTTGGTGATATTTGAAACTTTTATCATCAAAGCCAAGTATATTCACTACAAGGCAAGTATATTCACTACAAGCCAATGTATTCAGCACATATAGGTCTCACAATCTCCCTCTTGATGAATGCATTGGCAACACCATTTAAAATCCGAACATTGGCTTATTCACATAAAAGTTTTGAAAACAATTTCTCCCCCTTTGTAAATCAAAAATAAAATGAGAAGAAAAATTATACCATATTCTCATTATCCCATATTCTCTCCCCTTTTATTATCTCTCCTTATTCTCTTTCTTTTCATGCTTATCTCTCCTTATGCCCATATTCTTTTTCTCTTCATGCTTATCTCTCCCCCTTTGACAATGTATTCAGCAAGTCATGAGCATATAAACAAATTTTCTCTCCAACTTTAGTTGTTATGAGCATATTATAACACATACATATAAACAAAGCTCATCCAAGTCATACTATCAAGTAACTTACACTAATACATCAATGAGATACATAAAGTAGTGTAAGCCATGTTAGAGATCAAATGTAATTTTCAATTTAAGCAAGTCATGATCTCACAAACTTAACTATTTCAAAACCTGAAAGCATGACACTAGTTGCTGCATTTTATCATTTTTCAAAGCATAAATTTAGACCATATGATATTTGCAAGAGATTATATGCGCATCTGCCTTATTCTAACCAACCAAGCCAGGACTATGTCATTTGACAATCAGAAGCTTAAGGACATGGTTTTAGTCATACACAACTTTTTCCAAGTTCATATCTAAGTGCAATGACAAGCCATCTCAAAAGAAGAAGTGCGATGCATGCATATTCTCTTGATATTTTCTCAATTTATATTTGTTCATAAAAACTCAACATGTGAGTTGATTACTTGATTAATTCTTTATGATTAAAAGCATTTGTGAGCATGCAACAAGTTCAAAACAGCAAGAAAGTTCGACCATGACCAGATTTAGTGTAAGTAATTATTCCAATTACTAGACATAGCAAAAACTACAAAATGTATAACACGAGTAATGTAGTAAGAACTTTCAGCATGTAAAAGGAATCACAAAGTCATATATGTATGAAATACTATGCTCATATTAATTTATTTTCAGATTCACACATAAACTTCCCAAGTTTCAAAAACTCCCCCTCAATTTAAGCCATGAGGATGCATAACCCCTATTTCACTACGAATGTAACAAAAACGAGTGAAATCCAAAGGTTTTGTAAAAATGTCAGCCAATTGTTGTTGGATATCTACATGGTGAAGCACAATGTTCCCTTTTTCAACATTATCTCGGAGAAAGTGATACCTAATGTCAATGTGCTTAGTTCTAGAATGTTGCACGGGGTTTTTTGCAATGCAAATAGCACTAGTGTTATCACAAAACTGTGGAACACTATCTAGATCAACCCCATAGTCCTTAAGTGTTTGAACAATCCAAAGAATTTGTGAGCAAGCACTAGCAGCAGCTACATATTCAGATTCGGCTGTGGATTGTACAACTGAATTTTGTTTTCTAGTGGACCAAGCAACAAGAGAACTACCAAGAAAATGACAAGCACCGGAAGTACTTTTCCTATCAATCCTACAACCCCCAAAATCAGCATCCAAAAAAGCTTTCAAAGTAACGGTTGAGGAAGAAGGAAGAAAAATGCCAAATTCTTGAGTTCTATGTAAGTACCTGAGAATCCTTTTGACGGCTTGACGATGTGAAGCACGTGGGGAAGCTTGAAACCGTGCACAAAGACATACGCTGAATTGTATGTCCAGTCTTGATGCCGTGAGGTACAAAAGTGATCCGATCATGCTTCTATATTCTTTTTGATCCACAGGTTCACCATCTTCATCAAGTTCAAGTGTTGTTGCTGTTCCCATTGTTGTCCGAAGAGGCTTGCTTTTATCCATGTTGAAGCGCCTTAGGAGATCTTTGGTATACTTCGTTTGATGCACAAGGGTACCCTCCTTGGTTTGCTTGATTTGCAGCCCCAAAAAGTAAGTGAGTTCACCCATTATACTCATTTCAAATTCGGAACTCATCATTGCTGAAAACTTGGACACAAGATCATGAGAAGCACAACCAAAGATAATATCATCCACATACACTTGAACAAATAATGAGTCATTGCCATGCTTAAGCACAAAAAGAGTTTATCAACCTTGCCCATGGTAAACCCCTGTTCAAGTAAGAATGTTTTTAACCTATCATACCATGCTCTAGGGGCTTATTTGAGACCGTACAAGGCTTTGGACAGTTTGTAAACATGATTAGGAAAATCTGGATTTTCAAAACCAGGTGGTTGTTTGACATAAACCTCCTCATCTATGTAGCCTTTAAGAAAAGCACTTTTAACATCCATTTGATATAGCTTAAAACCTTTAGATGTTGCAAAAGCTAACAGAATTCTTATGGCTTCTAATCTAGCGACAGGAGCAAAAGTTTCATCAAAATCTAGACCTTCAACTTGAGTGAAACCTTGAGCAACCAACCTAGCCTTATCCCTAACCACAACCCCATCCTCACTTTGTTTATATTTAAATACACATTTAGTTCCAATTAAAGTGTGACCTTGAGGTGGAGGTACAAGTTTCCAAACATTGTTTCTTTCAAAATTTTCTAACTCTTCTTGCATGGCAATAATCCAAGATTCATTAGTGAGTGCGTGTGATATATCTTTGGGTTCAAAAGAAGCAACAAAAGCAGAATGAGCATGAGAGTTTGGATCGCAAAACCTGGATCGTGTTACTCGTTCGTGCAAGCTTCCAATCATCTGTTGTGGGTGATGATCTTTGTAAAAATGTCGGGGAACAGATGTCTCACAAGCTTCTTCTTCATTAGGTTCATCGTAGATTGATGAGCTTGTGACTTGTGGATGATCAGGACCAGCAGAGGTGATAGCCGGAGCTTGTTCAATGTCCGGAGCTGGACACGTGTCAACTTCGGAACTACCAGGCGGTATCACCGGCTCTTCTTCATCTTCGAAAATACCCCCCCCCCTGAGGATACGGATCTGGTCCTGCAACACCGGAGCTAGTACCTAGGCTAGCTTCATCAAAAGGCACTTCACAAGTCTCCATAATTTTGTTAGTGTCAAGTAAAAGCACACGGTAGCCTCTAGTATGAGATGGATAACCAAGAAACATGCCATCAATGGATCTAGGTTCAAATTTATCAAGGTTACCATGTTTCTTAACAAAGCATTTGCAACCAAAGACTCGAAAGTGTGTAACACTAGGCCTATGTCCAAACCGGAGCTCATATGGTGTTTTACCTACCTTAGCACGCAAGAAAACACGATTTGAGACATAACAAGCGGTTGCTAACACGTCAGCCCAAAATTTCCTAGGAGTTTGATATTCATCAAGCATAGTCCTAGCCATTTCAACTAAGGTTCTGTTCTTTCTTTCTACAACACCATTTTGTTGAGGTACATATGGTGAAGAAAATTGATGATCTATTCTATTTTCAGCACAAAAGTGATCAAAAGATTGATTTTTAAATTCAGTTCCATTATCACTTCTAATTGCTTTTAATGATCTTGGGTGATCAATTGATAATCTAAGAAATAAAGTTCTAAAGTGACTAAAAACTTCATTCTTAGACGCCATAAAATACACCCAAGAATATCTAGAATAATCATCAACAATAACAAGAGCATACCATTTACCTCTGAAGGATTGAACACGTGAAGGTCCTACGGTGTCAAGGTGCAAAAGTTGACATGGTTCAGTTGTCATGATCATTGTGAGAGGAGTATGTGAACCTGCAACCATCTTAGCATGTCTACAAGAAGAGCACACAATTTCTTTGTCCCCTTTAAGCTTAGGCAGCCCACGTATGCGATCAAGAGCACTAACACGCGTTAGGTGATCAAAGCCTACGTGACCAAGTCTACGATGCCAAAAATATAAGTCCTTTGAATCATTAGCAACTAGACACCTATGCTTAGAGGAAGACATATCAAAATCAGCTTTAAAAACTCTTCCAAACCGAGACATGTTAAAAATAAGCTCACTGTTTGAACCTACAACTTTGCAGCAGTTTTTATTGAAAATAATTTCTAGATTTTCATCTAGCAATTGTGAAACAGAAAGCAAGTTGTATTTCAAATTTTTGACAAGTGCCACATTTTTCAAAGTGTAGTGATCGTTTACTCTAACCGAACCTTTAGCAATTATAGGAGTTGAAGAATTATCAGCAAAAGTAACATTCTCTACACGTGACACAAAAGAGAGGGAGGAGAACCAAACTTTGTTACCGGTCATGTGGCGTGAGCAACCTGAATCCACAATCCAAATGTTCTCCTTCCTCAAACGTGTAACCTACATAGAAGCACAATACGTCGATGACTCAATACTGGGGTTAGTCAAAAGGCATTTAGGTATCCAGTACTGAGTCACACGACGTGCAGCAGGAAAAACACGCGAAAGCTGAGATAAGACAGCAGGTTTATGAGTCGAAGTTTGAGGTTTTCTATTCTTAACTCTTTTATCACAAAAACCAGTAGCTCCGGAGGTAAAAGCAGCAGTTCCAAAAGACAAGGCTGAAGCTCCGGAAATAAAAGCTGAAGTTCCGAGGGAAAAACAGAAGGTCCGGGAGCTCTCGGAGCTATCGGAACTATCGGAGCTGCTTTTGCAGATTTCTTACCAGAAGGTCCGGAAGCTACCTTTTCAAATTTCTGACTCACTAAAGCAGGTTGTGTTTTTCTAATTGCATGAAAGTTATAAGATCTAGCAATTTTTCTTTCCTTTTTCTATTGTTTAGCTAGTCTATAACAAAAATCTATGACATGACCATCTCTACCACAGAAGGTACAATGAAATTTAACTTTGTGTTCATGTCTAGATGAGCAAGCAATATTTTTATTTGAAACCGAATGAGGCAACACTCTTGCAGATTTGAAAACCACTCCTTTTTGTTTAGGAACTGTTTGAATCAAACCACTTCCTAATGACTTTGAAATTTTAGGTGGATGTGCCTTAGCATGAGCATGGGAATCAAAACCTAAACCAGTTTTATTATTGCAAGACTTGGAAGAATTCAGCAGCAAGTTTAGGTTCTTATTTCCATTATAAAACCGATCTAATGTCATGTGCATGTCATCAAGTTTATTGGACAGATCAAGGCAATTTTCACATGAAGTTTTTCCTTTTAATTTGCAATTGGAACAAAATTTAACTTCATGAGATCGTAAAGCATTGTTCATAATGGAAATTTCATTCATTGCATCTTTTAGGTTCTTATCAAAATTTTCACATGCAAAACAATGCAAATCATCTATAGAACAAGAAGCATCTTTTAAGTTTTTATCATTAAGTGCAGCAAGCTCTTTGTTCTTTTCAATTTCTTCATCAAATCTCTCTAGAGTGGAGGAGTGTGCACTTCTTAATGTGGACAATTGTTCATAGATTATGTCACATGAGGGACATGCATCATCACTAGGAATCAATGTTTTTAAATGGTTAATTTCAGATTCTAGTGATTCAATTTTAGCGGCATTATCCCTAAGATTTTTGTCCTTTTTCTTGACAATAATAGTTGCATGAGAAATAGCATCACACATTTCTTTGCAGGTAGAACATACCTCATCATCTTCACTGCTGTGTTCTGCATCCTCCTGACTTGATCTTGATCTTGTTTTGCCCGCCATGAAGCATAAGTCGGCCAGATCATCATCATCTTCATCACTTTCAAAGTCTACATCACTTGAACTAAGTTCTTGAAGTGCGGTGATGAAGCTGTTAATCATCTTGCGTCCTATGGTACCCTTCTTCTTCTTGTTGGAGTTCCCAGAGGAGGTCCGGACCTTGCTTTGTTTTTCTTCCCGGGTGGTCGGACCTGAAAGGTTACGGCATTCTGTACGAAAGTGTCCTATTTTACCACATTCAAAACAGCGTTGAGGTCCGGAGCTTCCTCTCCTTCTAGATCTCACATTTTGCAATGCTTTTGAGAATCTAGTAGAGATGAGTGCCAACTCCTCTTCTGGAAATTCTTCGATTTGTTCCAGGGTTAGTGAGGACAACAAAGCAAGAGTATTGCAAGATGATGATTGGCCGGAGCTAGACATATCACGTTGTGAGACAAATGCAATAGACTTATTTGGGTTCTTACGTGCTAGGATGTCAATTTCATGAGTTTTTAGTTTAGAATAATGTACATCTAATGTAAGAGAACTCATGACAATTGATTCACGAATAGATGTTACTTTTGTCTCCCAAATTGTCATGTCTAATGCACTAAGAAGTTGTCTAGCATTCTCAGCATCAGAAAAATTTACATTGACACTACGTAAGTTGCTGAGAATTTTATTGAAACGAGCAAAGAGGTTATCGATAGACTCACCTGATTGCATCTCAAAACACATATATTCCTTCTTGAACATGTCTTGTTTTACCTCCTTGATTGTGTTGGAGCCTTCATGATAGTAACAGAGAGCTCTCCAATCATCGTATGCGGACCGGAGGTGCGCGACACGATCAAAGTCGCTTTGAGTGAGTCCTTGGATGATCAAGTTTCGGGCTTTGTTGTTGTTGTCGACGTCCCTTAGGTTTGTGGCCGTGACTTGATCATTGAGTGGCACTTCATAAGGCTTATACACCTTCTCCCATATTGCAAAGCCTTGTGCCTGGATGAAAGCCTCCATGCGTGCCTTCCAAACCTGAAAATCAATACCAGCAAACACACAAGGTTTGGCGGAGTACTTCTCCATGATGATTAGTCAAAAACACATGCAAATCTCAAAGATTAGAGCACCGTGGCTCTGATACCAATTGTAGGATTGAAAAGCACGTGAAATGCTACCAGAGGGGGGGTGAATGGTAGATTTAAAAATCTTACGCAGCGGAAACAATTAAACCCCAATCCCTTCGGTAGAAAAACGATCTGTTAAAGAAATCGTGTATGAGACTAATCTAAACGTGTTTCACCGTGACAAAAGTGATAGTTATCAGAGAGAAACAATTCAAGAAGACAACACAAAAGGAATTACTCAAATCCGTTGAGAAAAACTCAGGTTATGATCAAAAGATCAAACAAAGGTCAATCTGACCTACTAAAAAAAAACAGTTCTGGAATGTTGCAAAGATACTCGTGTAGATCAAAAACCACAAATCCAATGACCGTGAAATTTTGACAGATGATAGATAATCAAGTTGTGAAGACAACCCAAAAAGAATGACGTCAATTGGATCTGTAAAACTCGAGTTATGATAAAACCACCAACAAAAGGTAGTCCTGTCCAGAAACTTGACGAGTAAAACTTTTCTGGAACAAGTCGGACGAACAAGGCACAAAAGTTCCTTCAAACTACGAATTTTATTCAATAGAACACAAGAGGAACAGCCCCCAAAGTCGTCTCTCACGAGCTTTGGCCTTCCCTTGCTTATATAACCAGCCCTTAGGCCATCCCAATCCAACTAGGACTCCAATCCTAATCCGATCACAATCGGAACTTTCCATAACTGCTCAAGATTCTTCTATACGCAGATAGAAGCAATCTTAAGACTTCCAAACACCTTAGGAACGTATCCCACATTCCTAATCAACCTAAATTCGTGACCCACATGAAATCCTAACATAACCAACTCGATATTTCCATACCGAGCCATAATCAACTTCGCCGCAGCCAAAGTCTTCAACCGATACGATCCGATCCTTCCGATCAGATCTTCCTTCCATAATCCGTCTCTAGAAGCATATTGCCACGTCATGCACCTCATGCACACGTGCGAACACCTTCCTTCGACCTTCATATGCACTGCCCTTGATTCAATCATCTTGCGCGACCTCCTGACCCGCTCAACCACAGTTCCTCCCGAACTTGGTTGTTGGAACCCCATCTCCTCCTGAGACTAGTCCAATGGATCCTGTCATCAGCCATGACTTGAACTCAAGCAACACCTGCACATGAACAAACAAACAATCCATACGAGCCCAAGTCCTCGACTTGACTCAAGTTAGTTCCGAACACAACACCTTATGTGAGCACCTCACATAAGCATGTTGCAAAACCACAGTAACACGATATCAACCATATCATCCAAAACGCACCAAAAACATAGCAAATGAATACTAAGCAATCTTTCCAATCATGTAAAGCAAGTACGAAACATTGCAAATGAAAAGCAGAAGCACTGCGGTTAAGTTCCGGACCTTGCCAGAGCAACCCGGAGCTTGAACCGGAGCTAACAAAAGCTAGTAGAACCTAGCGCCGGAGCTTACCGAAACTAGTAGATCCTAGCACCGGAGCTTACCAAAACTAGTCAACCCAAAACTGGAGCTAGACAAAGTACGTCGGAGCTTAGCAAGAGCATGCCGGACCTATCAAGTATATGCCGGAGCTATCAAAGACATGCCGGAGCTAACAAAGACATGCCGGAGCTTAAAGATAAAGCTCACCGGAGCTATCCAAAGCTAGTCGGACCTTACCAAGAAGTCGGACCTAGCATCTAACGTAGCTGGAGCTACCCAAAACAAGTCGGACCTACCGTCGGACCTTGCTATAGCTCGGAGCTAGAGTCGGACCTTGATAAAAAGATGTTTTGGTGATATTCGAAACTTTTATCATCAAAGCCAAGTATATTCACTACAACCCAAGTATATTCACTACAAGCCAATGTATTCAGCACATATAGGTCTCACACAATCCAAAACAATTTGATTCAAGACTTGTGCATGTGTGATGGAATGGAGTGGATGTGGATCTTAAGATGACCCCTTTTTGAGTGGACTCTCTTATTTTTGCTGGAATGAAACATGGCTACTTCTCTCTTTTTTTTCTCATGCTTATGATGTAAGCATGCATTTTCCTTTTTTTTTCCTTTTTCCTTTTCTTGTAGCCATATCTTGTACTCCCTTTTTATGCAATGAATTTTGGAGAGAGTACTAAGCATGAATGATATGGAGTTTCTCTTTTTATTGTGGAATCGTGGTATGATGGAAATTTGCTTACTTCTAGTGTAGAAGTATAGCATGTGCAAGTGATGTCTCGATTTTAAAAAGTAATGAAAGAAATCTCACATAGGTCTATACTAGTTTGACAAAGCTCAATGTGAAGTCAAATAGCATATGCATTAGGTCTATCAATATAATGTACAATATGGCTTTGGTGGGTATTTCCAATCAAATGAGGATAAATTAAATATTTTTAGAATTTGTGCGAAAATCTAAGTTTCACTAGCAAACTAGGAATAGTAGCCCTATCACTATATCATATCTCACAACAACTTAGAAGGGATTAAGCTTTTGCTACTCACAATTTTCAAATCAAGGCATAAGCAATTCTAGCCAATGAGAGCAATATGTTGGAGAGTAGTAACATGTAAACTAGGGACTAAGGAAAATTAAAATAGAGCAACTATTCATCATTTTATATATGTGAATTCCAAGTCATTCTTACTGCACATATTTTATTTTATTTGGAAATAAAACCTATCCTATATATTTTTATTATATGCAAGGTGGATGATGGTTAAGTGGAAAATAAATAGGGTTGATACAATTTACAGCGGGTGTCCTACCCAAGCTTGTTCTTCACTCACCTTCGTGTCTAGGGTTGAACCTTTAATGACGAAAGTATGCCGCAAGATCGGCTTGTTGTTGTTGTAGCGTGGAGTTGAGGTTGATGAATTTAGCATCCATGTGTTATTGCCAGTCTTGGGTACATTGGACATGCCCTTGTAGAGTGTTGTAGATATCACCCATTGTCACTTCAAGGTCCTCCATACGTATGGAGAGGTCTGTCATTCCTTGGCTATAGTCACAATGATTTCTAGCCGAAGTAAAATGACATCTTCTCATAGATGTTGGAGGCAAGTTGCTAGAGCCTGAAGTGTATACGGGTGTTTCCCATGTAGCACCTGGCCACCCATGCTAATATGGACCTTCGGTCTCATACGATGGAGGTATAGTCCATCCGGGTGCATCACCCGTTGGGTTCTCCTCCTCTTCATTCTCATTGATCGTGGAGGTTGTTGGGGGCATGGCCGCTCTCCTTGTACGTCTTCTAGTTACCCATCCAGAGACATTACTTCTTCTGGCTTCCTCGATGGGAAGTACATCGATGGTTAGCCTCTAGCATTTGTACAAATGATAATCCGAGTTAGGTAACCGAATTTCATAGACAAAGCCGGGATAATAAAATATCAAAGAGCCATCTTGATCATGCTTATGGGTATGTCCTTGCACTAAAAATTCTTCATCAATTAATTCTCTTTCATTTTCAATGTATTCAAATGAAGAATATTCTAGTGCTCCTACCCTAGTAGCAATACGGGTAATCAATGAAGTGCATTTAATTGGCCCTACCCTTGGAATGTAATCTAACCATTGTGTTATCATGGCAATAACTGGAGCAACTTTTATCTTTTTAATCATGGCAAATAAAATTTTTAGATCATCATGACGCACTATCCTTACATCTCCTCTAGGGAACATAGTCATAACCACCCATCTATGCATGAAGCGTAAAGTGGATTGTGCAAGTGGCTATTCCTGGGTGCACTACATCTGACCTCACCAGTTAAATCTTGCTAAAAACTTTGTTTGTTAAACTTAGGCAAAGTGTCTAATTCTAGCAAACAACGTTTATGGAAGCCTAGGATTTCACTTAATTCTTTCCATAGGATGTTGTATTCTTTTTGAAATAATCGAAAAGCAATACCATCAAATCCTATCTTGAGTGTGCAATGGAATTGTATGGAGAGAAGGCGTGAACCTTTCTCCTCTATGTGATCATAGTTTTCCCATTCTAATGCACGACAAATGGATAAGAATTTGGAATCCATACCTATTTTGGATATCAAATTCGGATCATAAGCTTTCATATCAGAAAACTCAAGATCTTGGAGGAGCTTGCGTGCTTGATCTTCAACTTCTCTTTTGATGTCGAGGTCGTCGTCGTGAAGAAGTTGGTGAGGGTTGCTCCTCTCACCCATGGGAGTGTACTCTCCTACACTCCTCCTCCGTGAACTTGGTGTAGCAATAGAAGGGGGATGTGCATTTGAGTCTCCACCATGGTCTGAGCTTGCAGGCTCCTTCCTCTTTCCAAACAACCACTTCATTCCTTTCATGGCCACAACAAACAAGAACACAACAAGGCAAAAACTCGAAAGAGGTGATGTTAGTGAAAATAAAACCCCGACGAATTTTCCCTTGAAGAACTTGTGAGCAAATTGCAAATGCAAACAAAAGAAAATACTTTTGAGTTGGATTTTGAGCAAGAGTACTTCAATGAAGAGCGAGAAAAACAATTTGAGAAAGAGTGACTTTGGGGATGTAAGAAATGAGGTGAAGTGTGAGAAGAAGTGCTCCTCACGACCACCATTTATAGTGTGCAATCCCCAACAGTCACTAGGGAACCAAATGTAGCTGTTGAAGTAGAGAGAGCCAAATTTTCTCCTTCTCCTAGTCAGTCGAGTAGGGGGGTCGACCGACCTGACGGGTGGGCCCTCCTATTCTCCCTTTTGGCAGGTGGCTCCCCAACGGCTATGAAATCAGCTTGTCGGTGAAATACCACTTTTGCAGCTCAAAAAATTGTTTTCCAAATAAAAATTCCTTTTTAAAAACACAACAATTTTCTTCTTTGTGAAAAAAGAAATAAAGAAATAAAAATTATAGTTGAGAATATAAGATTCTCAACTTGCTATGAAAATCAAATATGCAGTGGGAGAATCAAACTAAATGGGGAAATCCAAATAAAGAGAAAAGAAGAACAAGAAAAGGATAACTACCAATTTAACCTATTGGCTAGGCCTCACCACCGTCCGATGAGATGGACATTCCTCCTTCTTCAATTCTTGACATCCGGGCCCGGGGGGATGGGCTCAGACGGCTTGTCTTGCTTCTTCTGCCATTCCTTCTTTGGCGGCTTGGTGGACTTGGGCCCTTGGGGAGGCCTGGACTTCTCCGTCTTCTTGGGGTGTCGGCGTGGATGATAAGATGGGTTTTCTGCATAGATCAAATTCATCATGAATGCAATGAGCGGGTCCACCTTTGGAGGTGTGATTTCAACCTCTTGAATGTGTTTAACATTTGCCCCTCACTTGATACGGATCATGGAGCACAGCTCCAACTTTGGGTGAAAGTTAAACTCATCATCCTTGCAATTGATATGGAAGTGGATTTCTCCAGCTCCCACATCTATGCAAGCCTTCATGGTGCTTAAGAATGGATGCCCAAGAATGAGCGGCGTATCCTTCTCGACCTCCATGTCGAGCACCAAAAATCCACGTGTATGGAGCAGTTCCGTATTTTCACCGGGACATCTTCAACAATACCCTCTGGATAGCGGACTAAGGAACTAGAGAGTTGGAGCTGCTTTGGTGTTGGAGTAAGCTCCGTAATGTTCAGCTGGTCGAAAATCACCTTGGGCATCACACTCACTCTTGCTCCAAGGTCACAAAGGGCCTTGTAAAAGTGGTGTTCCCAAATTGAGCATGAGATTGTAAGACATCTAGGGTCCTTCTTTTCAGGAAGCCAATTGAGGATGGCTACGCTGCAGTCTTCCGTAAGCTTGACAACTTCAGTGGTGGGCACTGGCCGCTTGTTATTCAATATGTCCCTTAGATAACGAGCATAAGTGGGTACTTGCATCGCATCAATCAAGGGCACATTGATGTGGATTTTCTGGATGATCTCAACAAAGCGGTTGAAGTGCTCATCCACTGTTGGCTTCCTTTGCCCGTGAGGGAATGGCAATAAGTTGGTGTTCTCAAAGTGTTTGGCCATTCTATCACTAAGTGGTTCACTGATGCCAACTGGGACATCCTCATTCTCCTTTGTAGTTGTCCTCTTCTCTTGTGTGGGATACGGTGGGTCACGAGTGGTCTTGCCACCTCTTGTAGCCACTGCACTTACTTTCTCCATTAGAGAAACAACTGCAGCTGCCAATTGAGCCAACTGAATCTACAACATCTTGTTGAAACTTAATTGATTATTGAAGGCTGAGGATAGTCCTTCAATCTTGGCATTAATGTTTTCTATGGTCTTGTCATTGGCCGACAACTTCATGGATATAGCCTTATTGATCTTCAGCTGGCCAATGGCAAGTTCTCTCAAGTTGGGTTGGTTTCCATTGCTGCCATTGTTGTTGTACCCTCCTTGAAAGAATGGGCGTGGTTGGCCCCACCCTTGACCTCCTGGATGATAGCCATTGTTGTTTCCATTATTGGCTCTGTATAAGGCATCCTCATGGGTTTATGGGCAATCATTGCCCAAATGGCCCGTGTTGCCACGGACTTCACAAGTGATGTGAGAGTCTAAGGCATAGGCATTGCCACATACTTCACCAATATCTTGTCCATAAATATTCTTCAGAAGGTGGTCCAATTTAGCAGCGATCATGTCCACCTCATTCAAGGTGTGCATGCCTCGCTGGTGGGCATGGAGACGCTCGTCGCTCCAACCCATATTTGACACCATCTTCTCAATCAAATCTTTGGCTTTGGGCACCGTTAATGAGAAGAAGGCACCTCCAACAGCAGCATCAACATGGTCACAGGTGGAAGGGCTCAACTTGTTGTAGAAGTTTTGGATTATGAGCCTGTCATCCATCCCATGGTGGGTACAGGCTAGAATATATTCCTGAAGCCTTTCCCCAGCCTCAGGAATAGATTTGCTGGTATCTTGCTGGAAGCTGGAAATTCTTCCACGTAGGGCATTGGTCTTGCCCAACGGGAAACATTTGGCGAGGAATGTTGTAGAACATTTCTCACAAGTGTCTATAGCACATCATTTCGCGTAGAACCACTGTTTCGCTCTCCCAAGAAGAAAGAACGGGAACAGCCTAAGACCGACAACATCAGGGGATAATCCTTTATCTTAAAAGTGCTACATATCTCAAGGAACAGTTGCAGGTGAGCACTTGCATCCTCGTTAGCCTTCCCACAAAATTGGTTGGCTTGCACCATAGTGATTAGGCCAGTCTTGATTTCGAAGTTGATGTCTCCCGTGCTAACAATGGGCCCAACAGGCACATTGTTAGCAGAGGGAGCCAAAAACCCACGAAGGGTCTTCTAGGCCATTGGGGTTCCGGTTGTCGGTGAGGTTGTGCTAGCTTCCTTTGTCGCTCGAAGCTTCTGAGGAGTCACACGAGGTCGATCTCTCAGAAGGGATTCGGGATGTTCAACCAAGTTTTTTGGCAAGCAGAAACCAGACATATACTACCCTCTTTTGACATAAAATGGGAAAAAAAGAGGGGTCATGCTACTAAAACTACCAGGGTCCTATCCTATTGACTCAATCATGTAATACTTTGGCTGCCTTCCCTGGCAATGGCGTCAAAAATGCTTGTTGAAGTTTCATACGCACTACTAACAATTCATCCCTAGCTGTGGTGCTAGAAATGCTTGTTGGTAGGTTTTGATTCTTAAATGAACATCCACAAGCGCACGAAAACTATCGATGTAGCATTTCCCCTTTAAAGAATATTCCCAAAGGTTGTCATTTATATTTTCCCAAAGGAAGGCTAGATGGAAGTAGAACAATCATCAAGTGGAAAGGCTTAGGTTGGTCTAGGTAGGGTTCTAGCAAGGATGGGTTAAATGATAAGTTGAGGTAGTGTGACACACACAAGAGCATTCTATCCTAATGGGATAAATGAGGGAATAGTGGAACTAGGCTAAGATTTAGGTAGAGACTCCTACTATTCTTCTAATGTACATATACATAGCCTCACTTAGTTACTATTGACAATATTAATTATGAATTCTCATTCTAAGTGGATTAACACATCGGGCACGGGTTTACCCCTAGCAACACTAGGAAACTCCCGCCAAGAGCCTGTGGCATAGCCGAACGTGTAGGATTACAAAGGACAGATAGGGCTGTCACCACCTATTGCCTACCTCTTCAATCCGTGGGTCTACGAGACATTCAACACTACTCTCTATCCTAGCACCATGCTAGCATATTAAGTAATTACCTTAAGAGCCTAGGCACAAGCCATCCTAAGGTAATGAACTAAATCATCATTGAACCAATGTTAATTCATAGCATAAGTGATTCATGATAACATAGTCATATCATAGCTAATTATACTACAGTGGAGGTTTATAGTGTTTATAGTAATGTAATGGGCATGGTATAGCACAATCAATTAGTTACAAGAAACGTTTCATCCATGTATATGAACAATAGAAGACTAAGGATATCATCTTTATTATGAATAAAGTCACAAATACAATTTGGAATATGGAAGACATACCTTTCCAAATGTGGAAGAGACTCCTTCTACTCCTCTCCCATATGTGGACTACAGACTCTCCTCTCTACAGCCTATACTCCTCTAAACCTATGGAGAGTAGTGGATATAATGGATGAATACTCAAGTGGTGTGTGTTGAAGTGAGGGGTGAGGTTTCCTATTTATAGCTTGGAGAAAGGTCGGTTCCTGCCACGAAAAGCGTGCGAATCAGTCACCCATGACCACTTCAAGCCGGGAGAAGCCACCATGTGGAGTTCGACCGGGAAAGGCACCAGGAACTAGTCAGCCGAATTTGTGCGAAAATCTAAGTTTCACTAGCAAACTAGGAATAGTAGCCCTATCACTATATCATATCTCACAACAACTTAGAAGGGATTAAGCTTTTGCTACTCACAATTTTCAAATCAAGGCATAAGCAATTCTAGCCAATGAGAGCAATATGTGGGAGAGTAGTAACATGTAAACTAGGGACTAAGGAAAATTAAAATAGAGCAACTATTCATCATTTTATATATGTGAATTCCAAGTCATTCTTACTGCACATATTTTATTTTATTTGGAAATAAAACCTATCCTATATATTTTTATTATATGCAAGGTGGATGATGGTTAAGTGGAAAATAAATAGGGTTGATACAATTTACAGCGGGTGTCCTACCCAAGCTTGTTCTTCACTCACCTTCGTGTCTAGGGTTGAACCTTTAATGACGAAAGTATGCCGCAAGATCGGCTTGTTGTTGTTGTAGCGTGGAGTTGAGGTTGATGAATTTAGCATCCATGTGTTATTGCCAGTCTTGGGTACATTGGACATGCCCTTGTAGAGTGTTGTAGATATCACCCATTGTCACTTCAAGGTCCTCCATACGTATGGAGAGGTCTGTCATTCCTTGGCTATAGTCACAATGATTTCTAGCCGAAGTAAAATGACATCTTCTCATAGATGTTGGAGGCAAGTTGCTAGAGCCTGAAGTGTATACGGGTGTTTCCCATGTAGCACCTGGCCACCCATGCTAATATGGACCTTCGGTCTCATACGATGGAGGTATAGTCCATCCGGGTGCATCACCCGTTGGGTTCTCCTCCTCTTCATTCTCATTGACCGTGGAGGTTGTTGGGGGCATGGCCGCTCTCCTTGTACGTCTTCTAGTTACCCATCCAGAGACATTACTTCTTCTGGCTTCCTCGATGGGAAGTACATCGATGGTTAGCCTCTAGCATTTGTACAAATGATAATCCGAGTTAGGTAACCGAATTTCATAGACAAAGCCGGGATAATAAAATATCAAAGAGCCATCTTGATCATGCTTATGGGTATGTCCTTGCACTAAAAATTCTTCATCAATTAATTCTCTTTCATTTTCAATGTATTCAAATGAAGAATATTCTAGTGCTCCTACCCTAGTAGCAATACGGGTAATCAATGAAGTGCATTTAATTGGCCCTACCCTTGGAATGTAATCTAACCATTGTGTTATCATGGCAATAACTGGAGCAACTTTTATCTTTTTAATCATGGCAAATAAAATTTTTAGATCATCATGACGCACTATCCTTACATCTCCTCTAGGGAACATAGTCATAACCACCCATCTATGCATGAAGCGTAAAGTGGATTGTGCAAGTGGCTATTCCTGGGTGCACTACATCTGACCTCACCAGTTAAATCTTGCTAAAAACTTTGTTTGTTAAACTTAGGCAAAGTGTCTAATTCTAGCAAACAACGTTTATGGAAGCCTAGGATTTCACTTAATTCTTTCCATAGGATGTTGTATTCTTTTTGAAATAATCGAAAAGCAATACCATCAAATCCTATCTTGAGTGTGCAATGGAATTGTATGGAGAGAAGGCGTGAACCTTTCTCCTCTATGTGATCATAGTTTTCCCATTCTAATGCACGACAAATGGATAAGAATTTGGAATCCATACCTATTTTGGATATCAAATTCGGATCATAAGCTTTCATATCAGAAAACTCAAGATCTTGGAGGAGCTTGCGTGCTTGATCTTCAACTTCTCTTTTGATGTCGAGGTCGTCGTCGTGAAGAAGGTGGTGAGGGTTGCTCCTCTCACCCATGGGAGTGTACTCTCCTACACTCCTCCTCCGTGAACTTGGTGTAGCAATAGAAGGGGGATGTGCATTTGAGTCTCCACCATGGTCTGAGCTTGCAGGCTCCTTCCTCTTTCCAAACAACCACTTCATTCCTTTCATGGCCACAACAAACAAGAACACAACAAGGCAAAAACTCGAAAGAGGTGATGTTAGTGAAAATAAAACCCCGACGAATTTTCCCTTGAAGAACTTGTGAGCAAATTGCAAATGCAAACAAAAGAAAATACTTTTGAGTTGGATTTTGAGCAAGAGTGCTTCAATGAAGAGCGAGAAAAACAATTTGAGAAAGAGTGACTTTGGGGATGTAAGAAATGAGGTGAAGTGTGAGAAGAAGTGCTCCTCACGACCACCATTTATAGTGTGCAATCCCCAACAGTCACTAGGGAACCAAATGTAGCTGTTGAAGTAGAGAGAGCCAAATTTTCTCCTTCTCCTAGTCAGTCGAGTAGGGGGGTCGACCGACCTGACGGGTGGGCCCTCCTATTCTCCCTTTTGGCAGGTGGCTCCCCAACGGCTATGAAATCAGCTTGTCGGTGAAATACCACTTTTGCAGCTCAAAAAATTGTTTTCCAAATAAAAATTCCTTTTTAAAAACACAACAATTTTCTTCTTTGTGAAAAAAGAAATAAAGAAATAAAAATTATAGTTGAGAATATAAGATTCTCAACTTGCTATGAAAATCAAATATGCAGTGGGAGAATCAAACTAAATGGGGAAATCCAAATAAAGAGAAAAGAAGAACAAGAAAAGGATAACTACCAATTTAACCTATTGGCTAGGCCTCACCACCGTCCGATGAGATGGACATTCCTCCTTCTTCAATTCTTGACATCCGGGCCCGGGGGGATGGGCTCAGACGGCTTGTCTTGCTTCTTCTGCCATTCCTTCTTTGGCGGCTTGGTGGACTTGGGCCCTTGGGGAGGCCTGGACTTCTCCGTCTTCTTGGGGTGTCGGCGTGGATGATAAGATGGGTTTTCTGCATAGATCAAATTCATCATGAATGCAATGAGCGGGTCCACCTTTGGAGGTGTGATTTCAACCTCTTGAATGTGTTTAACATTTGCCCCTCACTTGATACGGATCATGGAGCACAGCTCCAACTTTGGGTGAAAGTTAAACTCATCATCCTTGCAATTGATATGGAAGTGGATTTCTCCAGCTCCCACATCTATGCAAGCCTTCATGGTGCTTAAGAATGGATGCCCAAGAATGAGCGGCGTATCCTTCTCGACCTCCATGTCGAGCACCACAAATCCACGTGTATGGAGCAGTTCCGTATTTTCACCGGGACATCTTCAACAATACCCTCTGGATAGCGGACTAAGGAACTAGAGAGTTGGAGCTGCTTTGGTGTTGGAGTAAGCTCCGTAATGTTCAGCTGGTCGAAAATCACCTTGGGCATCACACTCACTCTTGCTCCAAGGTCACAAAGGGCCTTGTAAAAGTGGTGTTCCCAAATTGAGCATGAGATTGTAAGACATCTAGGGTCCTTCTTTTCAGGAAGCCAATTGAGGATGGCTACGCTGCAGTCTTCCGTAAGCTTGACAACTTCAGTGGTGGGCACTGGCCGCTTGTTATTCAATATGTCCCTTAGATAACGAGCATAAGTGGGTACTTGCATCGCATCAATCAAGGGCACATTGATGTGGATTTTCTGGATGATCTCAACAAAGCGGTTGAAGTGCTCATCCACTGTTGGCTTCCTTTGCCCGTGAGGGAATGGCAATAAGTTGGTGTTCTCAAAGTGTTTGGCCATTCTATCACTAAGTGGTTCACTGATGCCAACTGGGACATCCTCATTCTCCTTTGTAGTTGTCCTCTTCTCTTGTGTGGGATACGGTGGGTCACGAGTGGTCTTGCCACCTCTTGTAGCCACTGCACTTACTTTCTCCATTAGAGAAACAACTGCAGCTGCCAATTGAGCCAACTGAATCTACAACATCTTGTTGAAACTTAATTGATTATTGAAGGCTGAGGATAGTCCTTCAATCTTGGCATTAATGTTTTCTATGGTCTTGTCATTGGCCGACAACTTCATGGATATAGCCTTATTGATCTTCAGCTGGCCAATGGCATTTCTCTCAAGTTGGGTTGGTTTCCATTGCTGCCATTGTTGTTGTACCCTCCTTGAAAGAATGGGCGTGGTTGGCCCCACCCTTGACCTCCTGGATGATAGCCATTGTTGTTTCCATTATTGGCTCTGTATAAGGCATCCTCATGGGTTTATGGGCAATCATTGCCCAAATGGCCCGTGTTGCCACGGACTTCACAAGTGATGTGAGAGTCTAAGGCATAGGCATTGCCACATACTTCACCAATATCTTGTCCATAAATATTCTTCAGAAGGTGGTCCAATTTAGCAGCGATCATGTCCACCTCATTCAAGGTGTGCATGCCTCGCTGGTGGGCATGGAGACGCTCGTCGCTCCAACCCATATTTGACACCATCTTCTCAATCAAATCTTTGGCTTTGGGCACCGTTAATGAGAAGAAGGCACCTCCAACAGCAGCATCAACATGGTCACAGGTGGAAGGGCTCAACTTGTTGTAGAAGTTTTGGATTATGAGCCTGTCATCCATCCCATGGTGGGTACAGGCTAGAATATATTCCTGAAGCCTTTCCCCAGCCTCAGGAATAGATTTGCTGGTATCTTGCTGGAAGCTGGAAATTCTTCCACGTAGGGCATTGGTCTTGCCCAACGGGAAACATTTGGCGAGGAATGTTGTAGAACATTTCTCACAAGTGTCTATAGCACATCATTTCGCGTAGAACCACTGTTTCGCTCTCCCAAGAAGAAAGAACGGGAACAGCCTAAGACCGACAACATCAGGGGATAATCCTTTATCTTAAAAGTGCTACATATCTCAAGGAACAGTTGCAGGTGAGCACTTGCATCCTCGTTAGCCTTCCCACAAAATTGGTTGGCTTGCACCATAGTGATTAGGCCAGTCTTGATTTCGAAGTTGATGTCTCCCGTGCTAACAATGGGCCCAACAGGCACATTGTTAGCAGAGGGAGCCAAAAACCCACGAAGGGTCTTCTAGGCCATTGGGGTTCCGGTTGTCGGTGAGGTTGTGCTAGCTTCCTTTGTCGCTCGAAGCTTCTGAGGAGTCACACGAGGTCGATCTCTCAGAAGGGATTCGGGATGTTCAACCAAGTTTTTTGGCAAGCAGAAACCAGACATATACTACCCTCTTTTGACATAAAATGGGAAAAAAAGAGGGGTCATGCTACTAAAACTACCAGGGTCCTATCCTATTGACTCAATCATGTAATACTTTGGCTGCCTTCCCTGGCAATGGCGTCAAAAATGCTTGTTGAAGTTTCATACGCACTACTAACAATTCATCCCTAGCTGTGGTGCTAGAAATGCTTGTTGGTAGGTTTTGATTCTTAAATGAACATCCACAAGCGCACGAAAACTATCGATGTAGCATTTCCCCTTTAAAGAATATTCCCAAAGGTTGTCATTTATATTTTCCCAAAGGAAGGCTAGATGGAAGTAGAACAATCATCAAGTGGAAAGGCTTAGGTTGGTCTAGGTAGGGTTCTAGCAAGGATGGGTTAAATGATAAGTTGAGGTAGTGTGACACACACAAGAGCATTCTATCCTAATGGGATAAATGAGGGAATAGTGGAACTAGGCTAAGATTTAGGTAGAGACTCCTACTATTCTTCTAATGTACATATACATAGCCTCACTTAGTTACTATTGACAATATTAATTATGAATTCTCATTCTAAGTGGATTAACACATCGGGCACGGGTTTACCCCTAGCAACACTAGGAAACTCCCGCCAAGAGCTTGTGGCATAGCCGAACGTGTAGGATTACAAAGGACAGATAGGGCTGTCACCACCTATTGCCTACCTCTTCAATCCGTGGGTCTACGAGACATTCAACACTACTCTCTATCCTAGCACCATGCTAGCATATTAAGTAATTACCTTAAGAGCCTAGGCACAAGCCATCCTAAGGTAATGAACTAAATCATCATTGAACCAATGTTAATTCATAGCATAAGTGATTCATGATAACATAGTCATATCATAGCTAATTATACTACAGTGGAGGTTTATAGTGTTTATAGTAATGTAATGGGCATGGTATAGCACAATCAATTAGTTACAAGAAACGTTTCATCCATGTATATGAACAATAGAAGACTAAGGATATCATCTTTATTATGAATAAAGTCACAAATACAATTTGGAATATGGAAGACATACCTTTCCAAATGTGGAAGAGACTCCTTCTACTCCTCTCCCATATGTGGACTACAGACTCTCCTCTCTACAGCCTATACTCCTCTAAACCTATGGAGAGTAGTGGATATAATGGATGAATACTCAAGTGGTGTGTGTTGAAGTGAGGGGTGAGGTTTCCTATTTATAGCTTGGAGAAAGGTCGGTTCCTGCCACGAAAAGCGTGCGAATCAGTCACCCATGACCACTTCAAGCCGGGAGAAGCCACCATGTGGAGTTCGACCGGGAAAGGCACCAGGAACTAGTCAGCCGAATTGGGGGGTCGGCCTACCTGGTCCTGGCCTCTTTTGCGGTGTGCTTTATCCAGGTGACTAACAGGTGGGTCCCCTTGACTTATATTGGTGCTACACTATTGGATGGCCTCGAATACTTATGTTTGTGGACCATTTGATCCATATGGTGCAATGCGTTGTCGCTTCATTGGCTGCAATGATGTTTTATAGGATCCATCACCTTGTTTCACTTCATTTCTGCATAGAATCCCTGCATGCACCACTTTCTCCAAGGAAAAGTGGAAATAGGTCAAATAGAAAGGTGATGTGTGCAAGAAATGACAATTCATTCACATAATTGAGTTATATCAACTGGTGAAATTGGTGTATAATAGCCATCAACATGTTCCCATTTACTTTGAATAGATGACCTTCATCATTTTGGATTGTAATTGCTCCATGGGACGAAGTATCTACCACAGTATAGGGACCTTTCCATTTACTTTTTAGTTTCTCGTGTCCAAAATGTTTGACTCTAGAGTTGAACAGTAGGACTTTATCTCCAGGTTTAAACTCTTTTGGTGTAACTCTTTTATCGTGCCACCTCTTTGTTTTTTCCTTATAGATCTTGGCACTATGGTACGCCTTTTCCTCCATTCTTCCAGTTACGAAATTTGCATTTGCATAACTTTGCAGCTTCATGGAGATCCATGTTTCATTTATTGATAGCCCAATACGCTCTATGTTCCAATTCTATGGGTAAATGAAAAGTTTTCACTTAGACAATTTGGAAAGGTGACATTCCAATGGGTGTCTTATAGGCGGTACGGTATGCCCAAAGTGCATCACATAGTTTTTCTTCCACCCATTCCCCATCTCCAAGACGGTCTTTTGCAGAATATTCTTGATTTGTTTTTTGAAGTTTCTGCTTGACCACTTGTTTGGGGATGGTATGGAGTAGCAATGTTGTGTCTAACCCCAAGCACCCTCGGAAAAGCTCCAGAAGGTCTTATCAATGAAATGATACCCTCCATCACATATGACCATTCAGGGAGTTCCAAACCGTGGGAAAACAATTTCATGAAATATTTTCCGAGCGGTCTTGGCATCGGCATGTTTGCATGGTAATGCTTCTACCCATTTGGACACATAATCTACGGCTACCATAATATACTCGCAATAATAGGACTTTGGAAAGGGTTCCATGAAGTTGATCCCCTACACATCAAATAATTCTATTTGGAGATTGTATATGAGGGGCATCGCATAGCGAGCAGTGAATCATCCATGCTTTTGGCATTCCCGACATCTTCAAACAAATTCCTTTGTATTATCATACATTGAGGGTCAAAAGAATCCGCTTTGTGAGATCTTTGCCTGAGTACGGTAAACACTGTTGTGCCCGCCATAGGGGGGCCGCATGGCATCTTTCAGTGATTTGGTGCCTTAGACTGTTGCGACACACCTTCTATGTAACCCATCGGAACATACCATATAGAGGTATGGATCATCCCACAAGTGACGTCGACTCTCAAAAATGGGCTTTTTCTTATCCCGCCCTGGTGGTACGTACCCCGTAACCGTGAAGTTTACGATGTCCGCATACCAAGGGTTAGAGTCGGTCACCTTGAGCAACATGTCATCATGTAGGAAATCATTGATAGGTATGTCTAGTGTACTTGGGATTTCCATAAGTAAGAGATGATCAGCGACGGAATTTTCTACTCCCTTTTTATCTCTTATCTCCAGATCAAACTCTTGGAGTAGGAGAATCCATCGGATTAGCCTGGGTTTAGCATCTTTCTTGGTGAGAAAATATTTCAAAGCAGCGTGGTTATTGTAGACTATGATTTTTGCTCCAACCATGTATGACCTAAACTTATCGATGGCAAAGACAACTGTTGTGAGCTCCTTTTAAGTTGTGGCATAGTTAAGCTGAGCTCCTGATAGAGTCTTGCTAGCGTAGGCTATTGCATGATGCATCTTATCCTTGGTTAGGCCAAGGACCGCTCCAACAACATAATCACTAGCATCACACATGATTTCGAATGGCAGCGTCCAATCAGTGGGTTGAATGATTGGAGCTGGGGCGAGTGATTCGTGAGGATGTCAAAAGATTGGTGACATCCTTAGCTAATTGGCTAGTGATGGGGCCTAGTGATTTTGGAAAAATCCTTGATAAATCGTTGGTAGAACCCTCCATGGCCTGAAATGCTACAGATACCCTTAATGGTGGTGTGAGGTGGAAGCTTGTCAATAACTTCAATTTTGACTTTATCCACCTCAATCCCCCTTTCGAACACCAAGTGTCCTTAGATGATGCCTTCAAGGACCATAAATGACACTTTTCTCAGTTTAACACTAGGTCCTTCTCTTGGCATCTTTGTAAGATCCTGTCTAGGTTATCAAGACAATGATCAAAAGTTTTTCCATAGACGAAATAGTCATCCATGAAAACTTCCATGATTTCCTCGATCATGTATGAGAAAATAGACATCATGCACCTTTGGAACGAAGCGGGTGCATTACACAACCCGAACGACATTGACCAATAGGCGTAGGTTCCGTAAGGGCATGTGAATGTGGTCTTACTTTGATCATCAGGGTGAATGGGAATTTGATGGTAACCAAAATACCCATCAAGGAAACAAGAGAAGGAATGTTTCGCTAGCCCCTCAAGCATTTCATCAATGAAAGACAGCGAGAGATGATCCTTCATTGTTGCATTGTTGAGTTTTCTGTAGTCAATACACATCCTCCACCCTGTGACGGTTCGTTTAGGAATGAGTTCATTCCTCTCATTTCAAACAACTGTCATTCCTCCTTTCTTGGGCACTACATGGACAGGGCTATCCCACTGACTATGAGGCACGGGATAAATTATCCTGACATGCAAGAGTTTCAAGACCTCCTTCTTGACAACCTCCCGCATAGCATTGTTAAACCTCCTTTGAGGTTCCCTAGATTGTGTGCTAAGAGTGTTGGCAGGAATCCAATGGGTGCAAAGAGCGGGGCTTATTCCATTGAGGTCTTGGAGTGAGTAGCCTAGGACGGATCTATGCTTTTTTAAGATGGTCATGAGTTTGGCAGTTTTGTCTTGTGAAAGCTTGTCACTTATGATGACAAAAGCTTCCACATCACCGTGTAGGAAATCATAACGTAGGACTGGAGGTAGGGTTTTCAACTCAATAGGGGGCTTTTGTGATGGCTCTTCATTGGGCAAATCAAATGTCTCCTGTAATTCATACTCTTCTTGGATGAATTGTTCTTCTTCTTCATTTTCAGGAAGTCGGAAAAATTGAGGGGTCATGGCTTCGTTAATTGGCTCACTCTCGGGGGGGAGGTTCTGCTAATGTGTTCTTAGATCTTAGAATGGGAATGGAAGACTTCATTCCTCCGAGTTTAACATCTAGGCTTCCTTTTGAGGGTGCATCCATGAGTATTTCTCAATGGATAACCCTATCATTACATCGAAGTCATGGACTTCGAAGACATGAAAATCTAGGCAGAACTTGATGTTCTCTTGTCTTATAGACATGTTTTGCAAAATCCCATATCCTTCCTTGATGTTTCCATAGAAGTCCCTAAAGGATTTTCTAGTTGGACCCAAGGGTAGATCATCCAAAAAGGGTAAAGCAAAATTTTCGGAAATGATATTGGCTCCAACAGTGGGATTATAAAGGACGTTCACTGTTACCCCTCGAATAAAACATCAAATGGTTGTTGAGGGTTAGCTTAACCGAATAATTTCAGGTGGAAGCTCAACCTCCGCCGTCCATTCCCTACTCATGATTGAGGTCAACTCCTTGATCATTTTCTGAAGGAATTTTCCTTTGGGCGGATGAAGGAGTGAGGGATGTAATGATGGTTTCCTTCCATAACAATACTTCAAGGTATTCCCGAAATCTTCAAAAAGATCTTCCTGGAAGCATAATGGAAACTGCGAAGGACGAATTTCTTCTTCCATCGGTGTCTTTGGTTCGGGTGAGGATTTCATAGTCACAACTTGAGATGAACATGGTATGGGTTCTGGAATGATAATGGGGGGATCCTCATGTCTCGACACGGCTTCCTCTTGAGGAGGTTCATTAAGACGGCGATAAAGGATATATTTTCTAGAATGCGTTCTAGAATTACCCTTCCTTCAATCGGTGTCTTATGGAGAAAAGAGCCTCTAGCCATTATGTCGAGGTATAGGACAAAATCCTTGTCAAGCCCGGAACATAAATGTTGTAATAACACATTGTTGAGAATGGACATGTTTGGGCCGGATTAGGTTAGCAACGAGAATCTACCTCAGGCTGCACCTATAGATTCCTTCGAGATTTGCTGAAAGTTGAGAATTTCCCTTCGTAGAGAGGCAACTTGGGAGAGTGGAAATAATGCAAGACAAATATTGTCTCGAAGTTATTTCCATTTTCCATTTGCACTCCCAACTGTATGAGTGTACCACTGCTTCGCTCTTCCCTTGAGGGAAAAGTGAAACAATTTCCACTTAAGGGTTTCTTGTGTCATGCCCTTGATTAGAAGGCATGAACAAAATTGCTCAAACTCCCTTAGGTTATGGTAAGGATTCTCACAATTCGTCCCTAAGAAGGATTGTTCTCGAACCACAGCTATAAAGCCAGGGTGCAGTTCATCACTAGTTGAGCAAATGGGATCCGCCGATGGTGGGGGCTCATAGAATTGACCCTTAGGAGCAGAAAGAGGAAGAATGGTGGGTTGCTCCATAGTTTAGATGGTAGAAAGATAAGGAATAGAGATAAAAAATAGATACGAGGGTGAACAAGGTTCGAATTTCAACAACAACCGTTCTTTGTCAACGACGCCAAAATTGCTTTTTGACTACTGGTACATCACAGATGAAAATCCGCAAGCGCACGGAGAAACGGTTGTAGCACTTCCCCTTAAAGACTATTCCCAAGGGTATCAAATCCAAGGAACGTGTGTGCTAATCTTCTAACTAGTTCACCCAAGAACACAAATCTTGGTGGTAGGCAATGGATAGAGTGGATTTCCTAAAAGAAGGGTTTCTAATTCAAAGCAAGTCGGTTAGTAGCAGCTTGTATTGGGCACGGGCTTACCCTAGTCTGCCAGGTGACTCCCGCCAAGAGCCTATGTCGTAGTCGAATGTGGAGGATCACAATGGACGGATAGGGCTGTCACCACTTACCGCCTACCTCTACATCCTGTGGACTACGAGATAATCAAAGGTAACATCAAGCCTAGACACCATGCCTACACTATCGATTACTTCCCTAACCTCTCTAGCAAAGACTAGGGCCTCTAAATGAATAGACCGATGAATGAACAAGCAACCAAGGAATTAACTTGCTTGAATTAAATAAATGAACTAATATGGAAATCAGGTACCTTACTTGAGATGGAAAGAACTATTGAGGTACAAAGGTGAAGAGGGTTCGACAAGCCCAAACCCTATCCTTATGTGGAAGAAGCCCGACAAGTCGGAGCCTCCTCCTCCTCCTCTTTCTCATTCTCTCCCTGTTTTCTAAGCACTTTGGCAGCGCTACACCCTTGGAGTGGAGTACTAGACTCAAGCTTTTGGTGTGTGGAGTGAGGGATCCTCCTACCCCCTATATGTACTCTCCAAAGGTCGGTTTGGCACCAGAAAAAGTGAGGAAATCCGTCGATCTCGTGATCTCAAAGTTGTGAGGAGCCGACACGTGGTGGTTCACCGTGTTTGGTGTGTTTACCTAGTTGGCCGAACTGGCACTTTGGCCGACTTTCTGGTGGCCCAAAATGCGGTGTTTTTCTTCCGGGAGGCTGTTATGTGAGTCCCATCACGGGTATGGGTGATTCCCCTCATTTTTAGTTGGTTTTCTCCTCCGAGTGTGCCCAAGAATCCTCGTGCTTGCGCCTGAATGGTCAAAAGGTGTGTTTCTTGGATTGGTCCCTGTGAATATCTCTAATTATGGGCATAATTCACCTTTATACTCAATTTCACCAACACTTGTGGAGATAGTTAGTAAATAACTTCTACCACTATGTATGTTGTCCAATCCATAGCTTTTATGTAGGGAATTGACAGTCGGATTTGGCAATTAAGGACGGTCAACAGTTGGTAGAATTGTATATGGGAAGAATAGTGTGCTTACACAGAGTGCCCAAGAAAATAGTGTCTGATAGAGGATCTCAATTTAACACAAGGTTCTAGCAAAAGCTGCACGAGTCTATGGGAACCCAACTAAATTTTAGTTCTGCATATCACCCTCACACAGGTGGACAAACTGAGAGAATTAATCAGATATTAGAGGACATACTAAGAACTTGTGCGCTAAAGTATGGAGGAAGTTAGGACAAAAGTCTTCCATATGCTGAATTTTCCTACGACAACAGTTACCAAGCAAAATTGAAGATGTCGCCATATGAATCATTGTATGGGAGAAGGTGTAGAACACCTTTTTTTTCAGAATGAGACATGAGAAACTCAAGTATTTGGGTCTGATGTAATACAGGATGCCAAAAAGCAAGTTTAGATAATCCGCGAGAATTTGAGGGTTACTCAGTCAGGACAAAAGGGTTATGCGGATAATAGGCAAAGAAACTTAGCTTTTGAAGTGGGAGACTTAGTATACCTCAAAGTGTCACCTAGCAAGGTCATATGCGATTTAACGTCAAAGGCAAGTTGGCACCTCGCTATATTGGACCATTCAAGATTTTGGGCAAACATGGAGAAGTGGCACATAAGTTGGAGATGCCAGCACATCTTGCTGATGCCCATGACGAGTTTAACATTTCTCAACTCAAGATGTGCTTAAGGGTGCCAGAAGAACAAGTGTCAACGAAAGGATTGGAATTAGAGGCAGATTTCACTTATGTTGAGCAACTGGTCAAAATCTTGGAAACGAAGGAGAGAGTCACAAGAAACAAGATGATTCGATGGGCAAAGTACAATGGAAGCATCATACAGAGTCAGAAGCAACCTAGGAGCTAGGGGATGACCTCGAGAAAGAATTTCCCTATCTCTTGCCTTCTACGTCGAATCTCGAGGGCGAGATTCATTTTCAGCGGGGTAGGTTTGTAACACCCTCATTTTCATCCATCATGCATTGCATACATTCTTATACATGTTTAACATTAAGCAACACAAAAGGGACAAGTTTAAAATGAAATAGAACGAAAATTGTACATAACAATCTGTGTAAGTGCGAAATTCACCGGTTTAGACCCTGGACTATCTGTTTTGCTCTCTGTTGTTCCCCGGACTCTTCCGATATTGTTGCAGACTAGTCTTATTTAGTTTCCGTTGCAGTATGAACTTGTTCTTTATCGAGTACGGACTAATGAGATATCTGTCACTAGAAATCTTCGGAGTTGTTCAGTGACTCTTCCTTTTTGTCTGAAATTTGGAAATTTGAGTAGACCCCCGTACTTGTCCGGCTCCATACGGGACTTGTCTGCTTTCCACCCTGGACAAGATTGAACTTTTCCGGACCACTTCTGGACTTGTTTGTTCTAGTCTCTGTTACCGATCGGACTTGTACGACCTCTAGTGGACCAGTCCGGTGTGCGTGGCACAGATTCTATTTTTTTGTCCACAAGTTATTGGGTAAATGTCTCAAGTGGGCCCAATGACGTCGTGTCCAACCCCTATGGAGCCCATGTGGGACCCCCACTCGGCCCGCACCACCTTAAACGCAAAATTCACGCAAAGTCTACCTCTCCACCTCTATATAAACACCCGACTGTTGACGATTGTTATATAAGAATTTCACCAGTCAATATAACTCAATTATGTGAAGGAAAAATCATTTCTTGCACACATCACCTTTCTATTTAACCTATTTCCACTTGTCCTTGGAGAAAGTAGTGCATGCAGGCATTTTATGAAGAATTGAAGAGAAATAAGGGGATGAATACAATAAAATATCATTCCAGCCAATCAAGCGATGACATGTGGCACCACATGGATCAAATGGCCCATAAACAGAAGTATCCGAGGCCATAACAGTGTAGGACCAATATTAGTCAATGGGACCCACCTGGTAGATATATGGAGGAAGCACACTGCAAAAGGAGCAAAGACTAGGTCGGTCAAACCCCCTAGTCAGCCAACTAGGTCCTTGCGCCAAACGCGACCGATTAGTATCCCATAGTTTGATCATAAGAGTAGTGTTTACTTTACTTCATTGCCTTCCTTTGTGATGAATAGGATACCCTTGGGAATACTCTTGGGTGAAATTCTACACGATAGTTTCCATGCGCTTGCAGACCTCATCTCTTACTAGAGATGATCTGTGACATTAAGAAATGTCAACAACCATTTATAGCGCCATTGCCGGGAAAAGCAAAGGAAGTGAAAGATAGATATCACTTGTGATTAAGTTATAGGTACTAATAGTTATTAGACAGGATTTCCCTTGTTTGTTTTCTCCTTTTGTGGTGAAAATAGGGTAGTCTAGGTTAACCCATTTCATGGGATGGCCAACAAGGACGCTTGTGCTCAACTACAAGATAATTGAAGGCATACCTCAACAAATGTACGCTAGGGAACACCACTACCTATTGCGGAAGAATTTCAGCTTCCAGTAGGAGCCTAGATCATCCACCCCGAAGCTTGGGGGAGGCTCCAGGATTTCTTCTTGGTTTGCATCCACCGTAGGATGGATAGTTGGCTCTTCATCCAACACTCATGTCATGGGTTGGCCTCACCAACTCATGATCACATTCATGCTGAAGTTGAAGAATCCCTATTCTCATTCATCATGGATGGGAAAATGGTCTCTACTCAAGGTGGTGGATTGAAGAATGCTCCACAGCACTTAACAAGGTCGAAATGCTAGATAAGGAACTACACCTCCATCGAAGTATCATGAAGATCAAGCCAATGGAGAAGTAATTGGATGATCCAAGCCATGGATATTCATGTCAACATGGGGCACTTGGGGAATCATTTACCTAAGACACATCGGGTTCTTTCTTTCAAACACGACATCAATGGCTATCACAAACATAGAGGTCGAGGGTGGAGTCAATATCACCCTTGTAATCAAGGAGGCAATGAGGATTTCAAAGGATTTAAGTTCAACTAGCCTACCTTGAAGTATCTAGTACATGGCCAAGCAAGAAATCAAGACAACATTTACATGAAGATCTCGGCCAAGGACAAGAAAATTAAAGAGCATTCACGATCCCAGATGTCCCACAATTACTTGTTTGGATTCTTATCCTTCGACCAAGCCCATGCAACTTAGGGCAAGTGACATTGTGGATGAAGAGTTTCTTTTTTGATTGTGGAGTCCACATGTCACCATGTCCAAGTTATATTTTGATCCATGATCAAAGTATGGGTTAACTCAAAGAAATATCAAGAAGGTCGAAGTGAAACCCCTAATGAAGGACAAGCCTCACAATGCTCATAAGAGAATATCTTCAAATTTGAGAACCAATGGCCCCCTCTTATGCGAATCAGATCCCAGGGCACTCCCGCCACTATTGAAAACCAATCCGAATCCCATTCCCCGAGCCTTCCTAATGATCCGAACGATACTGGCAATACACTAATTAGTCAGCTAAGCTACACCCATACTTTGCCTTTTGGTGACACTGTAGTGCTGGTTGATTCTCGCATGAACTAGTCCTTAGATCGAAGGCAAGCAAAACCACCATATCTTCCAACCCAACCCACAAATTATGCTTTCTTAGATCGCCCAAGTTCCATGTTACCAATTAACCATGTTCATAAATTTTCATCATCCGTACAACAACAACAACCAAGCCTTTGTCCCAGACAGGTTGGGGTCGGCTAGAAATGAAACCCAACAATTTTTGAAAAAAAGTAATAGAAAATAAGATGAGAGTAAAAAATACAAATAAAATAAGATTCTATATTTTATTTATTTTAGAAATGATTAATAAGAAAGAAGATAAGAGTAACAAAATATGAATAAACTAAGATTCTGGCACATGAATTGCTAATTTCCATACAGTCCTATCATGAGCCAAATCTCTAGGTATGTCCCACTCCTTTAAGTCTTGTTTCACCGCCTCCTGCCATGTAAACCTTGGTCGACCTCTACCCCTCCTAAAACTTTCTCTACTCTTTATAATCCCACTATTAACCGGTGCTTCCAGAGGTCTCCGCTGGATATGCCGAAACCACCGTAGGCAATGTTGGACTAGCTTCTCCTCCAATTTCGTCTCTTTTTGTGTGACCGCGCATCCACTATAGCATGCGCATCTCAGTAACACTCATTTGTTGGACATGTTGCCTTTTTGTTGGCCAACATTCTGCTCCATACAACATCACATGTCTAATCACCGTCCTATAGAATTTTCCTTTCAATTTTTGTGGAAGTTTCTTATCACATAAGATTCCAAATGCTTGCCGCCACTTCATCCACCCCATCTTGATCTTGTGGCAAACATCTGCGTCAATATCACCATTGCTTTGTAACATTGATCCTAAATATCGAAATGTGTCCCTCCTAGGTACTACTTGTCCTTGTAAACTAACATTTCCATCATCGCACCCAACATCACTAAAGTCGCGTCTCATATACCCGGTCTTGGTCCTACTGAGTCTAAACCCCTTAGACTCTAAGGTCTGCCTCCATAACTCCAATTTTCTATCAACACCATCCCTAGTTCCATCTACCAACACTACATCATCAGCAAAGAGCATACACCAAGGGATATCCCCTTGTATATACTTCGACACCTCATCCATCACTAAGAAAAAGATGTATGTACTTAAGGCTGGTCCTTGGTGTAGCCCTATTTTGATAGGAAAAGTATCGGTCTCACTATCTCTTACGTGCACACTTGTCACCACATTATCGTACGTATTTTTGATAAGGTTAATGTACTTTCTTGGGACTTTGTGTTTCTCTAGTGCCCACAACATGACCCGCCTTGGTACCTTATCGTATGCCTTCTCCAAGTCAATGAATACCATATGTAGATCCTTCTTTTGCTCCCTATACCTCTCCATAAGCTGACAGAGTAAGAAAATCGCCTCCATAGTGGACTAAATGCTCGTCATCCATAAGTTCATTAGTTCATAATTAAGCCATTTGGTTGTTTTCCCCATCTCGATTAATTAGAGCAAAGCAAAAAGGTAAAATACCCTTCCCGACTCTCTAAAATATAATCCATGCGACAAGCATGGTCAAACAAGACTAATAAACACCTAGCATGTGTTTCCCATCAATTTGACACAAGCATGCAGTTTTTGAATAAAACATTTGAAAACATGATCAAAATGATCAATGACACTTGCCTTGCTCTTGAGACTAGTTTGGATCTATAACCTCAAAATTCTGGTACTGGAAGTCCTTGAAAGCACCCTCTAGAGTGTTACCTTCTATTCCGCGCGAAAAACATACAAGACAACATTACAATCAATAAATACTCATATATTGCTCAATATGTCATGACATGCATGATTGATACAATTATGTGGTGATGCACGTTATTAGGTTGACATTACAGCTTACTAATTAGTTACAATTAAGTATTAAATGTTAGAAAAAATTTAAGTCATTTTGCAAAATATTAAAGAAGTTCCAAGAATTCTCAGATTTGGAAGAGCGGACTAGTCCGCACCGTGGGCCGGACGTGTCCACTCTAGACCAGAAAGCTGAACGAACTAGTCCGCTATGGCTAGGGTTTTGGTAATTTTCAATTAGAGCATAGTTTGAGTTAATATGGAACCATAATTTATGTAGGAAATATGGATCTAAATTATTTACCACAAATCCAAAGGTTCAAAGGTTGAGATTTTTTGAATTTGACGTCTGGATCGATGGAGACGAAGACTCGACGAAGAAGGATGTTGACGCCGAAGAATCGAAGAAGAAGATCGCATCAGTGATGAAGATCTCAATTGATCCTCCTTCTTCCTTCTCCTCCTCTTCCTATTCCTTATTTCTCCCTTCAAGAGCGACGGCTATGAAGAGAGCAGGCGCTGAGATTCGTCTAATGTGGCGAAGGGGTAAAGGGTGGGTGGTGGAGTGTTTACATAAGAGTAGAGGTGGTAGGGTTTGTTAAAATTCAAGTTGAAGACAGTGGAGGCTTTGGTAGGGTCCCTCTTGGGCTCCTAGGGGTGGGGCACGGGTCACGATGTCCTTGGGCCAAATTAAGGTAATTACCCAATAACTCGTCGTGGGGGGAAATTAGAATCGGAGTTGAAACCCTACACACCGGACTAGTCCGCAGTCAGGTAGGATAAGTCCAGTATGGTACACAGAGTCCAACAGAGAAGTCTGGTGCAATACCAAAGAAATCCGTTCAAGATAAGAGAGTCAAACGGACAAGTCCGGTACTTGGCCAGACAAGTCCGAGGTTAGTCCAGTATCAACTTTAGACCAAAATTTTTGGGAGTTTTAAACAGAGAGCATTGGACTAGTCCGTACACCAAACAGACAAGTTTGGACAGGTACAAAAAGAATACCGGATTAGTCCGCAAATAAACGGACAAGTCCGGAGAACAACACAAATGATTTCCGAATTAATGCACAACAATTAGCAAAAAAGTTTGAAAAATGACAGAGAGTGAATCGGACTAGTCTGGAGTCCAATCCAATCGGGTTTTTAATTGTTGTTTTGGTTCTAATTCATTTTAATTTTGTTCCTATTTGTGTTGCTTAATGTTAAACATGTATAAGTATGTATACAATGCATGATGGATGAAAATGAGGGTGTTATAGGAAGACCATTGCTCCCGCGGATGGAGATGTTGGGAGCATCCAAGGATCTCTAAGGTCTTTGATGAGAGTTATAAGCAAGAGGAGAACCTTCAATTTGTTCGAGTATATCTACAACGATATAGTGAACATTTCAAGCACTCTAAATAGGTCGTGTGGCTATGTGCCATACATTATGTTCATGATTGAGAAGGTGGCCGTTCTGGAGTTTGTAAAGGATATTGAGCATGACAGTCTTAGGACCCAGAAGCCTACTGGCTACACAGTTCCTTTTGCACCTCTAACACCTGCAAGGGAACATAGACCAAAGCAGGCTCAAGACAGGTCAGCGGCTCCAGCTGCTAGTTCTGCTTCTCCACCATTCAAATGGTTTTCAAGTGGTGTGTTGAAGATGTTTTTTCTATCTTTGCATCCTGCTACAAAGTGGAAGTAAGGCAACACAAGGACAACTTGGATAGAAAGAAGCACTAGTGCTATGTCAAGGACAACATCAAAGCAATTCGTTAGAAGTTGGAAATAGAACCAGTGGGCTCTCCTGAGATCTTCGAGGGCTCCACAACAAACATCACCGAGCTCCCACCTCTCATAGAAGAAGAGCTCGATTCTTTTGGACTCAGTGGCATCTCTGTTCCTCCTTCTCCTCCGCATTAGTGTTGACATCTGTTATATACCAATTTCACAAGTCAATATAACTCAATTATGTGAAGGAAATATCATTTCTTGCACACATCACCTTTCTATTTAACCTATTTCTACTTTTAGTTGGAGAAATTGGTGCTTGCAGGTATTTTATACGGAATTGGAGTGAAACAAGGGGATGGGCCCAATACAATATCATCCCAGCCAATCAAGCGCCGATATGTGGCACCACATGGATCAAATGGCCCACAAACAGAAGTATTTGAGGCCATTCAACGGTGTAGCACCCATGTTAAGGGATGGGACCCACCTGGTAGTGACTAGGAGAAAGCACACATTAAACAGTGCAAAGACCAGGTCGGTCGACCCCCCTAGTCGGCCGACCGGGTCCTGGCGCGACACTCGTTCAGCTTCCACGTGTTGGCTCCTCCCGGCTTGAAGAAGTCTATGGTGACTGATTCACGCACTTTTGGTTACGGGAACCGATCCTTCTACACCTATAAATAGGACCCCTCACCCCTCACTTCAACACACACCACTTGAGCATCATTCTATTGTATTATCTAGTTCTCTTAGTCCTTAGTGGAGTTAAGCTAGCGAGAGGAGAGCCTCTAGTCCCATGTACAAGTTGGGAAAGGTATGGCTTATGTATCCTTTCATATATATATATGACTTTATGCATAATAAAGATATTATCATTAGTCTTCTTTTATTCATATACTTGGATGAAGCGTTTCTTGTTTGATTGTGGATTCCATATATGTGGTAGGAGTAGTCTTTGTGATTATGCCATATCACTCTTAATGTATCATCATAAACACTACAAACCCTGACTATAATCTAATTAGTTATGATATGATCATGTTAATATGAATGACTTATGCTATGTATCAACATTGGTTCAACGATGATTTAACTAATTGCCTTAGGATGCCTTGTGCCATGGCTCCTAAGGTATTTACTTAATATGCTAGCATGGTTGCTAGGGTAGTTAAGTAGCGTTGGATGTCCCGCCCGCAAATTGAAGAGGTTGACATTAGGTGGTGACATACCTATCTGTCCTTTGTAAACCTCCACGTTCGGCTATGCCACGGGCCGTTGGCGAGAGTCGTCCTAGTATTGCTAGGGGTAGACCCGTGCCCGATGTATTGACAACTTAGCATAAGGATTCACCATTGACATGCTCATTAGCACCTAACCTAGGCTATGTACATGTATATTTGAAGCCTTGTAGGAGTAACTCCCTCAACTCTTAGTCTAATCTCTTTTAGGACTCATATACCCTTTAGAATAGATTGCTTAGATGTGTGTCATACTACCCATATTATCAACTTACCTCTGCCTTGATAATTAATTAGTATCCAATAGCTTGATCATAAGAGTAGTGTTTACTTTACTCCATTGCCTTCATTTGTGGTAAATACGATGCCCTTGGGAATACTCTTGGGTGAAATGCTACACGATAGTTTCCGTGCGCTTGTGGATTTTTATCTGTAAAGTAAGAAACATAAAGAAGCATTTCTGGCGCCATTGATGGGGATGATTTGTTAGTGTTTCTTATTTTCCATCAACAAGCATTTCTGGCGCCGTTGACAGGAAGGCAAAGGAAGTGAAGGATAGCTATCACTTGTGATTAAGTTATAGGTACTAATAGTTATTAGACAGGATTACCCTTGTTTGTTTTCTCCTTTTGTGGTGAAAACAAGGTAGTGTTGGCTAACCCATTTCACTGGATGGCCAATGAGGACATCAGTACTCAACTGCATAATGATTCAAGGCATACGTCAACAAATGTCCACTAGGCAACACAATTGCCTTTCGCAGAAGAATTTCAGCTTCCAGTAGGAGCCAAAGTCATCCATACCCATGCTTGGGGGGGGGGGGGGGGCGAAGAGTTCTCCTTGGTTTGCCTCCACCATAGGGTGGATAGTTGGCTCCTCATCCAACATTCATGTCATGGGTTGGTCCACTAATCCATGACCACCTTTGTGCTGGAGATGAATGAGTCCTATTCTCATCTTATCATGGATGAGAATATGGTCTCTACCCAAGGGGTGGATTGAAGAGTGCTCTAGTTCCTTTATCTTGGCATGCACACCACTTAACAAGGTCGAAATGGTAGCTATGGAACTACACCTCCCATTGAAGTATCATGAAGATCAAGCCAATGGAGAAGTTTTTGGATGATCCGAGCCATGGATATTCACATGATTTATCAAAATCCATGTAACATGGGAAACTTGGTGAATCATTTTCCCAAAGACCCGTGAGGATCATTTCCCAACAATAACTCCAATGGCTATCACCAACAAGGAGGTCAATGGTGAAATCAATACCACCCTTGTAATCAAGGAGGCTATGAGGATTTCATGGTATTTAAGTTAAACTAGCCTACCTTGAAGTATCTTGTCCATGGCCAATCAAGAAATCATGACAACATGAAGCCCTTGGCCAAGGACAAGAAACTTAAAGAGCATTCAAGATCCAAGATATACCACAATCACTTGTTGGGATTCCTACCGTTTGACCAAGCCCTTGCAACCTAGGGAAAGTGACATTGTGGATGAAGCATTTCTTGTTTGATTGTGGAGTCCACATGTCATCATGCCCAAGGAAGCTCTTGATCCATGATCAAAGCATGGGTTAACCTTAAGAGATATCAAGAAGGACAAAGTGGCACCCTAAAGAAGGACAAGCCTCAACAAGATCTTAAAAGAATATCTTTAAGAAGGAAAAGTCGTCCCTACATCAACAAGTCTCCATCAAGACGGTAGAGAGGCCAGGGCCATCATGTGGTCCACATGTCCATCTGACATGCCAAGGAGATTTGCATGTCAATCAAGAGAAGTTGTCCACATCTTCAACTCCGAGATGGGACAACAAATCATTGCAGGACGGAGGTAAGTCCCACTCATCAGACTTCAAACATTTGGTGAGTCCTTGCCAATAGGTTAATTGGTAGTTATCTTATATTTGATGTCCCAATTTCATATTTGAATTCCCCATCAATCATTGCATTTGCATTTAAAATGTTTGAATTTTCACACTAGCATGTTGGAAAGTAAAATTTCCAACCATCATAAAACTAAAATATTGAATTAGGAAATAAATTTATTTGGATATGAACATTGGGCGTAACCACTTGAATTCATCTTCCAAATTCAAACCAAAAATATTTCCCTTAATATTCATTGCATTTGCAAGTTGTTTCAAGTTAGGCAAAACAATTCGACAAAGGATACAATATGCTTTTGAGCTAAGGTAACCCATTTTCGAGTTGTTTTGTTTGTTATTGATTTTAGTGCAGATAGGACAAAATTTGTAAAGAGGTTGGAAGGCCTTATCAAGCGCATATCCCTCGATCAATCTCATTTTGAGTTCATGATGGAGGTATGCTTAATATGGTGACCCAATGAAAGAAATAAGATGAAGCTCATTCAACTCCAACCTCAACCTGGCAGGAGACATTTGACATGAAGGCTACACCAAAATCCATGGTCGTTAGTTTCTCACACAATGACCTTCAACTAAGACTACCCTTCAATTGAGGTACACATTCAAATTTTCCGTTGTTTGAATTGCATTAGGATTGAGTTAATTTTTGCTTATATTGGTAAGAAAGGTTTACACCTTCTCATCATTCCATTCTTATGCATCCCCACGAGGGTTGACATTACTCTTTTTGATTCTTCAAAAAGGAATGCCACCTTACTCGGGAATAAATTTAGACAAGTACCTAGAATTTCATAAGCATTGCTAAAATTTACATAGACATTTTTCTGCCTAGGTAACACTTATAGAATGACTTACTGGTTGAAATTGTATGTAGCAACCTAGGAATAGTGATGTCCATAATTCTGATTTGAAACTCATTCATGAATGGATCACTAAAATTAAAATTCCTAGGCAAGAAATTAAAAATGTTCAGAAGGATAAATTTTAGAATCTTGTTTGCCATGATCCACATGATTAATATTTGCTCTTGTAAAAAAGCTATGATGGTTAAAAATTTTACAAGATGGAGTGATCCATATAGTGCATTTATATCACTTTCATTGCTATGAGTAGGAGCTTTGGAAAATGTTCAACTTGATTTATCCATAAAGCCCGACTCCTAGCAATGATTCATACATTTTTCCTGGATACATTGGAAATTGGACCCATTGCATATTTGGTCTAGTTCTTCCCCATGTGTACGAATGAAGATTCATTTACCAAAGTCAAAAATTCATTTGTACAAGTATCGGGAGCTAACCATCACTCTCTATCAAAGAGAGGAAGTTGCAAGAGTAAAATAACTATGCAGGCATTCAAAGATCTGATTGTTGGAAACACTAAGAGGATTCCATTTCAATATCTCTTGGCCAACGAGTAAATTAGGATGGTTTCTATCTATCGGGAATTAAGCCTGAAGGTCAACCATAACTATACGAGGCTAGAGATTTGACATGGAAACCCTCCGTGAGCAACCAATGGGCTGTTGCGAATATATGAGAGCATTATGCTGTCAATTATTCTATGCACTCATTCATGCTCAAGGGAATTGCCACCATCATTGTGTATAAGTTATTATTTTGTTGCTAAAAGGTATGATGCACCTTAACAAAGGAATGACAAGATCACATCCAACGTATATTGAGTGCAAGTTGTTCCTATGTGGCTAGAAGGTATTTTATACCTTAGCCAAGGAACAATGGATCACACTCAACCCATGTTGAGTGCATGTCATCCCTTTTTGGTTATAGGTATGTTGTACTTTAGCCAAGGAATAATGGATCGTACTCAACACATGTTGGGTACATATCACTCCTTTGTGGCTAAAGGTTATAATTAACTTAATCCAAGAAGTGACAGATCACACCCAATGCATCAGAGGTACAAGTTATTTCTTTATAGAAAGAAGATATAATACACCTTAGCCAAAGAATGACGGAACACACTCGAAGCATGTTGAGTACACGTCATTCCTCTGTGGCTAAGGGTTATCATTGCCATAGCCAAAGAATAACAAGGTACATCCAAGCTATGGAAACCTTGAAGCGTGGATGAGCGACATTGACAACACTCTACTCGACCACACCCATGAAACCCATAGAAGGCAATCCAACATCAACACTCAACCCTATAATGTCGAAGACATGCTGCAACAAGGTTAGGCCAAGCTCATGGCCTACATCCGTCCTTAGGTTTTTAGCCCCTAGCGCAGACCTTGAACAAGATCGAGCTTGGGGGAGAACCCCCACTTGAGGTAACTTGTATCACACCCTTGCATATTTATTTCCATTCATCCATCATCCGCCTTTCATATAAAAAAACAAAAAAAGTAGAGTACATTTGCTTTCAAAATAAAATAAAAGATGTGCGGTAAGAATGATTTGAAATTCACATAGATGAAATGATGAATAGTTGCTCTATTTTACTTTTCCTAAGTCCCTAGTTTACAACTTACTACTCTCCAAAATTTTGCTTTCATTGGCTAGAATTGCTTTTCCTTGATTTAGAAATTATGGGTAGCAAAAGCTTAATCCAATTCTAAGATGTTGTGAGATATGATATAGTGATAGTGCTGCTATTCCTAGTTTGAAAGTGAAACTTAGATTTCCGGAGAAATTCTAAAAAGATTTAAGTTATCCTGATTTGATTTGAAATACCTTCCAAAGCCATATGATACATTACACCGATAGACCTTATGCATATGCTATTTCTCTTCACATTGAGCTTTGTCAAACTAGTATAGACCTATGTGAGATTTTATTTATTACTTTTTGAATTCAAGACTTCACTTGCACATGCTATACTTCTACACTAGAAGTAAGCAAATTCCCATCATACCACCATTCCACAATAAAAAGAGAAACTTCATATCATTCATGCTTAGTACTCTCTCCAAATTTATTGCATAATAGGGAGTAGCAGGCATGTCTACAAGAAAAGCAAAAAAAGAAAATGCATGCTTATATAAAAAGAACAAGAAAAAAAGATAAAAGAAAAGTAGCCATGTTTCATTCCCGCAAAGTAAGAGAGTCCACTAAAAAAGGAGTCATCTCAAATATCCACATCCACCTCCATTCCATCACACATGCACAAGTCTTGAATCAAATAGTTTTGAATTGATTTCTCCTATTGCTTGCTTTTTTGACTTAGCAATATTATGTGTTGCAAATTTTCCAACTATATTCCCTACCAAGATCCACATACAAGCAATATTTAGAGGTAGGCTTAAAATTGGCAAATGCCTTGGTGAGGACATATTTCCACTACACACAAGGAAGAGACTAAGAGAAACAAATTGAGATAGTTAAAATCAAAATTGAACTCTCCAGAATTTGAGTGGAACTTGATCTCTAGGGTATGTGTGCTCCATTTGCTGTTCTATCATTCAACCACCCATGAATAGGAGATGGCATAAGCCCCATAATGACTCAAGATGGGTGAGGTACCATGCCAATTTTTGCAATACTAGGAAGAGTATTTTGTTGTGCACATGGTACTTTTGAAAAGTAGAACATAGTAGCAACTCTGATCATCAACCTAAAGTCTTGACTTTGCTCAGGACGAGCAAAGGATAAGCTTGGGGGAGTTTGTTGATGACTTTTATATACAAATTTCACCCTCCAATATAACTCAATTATGTGAAGGAAATATCATTTCCTGCACACATCACCTTTCTATTTAACCTATTTCTACTTGTACTTGGAGAAATTGGTGCATGCAGATATTTTATAAAGAATTGGAGTGAAACAATGGGATGGATCCTATAAAATATCATCCCAGCCAATCAAGCACCGACATGTGGCACCACATGGATCAAGTGGCCCACAAACAGAAGTATCTGAGGCCATACAATAGTGTAGTACCCATATCAAGGGATCGGACCCACCTAGCAGTGACCTGAGGAAAGCACACGTGAAACGGTGCAAAGACTAGGTCGGCTGACCCCCCTAGTCAGTCAACCGGGTCCTCTCGCCAAACTCAGGTAGTTTCCACGTGTTGGCTCCTCCCGGCATGAAGAAGTCAGTGGTGAATGATTCGCGTGCTTTTGGTGGCGGAAACCGACCCTTTTCCACCAATAAACAGGACCCCTCACCCCTCACTTCAACACACACCATTTGAGCATCATTACTATTGAATACAGTAGTTCTCTTAGTCCTTACACTGCAAGGATTCTGGTTTATCGCAACGAAAAAATACGTCGCAATTGGTTGTTTTTCATCGAAATAGGTCATTGTTGCAACGAAAAAGAGTGTGGCAATAGTTTTTACGAATCGTCGTAATAATTCCCGTGGCGTTTGACACCCGTGGCGAATAGTATGGTATTGAAACGATTTTACATCGGTGGCAAATAGGACGCTATTGCATCGTTTTCATGTATTGCAACCACTTAATGTATCGCAATGAATTGTACGGTTTTCCAACGGGTTCACGATCGTGGCAAATAGTACGATATTGCAACAATTTCATATTCGTAGCAAATAGTATGTTGTTACAACGATTTAGCATATTGCGACGATTTAACGTATTGCAACATATAACATGGTATTGCAACGATTTCACATTCGTGGTAATTGTATGTGGTTGCAACGATTTCAGAGGCGTGGCAATAGTACGGTATTGTAACGATTTCACATTCGTGGCAAATAGTATGTTATTGCAATGGTTTAGCGTATTGCGATGATTAAACGTATTGCAACGAATAGCGTCGTATTGCAACGATTTCGCGTTCGTGGTAATAGTATGTGATTGCAACGATTTTCACATTCGTGGCAAATATAGTATTGCAACGGTTTTCACAGCCATGGCAAATAGTAACATATTGCAACGAGTTATGGTGTAGCGACGATTTACCATATTGCAACGAATATCACAGTATTGCAACAATTTTAGATTCATGGCAAATAGTATGGTACTGCAACGATGTCACAGCCGTGGCAAACAATATGATAATGCAAGGTTTTAGCGTCCGTGGCAAATAGTAGGTTATTGCAACGAGTCAACAAACATGGTGAATAGTACCGTATTGTAACAATTTCAGATCCGTAGGAACTTGTCTGGTACCGTAACGATTTTGTATCCAAGGCGAATAGTATGGTATTGCAACGAGTCCAAAAACGTGGCAAATAGTACCGTATTGCAACGATTTCATATCCGTGGGAACTAGTATGGTACCACAATGATTTCGCATACGTGGTGAATAGTTTGGTATTGCAACGATTTCTTATCTGTGGCAATAGTGTTTTAATGCAACATTTTTTGGGTCATTGCCAAATGTTTATACTGCAACGTTTTGTCATTCTATTGCCACGTTTTATCATCCGTATTGGCAATAGCTTCCTATTGCAACAATTTATCATGGGCAACAAGAAATTCGTAATGCCACATTTTATAATTAGCGGCAGTAGAACCTGAATGCTCTAGGTTTGAATATTAGTGGCAACGGCATCACGAGTTCAACAATAACCATCCATCAATTGACATTACAACACGCATAACAACACTCAAGGATTACTAAAGCAACATATTTGCATGCTAAGAGTTTTCCTAAGCTGACCGGGACTAATTGTTGGAGCAGGTGGCTTTTGGCGGTTCCTTTGGTGGACCTTTTGTGGAGTGGTCTCCATCATCATTTTTTGCATTTCAGCTATTGAGGCGCGCATGTCCTGCATTTCCTTAGCTGTCTGTTCACGATCAGCTGCTATCTGACCTTGTAAGTTCTGGACTTGAACATTTAACTCTTCATTCTTCTGGTTTATGCAGTCCATCTGGGTGATTAAGCTATCATTTCTTCCTTCCAACTCCTGCATTATTTGATTGAGGCGTACATTTCTATCTTCTAAGTTTCGAACTTGGTCGCTGGGGTGTTCAGACATCTGGATATGCATACGTTCACATTCTGGACCAGTTGGGTTAGCCATATAACCACGCCCCCGAACCTGTGATCCTGCACAACAGATTGATGATCTATAACAACACTGGAAGATGTGGTTTCTCTCCTCATTTGGAATTGGGCCTCCCTGCTCAGCTTCCATGTCGTCCACTTGGGCACGTGCCTGAATCTATATACAAAAAAGAAAAGTCACAGGTAATTTGCAAATATTTATTTAATTGGGGATTGTTTGAAGTGTTACTCACATGTACAACTTCTGCCAGCTTGTCTGCTCAATTACCATTCTCCAACAAATGGCTTGCCTCCCACAGTTTTATGTCATCGGGTTCTTCTCTGGTCTCTGGGTCTCGCTACATAAAATACAAGTAAACTTGAACATGTTGGTATACATATTGTTTGCAGCGCAAAGTAAAAGTGTGAATTAGTTTTCATACCTTCTCGTAACTAAGGTAGGCGTAGGATTTGGAGCCAAGCAAGTGACTCGCCTTTTGTCTTCTTCGATTTTGAGAATTGGCCCTGCTTATTGACTCCAATAATTTTAAGAATTAATTCAACTAATGAAAGTAAATGAAATATTTTTTGTATGATGCGAAGCTATTAAAAAGTTAGCTGAACTTGAATCGCTCAGACCCAAAATATTTTATTAGGTGCAACCACTCGGGTGCCGTGACGTCAGCAGGCTTGTTTCGTATACGTTCTTCATCGGTAGAATAACTCTTATAAGTGGCATGCAAAGTCGAGCGCCACCCCTTGTAGCACTCACTAGCAATTTTCAAAAATTTTCTTGCGCTCTCCGGTGTGTCCTCCATGTCCTAGGAATCATGTACATTGTATAACAAGTTGATGTAAACGTACAGGATGGAGATTGCAAGAAAAAAAATACTTGTGTGGGGATGTGACAACACTAACCAGAATGTCTCGTACTATATCTCTCTTGTTACTATGGCCAACCTATGCCACTTCCTTGCACCGCTGAGGGATGCATGTCTTTTTGTAAACATAACTACATCATCGACAAAGTGCCGCTGATTAATACCAACCGCAGTACCCAACCTAGCGGAGAACTGAATTGGTAGCTTCACATGCTCCATTCTAATAACTTGGGATGCATAGCGTATTCTGGCAACCTTAAGTCCTTTAGCCACACTTCTTCCTAGCTTCCTTCCTTCTATTACATTGATTCAAACAGTAAACAATGAAAGCAAATTACCGCCTGAACAAGTTTAGTATCATGTACAAATAGTGCGAAAGGAATAAAAGTTTGATGTTCATACCATTTTCAGGATGAGTGCGGCAAATACGAGCGTGGGACGACCGCGTAGTCCAAGTACCATTTTGTTCTGTAGTACCCCCTCATGGTTTATATTAATTGTCATATCAAACCAACAAATGAATTAAAAATGAACTACTAGTTAGGACTGTCTGAACAACAACTATTTTGATGGAGGGGAGGGTTACAATATTGACTTCTTTTTTGCTGTTCATACCCTAAAATGAGCCATAAGGTACAATGTCAGTGGAGGTACGCACTCATAGTACTGTAGAGGATTTTTAGTCCATGAGCGAAGCAGACAAGACGGTGAGGTGGCATGCAGCTGACAATGCTAGACTAGACAAAGATAGGGTTCGCTGGTTCGGTCTGACTGACGTCGGCTGGAACGCGTCTTGAAGATAATTATTAGTTGTGGGGCAAGTAATGAATGCCAGTGGTAGCAGGTGGAGAATGCAAGACAGATAAGGAAGGCGGCTTGCGGGATTGAAATCCTCCCTAGTATTGTAACTGCATTGCTGCCACTGACATATGGGCCCATGAGACATCAGGTCCACTTGTCAGTGCCGGCTACTGCAGGTGTAGTACTGCATAGTGCCAGCTTGCGACGCTCAACAAAGCGAGGGTTCGGTCTCGCAGAAACTCTCGAGGAGGATTGGTGGCAGGGAGAGTAATGGCCAGGGATTTGCGGGTGGCTGGGTAATCATGGCACGCGAAGGATGGGATGTGGCGATGGGTGAGGGAGACGCATCGGGGAGGACACTGAAGTGACCAGCAGAAGGGCATGGACGCCGGTGCCGGCCAAAGTGGCCGGCAGCGAGAGAGCGCAGCGTGGAGGCATAAAAAAATCACACCATCACACAGGCTGATGATCTATTAACTCTAATGACTAAGTACTAAGAAAGTAGAATTGCAAGGCATGCTAAAACAATTAGTAGAGCCTAGGAAAGAATGCAAATGACCATGATACACCCATCATCAATACATCTAAAGGACAAAATGTAGACTCTCAAAATTCTCCAAATTCAATGCCAAAGGAGTATAAAACTAACACGCTCTGCCAAAACAAATGGCACGGTAGAGAGGTAGGTAGTATAGTGATTTGATATGGGTATTTGGAAGCTACCGAGGATAGAGTTGGAGTGGGACATTTTTTAAGCTCCAAAAGTAAAGTTATGCTGGGGTGGAAGGAGTATTTCTGGTTTGTATATCTATACCTGTTGTTGGTTCATGCATCGTAGTACGAGGGAGTGAAGAACCTCGGGGTTCCTGAACATCATGTGCTGTAATATTCTCTGTGTACCATGCAAAAGATTTAATATTGTCTAAATTTGTTTAATTTTGATTGTAAACACATTTATAGTTATACCAGGTGCTTGTTGGCCACCATGAATGCTTGTAGACGACATCACAGTTTGATGTCTTGTTCCTAATGTAAAGAGAATTGTAAGTAGTCATTCCAAATAAAAGTGATAATGTCAGATTACATGACCGACGTAGATTTTGGATCGGACGGTGTGCTTTCTATAAACTTCAATGTTTGTTACTAACGGAGGAATTATAAAAGAAAGAATAGAAAAAAACGTACGATCCGAGAAAGCCACAAGAAAGAAAAAAGTGTAAAAACCATGGGAACTAAAAATCTTAGGAATACAATTTTGTAAAACGGGAATGAGAGTTCAACATTTGGAGTGGTTGATCAGATAACCCATGCGTTATTTACTTCTAAATCCAGAAATTACATACTACTACATCTGGTTTTTAGTATTTGTCGTTATCGGCCAGGAATTGAACTAGAAATACACTACCGTACTACAAAATTTGTCCTAATTATTAATGACAAGTACTAATATGGGAAGGAGGAAGTACAAAACATGAAAACCAACATCACGAAACAAGAAAAAATAAAACATCACAAAAACAAGAAGAGAAAAACATCACGAATGGATTAATCAGTGTCAAAAGATTTCCTGTTTTAAAGTTGGTTTGAACTAGAATGTAATCAGATTTTGGTGCAATCGTGTAATCAACCATCTTCAACCATTGGATCGATCTACATTACGGTCGTTGAATCTTTTGATTTAACCCCCTCCACCAGGTGGAGGGGTGGTCATGGGGGTGGAAGGGGTTAAATGAAAAGATGTAATAACCATAGGATGTATAGATCCAAGAGTTGAAAATCTTTGATTACACGATTGCACCAAAACTTTAATTGCATGTAGGGTTGTCAACGAGTCGAACTCAAGCGAGTTTGTTTCTACCATATATAAAAATTGTGTCCCATAGAACATTTTTAATAGAGTTATATAGTTTAGTTAATCATACGTACATATCATAATGACAACAACAAATGAGCTTACTCAAACTTTTCTACCTTGAGCTCATCAAGCTGGCAATACTCAACTTCATCCTCAAACTTTCAATCAAAACTAAGTTTGGTCCTCGAACTTTCAAATGGGTCAATTATTTAGTCCATCAGCTTCAAAAAACCGTTTCACATTCATCCTTACTCTGAGTTGGACATCCACATTGGCATGTCACATAAGATAGTTAATGTGTTTTTAATCCTGTTAATTTGTTATAGAAGTTTGTTTTATTTAAATATTTGAAGTATTCATCATTATATGCATGTAAACTCTTTCTCATGTCGAAGCAAGCAGGCAAGAGTTTAAGAAATGATTTGAATGAACCCCTTAGTTGGATAGCTCGGAAGTACAACCGTCAGATCAAAAAAAACGGTGGATCCAACCTTTACTGCACGCATGCAGCAAAATGTCGCTACGTCAGGCGATCCTGGTCCAGGCAGGTATGCTCCGATTCCTATCCTCCAACTCCAGCTAGGATTCTGATGATGCAGGCGGTTCACCACCAGACTGTAGAAAGGATAAGCACGGACATATGTAATAGTCACTGTTTACTGTGTTGGTCTAACATCATTGTTTGACTACATTGGCCTACGTTTAGTCATTAACGCTAGCTTTTGAATCTGTGTAGTGTGAAAGGGTTTAGTTTTTGTTTCACACTACACTAGCTAGCCTATATAAAGTGTATCTATGTTCCCTGATGAATACACAACAAACATTCTCCATATAGAATAAAACATGCATACCGCTTTCTTCTGTCAGAGGTTCGAAGGAAACTACTAGTACACGGGTGGCCAGGTACACATATGGTACGGGTATGCCAATGTACCTTAACTCCCCGTACGTCGTCCGTTCCCGGTGGTTGTTGGGAAGAGCCTTACAGGTATGCTCTGATTCCTGTCCTCTTACTCCACCACTAGATTTCTGATGACGCAGGTGGTTCACCATTAGACAAACCAAAAAAGCCTCGGTGTTGAGCGGCATGCATGTTTTTTGATGCAAAACTAACTGCGGCCCCCGCAGTCAATTTTTCAACAAAAAACTTGCATGTCGCCCGCTTGCCCCCTCCCATGCGTACTCCCGCTGACGTGTCATCATCTTATTTTTTGTGAAAGTATGGTAGTTAAACTAAACATTAATAAAAGGATGAATAACAATTTGACACGTCAGTGGGATGACGCATGGTGAATATGGCCTAGAGGGGGGTGAATAGGCCTTTTTGAAATTTGTCGGAACGTGCAACACTTAACAACCAGTTCAAAACCAGAGATATCAGACTAGTCCGAAGTGCAGACTAGTCTGGTGTGTACAGACTAGGTTGATCAAGTTTTATTTATTAAGTTTGATTCTAGGGTGTAGCAGCGGAAATATACTTGTAATTTATGTGTTGCAAGATTATGTACTAGGGTATACCACAAGTCATTCTTAAATTTGATATTTCAACGTAAAGTGAGCAAGATTAATTGAAACCCTCAATTGATATAATGTAAAGGACGATGAACACAAAACAAGTACACAAGGGATTTATCCCGTGGTTCGGTTCCCACAGAGGCAACCTACATCCACGTTGAGCATTCCACAAAAGGACCGGGTCTTCTCCAACCCTCCACTCGTCGGATCGCCACAAAGGCCAATCCTCTTCCACTTATCACAAAGGGGTGAATAACTGAATTCAAAGGGGTCTTCTCACACGTCTAGAGCTCCCTTAGATTACAATACAAAATACCACCAAGAGCACACTCAAAAGATTACAATGAAATCACAGGAGTGTGTTAGAGAATCAAACCAAGAGCTCAATGAGTGTTGAACGTGTCTCTCCAATGATCTAGAGTGAATCCTCAAAGGATTGATCTTTGTTGCACTTAATTTCGTGGAGAGATGTGGTTTTTGAGGCTTTTGGGAGGTGTGACGGTGCTAGGGTTCGAGAGAGTTCAAAGTTGGGCGGTGCACCTCTATTTATATGGGGTTTCTAAAAGTGACCGTTAGGGTTTAGAAAGATCGGACTAGTCCGTGGTGGACACCGAACTAGTCTGATGTGCTTTTTGTATCAAACCATAAGTGTCCCGAAATATTGGACTAGTCCTGCTAGGAACGGACTTGTCCGATTTCGCTTCTGGGGATCTTCGGACTAGTCCGATAGTCATCGAACTTGTCCGGACATGTGAAACCCTAAGTGAATTGGGTGACAAGTCCGCACTTGGAGGACTTATCTGATTTAGGTCAGAGGGTTTTTCGGACTAGTCCGTGCTAATATCGGACTTGTCTGATTTAGAACAGAACGAATATCGGACTAGTCCGGTGGTGATCAGACTTGTCCGATTTTGTGTGACTTGTGAAGTGTTTTGGGGAATAGTTCGCACTGGGGAGGACTAGTCTAATTCTAGTCAGAGAGATATAGGACTAGTTCGATGGATTTTGGACTTGTCCGATTTTGTGCAGAGAGGATATCAGACTAGTCTGGTGACATTCAGACAAATCCAGTCATGTATAACATTGTGCAATGTGTCTCATTAATTGTGATTGTGCTCTTGGGGTGTGTTTCCTTAACACACTCCATAGACAATGATCTACTATTCTTCTTCCTTGAGCTCATTTTCACCTTGCTCCTCATTCTCCCTTCTTTTTGGCACTTTGCTTATTTTGCTATTAAAACCTGTGCTCATCTCAACAAATAGGTTAGGATCTCATTTGCTTGTCATAAATAATCCAAAACCCACAAGGGATTCCTAGATGCACATTCAATCTCCCCCTTTTTGGTGATTGATGACATCCAATTGAGATTTCACAAAATATGATAAAAATTGAGATTTTCATAAAGTATGCACATATGAGTCTAAAATACATCAATCAGTGAAAACATATTCATATGTGCATTCTTTATGGTGGGATGCATAACTAAGTATGTTGAAACAATGAAAATGACATAAATGACATTAATCAATCAAAAGCAAGCATATATGTCATTCTAGGAGCAAAATCACATAACTCAACATTTACATCTCAAAAGATCATACCATTGGATCACAAAACTATAATTAACTTAAGAACAAAGTTAAAGCTTTACAACCCGCAAAAAAGTCAAAAAGCATACAAGAGATCTCTCTCCTTGCATCCTACAGCTACGGCTAAGACTCCCCCTCAATCTCTCGCCCTTTGGCATTAAGACACCAAAAAGAAGGAGAGGAGGGTCCTAAGGTCTTCACTCTTTGCTGTCAGTCCTCTCATGGTCGTCTTCGTCATCTTCATCTTCAGCCTGATGAGGAGGAGGAGGAGGTGCGGAGTCACTCGAGCCCCCAAAGCCAAAGTAGGCAAGCTCGGAGGGGGTCAAGGGCCCGAGCTCGTTGAAATCTAAGTCTGAATCTTCAAAGATTACTGGAGACCCAATGGGTTCGATCTCCAGTTTCTGGCAAATTTGCTTCACATTTGCCTTCACATACTTCATATCTTTCTTTCTTCTCTTGTTGAGCTTATGGGCCTTCACATCGGCTTTTTTGCAGGAAGCGAAGATGATAGCCAGGTATTTGAAGATCCCACTGGTTGATCCCTTTTTTGGGGCTGCCCTACTGGCAGAGGCAGCTCTTGCACCTTTAGATCTTCTTGCCGGTGCCTCAGGACTGGAGGCCGGCGAGGGAGCAGCCTGGACACTTGGCTTCTTAGGCATCTGAGGCCTCAAGGGTAGATGCCCCACATCCTTGACAAATTCAATCCTGGTGACCTTCTCGATCACAAACATCAGATATGGGGCATACCCACAAGATTTGTTGGGTGTGCAGGATATGTTAACCATGTCATTCCAAATGTAGTCCGCCACATCAAACTGGCGGCGCTTGCTTATCACTCTCATCAATGTCCGGAGATAACCCTACACACTCCCGGCATCTCCATCCTTTAGAGCGATGGTCTTCCTCAAGACTCTGTTGAGAACCACAAAGAATGACTTCATGTTCTTTGTGGATGGGGGGTTTAACTTGGAGTTTGGCTCATATAGGAACTTCATCTTATCCTTCTCAATGACACCTATGTTATGGGTGATCAAGCAGTCAAATCTTGAGGTGTCAAGCTGAAGCAGGCTTGCAAAATCTTCTTGAGTTATACTCTACTTGGATCCGTGAGTCATTCAAGTAACACTTTCCTCATATTCACTTGATAAATGGCATGTTGCAATGAATTGTGCTATGACTTCATCATTCCAGTTATTCATGAAGGCAAAGAGATCTTTCAGGCGATGCCCCTCAATGGCTTCCACCACTTCAGTGAACGGGGAGAAACCCTTCTTCTCAAAGTGTGCCCAATCAATCCATTGACTGTGCACAACCGGTGTCTTCATTGTGAAATACACAGATTTGTAGAAATGTGCATGGAAGTTGCACCAAAATCTTCCGTCAATAGATTGCTTCGGTTGGCCATACCAATCAATGCTTCTTAACTTTGCCGCCGAATTACTGCCTTACCTGTTGAACTTCTCTTCAGTGGGGTCCCGTACACCTTTCCTCGGAGCATGGAGCTTCAACGGGCCAACTGGACCCGTCACTATCCCTTTGCCCTTGCCTTTGGCTAGGCGGGCACTTGCCGAGCTAGGGCCACCACCGGTGGTAGCCCTAGAAGCTGGCACCTTGGAGGTCGGCTTCTTCGTTAGCACTTTCCTCCGAGCATGTGGAGGAGACGGAGCTGGCTCAGAAGGTCTCTCTTGGCGCTTCTTGCCAAGACTCGTCGAGGTTCGAGGTGCCACCTCGTGGTCCATCTCGGCCTCAAAGTCGGAGACTTCATTGTTTGAGCTCGACATGACCTGAGAATGAGTGGCATGATTGATAATGAATGGTACATGGCATAGGTGTGAAAGGATAGCAAGGAATTGCATTGAGGGATTGAAAAGTTAGGTTTTGAGTTCAGAAAAATCGAACTTGTCTGGTGTACAGGCACGGACTAGTCCGGGGAACCGGACTTGTCCATGCATGGACCGGACTAGGCCGGTGTTCATTCTCAAAAACCTAAGATACTGGAAAAAAGTTGATTCCTAATGCACAACAAGCGTAGCATAAACGTAATACATCAAGAAGGCATGTATATAGTGAAATATGCTAGGCAATTCGATCAACAATGAAGAAATTTGGAATTTCTAGGGTTTGAGTTAAATTACCGAAGAAATCGATTGGAACTTGGAGATGAGGGTGTTGAAGGCCGGACTTGTCCAAGAACTTCAATCCCAATGCGATGACGATCAAATTCCACCCAAACTTGCGAAGTTCCGATGGACAAATCAATCAATTGCCTTGGGAGCTCGAGTAGAAGAGAGAGAACGCCTGAGGCAAGAGTGGAGGTAAAGAAATTAGGGTTTGGCGGTGGATAGGGTTAAGGATACGAAAAATCAGACAAGTCCGGAGATGACCAGACAAGTCCGAACTTTTCTAGAGGACTATATCGGACTAGTCCGTGGTCTACCGGATTAGTCCGGCCTATCGGGCACTCTGAGGACTAGTCTGCATGGGCGGACTAGTCCTGGTAACCACATACTAGTCCGTGGTCACCAGGCAAGAATTTCTCAGCCCATTCATGTATATTTGAAGGTACATATTTAGAAAATAGGGAGGAAAATAAAATCAAATAATCTTGATTAATATGATTAGTAAGCATACAACAATCAAGCAATGATCATAATTCACCAAGATCTAATAATTAACATAGTTTCGGGAGAAAATTGAGAGATATGATTTTCACAATCCAATCAAAATATTTTGAAGAATTCATATAGGTATGCAACATTTCAATCCACACACCGAGCATCAAGGATGTTTAGCTCATTTCGGAGATCACAAAAGCTTTTTTCATCAAGTGGCTTTGTGAATATGTCGGCCAATTGCTTTTGGGTGTTGACATGGGAAATGGCTATATCTCCATTCATGGAATGATCTCTCAAAATGTGATGTCTTATATCTATGTGTTTAGTTCTAGAGTGCTCAACTGGGTTGTGGGCAATTTTAATGGCACTCTCATTGTCACAAAGGAGTGGAATACAGTTCATATTGTAACCAAAATCCCTTAGAGTTTGTTGCATCCAAAGGAGTTGTGCACAACAACTCCCGGCTGCAACATAACCCGCTTCGGCTGTGGATAAGGCAATGGAATTTGGTTTCTTGGAGGACCATGAAACTAAGGATCTCCCTAGGAATAGGCATGTACCGGAGGTGCTTTTTCTATCTACTTTGCACCCGGCATAATCTGCATCGAAGTAACCAATGAGATTGAATTTTGAGCCTTTTGGGTACCAAAGACCAAGGTTGGGTGTATGAACTAAATATCTCAAGATCCTTTTTACGGCTGTCAGGTGACACTCCTTAGGATTGGCTTGAAACCTTGCATACAAACATACACTCAACATAATGTCTGGCCTAGATGAACATCAATAGAGTAGAGATCCAATCATGGAGCGATATACCTTTTGGTCGACGCTAGGTCCATCTTCATTAAGATCCAAGTGGCCATTTGTTGCCATGGGAGTCTCTATAGGATTCGCCTTGTCCATACCAAACTTCTTGAGTATGTCTTGCGTGTACTTGGTTTGTCTTATGAACGTCCCTTCCTTTTGTTGCCGCACTTGGAATCCCAAGAAGTACTTTAGTTATCCCATCATTGACATTTCATACCTATCTGTCATGATTTTACTAAATTCCTTCACAAAAAGATTGATTAGTTGACCAAAAGATTATATCATAACATAAATTTGACAAATAAAAAGTTCATTGCCAAAATTCTTTGTAAATAGTGTATAATCTACTTTGCCAATGTTAAAGCCATTTTCAATTAAGAAATCTCTAAGACACTCATACCAAGCTCTAGGAGCTTGTTTGAGGCCGTAGAGAGCCTTACGCAATTTGAATATGTGGTCGGGAAACTCTTCGTCTTCAAACCCGGGGGGGTTGCTCCACATACACCTCCTCCTTGATTGGTCCGTTGAGGAAGGTGCTTTTCATCCATTTGATACAGCTTGAAATCATGGTGAGTAGCATATGCAAGTAATATTATAATAGATTCAAGTCTAGATACTGGAGCAAAGGTCTCATCAAAATCCAAACCTTCGACTTGTGAATACCCTTTGGCCACAAGTCATGCCTTGTTCCTTGTCACCACCCCGTGTTCGACTTGTTTGTTGCGAAAGAATCACTTGGTGCCTACAATGTTCGCATTGGGTCTTGCCACGAGTTCCCACACCTCGTTCCGCTTGATGTTGTTCAATTCTTCTTCCATTGCCACCACCCAGTCCGGATCTTTCAATGCATCCTCAATCTTGCGCGGTTCCAAAAAGGATAAAAACGAATAGTGCTCACAAAAGTTAGCTATACGAGATCTAGTGGTTACTCCCTTTTGGATGTCACCGATGATATTGTCGATTGGGTGATCTCTTTGGACGCATTGGTGTACTCTTGGGTGTGGCACTTGAGGCATTGTATCTTCATGATCATCTTCTTCTCCCCCTAAGTGGTTGCCTTCGTTGACATGTTGATTATCTTCGTATTCTTGTGGTTGATCTTGTGTGGGAGCTCCCCCTTGATCGTTGACTTCCTCTTGTGGTTCATCTACCTCATGCACGTGTAGAGGTGACTCTTGTGGTCGAACTTCACCTAAGGCCATTCTTTTCAATGCTTGACAGGGAGCTTCTTCTTTACCTAGTACACATGGATCAACTTGCTCCTTTTGGGAATCGCTAGTCTCATCGAACACTACATCACGTGCTACTTCAACAAGTTTGGAGTTCTTGTTGAAAACACGATAGGCGTAATGTTCGAATCATAACCAAGCAAGAAACCTTGATCGGACTTTGAAGCGAACTTTGAAGTCATGTGCTTCTTGTTTAAAATATAACATGGAGAGCCAAAAACTCAAAAATATGAAATATTGGGTTTGTTACCGGTGAGTAGCTCATAGGATGTATTCTTGAGTTGTCGATGAAGATAAAGTCGATTTACGGCGTGGCAAGCGGTGTTAATTGCTTCCGCCCAAAATCGATCCGAGGTCTTGTACTCATCTTGCATTGTTCTTGCCATATCTATGAGTGTTCGTTTCTTTCTTTCGGCAACTCCTTTTTGTTGTTGGGAGTACAGAGCTGAAAACTCATGCTTTATGCCTTCTTCATCAAGGTACTCCTCCAATTGTGTGTTCTTGAACTCCGTGCCGTTGTTGCTTCGAATGTTCTTGATTGTCAGTGGGAATTCGTTTTGAGCTCACTTGAAGAACTTCTTGAGTATTCCTTGTGTTTCTAACTTATCATGCAAAAAGAAAACCCAGGTGAAGCGAGAAAAATCATCATCAACTACTAAACCATATTTGTTACCCCTGATGCTTATGTAGGCAATTGGACCAAACAAGTCCATGTGAAGTAGCTCGAGCGGTCTTGTTGTAGTCATGACGTTCTTGGCGGGGTGAGGTGCTCCAACTTGCTTCCCGGCCTGGCACACGCTACAAGGCCTGTCTTTCTCAAACACAACATTCAATAAACCTCGGATGTGATCGCCCTTGAAGAGTTTTTGAAGGTTCCTCATACCAACATGCGCTAGCTGTCTATGCCACAGCCAACCCATGTTGGTCTTTGCAATCAAGCATGTGTCAAGTTTGGCTTTACCCTTGTTGAAGTCAACAAGATAGAGCTTTCCCTTTAACATACCCTTGAATGCAATGGAACCATCACTCCTCCTAGAAACGGTCACACCCTCGTTAGTGAACAAGCAATTATAACCTTTGTCACATAATTGAGATATGGACAGTAGGTTATAGTCAAAGGATTCGACATGTAAAACATGAGAAAGTGTGTGTTTAGAAGATATTGCAATTTTACCGGTACTGAACACCTTTCCTTGACTATTATCTCCAAAGTAGATGCCCTCGTTTGGATCCACATTTTCTTCATATTCAACGAACATTCTTCTTTCTCTGGTTATATGGTTGGTGCAGCCACTGTCTAACACCCATTTAGATCCACCAGTGGAATAGGCCTGCAAAAACAGATTATGCTTTGGTTTTAGGTACCCAAGCTTGCTTGGGTCCTTGGAGGTTAGTTACAAGACATTTGGGCACCCACACATGAGACTTTTTGTTCTCATGGTGTGGCCCAACATAATAAGCATAAGCTTTGCCAAAATTATTTTTCATTAAGACATATGAGGCATCGAAGGTTCTAAACAATAACTGTTGTTGGTTATGTACGGGACTAGTCTGGGAGGCGGACTTGTCCGGAGGACCGGACTTGTTCGGGACCCGACCGGACTAGTCCGAACTTTTTCAGTTTGAGAGGGTCTTCCCTTTACAAAGGCAATCCTCTCCTTGTTATTCTTATGGCTTTTAGCACGTTGCTTTTCACCATAAGAGTAACCAAGGTCATATTTGACATTTGGAGGTCTTTTGACCAAGTATGCACTAAGTGCATATTTGATCTTCTCCTTGTCAAATATGCCACTTTGGGCAGGATGTTTATCCTCTGTAGAGGTTGGCTTGTCCTTCAAACTGGTGTCAACTTTCTTACATGTACAAGCATGAGCAAACTCAGTTTTAGTGGGTTGAGAAGGTGAACTTGAAGAGGAAGAAGGTTCACCTTGCTTGAGTGACTCAACTTGCACTTCAAGGATCTTGTTAACCTTGATCAGGTCAGCAAGTTGGTCCTTGATTGTACATTTATGTCGGTTAACTCCAAGCAAGTTTCCTTGCTTGAAGCTAACTCAAGCTCTAGTGATTTGCTTTGTTCCTTTTCAAGTTCTAGAAGCTTATCAAGTTTGACATATTTCTCCATTTGGGAGATGATCATGTCCTCTTGACGATGTATTAACCTCTCCTTCTCAACAAGTTGATCAAGCAAAAATTTCATTTTTGTGGCTGTTTTCCTATCTAGTGCAATAAGCATATCCTCATTATCACTATTGATTTCATCATCACTAGAATAGGAATGTACAGAAGGGGGTTTAATGGTTACCTTGCATTTACCTTCCTTTGCCATAAGGCAAGTGCCATCTCCCTTCCTTGCGCCGAGTTTAGGGAAGAGAGCAGACTTCTTGGATGTCTTCTCGATGGCTACGCTAGCCATCTCTTCTTCTTCGGATGATGGGGACTCATCATTTGAGTCCCACTCTTTCCCTATGTGATCTTGTTCGGCTTGTTTCTTCTTCTTGAAGAATTTCTTGGGTTGAGGCTTGGCTTCTTTAGTCTTTTTCTTGTTCTCTTCATTTGGGCAATCAACTATAAAGTCGCTATACTCGCCACAATTATAGCATGCCCGCCTCAACTTTGGCTTTGTTCTTTCCTTGTACTTTCCTTTGCTTGATTTGGCACCTTGTCTTTTCTTCATTATTCTCTTGAATTTCTTCATGAACAATATCATGTCTTCTTCGTCTAATTCACTGCTCTCATCGTCAATGCCTTCTTCTAGTTGTGCTTCTGTAGCTTCTTTAGATAGGGGCTTGAGGGTGGACTTCAAAGCAACCCCTTTCTTGTTTGCTGAGATGAGGTCGGCAATCTCCTTGACATGTTTTGCTTGTTTTTCCATCAGCTCGAAGTTGATGATCTTTCCAAACAGTTTATCCGGAGTCATCCTTTTGTATCCGGGGCTTTCTCTGATCATGGAGCATAGGGTGACGTTGCCAGACATGAAAGCTCTAAGGATGAGCTTTACCACCTCGTGGTCATTCCACTTCTTACTTCCGTATGATCTGACCTTGTTGACGAGTGTCTTCAATCAGCTGTACATGTCCTGGGGTGACTTGTCTTCTTAAATTGCGAATCTTCCTAATTTGCCTTCGATCATTTCGATCTTTGCTTCATGCACATGACGGTCACCTTCATGTGCAATTTGCAGTGTGTCCCAAATCTCCTTAGCAATCTCGAGTCCATCCACCTTGGTGAACTCGTCCTGACTGGGCGAAGAGGTAATTACTGCCGCGGCTTGAGCATTTCGATGAATAGCCTACTCTTGGCTTGGTGTGAGCTCTTCGTCGTCGTCCGGGATATCTATCCCTGTGCACACAATATGCCATAAACTTGGATTGAGGGAAATTAGATGCATTTTCATATTTTGCCTCCACATGGAGTAATCACTTCCATCGAAATGTGGGGCTTTTCCAAGTGGGATAGACAAATAATGATTATTATTGGAATTGAGACAATCATAGTTAAAAGGATATTAAGAGTAGTCGGTGTGACTACTCCCCTTCTTCTTTTCTTCAATCTTCACTTTCCATTTGGAAAGTGTCTTCTTTCTTAGGAGCGCCTTTAGTTCTAGCGTCTCCTCATCGTCGTCCTCGAAGTCTTGAATGGCTTCGAGGAGCTTCTCCACCTTGAGGTCCTTTTCATCATCAACCTTTTCTTGGTTGTTGCTCTTGTGGATGTCTTTCATGTCTGACTTGATCATCTTCGAGCGATTAGTCTCTTTCTTGAAGAACCTGCTCTAATACCAATTGAATGTGGCCTAGAGGGGGTATGAATAGGCCTTTTTGAAATTTGTCGGAACCTGCAACACTTAACAACCAGTTCAAAACCAGAGATATCGTACTAGTCCGGTAATGTGCGGACTAGTCCGGTGTGTACGGACTAGGTCGATCAAGTTTGATTTATTAAGTTTGATTTTAGGTTGTAGCAATGGAAATATACTTGTAATTTATGTGTTGCAAGATTATGTACTTGGGTATATCACAAGTCAATCTTAAATTTGATATTTCAGCGTAAAGTGAGCAAGATTAATTGAAACCCTAGATTGAAATAATGTAAAGGACGATGAACAAAAAACAAGAACACGAGAGATTTATCCCATGGTTCGGTTCCCACAGAGGCAACTAACATCCACGTCGAGGAGTCCACAAAAGGACCGGGTCTTCTCCAAGACTACCCTCGTCGGATCGCCACGAAGGCCAATCCTCTTCCACTTATCACAAAGGGGTGAATAACCGAATTCAAAGGGGCCTTCTCACACGTTGAGAGCTCCCTTAGATTACAATACGAAATACCACCAAGAACACACTCAAAAGATTATAATGAAATCACAGGAGTGTGTTAGAGAATCAAACCAAGAGCTCAGTGAGTGTTGAACGTGTCTCTCAATAGATCTAGAGTGAATCCTCAAAGGATTGATCTTTGTTGCACTTAATTTCGTGGAGGGATGTGGTTTTTGAGGCTCTTGGGAGGTGTGACGGCACTAGGGTTCGAGAGAGTTCAAAGTTGGGTCGTGCACCTCTATTTATATGGGGTTTCTAAAAGTGACGGCTAGGGTTTAGAAATATCGGACTAGTCCATGGTGGACACCAGACTTGTTCGTTGTGCTGTGTGTAGCAAATCCTAATTGTCCCGAAATATTGGACTAGTCCGGCTAGGAACGGACTTGTCCGATTTCGCTTCTAGAGATCTTCGGACTAGTCCGATAGTCATCGTACTTGTCCGGACATGTGAAACCCTAAGTGAGTTGGGTGACAAGTCTGCACTTGGAGGACATGTCCGATTTAGGTTAGAGGGTTTTTCGGACTTGTCGGTGGTTTTGATCTGATAGATCTCCCGACACTACTAAAAGTGTTTGCGGAGTTTGAAGTTCGGTGTGGGCGCGCGGAGATTCAAGAAGGTGAAATGTAAAATGACATAGGAGACACAAAGATTTACGTGGTTCGGGCCGCCTGAGCATAATACCCTACTCCACGGGGTGTGTTGGTGTTGTATTGGATGTATGAACTCAACTTAGGTGACGTGAGTTGAGAGCGCGTGTGAGCCGATCAGACCAGATCATATCAGATCAGATCAGATGATATCAGCCCCTATGTATTGTCGGCCTGTCCTTTTATAGTTCAAGGACATGCCGTTACAAGTTGGCCTGGCCCGACATGTGGCCCCGGCGGCTACTAATATTGATACACATTTGATGCGCTTAATTACCCTTAATGACCAAGTTACGGGCTTTGACAGCGCCATTACTGGTAATAAGGTTCATCTGATTGTGTGTCAATAACATAGTATTAATGACACTTAATCGGGTCTTGATGTCCTTGATTCCCTTTTGAAGATTTGGAGCCGTTGTGGAGTCTACCGGAGGTTTGAGGCTGAAGATCTGACGGTTGGACACGTGGCAGCTCCGGAGCATACTGTGGGGAACAGATTGGTCCAGTGCCACCAGACACATGTCAGTTCTGGAGCTTCCCTCGTTCTGGGGTTAGATCCGGGGGTGCCGTTATGGTACATAGCCCGGAGCTTCCCCCTTGTGTGCGGTAGCTCCGGTTTGTTGGTACACGTGGCGACCCTAGGACTAACCATGCTTGGCAAGCAGGACCGGTTATGTCTAACATGTGCGCCTCCGAAGGTCTTCAAATCAAGTAGATGACATTTCCTTGAGATCTTTGCAATCTCAAGGGGTATACAGTACTCAGGGTACCGATATTGGCCCCCTGGGCTCACCTCTGGGGAAGACCCCTTGGGTGAAGTCATTCCGCTGGAGGTGGGTCCATCCTTCGACATTTGAGCCGAGTCTTCAAAGGTCGCCAGATGTGCCGTTCGCGATAGTTTTGGAGTTAAATCCTCGCCGCGTGGCATATCCCGGGTGCGACAAATGAGATCTTTGGCGTGTGTATCTCACGCAATTGAAGGTCGCCGGTTCCCGATACGAAAATCGTATCAGCTCCACGCGCCTTGTCAGGCCGCCGCCTTCGGGCTTCCTACCTCTCATGATGACAACCGTTTGCCTGGGTAAGAACCTCGACTTGATAGTCGGGGTGGTCCCGGGTCCTCTTGTCATCGGCAGGGTGAAATTTTTGAATAGTATCTTCGGCCTCTCTGCGGTTTCCATCCAAGCGTTGCGAGGGCTTACTTAAGAAGGAAAGCGCACAACGTCTGGGGTTCTTTACGCCTCTCATCTGAACTTGCGCTCGAACTCCCAAACTTGTGCTTCATTTTCCTCCCTTGCCTCACTGTGCTGTGATGGAGTTGGGTCTTCGCAAGAGCCGCTTGAAGACCGAAAGTGACCTAAAGAAGGTCCGGGCCCTCATGGGGTGGTCCTCGGAGTTCTTCAACCACCTGGTCCGCACCGGGGGAGAGCTCCCATTCGAGAAGGAGCACGCCGGCAAGATGGTGTACTTTTCTGCGTACGCTATGGTGGGCTTGATCCCACCTTTTTCCTTCTTTTTCTTGATGCTGCTAGACTACTATGGTCTGCAGCTGTATCACCTTGGCCCCCACTCCATTTTTGTAGTGTCTGTCTTCGTCCACTCCTGTGAAATGTGGGTGGGCATCCCCCCCTGCATTGATCTTTTCTGGACCTTCTTCACTGTCCATACCACCCGAAGGGGTGATGAGTACCTTGGCTTCTACTACTTTGTGAAGCGCAAGATGTGCCCATTCAAGTACCTCCAGTCGTTTCCCTCTGGAAAGTGGGAAGATTGGAAGAAAGACTGGATAGTCATCCGGGTGGAGGAGCACGAGAAGCTGGAGCTACCCGAAGGCCTCCCCAACATCAACACTGCAGTGTGGAGTGAAGCTCTGATGCTGTCGGATGCCTTCAACCCTGCTCTGACCAGGATCCGCCAATGTGTGGAGGGAGGATTAAAACCTCAGGCGGTATTTTGCAATTTCCTGGTCAACAGGTGGGCACCACTGAAGAGGAGAGAAAAACTTTCTTGGTCCCTCAACAGTGTGATGGACGACGACCGGGTCGAGACCGGGCTGAAGTCAAACATGGAGGGGTCGACCTTGGAGTTTCATCTCAAGAAGTTCCAGCACGACATCGACGTCGCGGGTGATGACTTGACCCCGCCACAAGCTTTCCTCCCTCTAAACGTGGAAGTACAGTTCAGTTGGGAGTTCCGGCGGACGATGCCGGTGCTTGACAACCTCGGTGTCGTCAAGAGACGATTGACTTCCAGGGTGGTGATCCCTGTGGCTTCTGAAGGTGGCTCCGCCCCCGCCCCAAAGCCAAGGAACAAAGTCGTCGGCAAGGGCAAGGAGCCAGCGGCCGAACCCTCGAGCCGGAAGAGGAAGCTAAAGCATGCCGACGGAATGTCCGTCAGGCCTGCACCCTCTGCAGCAGCTCCTTCTCCCCGGAGGGGGAGGTCTTCTACAACTGCGGCGACTGTACCTGCAGCATTGTCTTCCCGGGGTGCTAGCCCCGGGCATGTGGCTCCAGTACCAAGGCCAGCTAAGGTCTCTAGGTCTGGAGGTCCTTCCCGGTCGAGGGGGGCCTCGACTAAGGAAATGCCCGCGGCTGCAACATGTTCCGGAGGGCCTTCCGGAGCTACCACGCCGGCGGCGGCCATTGTCAGTCCAGAACACCTGGGAAAGAGATTTTGTGCAAGATGGTGTGGAAGGCTTCCGAGGTAATTTTTAATCATTACCTCAGACAATTGTTTTGTTGTAGTAACTGTTTTTTAAGTTTCTTCATCCATCATCTGCAGCATCCCGAAGAAGAGGAGTGAGGCTCCGCTCTCAGCCACAGCAGCTGAAGCTGTGGGGACAGAGGCTTCTACTCCTGTATTGGTGCCGCCCCAAGTGGTGGTTGAAGCTACGGCAGCTCCGGCGCCAGCTGTCGTGGTCATGAACCTTGACTCATCCCCCGAGACTCCCGTGGTAGTGCCAGACCACAGGAGAGAAGATGCGCCAGCGGCACCTGCCCTGGAGGTTGAAGCCCCGGGTCTTGATGCTGAGATGTGGGAAGCTTCGGCCGCTGAGCCGGAGGAAGCAGGGATTCCGGCCCCAGAGCTGGAAATTTTCGAAGCCCCGGCGGTTGAGCCGGAGGTTATTGAAGTCCCGACGAGCGAGCCGGATGTTGAGGAAGTCTCGGCGGTTGAGTCGGCTACCTTCGAAGCTCCAGCCTTAGAGCCGGTTGCACTTGAAGACCTTCCGACTCCTGGGCCGGTTGAGGTTGAAGCTCCGGCCTCAGGGCCGGTTGCTGTTGACCTTTCGGCGCTCGAACCGGTCGTTGTGGAGGCATCAGCACTCAAACCCATGATGGTCGAGGCGCCAACACCCAAGCCACCAGCGGAGGAGGAGCCAGGCCGGAGCCAGAAGTAGCCCCTACTCCGGAAGTGATGACAGAGGAGGTGCCTGCTGCTGAGCCAGGGTGCCCAGATGAAGTCGCTGGCCCCCTGCCTAAGGGGGCAAATGAAGACCTAGCGGCAGGGCCTTCGGAACATCTTCCGGAGGTCGGAACTTCTTCTGCGGGACCCTCCTCGGTGGTGACTGAGGCTATCCCAGAGGACGGCCCTAGTGTCGTGGAGGCTCAGGGGACCACTCTTGTGGAGTGGGACCCAATTTTTGTAAGCGAGAACCCGCTGGAACCAGCGGAGGAGACCCCAGCAGGTCTGGACCCTATTCCCCTATCGTTGTCCATTGACAACGCTTGCTCCAGTCTGTGTCATGTCCAGCTGGCGTTCTACCACGACAGCAAGGCTCTTGAAGAGGAGCGCCAAACCCTTAGGCGGTGGCGTAATCGGCTCTACTTCGAGACCAATCTGGCGCAATCGAGGCTGGCAGATGACATGGATTGGATCAAACAGGATAAGGTTCGCCTGGAATACTGGGGAAAATTATTGGATGATAGGGAGAGCTTGACTCGTGCCCTCAACACTAAATTCTGGGCCATTTATGAGCAGGCCAAGGCAACTAATAGTGCGGTTGATGATCGCCAAGAAAGGCTTAAAGCCATTAACACTAGCCTCATCAAGCGCCGGGAGGCACTTGAGGAGAGGGAGAAGAAGCTCGAAGACGAAGAGCAAAAACTCCTAGAGCTGCGGGATGATGTCTTGAAGAGGGAGGAGGAGCTCGCCAAAAATGTGGCTCTGGCTGACAAGGGCCTCGAGGAACGCACCAACAAATTGGAGGAGCGTCACGTTGAGGAGGAGGAGAAGGCCTGGGTGCGAGGGCAGGGACTCTACAAGCAAGAGTGTGCCATCGCTGCCAGGGAGATGAAAGTTAGGGGCCGGGAGAAGGACCTGGTCGACTGCCAGAACAAGATCCACCTCCAGGAGGAGGAGCTCGGAAAACTTGAGAAGCAGGTTGCTGAAAAGATTCAACAAAATGCCAAAGAGGTTGAGCGCCTTGCTCGTGAGAATTCTGAACTGGCGGCGGCCAAAAGATCCTTGGAGGAACTGAAGGGCTTGAGGACTGCGGACTCCCTACATGTTTGGGAGTTCCTGAGCAAAGCCAACAACGCGCTGACACCAATGGGCTTCAATGCTGTGCGTCCAGATGATCCGGAGCCGGAGCCGGACCCGGCGTTGCAAGCGTTGAGCTTGGCGGGTGACAAACTCTCCAAGGTGGGTGATGCCATCGCGGACCAGTTGGAGGCTGAGGGGCAGACCCTGGTGAAGAACGTCGAAGAGTATGTGCTGACGTGCTACACTAGCCGGGATCCCCAATTTTCTCTGGACCCAGTGCTTAAAGGTCCCGTCGAAGGAGAAGGTGAAGCCACTCGAGCCAACGTGTCGGAGGATGTTTAGAAGGTCGCCCAGTTCTTTCATAGGGTCTAGGACCATCTCTGTAGCTTCCACCTGTGTTCTCTCTTTTTCTTCCCCAATTTTGTAATCCCTTGTCACCAGATGAATGAAATCCACAATTTGTTAATGAATTTCATTTTTTGTCTTCAACACTTCTGTCTTCACTTGGCCCCCTGGTAGATGTACACAATTTGATTGTGAACATGTACCAAGAGGATATTGTATTTTGTTGAAGACTCGTTTGCTTCGAACTTGTAGAGTGTAGGTCCGAAGTCTTCGATAGTGAAGGCCCCCTGAGGTTGTCGGAGCTCAGAAGCTCCGGCATTGATTACCGTCGGAGCTTAGTAGCTCCGGCAATAGTCCCTATCAACGCGTAGAGCATCGATAGTTAGCCCTCCGGGGTGTCAGAGCTTAGTAGCTCCCGTAGTGACCTTTGCCAACGCGTAGCTTGTCGGCATCAGACTCCGCTTGTGGGGTCTTCTCACCATCTTTTATTCTGCATCGACAGCTGGCCCCCCTAGCTTTGCCGGAGCTTGGTTGATCCGGTAATGCTCATTTTCAATGTTTAACATCGATCACAAGACACCTAGGGGGAGTCGGAGCATTGTTAGCTCCAACTTTTCTCCATCAACGTGGATTCTTTATTTTTCCTGCACACTGAAGCCAAGAAAAATAGTAAAATTCGCCCCTTGCCTATAACTTCGTCGCGGCTTACGATTCCCAAGAAAGTTTTAGGTCAAACAAAATTCTGAATACAACCGAATGTGTTGCCTTCTTTCTTCCAGATCCAATTGTACTTGGACTCGCCTTACTTCGGCCTGCCAGGGTGTAGGTAGAGTGGCGTACTTGGGGTGCTTGACCAAGCTAAGTCCATAGCACACTCCCGCCCTAGATTGGCTTGGTGGCATTCAGGCGAGTGGGCCATGAACAATATTTGAATCCAAAAAAATTGAAAATACAGCTCGAATTGTACATGAACCGGTCGAACTGAAATTTCTTAAGAATTGCACAACTTTGTTATAGACAAGAAAGAGAAAAATAAAAAATGTTGAGCCTGTACAAAATAAATGCACGTGGAGTCTGTTTCATATGAAGATGCCTTTCATTATAGGTCCGGGGTACAGGGGAAACAAGTACACTCTTAGGGTACGAAACTAGGCTAAGCGTGTTTCATTTCTCGTTTGACCCAGGGTAGCTAGCCACACTTTTAGTCCTGAGACTGTGACAAGTGTTGTATGAACTTTGCGGACCTTCCAGGAAAGGTGCGGCTGTTCTCCCGGAGGAACTACCCAACTCTGTACAATGACTCTATAACATACACCTCAAGTTACTACAGACTCACCTCCGTGATATTAAGTGTAGAACTTACGGAGGTGCTCAATATTCCAAGGATTTGGGAGAGGTGTGCCATCCTCGGTATCCAAGCGAACGCTTCCGGGACGGGATACTTTAATCACTCGGAAGGGTCCCTCCCACCTGGGGGAGAGTTTTTTTAACCCTTCTCCGGATTGTATTCTCCGTAGCACCAGATTGCCTTCCTCGAGCTGTCGGTTGTGTACATGCCGCTGATCATAGCGCCGAAGGGCTTGGTGGTATCGGGCATTCCGAATAGCTGCTTGGCACCTTCCCTCCTCAAGGAGGTCTAGGTCTTCACGCCGGAGCTGGTCCTGCGTGGCTTCATCGAAGGTCCGGACCCGGAGTGACCCCAAGGTGATTTCCGGAGGAATGATTTCTTCAGATCCGTACACCAGGAAGAAGGGTTTCTCTCCAGTTGACCGGTTTGGAGTTGTCCTGTTGGCCCATAGAGTGGGCGGAAGCTCTTCAATCCAGTTGGCTCCATGTTTTTTCAAGCGCTCATTGGTGCGCGTTTTGAGTGCTTTCAACATTTCAACATTTGCTCTCTCGGCCTGGCCATTGCTTGTCGGGTGACCTACGGAGGCATAGCAAACTTGAATGCCGAGGTCTTCGCAATATCCTTGAAATGCAGAGCTTGTGAATTGGGTCCCATTATCAGTAATGATTTTGTTTGGGACTCCAAATCTGCATACAATGGACTGCAAAAAGTTGATAACAGATTGCTTGTTTATTGTCACAACTGGAGTTGCTTCCGGCCACATGGTGAACTTGTCAATGGCGACATACAGGAACTTGTAACCTCCGACGACTCTTGGGAAAGGTCCCAAGATGTCCATCCCCCACACAGCGAAGGGCCATGTAGGAGGTATCATTTGTAGAGGCTGAGCCGGTGTGTGAATTTGCCTTGCATGAAATTGGCATGCTTCGCATTTCTTCACCAGCTCAGTTGCATCCTGGAGTGTTGTAGGCCAGTAGAAGCCATGCAGGAAGGCTTTACCGACCAGCGTGCGGGAAGACGGGTGGTTCCCACACTCGCCTCCATGTATTTCTGCGAGGAGCTTGCAGCCTTCTTCCCTTGTGATGCACCGCATTGGGATGCCGTTGGCACCGCGCCGGTAGAGATCCCCTTCTACCAACGTGTATCTTTTAGCGAATCTGACTATCCGGTCAGCGGATACATCATCGTAAGGAAGGGTGTTGTCTTTCAAATAGCTCCGGATGTTATCTTCAGAAGACGATCGAGGTCGCTTCTCAGGGTGTGGCCCCCGGCCACCCGGAGCTGCAGCAGCTGCAGCATTAGATGCGCCGGCCGACAGCTTCTTCTTGCCATTGGTCTTTTTCTTCTTTTTGCCACTCCCGGAGGTAGCGACTTCTCCTTTGGAGGATTTCTTGCGATCCTCCGGAGGTGGTTTGGAGTGCATTTCACGGCCCTCCATAGCTGTGGCACATTTGTCAGCCAAGCTGAAGAGTTACGTGACACTGGTGATCTCCCTGATCGCCAGTTTCTCCAACATCTTCTTATCCCGTACGCTCTGTCTAAATGCCACAATGATAGAAGCGCTAGAGATAGAAGGGATAGTGTTTCGTACCTGAGAGAATCTCTGGATGAATGATTGCAGGGATTCTCCCCCTTTTTGCACGACTGCAAAGAGGTCCAATTCGGTGCCTGGTCGGGTGTATGAACTCCCAAAGTTGGCGGTGAACTGTCGGCACAACTCCTCCCAACTGTTGATGGAGTTGGGTGGAAGGCTCATAAACCAGGATCGGGCGGTCCCAGTTAAAGCCACTAGAAAATAGTTGGCCATTACGGCCTCATTTCCTCCAGATGCCAGGATAGCAGTGGAGTAACTCTAAAGAAATTCGATGGGATTAACGGTCCCGTCAAACTTCTCCGGCAGGTGAGGCCGGAATTTCTGTGGCCACCTGACCATACGCAGATGCATGGCCAGGGCTGAACAGCCTCCTCCTACTCCTTCAGGAGCAGGAATGTCTTGAGCTTCTCGTCTTTCACGAGCACGCTCGATATGGACTCGGCCGTCTTGTTGATGGTATCGGCGATCAAGCTCCGCCCGGAGGTCATGAGTTGAAAGACTTGATACCGTGTGAGTGTGTTGCGCCCCGGAGGGCAACAACGTCACTTGCTATGACGCAGCACGTCTCCTGTTGTTGGAAACTTGCGGACCAAGTCTGCCAGACAAGGTCCGTCGGTGCGACGGGGCCCGTCCTGAAGGAGGAGGACCCTGGTTACTAATGCGGCCGGCTGCTGCTGCAACCAAGTGTTCCACATCGGCCCTCCACTGCTCCATTGCATCTCGAGATGCATCCGGAGGTGGTGGGCGCTGAAGGAGAGCACGTACTGCATGGAGCGCGTGGTCCGGGTTGTCATGATTTGCCGACGCAGTGATTGACGCCGATGCACCATCGCGCTGCCCAGCTTGATTTGCTGGTGGAGGCGGCGGTGGTGGAAGTGTGACTCCTACTAGAACTAAGGTTCCTGCTGGTGGCTGCATATTGGAGGGATTGCCCCCAACAGCTTGAACAGCGGGATGACCATTGGATGATTCAACAGCTGAGTTCACCATTCTTGAAATCTCAGGCGCCCCCCTACCTGGCGCGCCATCTGTCGGTGGTTTTGATCCGGCAGATCTCCTGACACTACTAAAAGTGTTTGCGGAGTTTGAAGTTCGGTGTGGGCGCGCGGAGATTCAAGAAGGTGAAATGTAAAACGACACAGGAGACACAAAGATTTATGTGGTTCGGGCCGCCTGAGCATAATACCCTACTCCACGGGGTGTGTTGGTGTTGTCTTGGATGTATGAACTCAACTCAGGTGATGTGAGTTGAGAGCGCGTGTGAGCCGATCAGACCAGATCAGATTAGATCAGATCAGATCAGATCAGATCAGATGATATCAGCCCCTATGTATCGTTGTCCTCTCCTTTTATAGTTCAAGGACAGACTGTTACAAGTTGGTCTGGCCCGACATGTGTCTCTGGCGGCTACTAATATTGATACACATTTGATGCGCTTAATTACCCTTAATGACCGAGTTACGGGCTTTGACAGCGCCGTTACTGGTAATAAGGGTCGTCCGATCGTGTGTCATTAACATAGTATTAATGAAACTTAATCGGGTCTTGAAGTCCTTGATTCCCCTTTGAAGATCCGGAGCCGTTGTGGAGTCTACCGGAGGTTTGAGGCTGAAGATCCGACGGTTGGACACGTGGCAGCTCCGGAGCATACTGTGGGGAACAGATTGGTCCGGTGCCACCAGACACATGTCAGTTCTGGAGCTTCCCTCGGTCTGGGGTTAGATCCGGGGGTGCCGTCATGGTACATAGCCCGGAGCTTCCCCCTTGTGGGCGGTAGCTCCGGTTTGATGGTACACGTGGCGACCTTAGGACTAACTGTGTTGGGGAAGTGGGTCCGGTTATGTCTGACATGTGGGCCTCCCAAGGTCTTAAAATCAAGTAGATGACATTTCCTTGAGATCTTTGCAATCTCAAGGGGTATACGGTACCTAGGGTACCGAGAGGACTAGTCCGTGCTAATATCGGACTTGTCCGATTTAGAACAGAACGAATATCGGACTAGTCCGGTGGTGGTCGGACTTGTACGATTTTGTTTGACTTGTGAAGTGTTTTGGGGACTAATCCGGAGGATTAGTCCGATTCAAGTCAGAGAGACAGATTAGTCCGATGTATATCAGACTTGTCCAATTTTGTGCAGAGAGGATATCGGACTAGTTCGGTGACATTCGGACTAGTCAAGTCCTGTATAACTTTGTGCTATGTGTGTGTTTAATTGTGATTGAGCTCTTGGGGTGTGTTTCCTTAACACACTCCATACACAATGATCTACTATTCTTCTTCCCTGAGCTCATTTCCACCTTGCTCCTCATTCTCCCTTCTTTTTGGCACTTTGCTTATTTTGCTATTAAAACCTGTGCTCATCTCAACAAATAGGTTAGGATCTCATTTGCTTGTCATAAATCATACAAAACCCACAAGGTATTCCTAGGCGAACTTTCACATGGGAGGACAGAACGGGAGGGACACTGCTTGTATATCCCATTCAGTGCTTCCATGCGTGGTCCTACTTAAGTGTCATGATTTTGTTGGCCCTTTCATTTACCTAACATAATGCCTGACTTAACTTCAACCAACTAGATGATGACACATAAGCGGGACTACGCATGGAAGCACAAACGGAAGCACCGAAGTTGCATCCGAACCGGAGGCCCCCACAGTCAGTTTGTCATCAAAAAATTTGCATGCCGCTCATGACCGAGGCTTTGCTGGTTTGTCTGGTGGTGAACAGCACGCGTCATCTGAAACCTAGATGGAGTTGGAGGACAGGAATCAAAACATACCTACAGGGGTCTTCCAACAACCACCGGGGATGCACGACGGGGGTTAAGGTACACACCAGCACACCGGGACCGTACATATGTGCCGGTGAAGATGGAACTCAACAGTCTCATGGTTATGGATAGAAAAAAAAGGAAGAAGAAAACGGATGGCACATGTTTTGATTTATGAATCGTGAGATTGCTGACTTCCATTTTAATTGGCCAGTTCCCGATTCAACTGAATCATTGTTGTTGTACGTGTTGTTTGGTTGAGACAATGCAACTTGTGGTCATAACGATAAGAATTAAAAAGACAAGTATATCAGATTCAAAAATCTTCATTACGCCAGGTCGTATGATGGCCGGACACTCTCCAATCCACTTAGATTGAAGTGGATCCACTCCTACCCAAATGAGGAAATTTTTTATGGATATGGTATGCATATCCAAGGCTGTGCATACCGTTCCACATTTATGGCATGTGTCCACATAAACGGACGGATGAAGCAGTTGCATGACTGTGACATGTGTGCACATGAAAGAATGAGGTCTCGTATGATGGCCGGACATGACAGGGATAATGCCAGGATTAATTCCAGGAATCGTATCCTCATCACTTGCAATCTATGCACCACCTGGCCCAGGTTGTGCACTGGTCACATGGCATATTCCCTACGTCTGCCCCCACGGCCTGCGCGCAGTGTCCGTAACAAATTTGTGAAAGCGATTTTGACAAGCTGTGAATGATTTGTCCCACCTAGGAAAGTTGAGCTCGTTGCAACGAGAATATAAGGCAACATGTGCTATTTTAGTTATACATTCGATTGGAAAAAAGATGTCATACAAGACTTCTGCACGCCACGTTTGATTTCAATGGAGCTAGCCCGGTTGAAATCAAACGAGACGTGTATAAGTCATGTACGGGGCGGATGTTTTTCTATAAAACTCTGGGCCATTTCTGCGTCAAATTAAAAAACTGCAAGTGAAGCTGATGGGACACGTCGAGCCATTTTGATAACTGATAGGGATGCAAACCGCTTTTTTTCATAAGCATAATTTTCCCCACATACGCTGGGCCCTTTCCATGTCAAATTAAAATTTCTTCTTTTATCGAAAAATGTCTCCTTTAACGACGCACCGAAGAGCAAGGGCATACCAATCTCAGATGGTGCCACACGTACTTCCTTCTTGTGTCTTCAATCGCCATTCCCTGATCGTGGCACCATCTATATACCACTGGCCCCAACGTAACACAGGGCCAATGCCCCAATACGCGGTGTAATCATTACAACTACTCCGATACCCATGTCCGTAACGAATTCGTGCGAGCAATTTTGACAAGCTATGAATGATTTGTCCCACCTCGGAAAGTTGAGCTCGTTGCAACGACAATATAACGCAACGCGCAATATTATTGTTACACATCTGATTGAAAGAAGATGTCATACTAGACTCCGCCACGTTCTGTTCGACATCGTTCGCTCGCCCAGTCGAAGTCGAACGGTACGTGTATGAGACGTGTACGGGGCGAATGTTTTTTTATATAAGCTCTGGGCCAATTACTTGTCAAATTAAAATACTGCCAGTCAAGCCGATTAGACACGTTGAGCCGTTGCGATAACCGAGAGGGATGCCAACCGCGGTTTTTTATAAGAATAATTTTTCCCCGCATACGCTGGGCCCTTTCTGTGTCAAATTAAAAATTTCTCCTTTTATCGAAAAGCATCTCCTTTGATGACGCCAAATTTTCCCCTTTTATCGGAATACCACCCCCATTGCTACATTAACTTATTTAAATTACAAATTGCCAGAGCAAGATGCGCGCTCGTACATGGGTTCACACGTCATGAAGGCAAACACTAAGCGTCCCAGCGCAGTTTCCGCCCAGGAATACAAAGTGTCTCAGCGCAGTTTCAGCCATGAATAACAAGCGGCCCAACGCAGTGTTGGGCCAACTTTTATAGCTTCATGTATGCTTTGTCCTGGCTGCCTCCCCGACGGACCCTTCGGTCCACAATGGCCCCTCTCCCGATTGCATGAAATGCGCCTGGAGGAGCATCCGCCGGCCGCCACGCTCTTGGAGAACCATCCGCCGGCCGCCACGCTCTTGGAAGGGCATCCGCCGTCCGCCGACGTGGAGGAGCATCCGACGACCGCCGCACGTGGAGGAGCAACAGCGCTAGGTACAATTGCTCACTTAATGTTATTGTAGTTTATTCCTCTTACGGATATGCTAATTGAATTGTAGGAAGCGATGTCAAAAGATAAGACATGGATGGGAAAAGATAGGCGTACGAAGGAGTGGCAGCATGGAATGAAGTCATTTTTTAAATTTAGCGTTCAAGGGCACTCGTGAAGAAGAAACTAAGCCTTGTCCTTGCATGAAATATTGTAATATTTGCCACGGGACATGCAAGGAAGTTCATCTTCACTTGCTTTGTAATGGGATGTCATTTGATTATACTTGTTGGGTACACCATGGAGAAAAACGAGTTGAGAAAATTATTGTTGAGCAATCAAAAAATAATGAGGAGATAATTTCTAATGATGCTGCTATGGAAAATATGCTGCCCAGTCTTCTTAGAGGCACTAGTGATCATGGTGGTACTTCAGCAGATGTTGATAATCCAGAAAATGCTATAAACCAGCAAGAGCCAACTAGGTGTGCAAAGGCATTCTATGACTTATTAAATGATGCCATAAAAGAGTTGTATCCAGGTTGTGAGAAGGTGACCCAATTATCCTTCATTGTCAGGTTGTACCAGATAAAGTGTTTAACTGGTTTGTGCAAAAAAGTGTGTGAGTTGATCCTTGAATTATATGTGCTCCCAGAGGGCTATTGCATTCCTAATACACTTTATAAAGTTCAGAAGGTTGTTCATGACCTCGGGCTGAGCTACGAAAAGATTGACGCATGTGTCAATGACTGTATTCTGGAAGGACTATTCTCTACTGGATCGATGCCCAAAATGTTGTGAATTAAGATGGAAAAATAGTACTGGTGGGGATGGAAGAGAGGCTTTACCTTGTCGAAAAGCCAAGAAGTTTGTAGCACGCAAGATTCTACGATACTTCTGTCTTATTCCCTGTCTTCAAAGGTTTTATATGGCAGAAGCCACGTCATCAAACATGCACTGTCACAAATAAGAACGTATTGATGATGGAATATTACGCCATCCTGCAGATTCGAAAGCATGGAATCATTTTGATAGCATTCACCCAAATTTCTCATCTGATCCTTGGAACATAAGACTTGTGATAGCATCTGATGGTTTCAATACTTTTGGAGTAATGAATGTTTCTTATAGTACATGGCCTGTGATTTTAATCCCTTATAATCTACCACCTTGTTTGTGTATGAAGCAGCCTTATTGGTTGATGTCAATGATAATTCCTAGGCCAAAGTCTACTGGAAACAGCATTGATGTGTATATGCAACCTTTGATTGATGATCTACAGAAATTATGGTCTGATGGTGTTGAAGCATAGAACAGTTCAATGAAAGAGACATTGCGAGCTTCTATATTGTGGACAATAAATGATTTTCCAGCATATGCAATGCTATGTGGATGGAGCACAAAAGTTAGGCTAGCATGTCCATACTGCCATGTAAACACTGACGCCTTGTGGTTGAAACATGGACGAAAGTATTGCTACATGGGTCATCATCGTTTCCTACCTTAGGATCACCGGTGGCGTCGGGACAAAGCTTCTTTCAACAACAAAATAGAGAATAGAGAGGCTCCAACATCACTATCATGTCACGAAGTACTCCAACAATACGAGACTTCTGATCAAGTGTGTTTTGGACAGACGAATAATAAGAGAAAGCACACTGAGGAAGATACGTGGCATAGTTGGAAGAAGAAAAGTATATTTTTTCAGCTCGTTTTGATATGCAGGAAATGGGTATATGGCCAAAGCAACATCCGGTGGGTATGAAAGGGAAGTATGATTGTCCATCAACATCATATACTTTGCAAAAAGATCAGAAGACCACCTTGTGCAGGTTTTTGGCGGATGTGAAGCTGCCCGATGGTTATGCCTCAAACATCAAGAGAAGTGTGGACATAACAACACGTAAGGTATCAAGTCTAAAAACTCATGACTGCCATATTATATTTCAGAAGCTCATTCCTATTGAAGTACATGACATATTGCATGAAAAGGTTGTTGAACATTTTATTGAGATTAGCAGATTCTTATCTAGAATTTGTTCTAAAGAATTGGCAGAACCAGATTTGGATAAGATGATTGAACAATTTACTGAATAAATTTGTAAGCTTGTGATGTTGCTTCCTGCCGCTTTCTTTGATATCATGGTACATCTTCCAATCCATCTTGGCGAAGAAGCTCGCTTGGGTGGACCTGTTTCTTACAAATGGATGTATCCAATTGAGAGGTACCTTAGTACATTGAAGAGGTATGTACATAACAGAGGTCACCCGGAGGGTTCTGTAGCTGAGAGATATATTATGGAAGAGTGTATGACTTTTTGTAGCCAGTTTTAAGATAACATCAATACCAAGATTAATAGGCCAGAACGTCATGAAGCTGCAGCTAGGAATGAACCTTCTCTCGAATCTTATATATTTACCGAAGTTGATAATCCTAAAAAAGGGTTTACATGGGGCCAACTTACTATGGTGGAACTATATAACATCAAGCATTATATTATTTCTAATGTTGAAGATGCCGCTCCATGGATCAATTACGTATAACTCAGATGTCCTATACTATATTGGATCATGCTTATTGTAGATGTCTAATTTAATTTTGTACCCTTTTCAGTGAGCATTTTGAAGAACTGAAAAAGATTCATTCTTGTGATGTTGAAAAACGCCATAGAGATGAGTTTGTTTATTGGTTTCAGAAATGAGTAAGTACATGCAAGTTTTTACTTTGATGAAATATTGAAGAAATATCTGTTGTGAAGTTGGTTTATTGATGACCCCTTTTATACTAATTAATGTGTACAGATTATGACATTACACAAAGAAGGCAAAGTAATCGATTATTTGTATCCATTATCTAGAGGACCTGATCGTCGAGCACATTTTTTAGTCAATCATTCATAAATGGCTTCTTTATTCGAACAATGTAGGTGCAAAAAGATTTACGAACGCAAAACAGTGGTGTTATTATTCGGGATGGTGATCATGAGTGGTATGGAGTAATCAAGAAAAATGATTTTTGTTGATTTTGAAAACAAAATCAAGAGGTTCTATTATTTGAATGTGAATGGTTTGATCGGCCTCGTTACGGTCAGAGCCAAAGCAGAGGCTACAAATGGATCGATACGGAATGATAGATGTTGACACTACTATTTCTCAATTTAAGTATGATCCTTACATTATAGCCACCCAAGCAGAACAAGTTTTTTGCGTTAGAAGTGTTAAGCAACCCAATGGGCTACAGTTGTTAAAATGAAGCCACGAAACCTTTTTGCCATGCCCACCTGGAGACAGTTAAAATAATGTCACTGAGACGATGGAGGATGAGACATTTGATGATCGATGACTTACTGATATAAATGAGGGGGATAGGAATGACATCGACGGAGTAACCGGTGATGCTACCGCTCTTTCAAATGAAGATAATGATGAGGACAACGACGACGATGATGATACATATATCAATGATGGTATTGTACCTCCCATATTTGGGGAGGACAGTGAAGATGATGATTTTTTTATATAGGTATTGTGTGAGCTAGCTGTACGTGAACTATGTAATGCAACGTTTGTGTTCTGTGGCGATAGATCTTAATACAACCAACTGGTATTTCGTGGCAACAGATCCTAATACAACTATTGTGTTTCGTGGCAATACATCCTATCGCCACGAACTTGTGAATCGTGGCATAAGTTCCTAATGCAACGTTTGTGTTTTGTGACGATAGATCCTAACGCCACGAATTGGTGAATCGTGGCAAAAGTTCCTAATGCAACGATTATGTTTCGTGGTGATAGATTTTAATGCCACCAACTAGTATTTCGTGGCAACAGATCATAATACAACGATAGTGTTGTGTGGCGGCAGATCCTATCGCCACGAACTTGTGAATCATGGCATAAGATCCTAACGCAACGTTTGTGTTTCGTGGCGATAGATCATAACGACACGAACTAGTGAATTGTGGCAAAAGTTCCTGTTGCAACGTTTGTGTTTTGTGGTGATAGATCGTAACGCCACGAACTAGTGAATCGTGGCAAATGTTCTTAATGCAATGATTGTGTTCCATGGTGATAGATCCTAATGCCACGAACCGGTATTTCGTGGCAACAACTCTTAATGCAACGATTGTGTCTCGTGGCGATAGATCCTATTGTCATGAACTGGTGATGCATGGCAAAATTTTCTAATGCATTGATTGTGTTCCGCGACAATAGATGCTAACGCCACGAACTAGTGAATCGTGGCAATAGATCCTAATGCAACGATCGCGTTCCGTGGATATAGATGCTAACTCCATGAACTATTGAACCATAGCAACAGATCCTAATGCAACAATCGGGTTCCATGGTGATAGATGCTAATGCCACAAACTAGTGAATCGCGGCAATAGATTCTAATGCAACAATTGGGTTATGTGGCGATAGATGCTAATGCCACGAACTAGTGAATCGTGGCAACAGATCCTAATGCAATGATCAGGTTTCATGGCGATAGATGCTAATGCCATGAACTAGTGAATCATGGCAACAGATTCATGGCGATAGATCCTAATGCCACGAACTAGTGAATCGTGGCAACAGACCCTAATGCAACGATCGTGTTCCGTGGTGATAGATGCTAATGCCACAAACTAGTGAATCGTGGCAACAAATTCGTTGTGATATATCCTAATTCCACGAACTAGTGAATCGTGGCAACATATCCTAATGCAACGATCGTGTTCCATGGCGTTAGATGTTAATGCCACGAACTAGTGAATCACGGCAAACGATCAAGCTTACTGCAACGATTTAGTATTTGTTGCAGTACAATCGTAGGAATTGGGTGGAATCCATGTAGTGTTAGTGGAGTTAGGCTATAGAGAGGAGAGCCTCTAGTCCCAAGTCCAAGTTAGAAAAAGTATAGTTCATGTATCTTTTCATATATTTGTGACTTTTTACATAATAAATATATTACTTTTAGTATTCTTTTATTTATATACTTGGATGAAGTGTTTCTTGTTTGATTTTGGATTCCATGTATGTGGTAGGAGTAGTCTTTATGATTATGCCATATCACTCTTAATCTATCATCATAAACACTACAAACTCCCATTATAGGCTAATTAGTTATGATATGATCATGTTAATATAAATAACTTATGCTATGTATCAACATTGGTTGAATGATGATTCAGTTCATTGCCTTAGGATGGCTTGTGCCATGGCTCCTAAGGTATTTACTTAATATGCTAGCATGGTGCTTGGGTTGTTAAGTAGCGTTGGATGTCCCGTAGACCCATGGATTGAAGTGGTAGACAGTAGGTGGTGACAGCCCTATCTGTCCTTTGTAATCCTCCACGTTCGGCTATGCCACAGGCTCTTGGCGGGAGTCATCCTATTATTGCTAGGGGTAAACCTGTGTCCGATGTGTTGAACAACTTAGCATAAGGATTCACCATTGACAACCTCATTAGTACAACCTAGGCTATGTATGTGTATATTAGAAGCATTGTAGGATTAACTCCCTCAACTCTTAGCCTAATCTCCATTAGGACCCATCTATCCTTTATATTAGATAGCTAAGGTGTGTGTCACAATACCCATAATTATGAACTTACCCCTGTCTTGATAATTGATTAGTATCCAATATGTTGATCATAAGTGTAGTGTCTACTTTACTCCATTGCCTTCCTTTGGGATAAATACTATACCCTTGGGAATACTCATGGGTGAAATGCTACAAGACAGTTTCCGTGCACTTGTGGATTTTTATCTGTGATGTAAGAAATATCAACAAGCATTTCTGGTGCCGTTACTGGGATGATTTGTTATTTTTTCTTATTAGCTGTCAACAATGAGCATTAGCATGAAGATGGAGATGAAGACAGGACAGAGAGTGAAAGAGGGAGTGATAGAGAGTATTTTACCTGAATTTATCCCTTTTTGGTGCCTTAATGTTAAAGGGGGAGAGATTGACATTAGTAATAGCATTTTGTGTCTTAAGGACTTATTGATAATGGGCATGTATCTTTTTATTTTTTTAAATTTGGAACTATTGTAAGTTATATTTGAATGATACCTATTTTGCTTTAATATCAATGTGTTATGCTCATTGTGATATTCTTATAATGGTTGTTCATTAAGCTTATCGTATTGTCAATTATGGTCATCACAATATTTGCTCACACACACTTAACAGACACCCCACAATAAACAGCGCATATATGTGAAAGTGCATCTAGGCATCCCTTGTGGGTTTTTGTTGATTTATGACAAACAAATGAGATCCTAACCGAATTGTTAAGATGAGCGCAGATTTTAATGAAACTATGAAGAAAGCGCAAAAAGAAGGAGAGTGGGGAATCAAGTTGAAAAGAGCTCAAGAGATGAATAGAATACTCTTTGTGTATGGAGTGTGTTGGATAAATACACCCCAAGAGCTCAAGCAAAAGAAAACACTCTCACTGCACAAATTCACACAGGTCCAGACTAGTCTGATGTTACCCGTACTAGTACGATAATCTCTTTGTCTAGGATCGGACAAGTCCTCACAGTGCGGACTTGACTTGCGACGGACTAGTCTGATAAAGTCCGGACTAGTATCATAATGCCACTGATCAATATCGGACAAGTTCGATATTCCACAGACTAGCCCAAAATCCTCACTGACCAACTTCGGACAAGTTCCCCCAATTTTTGGACTTGCCCTTAGCCCCTGAAATTTTAAAGACACCGGACTAGTCCGATATTATCCGGGCTAGTGTGATAACCTCTCTGACTAAAATCGGACAAGTCCTCCAAGTGTGGACTTGTCCTCAATTCACTAAGGGATTCACCATGCCGGACTAGTCTGATATGTGCCAAACTAGTCCGACTATCTTCAGAGACAAAATCGGACTAGTCCGCCAGTTGCCAGAAAAGATCGATAATTCAGGACACTTTGGGTTTCCCACATGCCGCATAACGGACTAGTCCGGAGTCCACCGCGGACTAGTACGGACTTTGTAAACCCTAACAGTAACAATTGGAAACCCTAGTATAAATAGAGGTGCATGGCCCTACTATGATCACTCTCGACCTTCTGCGCTGTCACCCCTTCCAAGAGCCTAGAAAACACGTCTCTCCACACAATCCAATGCAAGAAAGGTCAAATCCTTGAGGATTAACCATAGATCAAAGGAGAGACACGTTCTTCACGTCTTGAGCTCTTGGGTTTGAATCTCTCACACACTCTCACTGTTTTATTGTATATCGTTCGAGTGTGTTTGGTGGTGTTTTGAATTGTAATTCTGGGGGAGCCCTCAACTTGTGATAAGGCCCCTTGAACACGGTGATTTACCCCTTTGCGATTAGTGAAAGAGAATCGGCCTCCGTGGCGTTTTGATGAGGGTAGGGTTGGTGAAGACTCGGTCCTCCGTGAACTCCTCAACGTGGACATAGATTTCCTCTATGGAATCGAACCATGGGATAAAAACCTTGTGTCTTTACTTTTGTTCTTACTATTCATTGCAATCTAGTGTGGGGACCGGAGTCCCGACATCTGAGGATCTCATTGGGTGGTGTCGTGCGATGCGACACCCAACAGTATACAAGAATAGAACCTGAATAAGTACAAGACAAAGTCTTTTATTTATCATACAGTGGAAGTTTTACAATACTAGCGTAAGGAAAACAACATATATATCATAGCTACGCTCTCACTATACAACACTCAAGAGATGAATAGAATACTCTTTGTGTATGGAGTGTGTTGGATAAATACACCCCAAGAGCTCAAGCAAAAGAAAACACTCTCACTGCACAAATTCACACAGGTCCAGACTAGTCTGATGTTACCCGTACTAGTACGATAATCTCTTTGTCTAGGATCGGACAAGTCCTCACAGTGCGGACTTGACTTGCGACGGACTAGTCTGATAAAGTCCGGACTAGTATCATAATGCCACTGATCAATATCGGACAAGTTCGATATTCCACAGACTAGCCCAAAATCCTCACTGACCAACTTCGGACAAGTTCCCCCAATTTTTGGACTTGCCCTTAGCCCCTGAAATTTTAAAGACACCGGACTAGTCCGATATTATCCGGGCTAGTGTGATAACCTCTCTGACTAAAATCGGACAAGTCCTCCAAGTGTGGACTTGTCCTCAATTCACTAAGGGATTCACCATGCCGGACTAGTCTGATATGTGCCAAACTAGTCCGACTATCTTCAGAGACAAAATCGGACTAGTCCGCCAGTTGCCAGAAAAGATCGATAATTCAGGACACTTTGGGTTTCCCACATGCCGCATAACGGACTAGTCCGGAGTCCACCGCGGACTAGTACGGACTTTGTAAACCCTAACAGTAACAATTGGAAACCCTAGTATAAATAGAGGTGCATGGCCCTACTATGATCACTCTCGACCTTCTGCGCTGTCACCCCTTCCAAGAGCCTAGAAAACACGTCTCTCCACACAATCCAATGCAAGAAAGGTCAAATCCTTGAGGATTAACCATAGATCAAAGGAGAGACACGTTCTTCACGTCTTGAGCTCTTGGGTTTGAATCTCTCACACACTCTCACTGTTTTATTGTATATCGTTCGAGTGTGTTTGGTGGTGTTTTGAATTGTAATTCTGGGGGAGCCCTCAACTTGTGATAAGGCCCCTTGAACACGGTGATTTACCCCTTTGCGATTAGTGAAAGAGAATCGGCCTCCGTGGCGTTTTGATGAGGGTAGGGTTGGTGAAGACTCGGTCCTCCGTGAACTCCTCAACGTGGACATAGATTTCCTCTATGGAATCGAACCATGGGATAAAAACCTTGTGTCTTTACTTTTGTTCTTACTATTCATTGCAATCTAGTGTGGGGACCGGAGTCCCGACATCTGAGGATCTCATTGGGTGGTGTCGTGCGATGCGACACCCAACAGTATACAAGAATAGAACCTGAATAAGTACAAGACAAAGTCTTTTATTTATCATACAGTGGAAGTTTTACAATACTAGCGTAAGGAAAACAACATATATATCATAGCTACGCTCTCAGCACTAGCTATGCAAAAGCAAAGTTATCCATGCCTTGGATACTTTGCACTAGCAACACTCAATTACGGCGGCGTGCAGGGTTCCCATTCGGCTGTACACCCTGGAGGGGGTGCAGCCTCATCATCAAACCCTTCATCAATTGTATAACCTGCAAAAACTCGTTAACTGCAAACGTGAGCATAAGGCTCAGTAAGACTAACCCGTCTCACTAGACATATGCAAAGGGAACACTAAACATAGGTAAGGTGAAGCATAAATGACTTGCCTACAAGTGGGTCCTTATAATCAGGTTTTTATGTAGCAAATGACATTCTCTAGGTACGGCACATCATGGGTTCTACAATCAAACAAGAAACGCTTTGCCGATGATATGACATGCCCAGAGCACATAATGCTATTACAGCTAAAGTATGGGGAAACAGTAAACTTTAATGTGACTATCTCTAAATCATACAAGGTTGCAAAACAATTATACTTCAATACAATTTATTTCTCTTACCTCTTCAGTATTTACTAGGTCACGGCGCCATGAACAAGTGGTACTCTATTACCGCGAGGGACGGTGATTGCAATCATGACACACCCAGACAACACGACACATACGCACATTCGGAAATGCCAGCGAGTACTTTGCGCAGTACCTACGTAACACTTCAGTACTAGTCGTATATGGCAACCTTTGCGACACACTCAAATGCCGAACCGGTCGATCCGTCACGAGCAGGAGGTCCCTGCGTGGGGCGTACTCTGACGTGCCCACCAGCGGATTTACACCTTGCTGCCCTCAACCCACACCTATAAAACGGAACAATATGCCTCGACACCCAAGTGACCAAGCTACGTCAGTTTACTGGAGCCCATATATCCATTATGTTGCCAGTACAAGTCAAGCTTGTCCGAAGGGGCCGCATACAGACGGGCCTTAATCGACACAGGCAGGGCTATGCGACCGAGACTCAATTCTCGCCGCTTCCTATCCATTCCCTGCCCGATCTCCATTTCATTATATTATGCCATTTTCTATCTAACCAATCCTGTGAGATATGTCCTACATCTCTCGCGAGTAGATTCCAACTACTCGACTTCTACCGGATTTCTTATGCATTAGCAAAGTAGTTACTACAGGTCAAACTGTAACTCGTTCCATCCAATCCCTGGTATTTTTGGTCATGCAGGTGGAGTATCAAACACCTTATACGTAATGCACAATATCATATACTACTCATCATAGTGAGAAAGTAAAATTTTATAAATAACTTAAATGCAAACCGGGGCTTGCCTGGATGCGGGTCCGAGTCGGAGTTAGTATCAGGAAGGTACACTTCCAAAGCCTCAGGTGTCTCCTCGACTTCGGTCACTACACGTCATGCATATAATATGGTACATGAATGATTTTGAAACAATAACTATAAAAACTATACAAATTAACATCTAAGGATCATAGCAAGTGATGATCTTAATTGGCTTTGGGACTTTATTGAGACATACTAATGACTATGATAGAGATTTTTGGCAAGGAGCAAAAGATAATCAAAGTGGTTAAGCCCGTTGGCAATTATTTACTAATTGAATAAGCTTAACCAATTATCTTTCAGCTTAGGAACAGAATTGGGCCTAGAAGATGAGGTCAAATAATTCTTAAATTTTACAGGAACTAGTACATGACTAGGGGAATGTTCAGTCCAAATATGCGGTATAACAAAGCAACTGAACATCTGGGATAATTCAATCAAGGAAAAAGATGATTGAATTAAACAGAATGTTATACAGGCTTTCATATCAATCCAACTGTACATCCTGTTTGCTTAGGGTGTAAGGATCATACAGGATTTTATTTGGGATTTGTAAGGCAATTCTTCAGGGAGAAACTGAATTTAGAAAAGGATACTATTTTCTGAATACAGTTTTGGAAGAAAACTGAACCAGCAGGAAAGAATTGGAAATCTGTCCAAGCTAAACAGGTTTAATGGCTCCCAAACTTTATCTGGTAGCTAAGAATAGGTCCAGGTATTTTATGTGAATTTTGGAGATTTTTTCCAGTGGAAGGTTCATTTGGAAAAATTGTGTTTGTATTTGGAATGATTATTTTCTACAGAATTTAAAATTTAGTTTCACATAACCTATCTGGTACTAAAAGAAACTAGAGCTCAAGAGCTTTCAAACAAAATTTGTTTGAAGATTTTTGGAGTAGTCTATAGAGAGATATTCAATTTAGATTTTTGAACAATTTTCTGGAATGAATTTAATAAAATATTGGTGCCAGAATTCAAATTCAATTGGTTGGGTCCCATGGGCCACGTGGCGTGCTCTGGTCAATGCAACACCGCGGTCCACAGATTTATTCGTGCGCAGCCTCACGGAATCCCAGCCGCACCATGATCCCGCAGCCACTGGCAGGTGGGCCCCACGGGGTTGTCTTCTACCTCGGGCCAACGCCCGCGCGAGGCGGCGCCCGCGGCGGTGACTCGCCTGCGAGCTCGCCGCTGGCTAAACCGACGGGCCAAACTCGCTCAAACTAGCCACCTGGGGGTTTTAGGAGTTGCTGAGCACGATGGTGAAATCGATGGGACCAGAAACTCGCCGGAAATGGTTGTGCGACGGCAGCAGCAGCGGCGAGTGCTCGGGCAACCTGGAACTCGCTCCAGAGTAGCTCAAACCACTCGGGACCTTCTTCAAAACCTTCCTGGCCGATGTAGATCAACGAAATGGACGTGGGAGAGGAAGAAACAATAGGAAACTATGAGCTCGACGGCGAACCGAGGTTTCCTCACCGGCGGCGAGCAAAACTCGATTTCCTCGGCCGTTGCTCGATAACTTTTAGGGGTTTTTGCTCAGGTAGGAGCGCTAGGACCAATAGAAACTATCTCTAAGAAATTGCAAAGAATATTTACTTGTAGAAACAGAATTGAAACGGAAACCGAGCGAGCTTCCTCACATCGGCGGAAAGAAGATGACTGATAACTTGCTCATTTCTCAATGAAAAGGGAAACAGTTTGCTCCGAGAGTTAGAACTCGACTAGGCACACCTTTAAGTTGTTGGGATCGTGGCTTGAAACTGCACGAGACGGCGGCGCACCACAGAGCAGAGGCGAGCGGCGACGATGGCGCGCGGCGAAGAAGAAATCGCGAGAGGGGGAACCACCGATCGGGGAAGGGGAAATATCGGAGCGGCGGCCGACCTTTTATAGCGCCGCGGCAAGCAAGCAAGCAGCTCGCTGGAGCGTGCATGCGCGTGCGCTGTCGAGCGGTCGAGCGCCGGTGCAGAGATGGCAGGCGGCCGACCTGACCCGTTCGGCAGAGGCTGACCTGTGGGGCCCACGGGTCAGTCAGACTCCAACAGTAAAGTTAAAAATTCATTTAAAAATAGAAGATCAACTCCAAAAATCATGAAATTTTGTGGAGATGGTAAATGAATTATTCTGAACACAATGGTGAACTCAAATCTTATGTTCAAAGAAGTTGGAAAAGAATTTAAAAATTCAGATTTGAATTTGATTCAAATTTGCTAAGCGCCTAACATAAAATAGCAAATGAGTTCCTAAAATCTTAAAATTTTGCAGGCAAGCTATTGAGAATATTAGAAGGTCAAGGAAAAATCTAGAGCCTTTAATTTGAATATTTTTGGCAAGGCCAATTAGTACTGCACTTTAAATTGCCTTAATAAACTTCATCCAAATAATTCTAAAATTTGCAGAGGGGTGAATAGAATCATTCTAGAATTACTGGTGAAGTCCAATACTCATGTTAATAAAATTTAACCATGAGTGCAAGAAATGTTTGAATGGTATTAAGTTCATGTGTACCACTATATTGGATCTTTAATATAGTTGATCACAAAACTCATAACTGAATTCACATGCCATAAAAGTGGGGTTTTACATTCCCCCCCCCCCCCCTTAAAAGAATCTAGTCTGGAGATTACAAAAGAAGGCAAAAGGAACAGATCTAACGAACATATGTCACTAACAAGTCTGGATAGTTCGTTCTAAGATATTCCTCGCTTTCCCTCGTCGCTTCTTCAGCATTGTGGTTGCTCCACAAGACTTTGTAGAAATGCAAGGTGCGGCTTCTTGTGTTGTGAGTCTTCTAATCGACGATCTGAGTTGGATGCTCGGAATAAGTGAGATCTGGTTGGAGAGCTTTCAAATCCTCAAAATGTATATTCGTTGGGATTTTGTGACATTTCTGCAACTGAGAAATGTGAAACACATTATGGACCCCTGCCAGCGATGGCGGTAACTCCAATTGATCTGCCACAGGTCCGCATCTTTTGATTACTATGAACGGCCCAATAAAATGTGGAGCTAGCTTCCCTTTCACTCTGAATCGATGGATACCTTTCATAGGGGATACTCGGAGATAAACTTGATCCCCAACCTCGAAGTGAAGAGGTCGACGTCGTTTGTCCGCGTAGCTCTTCTAACGAGACTGAGCGGCTTTGAGATTTGTTTGAATAATGCGTACTTGCTCTTCGGCTTCTCTTATTAAGTCGATGCCATATACCACTCGTTCACCAGATTCGCAACAGTTTAAAGGTGTGCGACACTTCCGGCCATAAAGAGCTTCATATGGCGCCATCTGGATACTATCCTGGTAACTGTTGTTGTACGAAAATTCCGCCAATGGTAGATGATCATCCCAATTCCTACCATGGTGGATGGCACAGGCACGAAGCATGTCCTCTAGCACTTGATTCACCCGTTCCATTTGTCCATCAATCTTAGGATGATAAGCCGAGCTTCAAATCAGTTTGGTACCCAGTGCATCATGGAGATGCTCCCAAAAGCGAGCAACGAAAATAGATCCACAATCTGAAATAGTAGTGTGGGGTACACTATGTAGTCACACTATTCTGGAGATATAAAGTTTTGCATACCGCTTTACATCATACTTGACACTGACAGGTATGAAATGAGCCGATTTGGTCAACCGGTCAACAATCACCCAAATTGAGTCGTGCTTATGGAGAGTGGGAGGCAACCCAACAATGAAATCCATGCTGATATCTTCCCATTTCCAAGTCGGTATGCTTAAATGTTGAAGCTGTCCTGCTGCTTTCATATGGTCGGCCTTCACACGCCGGCACGTATCACACTCGAATACATATTTAGCTACTTCTCTCTTCATCCGAGTCCACCAGAACTTCTTTCTCAAATCTTGGTACATTTTGTTACTTCCCGGATGAATGGAATACGTGGATAAATGAGCTTCATCCAGTATCTTCTTTTGAAGTTCCATGTTTTGGGGTACCACTATACGGTTGTTAAAACAGAGGGTGCCTTCATCGTCACTTTGGAAACATTTCATCTCCCACTTCTTTATTCTTTGCCTAATATGTGACATTCCTTTGTCCTCCTTCTGAGCTGCCATAATATCCTCCTTGATAGTAGGAATGAGAGCTAGGTTGTAGAGTGCCCCATATGGAAGCAAGTAGAGACTCAGTTCTTCTTCTCCTTCCATGGAGGTAATGGAAAGATTGTTGACATGGGACTTGCGGCTCAGAGCATCTGCGACTACATTCGCTTTGTCGGGATGGTAGTGAATCTCAATCTCATAATCCTTGATTAACTCCAACCATCTGTGCTGTTGCATATTTAAATCTTTTTGGGTGAAGATGTACTTTAGGCTCTTATGATCGGTGTAGAGATGTACTAAATTACCCAATAGATAATGTCTCCACATCTTCAATGCTAGTACCACAGCAGCGAGTTCTAGATCATGAGTCGGATAGTGCTGCTCATGGTTCCGAAGCTGCCGTGATCCATAAGCGATCACTCATCTATCCTGCATCAACACACAACCCAAACCAATTCCTGATGCATCACAATACACGTCAAAAGATTTGGTTGTGTCCGGTTGAGCTAATACTGGTGCCGCTGTGAGGTGTTTTACTAATGCTTGAAAACCTGCTTCACATGCCTCAGTCTATACATACTTTGTTCCCTTCTTCAGAAGTTCTGTCATTGGTTTAGCTATTTTATAGAAACTGGGAATGAACCTCCGGTAGTACCCAGCTAAACCTAGGAAACTTCGAACATCATGTACAGACTTTGGAGACTCCCATTTGAGGACTTGCTTGATCTTGCTTGGATCAACTGCAATCCCTTCTGCTGATATGATGTGCCCTAAAAATGGCACTTGGCTGATCCAGAATTCACACTTGCTAAACTTAGCATATAGCTGGTGGTCCCGTAATCGTTGAAGCACGATACACAAGTGTTGAGCATGTTCTTCTTTGGATTTTGAATACACAAGTATGTCTTCAATGAATACTACGACAAACTTTTCCAATTCAGGCATAAACACTGAGTTCATGAGATACATGAAATGAGACGGTGCGTTGGTCAATCCGAAGGACATAACAAGGTACTCATATAGTCCATACCTCGTTGAGAATGTTGTCTTTGGTATATCTTCTGGTCGGATTCTAATCTGATGATAACCATAATGAAGATCCATCTTCGAAAATACTTTAGCACCCACCAATTGATCGAAAAGAATATCACTGCGTGGTAGTGGATACTTGTTCTTGATAGTGACAGCATTAAGTGGACGATAGTCTACGCACAGTCTCAAGGTCTTATCTTTCTTTTCTACGAACAGTGCAGAACAACCCCATGGTGATGAACTTGGACGAATGAAACCCTTGTTCTCAAGTTCTATTAGTTGCTCCTTATGTTCTGCAAGTTCCTTGGGTGCCATCTTGTAGGGGGGTCTTGAGATTGGCACTATTCCTGGTGCAAGTTTTGATTTGAACTCTATATCTCTTTCTGGGGGCATACCAGGAAGATCATTAGGGAATACGTCGGGGTACTCACATACTAGCGAAATATCCTCAAGTCCAATAACTTCGGTAATGTGAGTAGATGGGTCCAATGGAATAATGTTCTCAAGATTGAGAACTTCGGACGGATGGAGTGGAGAGTTTAGATAAATTTTTTGAGGAACGATATCAAGAATAGCCCCATGGTATTGCAACCATGCCATTCCTAAGATGACATCTAGTATTTGAATCTCTAAGATAATGAAGGAGGTAGGATAGATGTTCCCATCTAGGTCAAGAGGTACCCTATGGACCATCTCATATGTTACTACCCTCCCTGCTGGAGTGCAAATCATATATGGAGTTTTGGTGGAGATAACAGGCAGCTGATTTTTAATGACAACAGATTTACTAATGACATTGTGGGAAGCTCCGGAGTCAAAAAGTATGACTATAGATTGATCATAGATAGAGAACGTACCCGTGAGCACAGGCGCGCCTTCCGGAACGTCCTCGATGGCGAGGTGGTGGATGTTGCCGGGTCTGGTGGCGGGCTTCTTGAGCTGGTTGCAGGGGTTGGTTGGCCCCCTGGTAGGATGATTGCCCTCCGCCTTGTCGATTCTACGGACAATCCTTGGCGAAGTGCCCCGTGCGTCCACATGTGAAACACGTGTACGGGGTTTGGCCAGTACGAATGGGAGAACGGAATCCCGGTGCACGTGGTGGAGGTGGAAGTGCACGTGGGATCATCCCCTACTGTTGCTGCTGTCGGAATCCAGAGTTGCTGAACTGGCGACCACTAAACATTGGTGGTCGTGATGGCGGTTGCCACCTCTAGCCGGATGGTGATCGATACACCATTCGGTACTTCTGAGGAGCACCACCTCCGCTGCCCTGCGGAGCACTCCTCTTCTTTTTATCTGAGGACAGCTCGCGCGTAGCGTCCTCCTGCATGATAGCGGCATTGACGATGTCGTTGAAGCTGTCGCGGTTGAACAGGACAAGCTTGTCCTTCAACTTGGGGTTCAAACCCCGGTAGAAGCATTCGCGCTTCCAATCTTCGGTATTCACTTGGTCCTGAGCGTATTGGGCCAAGTGGTTGAATGATTTGGAGTACTCATATGCACTCCTTCCTCCCTGCCTTAGCTCCAAGAACTCTTGAAGCTTCCTCCTCATAATCCCCGGAGGGATATGGTAGGCGCGGAACGCCTCCCGGAATTCGGCCCAGCTTACGACATGGCCTGCGGGGCGTGCGACAAGGTAATTGGCCCACCATGCACTGGCAGACCCCTGTAGTTGCTGCACTGCAAACAGCGTCTTCTGCTATTCGGTTATGTCGAGCAAACTGAACTTTCCCTTGATGGAGCGGAGCCAGTTGTCTGCCTCCAATGGTTCATCGGCCTCCCTGAAGACCGGCGGATGCGTTGCGGTAAAATCCGAGTCGGAACTCGGATATTGCTGACACGGTCAATCATCATATCGTCCCCCTTGACGGGACGAGCGCTGCACCAGAGTCCGCAGTAGCTCAGTTTGCTCGTCGCACAAGCCGAGTACTGCAGTGAGAATCTCCGCGAGACTTCTGGGAAGTGTGGGTGGAGGTGGTTGCGTTTGAGGCGTATTCTGTCCCGGGGGTGGTGTGTCATCCCCCTGACCTCCACTGGAACCTCCCCCATCTTGACTTGTACGGGTACGCACCATACTGCAATACAATGATTCATACCATAAGTCTCATTGCCTCAAGTTCATCCTTCCATATAAATAGTAATGCAGTAGATAACAATAGATGATGTGTAACATTCACATATATTGATAAAGCACAAACTTTATACAATCTATATTATCTTGGGCCCAAGTTTACAATAGATCTCCAAAAATAGATAGAATTCATCTAAAGAAGACGTCTCATCTATGCTTGGTCACCACAAGTCGTCATGTCCATGTCATCGTACACAGACCTTGCTACTATTTACAACAAGACTCATAAGGTCACAAAACACGCGTGGTGTTTACTACACATCATTACACTCGGCCTAAAGTGATAAGTACATCAACACTGCCCTCTAATCATAAAACTCGACCTCCTTATGATCTTCTTCTTCCTTGTCATCCTAAGGATTTGGCACCACTGGTACGGGTGTTGGAGCAGAAGTTGATGCCTCATTCAAAATCGACATCCTTTTGGCTATCTTATCTTGCCAATCTGTCTGTACCATAAACATCCTCCAGGCCTCGTTCTCCCGCTGAGCTTGCTCACAGCTGGTCTTCCAGCTCTGAGCCTCCACTCTGGACTGATCTCAATCTGCAGTCACCGCGTTCAACTGGGTGTCCCGCAGGTGTCCATAGAGTAGGCTCGCCTCCAAGTCAATTTCCATCTCTAGAGTCTCCTGGCGAGACGCAGATGAATCCATAATAGCGTCATGCCATTGATTCTCCCTGAGGTTCAAACGATGGTTGAGAGGAGCCATCATATCCCTAAGTCCGCCATTTGCCCACTCAAAGTGATCCGCTCGAATCATGGCTTGCTTCAGATTGTCCGTCAATTCTTTTATGCATGCCCTTTGATTACCCTTCTCGCGATGTGATGCAGATGCATACACTGCTTAGGCTGTCGCGGATGTTTCACCGTGCTTGTCCACCTCCGCAAGCAAGTGGGTTGCCCAGGCTTCAGAAGCCCTGCCGTTAACTGGAAAGAACTCATACGGAGTACCCACCAGATTACGGTAATGAAGTTTGCAAAACCTCCCTATGGCAACACTTGCGGCGTAGCTCCATGTTTCCTCTAATATCAACCCTTTGATCTTGATGGAGTATGGAGCGCATCCGAGGTGCGGTGGACCAGCAGGCACATCGACGTAGATGGTGCAACTCCACATACCGCTTTCCTGGAACTTCTTGCCCCAATAGCTAGGCAACACCAGGTAGCCAAACTGGCGAAGCAACCTAACAAACACGTCCGGGAAACCGGCTTGCCCGGTGCACGTTGAGAACACCCATCCATTAGGCAACTGAATTCTTGGTGCTGCCATCTGTGGACAAACATACCCGGATGTCAATACACCGTATCATTATTCAACTCAATCAATGATAATGTTGGACAAAAGAAATTATCCATAATCAATTGATTCAAGAAAATCTGCAAACTGGAAGTGATCACAGTTCTGGTTCAGCTGACCTTCCTGTATCAACCCAAAAGTTTCATACAGAAAATGCCAGAGTTAAGAATTAAGTTGAATATAAAAGTTGTAGTACACTTCAAAAACTTTCCAGATTGTACTCGTACAGCTCCAGGTGAACTAATATGAAGAATCTATACAGGTTTTAGTTTGACTCAAATTTTCTGGAAATTTGGACAGAACCTCTCCTGTTAATTGGCTTACCTCCACATTCTATACAGGTTTATCATGATAAGATATTGAGGTAATGACAAAATAAACATTGTATAACATCGCGTTAAAAATCCATAAATAAAAGGGTTCCACCCTAAAAACTTTGTTATACAGGTATCGCGCACAAATTCACAACCCTGTGCAAACTGTTCCAAGTTCTGGACTGCAAGAACCAAGTTTGCGACAAATGGAATTAGGCATAGCTACACCCAGATTCATGTCAGGAGTGACACATAAAGTTGATAGAGGACTTCCTAAGATTTCCATAAATGTATATATGTGACCATGTCAATATTCTGGATTAAGAGCTATAACTATCCAAACATAACAGTTGAACTGACTGGTTTGCACCAGCAGTCCTGCAGTTCACTGTGTTGACTTCCCAATTTGGTTTAACTCCAACCCAAATCATGAAAAACCTCCCATAACAAACTTGTAAAGCTCCTCCTACCCTTTCTAAAAATGTATCACAATAAGGCAGTGGATTTTGTTACAGCAAGTTATGGCAAAAATACAGAGACTGGTACAATGGTAAGGTCATCTGGAGCAGTTACCATACACCCCAGATTTCAATAGATTATCAAGCTTTTCTGTCTTTATGGTCAACAGAAAAGTTGTAGTTATATTCACGAGCTTTCATCCATATATGATACTCCTATACTATCTATTAAATAACCAAGATCACAATTCGGCGAAGTCGAGCCAACTTCTGCCAGAAATCAAGAATCCTGATTTTATCTACTCTATCGAGTCGGAACCCTTTTTACGGAGTCCAAACCTACCAGCATCTGATATTTGGACTTTCCAAAGCATTATGCATCCATTCTGTCCTTGGGGATGGTCTAGTATCACATTTGATACTGACGGTACTACGTATCTTACCCAGGAAAATTCTATCCGGTATTTCCGGTTACGTCTATAGGTGGTTCCTATATCGTTTTCTCGCAAACGGCTTCTACACGGTCTTCTACCGTAGTTAATGCAGCAAAGGACAAACAATCCCCTTTCACACATTCGCACCTCAAAGGTGGTATGGGGAAACACGACAGGCAGTCACAATAATATATATGAAAATAAATGCATACAACTCTGGTGTGAGTCGCCCTCGAGTGAGGTCATGTCTCGAGGCACATGGCTGTAAATACGTCTCTACAGCAAAGACTCCCGTACGATCCGGCTTATACACGCTCGGTCATACGTGTTTCGCATGCTCTCGTAGAACATGGATAGTTCTAGAGATGCATACTATCGGGTTATACACCACCCGACGGGGGCTCCCACTAACTTTGAGGCACGCTGGGGTACCGCGTGTCATAGTTTCTCAGAAACATTGAAAGCTTCAGAGACTCCTATTAACTTCCCGTGCCAAGCCACGGAAATTTCACATACCACTCCTCGTATGTTGAGCTTACCGAGATTGATCCGCTCTCGGTGGTGTACCTTACCTCTTACCTGACGTTGGGGCGTCGTTACAGAATATAATAACACATAGTTAGTTTACCACCTTTATACCTTATACTAATAATACTCCTTATAAAGGCATATAGCTAATTCCTCACTCAAGTCCTAATTTTTGAAAATATGTTCTTTTCAAGTACACTGCTCCCAATGATGCTCTGATACTATGTCTGTGGGGACCGGAATCCCGACATCCGAGGATCTCATTGGGTGGTGTCGTGCGATGCGACACCCAACAGTATACAAGAATAGAACCTGAATAAGTACAAGACGAAGTCTTTCATTTATCATACAGCGGAAGTTTTACAATACTAGCGTAAGGAAAACACCATATATATCATAGCTACGCTCTCAGCACTAGCTATGCAAAAGCAAAGTTATCCATGCCTTGGATACTTTGCACTAGCAACACTCAATTACGGCGGCGTGCTGGGTTCCCATTCGGCTGTACACCCTGGAGGGGGTGCAGCCTCATCATCAAACTCTTCATCAAATGTATAACCTGCAAAAACTCGTTAACAACAAACGTGAGCATAAGGCTCAGCAAGACTAACCCGTCTCACTAGACATATGCAAAGGGGACACTAAACATAGGTAAGGTGAAACATAAATGACTTGCCTACAAGTGTGTCCTTATAATCAGGTTTTTATGTAGCAAAAGACATTCTCCAGGCACGACACATCATGGGTTCCACAATCAAACAAGAAACACTTTGCCAACGATATGACATGCCCAGAGCACATAATGCTATTACAGCTAAAGTATGGGGAAACAGTAAACTTTAATGTGACTATCTCTAAATCATACAAGGTTGCAAAAAAATTATACTTCAGTACAATTTATTTCTCTTACCTCTTCAGTACTTACTACGTCACGGCACAGTGAACAAGTGGTACTCTATTACCGCGAGGGACGGTGATTGCAATTAGGACACACCCAGACAACACGACACATACGCACTTTCGGAAATGCCAGCGAGTACTTTGCGCAGTACCCGCGTAACACTTCAGTACTAGTCGTATATGGCAACCATCCGCGAGACACTCAAATGCCAAACCGGTCGATCCGTCACGAGCAGGAGGTCCCTGCGTGGGGCGTACTCTGACGTGCCCACCAGCGGATTTACACCTTGCTGCCCTCAACCCACACCTATAAAACGGAACGGTATGCCTCGATGCCCAAGTGACCAAGCTATGTCAGTTTACTGGAGCCCATATATCCATTATGTTGCTGGTACAAGTCAAACTTGTCCGAAGAGGCCGCATACAAACGGGCCTTAATCGACACAGGGAGGGCTATGCAACCAAGACTCAATTCTTGCCGCTTCCTATCCATTCCCTGCCCGGTCTCCATTTCATTATATTATGCCATTTTCTATCTAACCAATCCTGTGAGATATGTCCTACATCTCTCGCGAGTAGATTCCAACTACTCGACTTCTACCGGATTTTCTATGAATTAGCAAAGCAGTTACTACATGTCAAATTGGAACTCGTTCCAACCAATCCCTCGGATTTTTTCTCATGCAGGTGGAGTATCAAACACCTTATACGTAATGCACAATATCATATACTACTCATCATAGTGAGAAAGTAAAATTTTATAAACAACTTAAATGCAAACCGGGGCTTGCCTGGATGCAGGTCTGAGTCGGAGTTAGTATCAGGAAGGTACACTTCCAAAGCCTCAGGTGTCTTCTCGACTTCGGTCACTACACGTCATGCATATAATATGGTACATGAATGATTTTGAAACAATAACTATAAAAAGTATACAAATTAACATCTAAGGATCGTAGCAAGTGATGATCTTAATTGGCTTTGGGACTTTGTTGGGATATACTAATGACTATGATAGAGATTTTTGGCAAGGAGCAAAAGATAATCAAAGTGGTTAAGCCCGTTGGCAATTATTTACTAATTGAATAAGCTTAACCAATTATCTTTCAGCTTAGGAACTGAATTGGGCCTATAAGATGAGGTCAAATAATTCTTAAATTTTACAGGAGCTAATACATGACTAAAGGAATGTTCAGTCCAAATTTGTGATATAACAAAGCAACTGAACATCTGGGATAATTCAATCAAGGAAAAAGATGATTGAATTAAACAGTATGTTATACAGTATTTCATATCAATCCAACTGTACATCCTGTTTGCTTAGGGTGTAAGGATCATACAGGATTTTATTTGGGATTTTTAGGGCAATTCTTCAGGGAGAAACTGAATTTAGAAAAGGATACTATTTTCTGAATACAGTTTTGGAAGAAAACTGAACCAGCAGGAAAGAATTGGAAATCTGTCCAATCTAAACATGTTTAGTGGCTCCCAAAGTTTATCTGGTAACTAAGAATAGTTCAAGGTATTTTATGTGAATTTTGGAGATTTTTCCAGTGGAGGGTTCATCTGGAAAAATTGTGTTTGTATTTGGAAAGATTATTTTCTACAGAATTTAAAATTTAGTTTTACAGAACCTATCTGGTACTAAAAGAAACTAGAACTCAAGAGATTACAATAAAAATTTGTGAAGATTTTTGGAGTAGTCTACAGAGAGATATTTAATTTAGAAGTTTGAACAATTTTCTGGAATGAATTTAATAAAATATTGGCACCAGAATTCAAATTCAATTGGTTGGGTCCCATGGGCCACGTGGCGTGCTCTGGTCAATGCAACACCGCGGTCCACAGATTTATTCGCGCACAGCCGCTTGGAATCCCAGCCGCACCGTGATCCCGCAGCCACTGGCAGGTGGGGCCCCATGGGGTTGTCTTCTACCTCAGGCCAACGCCCGCGTGAGGCGGCGCCCGCGGCGGTGACTCGCCGGCGAGCTCGCCGCCGGCTAAACCGACGGGCCAAACTCACTCAAACTCGCTGCCTGGGGGTTTTAGGAGTCGCTGAGCACGATGGGGAAGTCGATGGGACCAGAAACTCGCCGGAAATGGTTGTGCGACGGCGGCGACAAGCGCTCGGGCAACCTGGAACTCACTCCAGAGTAGCTCAAACCACTCGGGACCTTCTTCAAAACTATCCTGGGATGATGTAGATCAACGAAATGGATGTGGGAGAGGAAGAAACAATCGGAAACTATGAGCTCGACGGCGATCTGAGGTTTCCTCACCGGCGGCGAGAAAAACTCGATTTCCTCGGCCGTTGCTCGATAACATTTAGGGGTTTTTGCTCAGGTAGGAGCGCTAGGACCTATAGAAACTATCTCTAAGCAATTGCAAAGAATATTTACTTGTAGAATCAGAATTGAAATGGAAACCGAGCGAGCTTCCTCACATCGGCGGAAAGAAGACGACTAATAACTTGCTCATTTCTCAATGAAAAGGGAAACGGTTTGCACCGAGAGTTAGAGCACGACTAGGCGCACCTTTAAGCTATTGGGATCGTGGCTTGAAACTGCGCGAGACGGCGGCGCACCACGGAGCAGAGGCGAGTAGCGACGATGGCGCGCGGTGGAGAAGAAATCGCGAGAGGGGGAACCACCAATCGGGGAAGGGGAAATATTGGAGCGGCGGCCGGCCTTTTATAGCGCCGCGGCAAGCAAGCAAGCAGCTCGCTGGAGCTTGCATGCGCGTGCGCTGTCGAACGGGCGAGCGCCGGTGCAGAGATGGCAGGCGGCCGACCTGACCCGTTCGGCAGAGGCTGACCTGTGGGGCCCACGGGTCAGTCAGACTCCAACAGTAAAGTTAAAAATTCATTTAAAAATAGAATATCAACTCCAAAAATCATGAAATTTTGTGGAGATGGTAAACGAATTATTCTGAACACAATGGTGAACTCAAATCTTATGTTCAAAGAAGTTGGAAAAGAATTTAAAAATTCAGATTTGAATTTGATTCAAATTTGCTAAGCGCCTCAAATAAAATAGCAAATGAGTTCCTAAAATCTTAAAATTTTGCAGGCAAGCTATTGAGAATATTAGAAGGTCAAGGAAAAATCTAGAGCCTTTAATTTGAATATTTTTGGCAGGGCCAATTAGTACTGCACTTTAAATTGCCTTAAGAAACTTCATCCAAATAATTCTAAAATTTGAAGAGGGGTGAATAGAATCATTCTAGAATTAGTGGTGAAGTCCAATACTCATGTTAATAAAATTTAACCATGAGTGCAAGAAAGGTTTGGATGGTATTATGTTCATGTGTACCACTATATTGGATCTTTAATATAGTTGATCACAAAACTCATAACTGAATTCACATGAGATAAAAGTGGGGTTTTACATCTAGGGTTTGCTCGATCTTGTTCAACTAACGTTAAAACATTGAAACTAGAGTTAACTTGTGCCATATCTAGTTTCATTAAAGCAATATACTTGAGTTACAACTAAATTTCCACTGCATAGAGTACTTGAACCGAAATCATTGATCAAACTTGATCGATCTAGTCCGCACACACCAGACTAGTCCGCACCATACCGGACTAGTCCGATTTCTTTGTGTTTGATCAGGTTGATAAGTGTTTTAGGTTCCGACAAAAATCAAAAAGCCTATTCAACCCACCTCTAGGCTACATTCAATTGGTATCAAAGCCAGGTTTTTTCAATAATCACTAGAAGAGCAAATGTTGGACATTAAGGATGTGCACAAGAACTTAAACCAAGAGAAAGTAGAAGATGAAAAGACTCAGAAGTTGGAGAAGCTCCTCGATGCCATCCAAGACATTGAGGATGATGATGAGAAGACGCTTGGACTCAAGGAACTCCTAAGGAAGAAGGCACTCTCCAAAGGGAATATAAAGATCGATGATGAGAAGAAGCGGAGTAGTCACATCGACTACTCCTGATATCCTTTTAACTATGATCGATTAAATTCAAACAATAATCATTACGTGTCTATTCCCCTAGGAAAATTTCATTTCTTTGACGGCAATGATTATTCTGTGTGGAGGCAAAATGTGAAGATGCATCGAATATCACATAACCCCAGCTTGTGTCATATGTTGTGTACAGGGATAGATATCCTGAATGGCGATGAAGAGCTCACACCAAGTCAAGAAGAAGCGATTCATAGGAACGCTCAAGCTGCAGCTGTCATAACTTCATCATTGGGTCAGGACGAGTTCACCAAGGTGGATGGACCCGAAATTGCAAAAGAGATATGGGACACATTACAAACTGCACATGAAGGCAATCGTAATGTGCGAGAAGCCAAGACTGAAATGATCGAAGGCGAATTGGGAAGATTCGCCATAGAAGAAGATGAGTCACCACAAGACATGTACGATCAGTTGAAGAATCTCGTCAACAAAGTTCGAGCATATGGAGGTAAGAAGTGGAATGATCACGAGGTGGTGAAGCTATATCTCAGAGCCTTCATGTTTCGCAACGTAACCCTATGTTCGATGATTAGAGAAAGCCCCGGGTATCGGAAAATGACCTGGGATGAATTGCTTGGAAAGATCATCAATTTCGAGATGTTGGAGAAGCAAGCAAAACATGTCAAAGAGATTGCCGACCTTACCTGAATGTGGCCTAGAGGGGGGTGAATAGGACTTTTTGAATTTTAGTCGGAACCTGCAACACTTAACAAACTGATCAAACCACGAGATATCGGACTAGTCCAGTAGAGTGCAGACTAGTCCGGTGCGTGCGGACTAAATTGATCAAGTTCGATCAATGATTTCAATACAAGTGCAGTATGCAGCGGAATATAGTATATACTTGCAAGTATTGAGTCAATGCAGTTAAGTGTAGTACAACTTAACTTTGATTTGAATGTTCTAACATAAGATGGATAAAATCAATCAAACCCTAGAATATGATATGAGAAACTTAAGAACAAGTTTGACCCAAGATTTTTATCCCGTCGTTCGATTCCCACAGAGGCAACCTACGTCTACGTTGAGGAGCCCGCGAAAGGACCGGGTCTTCACTGACGCTAACCTCGTCAAAATGCCACAAAGACCAATTCTTCTTCCACTATCACGAAGGGGCAAATCACCATGTTCAAGGGGCCTTCTCACAAGTTGAGGGCTCCCCAAGATTACAATTCAAACACCACCAAGAACACACTCGTAAGATCAACAATGAAACAATAGGAGTGTGTTAGAGATCAAACCCAAGAGCTCAAATGTGTGGAATCGTGTCTCTCCTTTGATCCAAAGTGAATCCTCAAGGGATTGATCTTTCTTGCATTGGATTGTGTGGAGAGATGTGTTTTCTAGGCTCTTGGAAGGTGTGACGGTGCAGGGGGTCGAGAGAGTTGATAGTTGGGCCGTGCACATCTATTTATGTTAGGGTTTTCAAAAGTTAGCGTTAGGGTTTTGAGGGTCCGAACTAGTCCGTGGTGGGGTCCGTACTAGTCAGGTGTGCGGCGTGCAGGAAACCCTAAGTGTCCAGGAATATCAGACTTGTCCGGCTAGGAGCGGACTTGTTCGATTTTAGTCAGAAAGGTTTTCGGACTTCTCCGTGGTGATATCAGACTAGTCCGGTGAGGTCATACCCTTAGTGAATATAGGACAAGTCCGCACTTGGAGCACTTGTCCGATTTTAGTCAGAGGCATTATCAGACTAGTCCGGATATTATTGGACTAGTCTGGTGTGGACAAGTCCGCAATGGCTGGACTGGTCCGAACTTGTCTAGAGAGGATATTGGACTAGTCCGGTGTATATCGGACTAGTCCGTTTTTCCTGTGAAATGTGAAGTGTGTGAGGATTTTTATGCTTGAGCTCTTTGGATGTGTTACACAAACACACTCCCTACACAATGATGTATTCTATTCAGCTCTTGAGCTCTTTTCCGAATTGATCCTCATTCTCCTTTCTTTTTGGCACTTTCTTCATTCTTTCATCAAAACACGCGCTCATCTCAATAATGTGGTTAGGGTCTCATTTGTTTATCATAAATCAACCAAAACCCACAAGGGATGCCTAGATGCACTTTCATTACCTCAGTAAAGAAGAAAGTAGTAGCTTTGAAGTCAACATGCAAGCCAATGTCAAAAGAGACTCGAGAAGCTCAACAAGAAGATGACAGCAACGATGAAAGCAGTGACATCGATGAATAAGATATGATCCTATTTATGAAGAAATTCAAGAAGATAATGAAAAGAATACAAGGTGGTAAGTCAAATGAAGGAAGACACAAAGACAAATCAAGACCAAAGTTGAGCTGTCTTGCTATAACTGTGGTGGATACGATCACTTTATAGTTGATTGTCCTTATGAACAAAACAAGAAGAAGACGAAATACAAAGCTTGAACCCAAGAAGATGTTCAAGAAGAAAAAGCAAATTGGACAGGTGCACCAAGGAAAGGAGTGGGACTCCAATGATGAGTCCTCATCTGAAGAGGAAGAGGAGATGGCTAGCATAGCCATCAAGAAGATAACCAAGAAATCCACCCTCTTCCCAACCATGGGCGCATGGAAGGACCACGGCAACACATGTCTAATGGCGAAAGAAGGTAAAAGAAAGGTAACAACTAAATCTTTCGCATTCTTTCTCTAGCGATAGTGATACTTGTAGTGATGATGAAAATGAATACTTGCTTAGTGGTTTAGACAAGAAAGTTGTTTCTAGGATAAGATATTTAATGGATAAGCTTATTGATAAGGAGGAGCTTGCAAATTGCCAAGAAGATATGATCATCCTTCAAAAGGAGGAATATCTTAAGATCAAAAAGCTCCTTGAACATGAAAAGGAGCAAAACAAGTCACTAGAACTTGAGTTAGCTTCAAGCAAGGAAGCTTGCTTGAAGTTAATTGACCCAAATGTAATCATCAAGGATGAACTTGCTAACTTAACCAAAGTTAATAAGTTCCCTGAGGTACAAGTTGAGTCACTCAAGTAAAGTGACCCTTCATCGTCTTCAAGCTCACCTTCTCAACACTTCAAATCTGAAACTACTACTACGTGTGCATGTGCTTAAATTGACACTATCTTGAAGGAGAAGTCAAACTTGACAAAGGACAAGCATCCTTCCCAAAGTGGCATATTTGACAAGGAGAAGGTCAAGTATGCACGCAGTGCATTCTTGGCCACAAGACCTACGAATGTCAAATATGGCATTGGGTATTCTTATGGTGAAAAGCAAAATGCTAGAAGCCACAAGAATAACAAGGAACACGTTGCTTTTCTCAAGGGAAACTCCTCTTAAGATAGAAATCCTAATAAGGTTGTTAAGTCCAAAAATTTTAACACATATTAACAACAACTATTGTTTAGAACCTTTGAGACATCATATGTTCTCATGAAAAGTAACCTTGGTAGAGTTTATGCTAAACATGTTCGGCCACGCCATGGGAACACTAAGTCTCATGTGTGGGTGCCCAAATCACTTGTAACTAACCTCAATGGACCCAAGCAAGCTTGGGTACCTAAAACCAAGGCGTAATTCGTTTTTGCAGGCCTACTCCTCTGGTGGAGCAAAATGGGTGGATAGTGGATGCACCAACCACATGACCGGAGAAGAAGGATGTTCATTGAATATGAAGTAAATGAAGATTCAAGCGAAGGCATCTATTTTGGCGATAATAGTAATGGAAGGGTGCTTGGTACCTGTAAAATTGCGATTTCGCCTCATCACACTCTGTCCCATGTTGTACATGTGGATTCCTTATATTATAACCTTCTGTCCATATCTCAATTATGTGAAAAGGGATATAATTGCTCGTTCACTAATGAGGGTGTGACCGTCTCTACAAGGAGTGATGACTCAATTGCATTCAATAGTGTGTTAAAGGGAAAGCTTTATCTTGTTGACTTCAACAAAGATAAAGCCGAACTTGACACATGCTTGATTGCAAAGACCAACATGGGTTGACTGTGGCATAGACGGATAGCACATGTTGGTATGAGGAATCTTCAAAAACTCCTTAAGGGCGATCACATCCGAGGTTTGAAGAATGTTGTTTTTGAGAAAGACAAGCCTTGTAGCGTGTGCCAAGCCGGGAAGCAAGTAGGAGCACTCCATCCCGTGAAGAATGTCATGACAACAACGAGACCGCTCGAGCTACTTCACATGGATCTATTTGGTCCAATTGCTTACATAAGCATTGGTGGCAACAAATAAGGTTTAGTAATTGTTGATGATTTTTCACGCTTCACTTGGGTTTTCTTTTTGCATGATAAGACAGAAACTCAAGGAACTCTCAAGAAGTTCTTCAAGCGTGTCCAAAATGAATTCTCATTGAAGATCAAGAACATACGAAGTGATAATGGCACAAAGTTCAAGAACACAGAAGTTGAGGAGTACCTAGACAAAGAAGGGATAAAACATGAATTTTCGGCACCATATTCCCCTAAACAAAATGGAGTAACCGAAGGGAAGAACTGAACCCTCATAGAGATGGCGAGGACAATGCTCGATGAGTACAAGACTTTGGATCGGTTTTGAGTTGAATCGGTTAACACCGCTTGTCACGCCATAAACCGACTCTATCTTCATCGCCTACTAAAGAAAAAGTCATATGAACTACTCACCGGTAACATGCCGAATATTTCCAATTTTTGAGTTTTCGGTTCTAAATGTTACATCTTTAACAAGAAGCCTAAGACTTCAAAATTCGCTTCGAAGTTCGATGAAGGTTTCCTGCTTGGCTATGATTCGATCTCCTACGCCTATCGTGTCTTCAACAAGGTCTTCAGACTTGATGAAGTAGCACATGACTTAGTGTTCGATGAAACTAATGGATCTCAAGAATACCAAGTTGATCAATGTGTGCTAGATAGAGAAGAAGCTCCATGTCAAGCGTTGATAAGAATGGCGTTGGGCGATGTTCGACCACAAGAACCACCTCCAAATGCAAATAAAGAAGATGAATCACAAGTGGAGGTAAATGATCAAGGGGGAGCTTCTACATAGGATCGACCTCATGAAGATCAAGGTGACCAACAAATTAATGAGGGCAACCATCTAGGGGGAGAATAAGGTGACCATGAAGTTTCAAGACCACAAGTGCAACATCCAAGAGTACACCAATGCATCCAAAGAGATGACCCCGTCGACAACATAATCGGTTACATCCAAAAGGGAGTAACAACTAGATCTCCAATAGCTAATTTTTTTGAACATTACTCATTTGTATCCTCTTTGGAACCACACGAGGTTGAAGATGCATTGAAAGATCCGGATTAGGTGGTGGGATTGCAAGAAGAATTGAACAACTTCAAACAGAACAAGGTGTGGGAACTTGTTGAAAGGCCCAAGTTCAACGTCGTCGGCACTAAATGGGTCTTCCGCAATAAGCAAGATGAACACGGGGTGGTAACAAGAAACAATGCGTGACTTGTGGCCAAAGGGTATTCACAAGTCGAAGGTTTGGATTTCGACGAAATCTTTGCTCCCGTAGCTAAGCTTGAATCAATTAGAATATTACTTGCATATGCCACTCACCATGATTTCAAGCTCTATCAAATGTATGTGAAAAGCACTTCCTCAACCCACCGGATTCGAAGATCAAGAGTTCCCCTACCATGTGTTCAAACTGCATAAGGCTCTCTTTGGCTTCAAACAAGCTCCTAGAGCTTGGTATGAGAGCCTTAGAGAATTTTTAATTGAAAATGAATTTAAGATTGGTAAAGCTGATTACACGTTGTTTACTAAGCATTTTGACAATGAACTATTTGTCCATCAAATTTATTTTGATGATTTTATAATTAGCTCAACTAACAAATACTTTTGTTAAGAATTAAGTAAAATTATGACAGATGGATTCGAGATGTCTATGATGGGTGAATTAAAATATTTGTTAGGATTCCAAGTAAAGCAACAAAAGGAAGGGACGTTCATAAGCCAAACCAAGTATACTCAAGACATAATCAAGAAGTTTGGAATGGACAAGGCGAAGCCTATAAAGACTCCCATGGCAACAAGTGGACACTTGGATCTCAATGAAGACGGACCAAACGTGGAAAAAAAGGTATATCGCTCCATGATTAGATCCCTACTTTACTTATGTGCATCGAAGCCTGATATTATGTTGAGTGTATGTTTGTGTGCAAGATTTCAAGCCAATCCTAAGTAGTGTCATGTGACAGCCATAAAAAAGAATTTTGCGATATTTAGTTCATACACCCATCCTGGGCCTTTGGTATCCTAAAGATTCCAAGTTCTATTATATTGGATACTCTGATGCAAATTATGTCGGATGCAAAGTAGATAAAAAAGTACCTCTGATACATGCCAATTTCTAGGTAGATCCCTTGTCTCTTGGTCCTCCAAGAAACAAAACTCCATTGCTTTATCCACGGCCGAAGCAGAGTATGTTGCAGCCGGGAGTTGTTGTGCACAACTCCTTTGGATGCGACAAGCTCTAAGGGATTACGGTTACAATATGAGCCGTATTACACTCCTTCGTGATAACGAGAGTGCTATTAAAATTGCCCATAACCCCGTTGAACACTCTAGGACTAAACACATAGACATCCGACATCACTTTTTGAGAGGCCACTCAATGAAAGGAGACATAGCCATTTCCCATGTCAACACAGAAAAACAACTAGGTGATATATTTACCAACCCACTTGATGAAAAACGTTTTTGCGAGCTCCAAAATGAACTAAATATCTTTGATGCTCGGAACGTGGATTGAAAACTTCCATACCTGTATGCCATCTTCAAAATCCATTGATTGTGTTATGAAAATCATCCCTCTCTATTTTCTCTGAAAAACTACTTCAATTACTTGATCTTGGTGAATTATGGTAATAGCTTGATTGTTGTATGTTTACTGATCATATTTATCAAGATTATATGTGTGTTTTGCCCCCTATTTTATTTGTAAGCACCTTCAAACATATATGAATGGGCTAAATGCTTCTGTTCTGGTGACCACAGACTAGTCCGTGGTTACCCGCACTAGTCCGCACACTGCAGACTAGTCCGCATAGATCCTGTAGTCCGGACTAGTCCGGTTGACCACGGACTAGTCTGATTTTTTGACTCCGTAACCCTAGGGCCGCCAAACCCTAATCTCCTTCATCCTCACAACGTTGCTCACATTCTATCTCCTCACCCGAGCGCCCCCAAGGTGATTTGGCAATTTCTCCACCAAATCTCTTCAACTCTCCATGGAAAACAATCTTCATCGCAAGGGGATCGAGGTCCACGGACTAGTCCGCAACAACAACTCCTCCAACCTCAAGAATTGAAGGATTTTGGTAAACTTTCTCCAAAGCCCTAGTATCTTCGATTTCTTGTGTTATGGACCAAATTGCTTAGCTCCACTTGTTAATACATGACTCCTTGTTGTATTACATCTACCTTGAGCTATTTTCGCATTGAGAAACACCACTAATTTGCTAGTTAGGGTTTGAGTATTTGAACACCGGACTAATCCAATCTCGGTACGGACAAGTCCGGTACTCCGGACTAGTCCGCACATGAGCACCGGACAAGTCTGATTTTTGATTGAACTCAACCCTAAATTCCAACTACTCAATGCATTTCCTTGACATCAATCCTCATCCATGTATTGTATAATCCTCTCGTCAGGACCATGTTGAGCTCCAACGATGAGATTTCCGACTTTGAGGCCGAGATGGAACAAGACTCTTTGCCTCGTGCTTTGACGGGTCAAAGCAAGAAGAGGCAAGTGCGTGCTACCGAACCGTCACCCACCCCACCTAGGATGTGACGGAAGGTTGCAGCAAAGAAGCCAACTTCAAAAGCTCAAGATTTGATTGGCTCTAGCTCAGTGGCTCATCGCCAAACCAAAGTGAAAGGCAAAGGGATTGCCTCTGGCCCGATTGGTCCTCTCAAGATGTGTACTCCAAGATAGGGGAACGGAGACCCCACTGTAGAATGATTTAATGGCAAAGGAAGCGATGTGGCTTGAAAGCTCAGGATGATTGGCTATTACAACAGTTCCAGGAAGGCAGCTGATGCAAGGTTCTGGAGCAACTTCCACGCAGACTACTATAGTTTTCTGTACCTCACGATTAAGACTCAGGTGGTCTGCAGCCAGTGGATTGACTGGAACCATTTTGAAAGAAAAAGTTGTGGTGCTTTTGATGAAGTGGTAGAGGCTGCCGAGAGGCATGGTCTGAAGGATTTGTTTGCCTTTAGATACAACTCGAATGATGAAGTCATTGCTTAGTTTTATGCTACCTGCTATTTTGCTTGTGATGAAGAGAAGAGGGTGACTTGGACGACTCATGGATCCAAGTACACCGTGACTTATGATGATTTTGCGAGATTTCTATACCTGGAAGACACTAGCAGCAATGAGCTCATCATCCACAATATTGGTGTCATGGAGAAGGACAAGATGAAGTTCCTCTATGACACTCGCCTAAAATTCAATCCCCCTTCCACCAAGTACATGAAGCCATTCTTCATTGTTCTAAATAGAGTGCTCCAGAAGTCTATTGCTCCGAAAGACGGAAATGCAGGGAGTGTTCAAGGATATCAGAGGACATTGATGAAGGTGATTAGCGAGGACAAAAAGTTTGATGTTTTTGACTATATTTATAATGATATGGTGAACATCCCCTACACACCGAACCGCTCCTATGGCTATGCACCACACATGATTTTTTTGATTGAGAAAGTCACAGAAATTGATTTCGTGAAGGATGTAGAGCATACTCCTCTAAGGCCTCAGAAGACTTCCCAAGCCACTCTCCTAGCTGCTCCATCTCCTGTGTCAAGTGAAGTGGCTCCAAGGAGGCTCAAGGAGATGCAAGGACTGCTCCCACTACTAGGGCCCCTCCTCAAAAAGGGTATCCTAGTGGCCTCTTGAAGTACTTGGCAGCCATCTTTGGCTCCTGCAAAAAGGCTGAAGTGAAGCTTCATAAGTTGAGCAAGGCAAGGAAGGCAGACATCAAGTATGTGAACGAAAATGTCAAGAATATTTGTCAGAAGCTGGAGATCGAGCCTGATGGATCTCCTATTATCTCTAATGAATCAGATCAATAATTATCTGAGCTACCACCTCTCTCTCCCTCCGAGCTTGCTTATTTTGGTGTTGGGGGCACTTCGAGTGGATACACTCCTCCTCCTCTCCAGCCTGAAGATGAAGACGATGAGTGGACCGACATCGAGGATTGAGCCTGTGGTGACTTCTAGATCCCTCCTCTCCTTCCTTTTGGTGCCTTGATGCCAAAGGGGGAGAGATTGAGGTGCAGTCATTAGGTTGTAGCCGTAGATGTGAGATGAGAGCTCCATTTGCATCTTTTGCTCGTTGTTATGATTTTGGTGGTGTAAGACTATTTTTAAAGTTGTAAGACTCTTATTATGCTTCTATGTTATGTTTATGAAGCCTGTGATGATAATTTGATATAATCTATGCGTATGCTTTGAAATTGACATATATGCTTGATATTGATATGATTATGTCAATTATCTCATTCCCATCACTATTATTGCCTACAGACACTTAGTTTTGCACCCCACCATAAAGAGTGCACAAATGTCTTATGTTTTCATTGTGTAATTTATTCCAAGCTCATAGGTGCACAATTTATGAAAATTTGTATTTTTAATCATATTTGTAAAATCTCAATTGGTTGTCGTCAATCACAAAAAAGGGGGAGATTGAATGTGCATTTAGGCATCCCTTGTGGGTTTTGGTTGATTTATGACAAATAAATAAGATCCTAACCAAATTATTGAGATGAGCAGGTTTCAATGAAATTATGAAGAAAGCGCAAAAAGAAAGGAGGGTGAGGAATCAAGTTGAAAAGAGCTCAAGAGATGGATATAATACTCTTTGTGTATGGAGTGTGTTGGAGAAACACACCCCAGGAGCTCAAGCAAAAGAAAACACTCTCACTACACAAATTACACAAGTCCGGACTAGTCCGATGTTCCCCAGACAAGTCCAATAATCTCTCTATATAGGATCGGACAAGTCCTCCCAGTGCGAACTCGTCCGCAACGGACTAGTCCGATAAAGTCTGAACTAGTCCAATAATGCCTCTGATCAATATCGGACAAGTCCGATATTCCACAGACTAGTCTAAAATCCTCAATGACCAACTTCGGACAAGTTCCCCAAATTTCGGACTTGCCCTTAGCCTCTCAAAATTTCATGACACCGTACTAGTTCGATATTATCCGAACTGGTCTGATAACCTCTCTGATTAATATCGGACAAGTCCTCCACGTGCTGACTTATCCTCAATTCACTAAGGAATTCACCACACTGGACTAGTCCGATATGTGCCGGTAGTCCGAATATCTTCAGAGACAAAATTGGACTGGTCCGCCAGTTGCCAGACATGTCTGATAATTCAGGACACTTAGGGTTTCCCACATGCCGCACACTAGACTAGTCCGTGGTGGACCACGGACCAGTCCAAACATTGTAAACCCTAACGGTAACCTTTGGAAACCCTAGTATAAATAGAGGTGCACGGCCCTACTATGATCTTTCTCGACCTTCTGCGCCGTTACCCCTTCCAAGATCCCCGAAAACACGTCTCTCCACACAATCCAACGCAAGAAAGATCAAATCGTTGAGGATTAACCATAGATCAAAGGAGAGACACATTCTTCACATCTTGAGCTCTTGGGTTTGAATCTCTCACACACTCTCTCTGTTTATTGCATATCGTTCGAGTGTGTTTGGTGGTGTTTCGAATGGTAAATCTTTGGGAGCCCTAAACTTGTGAGAAGGCCACTTGAACATGGTGATTTACCCCTTTGTGATTAGTGGAAGAGAATTGGCCTCCGTGGCGATTCGACGAGGGTAGGGTTGGTGAAGACCTGATCCTCCGTGTACTCCTCAATGTGGACGTAGATTTTCTCTGTGAAATCGAACCACGGGATAAAAACCTTGTGTCTTTACTTTTGTTCTTACTATTCATTGCAATCTAGGGTTTGCCCGATCTTGTTCAACTTACGTTAAAACTTCAAAACTAAAGTTAACTTGTGCCATATCTTGTTTCATTAAAGCAATATACTTGAGTTACAACTAAATTTCCGCTGCATAGAGTACTTGAATCGAAATCATCGATCAAACCTGATCGATCTAGTCTGCACACACCGGACTAGTCTGCACCCTACCGGATGAGTCTTATTTCTCTGTGTTTGATCAGGTTGCTAAGTGTTTCAGGTTCCGACAAAATATCAAAAAGCATGTTCACCCCCCACCTCTAGGATACATTCAATATGTGAGAAGTAATCTTGTTCCTATTTGCTTTTCTCATATATGTATGCTTTATGATAATCGATTTTTTAAATATTAGTTGTGAAATCTCAATGGTTGTCATCAATCCCCAAAAAGGGGGAGATTGAAAGTGCATATAAGCACACCCTTGTGGGTTTTGGATGATTGATGACAAACAAGTGAGATTCTAATGAGATTTTGTGAGACCTATGTGTGTTGAATACATTGGCTTTGACAATAAAACTTTTGAATGCTGCCATAACATCTTTTTAGTAAGGTTCGACTCTAGCTCCGAGCTTCTGCAAGGTCCGACAATAGATCCGACTTTCTTTGTCTAGGTCCGACATGTTTTTGGGTAGCTCCGATGAGCTTTGTCTTTAGCTTCGGTATGTCTTTGATAGCTCCGGCATGTCTTTGTTAAGCTTTGATATGTTCTGCTAGGTCTGACTTATGTTGGTTAGCGCCGACATGTTTTCTAGCTCCGACTTTTAGGATGACTAGTTGCGACTAGTTTTGGTTAGCTCCGGTGCTAGGTCCGACTAGCTTTGGTTAGCTCTGGTGCTAGGTCCTGCTAGTTTTGATAAGCTCCGGCGCTAGGTTGTACTAGCTTTTGTAAGCTCCTGCTCAAGCTCCGGTTAGCTTTTTCTAGGTTCGGAGCTTGATCGTAATGTTCCAAATTTTCATGTGAAATGTTTCGAACTTGCTTTACACTTATGGAAATGTTTCTTAGTATTCTTTTACAAACTTTTTGGTGCGTTTTGGTTGGTATGTCTGATATTGTTTTCATATGCTTTGCAACATGCTTATGTGAGGTGCTCACAGAAGGTGTTGTGTTCAGAACTGACTCGAATCAAGTCGCGGAGTTGGGCTCGTACGGATTGGTTGTTTGTTCATGTGCAGGTGTTGCTTGAGTTCAAGTCATGGCTCGTGACAGGATCCTTTGGACTAGTCTCTGGCAGGAGATGAGGTTCCAACAACCAAATTCAGGAGGAATTGTGGTTGAGCGGGTTAGGAGGTCACGCAGGATGATTGAACCAAGGGCAGTGCATATGAAGGTTACTGGACGTCGAAGGAAGGTGTTTGCATGTATGCATGCGGTGCATGACGTGGCAACATGGTTCCGAAGAATATTTATGGATGGGAAGATCTGGTTGGAAGGATCGGATCGTATTGGTTAATGACTTTGGCTGCGGCGGAGTCGGTTATGGCTCGACATGGAAAGTATCGAGTTGGTTACGATAGGATTTCGTGTGGGTCACAAATTTGAGTTGTTTTAGGAATGTGGGATACGTTCCTAAGGTGTTTGGAAGTCTTAATATTGCTTCTATCTGCGTATAGAAGAGTCCTAAGCAGTTATGGAAACTTTAGAGTCGTGAACAGAGTAGGATTAGGGTCCTGATTTGAGTTGAGTTGGCTTTCGAGCTGGTTATATAAGCAAGGGAGGCCAAAGATCATGGTAGACGACTTTGGGGCTGTTCCTCTTGCGTTCTATTGAATAAATTTCGTAGTTTGAAGAAACTTTTGTGCCTTGTTCGTCCGACTTGTTCCAGACAAGTTTTTCTCATCTAGTTTCTGGACAGCACTACCTTTTGTCGGTGGTTTTATCATAACTCGAGTTTTACAGATCCAATTGACGTTATTATTTTTGGTATGTTTTCATAACTTGATTATCTATCATCTGTCAAAATTTCAAGGTCATTGGATTTGTGGTTTCTGATCTACACGAGTTTCTTTGCAGCATTCAAGAACTGTTTTCTCGGGTAGGACAGATTGACCTTTGTTCTATATTTCAATCGTAACTTGAGTTTCTCTCTACGGATTTGAGTGATTTTTGTTGTTTTGTCTTTGTGACATGATTATATCTGATATCTATCACTTTTTTCATGGTGAAAAACGTTAAGATTAGTAACACACACGATTTCGTTAACAGATCGTTTTTCTGCCGAAGGGGTTGGAATTTAATTGTTTCCGCTGTGTAAGATTTTTAAATCTTCCATTCGCCCCCCCCCCCCCCTCTGGTAGCTTTTCATGCGCTCTTCAATCCTACAATTGGTATCAGAGCCACGGTGCTCCAATCATTGTGATTTGCACGTGTTTTTGACTAATCATCATGGAGAAATACTCCGTCAAACCTTGTGTGTTTGCTGGTATTGATTTTCATGTTTGGAAGGCACGCATGGAGGCTTTCATCTAGGTGCAAGGCTTCACAATATGGGAGAAGGTGTACAAGCCTTACGAAGTGCCACCTAACGATCATGTTACGGCTACAAACCTACGGGACGTCAACAACAACAACAAAGCCCGAAACTTGATCATCCAAGGACTCACTCAGAGCGACTTCAACCGCGTTGCATATCTCCAATCGGCATATGATGTATGGAGAGCACTTTGTGACTATCACGAATGATCCAACACGATCAAGGAGGTAAGGAAAGACATGTTCAAGAAAGAATACATGTGCGTCGAGATGCAACCCGGTAAGTCCATCGATGATCTCTTTACTCGCTTTAACAAAATTCTCAGTAACTTGCTTAGTGTCAACGTTAACTTTTCTGATGCTGAAAATGCTAGGCAACTTCTTAGTGCATTAGACATGTCAATCTGGGAGATGAAAGTTACATCTATTCATGAATCTACTGTCATGAGTACACTTACTTTAGATGTGCTTTACTCTAAACTCAAAACTCATGAAATTGACATCTTATCACGTCAGAACCCAAATAAGTCTATTGCATTTGTCTCACAATGTGATATGCCTAGCTCTGGCCAATCATCATCTTGCAATACTCTTGATTTGTTGTCCTCACTAACCCTGGAGCAGATCTAGGAATTTCCAGAGGAGGAGTTAGGACTTCTCTCTACTAGGTTTTTAAAAGCATTGCAAAATGTGAGAACTAGAAGGAGAGGAAGCTCCGGACCTCAGCGATGCTTCGAATGTGGTAAGACAGGACACTTTCATACAGAATTCCCTAACTTTTCAGGTTCTACTTCCCGAGAAGAAAAACAATCAAGGACACTCCTCAACAAATAATAATCATAAGAAGAAGGGCTTTACAGGTCACCAACTGGTGAACAGTTTTATCTCCGCACTACAGGAACTTGGCTCAAGCGACGTGGACATTGGAAGTGACGAAGATGAAGATGATTTGGCCAACTTATGCTTCATGGTAGGCAAAACAAGATCAAGATCAAGTCAGGAGGATGCAGAACACAACAATGATGATGATGATGTTACATACTTGAGGAAGGAGAGCATTTGGATTGTGGATTCAGGTTGCTCACGCCACATGACCGGTAACAAAGAATGGTTCTCCTCCCTCTCTTTTGTGTCACGCGTAGAGAATATTACTTTTGCCGATATTTCTTCAACTCCTATAATTGCTAAGGGTTTGGTTAGAGTAAATGATCACTACACTTTGAAGGATGTGGCACTTGTCAAAAATTTTAGATACAACTTGCTTTCTGTTTCACAGTTGCTAGATGTGGAAATTATTTTCAATAAAAACTGCTGCAAAGTTGTAGGTTCAAATAGTGTGCATATTTTTAACATGTCTCGAATTGGAAGAGTTTTTGAAGCTGATTTTTGATATGTCCTCCTCTAAGCATAGGTGTCTAGTTGCTAATGATTCAAAGGACTTATATTTTTGGCATCATAGACTTGGTCACGTAGGCTTTGATCACCAAATGCGTGTTAGTGCTCTTGATCGCATACGTGGCCTGCCTCAGCTTAAAGGGGACAAAGAAATTGTGTGCTTTTCATGTAGACATGCTAAGATGGTTGCAGGTTCACATACGCCTCTAACAATGATCATGACAACTGAACCGGGTCAACTTTTGCGCCATGACACCGTAGGACCTTCACGTGTTCAATCCTTCAGAGTAAATGGCATGTTCTTGTTATTGTTGATGATTATTCTAGATACTCTTGGGTTTACTCTATGGCATCTAAGAATGAAGCTTTTAGTCACTTTAGAACTTTATGTCTTAGATTATCAATTGATCACCCAGGATCTTTAAAAGCAATTAGATGTGATAACGGAACTGAATTTAAGAATCAATCTTTTGATCACTTTTGTGCTGAAAATGGAATAGATCATCAATTTTCTTCACCATATGTACCTCAAAAAAACGGTGTTTTAGAAAGAAAGAACAAAAACTTAGTTGAGATGTCTAGGACTATGCTTGATGAATATCAAACTCCTAGGAAATTTTTGGCTAATGCGATTGCAACCGCTTGTTATGTCTGAAATCTTGTTTTCTGGCGCGCTAAGCTAGGTAAAACACCATATGAGCTCCGGTTTGGACATAGGCCTAGTGTTACACACTTTTGGGTCTTCGGTTGCAAATGCTTTGTTAAGAAACATGGTAATCTTGCTAAATTTGAACCTAGATCCATTGATGGCATGTTTCTTGGTTACCCATCTCATACTAGAGGCTACCGTGTGCTTTTACTTGATACTAACAAAATTGTGGAGACTTGTGAAGTTTCTTTTGATGAAGCTAGCCCAGGTACTAGCTCGAACATTGCAGGTACAGATCCATATCCGCAGGGGGAGAGCATTTTCGTTGAAGATGATGAAGAATTGGAGCTGCTGCCCGAAAATTCAGCAGCTAAAGACTTTGGTTCAGCTCTGGATGTTAATTCTCAACCAGCAACAACAACCATCAATGCTGATTCAAATCGTCCTCAAGTCACAAGCTCATCGATTTGTGATGAACATGAAGAAGAAGAAGCTTGTGAGACATCTGTTCCCCTACGGTTTTACAAAGATGATCCCCCGCAGTAGATTATTGGAAGCTTGGATGAATGAGTTACACATTCCAGGTTTTGCGATCCAAACTCTCATGCTCATTCTGATTTTGTTGCTTCTTTTGAACCCAAAGATATATCACACGCACTCACTAATGAATCTTGGATTATTGCCTTGCAAGAAGAGTTAGAAAATTTTGAAAGAAATAATGTTTGGAAACTTGTACCTCCTCCTCAAGGTCACACTTTAATTGGAAGTAAATGGGTGTTTAAAAATAAACAAAGTGAGGATGGGGTTGTGGTTAGGAATAAGGCTAGGTTGGTTGCTCAAGGTTTCACTCAAGTTAAAGGTCTAGATTTTGAAAAAAACTTTTGCTCCTGTTGCTAGATTAGAAACCATAAGAATTTTGTTAGCTTTTGCTACATCTAAAGGTTTTAAGCTATATAAAATGGGTGTTAAAAGTGCTTTTCTTAATGGATACATAGATGAGGAGGTTTATGTCAGACAACCACCGGGTTTTGAAAATCCAGATTTTCCTAATCATGTTTACAAACTGTCCAAAGCCTCGTACAGTCTCAAACAAGCCCCTAGAGCATGGTATGATAGGTTAAAAACATTCTTAATTGAAAAGGGGTTTACCATGGGCAAGGTTGATAAAACTCTTTTTGTGCATAAGCATGGCAATGACCCATTATTCGTTCAAGTGTATGTGGATGATATTATCTTTGGTTGTGCTTCTCATGATCCTGTGTCCAAGTTTTCAGCTATGATGAGTTCAGAATTTGAGATGTATGATGGGAGAACTCATGTACTTTTTGGGGCTTCAAATCAAGCAAACCAAGGAAGGTACCTTTGTGCATCAAACGAAGTACACAAAAGACCTCCTAAAGTGTTTCAACATGGAGAAAAGAAAGCCTCTTCGGACACCAATGGGAACAGCAACAACACTTGAACTTGATTAAGATGGTGACCCCGTTGATCAAAAAGAATATAGAAGCATGATCGGATCACTTTTGTACCTCACGGCGTCAAGACCGGACATACAATTCAGCGTATGTCTTTGTGCACGATTTCAAGCTTCCCCACGTGCTTCGCATCGTCAAGCCGTCAAAAGGATTCTCAGGTACTTACATGGAACTCAAGAATTTGGCATTTTTCTTCCTTCTTCCTCAACCGTTACTTTGAAAGCTTTTTCCGATGCTGATTTTGGGGGTTGTAGGATTGATAGGAAAAGTACTTCTAGTGCTTGTCATTTTCTTGGTAATTCTCTTGTTGCTTGGTCCTCTAGAAAACAAAGCTCAGTTGCACAACCCACGGCTGAATCTGAATATGTAGCTGCTGCTAGTGCTTGCTCACGAATTCTTTGGATTGTTCAAACATTTAAGGACTATGGGTTTGATCTAGATAGTGTTCCACTATTTTGTGGTAACACTAGTGCCATTTGCATTGCTAAAAACCTAGTGCAACATTCTAGAACTAAGCACATTGACATTAGGTATCACTTTCTCCGTGATAATGTTGAAAAAGGAAACATTATTGTGCTTCACCATGTAGATACCGAACAACAATTGGCTGATATTTTTACAAAACCTTTGGATTTCACTCGTTTTTGTTACATTCGTAGTGAAATAGGGGTTATGCATCCTCATGTCTTAAATTGAGGGGTAGTTTTGAAACATGGGAAGTCTATGTGTGAATCTGAAATTAAAATAATATGAGCATAGTATTTCATACATATATGACTTTGTGATTCCTTTTACATGCTAAAAGTTCTTACTACATTACTCTTGATATACATTTTTTAGTTTTTGCCATGTCTAGTAATTGGAATAATTACTTACACTAAATCTGGTCATGGTCGAACTTTCTTGCTGTTTTGAACTTGTTGCTTGCTCACAAGTGTTTTTAATCATAAAGAATTAATCAAGTAATCAACTCACATGTTGAGTTTTTGTGAACAAATATAAGTTGAGAAAAGATCAAGAGAATATGCATGCATCACACTTCTTCTTTTGAGATGGCTTATCATTGCACTTAGATATGAACTTGGAAGAAGTTGTGTATGGCTAAAACCATGTCCTTAAGCTTCTGATTGTCAAATGACATAGGCTTGGCTTGGTTGGTTAAAATAAGGCAGATGCGCATATAATCTCTTGCAAATATCATATGATCTAAATTTGTGCTTTGAAAAATAATATAATGCAGCAACAAGTGTCATGCCTTCAGGTATTGAAATAGTTAAGTTTGTGAGATCATGACTTGCCTAAATTGGAAATTACATTTGATCTCTAGCATGGCTTACACTACTTTATGTATTTCATTGATGTGATAGTGTAAGTTACTTGATATTATGACTTGGATGAGCTTTGTTTTATATGTATATGTTATAATATGCTCATAACAATTAAAATTTATCTTATAAACCTTGCTGAATGCATTGTCAAAGGGGGAGAGATAATATGTGAATTTTTAAAAACAAATATGCAAGGGGGAGACATTAATAACACATTGCACATATTCACAACTGTTTTTGGCTTGATTCTTCTCAGGGGGAGAATTTCTTTTTCTCATTTTATTTCTGTTTTACGAGGGGGGGGGGGGAATTGTCTTCAAAACTTTTAATGTGAATAAGCCAATGTTCGTATCTTAAGTGGTGTTGCCAATGCATTCATCAAGGGGGAGATTGTGAGACCAATGTGTGCTGAATACATTGGCTTTGGCAATAAAATTTTTGAATGCTGCCATAACACCTTTTTAGCAAGGTCTGACTCTAGCTTTGAGCTTCTGCAAGGTCCAACAATAGGTCCGACTTTCTTTGTCTAGGTCCGACATGTTTTTGGGTAGCTCCGATGAGCTTTGTGTTTAGCTCCGGTATGTCTTTGATAGCTGCGGCATGTCTTTGTTATGCTCCGATATGTTCTGCTACGTCCGACTTATGTTGGTTAGCTCCGACATGTTTTTCTAGCTCCAACTTTTGGGATGACTAGTTCCGACTAGTTTTGGTTAGCTCTGGCGCTAGGTCCGACTAGCTTTGGTTAGCTCCAGTGCTAGGTCTTGCTAGTTTTGATAAGCTCCGGCGCTAGGTTGTACTAGCTTTGGTAAGCTCTGGCTCAAGCTCCGGTTAGCTTTTTGTAGGTTCGGAGCTTGATCGTAATGTTCCAAATTTTCATGTGAAATGTTTTGAACTTGCTTTACACTTATGGAATGGTTGCTTAGTATTCTTTTACTAAGTTTTTGGTGTGTTTTGGTTGATATGGCTGATATCGTTTTGATATGCTTTGCAACAAGCTTATGTGAGGTGCTCATGTAAGGTGTTGTGTTCAGAACTGACTTGAGTCATGTCGCGGACTTGGGCTCGTATGGATTGGTTGTTTGTTCATGTGCAGGTGTTGCTTGAGTTCAAGTCATGGCTGGTGACAGGATCCTTTGGACTAATCCTAGGGAGGAAATGAGGTTCCAACAACCAAATTCAGGAGGAATTGTGGTTGAGCGGGTCAGGAGGTCACGTAGGATGATTGAATCAAGGGCAGTGCATATGAAGGTTACTGGACGTTGAAGGAAGGTGTTTGCACGTATGCATGTGGTGCATGACGTGGCAACATGGTTCCGAAGATGGTTTATGGATGGGATGATCTGGGTGGAAGGATGGGATCGTATCGGTTGATGACTTCTGCTGCAGCGGAGTCGGTTATGGCTCGGTATGGAAAGTATCAAGTTGGTTATGATAGGATTTCGTGTGGGTCACGAATTTGAGTTGTTTTAGGAATGTGGGACACGACCCTAAGGTGTTTGGAAGTCTTAAGATTGCTTCTATCTGCGTATAGAAGAGTCCTAAGCAGTTATGGAAAGTTTCGAGTCGTGAACGGAGTAGGATTAGGGTCCTGATTTGACTTGAGTTGGCTTTCGAGCTGGTTATATAAGCAAGGGAGGCCAAAGCTCGTGGTAGAAAACTTTGGGGCTATTCCTCTTGCGTTCTATTGAATAAAAATTCGTAGTTTGAAGGAACTTTTGTGCCTTGTTCGTCCGACTTGTTCCAGACATGTTTTACCCGTCTAGTTTCTGGACAGCACTACCTTTCATCGGTGGTTTTTTCATAACTCGAGTTTTACAGATCCAATTGACATGATTCTTTTTGGGTTGTCTTCAAAACTTGATTATCTATCATCTGTCAAAATTTCATGGTCATTGGATTTGTGATTTCTGATCTACACGAGTTTTTTTGCAGCATTCCAGAACTGTTTTCTCGGGTAGGACAGATTGACCTTTGTTCGATCTTTCAATCCTAACTTGAGTTTCTCTCGACGGATTTGAGTGATTCTTGTTGTGTTGTCTTTGTGACTTGATTCTCTCTGATATCTATCACTTTTGTCATGGTGAAAGACATTAAGATTAGTCTCAAACATGATTTCATTAACAGATCGTTTTTCTGCTGAAGGGTTTGGGATTTAATATTTTCTGCTGCATAAGACTTTTAAATCTACCATTCACCCACCCCCCCTCTGGTAGCTTTTCACGTGTTCTTCGATCCTACATATTTGTAAAGACGAAAGCGGGTCTTTGGAGAATGAAAATAATGGTCCAGAAAAAGGTGAAAAAAATGAGAAATGAGAAGGAAAGAGCCAAGGTAAAGGATGGAAGCGCAAAGTAGTTCCAAATATATAGGATGTGTGTGAGAGACACATCCCAAGGTCTTATGTCTTTGCGTAGAGAGTATGGGGTAAACAACAAACTAAAAATACACTGAAGCATCGAACTAGTCCGTTAACTAGCGGACTAGTCCGATTTCCTTTCTGTTCCAAGAACGGACAAGTCCGAAAATGGTCGGACTAGTTCGGTAACATTACTGATGTTCATATGGACAAGTCCCAAATTGCGGACTAGTTTGTCAACACTTCATAAAATTCACCTTGCACCGGACAAGTCTGATTAATACGAACAAGTCAGATTTTGTCATTGAACACGTAACGAACTAGTCCGGTCCCATACGGACTAGTTTGTTACACTCACAATAATTGGGGTTTCAAGGTCTGTTGCATTACTTCACGCAAAATTCAATAAGCACACCGGACTCGTCCGACCGTCGGAATCCCTAAATATAACTTTTTGGAATAACTTTAAATCAGTGATCCACGACCCCTAAACATAGATCCAAGAACCCTAGCATCGTCACACGTCCCAAGAGCACAAAAACACTCCCCTCCACACATCGAAAGCCCTAAAAAGTTCAATATTTTGGTAATCAAGATTTGGGAAAGAAAGAGTGACATCTACACATTGTTGAGCTCTTGGGGTTTCATCTCTCATACACTCTTGCAACTCTTGTAAATCTTTTGAGTGTATTCGATCTGTTTTCTCACTGTAATCTTGTGGGAGCCCTCAGCTTGTGAGGTTGCCCCATTGACTTGGTGATTGCCCGATGACAGTGGAACTCATGTCAGCCTTCGTGGTGACTCGATGAGGTAAAGGGTTGGTTGCGACCCGACTCTGTGTAAGCTCCACAACAAGGACGTAGATCTCGTTCTTGGGAACAATCCTCGATAAAAATCCTTTGTCTCGTGTGTTCTCGATCTTTACTTTTCATAATTATACTATCTAGGCAAGACTTGATGATCCTTGTATTATTCATTAACATTGTGATTCTCAAGGAACTTAATTGTTGCCTACAATTGTTAATTACTTCAAGGTTTTTTTACTATTCTGCTGGTTTATCGTTCGAACAAAAACACAAAAATAGTTAAGCTTTTTGTAGGTGTAATGAGCACACCGGACTAGTCTGCACCCTACATCGAACTAGTCTGACCTTCCTGGTATTTGACGTTTTTGTTAAGTGCTGCAGGAAAAAGTTTCAACACCTATTCGCCCCTCGAGACCACATTCAGAGAAGGAGGTAGAACATAGGGTGAGAGATAGTGAGATAGAGGTGGAGTAAGAGAGACAACGATAGGTTGGGAGAGAGATGGGTGAGATAGAGGTGGAATAAGAGAGACAGAGAAAGGGAGAGATAGAGTGTGATAGAGAGAGTAAAGTGAGAGAGAGAGGATGGTAGAGAGGGAGAGGAAGAGAGCGAGAGAAAGAGAGGATGGATGGATGAATGTGTCCTAGAGGGGGGTGAATAGGCTTTGAAAAACTTTTCCCGCAACACTTAATTAAACTGCCAAATACAGGATGGACTAGACTTGTCTGGTATGGTGTACGGACTAGTCCAGTGTGCTTGATGTGCTACGAAAATATTAAATGTTTATGGATATATCTCAACTGTTGCAGCAGCGGAATGTAATCAACTACCCTAACAACTTGAGTGAGCAATTAGGATCGAAGAATTGCATGTGGAATACGAAGTTAACACGAATTACAAGATTTATCAACTTTATACCATAGATGATGGTAATTGCAAAAGTAAAAGAATGGAACACGCGAGACAAGGATTTTTACTGAGGTTCGATCTCACCAGAGAGATCTACTCCTCGATGAGGAAGCCCACACAGAGCCAGGTCACTTCAAACCATTTTCCCTCGTCAAGTCACTACACAAGGCCGACTTGAGTTCCACTATCATGAGCTAATCACCAGGTTGGTGGGGCAACCTCACATGCTGAGGGCTCCCACAAAAATACAACAAGAAAGATGATCGAATACACTCAAAAGGATTGCAAGTAATGCACAAGTGTATAAGAGACCAAACCCCAAGAGCTAAACGATGTGTAGACGATGATCTCCAAATCCCAAATCTGGATACCCAAAAGATTTAATCTTTTGGCCTTTAGATGCATGGGGAGATGTGTTTTTGGCTCTTGTAACGAGTGGTGGCGCTAGGGTTTATGTTTTTGACATTTGTGTACGGTACTTCTGTTGGTGGGGTTGTGGATCACCTATTTATAGTGTTACCAGTAACATTATCATTAGGGATCCTGATGGTCGAACTAGTCCGCTTGGTGACCAGACTTGTCCGGTGTGCTGTGTAAAATTTGCGTGGAATGTGCAGCACACTAAAATCCCTAATTTGCATGAGGTATACTAGACTTGTCCGTATAGGAACAAAGAGTTCACCAGACTAGTCTGTAGTGATTATAGAAAGTTAATCAGATTAGTCCACGATATGACGGACTTGTCTGATCCAATGTGAATTGTGTTTATCCAGCTAGTCTGAGTGAAATATCATAAAGTTGAACAGACTTGTCTGGTTAGTATTCGAACTTGTCTGGTGCAAGGTGAATTGTGACATCATAAAGTTTAACGGAGTAGTTCGCTCAGTGAACGACTTGTATGGTGCTTAGTGAATTACTTCGGTTGATTTTAGCCCTTACCCTCTATGTAACGACATGAGCTCATGGGATGTGTCTCTCACACACACCCTATACAATTATGTCTACTTTGCGCTTCCATTGATAATTTGAGCTTCTTCCTTTCTCACTTCTCATTTTCACCTTTTTGGTTGCACCATAATATCTAATCTTTGTTAACCTGCATTCATATCAATGAATTCATAAGGATCTCATTTTTTGTCATCAATCGTCTAAAACCCACAAGGGAATGCCTAGATGCACTTTCAGTCCACCCCTTTTTTGGTGATTGATGACAACCAGTTAAGAGTAAAAATTAATTTTCATAAAGTGGGCATATATGAGAATGACAAATGAACAATAAAAACTTCTCACATATATGCACTCTTTATGGTGGGTGCCTAAAAAGTGTGTGTGATCAATTAATGTGATGCGCAAAATTAAGAGCGTAGCATTGATAGCAGCAACCATCATAGTAATATTAAAATGAGCATCACACATTCATATTAAATAAAATAGGTACATACAAAAGAGATTACAATAGTTTGAAATAATATATATGTCCATGATCACTAGTCCATAAGGCTTACAAATAAATACTACTAGTCTCAATCTCTCCCCCTTTGCCATCAAGGCACCAAAAAGAGAAAAAATGAAGGGAATCACTCATCGCCACTCCCTCCCTCACTCTCAGTCCCATCTTCATGTACATCTTCATTGTCATGTGCATACTGAGTAGGAGGAGCGGAGACACCTACTAGTCCAAGGGGTGCCAATTCTTTCTCTGTGAGAGGTGCCATCTCTGTGATGTTCTCTTCTGAATCCTCTAAGATTTGAGGTGATCCCACTGGCTCAATATCTAGCTTCTCACATATAGCTTTGTTGTTTGCCTTCTTATACCTTTGATGTCTCTTTCTAGCTAGACTTTCCTTGTGGTACTGAATTTCCACTTTGTGACACGATGCAAAGATGGAAGAGAGCATTTTCAACACACCACTGGGGGACTCTTTGGAAGATGGAGGAGTAGAGGTAGCTGTTGGAGTCCTTGTGCCTTCATGAGCATGCTTAGATCTCTGTTCAACTGTAGGTTAGGAAAGAGCAGAGGGAACAATATACACTGTAGGCTTCTGGGGTTTGAGGCCGGTGTGCTCAACATCTTTAACAAACTGATGGTCGGTGACCTTCTCAATCATGAACATGATGTAAGGTGCATAGCCACAGGACCTATTTGGAGTGATTGAGATCTTCACAATGTCATTGTAGATATATTCAAAGACATTAAAGGTCCTTTTCTTGCTTATCACTTTCAAAAAGGTCCTTAGGGTTCCTCTAATTGTCCCTGCATCTCCATCCTTTGGAGCAATAGTGTTCCTCAAAATCCTGTTAAGCACTTCAAAGAATGGCTACTTGGTGGTAGGAGACTTGTATGGCATTCTTGTATCCTACATGAATTCTAGCACATCCTTCTCCAAAGGCTTCAAGTTATGAATAATGAGCTCATTGTCCAAGGTATCTTCAAGGTGATGTATCCTGGCAAATTCCTCATATGTGACACTGTACTTGGATCCATGGATCGTCCAAATCATCTCATCCCATCATCACGAGCGAAGTAGAGAGTAGAGTAAAATTGAGTGATGACCTCATTGTTCCAATTGTATCAGAAGGATAGAAGATCCTTCATGCCATGCCTCTCCAATGCCTCCAAGACTTCATGATATGCTCGACAGTTCTTGGATTGTAGATAAATCTTGTCCACCCATTTACTAGAAACCACTGGATTTCTCATCATCATGTACACATGCTCATAGTAGTAAGCATGGAAGTGGCTCCAAAATCGTGGGTCAACGGATTGCTTTGGCTTCTGCTAAACTTCAATCATTCTAAACTTGTCAGCCTACTCATTTCCTTTCTCCATGAAGTCATTTTCTGAAGGCTTCCTATTGCGCTGCATAGGTGACTTCATCTTATGTGGACCAATGGGACCACTTGCAAGTCATTTTCCCTTGTTGGTGCTCCTTCTAGGTACGGTTGAGCTGGCACCAGCACCATCCTTGCTCAATGCTTTCTTTACTACCACTCTCCTCTTTCTCGAGAGAGCATCATCAGGAGGAGAGGAGTGGGCATTGAAGTCATGTCTCTCCTTGCTTACCCTTTCATTTTCGTTTTCAAGTCTTGTACATTCACGCTCGGCTTCATAGTCAAACATGTTGTCATCTGAAGCAAACGACATTGTGCCTGACACGGAGAATACAAGGAGCAGTAAGAATGATATGTAGACTTTTTGGATATAAGGATTTAGTGGTTCAAACTGTCAGGGGACCATAATTGTCCGTTTTCAGAGTGTGGACTTGTCCAGAGCACCAGGTTTGTCCGCACCAAGAACAGGACTAGTCTGGTCTGACGTATGAACTCTAACTTCCAATTCGAGCAAATCTAATAAAGATTGATGCTACAAGGATAGGAATACAGTAGGAATACACACAACAATGTAATGTAAGCCCAAGGAATCAAGAAAACTAAGCAAAATTCAAGAGAAGATGAGAACTAGGGTTAAGCGAGATATTTAACGAGAATTGAAGATTTGAGATTGGAGGAGTGGAGCAAGGTCCGAATTAGTCCAGAGATATATGCTTCATGCTGGGGGAAAGAGTTCTCGTGGAGGAACCTTCGATTTTGGTGGTCGAAATTGAAAAACGCCTTGGAAGCTAGGTATTGAGGAGAGAGAGTGCCAAAGTGATTGTGAGCAGAAGAAGAAGGTGTTCTGGCAGCTGGCTAGGGTTTAAGCCCGATAAATACAGACTAGTCCGCACAGGGTCGGACTACTCCGGTACGTCGGACTAGAACCGAACTAGTAGGCAGTGTCGGTACCCTAAAAACCGTACATCCCCTGAGGTTACAAAGATCTCGAGGGAAGGCCGTCTACTTGGATTGAAGACCCTCGGAGGCCCACTTGTCAGACATGACCGGACCTGCTTCTCCAACATGGTTAATCCCTAGGTCGCCACGTGTACTGCCAAACCGGAGCTACCGCCCACAAGGGGGAAGCTCCGGGCCAGGTACCGAAGCTACGGTGGAGTCAAGTCATCACTGTCGACGTTGATGCCGTGCTGGAATTTCTTGAGGTGGAACTCCAAGGCCTTCCCCACCATGTTGGACTTCAACCCGGTCTCAACCCGGTCCTCGTCCATCACGCTGTTGAGGGCCCAGGCGAGCTTCTCCCTCCTCTTCAGCAGCGCCCACCTGTTGGCCAGTAAGTTGCAGAACACCGCCTGGGGAGTCAATCCTCCCTCCACGCATCGGCGGATCCTGGTCAGGGCAGGGTCGAAAGCTTCTGCCAGCACCGAAACTTCACTCCATATCGACGTGTCGATGCCGGGCAGACCGTCTGGCAGCTCCAACCGCTCATGCTCCTCCACCCTAACGACTATCCAATCTTTCTTCCAGTCATCCCACTTCCCGGAAGGGAACGACCGGAGGTACTTGAATGGGCACTTCTTGCGCTTCACGAAGTAGTAGAAGCCAAGGTACTCATTGCTCCGGCCGGTGGTGTGAACGGTGAAGAAGGTTCGGAAGAGCTCGACACAGGGGGGGATGCCCACCAACATCTCGCAGAAGTGGACAAAGATGGACACAAGGAGAATGGAGTGAGGGTCAAGGTGGTATAGCTGCAGACCATAGAAGTCTAGCAACATCAAGAAGAAAGAAGAAAAAGGTGGGATCAGCCCCACCATGGCGTACGAAGAAAAGTACACCATCTCGCCAGCGCGCTCCTTCTCAAAGGGGAGCTCTCCGCCGGCACGGACCAAGCGGTTGAAGAAGTCCGAGGACCACCCCATGAGGGCCCGGACCTTCTTCAAATCGTTGTCAGTCTTCAGGCGACTCTCACGCAGATCCAACTCCATCGCGGCACAGCTAGGCAAGAGAAGAGGAGCGAAGTACGAGTCAGGAGTTTGAGCGCAAGATCAGATGAGAGGCGTAAAGAACTCCCGATGGTGCGCGCTTTCCTTCTTAAGTAAGCCCTCGCAACGCTTGGATGGAAATTGCAGGGAAGTCGAAGATACTACTCAAGAATTCAACCCAGCCGATGACAAGAGGGCCCGGGACCACCCCGACGATCAAGTCGAACCTCTTACCCAGGCGAACGGTTGTCATCACGAGGCGGGAAACCCAAAGGCGGCGGCCTGACAGGGCTCGCGGAACCGATACGGTTTTCGTATCGGGAACCGGCGACCTTCAATTGCGTGAGATCCGCACGTCAAAGATCTCATCTGCCGCCTGAGGTGCGCCACGCGGCGGGATCTAACTGTAAAACCCTGCCAATGGCACCTCCGAAGACCCTTGAAGACCCAATTCAAGTGTTGCAAGGATGGACCCACCTCCGATGGAACGACTTCACCCCAGTGACCTTCCTAGGAGGTAGGTCCAGGGGGCCACTGTCGGTACCCTAAAAACCGTACACCCCCTGAGGTTACAAAGATCTCGAGGGAAGGCCGTCTACTTGGATTGAAGACCCACGGAGGCCCACTTGTCAGACATGACCGGACCTGCTTCTCCAACATGGTTAATCCCTAGGTCGCCATGTGTACTGCCAAACCGGAGCTACCGCCCACAAGGGGGAAGCTCCGGGCCAGGTACCGAAATGGCACCTCCGGACATAACCCCTGACCGAGAGAAGCTCCGGACCTGACACGTGTCTGATAGCCCCGGAGCTACCTGCTTCCCACAGCAAGCTCCGGAGCTGCCACGTGTCCAAACGTCGGAGCTGGCAGCCTCTAACCTCCGGAAGACCTTGTAACGGCTCCGGATCTTCAAAGGAGAGCCAAGGACTTCAAGACCCGATTAAGCGTCATTAATTCCATATTAATGACGCTTAAACGGACGATCTTAACACCAGAAACGGCACTGTCGGAGCCCGTTATAGAATCATTAACAGCAATTAATCGTGTATCAATACTAGTAACCGCCGGGGCCACATGTCGGGCCAGGCTAGCTTGTAACGGTCTGTCCTTGTACTATAAAAGGACAGGCCGACGATACACGCGAGATAGACGTTCATAGACGTTGACAAGCAATCATACGTGACAAGCTAATACAACACCAACACACCCGTGGAGTAGGTTATTACGCTCAGGCGGCCCGAACCACGTAGATCCTTGTGTCTCCTGTGTTAAATCACAATTCACCTTCTTGATTCTCCGCGCGCCCACACCGAACCACAAACTCCTTTAACACTTTAGCAGTGTCAGGAGATCTGCCGACTCCAACAGTCGACAGGCAGCAACGGACTAGCCTGGTGCTGACCACAGACTAGTCCGGGTCAGTTGGACAGATCAAAATTAGAAACAAGGTGATTTTTGGGGATTTGATCTAATAGTGATCTAAAGAACATCAATTCACAAATAATCATGATGAACATGACCAGTAAGAAATCAACAATATAATTCACCAAGTATTCAATAATTGAAATAGTTTTGGAGAGAAAATTGAGATAAGGGATGATTTTTTGCAAAAATGAGTAAACTTTGAACAATCAATCAGCTATGCAATGTTTCAAGCCACATTTTGACAGTCAAGTATATTTAATTCATTCAGCTCACAAAATCTTTTTTCATCTAGTGGCTTTGTGAATATGTCTGCTAGTTGTTTTTTCAGTTCTAACATGTGAGATTTCTATGTCACCTTTTAGTGAATGATCTCTTAGAAAATAATGATGAATGTCTATATGCTTAGTTCTTGAGTGCTCTACTGGATTGTATGCAATTTTTATGGCACTTTCATTATCACATAGGAGTGGAATATCGCTTATATTGTAACCATAATCTCTTAGAGTGTGTCGCATCCAAAGTAGTTGTGCGCAACAACTACCGGCTGTAACATACACCGCTTCAGCTGTGGAAAGAGCAATGGAGTTTTTCTTTTTAGATGACCATGAAACTAAGGATCTACAAAAAAATTGGCAAGTTCTTGATGTGCTCTTTCTATCGACTTTGCAGCCTACATAGTCGACATCGGAATATCCTGTAAGGTTAAACTTGGATCCTTTGGGATACCAAAGGCCCAAGTTAGGTGTGTGCACAAGGTATCTTAAAATCCTTTTTACGGCTATTAAATGGCACTCTTTAGGTGCGGCTTGAAACCTTGCACACATACAAACACTAAGCATGATATCAGACCTAGATGCACATAAATAGAGTAGTAAAACAATCATAGACCAACATACCTTTTGATCCACATATGAACCATCTTTGTTGAGGTCAAGATGTCCATTAGTTGCCATGAGTCCTTGATAGGCCTGGCTTTGTCCATATTGAACTTTTTGAGGGTATCCTGTGTGTACTTATTTTGGCAAATAATAGTGCCCTCTTTCAGCTGCTTCACTTGGAATCCCAAAAAGAATTTCAATTCGCCCATCATTGACATCTGGAATCTATCTGTCATAGTTTTTCTGAATTCTTCACGAAAAGATTTATTAGTAGAACCAAAAATGATGTCATCAACATAAATTCGATAGATGAATAGATGACCATCAAAATTTTTTGTAAACAAAGTATAATCAGCTTTTCCTATTTTAAAACCATTTTGAGTGAGAAAATCCCTATGGCACTCATACCAAGCTCGGGGAGATTGTTTGAGGCCATAGAGAGCCTTATGCAGTTTGTATACATGGTTGGGGTACTATTGGTCTTCAAATCCTAGTGGCTGCTCCACGTATATTTCCTTCTTGATAGGACTATTGAGGAATGCACTTTTGACGTCCATTTGATACAACTTAAATTTGTCGTGAGTAGCATAGGCTAATAAAATACGAATGGACTCAAGTCTAGCTACAGGAGCAAAAGTTTCGTTGAAATACAAACCTTCAACTTGTGAGTAACCTTTTTCCACAAGTCATGCCTTGTTTCTTGTTACAACTCCATTTTCATCTTGCTTGTTCCAGAAGACCCATTTGGTGCCTACGATATTTGCCTTTGGTCTTTCCACCAGCTCCCATACTTCATTTCTCTTGAAGTTGTTCAGCTCCTCTTGCATTGGAGTCATCCAATATGGATATTTTAGTGCTTCATCAACCCTGTATGGTTCCATAAATGAGACAAAAGAGTAATGTTCACAGAAACTAGCAATACGAGATCCAGTGGTTACTCTCTTTGCAATATCTCCAATGATGTTGTCGACGTGATGATCTCTTTGTATACTCTGATGTACTCTTGGGTAAGGCACTTGTGAGGTCACTTTTTCTACATTATCATCATTGTCAATGTCCCCCCCTATGTCATTGCTTTCGTGGTTGTATTGACCTACTTGATTATGCTGATGTTGATCTTGTGCAGAAGCTCCCTCTTGATCATTCCTCTTTTTTTTGTGGTCCATATTGATCACTTGGGTCTTGTGATTGCTCTTGCGGTCGAATATCACAAAGTGCCATCCTCTTCAACGCTTGACATGGGGCTTCTTCTTGATCTAGCACACACTTATCAACTTGCTTCACTTGGGAGCCATTCGTTTCATCGAACACTACGTCATGTGCTACTTCAACAACGCAGAGACTTTGTTGAAGACACGATAGGCGTAGGCGTTCGAATCATAACCAAGCAAGAACCATTCATCGGATTTCGAAGCGAACTTTGAAGTCGTAGATTTCTTTTTCAAGATAAAGCATTTTCTTCCAAATACTCTGAAATATGAAATGTTGAGTTTGTTACCAGTGAGGAGCTCATACGGCGTTTTCTTCAGAAGTCGGTGAAGATATAGCCAGTTTGTGCTGTGAAAAGCAGTGCTTACCACTTCAGCCCAAAACTGGAAGTCTTGTATCCATCTAGCATTGTCCTCGCCATCTTGATGATTGTCCTATTCTTCTTTTTGTCCGCCCCATTTTTTTTGAGGGGTGTAGGATGCTGAAAACTCATGTTTTATTCCTTCTTCATCTAGGTACTCCTCAACTTGAGTATTCTTGAACTCCACTTCCGTTGTCACTTCTAATGTTCTTGATGGTTGAGGAGAATTCTTTTTTGCGCTCTTTCCAAAAATTTCCTGAGGATCCCTTGGGTTTCTGATTTATCATACAAGAAAAACACCTAGGTAAACTAGAAAAATCATCAACAATTACTAATTCATATTTGTTACCGCCAATGCATATATTAGCAATTGGACCGATGAGGTCCATATGAAGAAGTTCCAGAGGTCTTGATGTGGTCATCACGTTCTTGGCAGTGTGTGGTTCTCCAACTTGTTTTCCCGGTTGACAAGCGCTGCACGACATGTCTTTCTCAAACATAACATCTTTTAAACCTCGGATATGACCACCTTTTAGAAGTGTCTGCAGATTCCTCATCCCAACATGGGCTAGCCGTCTACGCCACAGCCATCAGATGTTATTTTTCGTAACCAAGCAAGTGTTGAGTTCGGTTTTATCTTTGTTGAAGTCATCAAGATAAAGTTTTCCCATCAACATTTCCTTGAATGCAATTGAGGTATCGCTTCTTATAAAAACTTTCACACCCTCATTAGCGAATAAACAGTTGTATCCTTTGTCACATAGTTGAGATATGGACAAAAGATTGTAATCTAAAGAATCAACATGTAGAACATTTGAAAGAGTGTGTTGAGAAGAAATTTCAATTTTACCGCTGCTAAGGACTTTTTTTGCTGTTGTCTCCAAAATAGATTCCTTCACTTGGATCCGCGTTTCGCTCATACTCTACGAACATGTTCCTCTCTCCGGTTATGTGATTGGTGCATCCACTGTCCAACACCCATTTGGATCCTTCGGAGGATTAGCCCTGCAAAACAAAATCATTTCTTTGTTTTAGGTACCCAAGCTTGCTTGGATCCTCGGAGGTTAGTCACAATTGTCTTGGGCACCCACAAACAAGTCTTTGGGTTCTTGTGGCGTGCCCCTGCATATTTTGCATAAACATGTTAAGATTTATTTATCATAAGTACATAAGTAGCATCAAAAGTATGAAACAATTTTTGCAATTCAGATTTATGTTATTTTCCTTTAACAAATGTAATATGATACGTAATCTGAACATTAGTAGGCAGTTTTTAATTTTTTGTGTACCCAAGACCATCTCTTATATTAGGAGGTCTTGTGACCATATATGCACTTCATGCGTATTTAGTCTTTTCCTTGTCAAAGATCCCACATTGGGATGGATGTTTAACATACGAAACCGTGGATTCATGTTGACAATACCCTTCTTACTAGAGCATGTGCAAGTTTTAGTTATCATCGACTTGACATCTTGAGAGGGTGAGCTCTTTGTGGAGGAAGTGTCACTTTGCTTGAGTGACTCAACTTGCACTTCAAGGATTTTGTTAACTTTTGTCAAGTTAGCAAGTTCTTCCTTGACTGCAATATGTGAGTCTTCTAGTTTTGAGTAAATTTCCTTACTCAAAGCTAGCTCAAGCTCAAGTGCCTTACTTTTCTCCTTTTCAAGCTCAAGGAGCTTTTCCACCTCTTGATATATCTTCCTTTCACATATGAGCATATCTTCTTGGCGGTCGACAAGCTCATCCTTCTCAAATATTTTGTCTGACAATATATTCATTTTTCTTAATGTAGTTTTGCTCAATCCTTTAAACATTTCCTCACTTCACTAGAACTACCGAAATCATCAATAGAGGAATGTAAGGAAGGGGATGTAAGTTGAACCTTCTTCTTGCCTTCCTTAGCCATGAGGCAAGTGTGGTTGTGGTTCTCCCTTCCTCCCATGCTTGGGAAGAGTGTAGACTTCTTGGTTGGTTTCTTGATGGAAATTGTTGCCATCTCATCTTCATCATCCGAGGAGGAGTCATCGTTTGAGTCCCACTCCTTGCCGATGTGCGCTTGATGTACGTGCTTCTTTTTCATGAAGGCTTTCTTCTCTTGTGACTTCACTTCTTTGTTCCTCTTATTCTCCTCATATGTATAGTCAACCATAAATGTCGATATTCGCCGCTGTTGTAGCAAGTACGTCGATCCTTGGATTTTCTTTTTCCTTGTTCTTTCCTTCACTAAAGTTGCTACCTCTTCTTCTCATCATGCCCTTGAATCTTTTCATGAAGAGTACCATCTCTTCATCATTCATATTTGTGATTAGATCATCAGTGTCTTCTTATTCATGAGTCTCACGAGTCTCCTTTCCATTGTGCTTGCAGGTTGCCTCGAGGGCAATCTCCTTTTTCTTGGACGAGTTAAGTTCAGCTAAGTCTTTGACATATTTGGCTTCTTTCTCCATCATTTTGTGATTGATAATTTTGCCAAGGACATCATCGGGAGTCATTTTGTGGATCCCTGGGCTTTCTCTTATCATGGAACAAAAGGTGACATTCCAAGGCATAAAGGATCTTATCATTTTCTTAGCAACCTCATGATCAGTCCACTTCTTGCTTCCATAAGCACGGATCTTGTGGATCATTGTCTTCAAGCAGTTGTACATCTCTTGACATGATTCACCATCTTCTATGGCAAATATCCCCAATTCCCCCTCAAGCATATCAATCTTCGCTTTACGGACGGAGCGATTTCCTTCAAGAGCAGTCTTCAAAGTATTCCAAATATCTCTGGCAACTTCAAGTCCATCCACCTTGGTGAACTCTTCTTGACTCAAGGATGAAGTGATCACCGCAACGACTTGTGCATTGCAGTGAATTGATTGTTCTTGCTCCGGGGTGAGTTCATCGTTGGTGTCTGGGATATCTATACCTGTACACACTATATGGAAAAAACTAGGATTAAGTGAGATTAGATGCATCTTCATATATTATATATCCACATTGAATAATTGCCATCAAACTGTGGAGATCTTCCAATGGGAATAGAAAGATAATTATTATAATTGTTAAGCTTCTCATAATTGAAAGGATACATGGAGTAGTCTTGATGACTACCCCCTATTGGCTTTTCATCCTCCTCCTTGCCCTTCTGGCTTAGGAGATTCTTCCTGAGAACTGCCTTGAGTTCACGCACTTCCTCATCGTCGTGTTCGTGCTCCTTGAGCACATTGAATGCCTTGGAGTCTTGTTAGTCTCCAGTGATGGGAATCTTCGGGATCTCGTTATTCTCGTCAGAGGCCATTGATCTCTCCGAGCGGTGAGTCTCATAAGTGGAGGGTCTCGCTCTAATACCAATTTAATGTGGCCTAGAGGAGTGGTTAATAGGCTTTGTAAAACTTTTCCCGCAACACTTAATCAAACTGTCAAATACAGGATGGACCGGACTTGTCTGGTGGGGCGTATGGACTAGTTCGGTGTGCTTGATGTGCTACGAATAGATTAAATGTTTATAGAGATATCACAAATGTTGCAGCAGTGGAATGTAATCAACTACCCTAACAACTTGAGTGAGCAATTAGGATACAAGAATTGCACGTGGAATACGAGGTTAACAAGAATTACAAGATTTATCAACTTTATGCCCTAGATGATGGTAATTGCAAAAGTAAAAGAATGGAACACGTGAGACAAGGATTTTTACCGAGGTTCGATCTCACCAAATAGATATACTCCTCGATAAGGAAGCCCACACAGAGCTGGGTCTCTTCAAACCCTTTTGCCTCGTCAAGTAACCACAAAAGGCCGACTTGAGTTCCACTATCACGGGGTAACCACAAAGTTGGTCGGGCAACCTCACACGTTGAGGGCTCCCAGAAAATTACAGCGAGAAAGATAATTGAATACACTCAAAAGGATTAGAAGTAATGCACAAGTTTATAAGAGATCAAACCCAAAGAGCTAAACGATGCGTAGAAGACGATCTCACTATTCCAAATCTGGATACCCAAAAGATTTTACTCTTTTGTCCTTTAGATGTGTGGGGAGATGTGTTTTTGTGCTCTTGGGACGAGTTGCTGTGCTATGGTTTATGTTTTTGACAGCTGTGTACGGTACTACTGTTGGTGGGGTCGTGGATCACCTATTTATAGTGTTTCCAAAAAATATTACTGTTAGGGATTCCAACGGCTCGACTAGTCCACTCTAGAGACCGCACTTATATAATGTGCTGTGTAAAATTCATGTGGAATGTGCAGCACACTAAAAACCCAAATTTGTGTGAGGTATATCGAACTTGTCCGTATAGGAACAGAGAGTTCACCAGAGTAGTCTGTAGTGATTATAGAATGTTAATCGGACTAGTCTACGATATGATGGACTTTTCCAGTATAGTGGTAATTGTGTTTTTCCAACTTGTGTGAGCTAAATATTAGAAAGTTGAACGGACTTGTCCAATCATTATCCAGACTTGTCCGATGCAAGGTGAATTGTGACATCAGAAAGTTAAACAGACCAGTCCGCTCAGTGAACAGACTTGTCTGGTGCTCAGTGAATTACTTAGATTGATTATAGACCTTACCCTCTATGCAAAGACATGAGCTCTTGGGATCTGTCTATCACACACATCCTATACAATTATGTCTACTTTGCGCTTCGATTGATAATTTGGGCTTCTTCCTTTCTCACTTCTCATTTTTCACCTTTTTGGATGCACCATAATATCTAATCTTTGTTGACCTGCATTCATCCCAATGAATTCATTAGGATCTTATTTGTTTATCATCAATTGTCCAAAACCCACAAGGGAATTCCTAGATGCACTTTCAAAGGAGAGAGAGGGAGAGGAAGAGAGTAAGAGAAAGAGAGGATGGATGGAGAGAGAAAGAAAGGATGAGAGTGAGAGAGAGGAAGAGAGTGAGAGAATTAGAGAAAGAGATGGAGAGGAAGAGAGAAAGTGTGACAGAAAGAGAGAGGGAGAGGAAGAGAGTGAGAGAAGTAGAGGGGGGGAAGAGAGTGAAAGAAAGAGAGGGACAAGAAGAGAGTGAGAGAAAGAGAGAAAGAGAGAGAGGGAGAGGGAGAGAGTGAGAGAAAGAGAGAAAGAGGGAGAGAAAGAGAGAGAGGAAGAGAGTGAGATGATGAAAGTTAGAGAGAGAGGAAGAGTGTTAGAGAAAGAAAAAGAGATGCATTTGTAACATGTCTAACTCTAATATTCTTTTGCAGAGTTCAGTGACAAATGCACAAACTCCTTCTCCACAGCTGTCGGTACCCGGAGGGACGTGCGGAGACGTGTTTTCCGGCTTCGGAGGTAGTTGAGGGGCTAGTGTGTAGCTTGTTTTGAGTTTGTGTTCTAATTGATGTATTTGAAATAATTTATGGTAGTTTATTGTTGTGGTATATGCTGTGCTTATTGTTGTTGTGGTATATTGGTGTTCTGTGAGCTCGTCATCCTGCGAGGTAGGCAGTTTCTATTTTTTTTGAATTCCAAACATAACTTACATTGGCTATGACAAAGCTGACATAAGTTAGCCCAGGTTAACTTATGTCGGCCCGACTGTGCTGACGTAAGTTAGCCCAAGCTACTTATTTCGGCTTTGGTGTGGCCGACGTAAGTAAAGGCTCTTACTTACCTCAGCAACAGCTGGCCGACGTAAGTAACCTGGCCTAGCCCGCAGCTCAGCCCGGGAATGTACTTATGTTGGTTGCGGGACGCCGACGTAAGTTAACTAACTTACGTCGGCCACCGATGTAAGTTATTTAATTTACAACCAAACCTTAACTAAGTAAACAACTGTCGTAACTAAGGAAAAATTGACGTAAGTTACTTAATTATGTCAGTTTAGGCTTAATTACGTCGGCTAAAGCCGATGTAAGTCATTGGGATTCATGTATGGAGCACCACCGGAGAGCCAGACAGGTCGTGCACCATCAGCGACCAGCCCTTCCGGTCCTTCCTCCCTGCTCGCTCGCGGTCGGATCCAAGCGTGGCCAGATACCCATGGGCCCGGCCGCTATCGCCGACGCCGACGCCTACCGGGTTGGAATGCACTGACCCCGAGCGGAGGTTGCTGTTGCTGCGGCAGCTGAACTTGCAGGTGAACATGGGCTGCTTCATGCTGCCCTGCACCTGGAGCACCTACAAGCTGCACTCTGGCTCTCCGTTGAACTCGAACACAAACAGCAGGTCCGGCTCCCCGTGGACCGTCAGGTTCAGCTGCGCCTGCTGCTTAGATGCAATTGCAGCCGCAACCGCAGTCGAGGAGGATGACGATGACAACAATTATTTCCGCCCGCCCCAAGGGTGGACTTGCCGATGGTGACCCAGCCGCTGTGGAACACGATGGGCTTCCCCTCGGCGGCCTTGAGGTTAAGAGGAATGACCACCTTGCCCAGCAGCCTCATCCCGAAGGTGACCCTGCCACAGGTAGTGCCGCTCAGGCCAGTGTAGGCCGCGCACTTTAGCCTGGCCATGCGGCGGGTGCCGAAAAGCGCCGCTGGCTTGGTGAACGTGGTGGTGGCCTGGGACAGGTGGAAGGCAGCAGAGAATGTGCCGGCGTTGCACGGAGCCTGGTCCATGGTGGAGGAGAGCAGAAGCGGGGTGGCAAGCTGGTAGGGGAACTTGTCGAGACGGATCTGACAGTGGCAGGGCGAGGTGGCCGGGTGCTTGCCGGCGCTGGGCGCGCGCGGGGCCGACGTCGTTGGCATCTTAAGCACCAGGTTGCCGACCAGCACGCGCACGAATGGCCACGTGTCCATATCAAAAATTGCACCGGGAGGCAATGAAGGAATGGAAGGAGCCGGTGACGATGGTGGTGACCAGAGGTGTGTCAGTCGGGTCCTATGATGACATGTGGGCGCCGGCGGTAGTGAGGTTTGTTGGGTTGGAATACAGTTGGGAACAGGCTGCCATGGTCAGATGGATGGACCTCCGCCTCCCATGCTTCTCCATATACTCCATCCGCATATTTTTATTTGTCATGGATTAGTTCAAAAATTAACTAATTGATGACAAATAAAAAGATCTGGAAGGAGTAAATTCCATTTCAAATGCAAATCCTAGCTTCAATATAAAATGTCCATAAATAGATAATGGCAAGAAGGCAGCCTGCTGTGATCATTCACGGGTGGACTGGATTGGATTGCGTTCCAAGAATGCATAATGCATCGGTAGCTGTGCTCAACTCAGTTTTTTTTTTAACCTCCATATCATTGAAAAAAATCTCGGCTCAGCATGCAAGGTAGGCTTTGTCAACCGTCCCATGCACCAATTCTAACGGTCCGGCCTGTAAATGTTTGGACCATGCCGGGTCCGTTTAAAACCTCAGAGATCCTAAACAGAGCCCTCAAAAATTGAAATCCAACCCATCTCAGCCGACTAAGCCCTCAAGTATAGCCATCTTATTTCCTTTTTTGTTGATCCCATTTTGTCTACTTTGCCTGACCTCATTATATCATTTTTTATTCTCATTATGGAGGATCTTGATGAGAACATCACAACAGTGGAGACGCGCATTGAACTGCAAGGACCAATCACAAGAGCACGGGCACGGTTATTAAATCAGCGGGTGAATTCGTTCTTAACTTCTTTTGCATGTGAGTTTGAGAATAGATTGCTATGTGATGATTTAATTGTTATTAGGAATAAAGGAGAAGATCAACAAGTGAAGGAAGGAGGCCTTGGGAGCGTGGAGAACCACCTGGGACGTCCACAAGTTGATGGAAACAGTTTACAACTCGGACTCGAGTTCAACTCGGAGTCCAGGAGCAGTCCACCTTAAAACAGAGGCCCAGGAGGCATACGGACTCTGTTTTCGACGTTCTACATATGCACAGAAAGAGGAGAAGATAAAATTTCCAATGGTTCTGGTTCCACCTCAAAATTCCTCCGGAGTCATTGGGAATCGTTGAAACAAGTCGAGTCCAGATTTCTGTCCGGTGCTGCGCCACCAAATCGGGCCTTTGGGCCTTGTATCCTGTAAGAGTCCATTAGGGACGCGTCTAATCGTGTTTTGGTCGAACCCTAGCCTATAAATACTGCAGCCGCTGGTCATATTCGGTGGTTTTTGCTTAGATCAATAAAATCGCCGTTCTACGGTTTGTGAGACCCCAACTTCGCGATTTCCGATCGTGTCTTCTACGTTCTTGCTCGTGTTCTCGGTTGCACTTGCAGGGATTAGCCATCTTGGCGAGGTCAAGCGTGTGCAGCACGGTTTATAACCAACGGAGCCGTGGTGTAGTGATTGCAGAGGTACTCGAACCGCTCGAGTGCCGCGGATCATCAACGTCGAGTTCTCCACCCCAATCGACATACCTTTTGGAAGATCGGGCCTAAACCAACTCATCAATTGGTATCAGATTTCTAGGTTGCCCTTGAGGTATCTTTGTTTTCCTTCCTTCCATTAGACCATTTTTGTTTCGTACCTAGAGTCCACAGAAAAGCCACAAAAAAATTAGATCATTTTTACCGCCTCCCAGACTATAGTGCCTGCAGTTTCGTTTTTCAGTTTGCATTGTTGAGTTTGCATTTGTATGGTTGAGTCTTGTTGCTGGTTTAGCTTTGTGTTTTTGGGTCCTAGTTATCGTGTTTCGTCCTTGTTTTCTTGCTATTCGACACCTATTCCACAATCCCTAAATAACATACCGATCCGCCACGTTCATCGGTTTGCCCTAGCTAGCCGCCTTGCGTGAACTCCCGCATCGCCAGCCCTAGATTAGGTGACAAATCTTTGTGCCATTCATCCTTGAATCATCACACACCACCCCATTAGTTGCTGTGCAAATTCCCGATCATTTTTGTATCCGATTGCGAGTTCTGTTCTCAAACCGAGTTGGAATCAACATCTAAAATCATAACTCGGATAGCCTACCTTAAAACAGCCATAACTTTCGCATACGAACTCGAAATCGAGCGAATTTTTTTTCAAATTCATCTACGCGAAATTTTGCATCCGATTTTCTGCCGCGCAGCCGCGTTCGGCGAAATTAGATTACCCAAATTCCCCTCGGAAGATAGGCTATCTGGCCTCAGAAGTTTCAGCAGGAATTTTAAAGAATCTTCTTAATTTTCTATAGGCCGCATATTACATCCAATTGAGCTGCAAATTTGTGTGCTTCCTATATTTGTGATCCTGAGTAAAGAAAAAATATCAAAAAAATATTACAAAAAAGAAAAAAATAGTGAAGAGCACGCATATTAAAGCAATTGGCCTATACCACTTGGTGCTGTTTGTTTGGTTGTATCATTCTGTCTTTCTTTTGCCTTGATACTTCCTTGTGTTGTGCTAGGCTCTAGGGCACTCGGTTGACCAGCAACAGTTTCCTACATTGAGTACTTATTCAACTTTGTTTAGCTGTTAACGATTTTCTGTTTATTAGCCACCATATTGTGCCATCCAAGCTCCACCTTTCTCTTGAGCATAACAGGTACCTTTGCAATCACCCCACGCTTCATTGGTTCATCTCACCGTCCAAACCACCTGCTGTGTCAGTAAGAACACTTGTAAGAGCGTGGTAAGACGCTTGAGCGAGAGAGATTGTTTTCTTCCACCTTCCACATTGTCACTGTAGTTGATAGGGATAACATTTTTTTTGTTGTCTTTTGTTTCCTACTAACAATGGCAGGAGAAGACAATAATGACGAATGTGTTCAACATGCTGAGTTAGGTGATATGATGAAGACCATGATGGATATGTTCGCCAAATACAACGCAGCAACGGAGGAGTCATTGGCGAACTTGACTCGCCAACTGGATGACCTTGCTCTTCGGATGAATACTTTTGAGGCTCGGATGCCTCTCGCTGGAAGACAAGAAGACAATGCTTATGATGAACTGGAAGATCACAATAATCAGCCAAGACTGCCACTTTATTGTCGAGGTATGGGAGGTAATAATCATAACAATTATAATCGCCCTCCTGATGATCCTTTTGCTAAAGTGAAATTTACTATACCCTCTTTTTCTGGTGCTTATGATGCTGAGGCTTATCTTGATTGGGAGATGACAGTAGAGCAAAAATTTAATTCCCATCTTGTTCCTGAACAACATAGAGTTTGTCAAGCCACTTGTGAGTTTAAGGACTTTGCTATCATATGGTGGAATGAACTTGTTAAAACTAGAACTGATCCTCCAACATGGGATAGATTAAAGGAATCTATGCGTGTTCGATTTGTTCCTCCATCTTTTCAGCGGGACCTTCACAAAAAATTGCAGCGTTTAGACCAAGGTAACATGTCCGTAGAGGAGTATTATCAAGAGTTACAAAAGGGTATGTTGAGTTGTGGGGTAGTAGAGGACATGGATGATAAAATAGCTCGTTTTTATGGGGGGTTGAGGCGTGAAATTCAGGACATTGTTGATTACAAGGAATATGATACTGTTAACAGATTGTTTCATCTTGCTATGTTGGCAGAAAAAGAATTTTAGGACCGACAACAACAACAACAACGCACGAGGAGCAACTTCACGCCGCGTGCAGAAACTACACCATCCAAAACAGCACCATCTTCGGCCCCCCGTGCAGCGACTACACCACCCAATGGCGGCCAACAAACTATATCTGCTGCTCCACCTTCTTGCGTGTTGGAAGGCAGCAAGGCGTCATCATTCAAGCCTTCGTCATCCACTCCTTCTACGGGTCGTATTTCCGACATTAAGTGTCACCGCTGCCAGGGACTTGGTCATATGATGAGAGATTGCCCGAGCAAACGAGCATACATAGCACGCGACGATGGCGGGTATGATAGTACTTCGGATGTTGAAGATGAATATTCTCTTGCTACTGACTTTACAGATCCAAATGACGAACACACCGAAGAAGAGGTACTTGGTACAGCAGCGACGGAGAACTATAGGAGCATCATTGTGCAGCGTGCCTTGAGCTCCAAAGTGGAGACCGATGACAAGCTACAACGACACAACCTCTTCCACATGTTTCTCGTCGTCAAGGACTGCCGTGTACACACTATAATTGATGGAGGTAGCTGCAATAACTTGGTAAACATGGACGTCGTCAAGAAACTTGGTTTGACAACAAGAGCACACCCTCATCCGTACCAGATTCAATGGTTCAACAACAGCGGTAAGGTTCGGGTATCACAAACAGCGAGAATCCATTTTTCAATTGGTTCATACCATTATTTTGCTGATTTTGATGTTGTTCCTATGGATGCTTGTTCTCTTTTATTGGGTCGTCCTTGGGAATTTGATTCAGATGCTATTCATCATGGTAGAACCAATAAATATACTCTCATGCATAAGGGAAAGCAAATCACTTTGCTCCCCATGACTCCTGCTGAAATTGTGCATTTTGAGAAGAGTAAAATTCACGAGGGCAAAGCAAAAAAATTAGAATCTGAAAAACAGCAAGTTATTAAGTTAAAATCACCATCATTGCTCGCAACTAAATCTGAACTTGCTGATTTGTTCGATGCTAAGGGGATGTGCTATGCTTTAGTTTGCAAAGAAGCCATGTTTTCACTTCATGAATTGTCTATTGCATTGCCCCCTCCTGTTGCTAACCTTTTGCAGGAGTTTGAGGATGTGTTTCCCTCCGAGATACCCCTTGGTTTAGCATCGATGAGAGGCTTGAACACAAGATCGATTTGATTCCAGGAGCAAGTTTGCCAAATCGTGCAGCATACAGGGCGAATCCACAAGAAAGTAAGGAAATTCAACGACAAGTCCAAGATCTTTTGGACCGCGGGTACATTCGTGAAAGCCTTAGCCCTTGTTCCGTTCCTGTTCTTTTGGTTCCTAAGAGAGATGGTAGTTGGCGCATGTGTGTTGATTGGTGAGCGATTAATAACGTCACCATTCGATATCGTTATCCTATTCCTCGATTAGATGACATGCTTGATGAATTGAGTGGTGCTATCATCTTCACAAAAATTGACTTGCGTAGTGGTTACCACCAAATTAGAATGGCACTAGGAGATGAATGGAAAACTGCATTTAAAACCAAGTTTGGACTTTATGAGTGGTTAGTCATGCCTTTTGGTTTAACTAATGCACCCAGCACCTTTATGCGATTAATGAACGAGGTTTTACGTGCTTTCATTGGACAATTTGTGGTGGTTTACTTCGATGATATCCTCATTTACAGCAAGTCATATGATGAACATCTTGATCATTTACGTGCTGTTTTTACTGTTTTGAGAGATGCACGTTTGTTTGATAACCTCGAAAAGTGCGTCTTTTGCACCAATCGAGTCTCGTTTCTTGGCCATGTCATTTCCTCGCAGGGAATTGAGATGGATGAGGCAAAAATTGAAGCAATCACCAGCTAGCCAGCCCCAACAACCGTCACACAGGTTCGTAGTTTTCTTGGTCTTGCAGGTTTTTATCGGTGCTTTGTGCGGGATTTCAGCACCATTGCAGCACCTCTACATGAGCTAACGAAGAAGGGAGTTCCATTTCGATGGGGCGAACAGCAGCAACAAGCTTTTGATGCTCTCAAATCGAAGCTTACACAAGCACCATTACTACAACTTCCTGATTTTGACAAGACCTTTGAGCTAGAATGCGATGCAAGCGGCTTTCTTTAGTGAAAAACTTCATGGTCCTTCTCTGAATTATTCCACTTATGATAAGGAATTGTATGCCTTAGTACGTGTATTACAAACTTGGCAACATTATCTTTGGTCTAAGGAGTTTGTCATACATTCCGATCATGAATCATTGAAGTATCTTAAATGTAAAACCAATCTGAATAAACGACATGCTAAATGGATTGAGTTCATAGAGTCGTTTCCATACATCATTAAGCATAAGAAAGGGAAGGAAAATATCATTGCCGATGCATTATCTAAGCGTTATACCATGCTGTCCCAACTTGATCATAAAATCTTTGGTTTGGAAACAATTAAAGCATTATATCCTACTGATTTGGACTTCAAAGATGCTTTTGAAAATTGTAGAGAAGGAATAACTTGGAATAAATATGTGCTGAGAGAGGGTCTCCTCTATCGTGCTAACAAGCTTTGTGTTCCAGCTAGCTCCGTTCGTCTATTGCTTTTGCAGGAAGCACATGGAGGAGGTTTGATGGGACATTTTGGAGTGAAGAAAACTGAAGACGTGCTGTCCACACACTTCTTTTGGCCAAAGATGAGGCGTGATGTCGAGCGCTACATGTCATGATGCACTACTTGCAACAAAGCTAAGTCTCGCCTTAACCCACATGGTATTTATATGCCTCTTTCCTATTCCTAGTGTACCTTGAGAGGATATTTCTATGGACATTATTTTGGGATTGCCTAGGACTAATAGGGGGAGGGATAGTATTTTTGTAGTTGTTGATCGTTTTCTAAAATGGCACACTTTATACCTTGTCATAAGAATGATAATGCCTCACACATTGCTGATTTATTTATGACGGAAATTGTTCATTTACATGGTGTGCCAAATACCATTGTTTCTGATCGTGATGCAAAATTTTTAAGTCATTTTTGGAGAACTTTGTGGTATAAATTGGGAACCAAGTTGCTGTTTCCAACTACATGTCACCCACGAACAGATGGACAGACCGAGGTAGTTAATCGTACTTTATCCACTATGTTGCGGGCTGTCTTGAAAACAAATTTGAAGTTGTGGGAGAAGTGTTTACCACATATAGAATTTGCTTACAACAGATCCATTCACTCCACGACAAAGGTAAGTCCATTCCAGGTAGTGTATGGTTTCAATCACCGTGCTCCTATTGATTTACTACCTTTTCCTCCTTCTGAAACTATAAATTTGGATGCTACACAACGATCTGAATTCATTCTTAAGATGCATGAAACTACAAAGAAAAATATTGAAATGATGAATGAGAAGTATAGGATTGCAGGTAGTAAAGGTAGAAAAGAAGTAAAACTTGAACCGGACGATTTGGTGTGGTTACATTTGAGAAAAGAGCGATTTCCCGACATGAGAAAATCTAAACTTATGCCACGAGCTGCTGGTCCTTTTAAGATCGTTGAAAAGATTAATGTTAATGCATATAAGCTTGAATTGCCTCCCGATTTTGGGGTTAGTCCTACATTTAACATTTTAGATTTGCGACTGTACTTGGGAGAAGAAGATGAACTTGAGTCGAGGATGACTCCAATTCAAGAGGGGGAGGATGATGAGGACATCGCAACAGTGGAGACGCGCATTGAATTGCAAGTACCAATCACTAGACCACGGGCACGGTTATTAAATCAGCAGGTGAATTCGTTCTTAACTTCTTTTGCATGTGAGTTTGAGAATAGATTGCTATGTGATGATTTAATTGTTATTAGGAATAATGGAGAATATCAACAAGTGAAGGAAGGAGGCCTTGGGAGCGTGGAGAACCACCTGGGACGTCCACAAGTTGATGGAAACAGTTTACAACTCGGACTCGAGTTCAACTCGGAGTCCAGGAGCAGTCCACCTTAAAACAGACGTCCAGGAGGCATACGGACTCCGTTTTCGACGTTCTACATATGCACGGAAAGAGGAGAAGATAAAATTTCCAATGGTTCTGGTTCCACCTCAAAATTCCTCCGGAGTAATTGGGAATCGTTGAAATAATTCGAGTCCAGATTTCTGTCCGGTGCTGCGCCACCAAATCGGGCCTTTGGGCCTTGTATCCCGTATGAGTACATTAGGGACGCGTCTAATCGTGTTTTGGTCGAACCCTAGCCTATAAATACTGCAGCCGCCGGTCATATTTGGTGGTTTTTGCTTAGATCAATAAAATCGCCGTTCTACTGTTTGTGAGACCCCAACTTCGCGATTTTTGATCGTGTCTTCTATGTTCTTGCTCGTGTTCTCGGTTGCACTTGCAGGATTAGCCTTCATGGCGAGGTCAAGTGTGTGCAGCACGGTTTATAACCAACGGAGCCGTGGTGTAGTGATTGCAGAGGTACTCGAACCGCTCGAGTGCCGCGGATCATCAACGTCGAGTTCTCCACCCCAATCGACATACCTTTCGGAAGATCGGGCCTAAACCAACTCATCAGATCTCATTGGTTTGCCCCGAGCAAAATGACATAATTCAACCTGTACTAATAAGTAAAACACCATAAAATTTGAGCTCTTCTTTTTTGTTATTCAAAATAAGCATTGTTACGCACCCTGTGGTAAAACATGTCCATCTGAATTTAAGTATTCCACTCATCGAGTATAGAGGGGGGACACAAACAGAGGATAACAAAAGCGCCATCACCTCAAGTGATTTATCGCTAACCATACCTTTTCAATTCCCTCCTATTTTTTTTCTAATAGATCTTAAGAAACAAACATGTCTTTCGCCAAAATGCAAATACATATATGATTTAGATTGATCGCGGCAGCATCATGCTCCCTGGACGAGGCAAAGCCTTGTAGAGAGAAGCCCCGCAATCCCTCCCCAAGCTCTGCGTCCACCACTAACAACAGTTGTATCCTGCGAACTCTTGCCAATATTATCCTCATCCCCTCCACAAACACCGCCTACGACGGGCCGAGCCCACTACTAAGCCGTGCCGCCCCACACCCACCCAGCCTCTTCTGCTGTCTATTAAATTGTTGGCTCACATCACATTCCTACTCTACCCGCTGCCAACGACCATTATTTTAGCAGGTGGTGAAGTGTCGCCTTGTTGTGCCACCGCTCGGCTACCAGCCACCCACGCCGACCTCCAATATCAAATGAACCATCAATCTTATTTCCTTCCGTCTTTTCTTCACCCACACCTAGCGACCCTTAGAAGGTCACCCTCCTGCCCTCTCCACGTTGTAACCACAATCGCATCACACCTTCGGCTATTGTATTGTGCTTCCTTCATTCTTCCATATCTAGATGGTGCGCAATACCTCCTCGAGGTACAAATCTAGGCACCCTCAAAGCATTTTAGGGCAGTATATAATTTTGTTATTTTTTGTTTTATTTTTCCTCTCTGTTTTGTTTTTATTTTCCACTTCGTTTCCCTTATAATTTCTCTTACCTCTAGGAGCAATGACCCGGTTTGAGCACTGGAGCATTTGGAACATTGCACATCGCAAAACAAAACATTAAAAATTAGGGAACTGGGCTCTATTTAAAAATAAGGAAAAACATATTTGTACCCCCCACTGCTTCCTCTCCCTCCTCCCTTTTACCTACGGTCAAATGTAAGTATTTTGGTTTTTCCAATTCAAAATCACAATTGTGTTTTGATTTTGTTACTAAATGTAGATATCAACTGGAAAATTTATTTTGACTTGATTTAGAAATGATCTTTAGCTAATAGAAATTTAACACCGTAGTTAAACATGTATACCTATGTGGTTCCTTTATATTTTTAAAATAGTTTGCTATTTTTATTTTTTATTTGAAGCTTGCTAGGACTGTATGTAGGGAGAATTAAAAAATATAACAATTGTGATATGTTTTGAATTTATATTTGATGGTGTTTTGCCATTGCGTGAATTTTATTTATAATTAATACTACCCCAAGGATTAATTTTTTGGTGGAGATTATGTTTGGAATCACTTTTATATCAAAGATAAAAAAACTTGGTTAAAGCTTTTAACATACGTATGCATTTGATAAAGGTTGTTGGATCACACTACTTGTTAATTTTTCCAAAATTTCGTAGAACTTCATTTGCTACTTCCTTAAATGAAAATAAATATAAGAGATATATTCCAGTGTTTTATTAAAAATAGTAAAATACTAGATAGATATAAATGCTTACACTGGCAGACCAATAAATATTCACCTTTTTGGCAACGTATATTTTTTATTTCCAGTCAAAGTTTGACTAAAGTGTTTCTTATAATATGCAAGTGTGGCGGTAAATTTATACAATAGTAACACATAGAAAAGTATTTTTTAGTATCCATATTTAAACCTGCTAAAGAAAACATTTTACACAAAACTTGATTTCACATTCTTACTCAGAGCTACTGAAGATCGGCCTGATCTTGTCAATGTGTAAGAAGGACCCTTTTCTCAGTCACACGGGGTAAGAAATTCATGCATGTGTTGATATTATTTTATTTCTTGAAAAAAGGGTGGCATTAACTTATGGGGCTATAGATAATGGTATTTGTCTTGAATGTGGACCTTTATTCTTCTATATAAAGGAGGGTTCTCCCTTTGTTCTCCACAAAACAAACACCAAACACTACTGAAGTGGAAAGAAAAACAACATTCCTTACTCACATCACACATTGGTAGCATCTAGTTTCCTGAGGGAATTGGTAGCATATAGTTGTTTCTTAATCTCCATTTGAGGATGAATAGGAGAACTAGAAGGTCGGGCATTAGGTTTATTGAGAATGAGAATGATCGTAACATTACATACTTTAAGTGTCCCGATGGTCTTTATAAGAGTATCTCAGATCTCGCCACCTTAACTGGTGCAACAATTGCTCTTGTAGTTGAGCCTGAGAGCGGAAAGACGTCCGCTTTCGGCACCCCTTCACCTCAACCTATTATAGATTCTTTCCTTTCACATAAATCATCGAGCGACATACCCGTTGATGAACAAGCGATGGCTAGAGTAACTCATTTGGAAGATCAGTTATATCATGTGGAGAATAGTACGATGGTGGCGGAGAAGAGGGCGAGGGAGACCAAGGCACGTCTCAAGGAGATCCTTGAGACCTTAGAGGTAGCCAAGCTCATCTCCAACGATGTGGAGATCCTTGGTTATAATGAGTTATGTGAGCTATTTCATAGGCTCCGATCGCTTAAGGGAGATATTAAGAATCGAGTGGATTCTGACATCCAGCAACTTCGGATTGGTGGCCCACGGGATCCATCACTCCCACCCTCTTCATCCTCTTGGCCTTCTCAGATGATCATGGTGTCCCCAAGGCTTATTCCTTGCGTTCCATTGCATGTGTCCTCTCAACATCCTATGTCATCATGGACACCTCTCCCGCAGTCATTAAGGTCACAATCCTCTCGAATTCTTGAACCACCAATTTTACAATCAGAACATGCAGCACCGCTATTGACTCTACATCAACAGGTACACATGATGCCACCACCACAACCATATGATGATGCTTGCAAGTATGGCTACTCTTTCCCGCAAGCACAACCACCACCATTGCCACAACAAGTAGATCTTGATAAAAATCTTGCGTACACATATAATCCCAATGTCAACCCCACTGATCAAAACATTGCATACGCTTACAATGCCAATGTGAACCCCCCAAATCAAAACCATGCATACACTCACAATTCCAATTTCAACCTCTCAGATCAAAACATTGCATATTCTCACAACGCTAATGTCAACCCCCCGAACCAAAACCTTGCATACACTCACGACTTCGATTTGAACCCGATGGTGCCACCTCAAGCGGACATGCAGAATGCAGACTCTCACTATTTTGTTGCTGATGATCAACAACCATCTAATGGTTACTAGGGGCCTCCACTCTCTCCTTTTAGTGACTACTTTGTTGCTAACTTGGATGGAATGGATTTCGAGTTCGATATCACTGGTGATCATGGAGGCCAAGGTACACATGGTAACAACGACGTGCATCATTCTTCCTATGGCCTAAATCGGCAAGCCGACTATGATGATTTGCTCAGTCTTCTAGAGTCCCCCTTTCATGGAGAAAATTCTGGCAATGCTGCAGCTAATAATCATCTTTGGTGATACAAGCTGCACCGATCCTCGTCGATGCCCGCAAGAGTTTAATTACCGTACTGAGTTCATGATCGAGTCACTTAAGTTTGAGCTATATTTACCTTTCTATTGAAGCCATTTTATGTGGTTTAGTGAGTCCTGCCTAGCCTTATCATTGTAATGTCATGCATGTGTGGATGTAACAAGGGCTGGACTCTTTAACCTTTTCTCATAAGGCTGATCCTTGCATTTGTCCCCATGCAATGCGTGCATGTATCTTCCTGTTATTGAGTAAAAGAATATTTATGGTTTTAGATGAGTGTGTTGCTTATTACATGATGAGGATGGTCATGTGTCTTTTCTTTTTAGATGAAGAATGAACAAATTTTTATTTTATTTTTTTGAAGAAAAAGGATGAACATGTATTTGTACTTGTATCGAGTTCTGAGTTTTCAGAGATTTGTTTGTTGATGCAGAACAAATGGCAGATTTGCCATGAAAATAAAATAAGATTGAATCCGGAACATATCTCTCATAAAAAATACTAGAATGAATACAAGAAAATCCTTACAAGTATGGCATCGGTATTTGCATGCTCCCAAGGAATGACGGAATTCCTTGCTCAGTTTCCGCGAGAAACCCATTTTGCTTAATATTAAAAATTCATTTCTGAATTTAATAAGATGTTTATTTATTTACTGCTTGTAAAATGGTGCTTGGTCTTTGAACATGGGTCAAATCATATAAGGTGCAGGTTTCCTGGGGTAGTCTACGTTCCTACAAGAATCACTGTGGGTGAGAGAAACTGAAGAACAAGTTTTTTAGCAGTGGTTGTATTTTTAGCACAGAATAATAGAGCTGAACCAGGATTGGTTGAGATCAGAATAATAATTCTTCCTCCGTTTCTTTTTATTTGCCACAGGCAAGTTCAAAAATTAACTAGCCGGTGACAATTAAAAGGAATAGAGGGAGTAAAAAATCACTACAGGAATCCAGACCAATTACGTCGGCTGGGGCCGACATAATTAAGGCCAAAACCAATTAAAGTTGTTAACTTACGTCGGTTTTCCTTTAATTACGTCAGTTATCGGCTAATGTTGCGGTTTGGTTGTAAGTTAGCTAACTTAGATCGGCCACTGACGTAAGTTAGTTACAGGGATGGGCTAAAGGTTGGGCAAGTTTACTTACGTCGGACGTCCGTGGCCGACATAAGTAATATGGGCTAACTTACGTCGGCTATGGCAAGGCCGATGTAAGTACCATGGGCTAACTTACGTCGGTATGACCGGACCGACATAAGTGAACCTGGGCTAACTTACGTCAGCGTTTTCATAGCCAACGTAAGTTATGTTTTTTATTTTTTAAAAAATAGAAACATCCTACCTCGCATGACGGCGAGCTCACAGAACAAAAATACACACAGATATATAGTAACAGAAGCAACAATCAGTCACAAATTATTCCAAACTCATCAATCACAAAACAAACTCTGCACGGGCTACACGCTAGCCCCTCGACTACCTCCGGAGCCAAAAAGCTCATCACGACGTGTCCCTCAGAGTGCCGGTAGCTGTGTCAAAGGATTTTGTGCCGCCGTCTCAGAATCCTGCAAATGAACGTTAGAGTTAGACATGTTACAAATGCATCACACACTCTTCCTCTCTCTCTAACTTCTATCCTTTCACTCTCTTCCTCCCCCTCTCTTTCTCTCACTCTCTTCCTCTCCCTCTTTCTATTCCTCCCTCTCTTTCTCTCTTTCTCTCACACTCTCTTCCTCTACCTCTCTCTCTCTCACTCTCTTCCTCTCCCTCACTTTCTCTCCTTCTCTTTCTCTCCCTCTCTTTCCGTCACACTTTCTCTCTTCGTCTCCCTCTATTTCTCTCATTTTGTCACTCTCTTCCTCTCCATCACATTCTCTAACTCTCTTCCTCTCCCTCTCGTTGTCTCACACTTTCCCTCTTCCTCTACCTCTTTTTCTCTCATTCTCTCTCTCTTCCTCTCCCTCTAAAGCATCCTCTTTCTCTCACTTTACCCTCTCTCTCGCACTCTATCTCTCCCTATCTATGCCCCTCTTACACCGCCTCTATCTCACCTCTTTCTCCCAACCTATGTGTGTCACTCTTACTTCGCCTCTATCTCACTCTCATTCTCACCCTATTTTCTACCTCCTTCTCTCCCTATGTTAAATACTAAAATGAATACAACAGTATTAAAGAATAAGTTTATTACCTGCCTGGGGGCACCTGTGCTGAGGGCGTTTGTGTCGGGGTCACTTGCGGCAGCTGAAATGGAGGAATGTCGATTTGTTGACCAGTCTGTCGAGCACGAGCCTGCCATTGCAAAATATTAGAAGATGTATATTACTGAAATTCTATGAAATTAAGCTACGATAGTATAAATTACTTACCATCACCGTTGCTTGCATCTGGCCATGTACATGGTTGTGGCTTCCTAGAAGGCCCTCGACCACTCCAGCTCCGCCTGGGTCTATGTCAGCGTCTCTATCATGGCATTGAGCTCCAACTTGGTCTGCAAGAGATGACCACTTGATGGCCCAACGAATGAGGCCCGCATCGATGAAGCGCCTCTCGATGGTCGTGCTGACCTCGAGTCCACAACTCAATAAAAAATGGCAAACCAGAAAAAGAATGAAAAAATACTAAGTAAAATAAGGTAGATTGAAAAATATGAAACAAATAACCAACTCACCGTCCATGTGCCTTCCCAGCTCTGCTCGCGTACACGGCTTTGGGGTCGATCGACTCGTTTTCCCAATTATAATCTTCGCTGTGTATCCACGAGACATCCTGCGCGTACTTTTCCTAAAAAACAAAGAAATCTTGTAACCGTGTCAATAATAGTGTAAGTTATAATGAAATTGATGAATTTTGAAAACATACCAGTTGGTCGGCCGCGACCTAACTGCGCTGCCCAGGCTGGGAATGGTCACTTCCCTTGTGACCTCTCTTCCAAACCTAGGTCAGGGTCGGCTCCTGATCGGTCTCTCACTCCTGTATAGCCATGTTAGTGAGACAAATATATTATGAACACATAAATGATCTTAAAATCTACTTACCATGCATTTAGCCAAACGCAAGTAGCCATCGCCGTCGTAGTTGTGCTTGACCTCGGACCCCCGACACTATGTTGCCTTTGTGGACTTCGCGATGAAAGCATCGCTAGCCCATTGCTAACAGAGAGCTCGATACCCCTTGAGTCGAGCCTGTAACTAGGAAATACTAATCTGCATATATTTCATATTACATCAATGTAGTTAACATATGTAGCTATTGTAAATATTTAACAATAAAAACTTACCTCCGCGTACTGCTCCTCTGTCAAGTACGAGTAGGAGTCCTTTCTAAGTGGCCCCCTTTCCGCTGGTATTGGTGCAGCTTGTGGTACGCATTCACGGCCTGGATACAAGCGTTCGACAACGCTACTGTTGTGAGCTTTCGAGCATTCTGGTGGAACACGCGTCTCATGTGCTTCTCCATGCTCGGTTCCCCTACCTGGTACCTCAGCTTTAAGCAAACAAACATTTAAGTGATATGTATCAACAATTTAAATGAGTCTGAAAAAATTTAATCAATTAAACATACTATAAAATCATTCCACATGGCTCCTTGAAGGGTACCGTAGACCTCTAGAGCGAGAGACACGAGTGTAGTCATCCCACGACAGAGCAGGGAAACCATCGATGACACTGTGTAGTGCCACTTAACTAAAGCCCCGAGGACACCATCAACCTACCTGTGGTGTTTCTAGCCTGTAAACAAACTGTCAGACCAAGCTCTACAAAATTTTGTTAACTCATTAAGTACCGAAAGGCAACATCTAATATTTAATACTATACAATTTTTTTTACCTGTCTCCAACAGGATGTATAGTGATCCAAAAACGCAGGAGGAGCCCAGTTGAACTGGGTCCTCCTCGTCCGTCGCCTCTACAGCGCCACCATGTCCCGTGTCCCGGGCGACCCCCTAGCCTCTGACTCTAACTCAGATGACTCTGAGGGAGACTGCAAAAATAAAAAGATTGATAGGAAATAAATATTTATAAGTGCAATTTAAAATAACGTGATTATCAACTGAAATTTACCTCTGTGCGCTGTAAGCACACCTCACCTGACTGGACCTGAGCCGCAAACTCTGGAAGGTGTCCAGTAGCTGGGAGCGTCTGCTCGCACCCGATGAGGTACTAGAGAAAGGGTCTTGTGCCGGGGAAAACCCTCTCACTGCCTTCCCCTTCCCCTTCGACGACATCCTGTTGTAAGGAATAATTGATTAATATGCTAAGATAATATACAAAATTCATGTTAATTTAATGAATAAAACATTACTTCATAAATTTCAAAATTCATCAACGTCACAATCATGCATCCTACTCCTTAAACCAGCCCATCGATCTTCTTCTTCCATGATCGTCTCAATTGTATTTCCTCTTTGTTTCCACATAGCAGCAAGCTTGACTAAGTCATCAATATCTTGAGTTTCCATTTCTGTTCCCGTGGCCGTCTCCATATCTTGAGCATCTCGAACTGAGTCATCGAGTCCTACACCACACTTGACTGTGAACGAGGCTGGAAAATATTCCTCTTGGTCAACCTCATCAAACTCATCTTCCTCATGGTAATCATCATCTCCTAAAGCATATAACCGCTCACGATGATTCACCTTATGTATTACCCACAGGGCTCTGAGTTTATTGCATGGATAAGATAGATTGTACACTTGGCCCACTTGGTGTGCAAGAACAAATGAATCGAATCCTTTCAACTGTTCCTTAGTTTTACTTTGATCATGCCAAATTGGTTTAGTCAAATTCCACGATTGGCATCAAACCAATCATAGTCAAAGAATACATCTCGAATATCCTTGTTTCCAACAAAAGCAATTTCAAAGATTTTTTTAATAATCTCATAGTAATTAGTTTCATGTCCTTGAGAATCGACTGACCTCGTCAAACCTCAAGTATTACGTGTTGCCGTGAGAGGACGAAGAGGTTCAAATTGAGTTGTACAGAATCAAGCTGTTGACGTAATATTGACCATAGCTTCTAACTCTAACCACTCCATAGGATAGTTGTCACAAGTCTTCATAGATGTTGGCATCTTTATTGCACTGCCCAAGATATGAAGTTATTAGAAAACTATGTAAATATTTGTAAGTTATTAGAAAATATTGTTAATGTTGATAAGTTAATGAGAAAATGTTACATGATCTCAAAACCAAGAAAGAAAATTAGGTCCTCTGTTTATTCCTTCTCATCGCACTTCTACTTGTTTGCTCATAGGCTGTTGTCTATGTGTCCAATTTTGCTTGTGGAACTCACTATATGAAAAGAGAACCTTTTAGACTAGAAGTGTTGCGAAATATGCTGATTAGCATAAACTAAGGAAAAACACTTACTCAGAATATTTGTCCATCTCATCTATATTAGTGTACATGTAGAGGAAAGCAACACTCCTTTCTTCTTGGCTAAAGTCGTAGGAAGTGTAATTACCAAAAGTAGTGCCTCTTGTTGCAAAAATGGAGAGATCACTACAAGGAGGTTGCTCATCCATGTACCTCATTTCTGAAGTTTTTACATTGTGTTCCTCTGCAAATTAAACACTTGAGAAGTATCATAATTCCTCAAGAGTAAAAGATTCGATGATGCACCCTTCAACCCTTTCCTCGTTACTAACAATTGGTTTCAGATATCTTAGTGCTCTTTCAATATGATACATCCACCTATATTGCACGGGACCACCAACTTTCGCTTCAAATGGAAGATGGATTTGGATATGATGCATTTGATTGAAGAACCATGGAGGAGAATTTTTTCCATCTTACACAATAGTACCGGTATATCCTTTTCCAACTTACTCATCATCTTTTTCATGATTTCTTTAGCACGGAGTTGTCTATAGAAGTGGCTAAGCTCGGTAAACATCTTCCACACTGCATCGTCAAAGTAGCTCCGAAACATAACAGGCAAAAGTCTTTCCATGATTATGTGATAATCATGACTCTTCAACCCAATGAGCTTTCCTCTATTCACATTCATGGCTCGTCTCAGACTAGCTGTGTAACCATCTGTGAATTTCAAACTTTGCAACCATGTTTGAACATCTTAGTTTTCTTTAGGTTGAAGATAGAAAGAAGCGTGTGGTTTACTACCACTTTTGGAGAGCTCAAGAGTTGGACGGTTTCAACGCTCAGCGAGATCCTTTTGGGTCTTTAAAATGTCTTTCGTTTTGCCTATCATGTCCATGCATGTCCTTATGATACATTCGCCCATGTTTCACTGTGAGACCTATTTGTGCTGAATACATTGGCTATGATGATAAAAGTTTTGAATACTACCAAAACACACTTTTAACGAGGTATGACTCTAGGTCCAAGCTCCTACAAGGTACGACAATAGGTCTGATTTGATTTGGGTAGCTCCAACAAGGTCCAATGTAAATCCGACTTGCTTTGGCTAGGTCTGACTTCTTTATCTAGGTCGGACATATTTTGGCTAGGTCTGACTTCTTTTGGTTAGGTCCAACATGCTGTGGCTAGGTCCAATAGGTTTTTGTAAGCTCCAATGCTAGGTCCGATTATCTTTGGTAAGCTTTGGCGCTAGGTCTTACTAGCTTTGGTAAGCTCTGGTACTAGGTCCTGCTAGCCTTGGTAAGCTCTAGTGCTAGGTCCTGCTAGTTTTGGTAAGCTCCGACTCATGGTCCAAAGCTAGATTGCAATTGTTCTGCTTTTAACTTGCATTATTTCAAACTTGATTTACATTTATGGAAAGCTTGCTTAGTATTCTTTTACTAAGTTTTTGGTGTGTTTTGGTGGTTATGGCTGATCATTTTCTATGGTTGCAACATGTTTATGTGAGGTGGTCACGTAAGGTGTTGTGGTTTTGGAAATAACATGAGTCAAGTCGCGGACTTGTGCTCAGAAGTATCTGTTGTTTATTCATGTGCAGGTGTTGCTTGAGTTCAAGACATGGCTAGTGACGGGATCCATTGAACTAGTCTTAGGAAGAAGATGAGGTTCAACAACCATGTTCGGGAGGAATTGTGGTTGAGTTGATCGGGAGGTTGCGCATCATGTTTGAATCAAGAACAATGCATATGAAGGTATTGTGGACGTCGTTGCAAGATGTTTGCACGTGTGCATTGAGTGTATAGACGTGGCTGCATGGTTCTAAGGTGTGATGAAGAGATGTGGACGTAAAGAATTGATCGAAAAGGTCCAACCAGTTGGATTATGCCTGACGCTACGGCTGAGGTGGTTATAGTTCATTTATGGAAGGTATAGAGTTTGTTAGATTTCGTGTGGGTCATGAAGTTCCAACCAGCTGGATTATGCCTGAGGTTGCGGCTGAGGTGGTTATAGTTCATTTATGGAAGGTATAGAGTTTGTTAGATTTCGTGTGGGTCACGAAGTTGAGTTGTTTTTAGGAATTTGGGATACGTTCCTAAGGTGTTTGTAAGTCTTAAGATTGCTTCTACCTGCGTATGGAGGAATGTTGAGCGGTTATGGAAAGTTTTGGTGGAAGCTGAGTAGGATACGAGTCCTAGTTTGGTTTGGGTTGGCCTCGTGGCTGGTTATATGAACAAGGGAGGCCAGAGCTCATGGTACACAGATTTTGGGCTATTCCTCTTGTGTTCTATTGAATAAAGATCGTAAATTAAAGGAACATTTGTGCCGTGTCCATTTGACTTGTTTCAGACAAGATTTTCTCGTCGAGTTTTTGCACAACACTACCTTGCTTCAGTGGTTTTATCATAACTCGAGTTTTACAAATCCAATTGACGTGATTATGTTTGGTTTATCTTGACAACTTGATTATATATCATCTTTCAAAATTTTATGGTCATTGGATTTATGTTTTCAGATCTACATGAGGTTCTTTGCAGTGTTGTAAATTGAGTTTTTCTCGATGGATTTTAGTGATTCTTGTTGTCATGTCTTCATGAATTGCTACTCTATAATATCTAGCACTTTTGTCAAAGTTGAACACATCTAGATTAGTCGCACAAAGGATTTCTTTAACAGGTCACATTTCTATCGAGGCGTTTTCGTTGCTTTTGCTAAAAGATTGTAATCTATAATTCACCACCCTTCTGTTAGCTTTTCACGTTGTCTTCGATCCTATAATTGGTATCAGAGCCACGGTGCTCTAATATTTGAGATTTTCACGTGTTTTGAATAATCATCATGGAGAAATATTTTGCCAAACCTTGTGTGTTTAGTAGTATTGATGTTCAGGTTTGGAAGGCACGCATGGAGGCTTTCATCCAGGCGCAACGAATTGCAATATGGTAAAAGGTGTACAAGCCTTATGAAGTGCCGCCAAACTATCAAGTTATAGCTACAAATCTGAGAGATGTCGACAACAACAACAAGACTCGTCGGAACATGATCATACAAGGACTAACTCAAAGTGACTTCGACCGAGTTGCTCACCTCTTATCTGAGTACAATGTTTGGAAAGCTCTATGTGATTACCACACAGGATTTAACACGATCAAGGAGGTAAGGCAAGACATGTTCAAAAAGAAGTACATGCTCTTTGAGATGCAAGCAGGTGAGTCCATCGATGACCTCTTTGCTCGCTTTAATAAAATTCTTAGCAACTTACATAGCATCAATGTTAATTTTTCAGATCTGAGAATGCTAGGCAATTACTAAGTGCATTAGACATGTCAATTTGAGAGATGAAAGTTGCATCTATTCGTGAATCTACTGTCATGAGTACACTTATATTAGATGTTCTATATTCTAAACTGAAAACTCATGAAATTGACATAATGTTACGTAAGAACCACAACAAGTCTCTTGCATTTGTTTCGCAACGTGACATGCCTAGCTCCGGCCAATCTTCATCCTGTGGAACACTTGCTTTGTTGTCCTCTCTAACCCTTAAACATATTGAACAGTTTCCATAGGAAGAACTTGCACTCATCTCTACTCGGTTCTCAAAAGCATTGCAAAATGTGAGAACTAGAAAGAGAGGGAGTAACTGACCCCAACGATGCTTTGAATGTGGTAAGACATGTCATTTTTGCACGGGTTTCCCTAACCATTGAGGTACTACTTCTCGTGATGAAAAGCAAACAAGGACAAAGCACTCCTTTGTAAACAAAAACAAGAAAAAGAAGGGTTTTACAGGACGCCAAATGGTGAAAAGCTTTATCTCCGCACTTCAAGAACTTCCCTCGAGCGATGTGGACATTGAAAGTGACGAAGATGAAGATGATTTGACAAACTTGTGCTTCATGGCGGCAAGTCAAAATCAAGTATGGAGGAGGCAGGACACAACAGCGGTAATGAAGAGGTATGTTCTACTTGCGAAGAAATGTGTGATGTTATTTCTCGTGTCACTATTATAGTTAAGAAAAAGGACAAAAAGCATAGGGAGGATGCTGTTAAAATTGAGTCACTAGAATCTGAAACTAATAATTTGAAATCATTGATTCCTAGTGATGATTCTTGTTCCTCATGTGATTTAATATATGAACAATTTTCCTCTCTAAGAAGTGAACACACCTCCATACTTGATAAACTTGAGTTAGAGATTGAAAAGAACAGAGAGCTTGCTGCACTTAATGATAAAAACTTGAAAGATGCTAGATGTTTAACAATTGATTTGAATTGTTCTACTTGTGATGATCTTGATAAGAAACTACAAGATGCTATGAATGAGATTTCTATATTGAACAATGCTTTATGTTATTATGAAGTTAAATATTATTCTAATTGCAAACTAAAAGGAAAAACTTCATGTGAAAATTGTCTAGACTTGTCAAAGAAACTTGATGGACACTAGGGCGGTTTTGTAATCAGAAAAAGAATCTAAACTTGTTGTTGAAGTCTTCCAAGTCTTGCAATAATAAAACTGGTTTAGGTTTTGATTCTCATGCTCATTCTAAGGCACATCCACGTAAATTTGTAATGTCATTAGGAAGTGGTTTGATTCAAATAGTTCCTAAACAAAAAGAAGTGGTTTTCAAATCGGCAGGGGTGCTGTCTCATTCAACTTCTAATAAACATGTTGCTTGCTCATGTAGACATTAACACAAAGTTAAATTTCATTGTACCCACTATGGTAGAGATGGTCATGTCATAGATTTTTGTTATAGACTAGCTAAACAACAGAAAAAAGAAAGAATGCAAGCTAGATCTCATAACTCTCATGCAACATTTGCTGCAATTCTTGATGACTCTAGGTCCGACTCTAGGTCTTAGCTCCTGCAAGGTCCGACGATAGGTCCGGCTTGTTTTGGGTAGCTCCAGCAAGGTCCGATGTAAATCCGACTTGCTTTGGCTAGGTCCGACTTCTTTGCCTAGGTCGGACAAATTTTGGCTAGGTTCGACTTCTTGTGAGATTGTGAGATCTATGTGTGCTCAATACATTGGCTATGACAATAAAAATTTTGAATACTACCAAAACACCCTTTTAACAAGGTCTGACTCTAGGTCCGAGCTCCTGGAAGGTATGATGATAGGTCAAACTTTTTTTGGGTAGCTCTGGTAAGGTCTGACGTAAGGTCCGACTTGATTTGGCTAGGTCTGACTTCATTGTGTAGGTCTGACTTATTTTTGCTAGGTTCGACTTATTTTGGTTAGGTCCGATTTGCTGTGGCTAGGTCCGACTAGCTTTGATAAGCTCCGGCGCTAGGTCTGACTAACTTTGGTAAGCTCCGACTCTAGGTATTGCTAGCTTTGGTAAGCTCCGGTACTAGGTCGTGCTAGCCTTGGTAAGCTCTGGTGCTAGGTCCTACTAGTTTTCGTAAGCTCCAACTCAAGGTCCAGAGATAGATTGCAATTGTTCTTCTTTTGCAATGTTTCAAACTTGATTTACACTTATGGAAAGTTTGCTTGGTATTCTTTTACAAAGTTTTTGGTGTGTTTTGTTGGTTATGGCTGATATCATTTTGCTATGGTTTGCAACATGCTTATGTGAGGTGGTCACGTAAGGTGTTGTGGTTTCGGAACTAACGTGAGTCAAGTCGAGGACTTGTGCTCGGAAGTATAGGTTGTTTATTCATGTGCGAGTGTTGCTTGAGATGAAGACATGGCTATTGATGGGATACATTGAACTAGTCTTAGGGAGAAGATGAGGTTCAAAAACCACGTTCGGGATAAATTGTGGTTGAGTTGATCGGGAGGTTGCACAACAAGTTTGAATCAAGAACAATGCATATGAAGGTATCGTGGATGTCATTGGAACATGTTTGCACATGTGCATTGAGTGCATGGACGTGGTTGCATGGTTCCAAGGCATGATTAAGAGATGTGGGAGTAAAGAATTGGTCGCTAAGGTCCAACCGGCTGGATTATGCCTCAAGCTGCGGCTGAGGTGGTTATGGTTCATTTATGGAAGGTTTATAGTTTGTTAGATTCGTGTGGGTCACAAAGTTGAGTTGTTTTTAGGAATATGGGATACGTTCCTAAGGTGTTAAGTCTGAAGATTACTTCTATTTGCGTGTAGAAGAATCATGAGCAGTTATGGAATGTTTTGGTGGAAACTGAGTAGGATACGAGTCCTAGTTTGGTTTGGGTTGGCCTCATGACTGGTTATATAAGCAAGGGACACCAGAGCTCGTGGTGCATGGATTTTGGGCTGTTCCTCTTGTGTTATATCGAGTATAGATCGTTGTTTAAAGGAACTTTTGTGCCTTGTTCATTCGACTTGTTTCAGACAAGTTTTTCTTGTCGAGTTTCTGCACAGCACTACCTTGCTTTGGTGGTTTTATCATAACTCGAGTTTTACAGATCCAATTGATGTGATTCCTTCTGTGTTGTCTTTGAAACTTGATTATCTATCATCTGTGAACATTTCACGGTCATTGGATTTGTGGTTTTTGATCTACACGAGGTTTTTTGTAGTGTTGCAGATCTGTTTTTACTCGGGTAGAACAGATTGACCTTTGTTCCATTTTTCGATCGTAACATGAGTTTTTCTTGACGGGTTTCAGTGATTCTTGTTTTTCTGTCTCTGTGACTTGATCCTCTATAATATCTACCACTTTTTTCACAGTTGAAAATGGTTAGATTAGTCACTCACATGATTTCTTTAATAAATCAATTTTTTGCCGAGGGGTTTTCGTTGCTTCCGCTAAAAAATTGTAATCTACCATTCACCCCCATCTCGTAGCTTTTCACGTGCTCTTCGATCCTACATACGCTCTTGATGTGTGACTTCAATGGTGTTCCTTAGAATCAACGACTTCACATATGGTAGCTCCCAAAGTCCACATATGTGAGTCCGATTGTGTTCGTCTCCGTGACCTACAAAATATCCAGGACGACATTCATCTGGCACCAATTTGTCCAACATATCAAATATTTCTAACATGTTAAGAAGTTTCAGTGGTAATTTAGTGACAATGGTGTCTTTTATAAAGACATTCCTCTGTTGCCTAAACACGTGATTCAGTGGCAACAAACGTCTATGACAATCGAAGTAAGATATCTTGCCTCCATGAGTAGGTCAAAAGCAATCGGTGTCCGAAGCACATATCGGACACATCAAATGACCATGAGTGCTCCATCCACAAAACATGTTGTATGCCAGAAAATCATGGACGGACCACAAAAAAGTGGCTCGAAGGTTGAACTTCTGCTTCTTGTAATACTCGTACGCTTCAACTTCTGTCCACAACATTTTCAATTATTTGATCAATGGTTTCAACAACATGTTGTGACGTGACCCATATTGATTTGTCCCAGGTACAATGAGGCTAAGAAACATCACCTCATACTTCGTACAAAAAGCCGGTGGTAGGTACACGGAATGACAAAGACAGGCCAATAGGAGCATGGTGTGGCATTTGTGGTGAACGGCAAGAATCCATCTGTCGTCAACCCGATGCGAACATTTATAGATTTACTGCTAAAATTCTGGATCAAATTGGTCCAGCTCCCTCCATGTCGGCCTCACTGTCAGACGGGTGCGTCATGACTCCATTGTTCGGACGTTCACCTTCTTTGTGCCATCTCATGTGTCTGGCAGTTTTTTTAAGGAACAATTGCTTCAACCTAGGTGTCACGAGTAAGTAACAAAGTTGGTTACATGTGACTTATGTCATCACAATATCACCATCGTTATTAACAACTTCGACAAACCTTGGTTGACCACATTTTATACATTTGTTCTCATTGGTTTGCTCTCTCCAGAAAAGCATGCAGTTGTCCGGATACACATCAATCCTCTCGTAGTTCATGTCAAGACTATAAAAGAAATTTCTTCACTTGATACATATCTTTAGGCACTCTGTGGGGATGTGGTACGACATCGATGAACAACTTGATGAGGTCGTTGTAGCAGTTATTAGAAAAAAAGTACTTAGACTTAATTGACATAAGTCTAGTCACGAATGTGACGAGGGTCATTTCAGTGTCACTACTTAGGAAACCCAAATAGGAGATAAAGATGGGTGACACACTCAAAGGCGAGCATCTCTGATAAGGTTAAGCAAGATGAGCCCGCTTCAGCGAGAATCTGACATGGCTCGGTTGAACGTACAAGGAGACGAGTTACAATACAACCCGTCTTAGTTATGTAGGTATCCGAGACGCGCCCTCCTCCCTGACAAATGGGATACGCGCATCTAACAAAGAGTGTCTCTTATTTGCTAAAGAAATGAGACGTACTTTATAGAAAGCACGTCTCCTTTGTCTTCGGTTACAGACATACATGAGCACATCGCTGAACGATGAACACATTCATTCATTCGCATTTGAAAAAACAAGATAATATTCATCACACAAATGAACATAGAAAACACATGCATTGATTAACAATCTATTACAAAACACAAGAAAAAGTACAAGAAACAAGAAAAGAAAAAACAACATCAACTTAAAACAATAAAGGAAAACCTAAATCCTACTCCTCCCCCCTCCTCCTTTTACGGCGGTCATCCGGTCCTGGTGCAACAGGAGCCCTGGCCAACTGCTCTGGCTGCTCCGCCAGTTGCTCCCGCGTGTCCAGATTCTGCAAGGCAATGTCGCGACCGAAGTTCCTCGCCATCGCCGCCACCAGGATACTACAGCCCTCGGCACTGAGCATCTCGGCCATTGTCTCGAGCATCCTTTGGAACCGATCGAACAACTTGTCGAACAGCATCTCGAGCAGCTCATTGTTGAGCCTCTCGGGGGGAGCGACAACACTGTTTCTCGCAGGATGGCTCCCCCGGCGGGCTTGGTGGCGAAATGTTGGCCATGGTGTGGGTTGTCTACAAAGAGAAGACGAACGAAGAGAAGAGGAGAGATTGATGGCGCCTTATATAAGGTATGTGCGGAGATGCAAAATGGAGACACGCTTAGTAGCAAAGTGCGTCTTCTATGCTCGACATCTCCCTCTCCTCTAGTAAAAGGGAGATGCGCTCTTATGAGAAGCGCCTCTCCTATTCCCCACGTATCGTTCAACTTTGTGATTTTCTCCATTTTGCTTTGATTCACAGTCGATATCACACATCACTGAACATAGAGCACATTCTCTTGATAACTAAATCATTCACTTGTCCAGAAAATAATTAAATCCTTCATGTTTGCAGTTGCTTTCACACAGTTTACTGTCCACACAATGAACACATCACACATTCATTCATTCACACAGTTGAACACACAAGAAAATATTCATTCACAATAGTAGAACACACACTTGAACATAGATAAATTTCCTTCATTAACACAATATATTACAAAACACGAGAAAGAAGTACAAAAAGACACAAGAAAAGAAAAACATCAACTAAAAACAACAAAGAAAAACTAAATCCTCCTCCTCCTCCTCCGGTGGCGACTTCGGTGTCGGTGCAAGAGGAGCCTGGGCAGTGCAACCCCGAGACCAAGGATGCTCTCTGTCGTCGCCACCAGGTTTTTGTTGCCCTTGGCGCCGGGCACCTGGGCCATCGTCTCGAACATAATGTCGAGACGATCGGCCACCCCCATGAGGGCATAGATGTAGTGGTTGAGGATACCCATTCTAGTAAACTGTGGAACGGTTCCTAGACCCAAGGAACTCATGGCGCAAGACGTATTGTTGTACTCCTCTTGCTCCATAAGTAAGCACTGCTCAGTGTTGAACCTCTTGGTGGAGGTGCAACACAAATTCATGCACGGTGGCTCCCTTGCGGGCTTGGAGGCAGAACGTTGGCCATGGCGGTGGTGGGTCATTGGCGCGGAGAAGATGTAGAAGAAGAAATGGATGCAAAATGAGCAACGTGCTTGTGGAGAACTGACGGGTGATGGCGCATCTTATATAAGGTTTATGCGGACTCGATGATGGAGCAGTTGGTTTCCCGCGCATTGATGGAATGATGGGACACATCGATACTACCTCAGAGAAACAAAAGGTCGCGCATGCCGGTCACACACATCTCTACACCACCATCAATGAAATTAAGTTCTTTGCAGTCCTCGTGCCATGCATCTCTCTTTCGACAATGGAAGACATACTTTCTATCTTGTGTGTCTCGCTTTAGTCTCTCGCGTGTCTTGCAAAAGTCTCGCGCGTCTCGCGTTTATCACACTCGTCTCTTCGCCTCTGGTGTTCCTTTACTAATCGACCAACACTCCTTTACTAATCGATCAACTCTAGTGCGACTGCCACCTCTGTTCGACCAACTCCAGTGCGATCGCCGCCTCTGGTCGCCATCGCCATTTTGGTCGTAGTTGTCACTGTTCTGGGTTTGATATCAGCTTGGTGCATAGCCGATTGAAATTAGTGCTTGGCGTGGTGCAAGATCCATCCCCATGTATGTACGTATGGCACAACGGTCGCATGGTTGTATATATGTAGCTCTGCAATGGACTGATGAACTTAACTGTAGTTTTGTTTTTCTGCCTTGTTTGTTTTTGGTATTTCTAATTTCTCTGCGTAGGTTTTCTCTGCAAAGCTTGAGTTGGGATATTTATTGATGTGGCAGTGCATCATCCTAGGTAAAGAAGAGGTAAGTCACAAAGAACAAGCACAATCATATGATTATAGCCATCACCCTCTTATTGACAAATTTCCTTTGTAGACTGACTGGGAAGGTGGTTACTACCCTCTGAAAATCTCCTTATCGGGGGATTATCCATTGGTGCCTCCAAGATGCACCATTCCACGTGGTTTCTTCCAACATAATGCGCATCGCTCGGGAGCACACTGCCCTGGGATTCTTGAACAAGATACTGTAAGATAGACTAATTTTGCTCAAGTAATTTGTAATTGCTGCCAAACATATTTGAACTGGTTTCTTATGTTGCTTCAATTGATATTTCGTAAGGGTGGTGGACAGGTTTTACAATCAAAACTATACTTATTGAAGTTTAGTTGTTGCTTCATCAGCCAAATGTGCCCGATGTTGAAAATGATTGTTATAATCTACTTATCAAGGTTAGTAACTTTGTGTTAGTGACCAATGTAGGTTATTCATTCTTCATTCGACATTTGTTAATTTAAAGAATGTTAATACTTTCAGAATCCAGAGGAATATAAGAGACCATTCGGGGGCAACTTGGACGATGCAGTTTAGATTGATCGATGGGACCTTCATACGAATAAGTTTAGAATAGAAATTAGTTTAGAGTGCGTGCAATGTGTTCACACTATGAAATTGATTGAGTTGCAAATTATCTTTGAACTGCAATGTTATTTTGTTTATTTATCAATGAATTCCAATTATATCCCTTAATTGCATTGTCATTGCGCTTGTTTATCCCTGCAACGGACCGTCACGATATCATGCGAGTGGCAACGGACGCTCACGACGTCGTGCGAGTGGCAATAGCGAGACAAGCACATGAAATACACAGTTTAAAAAGGTGCGTCTTCAATTTCTGAGATTCGGCAAAAGGGAGACGTGCCTTACTCGGGCACATTTCCGATTTGTGCCGAAATTTTTTTGTCCCAACTCGGAAAGCTATGTGTGTTGCGACAATCATATAAGGCACTGCGCACAGTTGCCAGTGGGATATGCCCGGATGTCAAAAGATGTTGTTCCTGGCTTTCAGCACACCATGGCGCATCTTTTGGCATACAGGGTGGCAGTTCTGCCAGAAAATAATGCGAGACATGCCTCACCTGAGCACGTCTCCGATTCATGCCGAAGATCTTTTTCCCTCACGGAATGCTGAGCGCGTTGCAATGATCATATAACGAATTGGGCATAGTTTCTAGTTCGACAAGCCTGTATGCATAGATATTGTTCCTGGCTTCAGCACACCGTGGCACATCTTTGCATACAATGTGCCTGTTTCGGCCACAAAGTAATGTGAGACGTGCATTATATATGTATATCTTCGATTTTTGACCTACTTTTAGCTCTCGTGCGCTCTCTGGCAAAAAAAATTTGTGTAAAACTTACTCGCGCTCCCTCGACCAAAGGGAGAAGCTGAAATGAGAGATGGGTGTTATAGATGTTCATCTCCGATTTTTACTATTTTTATCTCTCGCGCGCTATCTCCCAATAGTTGGCAAAACTTTTTAGCTCTCGCACGCTCTCTCGACCTAGAAACCGCAACTCCTGAGCATGGCGCCACCCTCCCTCTTCTTCAACTCACTCTCATCATTGTCGCACTACCGCCATCGATCCCGGCCCAGTCGACTTCGACCTTCGTCATCAGTGAGTTGAGCACAGTGGAGCACACTACCTCGTCTCTTGTCCCCAGACCATGCCGCTGCCTCGACCCCGACCCTGGTAATCGGTATGATCATGCTGCCGCCTTCGCATAAGTGGAAATGGTCTCCCTGTCCCTGGAGCACGTTGGCCTGCTGTCATCAGAGAGTTGAAGAACCGCTGCTCTGGCGCATCCCCCAACTCGTCCAAGAGCACGCCGCCGCCTCGTCCCCTGTCCCCGGAGCACGCCACCACCTTCTCCTCGCCCTCAGAGCATGTATTTCATTGATTTTATTTAATTTTAGGATGTCCAATGAAGGCTCATCGTTAATGAAGTCATTGATCCAAAGGGAGAATTTTCATTACGGTATACATTCATCTTCCTTGTTTATGTCCAATGCAAAAGTAATGTTGTATACATAAAATTCTGATTCACAAACCCTTGAAACAACAGGAACTGTGGTTGACACTAGCATTTTCCATCCTAGTGAGTTTGATTTCTACCTCTGCATCTACGCTAGAATCAAGGTACGTATGTGATAATTGGTGTTTCTCTCACGAGTTTTTGATATCAGGCTATTAATGCATCAGTGGAACATAAATTGTTTGTTTCTTCCATGGACAAGCACACCAAATCACTACCATGTCCTTTATGACGACAACAATTTATCTATTGATGCTTTGCAGATGCTCATCAACTGCTTGTGATACAAGTTAGCTCAGTTTTTCATTCACTAATAGTTCCTATGTTTATTACAATTGTATACGAATTTGTTCCTAAGCCTTTAGATATTTGCTCCCTTATGTGATTGTTTAAGCGAATGTGACTGCAATTTGATAATGTTTTATATGATTTCAGTGGTTTTATTGAATTGGAGGATGTCCCAATTGGAGCATTATAGGCTATGAAAGCTCATCGTTAATGATGTCATTGATTAGGAGAATTTTCATTATGGTACACATGATTAGATGATGACAGTTATGATGTGTGTAATTATTTATGTCGGTACCCTAGAAACCGTACACCCCTTGATGTTACAATAATCTCCAAGAAAAGTCATCTACTTGATTTGAAGACCTTCGAAGGCCCACATGTCAGATATAACCGGACCCGCTTCTCCAACATGGTTAATCCCAGGGTCGCCACGTGTACTATCAAACCGGAGCTACCGCCCACAAGGGGGAAGCTCCGGGCCATGTACCGAAATGGCACTTCCAGACTTAACCCCATACCGAGAGAAGCTCCGGACCTGACACGTATCAGGTAGCTCCGGAGCTCCCTGTTTCCCACAGTATGCTCCGGAGCTGCCACGTGTCCAATCGTCGGATCTTCAGCCTCTAACCTCCGGAAGACCTCGCAACGGCTCTGGGTCTTCAAAGGGGAATCAAGGACTTCAAGACCGGATTAAGTGTCATTAATGCCATATTAATGACACTTAAACGGACGATCTTAACACCAGTAACGGTGCTGTCAAAGCCCGTTACAGGGTCATTAAGAGCAATTAAACGTGTTGAAGAGGTATCAATACTAGTAACCGCCGGGGCCACATGTCGGGCCAGGCTAACTTGTAATGGCCTGCCCTTGTACTATAAAAGGACAGGCCGACGACACGTTCAGGTGCTGGACACACGCCATTGATGCTCAACACAAGCTCATACAACTAATACAACACCAACACACCCGTGGAGTAGGGTATTACACTCAGACGGCCCGAACCACGTAAACTCTTGTGTCTCCTACGTCATTTCCTACTCACCTTCTTGAATCTCCGTGCGCCCACACCGAACATCAAACTCCTCTATCACTTTAGTAGTGTAGAGAGATCTGCCGGTTCCAAACCACCGACAGTTAGCGCGCCAGGTAGGGGCGCCTGAGATTTTGAGAATGGTGAACTCAGCTGCTGGATCATCCAACGGTCAACCTGCTGCTTAGGCTGTTGGGGGCAATCCCTCCAATAGGCAGCCACCCGCAGGAGCCTCGGCACCAGCAGGAGTCACACTCCCACCACCACCGTCTCCTCCAGCAAATCATGCTGGGCAACGTGATGGTGCGCCGGCATCAATTACTGCGTCGGCAAATCATGACAACCCGGAACACGCGCTCCATGCATCGCGTGCTCTTCTCCAACGCCCACCACCTCCGGACGCATCCCGGGATGCCCTGGAACAGTGGAGGGCTGACGTGGAACATTTGGTTGCAGCAGCAGCCGAACGCCTCAGCAACCAGGGTCTTCCTCCTTTAGGACGAGCCCCATCACAGCGATGGACTTTGTCTGGAAGACTTGGTCCGCACGTTTCCAACAGCAGGAGACGTGCTGCATCGCAACAAGTGACGTCATTGCCCTCCGGAGCACGACGCACTCACATGGTATCCAGGCTCTCAACTCATGACCTCCGGGCGGAGCTTGATCGCCGATACAGTCAACAAGATGGCGGAGTCCATATTGAGCGAGCTCGTGAAAGACGGGAAGCTCAGGACCTTTCTACTCCTGAAGGAGTAGGAGGAGGCTGTTCAGCTCTGGCCATGCACCTACGCATGGTTAGGTGGCCACAGAAGTTCCGGCCTCACCTGCCAGAAAAATTCGACGGGACTGTCAATCCTGCCGAATTTCTTCAGATCTACTCCACTGCAATCTTGGCAGCTGGAGAAACGAGGCCGTGATGGCCAATTATTTTCCAGTGGCCTTAACGGGGACCGCCAGGTCCTGGTTTATGAGCCTTCCACCCAACTCTATCAACAGTTGGGAGGAGCTGTGCCGGCAGTTCACCGCCACCTTTGGGAGTTCATACACCCGACCAGGCACTGAACTAGACCTTTTTGCGGTCGTGCAAAAAGGGGGAGAATCCTTGCGATCATTCATCTAGAGGTTCTCTCAGGTACGAAACACTATCCCTTCTATCTCTAGCGCCTCTGTCATTGTGGCATTCAGACAGGGTGTGCGGGATAAGAAGATGTTGGAGAAACTGGCGATCAAGGAGATCACCAGCGTCACGGAACTCTTCAGCTTGGCTGACAAATGTGCCAGAGCTGCGGAGGGCCATGAGATGCACTCCAAACCAACCTCGGAGGGTCACAAGAAATCCTCCAAAGAAGAAGCCGCTACCTCCGGGGGTGGCAAGAAGAAAAAGAAGACCAACGGCAAGAAGAAGCCGTCGGCCGGTACATCCAACGTTGCAGCTGCTGCAACTCCGGGTGGCTGCGGGCCACGCCCTGAGAAGCGACCTCGACTGTCTTCTGAAGACGGTGGCAAACCCAAAGTGTGGTGTCGCATTCACAAAACGGGCAGCCACAGTTTGGAAGACTGCCGGGAGGTCCAAAACCTTGCCGAGCGCTACAACAAGCGCCGGGAAGAATCTCCTTTCCTACAGAGGGAAGGAAAGCAAAAAGTCGACGAAGCTCCGGCTGAAGAGGAGTTAGGATTTCAGGATCCCAAAAAGGTCCTGAAGGCCGTTTACACCTCAGTCGACGATGATTCTGACATCTCTGACAACGAGCGTCGAAAGACCATGAACACCATTTTTGGTGGATCATGGGATATCACCTCCCGTCGCGTCATCAAGACTATGCGTCGGGATATGGCCGCTGTAGCTCCTACAGTCAGGCCAGAACCTCACCGGAAGTGGATGGACACAGCCATCACTTTTGATGCTTCGGATTGCCCTCGGAGCATGGTTGGAGCAGGTCAGTTACTTTTGATGGTATCTCCTACCATCAATAACATCCAGCTCCACCATGTCATGGTAGACGGAGGTTCGGGGCTTAACCTCATTAGCTTCGAAGCTTTCACTAAGCTTCAGCTCCGACCTTCAGATCTCCACCCCTCTCGACCTTTCTCCGGAGTAGGTCCGGGGGCCATTACCCCACCCGAAGCAATTACTCTCCCCGTTACCTTCGGGACACGGGAGAAATACCGCACCGAGAAGTTGGTCTTTGACGTCGCTCAGATTAACTTACCCTTCAATGCCATCTTGGGAAGGCCTGCCCTGTACAAATTCATGGCAGCTGCTCATTATGGTTATCTGGTGTTGAAAATGCCAACACCAGTAGGCGTTCTCCGGATCCGCGGTGATCGTACTGCCAGAGTAACTGCACTGGAAGAACTCCATGCACTCACTACGGCGCAAGAGGAGGACTCCAGGCAGGAGCAAGCTCCAAAACCCCCGAGCATCCATCAACGAGGCTCGACTTCTGCACCTCGAGTGCAGCCAAGCGGCGACACCGACATTCCCGTCAAAGTCGTCCAAATTGGTTCCGATGTCACTCAAACCACCCGTATATCGGGGGGATTGAACGACAAATAGGAACATGCGCTCATCACTTTCCTCCGGGCTAACGTCGACGTATTTTCCTGGCAACAGTCACAAATGCCTGGGATCCCCAGGGAAGTGATTGAGCACAATCTGAAGATCTACCCCGACGCCCGGCCTGTGCATCAGAAGCCTTGGAAGCAATCCGTAGAGCGACAGAACCTCATTCGACAAGAAGTGAAGAAGTTACTCGAAGCCGGATTCATCCGAGAAGTCTTCCATCCAAAGTGGCTGGCAAACCCAGTCGTTGTGCCCAAGGCTGGCGGGAAGCTTCGGATGTGCATCGACTACACCATACTAAATAAGGCATGTCCAAAAGATCCATTCCCACTGCCTAGAATAGATCAGATAGTGGATTCCACCTCCGGGTGTGAATTACTGTGTTTCCTAGACGTATATTCTGGGTATCATCAAATCAGGATGTCTAGGGAAGATGAAGAGCATACTTCATTCATCACAGTAGATTGATTGTACTGTTACACAACCATGCCTTTCGGTCTCAAGAATGCAGCTTCAACTTTTGTACGAGCTATGTACAAAACTTTTGAAGAACTCATTAGAGACATAGTGGAAGTGTACGTCGATGACATCGTGGTCAAGGTCAGGAACAAGGAGTCACTCCTTGACACCTTGCAGGCTGTCTTCGACAAGCTGCGGGCCACCCGCACAAAGCAAAACCCAGACAAGTGTGTCTTCGGGGTTAGCTCCAGAAAACTTCTCGGTTTCCTGGTAAGTCACCGGGGCATAGAAGCTAATCTGGCAAAGATTAAGGCCATTGAAGACATGTGGCCACCAACCCGCATCAAAGACATCCAAAAGTTAACTAGATGTCTAGCAGCCCTCAGCCGGTTCATCTCAAGATTGGCTGAACGGGCACTCCCCTTCTTCAAGTTATTGAGGAAGTCCGGACCATTCAAATGGTCCGAAGAAGCAGAGAAGGCATTCCAGGAGCTGAAACAGTTCCTCACCACCATATCAATTCTGGTAGCTCCGAACCCTGGTGAGCCTTTGTTGCTTTATATTTCTGCTACTAACGAAGTTGTCAGTTCGGTTCTGGTTGCGGATAGACCAGAACTACCCCATACTCAGGAATCCAGACCCCTTCGGGAGGGTCCGGAGGTTCCTGAAAGCGAGTCTGGGTCCCAGCTCCTAGATTCGAATCCACAAGAAGTCACTTCAGGAGACCCAGACCCCTCCGGGAGGGTCCAGGTCACTTCTAAAGAAGCTCTGGGTTCCTCCAGCCAGAACCCGGAGGTTCCCGAAGAAAATCCAGATTCCTCCAAGAGGATCCGGGTCAGTAAAGAGGAAGCTCCGGACCCCTCCGGGAGGGTCCGGATCATTCAGCGCCCGGTGTACTTCATTAGTGAAGTATTACATGATGCCAAGGCTCGATGCCTAGAGGTGCATAAGCTGCTCTATGCAGTTCTTATTGCCTCCAGAAAGCTTCGCCATTACTTTCAAGCTCACAAAGTCTCAGTGGTGACCTCCTACCCACTTCGAGCAATCTTGCATAATCCCAATTCAACTGGGAATATTGCAAAGTGGGCAGCGGAATTGGCTGAATTTGATCTTGAATTTATTTCAAGACAAGCAGTCAAGAGTCAAGCATTGGCAGATTTTGTGGTTGAATGGACTCCCTCTCAATCAAACCCTAGGGGCCCCACTGAGCAGAAGACAGAGCATCAAGCTCCAGCCTTCAATGAGCCTCACTGGACCCTCTACTTCGACGGCTCCATGCATAAGCAGGGGGCCGGAGCTGGAATCCTTCTCCTTGCACCGACAGGGGAGAAGGTGAAATACATGGTACACCTTGACTTCAAGGCGACCAAGAATATGGCAGAGTATGAAGCACTCATCTACAGACTAAAGGTGGCACTGTCATATGGTGTCAAGCAATTGCTGGTCAAGGGAGATTCACAGCTCATCATTAAGCAGGTGAAGGGTGAATGTTCCTGCAATAATCTCCAGCTAGCTTCTTACCTCCTTGAAGTCCAGAAGCTTCAGAAGGACTTTGAAGTCCTAGATCTCCACCATGTTCAGCGTGCCCATAACGCTGAAGCTGACGAACTCTCGACCAAAGCGTCAACCGGAGTTCCGGCTCCTAACGGAATCTTTGTCCAGAGGTTGTCAAAGCCAACAGCTCAGCCTGCCGAATTGAGTGAAGGGGGCGAGATCAGCATCCCGAAGCTGACAGTCCCGATGGCCCTATTACCATGGCAGCCATCAAGGGTCATAGGTGCTTCCGGGAGCTCCGAGCAACCCAGCACGCAAGACTCAAAAGCTCAAGCTAGTTCCGATGCATGGATCTCGGAGATCCGGAGCTACTTGAACGACAACATCCTTCCTGACGATGATGTATCCGCTGACCGGGTAGTCAGATTGGCTAAAAGATACACGCTGGTAGAAGGTGATCTCTACCGGCGCGGTGCCAACGGCATCCTAATGCGATGTATCACAAGGGAAGAAGGCTGCGAACTCCTTGCAGAAATCCATGGAGGCGAGTGTGGGAACCACGCGTCTTCCCGCGCGTTGGTTGGTAAAGCCTTTCAGCATGGCTTCTACTGGCCTACAACACTCCAGGATGCAACTGAGCTGGTTAAGAAATGTGAAGCATGCCAATTTCATGCAAAGCAAATTCACACACCAGCTCAGCCCTTACAAATGATACCTCCTACATGGCCCTTCGCTGTGTGGGGGGTGGACATCTTGGGACCATTCCCAAGAGCCGTCGCAGGTTACAAGTTCCTGTACGTCACCATTGACAAGTTCACCGAGTGGCCGGAAGCAACTCCAGTTGTGACAATCAACAAGCAATCTGCTACCAACTTTTTGCATTCCATTGTATGCAGATTTGGAGTCCCAAACAAAATCATCACTGATAATGGGACCCAATTCACAAGCTCTGCATTCCAAGGATATTGTGAAGACCTCGGCATACATGTTTGCTACGCCTCCGTAGCTCACCCAACCAGCAATGGCCAAGCCGAGAGAGCAAATGCTGAAATCCTTAAAGGACTTAAAATGCGCACCTATGAGCACTTGAAAAAACATGGAGCCAACTGGATCGAAGAGCTTCCGCCCACTTTATGGGCCAACAGGACATCTCAAAACCGGTCAACTGGAGAGACACCCTTCTTTCTGGTGTACGGAGCTGAAGCAATCCTTCCTCCGGAAATCACCTTGGGTTCACTCCGGGTCCGGACCTTCGACGAAGCCGTGCAGGACCAGCTCCGGCGTGAAGACCTAGACCTCCTTGAGGAGGGAAGGTGCCAAGCAGCTGTTCGGAATGCCCGATATCGCCAAGCCTTACGGCGTTATCACCAGCGGCATGTACACAACTGACAACTCGAGGAAGGCGATCTGGTGCTACGGAGAATACAATCCAGAGAAGGGTTAAACAAACTCTCCCCCGGCTGGGAGGGGCCCTTCCGAGTGATTAAATTATCCCGTTCCGGAAGCGTTCGCTTGGCTACTGAGGATGGGACACCACTCCCAAATCCTTGGAACATCGAGCACCTCCGTATGTTCTACACTTAATACCACAGAGGTGAGTCTTGAGTAACTTGAAGTGTATGTTATAGAGTCATTGTACAGAGTCGGGTATTTCCTCCGGGAGAGCAGCCGGACCTTTCCCGAAAGGTCCGCAAAGCTCATGCAACACTTGTCACAGTCTCAAGACTAAAAGTGTGGCTAACTACCCTGGGTCAAACGAGAAATGAAACACACTTAGCCTGGTTCCGTACCCTAAGAGTGTACTTGTTTCCCCTGTACCCCGGACCTATAATGAAAGACATCTTCATGTGAAATAGACTCCACGTGCATTTATTTTGTACAGGCTCAACATTTTTATTTTTCTCTTTCTTGTCTATAACAAAGACGTGCAATTCTTAAGAAATTTTAGTTCGACCAGTTTATATACGATTCGAGTTGTATTGTCAATTCTTTTGGATTCAAATATTGTTCATGGCCAACTCGCCTGAAAGCCGCCAAGCCAATCTAGGGCTGGAGTGTGCTATCGACTTAGCCTGGTCAAGCACCCTAAGTACGCCACTCTACCTACACCCCGGCAGGCCGAAGTAAGGCAGGTCCATGTACAGTTGGATCTGGAAGAAAAGACAACGCATTCGGTTGTATTTAGAATCGCGTTTGACTTAAAATCTTCTTGAGAGTCGTAAGCCGCGATGAAGTTATAGACGAGAAACGAATTTTATTATTTTTCTTGGCTTAAGTGTGCAGGAAAAATAAAATCTACGTTGATGGAGAAAAGCCGGAGCTAATTAAGCTCCGATTCTCCTAGGTGGCTTACGATGTTACACATCACTAGAGTAATCAAGCTTCGGTAAAGCCAGGGGGGCCAGTCGTCGACGCTGAATAAAAGATGGTGAGAAGACCCCGTAAATGGAGTCTGCTGCCAACAAACTAAGTGTTGGCAAAGGTTATTGCTGGAGCTACTAAGCTCCGACACCCCGGAGGACTAACTATCGATGCTCTACGCGTTGATAGAGACTATTGCCAGAGCTATCAAGCTCCAGCGATAGACAATGCCGGAGCTTCTAAGCTCCGACAACCTCAGGGGGCCTCCACCATCGAAGACTTCAGACCTAAATTCTACAAGTTCGGAGCAAATGAGTCTTCAACAAAACACAATATCCTCTTGGTACATGTTCACAATCAAATTGTGTACATCTACCAGGGGGCCAAGTGAAGATAAAAGTGTTGAAGACAAAAAGTGAAATTCACAAAAATTTGGGGATTTCATTTATCTGGAGACAAGGGATTACATCTGGAGAAAAGGGATTACAAAATTGAGGAAGAAGAAGAGAAAATACAAGTGAGAACTACAGAGATGGTCCTAGACCCTATGGAAGAATTGGGCGACTTTCTGGGCAACCTCCGACACGTTGGCTCGGGCAGCTTCCCCTTCTCCTTCGACGGGACCTTCAAGCACCGGGTCCAGAGGAAATTGGGAGTTCCGGCTGGTGTAGCACGTCAGCACATATTCTACGTTGTCAATAGACTGGAACATGCGTTGTCAATAGACAGTGACAATGAGATGGGTTCCGGACCTGCTGGGGTCTCCTCTGCTGGTTCTAGCGGGTTTTCAGATACAAAAATTGGGTCCCACTCCACAAGAGTGGTCCCCTGAGTCTCCATGGCACTAGGGCCGTCCTCCGGGATGGCCTCAGTCGCCATCGAGGAAGGCCCCGCCGCTAGGTCTTCGTTCACCCCCTCAGGTAGGGGGCCAGCGACTTCGCTTGGGCACTCCGGCTCGGCCGCAGGTACCTTCGACGTCGTCGCTTCCGGAGCAGGAGCCGCTGCTGGCTCCAGTCTGGGCAACTCTTCCGATGGGGGCTCGAGCTCCGCCATCTCTTCAACAACCGGCTCAGGAGCCGGAAGATCTTCAACATCGACCGGCCCTATGGCCGGAGCTTCAACAATGACCGGCTCAGAGGCCGGTGCTTTGGAGGTAGCCGGCCCAACTGGTGGAACTACCTCAGTTTCCAGCGCGCATGCCGGGGCTTCAATCACCTCCGGCTCAACCGCCGGGGCTTCGGCAATTTCCAGCTCGGAGGCTGGAATTACTGCTTCTTCTGGCTCAACAGCCGGAGCTTCCATCATCTCAGCACAAAGACCCGGAGCATCAACCTCCGGGACAGGTGCCGCTGGCGCATCTTCACTCCCGTGGTCCGGCGCTACCACAAGAACTTCTGGGGATGAGTCGAGGTCCATGACCACGACAGCCAGCGCCGGAGCTGTCGCAGCTTCAGCAACTACTTGGGGCGGCACTAGGACAGGAGCAGAAGCTCCCACCCTCACGGCTTCAGCCACTGTGGCTGAGGGTGGAGCCTCACTCCCCTTCTTGGGGACACTGCAGATGATGAACGAAGAAAATTAAAAAATAGTTGCTAGAAATAAAACAACTATCCAAGGTAGAGATTAAATATTACCTTGGGAGGCTTCCGCACCAGCTTGCGTGGAACCTTTTTCCTGGGCATTTCTGGCTGGTCATAGCCGGCATGGATGTTTCGGAAGGCCCCCCGGAACTCGTCGCGGCCACGGGCGTTTGCCGAGTCGAGGCACCCCTCGATCGGGAAGAACCCCCGGACCTGGAGGCCTCCACCGGCCCTGGTGCTGGAGTCGCGCGCTCGGAGCTAACACCCCGGGATGACCCCACTGCGGGAATAGACGCGCTCTGGGGGGACCCCACTGCAGGAACAGTCGCGCTCTGGGAGGACCCCACTATGGGAACAGTCGCCGTAGTTGTAGAAGACCTTGCCCTCCGGGGAGAAGGGGCCGCCACGGAAGTAGCAGGCCTGACGGACCTTCCGTCGGCGTACTGCAGCTTCCTCTTCCGGCTCACAGGTTCATCCGCCAGCTCCTTGCCCTTGCCGACGACCTCTTCCCTCGGCTTTGGAGCAGGGTCGGAGCCATCCTCGGGCATTCTGGGGATCGCTAATCCGGTGGTTGATCTTCTCTTGACGACACCAAGGTCGTCAAGCACGGGCATCTTCCGCCGGAGCTCCCTGTTGAACTCCACTTCTACGTTTAGAGGAAGAAAAGCAGATGGCGGAGTCAAGTCGTCGCCTTCGACGTCGATGCCGTGCTGGAACTTCTTGAGGTGGAACTCCATAGTTTTCCCCACCATGTTGGACTTCAGCCCGGTCTCGACCCGGTCGTCGTCCATCACGCTATTGAGGGCCCATGCGAGTTTCTCTCTCCTGTTCGGCGGCGCCCACCTGTTGGCCAAGAAGTTGCAAAACACCGCCTGAGGAGTCAATCCTCCCTCCACGCATTGACGGATCATGGTCAAAACAGGGTTGAAGGCTTCCACCAGCACCGGAGCTTCACTCCAGATTGTCCTGTCGATGCTGGGAAGGCCTTCGAGAAGATCCAACCTCTCGTGCTCCTCCACCCGGACGACTATCCAGTCCTTCTTCCAGTCATCCCACTTCCCAGAGGGAAATGACCGAAGGTACTTGAATGGGCACTTCTTGCGCTTCACGAAGTAGTAGAAGCCAAGGTACTCATTGCTCCTACCAGTGGTATGGACGGTGAAGAAGGTCCGGAAGAGTTCAATGCAGGGGGGGATGCCCACCCACATCTCACAGAAGTGGACGAAGATAGACACGAGGAGAATGGAGTGAGGGCTGAGATGATACAACTGCAGACCATAGAAGTCTAGCCGCATCAAGAAAATGGAAGAAAAAGGTGGGATCAACCCCACCATGGCGTATGAGGAGAAGTACACCATTTCGCCGGCGTGCTCCTTCTCAAACGGGAGCTCCCCACCGGCGCGGACCGAGCGGTTGAAGAAGTCCGAGGACCATCCCATGATGGCTCGGACTTTCTTCAGGTCGCTGTCGGTCTTCAAGCGACTCTCGCGGAGAACCAACTCCATCGCGGCACGGCTAGGCAAGAGAAGAAAAGCAAAGCACAAGTCGGGAGTTTGAGCGCAAGATCAGATGGGAGGCGTGAAGAACTCCCGACGGTGCGTGCTTTCCTTCCTAATAAGCCCTCGCAACGCTTGGATGGAAACTGCAAGGAAGTCGAAGATACCACCCAAAAATTCCACCCAGCCGATGACAAGCGGGCCCGGGACCACCCTGACGATCAAGTCGAGGTTCTTACCCAGGAGAACGGTTGCCATCATGAGGCGGGAAACCTGAAGGCAGCGGCCTGACAAGGCGCGCGGAACCAATACAGTTTTCGTATCGGGAACCAGCAACCTTCAATTGCATGTGATTCGCATGCCAAAGATCTCATCTGCCGCACGCGGGATACGCCACGCGGCGAGGATTTAACTCCAAGTCCTCGCCAACAGCACCTTCCAAGACTCTTGAAGACTCAGTTCAAAAGTCGCGAGGATGGACCCACCTCCGGAGGAATGACTTCACCCAGTGGTGTTCCCCGGGGGTAGGTCCAGGGGGCCACTGTCGGTACCCTAGAAACCGTACACCCCTTGAGGTTACAAAGATCTCCAAGAAAAGTCATCTACTTGATTTGAAGACCTTCGGAGGCCCACATGTCAGATATAACCGGACCCGCTTCTCCAACATGGTTAATCCCAGGGTCGCCACGTGTACTATCAAACCGGAGCTACCGCCCACAAGGGGGAAGCTCCGGGCCATGTACCGAAATGGCACCTCCGGACTTAACCCCAGACCGAGAGAAGCTCCGGACCTAACACGTGTCAGGTAGCTCCGGAGCTCCCTGTTTCCCAAAGTATGCTCCAGAGCTGCCATGTGTCCAATCGTCAGATCTTCAGCCTCTAACCTCCGGAAGACCTCGCAACGGCTCTGGATCTTCAAAGGGGAATCAAGGACTTCAAGACCCGATTAAGTGTCATTAATGCCATATTAATGACACTTAAATGGACGATCTTAACACCAGTAACGGTGCTGTCAAAGCCCGTTACAGGGTCATTAAGAGCAATTAAACGTGTTGAAGAGGTATCAATACTAGTAACCGCTGGGGCCACATGTCGGGCCAGGCTAACTTGTAACGGCCTGCCCTTGTACTATAAAAGGACAGGCCGACGACACGTTCCGGGGCTGGACACACGCCATTGATGCTCAACACAAGCTCATATAGCTAATACAACACCAACACACCCGTGGAGTAGGGTATTACGCTCAGGCGGCCTGAACCACGTAAACTCTTGTGTCTCCTGCGTCATTTCCTACTCACCTTCTTGAATCTTCGCGCGCCCACACCGAACATCAAACTCCTATATCACTTTAGTAGTGTAGAGAGATCTGCCGGTTCCAAACCATCGACAAGTTACTTTGTAATCATGATGAATAGGAGGCATACTTTGTTGTGTAATTAGTATACTTGATAACCACGATTGACACTTTTTAATATTTGATTGGTCAATATAATTTAAGGCGTGATCTTTTTGGCTATACATATGTTCATGTATGTGTATGTTGCTGACACTGGCAATGCGGCCGCCAAATCCTGAATAGCTCCAGGATGCAATCGTCAACCAGGATAATCAGGAGTGGGGGCACCTAATAAGAGACCCTGCCTGTAAACAATCCGTGACGAGCTGTAATAGAGACTGTCTCAGATTACTTAAATAAAGTGGACAAGCTTCCTTAAAGTCCGCCTCAAATCAGTACACAAATCTGCTACGCGCCGCAATAAAGCACGTCTCGGATCAGTCAATAAATCTGCGACGTACTATGTTAGTGCTTGTCTTGCGTGTATGCTGATGGGCGAAGGGCACAGATCGCTTCTCACATGACACTATAAAGAACGTCTGTTATAACACAAAGAAAGGAGACGTGCTACTTTTGAGCATGTCTCGCACTTTGGCTGATCGGTGACGCGCTTACCGCATGTCTCTGATGACAACGTAATGCGAGACGCGATGACCGAGATGCACAATTAGTTCGTCTCCCTTCTTCGTTCGAGCATGTCTTGGATGAATCTTTCTTACGTAGTATGTGTCGATGCAGCGGCTGTTATGAAGCTTTGAGAAGGTCGAATAACTTTCTAACCTCCGCTTTTGGAGGATCCTCCGTAAGCTTTGGTCATATAGCTTCCAACATCTCATCCATTGTATCAACCCTGTGTCATCATCATCGTCCGCTTCCACTATTAATTTTTACAGCTTGAGAAGCTATCTCACCATGGAAGGTCTACAACTTATAATGTGATACGTAACTGTTTCGATGCAAGTGTATCGAAAGTTCTACTTTGTCTAAAAACATTCCGTTGCAACATTTCGTTCATAGACACTACACCTTGTTGATATTTAACAACGAACACGACCCATATCCTCCCTTGCATGAGACACGGTTTGGGCATCACTACTATGACTGCATGCATGCAAGTTTTAAGAGATGTTACTATCTTATAAGGACGATTAGGAGACCTTGAAAGGCTAGTGGTTCTCAAGGTCGGTGGCGAGCCCCTGGACTATGCCGACGGCGGGGAGCACAGAGACGATGAGGAAGGTGACACAGAGCACATTCATTCGCGTCCACGTCGGCGCGAATCATCGTGTCTTGGCCTGCGCCATGTACATCAGGACGGGGAAGTAGATGGTGACGGTTAGAAGGAGACGGTGCCGATGAGCCGCAAGAAGTCGTTGAAGAAGGGAGCACCATGTACATCGTGTGCCACACCTGCTGGAGCAGTCTGACGGGGACGTTGACGCTGGCGAGTGGCACATGCAGCACCACCACCTTGGCGCCGCTGAGGAAGGCACTGTGGGGCCACGCATCATGCATCGTGCCCTCGACGAACTGGTACAGGGCTGGCAAAATACCTGGTAAGCACCGATGAGGTGGACGACAATGCAGGACATTGCCGACGTCGATAAGCCAGAAAGGGTTGTAGAAGCCAAAGCCCGTGAGGAAGTTGTCGGGGGCATTGTCGCCGAATGTCGTGTAACCCATCACACAGCACAACATGTAGAGCACGGTCGTCATCGACACGATGATGAAGACGCCTTCTTCATCTCCACGTTCTCAGGCGATCTCAAACGCAGCGTGTCCTGCACTCACCATATTTGTATTTCTATTTTGTTTTGACACGCATCATCAGCTCAACAAAAACAATCCAATGACAGTACATTAGGTTAAGTAAATTAGTAACATCAATTCAAGAAGATGAAGTATGCAAGTTGACCCATGGCATGGCCTAGCTAGGACTAAAAAAACGATGTGCACTGGATGCATCGAGATTCTGGCTCGGTGTAAATGCATGAGACCATCAGTGTGGCTTTGGAAACAGACATGGTAGCTGCATCTAATCTAAGCAAGGCAATAGAAGCAATGCAGGGAACCTACCATGGACAATCCTGTCGTCGTGACCCGCAGCATCTTTGGGAGCTTGACTAGCTTCGTATTCCTTCCGCTGCGCCTGCTAGTCTTGTTGGCTCCGCCATTGCTGCTTCATGTACTTCGTCATTCGCTCAATGGCACCATCGTCTGTGTCATCTGTGTGGCTCTCATCTATCAATCCTAGTCCGTAGTGGTCTCTTAGGATCAGTTTCAGGTTCTAAGTCTTTAGCTTAGTGTCAGGATTGCTGATTACGAAAGCAGATTCAGCTCCCTTATTATTCTAGTGATCCAATGTCTAAGTGTCCATTTGATCTTGTTCATTCAGATGTATTTGGTCCATCTCTTTTTGTTTCAAAAGGACGGCGTTGATATTACATCATTTTTACATATGACTTTTCTTGCCACACGTGGATTTACTTTATGAAACATCGTAGTGAGGCTTTGTCTATCTATAAAACCTTTTTGGCTATGATTCGCACTCATTTTGACACGTCTATTCATATTCTTCGTGTTGATTCTGTTGGTGAGTATCTTTCTAATGCCCTTCATCAGGTTCTTTCTAACCAATGCACTCTTGCTCAGTTTTCTTGTCATAGCGACCATGCACGGAATGGTGTGGCCGAGCGTAAGCATCAACATCTCCTTGAGACTGCTTGTACTCTTCTGGTTGCTTCCTCCGTTCCTCCTTACATTTGGGCCAAGGTTGTCTCTACTGCCACTTACCTGATTAATATTTAGCCTTCGTATGCTCTTATGGGTGAAATTCCTTTCTGGCGTCTTACTAGCAAGACGCCTGATTATACCAGCCTTCGCCTTTTTGGTTGTGTGTGCTATGTGTTGCTCGCACATCGTGAGCACACAAACCTCACTGCTCAGTTGATCGAGTGTGTTTTTCTTAGATACAGTGCTGAGCATAAGGGGTATCGTTGTTGGGATCCTATTGGTTGACGGATGAGGATCTCACAAGACGTTGTCTTTGATGAGACACGTCCTTTCTATCCTCCTCCTACTTCAGATACTTCTATTGTATTTTTGGTCGATCCAATTTCGTTCCTAATCCTTTGAGATACCTTTGATGCTAGTGTACCTCCCTCACACTTGGTGCCGCATCTCACAGTGTGTTCTTTGGAGTCTTCTTCTATAGTTCCTGACTATACTATGAAGCTCCTGTGACATAGATTTACACTCGACAAGTTGTGTCTTCTTTTGGTGAGCCATCAACTCCAGTTGAGTCGTCTTCGTCTTATGAACCATCTTCTCTTGAGGCACCCTCTTCTCCCAAGGATTCATCTCTTTCAATGATTATGTTGGGAAATCGGTAGTACGCTACTCTAGCAATTCTACTGCATCACCCAGGAAACATGTGAGTACAAAGGTCATATATTGTTACTACTAGACGTGCGTCAGTGTAGGGGAAGCAAACGATCTCGTTTGTCTCCTCCTCATCCTCGTCACGGCAGTAGGTAGACGATCATTGTAGCAGTAGCAGCAGCGCCTCCATGGAGTCCACACGTACGGGGAGGAACGAATTGCACCAGTGTGCTAGCACTGCATGCACGACAAGGGTCACGGCGTGAGGCTTGCGAGGGGTGGCGGCTAGGGCTGTCATGTGGTAGCGTAATTAGCTCCCAACCCTACCCCTCGTATTTATAGGTATACAGATGGGATTATAGTCGCAGGCCCATTAGTACCCTAATTGCTTATGGATCAAGTATCCAACACGCCTTAACCCGAATTGTTATGATTGCCTCTTGGGCATATCACCAACAAAAATTTTCTCCTGAGTAGCTTCTTGGGTGTGGCCATCACTGTTGTGAGCCTCCTGATTGGTACTCTCCTTATAGTTTTGATGCCACCGTTCTTTCTGAGCCAACTACGTATCATGATGTTGTTCCTCATCCGCAATGCCAACATGCGATGGCTAAGGAGATTGCTACTCTTGAACATACTGGCAAATGGGATCTTGTGCTCTGTTCCCCACGTGTTCGCCCTATCAACTACAAGTGGGTCTATAAGGTTAAGACTCGCTTTGATGGTTCTCTCGAGCATTATATGGCTCGACTAGTTGCCCATGGCTTCCAGCAGGAACATGGTCATGACTATGATGAAACTTTTGCTCCTGTTGCTCGAATGACCAGTATTCGCACTCTTCTTGCTAGGGCCTCTGTTCGTGAGTGGTCCATCTCTCAGCTTGATGTGAAGAATGCTTTTCTTAATGGTGAGCTTTGAGAGGAGGTTTACATGTAGGCACCACCCGGGTTGTTCTGTTCCTAAGGGTACGGTTTGTTGCCTTCGTTGCTCCCTTTATGGCCTCAAGCAGGATCCTTGTGCCTGGTTTCAGCATATTGCGTTGATGATCACTGCTGCTGGTTTCTATGCTAGTCCTCATGATCCTGCGTTCTTTGTGCATACCTCGTCTCATGGTCGTACTCTTCTTCTTCTCTATGTCGATAATATGATCATCACTGGAGATGACCCTGAGTATATAGCCTTCACGAAAGTTTGTCTTAGTGAGCAGTTTCTTATATCAAATTTTCATCCTCATCGTTACTTCCTTGTGATTGGTATTTTCTCTAGCTCTGAGGGAATTTATCTATCTTAAGAGAAGTACATCCAACATCTTCTTGATTGGGATTCTCTTACTGATCACTGCACTATTGAGACTCCCATGGAGCTCAATATTCACCTTCAACCCAATGATGGTTAGCCGATTGATGATCCTACTCGGTATTGTTACATTGTACGATGTCTTGTATATCCTAGTGTCACTCGTCCTGATATCTCGTATTCTATTCACATTTTAGTCAGTTTGTTTCGGCTCCCACTCAAGTCCACTATAGTCACTTGCTTTGTGTCTTGCGTTATCTTCGTGGGACTATTTCTATACGCTTGTTCTTTCCATGCTCTAGCTCTTTATAGCTCAAAGCATATTCTGATGCTACTTGGGCTAGTGATTCCTCTCATCCTCGACCTCTTTCTGCTTATTGTGTTTTTCTTACTGATTTACTCATTGCTTGGAAGACTAAGAAGCAGGTGGCAGTTTATCATCCGAGTGCAGGGGCTGAGTGCATGCTATGACTCTTGTGGCTGAAGATGTTACTTAATTATGATGGTGGCTTGAGGATTTTGGTGTTTCTGTTTTTATGCCGACTCCTCTCTTGTCTGATAGTACATGTGCTAACAATTTCTTGTGATCCGGTCAAGCATGAGCTTACCAAGCATATTAGTGTTGATGCTTCTTATACATGGGCACATGTACACGATGGTGTTGTTGATCTTCAATTTGTGCTTTTAGAACTTCAGTTGGCTGATTTCTTCATGAAGGCACAAACCTGAGCTTGGCATTGTTTTTACCTCCCCAAACTCAGTGTTCGTGCTTCACCATGAGTTTGAGGGAAGTGCCAGAGATATAGGAGTACATTGTATTTTTCCTATTGTCTGAGTGGTTATCTGCATATTTGTAATCTCATGTACCTCTCTTATAATGTAGCCCTTGGCCCTAATAATAATACAGACACACTATTCCTAAAAGCTGCATCACAACAACCCGTGTGGTTTAATCAATGACTATGAATATCGAAGTAAGCCCTGACAGCCTAGCTGTAGGTGTAGTTTCGCTTGCCGTGGACGGGGTGGGGAGCCCGGTAGCAGTAGGCGTGCAGGGTGGAGCAGAACCAAGTGATGATAGCGAAGGCCACCAGCACCACGGGCCCGATCACCCACCCCAGCTGCGCGATCACCCACACCAGCGACAACACACCGGACCTGATCACAGCCATCGCGACGTGTGCGCTCGCTGTCACCAGCGTCCCTGTTTTCCATTTCCACAAACATTCTTTGCCAGATCAGATGTGTTTTTGTTCAGGCTCAGACGTAAACATACCCACGACCATGGATGCATGTAACTGGGCAGGCGGGGCTGGCAGTACTTGTGCGCCTCTCGCGCCCATCGTCGTCGAGGTCCGGCTGGTCACCGTAGCCAACCTCCACGATGTCAAAGGCCGCCACCGTTGGTGCCTCTCCATCAGCATTGCAACTGCGCAATCGTCTCTTTTTCTCTCCTCTTATGTGTCACAATATCACAGGTAGAGGAAGACAAATGTGATGGTGGCGACGGACGGGAAGAGGTGGAGGGCCTTTTGAAAGCGCGGCCGGAAGAGGGGAGGGGGGAGGCTGCCTGCCTTTGGGATTGGATGCGGTTAAAATGCGAGCGCCTTCCGTGTGTCTCCTCGCTTCCTTACATGTACATTGCAGACTCCTTTTTAGCTCATACACACACAAAAAGATGAAAATTTGTGGGCACAATTAGGGTGCGTTTGGTTTGACATCAAGTTGGATTGGATAGGATCATCCATATTTTTATGTACTGGATCATCCAAGTTTATGTTTGGTTGGATGAACTAGATGATCCAATTTTTTGTTTGGTATGTTGTATGAAACTTGTGTGGATTAGATCATCTAAGTATGATATTAATTATTTATATACTAATTATCATATTACTAGGAAATATTAATGTTAATATTATAATTTTAATTATTAATAAACAATAAACAAGTTAATTATCGCTAATTATATTACTATGAAACATAATTAGATAAGGTGGATGGACTCATCCAACCAAATTTCCTGGATCACCTCATCAAGCATTTGCAAGGAATATTCCTCGAACCTAGATGACCCTGTACATCTGACGGTGAAACAAACACATGGCTGGACCATCCAATCCAAGTCAATTCAATCTAATATTTTAACTTCTCTGACTGTCTGTTCCAGCTTTCGATTTGTTTCTGCCAGCTTTCAATTTCCACAAGTGACCAAGCTTTGTGCAAAGCTAACCTGCTTTGCTCTTAGATAGCAACACATTATATATAGAACAAAGTTAATATAAATAACAATAACATGCTAAAACGATCAACATCGACAGGTCAGGATCGGGCTTTCTCTGATGTTGCCATCTCTTTGCTACATATTTCATCCAGATTGAAATGTATGTTGTTTCGGACCACCAAATGAAATAGAAATGAACTAATCAGTATTGTCCTAACAACAAAGATTTTCATCCAGAGGAAGTATATGGAGTGCAAGCATTAGTTATCCTCAAAAACAATGCTAGGCGTTCGTTCAGAACAAAACCTATATCTACGTGCAAACGAGTTGCAGATGCCAAGTAAAAATGAAACTAATCTTCTGTTTGGAAAAAAACATAATCCATCCCTTGTAAAATAATTGATGTTTACAATAAAAAATTTAGTTCAATTTGTACTGAATTAGCTTTTTCTAAACATAATTTGTTCTAGAACAAAGACAGGAATGTGTTTCATGTTCTTATGAAGAGATTTGCAGTTGGACCAAGAACATCGTTGGACCTAACAAGACACCAAACTTATTTTATTTTAATACAAACACAAACAAACTACTCCTATATCATATCGATGTGCTGATGATGGATCCGGAGCGAATAATTATCTATGCACTTAAACAGTAATACCAAGTTAAACTCCTTTTGACTCACAAGGGCCCCAACAGATGAAATTTCAAGTGGTGAACAATGGAGAAGGAATACCTATCTATCTATCAATCAACCAATCGGCAACAACCCAAAGTATCACTACATGCATAAACAACAATAATCGCATGAAACCCTGGCATGATGTGGTGTGTGTAGACAAGACTAATGGTCGTAGCTCAAAGAAACAGAGACCATCCGCACCAGCACCCTCTAAAGCATACTCTACCCTCTAGACCATACTCTAGATACTCTATGCTTCAAGTATGTGCTCTAACAAAAATTTTGCAGTATGCTTTCCAGTATGCTTTACAGTGTACCCCTGCGGATGGCATAAAGCAGTGTCCAACGATCATATATTCTGATACTTCAAAGCACTATTCTTTATTCAATTATTAAGATGACATACGGGTACCATATGTCATGGTCTCCAACAAAGAACAAAAAATGTATGTGTGAGACCTATGGGTGCTGAATGCATTGGTTTTGACGATAAAAGTTTTGAATACTACAAAAACACCTTTTTTTAAGAAGGTTCGACTCTAGGTCTGAGCTCCTGCAAGGTTCAACGATATGTCTGACTTGTTTTGGGTAGCTCCTGCAAGGTCTGACATAAGGTCCAATTTGTTTTGGTTAGGTCCGACTTCTTTGGCTAGGTCCGACTTTTTGTGGCTAGGTCTGACATGTTCCGACGCTAGGTCCAAATAGCTTTGGCAAGCTCCAGCGCTAGGTCCAACTAGCTTTGGTTAGCCTTGGCGCTAGATCCTGCTATCTTTTGTAAGCTTTGGCTCAAGGTCCGATTAGCTTTGGCCAGATCTGGAGCTAGATTGCAATGGTTCCGCTTTTACTTTGAATTGATTCGAACTTGCTTTACATCTATGGAAAGTATGCCTAGTATTCTTTTACTATGTTTTTGGTGCGTTTTGGTGGTTATGGCTGATATCGTTTTGCTATGGTTTGCAACATGCTTATGTGAGGTGCTCACGTAAGGTGTTGTGGTTTTCAAAACTAACGAGAGTCAAGTTGAGGACTTCTGCTCGGAAGTATTGGTTGTTTATTCATGTGCATGTGTTTATTGAGTTCAAGACATGTCTGGTGACGGGATCCATTGAACTGGTCTTAGGGAGAAGATGATGTCCAACAACCAAGTTCGGGGGAAATTGTGGTTGAGCTGATCGGGTGGTCGCGCAGCATGTTTGGATCAAGAACAATGAATGTGAAGGTATCGTTGATGTCGTTGGAAGGTATTTGCACGTATGCAAGGATGGCATGGATGTGGCTACATGGTTCCAAGGCGTGATGAAGAGATGTGGATGTAAAGAATTGGTCGGAAAGGTCCAACCAACTAGGTTTTGGACTCAGGCTGCGGTTGAGTCGGGTTTGACTCAAATATGGAAAGATTTGAGTTGGTTACATTAGGATTTCATGGTGATCACGGAGTTGAGTTATTTTAGGAATGTGGGATACATTCCTAAGGTGTTTCAATGTCTTAATATTACTTCTATCTGCGTATAGAAGAGTCTTGAGCAGTTATGGAAAGTTTCGATTCGTGATTTAAGTAGAATTAGAGTCCTAGTTTGAGTTGAGTTGGCTTTCGGTCTGGTTATATAAGCAAGGAAGGCCAGAGCTCATGGTATACTACTTTGGGGTTGTTCCTCTTGTGTTTTGATTAATAAAATTATTAGTTTGAAGGAACTTTTGTGCTTTGTTTGTCTGACTTCTTTCAAACAAGTTTTTCTCGTCGAGTTTCTGCACATCACTACTTTTTTTGGTGGTTTTATCATAACTCGAGTTTTACAAATCCAATTGACGTGATTCTTTTGGGTTGTCCTGACAACTTGATTATCCATCATCTGTGAAAATTTCACAGTCATTGAATTTGTAGTTTCTGATCTACACTAGTTTCTTTGCAGTGTTCTAAAACTGTTTTTCTCAGGTTGACGAGATTGACCTTTGTTCGATCTTTCAATTGTAACTTGAGTTTTTCTCGACTGTTTTTCGTGATTCTTGTTGTCTTGTCTTCGTGGCTTGATTCTCCACAATCTATACTGGCTTTGTCACGGTCTATAATGTTTAGATTAGTCACACACACGATTTATTAAAAGATTGATTTCCTAACGAGAGGTATTTGTTCCTTCCGCTGAAAGAGTTTAAATGTACCATTCACCACCCCTCTGGTAGCTTTTAACGTGCTCTTCGATCCTACAATTGGTATTAGAGCCACGGTGCTCTAATGTGTATGATTTGCATGTGTTTTGGACAAATCATCATGGAGAAATACTCGGCAAAAACTTGTGTGTTTGTTGGCATTGATTTTCAGGTTTGGAAGGCACGCATGGAAGCTTTTATCCAGGCGCAAGGCTTCACTATATGGAAAAGGTAAACAAGCCTTACGACGTGACGCTGAATGATCAAGTCACGGCTACAAACTTAATAGATGTTGACAACAACAACAAAGCCTTCATATTCCAAGGACTAACTCAAAGGGACTTCGACCGTGTTGAACACCTCCGATCGGCGTATGATGTGTGGAGAGCACTTTGTGCCTAGCATGAAGGATGCATCACGATTGAGGTATGGTAGGATATGTTCAAGAAAGAATACAAGCACTTCGAGATACAACCCGGTGAGTCCATTGATAACCTCTTTGCTCGCTTTAATAAACTTCTCAGCAACTTGCGTTTCGTCAATGTAAATTTTTTAGATGCTGAGAATGCTAGGCAATTACAAAGTGCATTAGACAAGTAAATTTGGGAGATGAAAGTCACATCTATTCATGAATCTACTGTCATGAGTACCCTTACATTAGATGTGCTATACTCTAAATTGAAAACTCATGAAATTCACATAATCTCGCATAAGAACCCCAACAAGTCTCTTGCATTTGTTTCTCAACGTGATAAACCTAACTCCAGCCAATCTTCATCTAGCAATACACTTGCTTTGCTGTCTTCACTAACCCTGGAACAGATTGAAGAATTTCCAGAAGAGGAGCTAGCACTCATCACTACTCGGTTCTGTTGACGGCTAGTACTTCACAGATGAAAATCCGCAAGCGCACGGCAATTGTCGTGTAGCACTTCCCCTTAAGAGAGTATTCAAAGTGTATCAAATCCAAGGAACAGGTGTGTAATCTTACAAACTAATCCACCCAAGGACAAAAAGTTGTTTGGTAGGTAAGGAAGAGAGAGGAATTCAAAGTATTGATTCTAATTCAAAAGAATTTGCGGTTGTTGCTTGCTTCGGGAACGGGTTTACCCATAGCAACACTAGGCGACTCCCGCCAAGAGCCTATGGCATAGCCGAACATGGAGGATTACAAAGGACGGTTAGGGTTGTCACCACCTACTGCCTACCTCTTCAATCCGTGGGTCTACGAGATATTCACTGGTGATTTCTAATGTAGGCACCACGCTTACGTTCTAAATCACAACTCTAGTTGTTTTGAATAAAAATCTACAACTAGAGCCTCTAATGAATTAAAGCAATGAACCCACAAGTAACTACTTGTGCAAACTACTATGAATTGAGAATCAAATTTGAATTGAATTCACAAATGCTTACTTGATTTGAATAACACCTTTGTAGGGGTACAAGTTTAGAAGAGGGACTTGACAAGCCCAAGCCTCCTTCTTCCAAACCCTTCACCACACTCTCCTTCTACTAGGCAGCCTCTAAGACTACTCTAAACCTTTGGAGGGATGCTCTATTCTCAACTTTTTGGTGTGTGTGTGAAGTGAGGTGTGGGGCTCTATTTATAGGGGGGAGAAGGGTCGGTTTCCTCCACCAAATGCGCGCAAATCAGTCAACCATGATCTCTTCAAGCTGGGAAGAGCCAACATGTGGCGTTTGACCAATTTTGGGGGCAAGAACAAGTCACCCGACTAGGGGGGTTGGCTGACCTGGTCTTGGCCCTGTTGGTGCTATGCTTTCTCCAGGTCTCTGCCAGGTGGGTCCCATTGACTGATATTGGTGCTACACCGTTGGATGGCCTCGGATACTTCTGTTTGTGGGCCATTTGATCCATGCGATGACATCTGGTGTCGCCTGATTCATGAAACCCTATTTTATGTATTACTCCCTGCATGTATCGGTATTTTAAGTCTAAATTTGCTTGCATACAAATAAACACCAACACTTGTGGAATTAGTTAGTTCTTAACCCTACCACTACGTAGTGTTTCTGTTTTGTGCACATTATGAGGTGAATTGACGGTCTAAATATGGCACTTAAGGACCATCAACAAACTCCCCCACACTGAGTCCTTTGCTCGTCCTCGAGTGAACGCAAGAAGAAGAACTAAGGTGTTGTCATCAATTTGCTTATAAGGGAATATTAGATATTTCAACTCATACCCCAATTCATGAATTCCTTTTTTGTGGAGTGTGGCTACCATATCAATCTTGGGTGTTTGAAGAGTGGAATGGCTGAAATGTAGTTCTCTTGGATCTTTCACTGTCGAAATGATCTGACAATTTGCTATATTCGGAAAGTCAAGGAAACAAATGCCCTTATCCCTCAATTGGAATCCCTCAAGTCTCTCGAAATGTTTTAATCCTCACGTTGGCATGTTGTGCCAAATTTGTCCCTATACTAAATCAGGCTATTTCTGGAGCTTGGTAGGGATAAATGATGAGGACATCACAACAGCGGAGACGCACATTGAACTGCAAGGTCCAATCACAAGAGCACGAGCACGGTTATTAAATCAGCAGGTGAATTCTTTCCTAACTTCTTTTGCATGTGAGTTTGAGAATAGATTTCTATGTGATGATTTAATTGTTATTAGGAATAATGGAGAAGATCAACAAGTGAAGGAAGGAGGCCTTGGGAGCGTGGAGAACCAGCTGGGACGTCTACAAGTTGATGGAAACAGTTTACAACTCGGACTCGAGTTCAACTCGGAGTCCAGGAGCAGTCCACCTTAAAACAGAAGCCCAGGAGGCATACGAACTCCGTTTTCGACGTTCTACATATGCACGGAAAGAGGAGAAGATAAACTTTCCAATGGTTCTGGTACCACCTCAAAATTCCTCCGGAGTCATTGGGAATCCTCGAAACAATTCGAGTCTAGATTTCTGTCCGGTGCTGCACCACCGAATCGGGCATTTGGGCCTTGTATCCCGTAAGAGTCCATTAGGGACGCGTCTAATCGTGTTTTGGTCGAACCCTAGCATATAAATACTGCAACCGCCAGTCATATTCGGTGGGTTTTGCTTAGATCAATAATATCGCCGTTCTACGGTTTGTGAGACCCCAACCTCGTGATTTCAGATCGTGTCTACTATGTTCTTGCTCGTGTTCTCGGTTGCACTTGCAGGGATTAGCCTTCTTGGCGAGGTCAAGCGTGTGCAGCACGGTTGATAACCAACGGAGCCGTGGTGTAGTGATTGCAGGGGTACTCGTACCGCTCAAGTGCCGCGGATCATCAACGTCGAGTTCTCCACCCCAATCGACATACCTTTCGGAAGATCGGGCCTAAACCTACTCATGCCGTTTGGTTTAACTAATGCACCCAGCACCTTTATGCGATTAATGAACAAGGTTTTACGTGCTTTCATTGGACAATTTGTGGTGGTTTACTTCGATGATATCCTCATTTACAGCAAGTCATATGATGAACATCTTGATCATTTACGTGTTGTTTTTACTGTTTTGAGAGATGCACGTTTGTTTGGTAACCTCGAAAAGTGCGTCTTTTGCACCAATCGAGTCTCGTTTCTTGGCTATGTCGTTTCCTCGCAGGGAATTGAGATGGATGAGGCCAAAATTGAAGCAATCACCAGCTGGCCAGCCCCAACAACCGTCACACAGGTTTGTAGTTTTCTTGGTCTTGCAGGTTTTTATCGGCGCTTTGTGCGGGATTTCAGCACCATTGCAGCACCTCTACATGAGCTAACGAAGAAGGGAGTTCTATTTCGATGGGGCGAACAGCAGCAACAAGCTTTTGATGCTCTCAAATTGAATCTTACACAAGCACCATTACTACAACTTCCTGATTTTGACAAGACCTTTGAGCTAGAATGCGATGCAAGCGGCATTGGTATTGGAGGCGTTCTCATACAAGGAGGTAAACCTGTTGCTTTCTTTAGTGAAAAACTTCATGGTCCTTCTCTGAATTATTCTACTTATGATAAGGAATTGTATGCCTTAGTGCGTGTATTACATACTTTGCAACATTATCTTTGGTCTAAGGAGTTTGTCATACATTCCGATCATGAATCATTGAAGTATCTTAAGTGTCAAACCAATCTGAATAAACGACATGCTAAATGGATTGAGTTCATAGGGTCGTTTCCATACATCATTAAGCATAAGAAAGGGAAGGAAAATATCATTGCCGATGCATTATCTAGGCGTTATACCATGCTGTACCAACTTGATCATAAAATCTTTGGTTTGGAAACAATTAAAGCATTATATTCTACTGATTTTGACTTCAAAGATGCTTTTGAAAATTGTAGAGAAGGAAGAACTTAGAATAAATATGTGCTGCGAGAGGGTCTCCTCTATCGTGCTAACAAGCTATTCATTCCAGCTAGCTCCGTTTGTCTATTGCTTTTGCAGGAAGCACATGGAGGAGGTTTGATGGGACATTTTGGAGTGAATAAAACTGAAGATGTGCTGTCCACACACTTCTTTTGGCCAAAGATGAGGCGTGATGTCGAGCGCTACGTGTCACGAGGCACTACTTGCAACAAAGCTAAGTCTCACCTTAACCCACATGGTCTTTATATGCCTCTTCCTGTTCCTAGTGTACGTTGGGAGGATATTTCTATGGACTTTGTTTTGGGATTGCCTAGGACTAAGAGGGGGAGGGATAGTATTTTTGTAGTTGTTGATCGTTTTTCCGAAATGGCACACTTTATACCTTGTCATAAGAATGATAATGCCTCACACATTGCTGATTTATTTATGACGGAAATTGTTCGTTTACATGGTGTGCCAAATAACATTGTTTCTGATCGTGATGCAAAATTTTTAAGTCATTTTTGGAGAACTTTGTGGTATAAATTGGGAACCAAGTTGCTGTTTTCAACTACATGTCACCCACAAACAGATGGACAGACCGAGGTAGTTAATCGTACTTTATCCACTATGTTGCGGGCTGTCTTGAAAACAAATTTGAAGTTGTGGGAGGAGTGTTTACCACATATAGAATTTGCGTACAACAGATCCGTTCACTCCACGACAAAGGTAAGTCCATTCCAGGTAGTGTATGGTTTCAATCCCCGTGCTCCTATTGATTTACTACCTTTGCCTCCTTCTGAAACTATAAATTTGGATGCTACACAACGATCTGAATTCATTCTTAAGATGCATGAAACTACAAAGAAAAATATTGAAATGATGAATGATAAGTATAGGATTGCAGGTAGTAAAGGTAGAAAAGAAGTAAAACTTGAACCGGGAGATTTGGTGTGGTTACATTTGAGAAAAGAGTGATTTCCTGACTTGAGAAAATCTAAACTTATGCCACGAGCTGCTGGTCCTTTTAAGATGATTGAAAAGATTAATGATAATGCATATAAGCTTGAATTGCCTCCTGATTTTGGGGTTAGTCCTACATTTAACATTTCAGATTTGCGACCCTACTTAGGAGAAGAAGATGAACTTGAGTCGAGGACGACTCTTATTCAAGAGGGGGGGGGGGTGATGAGGACATCACAACAGCAGATACGCACATTGAACTGCAAGGACCAATCACAAGAGCACGAGCACGGTTATTAAATCAGCAGGTGAATTTGTTCCTAACTTCTTTTACATGTGAGTTTGAGAATAGATTGCTATGTGATGATTTAATTGTTATTAGGAATAAAGTAGAAGATCAACGAGTGAAGGAAGGAGGCCTTGGGAGCGTGGAGAACCAGCTGGGACGTCCACAAGTTGATGGAAACAGTTTACAACTCGGACTCGAGTTCAACTCGGAGTCCAGGAGCAGTCCACTTTAAAACAGATGCCCAGGAGGCATACGGACTCTGTTTTCGATGTTCTACATATGCACGGAAAGAGGAGAAGATAAACTTTCCAATGGTTCTGGTCCCACCTCAAAATTCCTCCGGGGTCATTGGGAATAGTCGAAACAAGTCGAGTCTAGATTTCTGTCCGGTGCTGCGCCACCGAATCGGGCCTTTGGGCCTTGTATCCCGTAAGAGTCCATTAGGGACGCGTCTAATCGTGTTTTGGTCGAACCCTAGCCTATAAATACTGCAGCCGCCGGTCATATTCGGTGGGTTTTGCTTAGATCAATAATATCGCCGTTCTACGGTTTGTGAGACCCCAACTTCGCGATTTCAGATCGTGTCTTCTACGTTCTTGCTCGTGTTCTCGGTTGCACTTGCAGGGATTAGCCTTCTTGGCGAGGTCAAGCGTGTGTAGCACGGCTGATAACCGACGGAGCCGTGGTGTAGTGATTGCAGGGGTACTCGTACCGCTCGAGTGCTGCGGATCATCAACGTCGAGTTCTCCACCCTAATCGACATACCTTTCGGAAGATCGGGCCTAAACCTACTCATCAATAAATGTGGCACACGTTGCAATTCATGTATTACTAAGTCAAAAACATGAACCTATGAGAGACTTATGCAACAAACAAATTGACAAAGGAAATCCTTCTGCACAGGAATGGGATGAATATATGTGGAATCCATGATTTTATCTCTTTAAGGATGAAACATGGCTACTCTTTTTTTTTTAACTCCGTAGTCATGTCTTCTACTCCTTTTTATTTTTCTAGAGAGTTTTTTTTATGACCAAAATGTATGGAGTTTCTTTATTGGATGGATGAATGGTGGATGCAAATTCTCAGTGTGAGAAATTTTGCATGAATAGGGTGCACAAGAATTTATAAGTCAAAAGTTCATGCATGTCAATCATTTGGGTTACGAGTTGACAAAGTTCGATGAAAGGCAAAGTGGCATATGCATGTGCCACTAAGGATTTTGTATCATATGCCTTGGTCGGTAATTGAATTTCCAATGCGAGAATCAGGCAATGTTCAAGACTCCAAATTGTGTAAACATCAAACTCAATTTCAAGCAATGAGATATCTCCTCAAGTAACTCATTTACCATATCGCACTAGTCAAATATTTAGATGACAGGTTTTCCTATCATGCTTGTGGGAATTATGAACAGGGTAATAAATTGAAATACAAAGTATTCAAATTTGCAGCTCAAGCAAATTTTGTCTACCAAGTTTTAAATGTTAATTGTTGAGTTGAATTCCCTTTATGTATTCAGAATTAAATATCAAATCAACTCAAACAGTAACGTAGCATGCATAATTAAGGGTAGTAGATCAAAACCGATTTTTTGAAGCGAAACGAAGCCATGTGGGGCCCACAACAGGTCGGCCAACAGGGGCGTTCGGCCGACCCCTTCGGGCCTCTTTGTTGTTCTGTTTTGACGTGTTGAGTCATGAAATCAGTTGCGACGTGTTTTAAGATGCAACGCTAATGTTGTATGTCGGGATTTCGCGAATTTGGGGTGGCTCCCCCACACTTGTTCCCTGAATTCTTTATTCACACAAAATAAACTAAAGATGGAACTTTACTTGGTTAGATGAACCAATAAGTTCCTTTTATTGAACTAAAATATGGGGAAGCTTACATTATTCAATCTAAACTGAATGAAAGAAATTAAAAAAATTTGGAATCAAACTAGCCGAAACTAGTAAGCATCCTATACGATCGGGACATCTACACTAATGACTGTTGTAGATGTTGGGCTTCCCAACGGCATTGCATATGTGTTGTAGCTTGGCACTAATGCCACGGCGAACACCATCAATCTCCTCCTTGAGGAATATGAGTTCATCCTTCAATTCCGCCCTCTCGTTGCGCCCTTCAGCCACTAAGTCTGAAGCTTCTTGTTCTCCAAACGGAGAGAAGCTAACTACTTAGAAAGCTGTGACACTTTAGGGGCACGAGGAGATTTCCTGTCGCTGTCCTCAAATTGGCCAGGTGGCCCTCTGATAGCAGGTGGTGAGAGGTAACACCTAATCTTGGAGGGTGACGAGCCCGTCGATTCCTCCATCGCCAAATTATCCACTTGCTTGAAAAAGCCTTTTGCATAGCCTCCATCAGGCTGGCATACCCCATGGATAACGAGGTGGTCTCCCACACGCGCAGGCGAGGTACGCGTAGGTGACTTGTAGTGGTGGCTCACTACGTCATCGTGCTTGGTCTTTAGAGTGTACATGAACTCCTTGCCAAGCTGCAGCATTGGGAGAGACTCATCTTTTTTAAGAAAAAGATGAGTCTTGATTGACTTAAGGCCAGTCGTAGTCGAACGACGTGCAGGTGTTGTCAACTTCAAGGGCGTCCTCCGAGGGGAGAGTGACCGTTGAACACCATGAGGTGTGGTGCTACGCCCACACAGAGTCTTCGTCGGTGGTGGGATCATGGCGAGGGGCACGACATCCAATGCCATGACAAACTCCAGAGCGAGGGGTCATTGGATGGCGTGATGTTTCTGCTCAAGTTGAATGTTGAGCTAGAGTGGGAATGAGGCACAATCTTCTTGTCGGCCATGACTTGGAACAGGAGATGGGTTTTTCTATACGGTGCAAGGTTTCCCTCTCTATTCCCAGTAATAAATAGGCGGGGGAAGTACGATAGCACCGAGAGTCTTGTTGAGATACGTAGGGAGAGTCCGCACGGGAAAATAGAAGGCCGACAGCGCAAGGGGGGCGTCGGCCGACCTTAGGGTTCGGCCGGCCCCTTCCTGGCTCTGTTTGGGCCAAGTTTTTGTGGGTTGGCTTAATGGGACCCATAGATGAATAATTGGATGGGCCCATTAAATGGTCATTATGAATTTAGATCGAATTTAAATAAATGGCGTGAAAATCAATAAGATTTATCACGTCAATTTCTTTTTCTGTCTCGTCCTCATGTGATTCGAGAAATAATTTGAGTTGGTGCCCATTCACTTTAAATAGATGATCATCATCACCTTGGAGTGTGACTGCTCCATGGGATGAGGTTTCTACTACGATGAAGGGTCCTTCCCATTTACTTTTGAGCTTCCCATGTCCAAAGAGTTTAACTCTAGAATTGAAGAGTAGGACATTGTCTCCGGGTTTGAACTCTTTAGGCATAATCCTCTTATCGTGCCATCTTTTAGTTCTTTCCTTCTAGATTTTGGAACTACGGTACGCCTTATCTCTCCATTCTTCTAACTTGGAGAGTTGCTTCAATTGGTGCTTCTCTGCTTTGTGAAATTCCATGTTCCACCGCTTGATGGCCCAATAGGCTCTATGTTCCAACTCTACAAGAAGATGACAAGTCTTCTCATAGACATGTTGGAAAGGATACATGCCGATGGGAGTTTTGTAGGCAGTACGGTATGCCCACAATGCATCTGGTAGATTATGCTTCCATCCTGTTCCCTTTTCAAAGACGTTCTTTTGCAGAATATTCTTAATTTGCTTATTAGATGTTTCTACTTGACCACTTGTTTGTGGTTGGTAGGGGTAGAAATATTATGTTGAACACCAAGCTCCCTCAAAAAGCTCCTGAAGGGATTATCTATGAAACAAGACCCTCCATCACTTATGACATACAGGGAGTGCTAAAGCGCGGAAAAATGACCTCATGGAACATTTTCCTAGCTTGCTTGGAATCAGCATTTTTGCATGCCAAGATTCTACCCATTTTGACACATAATCTACAGCCACCAGGATATACTCGCAATCATAAGACCTAGGAAAAGATCCTATGAAATAAATACCCCACACATCAAATAATTCCACTTGGAGATTATAGGTTAGGGGCATCGCATTGCGAGCTAAGATTCCTCCATGCTTTTGGCATTTCCAACATATGCGAATGAATTCTTTTGTATCTTCATACATAGAAGGCCAATAGAATCCACATTGCCAGATCTTTGCCTAGGTACGGTAAACACCGTAATGGTCATTATAGGGGCTAGCATGTCATTTCTCAATAATTTTGGTGCCTTCGATTGATGGGACGCACCTTCTAAGAAGGCCATCAGCACAAACTCGATAGAGGCATGGGTCATCCCAAAGGTGTCTTCGACTCTCAAAAATGAGTTTCTTTTTTGTTTTCCCTTTGTGGTACGTATCTCGTGACCATGAAGTTTACGGTATCCACATACGAAGGCTGAGAGTCAGACACCTTGAGAAGCATATCATCTCGTATGAAGTCATTGATAGGAATTTTCATGGTTTGGGTGACCTCCATATGTGACAGATGATCTGCCACCGAATTTCTACTCCCTTCTTATCCTTGATTTCTATGTCGAACTCTTGGAGTAGAAGAATCCAACAGATTAGCCTTGGTTTAGCATCCTTTTTGGTGAGCAAGTAGTTCAAGGCAGCATGGTCTGTGTAGACTGTGACCTTTGCTCCAACCAAATAGGACCTAAACTTATCGATAGCAAAAACTACCGCCAAGAGATCTTTTTCAGTTGTGGCATGATCGAGTAGTGCTTCTGTTAGAGTTTTGCTAGCGTAGGCTATTGCATGATGCTTTTTATCTCTCGTTTGGCCTAGGACCGCACCAACAGCAAAATCACTAGCATCACACATGATTTTGAATGGCAGCATCCAATTGGGAGGTTGAATAATTAGAGCTGAGATGAGTGCCTCTTTGAGTTTTTCAAATGATTTAAGGCATTCATCATCAAAATCAAAGTTTGCTTCCTTAGCGAGTAGGATAGTGAGGGGTCTAGTGACTTTTGATAAGTCTTTGATGAATCACCGATAGAACCCTGCATGACCTTAAAAGTTTTGAGTCCATTCACAATGATAGGAGGTGGAAGTTTTTCAATGACTTAAATCTTTGTTTTGTCCACCTCTATCCATCTTTCGGACACTAAGTGCCCAAGGGCGATGCCTTCACGGATAATGAAATGGCACTTTTCCCAATTAAGTACTAGGTCCTTCTCTTGGCATCTTTGTAAGACCTTGTCTAAATTTTTTAGACAATGATCAAAAGTTTTCCCATAGACAGAGAAATCATCCATGAAAACTTCCATGACCTCCACAATCATGTCAGAAAAGATAGACATCTTGCATCTTTGGAAAGAGGCAGGGGCTTTGCAGAGTCCAAAAGACATATGCCTGTAGGCATACGTCCCATAAGGACATGTGAATGTAGTATTACTTTGATCTTCGGGGTGGATTGGGATTTGATGATAACCTGAATACCAATAAAGGAAACAAAAGTAGGAATGGTTTGCCAACCGCTCTAACATTTCATTGATGAAGGGCATTGGAAAATGATCCTTCCTTGTAGCCTTGTTAAGTTTTTGGTAATCAATGCATGTCGTCATCCCCGTGACGGTTCATTGAGGAATCAATTCATTCTTCTCATTTTGAATCACTGTCATACCTCCCTTCTCGGGCACTACTTGAACAGGGCTTACCCATTCACTATGAGTAACAGGGTATATAATCCCGACATGCAGAAGTTTCAAGACTTCCTTCTTGACAACTTCCCGCATAAGCGATGGGTGCATAGCCTTTGAGGTTCCCTTGAGGGGACACTCTAGGGGTCAATAGGAAAGCGATGGGTGCATATCACAGGCCTAATACTCTTTAGATCTTCCAGTGAATAGCCAAAAACAGCTCTATGCTTTTCTATCATGGCAATAAGCTTGTCACTTATGATGACAGGGGCTTCCAAATCACCATTTAGAAAGGCATAACATAGGCCTGGAGGTAGAATTTTTAACTCAACAGGAGGTTTTGGGAAGAACTCTTCTTTTGGCATTTCAATTGCCTCCTGAAATTCGTCCTCCTCTTGGATATCCTCTTCTCCTTCTATTTCGGGAGGAGCTAAGAATTGAAGAGTTCGAACCTCCTCTTATGGTTCATCTTGGATGGGAGATTCTGCAAATGTATTCTTGGAATGCAGAACAGAAATAGAAAACTTTCTCCCTCAAAGGTTGACATTGAGGTTCCCTTCCAATGGGATTTCCATGAGAAATTTTCTCAATGGGAATCCCAATCATAATGTCGAAATCTTGGATTTCGAACACATGGAATCTAGGATTCCCTCAGTATCATCGTTTCTTACAAACAACTATTGCAAAACCCTGCATCCTTCAAGGATGTTTCCGAAAGAGTGTCAAAAGGATTTACATGTTGGTCCCAATGGCACATCGCCAAGAATGGAGAGAGCACAAGAATTGTAAATGAGATTTGCTCCAACAGTGGGGTTGTATAGGACCTTCATTGGTGTCCCTCTAATGTAACATAGAATGCTTTCCAAAGGTGAGGTCATCCGAAGGATTTAGGGTGATAGCTCAACTTTTGCACTCTGTTCCCTGCTTAATATAGAGGTTAACTCCTTGACCGTCTGTTGGACGAACACTCCATCAAGTGGGTGAGGTGGAGTTAAAGGCAATGATGGTTTCCTATGGCAACAATATTTCGAGGTATTTCCAAAATCTTCAAATATCTCTTCCTCACAGTAGAAGGGAAACTTCAAAGGTTGAATTTCTTCTTCCTTCGTAGTTTCGGGTTCGAGAGAGGATTCCTTCGACAAGTTGTCAGATAAGAAAGAGATGGGTTCTTCCTCGTCCATGGATTCATCCTCGGATCTGGACACTACTTCCTCTTGAGGGGGTTCATTAAGACCCATAGTGAAGGAAGAATTTTCTTGAATTCGGTATAGAAGAGGTATTGCCTTCTTCTGATGTCTTATGGAGGAAAGATCCTCCAGCCGTATTGTCAAGATGTAGGGCAGACTCTTTGTTCAATCCCATACAAATGTGTTGCAAGAGCAATGGATCAGGGATTGACAAATCTGGGCCGGAATTTCTCAAATGAGAATCTATCCCAAGCTGCACCTATGGATTCCTTTCCATCTGTTGGAAGCATAGTACTTCCTTCTATATGGACACAATTCAGACAATTTGAAAGAAAGCAAGACAAAATCTACCTCGTAATTCATTCCAAATTTCGTTTGTCTTCCCAACGTTGTGGTCGTACCATTGTTTGGCTTTTTCCTTAAGGGAAAAAAAGAAAGAACTTCCATTTGAGAGTCTCTTGTGTCATACCTTTGATTAGAAGGCATGAACACAATTGTTCACACTCTCTTAGATGGTGGTAAGGGTTTTCACAATCTGGTCCTAAGAAGGATTGCTCCCGAACCATGGCTATAAAGCCAGGGTGAAGTTCATAGCTAGTAGAACAAATGGGCTCCGCTTAAGCCGGTGGCTCACAGGACATGCCCTTTGGGGCATAATATGAAATAATGGTGGGCTGCTCCATATATGTGTTGGTGGTAAGAAAAGGAAAGATGAGATCAAAAGATAGATACGAGGGTGAACAAGGTTCGAAGATAAACAGCAACTTTTTCCCACAAACGGCGCTAGAAATGCCTGTTGATGACTGGTATGTCACAGATGGAAATCCGCAAGCGCACAGAAACTGTCGTGTAGCACATCCCCTTAAGAGAGTATTACAAGGGTATCAAATCTAAGGAACAGGTGTGTAATCTTACGAACTAGTCCATCCAAGGACACAAAGTTGTTTGGTAGATAAGGAAGAGATAGGAATTCAATGTATTGATTCTAATTCAAAATAATTTGTGGTAGCTGCTTGCTTCAGGCATGGGTTTACCCCTAGCAACACTAGGTGAATCCCGCCAAGAGCCTATGGCATAGCTGAACGTGGAGGACTACAAAGGACAGATAGGGCTGTCACCATCTACTGCCTACCTCTTCAATCCATGGGTCTACGAGATATTCACTCGTGATTTCTAACCTAAGCACCACGCTTACGTTCTAAATCACAACTCTAGTTGTTTTGAACACAAATCTACAACTAGAGCCTCTATTGAATTAAAGCAATGAACCCACAAGTAACTACTTGTGCAAACTACTATGAATTGAGAATCAAATTTGAATTGAATTCATAAAGCTTACTTCATTTGAATAACACCTTTGTAGGGGTACAAGTGTAGAAGAGGGACTTGACAAGCCCAAGCCTCCTTCTTCCAAACTCTTCACCATACTCTCCTTCTACTTGGTAGCCTCTAAGACTACTCTAATCCTTTAGAGTGATGTTCTATTCTCAACCTTTTTGTGTGTGTGTGTGAAGTGAGGTGTGGGGTTCTATTTAGGGGAGAAGCATCGGTTCCCGCCACCAAATGCGCACAAATCAATGACCCATGACCTCTTAAAGCTGGGAGGAGCCAACTCGTGGTGTTTAATCGATTTTGGGGGCAAGAACAAGTTAGCCGACCTGGTCTTGGCCCCGTTGGGGCCGTTCTTTCTCCAGGTCTTTGCCAGGTGGGTCTGATTGACTGATATTGGTGCTACACCATTGGATGGCCTCATATACTTCAATTGGTGGGCCATTTGATCCATGCGATGACATGTGGTGTCGCCTGATTCGTCAAAACCCTATTCATGGATTACTCCCAGCATGTCTCAATATTTTGAGTCTAAATTCATCTTCATACAAATAAACACCAACACTTGTGGAATTGGTTAGTTCTTAAACCTACCACTACATTGTGTTTCTCTTTTGTGCACATTATGAGGTGAATTAATGGTCTAAATATTGCACTTAAGGACCGTCAACAGGTTCTCAAAAGCATTGCAAAATGTGAGAACTAGAAGGAGAGGAAGCTCCGGACCTCAACGATGCTTTGAATGTGGTAAGATAGGACACTTTTGTACAGATTGTCCTAACCTTTTAGGTCCTTCTACCCATGAAGAAAACATAATAAAGTCAAGTCCTCTTCTGGCAACACCAACAAGAAAAATAAAGATTTTACAGGACGCAAACTGATAAATAGTTTCATCACTGCACTTCAAGAGCTTAGATTGAGTGATGTAGACATTGGAAGTGACGAAGATGAAGATGATCTGGCAAACTTGTGCTTCATGGCCGGCAAATCAAGATCAAGTGTGGAGGATACAGAACACAACAGTGACAACGAAGAGGTATGTCCTACTCGTGATGAAATGTGTGATACTATTTCCCGTGCAACTGTTATTGTTAAGAAAAAGGATAAAAAGCTTAGGGACAATGTTGTTAAAATTGAGTTACTAGAATTTGAAATTAATACTTTGAAAACCATGATTCCTAGTGATGATTCTTGTTCCTCATGCGATTTAATATATGAACAATTGTCCTCATTAAGAAGTGCACACTCCTCTACTCTTGATAGACGTGATTTAGAGATTGAAAAGAACAAAAAGCTTGTTCCACTTAATAATAGAAACTTAAAAGATGCTTCTTGTTCTACAATTGATTTGCATTGTTGTACCTATAATGATCTTGAAAAAAAAACTAAAAGATGCTATGAATGAAATTTCAATACTGAACAACGCTTTACGTGCTCATGAAGTTAAATATTTTTCTAATTGCAAACAAAAAAGAAAAACTTCATGTGAAAACTGCCTAAAATTGTCTAAGATACTTGATGACATGAATAGGACACTAGAGAAGTTTTGTATTGGGAACAAAAATCTTAGCTTGTTGCTGAATTCATCCAAATCTTGCAATGATAAAACAAGTTTAGGTTTTGATTCCCATGCTCATACTAAAACACATCCACCTAAAATTGTAAAGTCATTAGGAAGTGGTTTGATTAAAACAGTTCCTAAACCAAAAGAGGTGGTTTTTAAATCTACAGGAGTGTTGTCACATTCGGGTTTAAATAAACATATTGTATGCTCATCTAGACATGAACACAAAGTTAAATTTTATTGTAACTATTCTGGTAGAGATGGTCATGTCATAGATTTTTGTTATAGACTAGCTAAACAACATAAAAAAGGAAAGAATGCAAGTTAGATCTTATAACTCTCATGCAAAATTTTTTGCGCATATTAAACCAAATATCAGGAACATGCAACCTGATGTTATGAGTCAAAAACATTCAATGTTTACCTCCGTAGCTTAAGTTTTTGCCTCCGGACCTTCTGTTGTTACCTCCGGACCTTCTGTTTTTGCCTCCAGAGCTACTGATTTTCATGCTACACAAGTAAAACCTCATATGTCAGTAGTTAAGAATGAAAAATCTCAAACTTTGACTCATAAACCTGTTGTTTTATCTCAGCTGTCACGTGTTGTTCCTGCTGGACGATGTGTGACGCAGTACTGGATTCCTAAATGCCTTTTGGCTAACCCTTGTATCGAGTCATCGACGTATTATGCCTCTATGTAGGTTACGCGCTTGAGGAAGGAGAACATTTGGATTGTGGATTCAGGTTGCTCACACCACATGACCGGTAACAAAGAATGGTTCTCCTCCCTCTCTTTTGTGTCACGTGTAGAGAATGTTACTTTTGTCGATAAATCTTCAACTCCTATAATTGCTAAGGGTTCGGTTAGATTAAATGATCACTACACTTTGAAGGATGTGGCACTTGTCAAAATTTTGAAAAACAATTTGCTTTCTATTTCACAATTACTAAATGAAAATTTGGTAATTGTTTTCACTAAAAAATGTTGCAAAGTTGTAGATTCAAATAGTGAGCTAATTTTTAACATGTCTCCATTCGGAAGAGTTTTTAAAGTTGATTTTGATATGTCTTCCTCTAAGCATAGGTGTCTCGTTGTTAATGATTCAAAGGACTTATTTTTTTTTGCATCGTAGACGTGGTCACGTAGGCTTTAATCATCTAACGCGTGTTAGTGATCTTGATCACATATGTGGGCTGCCTAAGCTGAAAGGGGAGAAAGAAATTGTGTGCTCTTCTTGTAGACATGCTAAAATGGTTGCAGGTTCACATACTCCTCTCACAATGACCATGACAACTGAACTAGGTCAACTTTTGCATCTTGACACCGTTGGACCTTCACATGTTCAATCCTTCGGAGGTAAATGGTATGTTCTTGTGATTGTTGTTCTAGATACTCTTGGGTTTACTTTATGGCATCTAAGAATGAAGCTTTTAGTCACTTTAGAACTTTATTTCCAAGATCATCAATTTATCACTGAGGATCTTTAAAAGCAATTAGAAGTGATAACGGGACGGAATTTAAAAATCAATCTTTTGATTACTTTTGTGCTGAAATTGGAATAAATCATCAGTTTTCTTCACCATATGTACCTCAACAAAGCGGTGTTGTAGAAAGAAAGAACAGAACCTTAGTTGAGATGGCTAGGACTACGCTTGATGAATATCAAACTCCTGGAATGTTTTGGGCGGATGCAATTGCAACCGCTTGTTATGATTCAAATCGTGTTTTCTTGAGTGCTGGGCTAGGAAAAACACCATATGAGCTTCGGTTTGGACATAGTCCTAGTGTCACACACTTTAGGGTCCTTGGTTGCAAATTCTTTGTTAAGCAACATGGTAATCTTGATAAATTTGAAGCTAGGTCTGTTGATGGCATGTTTCTTGGTTATCCATCTCATACTATATGCTACCATGTGCTTTTACTTGACACTAACCAAATTGTGGAGACTTGTGAAGTTTGTTTTGATGAAGCTAGCCCAGGTACTAGCACAAATATTGCAGGTTCGGATCCATATCTGCAGGGGGAGAGTATTTTCGTTAAAGATGAGGAAGAAGAGGTGCTACTGCTGACCGGAAATTCAGCAGCTAATGACATTGTTCTAGCTCCTGATTTTGACTCACAACCAGCACCGACGACCACCATTGCTGGTCCATATCGTCCTCAAGTCACAAGCTCATCGATTTGTGATGAACATGAAGAAGAAGAAGCCTGCAAAGTGTCCACTCCCCTCCGTGTTCTCAAGTCATCCTCCACAGCAAATTATTGGAAGCTTGCATGAACGAGTCACACGGTTCAGGTTTTGCGTTCCAAACTCTCACACTCATTCTGCTTTTGTTGCTTCTTTTGAACCCAAAGATATGTCACACGCATTCACTAATGAATCTTGGATTATTGCCATGCAAGAAGAGTTAGAAAATTTTGAAAGAAATAATGGTTGGAAACTTGTACCTCCACCTCAAGGTCACACTTTAATTGGAACTAAATGGGTGTTTAAAAATAAACGAAGTGAGGATGGGGTTGTGGTTAGGAATAGGGCAAGGTTGGTTGCTCAAGGTTTCACACAAGTTAAAGGTCTAGATTTTGATGAAACTTTTGCTCCTGTTACTAGATTAGAAGCCCATAAGAATATTGTTAGCCTTTGCTGCATCTAAATGTTTCAAGTTATATCAAATGGATGTTAAAAGTGCTTTTCTTAATGGCTACATACATGAGGAGCTTTATGTCAAGCAACCACCAGGTTTTGAAAATCCAGATTTTCCTAATCATGTTTACAAATTGTCCAAAGCCTTGTACGGTCTCAAACAAGCCCCTAGAGCATGGTATGATAGGTTAAAAACATTCTTACTTGAAAAGGGATTTACCATGAGCAAGGTTGATAAAACTTTTTTTGTACATAAGCACGGCAATGACTCATTACTCGTTCAAGTGTATGCGGATGATATTATCTTTGGTTGTGCTTCTCATGTTCTTGTGTGCAAGTTTTCAGCTATGATGAGTTTAGAATTTGGAATGAGTATGATGGGAGAACTCACGTACTTTTTGGGGCTGTAAATCAAGCAGACCAAGGAGGGTACTTTTGTGCATCAAAAGAAGTATACAAGAGACCTTCTCAAGCATTTCAACGTGGACAAAAGCAAGTCTCTTCGGACACCAATGGGTACAAAAACAACACTTGAGCTTGATGAAGATGGTGAACCTGTGGATCAAAAAGAATATAGAAGCATGATCGAATCACTTTTGTACCTCACGACATCAAGACCGGACACACAATTTAGCGTATGTCTTTGTACACGATTTCAAGCTTTCCCACGTACTTCACATCGTCAAGCCGTCAAATCTGAATATGTAGCTGTTGCTATCGCTTGCACACAAATTCTTTGCATTGTTCAAACACTTAAGGACTATAGGGTTGATCTAGATAGTGTTCCACTGTTTTGTCATAACACTAGTGCCATTTGCATTGCTAAAAACCCCATACAACATTAAAGAACAAAGCACATTGACATTAGGTATCACTTTCTTTGTGATAATGTTGAAAAAGAAAATATTGTGCTTCACCATGTAGATACCGAACAACAATTGGCTGACATTTTTACAAAACCTTTGGATTTCAATCGTTTTTCTTTCATTCGTAGTGAAACAGAGATTATGCATCCTCATGACCTAAATTGAGGGGAGTTTTGAAACTTGGGAAGTCTATGTGTGAATCTGAAACTAAAGTAATATGAGCATAATATTTCAAACATATATGACTTTATGATTCCCTTTACACGCTGAAAGTTCTTACTACAATACTCATGTTATAAATTTTGTTTGTTTTTGCCATGACAAGTAATTGGAATAATTACATACACTAAATCTGGTCATGATCTAACTTTCTTGCTGTTTTGAGCTTGTTGCATGCTCACAAGTGCTTTTAATAATGAAAATTTAATCAATCAACTCCACAAGTTGAGCTTTTATAATCAAATGAAAAAATGAGAAAAGATCAAGAGAATATGCATGCATCGCACTTCTTCTTTTGAGATGGCTTATCATTGCATATAGTTATGAACTTGGAAGAAGATGTGTATGACTGAAACCATGTCCTTATGCTTCTGATTGTCAAACGACTTAGGCTTGGCTTGGTTGGTTAGAATAAGGCATATGCGGCATATAATCTCTTGCAAAAGTCATTTGATCCAAATTTGTCCTTAAAAGAAAATAAAATTGCAGTAACAAGTGTCATGCTTTTATTTTTGAAATAATTTAGTTTGTGAGATCATGACTTGCTTAAATTGAAAATTACACTTGATCTCTAGCATGGCTTACACTACTTTATGTATCTCATTGATGTGATAGTGTATGTTACTTGATAGTATGACTTTGGATGAGCTTTGTTTTATATGTTTGTGCTACAATATGCTCATACCAAATTAAAATTTCTTTTTTGAACCTTGTTGAATACATTGTCAAAGGGGGAGAAATTGATCACACATGACACGATTCTTCCCAGGGGAAGAATTATTGTTTTTCTTCTCATTTTATTTCTGATTTACAAAGGGGGAGAAATATGCATAGGGGAGAATTTTGTTTTCAAAAAATTTCATGTGAATAAGACAATGTTCGGATTTTAAGTGGTGTTGCCAATGAATTCATCAAGGGGGATATTGTGAGATCTATGGGTGCTGAATACATTGGCTTTGACGATAAAAATTTTGAATACTACCAAAACACCTTTTTAACAAGGTCCAACTCTAGGTCTGAGCTCCTGCAAGGTCCGATGATAGGTCCGACTTGTTTTGGCTATCTCCAGCAAGGTCTGACGCAAGGTTCGACATGTTTTGGCTAGATCCAACTTCTTTGGCTAGGTTCGACTTGTTGTGGCTAGGTCCGACATGTTCTGGCGCTAGGCCTGAATAGCTTTAGTAAGCTCCGGCGCAAGGTCCGATTAGCTTTGGTTAGCTCGGGCGCTAGGTCCTGCTAGCTTTGATATGCTCTGGCTCAAGGTCCAATTAGCTTTGGCATGGTCCGGAGCTAGATTGCAATGGTTCTGCTTTTACCTTGAATTGATTCGATCTTGCTTTACATCTCTGTGGAAAGTTTGCTTAGTATTCTTTTACTAAGTTTTTGGCGTGTTTTGGTGATTATGGCTGATATCATTTTGCTATGGTTTGCAACATGCTTAAGTGAGGTGCTCACATAAGGTGTTGTGGTTTTTGAAACTAACGAGAGTCAAGTCGAGGACTTGTGCTCAGAAGTATCGGTTGTTTATTCATGTGCAGGTGTTTCATGAGTTCAAGGCATGGCTGGTGATGGGATCCATTGAACTAGTCTTAGGGAGAAGATGAGGTTCAACAACCAAGTTCGGGAGGAATTGTGGTTGAGTTGATCGGGAGGTCGTACAACATGTTTGAATCAAGAACAATGCATATGAAGGTATCGTGGACGTCGTTGGAAAGTGTTTGCACATATGCAAGGAGTTCATGGACGTGGCTTCATGGTTCCAAGGCGTGATGAAGAGATGTTGGCGTAAAGAATTGGTTGGAAAGGTCCAACTGACTAGGTTATAGACTCAGGCTGCGGCTGAGTCGGGTTTGACTCAAATATAGAAAGATTTGAGTTAGTTACGTTAGGATTTCCTGGTGAGCACAGAGTTGAGTTGTTTTAGGAACGTGGGATATGTTCCTATGGTGTTTGGAAGTCTTAGGATTGCTTCTATCTACGTATAGAAGAGTCTTGAGCAGTTATGGAAAGTTTCGATTTGTGATTTGAGTATGATTAGAGTCCTAGGATGAGTTGAGTTGGCTTTCGCGCTGGTTATATAAGCAATGGAGGCTAGAGGTCGTGGTAGACGACTTTGGGGCTGTTCCTCTTCTATTTTTATTAATAAAATTCATAGTTTGAAGGAACTTTTGTGCCTTGTTCATCCGACTTGTTTTAGACAAGTTTTTCTCGTCGAGTTTCTGCATAGGACTACCTTTTTTCGGTAGTTTTCTCATAACTCGAGTTTAACAAATACAATTGACGTGATTATTTTTGGTTTGTCTTGAAATCTCGATTATCTATCACCTGTGAAAATTTCATGGTCATTGGATTTGTGGTTTCTGATCTACACAATTTTCCTTGCAGTGTTACAGAACTGCTTTTCTTAGGTAGACCAGATTGACCTTTGTTCGATCTTTCGATCGTAACATGAGTTTTTCTCGACGGTCTTTTGTGATTCTTGTTGTCATGTCTTTGTGGATTGATTCTCCACAATCTATACTGGTTTTGTTATAATTGATCATGTTTATATTAGCCGCACACACGATTTCATAACAGATTGATTTTCTAACAGGGGGTTTTTGTTGCTTCCTCTAAAAGAGTTTAAATCTACCATTCACCCCCCCATCTGGTAGCTTTTCACGTGCTCTTCAATCCTACAGTATGGCAAGTACTATTCGTAGCTAGATACCAGCAAGTGCAAGAAGTCATGAGAGTTAGCCAGCACACCAAGCTACTACCAGTCTGAAAAGGCATCGTCACTTGGACGGCCAGGAAGATAAGATTCAGATCTCGCACGAGAGGCTCAGGATGGCAAGCTCGAAGCGAACCACTACATGAAATGATGAACAGTGTTGTGTTATTTATGGACGTCGAGGCTGCCAAAATTAAATATTTTAAAGTTGTTAGTTTTCTATGTCCGACGCACATAAGTTAAAATTGTCGATCCTCCAAAAAAAAACAAATGGCTATAACTTAAAATTGTCTGCAGCCGTTGTAAATCGACGGCCGAAATAAAGTTGTTGGCTACCCTACAAAAATAACGTATAAAACTATAATGATCGACTCCCAACGCCCAGGCCGACAGCTTTATGTGTGGAGCAAACTAAAATATATTAGATCTGTCGGCCCACCCACCCACAACTGACGGCTACATAGTGAGTGGGCCCCGCTACCGCTTCCTTATCCCGCGATTCCCGTCGCCCATTGCAAAACTCTCATCTCTTTCTTTATTTCCCAGATCACCCTCTTTCCCTGGTCTCCTCATTATTCAAATCTTCCCCAGCCGCCATCCACCAAAGGCCTGGCGCACCAGCTGCCACCCCGCACTGGTGCCTCCACCGGGCTTGCTCCAGTGACATGAGGCCTCCCTGCCGCTCTTTCCAACACACTGGAGGTCCGCGCCTCCATCAACTTAGGTCTGCACTGCACATAGACCGAGGTCCCTGCCGCTTGTCGACTGAGTTCGAGCGCCACCCGTCGATCGAAGTTCAGTCGTCGCTTCTCTGTTGGCGCTCCTCTTCGTTGTCCGCACGCTGCCTCCTCGTCATCTGGCGCCCGTCAGTGCTCCATCCGCTGAGGTCCGTGCCACCGTTAGTCCTCGTCCGCACTGGACATCGATCCAGTTTGCGCGCCGCCTCTTCGTCATCCGCACGCTGCATCTCCATCAGCGTGCGCCGCCACCCGTGCCACCTCCCCATCATCTGCCGCCCCTCAGCGCTCCTACTGTCGAGGTCTTCGGCGCCTATCAACCTCTGTCCCTACCGGTCGTCTACCGAGTCCGCGCATTGCCTCTCTATCATCCGCGAGTTGCCTCTCCGTCATCCGCGCTCTGCCACCCATCGACTGCATGCCGCTTACACGTCATCCATTGCTTGTCGGCACTCCTTCTGTTGTTCGTGCGCTGCTGTCGACCGAAGTCTCCACGTCAGGCTCCGGCGACGCCTTCATGTCTCCGATAACATCTCCAAGGCTCCGTCAATGAAATTGTCCAAAGCGAGCTCTGGCAACGCCTCCACGGCTCCAGCAACACCTGCATAGCTCCATCAATTGAACTATCCACAGAAGACTCTGGTGATACCATGGGAGGTGGAGCCGCGTGACCCAAAATTTCTTCTCAAGAGACGGAGCTGCATTCTTTTTTTTGTTGTGTCAGAAACTTAAAACTGTTAGTGTGTGTTTTGGACTGACGGTCCTAATGTGTAAAGGCAACGTGTGTACATGCCGACTGCTATAAAGAACAAATATACCAGCTTTAGAAATCAACAGCTATGAATAATAAATACGTCGGGACTGACAGCTTTAGCAGTTAAAAACATCGAACCAAGAGTTTCGACTAAAGCCGTTGGTACACCGACAGCTATAGAGTATGACTGTTAGCTACAGTAGCCAATCAACGGTCATACGCCCGACTCCCTTTTTAATGTTTCTTGTAGTCGACGGTTGCCATGGAATGTCCCAATCTATCCTCACCTAACCTTTTATCAAAGTTTCTGAAATGGTCTATGTCGGTACCCTGAATACCGTATACCCCTTGAGATTGCAAAGATCTCAAGGAAATGTCATCTACTTCATTTGAAGACTTTCGGAGGCCCACATGTCAGACATAACCGGACCCGCTTCCCCAACATGGTTAGTCCCAAGGTCGCCACGTGTACCATCAAACCGGAGCTACCGCCCACAAGGGGGAAGCTTCGGGCTATGTACCATAACGGCACCCCCGGACTTAACCCCAGACCGAGGGAAGCTCCGGAACTGACACGTGTCTGGTGGCACCGGACCTATCTATTCCCCACAGTATGCTCCAGAACTGCCACGTGTCCAGCCGTCGGATCTTCAGCCTCAAACCTCCGGTAGACTCCACAACGGCTCCGGATCTTCAAAGGAGAATCAAGGACTTCAAGACCCGATTAAGTGTCATTAATACTATGTTGATGACACACGATCGGACGACCCTTATTACCAGTAACGGCGCTGTCAAAGCCCGTAACTCGGTCATTAAGGATAATTAAGTGCACCAAATGTGTATCAATATTAGTAGCCGCTGGGGCCACATGTCAGGCCGGGCCAACTTTTAACGGCCTGTCCTTGTACTATAAAAGGACAGGTCGACGATACATAGAGAGGGGGGGGATATCATCTGATCTGATCTGAGCTGGTCTGATCGGCTCACAAGCGCTCTCAACTCACGTCACCTGAGTTGAGTTCATACATCCAATACAACACCAACACACCCCGTGGAGTTGGGTATTACGCTCAGGCGGCCCGAACCACGTAAATCTTGGTGTCTCCTGTGTCATTTTAAATTTCACCTTCTTGAATCTCCGCGCGCCCACACTGAACTTCAAACTCCGCAAACACTTTTAGAAGTGTCGGGGGATCTGCCGCATCAAAACCACCGAAAGTTGGCGCACCAGGTAGGGGGCGCCTGAGATTTCAAGAATGGTGAACTCAGCTGCTGAATCATCCAATGGTCATCCCGCTGTTCAAGCTGCTGGGGGCAATCCCTCCAATATGCAGCCACCAGCAGGAACCTCAGTTCCAGCAGGAGTCACACTTCCACCACCGCCGCCTCCACTAGCAAATCAAGCTGGGCAGCGCGATGGTGCACCGGCGTCAATCACTGTGTCGGCGAATCATGACAACCCGAAACACGCGCTCCATGCAGCACGTGCTCTCCTTCTGCGCCCACCACCTCCGGATGCATCCCGGGATGCAATGGAGCAGTGGAGGGCCGATGTGGAACACTTGGTTGCAGCATCAGCCGAACGCATCTGTAACCAGGGTCCTCCTCCTTCAGGACGGGCCCCGTCGCAGTGACGGACCTTGTCTGGCAGACTTGGTCCGCACATTTCCAACAACAGGAGATGTGCTGCGTCATAGCAAGTGACGTCGTTGCCCTCTGGGGCGCGACGCACTCACACGGTATCAAGGCTTTCAACTCATGACCTCCGGGCGGAGCTTGATCGCCGATATCGTCAACAAGATGGCCAAGTCCATATCGAGCGTGCTCGTGAAAGACAAGAATCTCAGGACATTCCTGCTCCTGAAGGAGTAGGAGGAGGCTGTTCAGCCCTGGCCATGCATCTGCGTATGGTCAGATGTCCACACAAATTCCGTCCTCACCTACCGGAGAAGTTTGACAGGACCGTTAATCTCGTCGAATTTCTTCAGATTTACTCCACTATTTTCCTAGCAGCTGGAGGAAATGAGGCCGTAATGGCCAACTATTTTCCAGTGGCTTTAACTGGGACCGCCCGTTCCTGGTTTATGAGCCTTCCACTTAACTCCATCAATAGTTGGGAGGAGTTGTGGCGACAGTTCACCGCCAACTTCGGGAGTTCATAAACCCGACCAGGCACCGAACTGGACCTTTTTGCAGTTGTGCAAAAAGGGGGAGAATCACTGCGATCATTCATCGAGAAATTCTCTCATGTACGAAACACTATCCCTTCTATCTCTAGCGCTTCTTTCATTGTGGCATTTAGACAGGGCGTACGAGATAAGAAGATGTTGGAGAAACTGGCGATCAAGGAGATCACTAGTGTCACGGAACTCTTCAGCTAGGCCGATAAATGTGCCAGAGCTGCGGAGGGCCGTGAAATGCACTCCAAACCACCTCCGGAGGATCGTAAGAAATCCTCCAAAGGAGAAGCCGCTACCTCTGGGAGTGGCAAAAAGAAGAAAAAGACCAACGGCAAGAAGAAGCCGTCGGCCGGCACATCTAATGCTGCACCTGCTGCAGCTCCGGGTGGCCGGGGGCCACGCCCCAAGAAGCGACCTCGACTGTCTTCTGAAGACGGTGGCAAACCCAAGGTGTGGTGTCCAATTCATAAGACGGACAACCACAGTTTGGAAGGCTATCGGGAGGTCCAAAACCTTGCCGAGCGCTACAACAAGTGCCGGGAAGAAGTTCCTTTCCGACAGGGGGAAGGAAAACAAAAAGTTGACGAAGCTCCGACTGAAGAGTATTTAGGTTTTCAGGATCCTAAAAAGGTCCTGAAGGATGTCTACACCTCCGTCGACGACGATTTTGACATCTCTGACAATGAGCGTCGGAAGACCATGAACACCATTTTTGGTGGATCATGGGACATCACCTCCCGCCGCGTCCTCAAGACAATGCATCGGGACATGGCCGTTGTAGCTCCTACAGCCAGGGCGGAGCCTCATTGGAAGTAGATGGACACAACCATCACTTTTGATGCTTCAGACTGCCCTCGAAGCATGGTTGGAGCAGGCCAGTTACCTTTGATGGTATCTCCTACCATCAATAACATTCAGCTCCACCATGTTATGGTAGACGGAGGTTTGGGGCTGAACCTCCTAAGCTTCGAAGCTTTTATCAAGCTTCGGCTCCGACCTTCGGATCTTCACTCCTACCGACCTTTCTCCCGAGTAGGTCCGGGAGCCATTACACCACTCGGTGCTATTACTCTCCATGTCACCTTCGAGACTCAGGAGAAGTATCGCATTGAGAAGTTGGTCTTTGATGTTGCTCAGATCAACTTACCTTTCAACGCCATCTTGGGTAGGCCTGCCTTGTACAAATTCATGGCAGCTGCTCATTATGGTTATCTAGTGTTAAAGATGCCAACACCAGTAGGTGTTCTCCAGATCCGTGGAGATCGCACTGCTGGAGTAACCGCTATAGAAGAACTTCATGCGCTTACTACGGCCAAGAGGAGGACTCCAGGCAGGAGCAAGCTCCAAAACCTTGGAGCATTCATCAACGAGGCTCGACTTCTGCACCTCGTGTGCAGCCAAGCAGCGACACCGACATTCCCATCAAAGTCAGCCAAATCGGTTCCGATGCTGCTCAGACCACCCGTATATCGGCGGGACTGAATGAAAAATAGGAACTCGTGCTCATCGCTTTCCTCCGGGCTAATGTCGACGTGTTTGCTTGGCAGCCGTCACAAATGCCTAGGATCCCCAGGGAAGTGATTGAGCACAATCTGAAGATCTACCCTGATGCCTGACCCGTGCATCAGAAGCCTCGGAAGCAATCCATGGAGAGACAGAACTTCATTCGACAAGAAGTGAAGAAGTTGCTCGAAGCTGGATTCATCCGAGAAGTCTTCCATCCAAAATGGCTGGCAAACCCAGTCGTTGTGCCCAAGGCCGGCGGGAAGCTTCGGATGTGTATTGACTACACAACACTAAATAAGGCGTGTCCAAAAGATCCATTCCAACTACCTAGAATAGATCAGATAGTGGATTCCACCTCCCGGTGTGATTTACTGTGTTTCCTAGATGCATATTCTGGGTATCACCAAATCAGAATGTCTAGGGAAGATGAAGAGCATACCTCTTTCATCACAGTAGATGGATTGTATTGTTATACAGCCATGCCATTTGGTCTCAAGAATGCAGCTTCAACCTTTGTACGAGCTATGTACAAAACTTTTAAAGAACTCATTAGAGACATAGTGGAAGTGTACGTCGATGACATCATGGTCAAGGTCAAGAACAAGGAGTCACTCCTTGACACCTTACAGGCCGTCTTCGATAAGCTGTGAGTCACCCGCACAAAGCTAAACCCAGACAAGTGCGTCTTCGGGGTTAGCTCCGGAAAACTTCTTCGTTTCCTGGTAAATCACCGGGGCATAGAGGCTAATCCGGCGAAGATCAAAGCATTGAAGACATGCGGCCACCAGCCCGTATCAAGGATGTCCAAAAGCTGACTGGATGTCTAGCATCCCTCAGCCGGTTCATTTCAAGACTAGCGGAACTGGCACCTACCTTCTTCAAGTTATTGAGGAAGTCCGGACCATTTCAATGGTCTAAAGAAGCAGAAAAGGCGTTCCAAGAGCTAAAACAGCTCCTCACCACCCTACGAACTCTGGTAGCTCCGAACCCTAATGAGCCTTTGCTGCTTTACATTTCAGCAACTAACGAAGTCGTCAGTTCCAAGACTTGAGTCCACAAGAAGTTACTTCGGAAGACCCAGACTCCTCCGGAAGGGTCCAGGTCACTTCTGATGAAGCTTCGGGTCCCTCTAGCAAGGACCCGGAGGTCCCCGAAGAAGGTCCGGATCCCTCCGGGAGGATCCGGGTCAATGAAGAGGAAGCTCCGGGCCCCTCCGGGAGGGTCCGAACCATCCGGCGCCCAGTGTAGTTCATCAGTGAAGTACTTCATGACGCCAAGACTCGATACCTAGAGGTGCATAAGCTGCTCTATACAGTTCTTATCGCCTCCAGGAAGCTTCGCCATTACTTCCAAGCTCACAAGATTTCAGTGGTGACATCTTACCCACTTCGAGCAATCTTGCATATCCCAATTCAACTGGGAATATTGCAAAGTGGGCAGCGGAATAGCCGAATTCGATCTCTAATTCATTCCAAGACTTGAGTCCACAAGAAGTTACTTCGGAAGACCCAGACTCCTCCGGAAGGGTCCAGGTCACTTCTGATGAAGCTTCGGGTCCCTCTAGCAAGGACCCGGAGGTCCCCGAAGAAGGTCCGGATCCCTCCGGGAGGATCCGGGTCAATGAAGAGGAAGCTCCGGGCCCCTCCGGGAGGGTCCGAACCATCCGGCGCCCAGTGTAGTTCATCAGTGAAGTACTTCATGACGCCAAGACTCGATACCTAGAGGTGCATAAGCTGCTCTATACAGTTCTTATCGCCTCCAGGAAGCTTCGCCATTACTTCCAAGCTCACAAGATTTCAGTGGTGACTTCTTACCCACTTCGAGCAATCTTGCATATCCCAATTCAACTGGGAATATTGCAAAGTGGGCAGCGGAATAGCCGAATTCGATCTCTAATTCATTCCAAGACAAGCAATCAAGAGTCAAGCATTGGCAGATTTTGTGGCAGAATGGACTCCCTCTACATCAAAGCCTTTGGGCCCCAGTGAGCAGAAGCCGAAACACAAGGCTCCGGTCTTCACCGAGCCTCACTGGATCCTCTACTTCGACGGCTCCATGCAAAAGCGGGGGGCCGGAGCTGGAATCCTTCTCCTCGCACCAACCGGGGAGAAGGTAAAATACATGGTACACCTTGACTTCAAGGCGACCAACAACATGGCAGAGTACGAAGCACTCATCTACGGACTAAAGGTGGCACTGTCATACGGTGTCAAGTAGCTGCTGGTCAAGTGAGATTCACAGCTCATCATTAAACAAGTGAAGGGTGAATGCTCCTGCAACAATCTCCAGCTAGCTGCTTACATCCTTGATGTTCAGAGGCTTCAGAAGGACTTCGAAGTCCTAGACCTCCACCACGTCCAGCGTGTCCACAACACTGAAGCCAATGAACTCTCGACGAAAGTGTCAACCGGAGCTCCAGCTACTGATGAAACTTTTGTCCGGAGGTTGTCAAAACCCACAACTCAGCATGCCGAACTGAGCGAAGGGGGCGAGATCGGCATCCCGAAGCTGACGGTCCCGATGGCCCTGTTACCATGGCAGCCATCAAGGGTCGTAGGTGCTGCCAGAAGCTCCGAGCAACCCAGCACACAAGACTCAAATGCTCAAGTTAGCTCCGATGCATGGATCTCGGAGATCCGGAGCTACTTGAAAGACAACATCCTTCCCGACGATGACGTGTCCGCTTATCGGAGAGTCAGATTGGCTAAAAGATACACGTTGGTAGAAGGGGATCTCTACCGGCGTGGTGCCAACGGCGTCCTAATGCGGTGCATCACAAGGGAAGAAGACTGCAAGCTCCTCGCAGAAATCCATGGAGGTGAGTATGGGAACCACGCGTCTTCCGGCACGCTGGTCGGTAAAGCCTTCCGGCATGGGTTCTACTGGCCTACAGCACTCGAGGATGCAACTGAGCTGGTAAAGAAATGCGAATCATGCCAATTTCATGCAAAGCAAATTCACACACTGGCTCAGCCTCTACAAATGATACCTCCTACATGGCCCTTCGCTGTGTGGGGGATGGACATCTTGGGACCTTTCCCAAGAGCCGTCGGAGGTTACAAGTTCCTGTATGTTGCCATTGACATGTTCACCAAGTGGCCGGAAGCAACTCCAGTTGTGACAATAAACAAGCAATCTGCTATCAACTTTTTGCAGTCCATTGTATGCAGATTTGGAGTCCCAAACAAAATCATTACTGATAACGGGACCCAATTCACAAGCTCTGCATTTCAAGAATATTGCGAAGACGTCGGCATTCATGTTTGCTACGCCTCCGTAGCTCACCCGGAAAGCAATGGCCAGGCCGAGAGTGCAAATGCTGAAATCCTGAAAGGACTCAAAACGCGCACCTATGAGCTCTTGAAAAAACATGGAGCCAACTGGATTGAAGAGCTTCTGCCCACTCTATGGTCCAACAGGACAACTCCAAACTGGTCAACTAGATAGACACCCTTCTTCCAGGTGTACGGAGCTGAAGCAATCCTTCCTCCGGAAATCACCTTGGGGTCACTCTAGGTCCGGACCTTCGACGAAGCCACGCAGGACCAGCTCCGGCGTGAAGACCTAGACCTCCTTGAGGAGGGAAGGTACCAAGCAGCTATTCAGAATGCTCGATACCGCCAAGCCCTTCGCTGCTATCGTCAGCGGCATGTACACAACCGACAGCTCGAGGAAGGTGATCTAGTGCTACGAAGAATACAATCCAGAGAAGGGTTAAACAAACTCTCCCCCAGCTGGGAGGGACCCTTCCGAGTGATTAAAGTATCCCGTCCCAGAAGCATTCGCTTGGCTACCGAGGATGGGACACCTCTCCCAAATCCTTGGAATATTGAGCACCTCCCTAAGTTCTACACTTAATATCACGGAGGTGAGTCTGTAGTAACTTGAGGTGTATGTTATAGAGTCATTGTACAGAGTCAGGTAGTTCCTCCGGGAGAATAGCCGGACCTTTCCCGAAAGGTCCGCAAAGTTCATGCAACACTTGTCACGGTCTCAGGACTAAAAGTGTGGCTAGCTACCCTGGGCCAAACGAGAAATAAAACACGCTTAGCCTGGTTTCGTACCCTAAGAGTGTACTTGTTTCCCCTGTACCCCGGACCTATAATGAAAGACATCTTCATGTGAAACACACTCCATGTGCATTTATTTTGTATAGGCTCAACATTTTTTATTTTTCTCTTTATTGTCTATAACAAAGTTGTGCAATTCTTAAGAAATTTTAGTTCGACCAGTTCATGCACAATTCGAGCTGTATTGTTAATTCTTTTGGATTCAAATATTGTTCATGGCCCACTCGCTTGAATGCTGCCAAGCCAATCTAGGGCCGGAGTGTACTATCGACTTAGCCTGGTCAAGCACCCTAAGTACGCCACTCTACCTACACCCCGGCAGGCCGAAGTAAGGCGGGTCCAAGTACAATTGGATCTGGAAGAAAGGAGGCAACGCATTCGGTTGTATTCAGAATTGTGTTTGACCTAAAACTTTCTTCGGAATCATAAGCCGCGATGAAGTTATAGGCAAGGAGCGAATTTTACTATTTTTCTTGGCTTCAATGTGCAGGAAAAATAAAGAATCCACGTTGATGGAGAATAGTCGGAGCTAACAAAGCTCCGAATCCCCTAGGTGGCTTGTGATCAATGTTAAACATTGAAAACGAGCATTACCGGATCAACCAAGCTCCGGCAAAGCTAGGAGGGCCAGCCGTCGACGCAGAATAAAAGATGGTGAGAAGACCCCACAAGCGGAGTCTGCTGCCAACAAGCTACGCGTTGGCAAAGGTCACTGCCGGAGCTACTAAGCTCCGACACCCCGGAGGGCTAACTATTGATGCTCTACGCGTTGATAGGGACTATTACCGGAGCTACTAAGCTCCGACGGTAGTCAATGCCGGAGCTTCTGAGCTCCGACAACCTCAGGAGGCCATCACTATCGAAGACTTTGGACCTACACTCTACAAGTTCGAAGCAAACGAGTCTTCAACAAAATACAATATCCTCTTGGTACATGTTCACAATCCAATTGTGTACATCTACCAGGGGGCCAAGTGAAGATAGAAGTGTTGATGACAAAAAATGAAATTCATTAACAAATTGTGGATTTCATTCATCTGGAGACAAGGGATTACAAAATTGGGGAAGAAAAAGAGAGAATACTAGTGGGAGTTACAGAGATGGTCCTAGACCCTATGGAAGAATTGGGCGACCTTCTGAGCAACCTCTGACATGTTGGCTCGGGTGGCTTCACCTTCTCCTTAGACGGGACCTTCAAGCACCGGGTCCAGAGGAAATTGGGGATCCCGGCTGGTGTAGCACGTCAGCACATACTTTGCGACGTTCTTCGCCAGGGACTGCCCCTCAGCCTCCAACTGGTTTGCGATGGCGTCACCCACCTTGGAGAGTTTGTCACCCGCCGAGCTCAACGCTTGCAACGCCAGGTCCGGCTCCGGCTCCGGATCATCCGGACGCACGGGACTGACGCCCATTGGTGTCAGCGCATTGTTGGCTTTGCTCAGGAACTCCCGAACCTGTAGGGAGTCTGCAGTCCTCAAGCCCTTTAGTTCCTCCAAGGATCTTTTGGCCGCCGCCAGTTCAGAATTCTCACGAGCAAGGCGCTCAACCTCTTTGGCATTTTGCTGAATCTTTTCAGCATCCTGCTTCTCGAGTTTTCCGAGCTCCTCCTCCCGGAGGTGGATCTTGTTCCGGCGGTCGACCAGGTCCTTCTCGCGGCCTCTAACTTTCTTCTTCCTGGCAGCGATGGCACACTCTTGCTTGTAGAGTTCCTGCCCTCGCACCCAGGCCTTCTCCTCCTCCTCAACGCGATGCTCCTCCAACTTCATGGTGCATTCTACGAGGCCCTTGTCAGCCAGAGCCACCTTTTCGGCGAGCTCCTCCTCCCTCTTCAAGACATCATCCCGCAGCTCTAGGAGTTTTTGTTCTTCGTCTTTGAGCTTTTTCTCCCTCTCCTCAAGTGCCTCCCGGCGCTTGATGTGGGTAGTGTTAATGGCGTCAAGCATTTCTTGGAGATCATCAGCCGCACTATTAGCTGCCTTGGTCTGCTCATAAATGGCCCGAGATTGAATGTCGAGGGCACGAGTCAAGCTCTGCCTATCATCAGATAATTTTCCCTAGTATTCCAGGCGGACCTTCTCCTGTTTGATCCACTCCTTGTCCTCTACCAGCCTCGATTGTGCTAGCTTGGTCTCGAAGTAGAGCCGATTACGCCACCGCCTAAGGGTTTGGCGCTCTTCTTCAAGAGCCTTGCTGTCGTGGTAGAATGCCAGCTGGACTTGACGCAGACTGGAGCAAGCGTTGTCAATGGACAATGATAGGGGAATAGGGTCCGGACCTGTTGGGGTCTCCTCCGCTGGTTCCAGCGGGTTCTCGGTTACAAAAATTGGGTCCCACTCCGCAAGAGTGGTCCCCTGAGCCTCCACGGCACTAGGGACATCATTTGGGATAGCCTCAGTCGCTATCGAGGAGGGTCCCGCAGAACAAGCTCCGACCTCCGGAAGTGGTTCCGAAGGCCCCGCCGCCAGGTCTTCATTTGCCCCCTCAGGCAGGGGGCCAGCTACTTAATCAGGGTACCCTGGCTCAGTAGCAGGCACCTCCGCTATCATCACTTCCGGAGCAGGGGCTACTTCCCGCTCCGGACTGGGCTCCTCCTTCGCTGGTGGCTCGGGTGTTGGCGCCTTGACCATCATGGGTTCGAGTGCTGATGCCTCTGCAACGACCGGCTCGGGCGCTGGAAGGTCAACAACAACCGGCCCTGAGGCCGGAGCTTCAACCTCAACCGGCCCAGGCACCATAAGGTCTTCGACTGCAACCAGCTCTTCAGCCGGAGATTCAGTGGCAACCGACTCTAAGGATGGAGCTTCAGAGGTAGCCGGCTCAACCGCCGGGACTTCCTCAACACCCGGCTCGCTCGCCGGGACTTCAATAACCTCAGGCTCAACCGCCGAGGCTTCGACAATTTCCAGCTCTGGGGCCGGAATCACTGCTTCCTCTGGCTCAGCGGCCGAAGCTTCCAACATCTCAGCATCAAGACCCGGGGCTTCAACCTCCGGGGTCGGTGCCGCTGGCGCATCTTCTCTCCCGTGGTCCGGCGCTACCACGGGAGTCTCGGGGGATGAGTCGAGGTCCATGACCATGACAGCTGGCGCCGGAGCTGCCGCAGCTTCAGCTACCACTTGGGGCGGCACCAGGACAGGAGCAGAAGCATCCGCCCTCACAGCTTCAGCTGTTGTGGCTGAGGGCGGAGACTCACTCCTCTTCTTGGGGACGTTGCAGATGATGGATGAAGAAACTTAAAAAACAGTTACTACAACAAAAAAATTGTTTGAGGTAAAGATTAAAAATTACCTCGGAAGGCTTCCGCACCAGCTTGCACGGAATCTCTTTCCCGAGCATTCTGGACTGACCATGGCCACCGCCGGCGTGGTAGCTCCGGAAGGCCCCCTGGAACTTGTTGCAGCTGCGGGCATTTCCTTAGTCGAGGCCCCCCTCGACCGAGAAGGACCTCCGGACCCAGAAACCTCAGCTGGCCCTGTTACTCGAGTCACATGCCCGAGGCTAGCACCCCGGGAAGACACTGCTGCAGGTACAGTCGCCGCAGTTGTAGAAGACCTCCCCCTCCGAGGAGAAGGAGCTGCTACAGAGGGTGCAGGCCTGACGGACATTCCGTCAGCATGCTTTAGCTTCCTCTTCCGGCTTGAGGGTTCGGCCGCCGGCTCCTTGCCCTTGCCGACGACTTCAGTCCTTGGCTTCGGGACAGGGTCGGAGCCACCTTCGGAAGCCCCAGGGATCACCACACTAGAAGTCGATCATCTCTCGATGACACCGAGGTCATCAAGCACCGACATCATCCGCCGGAGCTCTCTGCTGAACTGTACTTCCACGTTTAGAGGGAGGAAAGCTGGTGGCGGGGTCAAGTCATCACCCGCGACGTCGATGCCGTGCTGGAACTTCTTGAGATGAAACTCCAAGGTCGCCCCCTCCATTTTGGATTTCAGCCCGGTCTCGACCCGGTCGTTGTCCACCACATTGTTGAGGGACCAAGCGAGTTTTTCTCTCCTCTTCAGCGGTGCCCACCTGTTGACCAGGAAATTGCAAAATACGCCTGAGGAGTTAATCCTCCCTCCACACATTGGCGGATCCTGGTCAGAGCAGGGTTGAAGGCATCCGACAGCATCGGAGCTTCACTCCAGACTGCAGTGTCGATGCTGGGGAGGCCTTCGGGCAGCTCCAGCTTCTCGTGCTCCTCCACCCGGATGACTATCCAGTCTTTCATCCAATCGTCCCACTTTCCAGAGGGAAACGATCAGAGGTACTTGAATGGGCACTTCTTGCACTTCACAAAGTAGTAGAAGCCAAGGTACTCATCACCCCTTCTGGTGGTATGGACGGTTAAGAAGGTCCGGAAAAGCTCAATGCAGGGGGGATGCCCACCCACATTTTACAGAAGTGGACGAAGACAGACACTAGAAGAATGGAGTGGGGGCCAAGGTGGTATAGCTGCAGACCATAGAAGTCTAGCAGTATCAAGAAAAAGGAGGAAAAAGGTGGGACCAACCCCACCATGGCGTACGCAGAAAAGTACACCATCTCACCGGCGTGCTCCTTCTCAAATGAGAGCTCTCCCCCGGCACAGACCAGGTGGTTGAAGAAGTCTGGGGACCACCCCATGAGGGCCCGGACCTTCTTCAGGTCACCTTCGGTCTTCAAGCGGCTCTTGCGGAGACCCAACTCCATCGCAGCTCAGCGAGACAAGGGAGGAAAAGCAAGCACAAGTTTGGGAGTTCAAGCGCAAGTTCAGATGAGAGGCGTAAAGAACCCCAGACAGTGTGCGCTTTCCTTCTTAAGTAAGCCCCAACAACACTTGGATGGAAAACGTAGGGAAGCCGAAGATACTATTCAAAAATTTCACCTTGCCGATGACAAGAGGGCCCGGGACCACCCCGACGATCGAGTTGAGGTTCTTACCCAGGTGAATGGTTGTCATCATGAAAGGCGGGAAGCCCGAAGGCGGCAGCCTGACAAGGCGCGCGGAACCGATATAATTTTCCTATCAGGAACCGGTGACCTTCAATTGCATGAGATCCGTACGCCAAAGATCTCATTTGCCGCACCCGGGATATGCCACGTGGCGAGGATTTAACTCCAAAACTATCGCCAACGGCACATCTGAAGACCTTTGAAGACTCGGCTCAAAAGTCGAAGGATGGACCCACCTTCGGCGGAATGACTTCACCCAAGGGGTCTTCCCCACAGGTGAGCCCAGGGGGCCACTGTCGGTACCACAAATACCGTATACCCCTTGAGATTGCAAAGATCTCAAGGAAATGTCATCTACTTGATTTGAAGACTTCTAGAGGCCCACATGTCATTCATAACCGGACCCGCTTCCCCAACATGGTTAGTCCCAGGGTCGCCACGTGTACCTTCAAACCGGAGCTACCGCCCACAAGGGGGAAGCTCCGGGCTATGTACCATAACGACACCCGCGGACCTAACCCCAAACCGAGGGAAGCTCCGGAACTAACACGTGTCTGGTGGCACCGGACCTATCTATTCCCCATAGTATGCTCCGGAACTGCCACGTGTCCAGCCGTCGGATGTTCCGCCTCAAACCTCCAGTAGACTCCACAACGGCTCCAAATCTTCAAAGGAGAATCAAGGACTTCAAGACCCGATTAAGTGTCATTAATACTATGTTAATGACACACAATCGGATGACCCTTATTACCAGTAACGGCGCTGTCAAAGCCCGTAACTCGGTCATTAAGGGTAATTAAGCGCATCAAATGTGTATCAATATTAGTAGCCGCTGGGGCCACATGTCCGGCCAGGCCAACTTGTAACGGTCTGTCCTTGTACTATAAAAGGACAGGCCAACGATACATAGAGAGGGGGGATATCATCTGATCTGATCTGATCTGATCTGGTCTCGTCTGATCGGCTCACATGCGCTCTCAACTCACGTCACCTGAGTTGAGTTCATACATCCAATACAACACCAACACACCCCGTGGAGTAGGGTATTACGCTCAGGCGCCCCGAACCACGTAAATCTTTGTGTATCCTGTGTTGTTTTACATTTCACCTTCTTGGATCTCCGCGCGCCCACACCAAACTTCAAACTCCGCAAACACTTTTAGTAGTGTCGGGAGATCTGTCGGATCAAAACCACTGACAGTCTAATCATGGTGCTTGCCACTCCTAGCTCTTGCCCCTGCTCGAAGCAAGCTCCGTCCATTTAGAGTGTGGCAACGAGCTTGCAACACGAGTAAAACTCCACGAAAGCATCTGGCCTGACTCTCTAGCTCCTAACATGTTTTTAACCATTTGTTTGAATGTAGCCGAGAGGGGGTGAATAGGTGTTGAAAACTTTTCCTGCAACATTTATTTGGGGACCGGAATCCCGACATCCAAGGGTCTCATTGGGTGGTGCCGTGCGATGAGACACCCAACAGTATACAAGAAAACAATGAGAATAAAATACAATTCTATGTCTTTGATTTATAAACACAGCGGAAGTTTTACAATATGTAATGTTGGAAAGAAGTATATACATCATACTACGCTATCAGCACTAGCTATGCATGAGTAAAGTTGTCCATGTCCTCGAACGCTTTACACTAGCAACACTCACAGATTTCAACGGCGTACAAGGCTCTTACTCAACCGTGAACCCTAAATGGTATAAGGCGTCGTCGTTAGGCCCTCCATCAATGGTATAACCTGCAAAAACTCATTAACTGCAAACGTGAGCATAAGGCTCAGCAAGACTGACCCGTCTCACTAGACATATGCAAGGTAAAGACTAAACATAGGTAAGGAATAGCATAAATAGACTCGCCTACAAGTGGATCCTTATAATCATGTTTTAAGTAGAAAATGACATTCTTCAGGCACGGCACATCATAGACTCCACAATCAAACAAGAAACACTTTGCCGATGATATGACATGCCCAAAGCACATAATGCTATTACAGCTAAAGTATGGGGATACTGTAAACTTTTAATTGTGCTATCTCTAAGCCACACAAGGTTGCAAAGAAATTATATCAATACATCATATTCTTCTAGCTTCTTTAGTATTTACTAAATCACGGTAGCGACGGACAAGTGGTACTCAAATAACCGCGAGGGATGGTGATTGCAATCAGGACACAACCGGACTGCACGACACGCACACCCGCGTGGGAGACACATACGTGCTCTCCTCCCCACGTTATACGTGGCCACCTTTCACCCAAGACCCCAATGTCGACAAACCTCTTTGTCCCGAGCAAAAGGTCCCCTACACGGACACGTCAAAACGTTCCGCTAGGAGATTTACACGTTTCTGCCTTCGCATCTCCATTCAAGGACAACCGAGGAGTCTCCACACTACAGTCTGGAGTTACATCAGTTTATTGGGCCCATATCCCATTATGCAACCAATACAAATCAAGCTAGCCCAACGGTACTGCATACGGCACGGTCCTCAAGTGACACAGGCAGGGCTATGAGCCTGAGATTCCATCTCGTCGACTCCTATTTCCCCTACCTGGTCTCGTATTCATTTCATAAGTCATTCTTTCATCTTTCACCCTCATATTAACTATTATTCCTATCTCGTGAGTAGATTCCAACTACTCGACTTCTACCTGTATATCTACAACATTAGCATTGGCAGTTCTACACGTCAAGCTGTAAACAAGTCCAACCCTCCCATAGGATTTGAGGGTATCGAACTGGAGTATCAAATACCTTATACGTAATGCACAATATCAACTTAAGACGTAAATGAATAAAACTGGAAAAAATATGAAAGGCTCTTAAATGCAAACCGGGGCTTGCCTTAGTTTGCGACTTGATTAAATGTCAATTGTTAGTGGTCCTTCTCTGAAGACTCCGCCAAGGAATTCAAGTGGACACCCTGGCCTTCTCCTCCAAGTGACACTTCTCGTCAATATCGATCACTACACGACATGCATATAGAATCTATATGAATGTTAGAGAAATTATAATGTATATATAGTTCATAAGCTTCTAACTATGGTTATAGTGAGTGAATGATCTTAATTGGCTTTGGGATTTTTATGGTAGACGTTAGGGACTACAAGGGAGACTCTTGCAAAGAACAGGAGATGATCAAAGAAGTTTGTTTTTCCTAAAAATTTTGGTAAGTAATAACCTTGTCTAAATTTTGGTTGAAATTTTTGGAGACCTATCATGGATACCAGTGGTTTTATCATGTATAGGGGGTCTCACTGGTTCTAGGAAAATTGGTTTTACAATTTTCTAAGTTTCTGTGGAAGAGAAATCGAATTCTAAAGTTGCTAGGAATTTCTGGAATAACTGAATTTAATTTTTCAATTAACATTCAGATTGGGAAATGAATTTGGGCCACGATATTAGGTCTAATAAAGCTGAAATTTTTATAGGAGCTAATATATAACGGAAGAAAGATTCAGATCAAATTTGGGACATAACAAAGCAAATGAACATCTGTAATAATTCAATGAAGGAAAATGGAAATTGAATTATACAGAAAGTCATACAGGCTTTCATACCAAAATAACTGTACAAATTGAATGTTCAGATCATAGTGGTTATACCGGATTTTCTAGAGATTTTTAGAGCAAGGATACTAAGAGAAATTGAATTTAGAAATTTGATTAAATTCCTGGTTACAATTCTATTTTATAACTGAATCAGCAGAAAGGAATTTGGAATTTGATTATGTTATACAGGTTCAATGGCTCCCAAACGTTTTCGTTTATCCAACAACATGACAAAGTATTTTATGTGAATTTTGGGGATTTTTCCAGTGGAAGGTTCAGCTGGAAAAAATCTATTTGTATTTGGAAAGATTGCATTCTACAGAATTGAAAACTGGTTTTCATAGATCCCAAATGGTACTAACAGAAACTAGAGATCAAGAGCTTTCAAACAAAATTTGTTTGAAGATTTTTGGAGCAATCTACAGAGAGTTCTGGATTTTCTAAGTTGGAGCCAAATCTGGAATTAAATTCCAAGGGGAAATTTTGAATTAAACAGCGGACCCCACAGTTTTAAAATGGACCAGTGGCATTGAAAACACATGGGGGCCACAGAGAAAAACCGCTTAGCCACAACAAATCCAGTGGCCACACGTGATCCGACGGGGGACTAACAGACGCTGACACGCAGGGCCCGTGGTGTCATCGTCAACCTCCCAACGAGGGCGGCACCCGGGGCTACAGCGGCTGCGCGCTCCGGCGAGCCTCGCCAGAACCAAGTTCCCGGTCACCGCAGCACCTAGCCTTGGGAACCCAACCCTAAAATCATGCGCTGAGAACGATAGTGGGGTCGGTGAAGCTTGCCGACGGCCGGAAATGGCGGCGCATCGGCGGCGGTGGCAGCTAGGGTTCCAGCCATGTCGGAACCATCGATCCGTGGCTAAAAATCTTCGGAAAAGGCTGGGGAAGTCTCCTGGAACCATGAGGGAAGTGATAGGGAGGTGAAATCATCATGTAACGGCCGGCAAACAACCGTGGACGGCGACAGGGGCGGTTTCTCAATAGCGGAAGGAAAAACTCATGATTCTAGAGCTAGGGTTGATCATTTTTGATGATTCCAGTTCGAGAGGGTGTACAAGGAAATGAAGAAACTATTGTCAAGCAATTGTGAAGAATAATTATGTGTGCACACCAAATTGAAACGGAAACTTAATGAGCTCATATGCTTCGGCCGAGATTAAAACTTGGATAAGTTGCTCAATACTCACATAAATGAGGAACGGCTTTCACCGTCGTGCAGAGCGTGTCCAGGCGCACCACTTTGCTGTTGTGGTCAAGAGCTGAGGTGGCCTGAGTCGGGGGCGCGACGGTGGAACAGAGAGGCGACGATGAGTCCTTCCCGAGGTTCACCGGCGGAACTGCAAAATCACCATCGATGGTTTAGGAAACATCACCAAAGTTTCACCGGTTGATAGATGAGAGGGTGGCGCATCACGTTGCTGTTGAGAGCTTGGCAAGAGAGGCTTCCGGTTGGCCAGCAATGGACGCGCGGTGCTAGCGGTCGGAAATGGCGCACGGGAGCAAAATGGAGCAGAGCGTCGGCTCAGCGTTAGGAAGGAAGGAAAATCAACCGGGGAAGTGATAAGGAGGAGCAGACTATGATATTTGTAGGGATCCGGAGGAGGGACAGCTAACGCCGTCGTGCTGGTGCATGCCGTCGCGGTGGCGCGTGCAGCGTGCGCTGGATTGCGGCTTCACGTGGTGTGCTGACTGGTGGGCCCCACCGGTCAGCCTTACAGCCACTGCCCACTTAGTAATTCATTTTAAAATAGTATATTAACTCCAAAAATCATGAAACTTCATGGATATGTCAAGAAAAACGTGCTGAACATAATGGTTTGTTCAGATCTTTATGTTCAAGTATATTTGGACCAGATTTTTAATTTGAATTTAAACTTGACTCAAATTCGCTGAGCGTCTCAAATAAAATAGCAAATGGATTGCAAAATTCATGAAACATTTCAAGGAGCCTATTTGTAATTTTAGAAGACTATAGAAAAATTTATAGCCTTAGATTTGAATATTTTTGACAGGGCATGTGTATACAATAGCTATATTCTATTTTGATTATTTGAGTATATGAGTTGCTATAAATTGATTTGCCCAAGCAAACCCCATTCAAATATTCCAAAATTTTGCAGAGATGATATTCGAATTATTCTAAGATTATTGGTGAAGTATGTTTCTCATGTTAATAAAATTTTAAACATGAGAAGAAGAAAGAATTGAATAGGTTCAAGTTTATATACATGACCATATGTTGAACCCAATTAAATTTGAATTTAACTGACAACTGAATTTCATATTTTGAATTAAGTGGGATTTTACATTCCTCTCCCCTTAAAAGAATCTCGTCCCGATATTATAATAGGAAGGATAAAAGAAAAAGATCTAATGAACATAAGCCGCTAACAAGTCCGGATAGTTCGATATAAGAAAATCCTTGCTTTCCCATGTCGCTTCATCAGCGGTATGGTTGTTCCGCAAGACTTTGTAAAGGTGCAAAGTGCGGTTTCTTGTGGTGTGAGTCTTCTCATCGATGATCTTGACCGGATGCTCAGAATAAGTGAGATCAGGCCGTAGAGCGTCAAGATCTTCCGAGCGGACCTCAACTGGGGATTTGGGACACTTCCGCAACTGAGAGATGTGGAATACATTATGAATTCCAGAGAGAGACGCCAGTAACTCTAGACGATAGGCCATAGGTCTGCATTTCTCGGTGATAGCGAACGACCCAATGAATCGTGGAGCCAACTTTCCTTCACTCCAAAACGATGAATCCCTTTCATTGGAGATACACGAAGGTAAACATGATCCCCAATGTCGAAGTAAAGAGGTCGACGTCGTTTATCTGCATAACTCTTCTGTCGAGATTGAGCAGCCTTGAGATTGGCTTGAATTACTCGCACTTGTTCTTCCGCTTCGTTGACCAGATCAATGCCATATGTCACTCTTTCACCAGACTCACACCAATTCAATGGTGTGCAGCACTTCCTGCCATAGAGAGCTTCATATGGCGCCATCTGGATACTAGCTTGATAACCATTGTTATATGAAAACTCCACCAATGGTAGATGATCATCCCAATTTTTACCATGGTGGATGGCACAAGCTCGTAGCATGTCCTCAAGGACTTAATTTACTCGCTCCATCTGGCCATCAGTCTGCGGATGATAAGCAGAGCTTCGAATCAACTTGGTACCCGATGATGCGTGGAGCTGCTCCCAAAATCGAGCAACAAATAAGGCTCCACGATCTGAAATGATAGTGCGGGGTACTCCATGTAGGCACATGACCCTTGTGATATACAACTCCGCATACTTGGGAGCACGATAGTTGCAGGGATAAAATGAGCTGACTTGGCCAACCGATCAACTATCACCCAAATCAAATCATGCTTACGGCAAGGGAGGGGTAACCCTACGATGAAATCCATGCTGATGTCTTCCCACTTCCATGCCAGTATGTTCAAGGGTTGTAACTGTCCAGCTTGCCTCAAACAGTCAGCTTTCACTCGCTGACATGTATCACATTCGGATACATACTTCGCTATCTCTCGCTTCATCCGGGACGACCAAAATTTCTTTTTCAGATCCTTGTACATCTTGTTGCTTCCCGGATGAATAGAATGCTTGGATAAGTGTGCTTCATCCAAGACCTTCTTTCGAAGCTCCATGTCATGGGGTATGACTATACGGTCTTTAAACCAATAGTACCGTGATCATCACATCGAAAGCATTTCATCTCCCCCTTCTTCATTCTTCGTTGAATGTGCGACATTCCCTTGTCTTCCTTCTGAGCCTCTACAATATCTTCCCTGATGGTAGGGATGAGGGCTAGATTGTTGAGTGCTCCATATGGAACCAAGTATAAACTCGGCTCATCCTCTTTCATTGAAATGATCAACAGATGATTGACATGAGACTTGCGGCTCAGCGCATCTGCAACCACATTTGCTTTGCCAGGATGGTAGTGGATCTCAATCTCATAATCTTTGATCAATTCCAACCATCTTTGCTATCGCATATTCAAGTCTTTCTGGGTGAAAATGTACTTCAAACTATTGTGATCAGTGTAGAGATGCACTAGATTGCCTAATAGATAGTGCCTCAACATCTTCAATGCGATCACCACGACAGTGAGCTCAAGATCATGAGTCGGATAATGTTGTTCATGATTTCGAAGCTGCCAGGATCCGTACACGATCAGTCTTCTATCTTGCATGAGTACACAACCAAGACCAATGCCAGATGCATCACAATAGAAATCAAATGGTTTGGTTGTGTCTGGCTGAGCCAACACCGGTGCTGTTGTGAGGTGTTTCACCAAAGCTTGAAATGCTTTTTCACATTCTTTAGTCCATACATATCTCGTTCCCTTCTTCAGTAGTTCCGTCATTGGTTTAGCTATCTTTGAGAAACTCAGAATGAACGTCCGATAATAGCCAGCCAAGCCAAGGAAACTACAAACTTCATGTACGGACTTGGGAGATTTCCACTTCAGGACTTGTACAATTTTGCTTGGATCAATGGAAATACCATCAGCCGAGATGATGTGCCCCAGAAATTGCACTTGGCGGATCCAAAACTCACACTTGCTGAACTTTGCATACAGTTTGTGATCCCTTAACCGTTGCAACACAATATGCAAGTGTTTAGTGTGTTGTTCTTCAGATTTAGAATACACAAAGATGTCGTCAATGAATACCACAACAAACTTGTCCAACTCCGGCATAAACAACAAATTCATGAGATACATGAAGTGAGCTGGTGCATTGGTCAACCCAAAGGACGTGACAAGGTACTCATACAGCCCGTACCTCGTAGAGAATGCGGTTTTTATAATGTCCTTAGGTCCAATCTTAATCTGATGATAACCTGAACGAAGGTCCATCATTGAGAATACCTTAGCACCCACTATTTGATCGAATAAGATATCAATGCATAGTAGTGGACATTTGTTCTTGATGGTGACCGCATTCAGTGGACGATAGTCCACACACAACCTCAAAGTCTCATCCTTCTTCTTCACAAGCAACGCGGAACAACCCCAAGGTGATGAACTTGGGCGAATAAAACCCTTTCTCAATAAGTCATTCAGCTGCTCCTTCAATTCCGCAAGTTGCTTCGATGCTATCCTATACAGCTTCCTTGAGATTGGCATGGTTCCTGGCGTAAGTTCAATCTTGAACTCGACGTCACGTTCTGGTGGCATGCCCAAAAGATCATCAGGAAACAATTCTGGATATTCACACACTACGGGGATATCCTCAAGCTTCTTGGCACTTGTGTGATGCACCGCTGAGACTCTTGGTGCGATATCCAAAAGATTTAAAGTGTTGCTACCATTGAATTGAGAATTGAGTTGGACAGTCCGTGAGCTGATATCAAAGATAGCTCCACGATGTGTCAACCATGAAATCCCCAAGATGAGGTCAATCTGCTGACCTTCCAAAATGATGAGGTTTATCGGATAGATACTTCCACCCATGCACAAAGGTGCTCGAGAAACAACTTCATTAGTTGAAATATTGCCTCCAGGTGAACTGACACAAGAAGGATGAGACACAGTCACAATTGGCACTTGATGTTTCAGCACAAAAGACTTGCTCACAAAGTTATGAGTAGCTCCAGGGTCAAACAGAACGACTACTGGTTGATCATGTAAAGTAAACATGCCTGCTAAAACAGGTTCTCCTTCTGGAATGTCCTCAGTCGCAGCATAATTAACACTGGTAGACTTCGATGAGGTCTTCTTTTTAAGTTTATGGTGCTGATCAGAATTCTTGGAAAAGGACAATTGGACACGGTCACGTTCTGACTTGCAACGTTCCCGTGCTAAATGCATTTTGTGCTTTCCACTGAATTGGGGTGGACTGACAACATGCACATCTTGCAGAGATTGGACAGCAAGAGTGAGATCATACTACTGCGGTTGAGAACCAGGACACATTTGCACGATTTGCTGAGGTGCAAGTAAGGTCTCCACTGGATTGGAGTGCTACCGAACCTGTTGTAGTTGCTCACTCGACCAAAGCTCTCGACCGGACGGTAAGCAATATACCGCTCGATCCTCCTGAGGAACATCACTGATAATCTTCAGTGATGTCTTCCTCTTCCTCTTCTCTTCCTGATAGCGAAGAGTTGCATCCTCCTGAAAATAGCGGCACCAACCAAGTCATTGTAGTTGCCGTTATTGAATAACAACAGTTGAGCTCGAAGCTTGACGTTCAGTCCTCGAAAGAAACAATCACACTTCAATGCCTCGGTATTCACATACTCAGGCGCATATTGAGCCAAAAGATTGAACGCCTTGGAGTATTCATAAGCACTTATTTCTCCTTGCTTCAACTCCACAAACTCCTCCAACTTGGTTTTAATCATCCCTGTAGAAATGTGGCGTGCACAAAAAGCATCACGGAACTCCGGCCAGGTCACACGATGATCGTCAGGGACAGTGGTGAGATATTCAGACCACCAAGCTCCTGCAGATCCGTGAAGTCATTGAGCGGCAAATAAAGCCTTCTGATACCCATCACACTGGAGTATCTCAAACTTGGCTTCAATCACCCGGAGCCAATGTTCCGACTCCAATGGTTCCCAGGCTTCTGTGAAAACTGCTGGTTGAGTTGCCAAGAAATCCAGATATGTGACTTGAGGTTGATCAAGTGGTCGAGCCTCAGGTTGTACACTCCGCTGTACCAACGTCTGCAGAGACTCGGCCATCCTTGCTAAGACTTCTGTCAATCCGGTTTATGATGGCACTGGTGGTAGAGTTGAGTTATCTCCACCATGAGCAGAATTACCCGGTTCACCCTCAAAATTAGTGTGATCCATGCTGCAAGAGTGAGCATTATGGTTAAGATCCAAAGTTGCAATACCAACTGAAATCATCATAAAGACCGTAATATGCATCACTTTACAATGCAGTAGGCAAGGTGTAAATAAAGATTAGAACATTGAACTAGACCCAAATAAGTGATACTGCCCACCAATGACTTAACATGGTGTTTCAACTTTATGTTAATCAATCATGTGGAGTAATCACCCCTAGTCCTGATGAGTGACATAAGAAGGTGAAACTAAAACGATTTGAGTTGATAATATCGCATACTGGTATGCCGTCCAGTTTCCGGTCCATCAGACCAGTCTGTAGAAATGTAATTATTTCTCACAGTTAAATGTAGAATTTGGTCTGGAGTTCAACTACAAATTTATAATAACTCAAAAACCTTTCCAGAATGTATTACTTTGTCCCCATAGAAATTCTGGAATGGAAGATATAGAAGCTTGATTAATGGTTACAAGACAGTTCAAATCTGGAATATGAACTTGAGTTCTGTTCCAGCGGACCGTCCTGTTGAAATTCGAAATTTGCTCCCAGTAAATGGCAGGAATAGGATTTGAGTTGAATACAAAAGTTTTATAGAACTTCATAACATTTCCAGATTGTACTTGAACACATCCAGGTGAGCTCTGGATTAAATGTTATACAGGTCTGAAGTTGCCTAAAATTTTCTGGAAATTTTGACAGAACCTCCCCTGTATATGTGGGTTTTTGTCCACGGTTTATACAGGTATATAAAAACAATATCTTGAGGTAATGAAAAAATAAACATGGTACCGAATCATGTTAATATTCCAGAAATAGATTTGGTTCAGGCTTACAAAGTCGTTATACAGGTCAAAGCTCGCAAATTCCAACTATGCACAAATGATTTCTGGTCCTGGACTGCCAGAACAGTGTTTGCGACATTGGAATTGGGCTCTGATAATGAAAGATTCAGACAAGGAGTTGAATAGAAAGTTGATAGAGGACTTCCTAAAATTTCCAGAAATGTATATATATGACTATGTCAAGCTTTAATATTAGGAGATATGACTGTCTAAAGTTGACAGATGGGTTGACTGGTTTTCTGCCAGCAGCTCTGCAGTGTACCAGTTTCAACCTTGGATTTGGATTGGTTCAGTGTAGAATTAGAAAACACTTCAATTTACAAAGTTGTAGTGATGCTTATGCCCTCTCCAGATATGTATCAAAATAGAGCAGAATATTTTTTTCTACAAGAAGTTATGGTGAAAATACAGAGACTGTGTAATTGGGTAAGACATTTGTAGTAGTTTTTGTGGAGTTCAGTTTACACCAAGGTAGGATCATTTTCAGTCCTAAAGACCAAAATAAACTTTGTAGTGGACTTGATGATATTTCTATCCATATAGCATATCCTCATGTTAATTTTAAACTAACCAAGATTACGACCTGGCGAAGTTGAGCAAACTTCTGCCAGAAATGAAGAACCTTGATTCTTCACGAGTTATGAGTGATATTCACCATGCAATGTCCAAAACTTACCAGCAACTGGTAGTCGGACTTTCCAAAAATGTAATGCAACCATTCTGACGTTGGGGATGGTCAAGTATCAAAGTCGATACTGACGGTACTACGTGCCTCACCAAAGAAAATTCTAACAGGTATATCCGGATATGTTTATAGGTGGTCCTAGTATCGTTCACTTGCAAATGTGTGGTACACGGGTCGCTACCGTAGTCAATGCTGCAAAAGACAAAAAATCCCATTTCACACCTTCACACCTCAAGGGCGGCACGGGGAAACATGACAGACAGTCACAATAATATATACAAAAGTAAATGCATACTACTCTGGTGTGAGTCGCCCTCGAGCGATGTCATGTCTCGAGGTACATGGCTGTAATACGTCTGTACAACAAAGACTCCCGTACGAACCAGCTTATACACGCTCGGGCATATGTATTTGCATGCTCCCATAGAATATGAATGATTCTAGAGAGGCATACTATCGGATTATACACCACCCGACGGGGGCTCCCACTAACTTTGAAGCACGCTGGAGTACCGCGTGTCATAAATTCTCAGAAACATAGAAAGCTTCAGAGACTCCTATTTACATTTTTGTGTCAAGCCACAGAAAGACATACATGCTATCTCTCGCATGGTGAGCTTACCACAATTGATCCGCTTACGGTGGCGTACCTTACCTCTTACCTGACGTCGGAGCGTCGTTACGGAATTAATAACATTTAAGTTAGTTTACCACCTTTATATCTTATACTAATAATATTCCTTATAATGGCATATAACTAATTCCTCACTCAAATCCTAATTTTTGAAAATGTGCTCTTTTCAAGTACACTGTTCCCAACGATGCTCTGATACCATGCCTGTGGGGACCGGAATCCCGACATCCAAGGGTCTCATTGGGTGGTGTCGTTCGATGCAACACCCAATAGTATACAAGAAAAGAATGAGAATAAAATACAATTCTAAGTGTTTGATTTATAAACACAGCGGAAGTTTTACAATATGTAATGTAGGAAAGAAGTATATACATCATACTACGCCCTCAGCCCTAGCTATGCATGAGTAAAGTTGTCCATGCCCTCGGACGCTTTACACTACCAACACTCAAAGATTTTGGCGGCGTGCAGAGCTCTTACTCAGCCGTGAAGCCTAAAGGGTATAAGGCGTCATCGTTAGGCTCTTCATCAACGGCATAACCTGCAAAAACTCGTTAACTGCAAATGTGAGCATAAGGCTCAGCAAGACTGACCCGTCTAACTAGACATATGCAAGGTAAAGACTAAAGATGGGTAAGGAATAGCATAAATAGACTCGCCTACAAGTGGATCCTTATAATCATGTTTTAAGTAGCAAATGACATTCTTCAGGCACGGCACATCATCGACTCCACAATCAAACAAGAAACGCTTTGCCAAGCATATGACATGCCCAAAGCACATAATGCTATTACAGCTAAAGTATGGGGAAACTATAAACTTTTAATTGTGCTATCTCTAAGCCACACAAGGTTGCAAAGCAATTATAAATCAATACATCATATTCTTCCGGCTTCTTTAGTATTTACTACGTCACGATAGCGACGGACAAGTGGTACCCAAATAACCGCGAGGGACGGTGATTGCAATTAGGACACACCCAGACTGCACGACACGCACACCCGCGTGGGAGACACATACGTTCTCTCCTCCCCGCGTTATACGTGGCCACCTTTCACCCAAGACCCCAATGTCAATAAACCTCTTCATCCCGAGCAAAAGGTCCCCTACACGGACATGTCAAAACATTCAGCTAGGAGATTTACACCTTTTTGCCTTCACATCTCCATTCAAGGACAACCGAGGAGTCTCCACACAGTCTGGAGTTACATCAGTTTATTGGGCCCATATCCCATTATGCAACTAGTACAAATCAAGCTAGCCCAACGGTGCTGCATACGGCACGGTCCTCAAGCGACACAGGCAGGGCTATGAGCCTGAGACTCCATCTCGTCGACTCCTATTTCCCTTGCCCGATCTCGTATTCATTTCATAAGACATTCTTTCATCTTTCACCCTCATATGAACTATTATTCCTATCCCGCGAGTAGATTCCAACTACTCGACTTCTACCGGTATATCTACAACATTAGCATTGGTAGTTCTACACGTCAAGCTGTAAACCTTTCCAACCCTGCCATAGGATTTGTGGGTATGCAAGTGGAGTATCAAATACCTTATACATAATGCACATTATCAACTGAAGATGTAAATGAATAAAACTGGAAAAATTGTGAAAGGCTCTTAAATGCAAACCGGGGCTTGCCTTAGTTTGCGACTCGATTAAATGTCAATTGTTAGTGGTCCTTCTCCGAAGACTCCGCCAAGGACTTCAAGTGGACACCCTGGCCTTGTCCTCCAAGTGACACATCTCGTCAATATCAATCACTAGACGACATGCATATAGAATCTATATGAATGCTAGAGAAATTATAATGTATATATAGTTCATAAGCTTCTAACTATGGTTATCGTGAGTGAATGATCTCAGTTGGCTTTGGGATTTTTATGGTAGATGTTAGGGACTACAAGGGAGACTCTTGAAAAGAACAGGAGATGATCAAAGAAGTTTGTTGTTCCTAAAAATTTTGGTAAGTAATAACCTTCTCTAAATTTTGGTTGAAATTTTTGGAGACCTATCATGGATACCAGTGGATTTATCATGTAGAGGGGGGGTCTCACTAGTTCTAGGAAAATTGGTTTTACAATTTTCTATGTTTCTGTGGAAGATATATTGAATTCTAAAGTTGCTAGGAATTTCTGGAATAACTGAATTTAGTTTTTCAATTAACATTCGGATTGGGAATTGAATTTGGGCCAGGATATTTGGTCTAATAAAGCTGAAATTTTTATAGGAGCTAGTATTTAACTAAAGAAAGGTTCAGATCAAACTTGGGACATAACAAAGCAACTGAACATCTGTAATAATTCAATGAAGGAAAAAGGCAATTGAATTATACACAAAGTCATACAGGATTTCATACGAAACTAACTGTACAACTTGAATGTCCAGATCATAATGGTTATACAGGATTTTACTTGAGATTTTTAGAGCAAGGATACTAATAGAAATTGAATTTAGAAATTGATTAAATTCCCGGTTACAGTTCTATTTTATAACTGAATCAGCAGAAAGGATTTTGGAATTTGATTACATTATACAGGTTCAGTGGCTCACAAACTATTTCTGTTGTTTGATAACAGGACAAAGTATTTTATGTGAATTTCGGAGATTTTTCCAGTAGAAGGTTCAGCTGGGAAAAATCTATTTGTATTTGGAAATATTGCATTCTACAGAATTAAAAACTGTTTTCATAGATCTCAAATGGTACTGGCAGAAACTAGAGATCAAGAGCTTTCAAACAAAATTTGTTTGAAGATTTTTAGAGCAATCTACCGAGAGTTATCGATTTTCTAAGTTGGAGCCAAATCTGGAATTAAATTCCAAGGGGAAATTTTGAATTAAACAGTTGGCCCCACAGTTTTAAAATAAACCAGTGGCATTCAAAACACACGGGGGCCACAGAGAAAAACCGCGTAGCCACAACAAATCCCGTGGCCACACCTGATCCGACGGGGGACTAACACACGCTGACACGCGGGGCCCGCGGTGTCATCGTCAACCTCCTGACGTGGGCGGCGCCCGGGGCAACGGCGGCGGCGCGCTCCGGCGAGCCTCGCTGGAACCAAGTTCCCGGCCACTGCAGCGCCTAGACATGGAAATCTAACCCAAAAATCATGCGCTGAGAACGATGGTGGGGTCAGTGAAGCTTGCCGACGGCCAGAAATGGCAGCGCATCGGCGGCAGCGGCAGCTAGGGTTCCGGCCATGTCGTAACCGTCGCTCCGTGGCTAAAAATCTTTGGCAAAGGCTGGGGAAGTCTCCTGGAACCATGAGGGAAGTGATAGGGAGGTGAAATCGTTGTGTAACAGCTGGCAAACAACCGTCGATGGCGACATGGGCGGTTTCTCAATGGCGGAAGGAAAAACTCATGATTCTAGAGCTAGGGTTGATCATTTTTGATGATTCCAGTTCGAGAGGGTGCACAAGGAAATGAAGAAACTATTCTCAAGCAACTGTGAAGAATAATTATGTGTGCACACGGAATTGAACCGGAAACCTAATGAGCTCATATGCTTCGGCCGAGATTAAAACTTGGATAAGTTGCTCGAGACTCACGTAAATGAGGAACGACTTTCACCATCGTGCAGAGCGTGTCCAGGCGCACCACTTTGCTGTTGTGGTCGAGAGCTGAGGTGGCCTGATTCGGGGGTGTGACGGTGGAACAAAGAGGCGACGATGAGTCCTTCTCGAGGTCCACCGGCGGAACTGCAAAATCACCGTCGATGGTTTAGGAAACATCACCGAAGATTCACCGGTTGATAGAGGAGAGGGTGGCGCATCACGTTGCTGTTGAGAGCTTGGCGAGAGAGGCTTCCAGTTGGCCGGCAACGGACGCGCGGTGCTGGAGGTCGGAAATGGCGCACGGAAGCGAAATGGAGTAGGGCGTCGGCTCAGCATGTGGAAGGAAGGAAAATCAATCGGGGAAGTGATAAGGAGGAGCAGGGTGTGATATTTGTAGGGATCTGGAGGAGGGACAGCTAACGCCGTCGTGATGGTGCATGCCGTCGCGGTGGCGAGCGCAGCGCGCGCTGTATTGCGGCTGCACGTGGTCTGCTGACTGGTGGGCCCCACCGGTCAGCCTTACAGCCACTGCCCACTTAGTAATTCATTTTAAAATAGTAAATGAACTCCAAAAATCATGAAACTTCATGGATATGTCAAGAAAAACGTGCTGAACATAATGGTGTGTTCAGATCTTTATGTTCAAGTATATTTGGACAGATTTTGAATTTGAATTTAAACTTGACTCAAGTTCGCTGAGCGTCTAAAATAAAATAGCAAATGGATTGCAAAATTCATGAAACTTTTCAAGGAGTCTATTTGTAATTTTAGAAGACTATAGAAAAATTTATAGCCTTAAATTTGAATATTTTTGACAGGGCATGTGTTTACAGTAGCTATATTCTATTTTGATTATTTGAGTATATGAGGTACTATAAATTGATTTGCCCAAGCAAACCCCATTCAAATATTCCAAAATTTTGTAGAGATGATATTTGAATTATTCTAAGATTATTGGTGAAGTATTTTTCTCATGTTAATAAAATTTTAAACATGAGAAGAAGAAAGAATTGAATAGGTTCAATTTTATGTACATGACCATATCTTGAACCCAATTAAATTTGAATTTAACTGACAACTGAATTTCATATTTAGAATTAAGTGTGATTTTACAATTTAACCAAAATCGTCAAATACAGGAGGGTTGAACCAGTCTGGTGTAGGTACGGACTAGTCCGGTATGCCAGTTATACCTACAAAAAGATAGATTGTTTAATGTATTCTCTTTTAATGTTATAGCCGAGGAATTAAGTAAACTATCTTAAAAACTTTTGTAAGTTTTAGTATAAGTGATTCGCACGAGGAATACAAATTTAATTCAAGTTGCAAGATTGATCAACCCTATGCCCTATATGATGCTGATTGCAAAAGTAGAGAATTGGAACCCGAGAGACAAGGATTTTTACCAAGGTTCGATCTCACCAAAGAGATCTATATCCTCGTTGAGGAGCCCACACAGAGCCAGGTCTCAATCAAACCTTTACCTCTTCAAGGTACTATAAAGGCAAACTAGAGTTCCACTATAAAGGGGTAATCACCAAGTCAATGGGGCAACCTCACACGCTGAGGGCTCCTACAAATTACAGCGAGAAAAGCGAAACCCCAAGAGCTCAATAATGCATAGAAGTCGATCTCCCTTTCCCAAATCTTGATTCCCGAAAGATTTCAATTTTAGTTCTTTAGATGTGAAGAGGGAAGTGTTTCAGTGCTCTTGGGACGTATGATGGTGCTAGGGTTCTTAGATGTTGGTTTTGGGGTCGTGGATCACCTATTTATAGATTTTCTAAAAAAAAGTTACCATTAGGGATCCCGACGCCGGACTAGTCTGGTGTGTTGTGTAAAACTTGCATGAATTGTGCAGCACACCTGAAACGCTAATTCGTGTGAGGTGTACAAGACTTGTCCGTATTGGAATAGAAAGTTCAACGGACTAGTCCGTTTGTGATTACAAAAAGTTAATCGGACTAGTCCGCAATGGGATGGATTTGTACAATGAGGTGAGTTGTGTGTTGCGATGGCGGACTACTCTAAGTTTTGCAACTTGTTCGCTTGAAACAACATAATGTTGAACGGACTTGTCTGGCTATCGTCTGGACTTGTCCGAGTGAGGTCAGTGAGTTGAACGGACTAGTCTGGTGCTGTTCCGGACTTGTCCGTGTGAGAACAGTAAGTTCATCGGACTAGTCCGCTAGTGAACGATCTTTTCTGGTGCTTCATTAAATTGCTTAATTGTTGATTTTAGCCCTTACCCTCTATGGAAAGATATAAGATCTTGGGATGTGTGTCTCACACACATCATATACATTGATATCTACTTTACGCTTCCTCGATAACTAGGGCTTTTCCTTTTCTAACTCCTCATTTTCACCTTTTTGAGTGCACCATAAGTTCTAGTCTTTGTAGACCTGCGGTCATCTCAACAAATTCTTCAGGATCTCATCTGTTTGTCATATATCATCCAAAACCTACAAAGAAATGCCTAGATGCCCTTTCAATCCCCCCTATTTGGTGATTGATGACAACAAGTTGAGATTTCACAAATAAGAGTAAAAATTGATTTTCTTAAAGTGTGCACATATGAGAATGACATATTAACAACAAAAATTTCTCACATATATGCACTCTTTACAGTGGGGTGTCGATAAATTGTGTGTGAGCAACTAATGTGATGTGCAAAACAGAAAGTGCAGCAATTATAATAGCAACCATCATAGGAATATCAAAATGAGCATCACACATTCATATTAAACAAAATAGGCACATCCAAATAGAGATAACAATTGTTTAAATCTTAAAACATAAAAGATACATGTCCATGATCACTAATTCTTAAGGCACATAAATAGACTACTAGTCTCAATCTCTCCACCTTTGGCATCAAGGCACCAAAAAAAGGAAAAATTGAGGGGAATTACTCTCTGTCACTCCCTCTCTCACTCCCATTTTTGTCTTAATATTCATCTTCAAACTCATGAGCATGCTGAGGAGGAGCAGGAACAGTGACACCCGCAAGTCCAAAGGAGGCCAATTTTTGATCCGTGAGAGGCGCCATCACTGTGATGTTTTCCTCGGAATCCTCTGAAATTTGACAAGATCCCACTAGCTCAATATCGAGCTTCTCACAGATTGCTTTGATGTTTGCCTTAATATACCTCAGGTGCCACTTCCTGGCCAAGCTTTCCTTATGTTGCTTAACCTCCACTTTGCGGCAAGATGCAAAGATGGAGAAAAGCATCTTCAATACACCACTAGAGGACTCTTTGGATGGCGGAGGAGTAGAGGCAGCAGCTGGAGTCCTTGTGACTTTATTTGCTTGCTTTGATCGTTTTTCTACTGCAGGTGAGCTGGGAGCATTGGGAACATAGTAGATTGGTGGCTTCTGGGGCTTGAGGCTAGTATGATCAACATTCTTGACAAACTCAAGTCTAGTTACCTTCTCAATCATGTACATGATGTAAGGTGCATAGCCACATGACCTATTTGAAGTGATTTAGATGTTCACAATGTCATTGTAGATATATTCAAAGACATTGAAGGTTCTTTTCTTGCTTATCACTTTCATCAAGGTCCTTAGAGTTCCTTGAATTTTCCCTACATCTCCATCCTTTTGATTTATGGTCTTCCTTAGAATTCTGTTCAGCACGGCAAAGGGTGCTTTAAATAATCTGTGGTAGGAGGCTTCTATGGCATTCTTGTACCATAGAGGAATTCTAGCACATCCTTCTTCATAGACTTCAAGCTGTGAATTATAAGATAATTATCCAATGTGTCTTCGAAGTGGAGTATCCTGGAAAACTCCTCATAAGTGACACTATATTTGGATCCATGTGTCATCTAAGTCATCTCATCCCCATCATCATGAGTAAACTAGAGAGTAGAGTAAAATTGAGTGATGACTTCATTGTTCCAATTATATCAGAAGAATAGGAGATCCTTCAAGCCATGCCTCTCCAATGCCTCCAAGACTTCATGATATGCTCGACAGTTCTTGGATTGTAGATAAGTCATGTCCACCTATTGACTTGCAACCACTGAATTTCTCATGTTCCTATAGACATGTTCATAATAATCAGCATGGAAGTGGCTCTAGAACCTCGGGTCAGCTGATTGCTTTGGCTCCTCATAGACTTCAACCTTTCTACGCTTGTCATCCTATAATTTCCATTGCCCAAGAAATCATCTTTAGAGGGTTGCCTATTATGCTGCAAAGATGCCTCCATCTTTAGTGGAACAATAGGTCCACTAGCAAGTCCCTTGCCCTTTCTTGTGCTTCTTCTTGGTGTCGTTGAGCTGGCACCGGCACCATCCTTGCTTGATTGCTTCTTAACAGTCAATTTACTCTTTCTTGGGAGCATAGACTCACGAGGGGAATCATTTGCATCATGGTCATGGCACTTCTTGCTTCTCACTTCTTTTGCTCTGGCAACTCTCTTACGATCACTCTCGACTTCAATGTCAAACATGCTATCATCCGATGTGGATGACATCGTGCCTGACATATAGAGTACAAGGTGTGGTAAGAATGAGAATTAGACTTTGTGGAGATAAGAATTTAGAGGTTCAAACTGTCAAGGGGCCGGACTTGTCTGATTTCAGAGTGCAGACTTGTCTGGTTGACCGGACTTGTCCGCACCAAGTACAAGACTACTCCAGTTTAACACATGAACCCTAACTTCTTATTTCAACAGATCCAACCGAGACTGATGCAAAAAGTTAGGAGGACAATAGGAATGCATATAACAATGCAATGTATACCCTAGGAATCAAGAAAAGTAAGCAAGACTTGAGGAAAGATGGGAACTAGGGTTAGGGTTTGATTTTTACGGAAAATAGAAGATTTGAAGACGGAGGAAAAGAGCAAGTTCTGGATTAGTCTGGAGAAGGGATGCTTCGCACTGAGGGGGGGATTTCCGTGGAAGAACCTTCGATTTTGGTCGCTCAAAGTGAAAATTGCCTTGGGAGCTCGAGCTTGAGGAGAGAGAATGCAAAGGTGATTGTGAGAGAAAGAAGATAGAATTTTGGCGGCGGACTAGGGTTAAGACCGATAGTAACGGACTAGTCCGCATAGGGACCAGACCAGTCCCGTACTCCGAACCAGAGCCGGACTAGTCTGTAGCAACGTACTAGTCCGGTGGTAACAACGTACTACTCCGGCTCAGCTCGACAGTTTAGAATCAGAACAAAGTGATTCTTGGGAATTTGATCTAATAGTAATCTAGGGACAACATTTTACAAATAATATTGATAAACATGATTAGTAAGCAATCAACAATCATACAATGGCCGTAATTCACCAATATTCAATAATTAAAATAATTTTCGAGAGAGAGTCGAGATAAGGGGTGAATTTTTTGCAAAAGTAAGTAAACTTTGAAGAATAAATCAGGTATTCAATGTTTCAAGCCACATTTTGAGAATCAAGTATATTTAATTCATCAATTTCTAAGTGCGCAAAATCACCTTTAATCTAGTGGCTTGGTGAATATGTCCGCTAATTGTTTTTCAATTGTAGCATATGAGATTGCTATGACACCTTTTAATGAATGGTCTCTTAGAAAATGATGATGTATATCTTTGTGCTTGGTCTTGAGTGCTCTACTGGATTATGTGCGATGTTTATGGCACTTTCATTATCACATAGTAGTGGAATATGGTTCAAATTGTAACTGTGTGTGTTGGTACCCTGCGTGCCGTATACCCCTTGGGACTACAAAAAGACTAAAGGAAATTCACCTGTCTGAGTTGAAGACCCACGAAGGCCCCACGTGTCATACGGGACTAGACCTGCCTCCCATCTATGGTTAGTCCTTGTGTTGCCACGTGTATACAGCAACCGGACCTACATCCCACGCATGGGATAGCTCCGGGCTAAACACTTGTGCGGCACCCTCGAACCTAACCCCCGACAGAGGGATGCTCTGGTACCGACACGTGTAAATCTACAGCAGACCTACCCGTCCTAGACGGAAAGCTCCGATGCTACCACGTGTCCAACCCCCGGACCTTCAGTCTCAACAATCAAACTAGTGGACCCCCAATGGCTCGGACCTTCAAGGGGCAATCAAAGACAGCAAGATCCGATTAAGTGTCATTAATACCATATTAATGATGCACTATTGGAAGGCTCTTAATACCAGTAACGGCACTGTCAGGGCCCGTTACCACGTTATTAATGGTAATTAACCTCATTAATTGTGTATTAAGCATCAATAACTACTAGGGCCACATGTCGGGCCAGGCTAACGGTGTAACGACTAGTCCTAGTACTATAAAAGGACTGGTCGACGATACACATGGATGACTCTCTTGAACTCTGAGACCTCTCCCATACACAACTTTGATACCCAATACAACAACTACACACCCCATGGAGAAGGGTATTACGCTTAGGCGGCCCAAACCACGTAAATCCTGGTGTCTATTTGCCATCGTCTTTTGAATCTGTGCGCGCCCAATACCGAACTACAAACTCCGCGGGCTACCAACGGTAGTACCGGGAGAATGGCCAGAACCAAACTCCGACAGCTGGCGCGCCAGGTAGGGGGAGCCCGAGATTCGAAGATGGTGAACTCTGCTGCTGGATCATCCAACGGCAACCCTGCAGTGCAACCTGCTGGAGGCAATCCTTCCAATGTGCAACAGCCAGCAGGTGTCGCGGCTCCAGCAGGAGTCATGCCTCCACCGCCACCGTCCGCACCGGCAAATCAAGCTGGACAGCGGGACATGGCATCTGCATCGGTCACGACATCGGCTAACAACAACCCTAAACACGAGCTCCATGCAGCGCGTGCTCTTCTCCAACACCCACCACCTCTAGGTGCATCCCAAGGTGCAATGGAGCAGTGGAGGGCTGATGTGGAACATTTGGTTGCAGCAGCAGCCGATCGCATCAGCAACCAAGGTCCTCACCCCTTGGGGCGGGCCCCATCGCAGCATCGGACCGTGTCGGGCAGACATGGTCCACACGCTTCCCAGCATAGGAGGCGTGCTGCGTTCCAACAAGCGATGTCGCTACCTCCCGAGGTGCGATGCACCCATACGGTAACCAGGCTTTCAACTCACGACCTCCGGGCGGAGCTTGATCGCCCTTACCGTCAACAGGATGGCCGTGTCCATATCGAGCGCGCTCATGAAAGGCGAGAAGCTCAGGACAGTCCTGCTCCTTAGGGAGTAGGAGAGTGCTGTTCTGCCCTGGCCATGCACCTACGCATGGTCACATTGCCACAAAAGTTTTGACCTCACTCGCCGGAGAAATTTGACAGTACTTTCAATCCAGCTGAGTTTCTCCAAATCTACTCCACTGCAATCCTTGCGGCCGGAGGTAACGAGGCTGTAATGGCCAACTATTTCCCTGTGGCTTTGACTGGGACCGCCAGGTCCTGGTTCATGAGCCTTTCGCCCGAATCCATCAACAGTTGTGTGGAACGGTGCCAACAATTCACTGCCAATTTCGGGAGTTCATACACCCGACCAGGCACCGAACTGGACCTTTTTGCTGTCAAGCAGAAGGGGGGAGAGTCCCTGCGATCTTTCATCCAGAGGTTCTCCCAGGTACGAAACACTATTCCTTCTATCTCAGGTGCCTCTGTTGTTGTGGCATTTAGACAGGGCGTACGAGACAAGAAGATGCTGGAGAAACAGGCGACCAAGGTGATCACCAGCGTCACGAAACTCTTCAGCTTGGCAGACAAATGCGCCAAAGCTGCGGAGGGCCGTAAAATGCACTCCCAACCACCTCTGGAGGACAACAAAAAATCCTCCAAGGGTGAATCCACTACCTCCAGGAGTGGTAAGAAGAAGAGAAAGTCCAACGGCAAGAAGAAGCCATTGGCCGGCACACCTACAGCCGCTGCTGCCGCAGTTCCAGGTGGTCGGGGTCCACGCCCCGAGAAACGACCTCGGCTGTCGTCTAAAGACGGTGGTAGCTCCAAGATGTGGTGTCCCATACACAAGACGAACAGCCACAACATTGAAGGCTGTCGTGAGGTCCAGAACCTTGCCGAGCGCTACAACAAGCGCCGGGAAGAAGTTCCTTTCCGTCAAAGCGAAGGGAAACAGAAAATCGACGAAGCTCCGGCTGAAGAGGAGTTAGGCTTTCAAGACCCTAAAAATTTCTTGAAGGCTGTTTACACCTTCGTTGATGATGACTCCGACATCTCCGACAACGAATGTCGGAAAACCATGAACACCATCTTTGGTGGTTCATGGGACATCACCTCTCGTCGTGTCCTCAAGACCATGAGGCGGGACATGGCCTCAGTAGCTCCCACCGCCAGGGCGGCGCCACAGCGGACGTCAATGGATACTGCCATCACTTTTGATGCATCAGACTGCCCTCGGAATATGATCAGAGATGGCCAACTCCCATTAATGGTATCTCTGACCATCAACAACATCCAACTCCACCATGTAATGGTGGAGGGAGATTCGGGGCTGAACCTCATAAGCTTCGAAGCTTTTGTCAAGCTTCAGCTCCGACCTTCAGGCCTTCGCCCCTCTCGACCTTTCTCCAGAGTAGGTCTGAGGGCCATAACCCAACTCGGCGCAATTACTCTCCCAGTGACCTTCGGGACCCGAGAGAATTACCACACTGATAAGTTGGTCTTCGACGTGGAGCAGATCAAATTACCCTTCAACGCCATTCTGGGCAGACCAGCCTTATACAAGTTCATGGTTGCTGCTCATTATGGCTACTTGGTATTGAAGATTCCAACACCAGCTGGTGTTCTCCGGATCCGTTGAGATCGCACTACCGGAGTGATAGCTCTAGAAGAACTCCACACGCTTGCTACAGCGCAGGAAGAAGAATCCAGAAAGGAGCAAGCTCCGAAACCCCCGAGCATTCGTCATCGATGCTCAACCTCTGCACCTCGCGTGCAACCAAGTGGCGACACCGACATTCCCGTCAAAGTCGTCCAAATCGGTTCCGATGCCACTCTGACCACCCGTATATTGGGAGGTTTGAATGACAAATAGGAACTCGCGCTCATCACTTTACTCCGGGCTAACATCGACATGTTTGCTTGGCAACCGTCACAAATGCCTGGGATCCCTAGGGAAGTTATCGAGCATAATCTGAAGATCTATCCTAACGCTCGGCCTATACATCAGAAGCCTCAGAAGCAGTTAGTAGAGCGGCAGAACTTCATACAACAAGAAGTGAAGAAGTTGCTCGAAGCTGGATTCATCTGAGAAGTCTTCCACCCAAAATGGATGGCACACTCGGTCATTGTACCCAAGGCCGACGGGAAGTTTCGGATGTGTATCGACTACACTACACTGAATAAGGCATGTCCAAAAGATCCATTCCCACTACCTAGAATAGATCAGATAGTGGATTCCACCTCCGGGTGCAAATTACTGTGTTTCCTAGACGATATTTTGGGTATCATCAAATCAGAATGTCTAGGGAAGATGAAGAGCATACCTCCTTCATCACAGTAGATGGATTATATTGTTACACTGCCATGCCATTCGGTATCAAAAATGCTGCTTCAACATTTGTAGGATCTATGTACAAAACTTTTGGAGAGCTCATCAGAGACATAGTGGAATTGTATGTCGATGACATCGTCGTCAAGATTAAGCACAAGGAGTCGTTCCTTGACACCCTGCAAGCTGTCTTCGACAAGTTGCGAGTCACTCGCATGAAGCTGAACCCAGACAAGTGTGTCTTCGGGGTTAGCTCTGGAAAACTTCTTAGTTTCTTGGTAAATCACCGAGGAATAGAAGCAAATCTGGCGAAGATAAAAGCTATTGAAGACATGCGGCCACCAGCCAGCATCAAGGACGTCCAGAAGCTGACTGGATGTCTAGCTGACCTTAGCCGGTTCATTTCAAGACTGGCGGAACGGGCGCTACCTTTGTTCAAGCTATTGAGGAAACCCGGATCATTCCAATGGCCCGAAGAAGCAGAAAAGGCATTCCAGGAGCTGAAGCAGCTCCTCACCACCATACCAACCTTGGTAGATCCGAACCCTGGTGAGCAACTACTGCTTTACATTTCGGCAACTGACGAATTTGTCAACATGGTCTTGGTTGCGGAAAGACCAGAACCATCGACAGTTCAGTAATCTAGACCCCTTCGGGAGGGTCCGGAGCTACCTGAAGTCGAGTCTGGTTCCCAGCTCCCAGACCCGGACCCTCAAGGAGAGTGTAGGATCGAAGAGCACGTGAAAAGCTACCAGAGTGGGGGGTGAATGGTAGATTTAAAAATCTTACGCAGCGGAAACAATTAAACCCCAAACCCTTTCGGCAGAAAAACGATCTGTTAAAGAAATCGTGTGTGAGACAAATATAAACGTGTTTCACCATGACAAAAGTGATAGATATCAGAGAGAATCAAGTCACGAAGACAACACAAAAAGAATCACTCAATTCCGTCGAGAAAAACTCAAGTTATGATCGAAAGATCAAACACAGGTTAAACTGCCCTACCCGAGGAAAAACAGTTCTGGAACGCTGTAAAGAAACTCGTGTAGATCATGAACCACAAATCCAATGACAGTGAAATTCTGATATATGATAGATAATCAAGTTTTAAAGACAACCAAAAAAACTCACGTCAATTGGATCTGTAAAACTCGAGTTATGATAAAACCACCGACAAAAGGTAGTGCTGTCCAGAAACTCGACGAGTAAAACTTGTCTGGAACAAGTCGGACGACACGGCACAAAAAGTTCCTTCAAACTACGAATTTTATTCAATTGATTACAAGAGGAACAGCCCCAAAGTTGTGCACCACGTGCTCTGGGCTCCCTTGCTTATATAACCAGCCCTTAGGCCAACCCAATATCAACTAGGACTCCAATCCTACTCAGATCACGGATTGTAACTTTCCATAACTGCTCAAGATTCTTCTATACGCAGATAGAAGCAATCTTAAGACTTCCAAACACCTTAGGAATGTATCCCTCATTCCTAAACAACTCAAATTCGTGACCCACACGAAATCCTATCGTAACCAACTCAAAACTTTCCATATTTGAGTCAAACCCGACTCAGCCGCAGCCTGAGTCCATAACGTAGTCGGTTGGACCTTTCCGACCAATTCTTTACGTCCACATCTCTTCATCACGCCTCGGAACCATGTAGCCACGTCCATGCACTCCTTGCAAACGTGCAAACATCTTCCAATGACGTCCACGATACCTTCATATGCATTGTTCTTGATTCAATCATGCTGCGCAACCTCCTGATCAGCTCAACCACAATTCCTCCTGAATTTGGTTGTTGGAACCTCATCTCCTCCCTGAGACTAGTCCAATGGATCCCGTCACCAGCCATGTCTTGAACTCAAGCAACACCTGCACATGAATAAACAACCAATCCATACGAGCCCAAGTCCTCGACTTGACTCAAGTTAGTTCCGAACACAACACCTTACGTGAGAGCCTGACATAAGCATGTTGCAAAGCATAGAAAAACGATATCAGCCATATCATCCAAAACGCACCAAACACTTAGTAAAAGAATACTAAGCAAACTTTCCAACAATGTGAAGCAAGTACGAAACATTGCAAATGAAAAAGCAGAAGCACTTCGGTCAAGTTCCGAACTTTGCCAGAGCAACCCGGACCTTGAGCCGGAGCTAACAAAAGCTAGTAGAACCAAGCTCCTACCGAAGCTTACAAAACTTGCATGACCTAGCGCCGGAGCTAACCAGAACTAGTCAGAACTAGTAAACCCAAAAGCCAGAGCTAGAAAAATCAACTTCGGAGCTTAGCAAAAATACGGCGGAGCTAGCAAAATCATGTCAGAGCTATCAAAGACATGCCGGAGCTAAAGACAAAACTTCACCGGAGCTGACCAAAGCTAGTCGGACCAAGCATCGAACGTAACCGTAGCTACCCAAACCAAGCCGGACCTACCATCGGACCTTGTTGTAGCTCTGAGCTAGAGTCGGACCTTGATAAAAAGGTGTTTTGGTGATATTCAAAAACTTTTATCATCAAAGCAAGTGTATTTCACTACAGGCCAATGTATTCAGCACACATAGGTCTTACAATCTCCCCCTTGATGAATGCATTGGCAACACCATTTAAAATCTGAACATTGGCTTATTCACATAAAAGTTTTGAAAGCAATTTCTCCCCATTTTGTAAATCGGAAATAAAATGAGAAAATTACCATATTATCTCCCCCCCTTTATTATCTCTCCTTATGCACATATTCTCTTTCTCTTCATGCTTATCTCTCCCCCTTTGACAATGTATTCAGCAAGTCATGAGCATATAAACAAATTATGTCTCCCTCTTTAGTTGTTATGAGCATATTATAACATATACATATAAACAAAGCTCATCCAAGTCATACTATCAAGTACCTTACATTATCACATCAATGAAATACAGAAAGTAGCGTAAGCCATGCTAGAGATCAAATGTAATTTTCAATTTAAGCAAGTCATGATCTCACAAACTTAAATATTTCGAAACCTGAAAGCATGACACTAGTTGCTGCATTTTAGTATTTTTCAAAGCATAAATTTAGATCATATGATATTTGCAAGAGATTATATGCGCATCTGCCTTATTCTAACCAACCAAGCCAAGCCTATGTCAATTGACAATCAGAAGCTTAAGGACATGGTTTTAGTCATACACAACTTCTTCCAAGTTCATATCTAAGTGCAATGACAAGCCATCTCAAAAGAAGAAGTGTGATGCATGCATATTCTCTTGATCTTTTCTCAATTTTATTTGTTCATAAAAACTCAACATGTGAGTTGATTACTTGATAAATTCTTAATGATTAAAAGCATTTGTGAGCATGCAACAAGTTCGAAACAACAAGAAAGTTCGACCATGACCAGTTTTAGTGTAAGTAATTATTCCAATTACTAGACATGGCAAAAACTACAAAATGTATAACACGAGTAATGTAGTAAGAACTTTCAGCATGTAAAAGGAATCACAGAGTCATATATGTATGAAATACTATGCTCATATTATTTTTATTTCAGATTCACACATAGACTTCCAAAGTTTCAAAAACTCCCCCTCAATTTAAGCCATGAGGATGCATAACCCCTATTTCACTACGAATGAAACAAAAGCGAGTGAAATCCAAAGGTTTTGTAAGAATGTCAGCCAATTGTTGTTCGGTATCTACATGGTGAAGCACAATGTTTCCTTTTTCAACATTATCTCTGAGAAAGTGATACCTAATGTCAATGTTCTTAGTTCTAGAATGTTGCACGGGGTTTTTAGCAATGCAAATGGCACTAGTGTTATCACAAAACAGTGGAACACTATCTAGATCAACCCCATAGTCCTTAAGTGTTTGAACAATCCAAAGAATTTATGAGCAAGCACTAGCAGCAGCTACATATTCAGATTCGGCTGTGGATTGTGCAACTGAATTTCGTTTTCTAGAGGACCAAGCAACAAGATAATTACCAAGAAAATGACAAGCACCGGAAGTACTTTTCCTATCAATCCTACAACCCCCAAAATTAGCATCCGAGAAAGCTTTCAAAGTAACGGTTGAGGAAGAAGGAAGAAAAATGCCAAATTCTTGAGTTCCATGTAAGTACCAGAGAATCTTTTGACGGCTTGACGATGTGAAACACGTGGGGAAGCTTGAAACCGTGCACAAAGACATACGCTGAATTGTATGTCCGGTCTTGATGCCGTGAGGTACAAAAGTGATCCGATCATGCTTCTATATTCTTTTTGATCCACGGATTCACCATCTTCATCAAGTTCAAGTGTTGTTTCTGTTCCCATTGGTGTCCGAAGAGGCTTTCTTTTGTCCATGTTGAAGTGCCTTAGGAGGTCTTTGGTATACTTCATTTGATGCACGTAGGTACCCTCCTTGGTTTGCTTGATTTGCAGCCCCAAAAAGTAAGTGAGTTCACCCATCATACTCATTTCAAATTCGGAACTCATCATTGCTGAAAACTTGGACACAAGATCATGAGAAACACAACCAAAGATAATATCATCCACATACACTTGAACGAATAATGAGTCATTGCCATGTTTAAGCACAAAAAGAGTTTTATCAACCTTGCCCATGGTAAACCCCTTTTCAAGTAAGAATGTTTTTAACCTATCATACCATGATCTAGGGGCTTGTTTGAGACCGTATAAGGCTTTGGATAGTTTGTAAACATGATTAGGAAAATCTGGATTTTCAAAACCCGGTGGTTGTTTGACATAAACCTCCTCATCTATGTAGCCATTAAGAAAAGTACTTTTAACATCCATTTTGTATAGCTTAAAACCTTTAGATGCTGGAAAAGCTAACAAAATTCTTATGGCTTCTAATCTAGTGACAGGAGCAAAAGTTTCATTAAAATCTAGACCTTCAACTTGAGTGAAACCTTGAGCAACCAACCTAGCCTTATTCCTAACCACAACCCCATCCTCACTTTGTTTATTTTTAAATACCCATTTAGTTCCAATTAAAGTGTGACCTTGAGGTGGGGGTACAAGTTTCCAAACATTATTTCTTTCAAAATTTTCTAACTCTTCTTGCATGGCAATAATCCAAGATTCATTAGTGAGTGCATGTGATATATCTTTGGGTTCAAAAGAAGCAACAAAAGCAGAATGAGCATGAGAGTTTGGATCGCAAAACCTGGACCGTGCGACTCATTCGTGCAAGCTTCCAATCATCTGTTGTGGGGGGTGATCTTTGTAAAAACGTCGGAGAATAGATGTCTCACAAGCTTCTTCTTCATTAGGTTCATCGTAGATTGATGAGCTTGTGACTTGTGGACGATCAAGACCAGCATAGTTGATAGCCGGAGCTTGTTCAATGTCCGGAGCTGGACATGTGTCAACTTTGGAACTACCAGGCAGTACCACCGGCTCTTCTTCATCTTCGAAAATACCCTCCCCCTGAAGATACGGATCTGGTCCTACAACACCGGAGCTGGTACCTGGGCTAGCTTCATCAAAAGACACTTCGCAAGTCTCCACAATTTTGTTAGTGTCAAGTAAAAGCACACGGTAGCCTCTAGTATGAGATGGATAACCAAGAAACATGCCATCAATGGATCTAGGTTAAAATTTATCAAGGTTACCATGTTTCTTAACAAAGCATTTGCAACCAAAGACCCGAAAATGTGCAACACTAGGCCTATGTCCAAACCGGAGCTCATATTGTGTTTTACCTAGCTTAGCATGCAAGAAAACACGATTTGAGACATAACAAGCGGTTGCTAACGCATCAGCCCAAAATTTCCTAGGAGTTTGATATTTGTCAAGCATAGACATCTCAACTAAAGTTCTGTTCTTTCTTTCTACAACACCGTTTTGTTGATGTACATATGGGGAAGAAAGTTGATGATCTATTCCACTTTCAGCACAAAAGTGATCAAAAGATTGATTTTTAAATTCAGTTCCGTTATCACTTCTAATTGCCTTTAAAGATCCTGGGTGATCAATTGATAATCTAAGAAATAAAGTCCTAAAGTGACTAAATGCTTCATTCTTAGACGGCATAAAGTAAACCCAAGAGTATCTAGAATAATCATCAACGATAACAAGAACATACCATTTACCTCCGAAGGATTGAACACGTGAAGGTCCTACGGTGTCAAGATGCAAAAGTTGACATGGTTCAGTTGTCATGATCATTGTGAGAGGAGTATGTGAACCTGCAACCATCTTAGCATGTCTACAAAGAGAGAACACAATTTCTTTGTCCCCTTTAAGCTTAGGCAGCCCACGTATGCGATCAAGAGCACTAACACGCGTTAGGTGATCAAAGCCTACGTGCCCAAGTCTACGATGCCAAAAATATAAGTCCTTTGAATCATTAGCAACTAGACACCTATGCTTAGAGGAAGACATATCAAAATCAGCTTTAAAAACCCTTCCAAACTGAGACATGTTAAAAATAAGCTCACTATTTGAACTTACAACTTTGCAGCAGTTTTTATTGAAAATAATTTTCAGATTCTCATCTAGCAATTGTGCAACAAAAAGCAAGTTGTATTTAAAATTTTTGACAAGTGCCACATACTTCAAAGTGTAGTGATCATTTACTCTAACCGAACCCTTAGCAATTATAGGAGTTGAAAAATTATCGGCAAAAGTAACATTCTCTACACGTGACACAAAAGAGAGGGAGGAGAACCAATCTTTGTTACCGGTCATGTGGCGTGAGCAACCTGAATCCACAATCCAAATGTTCTCCTTCTTCAAACGTGTAACCTACATAGAAGCACAATACGTCGATGACTCAATACTGGGGTTAGTCAAAAGTCATTTAGGTATCCAGTACTGAGTCACATGACGTGCAGTAGGAAACACACGTGAATGCTGAGATAAAACAGCAGGTTTATGAGTCGAAGTTTGAGGTTTTGTATTCTTAACTCTTTTAGCACAAGAACCCGTAGCTCCGGAGGTAAAAGCAGCAGTTCCAAAAGACAAGGCTGAAGCTCCGGAAACAAAAGCTGAAGTTCCGAAGGAAACAACAGAAGGTCCGGGAGCTCTCGGAACTATCGGAACTATCAGAGCTGCTTTTGCGGATTTCTTACCAGAAGGTCCGGAAGCTACCTTTTCAAATTTCTGACTCACTAAAGCAGGTTGTGTTTTTCTAATTGCATGAAAGTTATAAGATCTAGCAATTTTTCTTTCCTTTTTTCTGTTGTTTAGCTAGTCTAAAACAAAAATCTATGACATGACCATCTCTACCACAGAAGGTACAATGAAATTTAACTTTGTGTTCATGTCTAGATGAGCAAGCAATATTTTTATTTGAATCCGAATGAGACAACACTCCTGCAGATTTGAAAACCACTCCTTTTTGTTTATTAACTATTTGAATCAAACCACTTCCTAATGACTTCACAATTTTAGATGGATGTGCCTTAGCATGAGCATGAGAATCAAAACCTAAACCAGTTTTATTATTGCAAGACTTGGAAAAATTCAGCAGCAAGTTTAGGTTCTTATTCCCATTACAAAACCTATCTAATGTCCGATGCATGTTGTCAAGTTTATTGGACAGATCAAGGCAATTTTCACATGAAGTTTTTCTTTTAAGTTTGCAATTGGAACAAAATTTAACTTCATGAGAACACAGAGCATTGTTCAATATAGAAATTTCATTCATAGCATCCTGTAGTTTCTTATCAAGATCCTCACAAGTGGAACAATGCAAATCTATTGTAGAACAGCTAGCATCTTTCAAGTTTTTATCATTAAGTGCAGCAAGCTCTTTGTTCTTTTCAATTTCTAACTCAAGTTTATCAAGTGTGGAGGTGTGCGCACTTCTTAATGAGGACAATTGTTCATATATCAAATCACATGAGGAACATGCATCATAACTTGGAATCAAAGTTTTTAAACGGTTGATTTCAGATTCTAGTGATTCAATTTTAGCAGCACTATCCCTAAGCTTTTTGTCCTTTTTCTTAACAATAATAGTGGCACGAGAAATAGCATCACACATTTCTTCGCAAGTAGGACATACCTCTTCATTGTCGCTGTTGTGTTCTGCCTCCTCCATACTTGATCTTGACTTGCCCACCATGAAGCACAAGTTTGCCAAATCATCTTCATCTTCATCACTTCCAATGTCCACGTCACTTGAACTGAACTCTTGAAGCGCGGTGATGAAACTGTTGATCATCTTGTGTCCTATGGTACCTTTCTTCTTCTTGTTGGGATATCCAGAGGAGGTCCGGACCTTGCTTTGTTTTTCTTCCCGGGTGGTCGGACCTGAAAGTTTAGGGCATTCTGTACGAAAGTGTCCTGTTTTACCACATTCAAAACAGCGTTGAGGTCCGGAGCTTCCTCTCCTTCTAGTTCTCACATTTTGCAATGCTTTTGAGAATCTAGTAGAGATGAGTGCCAACTCCTCTTCTGGAAATTCTTCGATCTGCTCCAGGGTTAGTGAGGACAACAAAGCAAGAGTATTGCAGGATGATGATTGGCCAGAGCTAGACATATCACGTTGTGAGATAAATGCAATAGACTTGTTTGGGTTCTTACGTGCTAGGATGTCAATTTCATGAGTTTTTAGTTTAGAATAAAGTACATCTAATGTAAGAGAACTCATGACAATTGATTCACGAATAGATGTTACTTTCATCTCCCAAATTGACATGTCTAATGCACTAAGAAGTTGCCTAGCATTCTTAGCATCAGAAAAATTAACATTGATACTACGTAAGTTGCTGAGAATTTTATTGAAATGAGCAAAGAGGTCATCGATAGACTCACCTGGTTGCATCTCAAAGCGCATATATTCCTTTTTGAATATATCTTGTTTTAACTCCTTGATTGTGTTGGAGCCTTCATGATAATCACAGAGAGCTCTCCAAACATCATATGCTGATCGGATGTGCGCAACACGATCAATGTCGCTTTGAGTGAGTCCTTGGATGATCAAGTTTCGGGCTTTGTTGTTGTTGTCGACGTCCCATAGGTTTGTGGCCGTGACTTGATCATTAGGTGGCACTTCATAAGGCTTATACACCTTCTCCCATATTGCAAAGCCTTGTGCCTGGATAAAAGCCTCCATGCGTGCCTTCCAAACCTGAAAATCAATACCAGCAAACACACAAGGTTTGGCGGAGTACTTCTCCATGATGATTAGTCAAAAACACGTGCAAATCACAAAGATTAGAGCACCGTGGCTCTGATACCAATTGTAGGATCGAAGAGCACGTGAAAAGATACCAGAGGGGGGGTGAATGGTAGATTTAAAAATCTTACGCAGCGGAAACAATTAAACCCCAAACCCTTTCGGCAGAAAAACGATCTGTTAAAGAAATCGTATGTGAGACTAATCTAAACGGGTTTCACCGTGACGAAAGTGATAGATATCAGAGAGAATCAAGTCACGAAGACAACACAAAAAGAATCACTCAAATCCGTCAAGAAAAACTCAAGTTATGATCGAAAGATCAAACACAGGTTAAACTGCCCTACCCAAGGAAAAACAGTTCTGGAACGCTGCAAAGAAACTCATGTAGATCATAAACCACAAATCCAATGACCGTGAAATTTTTATATATGATAGATAATCAAGTTTTGAAGACAACCCAAAAAAATCACGTCAATTGGATCTGTAAAACTCGAGTTATGATAAAACCACCGATGAAAGGTAGTGCTGTCCAAAAACTCGACGAGTAAAACTTGTCTGGAACAAGTCGGACGAACAAGGCACAAAAAGTTCCTTCAGACTACGAATTGTATTCAAATGAACACAAGAGGAACATCCCCAATGTCGTGCACTACGAGCTTTGGGCTCCCTTGCTTATATAACCAGCCCTTAGGCCAACCCAATATCAACTAGGACTTCAATCCTACTCAGATCACGGATCGTAACTTTCCATAACTGCTCAAGATTCTCCTATACGCAGATAGAAGCAATCTTAAGACTTAAAAACACCTTAGGAAGGTATCCCCCATTCCTAAACAACTCAAATTCGTGACCCACATGAAATCCTATCATAACCAACTCAAAACTTTCCATATTTGAGTCAAACCCGACTCAACCGCAGCCTGAGTCCATAACCTAGTCGGTTGGACCTTTCCGACCAATTCTTTACGTCCACATCTCTTCATCACGCCTCGGAACCATGTAGCCACGTCCATGCACTCCTTGCACACGTGCAAACATCTTCCAATGACGTCCACAATACCTTCATATGCATTGTTCTTGATTCAATCATGCTGCGCAACCTCCTGATCAGCTCAACCACAATTCCTCCTGAATTTGGTTGTTCGAACCTCATCTCCTCCCTGAGACTAGTCCAATGGATCCCGTCACCAGCCATGTCTTGAACTCAAGCAACACCTGCACATGAATAAACAACCAATCCATACGAGCCCATGTTCTCGACTTGACTCAAGTTAGTTCCGAACACAACACCTTACGTGAGAGCCTCACATAAGCATGTTGCAAAGCATAGCAAAACGATATCAGCCATATCATCCGAAACGCACCAAAAACTTAGTAAACGAATACTAAGCAAACTTTCCAACAATGTAAAGCAAGTACGAAACATTGCAAATGAATAAGCAGAAGCACTTCGGTCAAGTTCCGGACCTTGCCAGAGCAACCCGGACCTTGAGCCGGAGCAAACAAAAGCTAGTAGAACCAAGCTCCTGCCGGAGCTTACAAAACTAGCAGGACCTAGCGCCGGAGCTAACCAGAACTAGTCGGAACTAGTAAACCCAAAAGCCGGAGCTAGAAAAATCAACTTCGGAGCTTAGCAAAAATACGGCGGAGCTATCAAAATCATGTCGGAGCTGTCAAAGACATGCTGGAGCTAAAGACAAAACTTCACCGGAGCTGACCAAAGCTAGTCGGACCTAGCATCAAACGTAACCGGAGCTACCCAAACCAAGCAGGACCTACCGTCGGACCTTGCTGTAGCTCTGAGATAGAGTCAGACCTTGATAAAAAGGTGTTTTGGTGATATTCAAAAACTTTTATCATCAAAGCAAGTGTATTCACTACAGGCCAATGTATTCAGCACACATAGTACTTATAGAGAGACTCTGGAGGATCCCTCTCCTTCAAATGAAGGAGTCACTGCTGCTGAGCAACAAGATCTGGACTCCTCCGGGAAGGTCCGGGTCACTTCAGAAGAAGCTCCAGGTACCTCCAACCGGCACCCGAAGGTCCCCGAACAAGGTCTGGACCCCTCCGGTAGGGTCCGGGTAGATGAGGAGGAAGCTCTGGGCCCCTTCGAGAGGGTCCGGACGGTCCAGCGCCCAGTGTACTTCATCAGCGAAGTACTCCATGACGCCAAGACTTGGTATCTGGAGGTGCATAAGCTGCTCTATGCAGTTCTTATTGCCTCTAGGAAACTCCAACACTACTTCCAAGCTCAAAAGATTTCAGTGGTAACTTCTTATCCACTGCGTGCGATCTTGCATAACCCCAATTCCACTAGGAACATTGCAAAATGGGCAGTGGAATTAGCCGAGTTTGACCTTGAGTTCGTTCCAAGACAAGCAATTAAGAGTCAAGCACTGGCGGACTTTGTGGCGGAATGGACCCCCTCTCCATCAAATCCTGGGGGCCCAAGTGAGAGGAAGTCGGAGCCCAAGTTTCCGCTCTTCACCGAGCCTCACTGGACTCTCTACTTCGATGGCTCCATGCAGAAGCAGGAGGCTGGAGCTATTGTCCTTCTACTGGCTCCGTCTGGGGAGAAGGTTAATTACATGGTGCACCTTGACTTCAAGGTGACCAACAACATGGCGGAGTATGAAGCACTAATTTATGGGCTCAAGGTGCCACTATCGTATGGTGTCAAGCAGTTGTTGGTAAAGGGTGATTCACAACTTGTTGTAAAACAAGTCAAAGGTGAATGTTGCTGCAACAACCCTCAACTAGCTGCATACCTACTTGAGGTCCAGAAGCTTCAGAAGAACTTTGACGTCTTGGATCTTTGCCATGTCCAGCGTCTCAACAACCCTAAAGGCGACCAACAACATGGCGGAGTATGAAGCACTAATTTATGGGCTCAAGGTGCCACTATCGTATGGTGTCAAGCAGCTGTTCGTAAAGGGTGATTCACAACTTGTTGTAAAACAAGTCAAAGGTGAATGTTGCTGCAACAACCCTCAACTAGCTGCATACCTACTTGAGGTCCAGAAGCTTCAGAAGGACTTTGATGTCTTGGATCTTTGCCATGTCCAGCGTCTCAACAACACTGAAGCTGACGAAATCTCGATGAAAGCTTCAACCGGGGCTCCGACTCCCGACGGAACCTTCGTCCGGAGGTTGTCTAAACCTACAGCTCAGCCTGCCGAACTGAGCAAAGGGGGCAAGACCAGCACCTCGAAGCTAGCGGTCCCGATGGCCCTGTTACCATGGCGTCCATCAAGGGTTGTAGGTGCTGCAAGAAGCTCCGAGAAACCCAGCACGCAAGACTCAAATCCTCAAGCTAGTTCCGATGCATGGATCTCGGAGATCTGGAGCTACTTGAAAGACAATTTCCTTCCTGAAGATAATGTATCTGCTGGCCAGATAGTCAGATTGGCTAAGAGATACACACTGGTAGAAGGGGATCTCTCTACCGGTGTGGTGCCAACGACGTCCTAATGCTGTGCATTACAAGGGAAGAAGGCTGCAAGCTCCCCTCAGAAATCCATGGAGGCGAGTGTGGGAACTATGCGTCTTCCCGCAAGCTGGTTGGTAAAGCCTTCCGACATGGCTTCTACTGGCCTACCGCGCTCCAGGATGCAATTGAGCTAGTGAAGAAATGCGAAATATGCCAGTTCCATGCAAAGCAAATTCAACACCGGCTCAGCCTCTACAAATGATACCTCCTACATGGCCTTTCGCTGTGTGGGGGATGGATATCTTGGGACCTTTCCCAAGAACCGTCGGAGGTTATAAGTTCCTGTACGTTGCCATTGACAAATTCACCAAATGGCTGGAAGCAGCTCCAGTTGTGACAATAAATGGAGACACTACATCTGCGGTGCCCCCTTTTTCATAAGAACCCATCATGAGAGCCATCAGTACTTGGTTTAACAGAGATTGATCCATACTCTCACACAGAAAAGTTTGTGCAAATTGCTGGGCCTATACTACACAAAAAGAGTAATAGGACAACAAGCAATCTTGCTTTCATTTATTTTGAGTTCTTTCTTTGTTGAGATGGAAATCGATGTTCTTTCTTTTGAAAAGGGCTAGGTAGTTTGCACGCAGGCAAAACTTCTTCATGAAAGTTAAAAAAATAGACTTTTATTTCAAGGGTTTCTTAATGACTAGTCGTTCGTTTGAAGCCTTAAGAAACCGGCAGAGAAAGCGACAATTTTTTTTTTCCGAATGACCTTATTTCGAGAATCAACTAACCGACAAATCCGTAGGCCAGGTGATTTGCTACCTCCCTCTCGCCAAACCAAAATGGGCAAGCAATAAGATATCAACTTCTTGCAGTCCATTATATGCATATTTGGAGTCCCAAATAAAATCATAACTGATAATGGGACCCAGTTCACAAGCTCTACATTCCAAGGATATTGCGAAGACCTTGGCATCCAAGTCAGCTACGCTTCCGTAGATCACCCGGCAAGCAATGGCCAGACCGAGAGAGCAAATGCAGAAATCCTAAAAGGACTCAAGACGCGCACATATGAGCACCTAAAAAAATATGGAGCCAACTGGATTGATGAGCTTCCGCCCACACTGTGGGCCAACAGGAAAACTCCAAACTGGTCAACTGGAGAGACACCCTTCTTCCTGGTGTACGGAGTTGAAGCAGTCCTTCCTCCGAAAATCACCTTGGGGTCACTCCGGGTCCGGACCTTCGATGATGCCACGCAGGACCAGCTCCGGCGTGAAGACCTTGACCTCCTTGAAGAGGGAAGGTGTCGAGCAGCTGTTCGGAATGCCCGATACCGCCAATCTCCTCGGCGCTATCACCAACGGCATGTTCATAGCTGACAGTTCGAGGAAGGCGATCTGGTGCTACGAAGAATACAATCTAGAGAAGGGTTAAACAAACTTTCCCCCAACTAGGAAGGACCCTTCTGAGTGATCAAAGTATCCCATCCCGGATGCGTTCGCTTGGCAACCGAGGATGGGACACCTCTCCCAAATCCTTGGAACATTGAGCACCTCCATAAGTTCTACGCTTAATATCACGGAGGTGAGTCTGTAGTTACATGTGATATATGTTATAGAGTCATTGTACAGAGTCGAGTAGCTCCACCGGGAGAATAGTCAGACCTTCCCTAGAAGGTCCGCAAAGTTCAGGCAACACTTGTCACAGTCTCAGAACTAAAAGTGTAGCTAGCTACCTTGGGTCAAACGAGAAACAAAACACACTTAGCCTGGTTCCGTACCCTAATAGTGTACTTGTTTCCCCTGTACCCCGGACCTATAATGAAAGACATCATTGTGTGAAAATAGACTCCACGTGCATTTATTTTGTACAGGCTCAATATTTTTTATTTATCTCTTTCTTGTCTATAACAAAATTGTGCAATTTTTAAGAAACTTTAGCTCGACCAGTTCATGTACAATTCGAGTTGCATCGTCTATTCTTTCGGGTCCAAACATTGTTAATGGTCTACTCGTCTGAATGCCGCCAAGCCAATCTAGGGCCGGAGTGTGCCATCAACTTAGCCTGGTCATGCACCCTAAGTACGCGACTCTACCTACACCCCGGCAGGCTGATGTAAGGCGAGTCCAGGAACGATCGGACCTCAAGGAAACAAGGTAGTGCACTTGATTGTATTTATAATTGTTTTCGACCTAAATTTTTCTCAGGAATAGTAAGTCGCAGTTGAGTTATAGATAGGAAATGGATTTTACTTTTTTCCATGACTTTAGTGTGCAGGAAAAATAAAGATCACATAATGATGGTGAATGATCGGAGGTACTAAAGCTCTGACATCCCCTGAGGTGGCTTGTGTCAATGTTCCAAACATTGATAATGAGCGTCTCTGGAGCTACTCAGCTCCGGTAAAGCCAGGGGGCCAACCGTCAATGTGAACAAAAGATGGCGGGAAGACTCTACAGTGGAGTCTGCTGTCGACACACCACTTGTTGACAAAGGTCACTGCTGGAGCTACCAAGCTCCGACACACCAGAGGACTAACTGTCAATGCTATACTGATTGATGGAGACTACTGCTGGAGCTACTAAGCTCCGACAATCGTCAATGCTGGAGCCACTAAGCTGCGACAACCTCAAGGGGCCCCTACTTTCGAAGACTTCGGACCTACGTTCTACAAGTTCGAAGCACGCAAGTCTTCAACAACTGTTACATCCTCTTGGTACATGTTCACAATCAAATTGTGTACATCTACCAGGGGGTCAAGTGGGACAAAGGTGTTGAAGACAAAAAATGAAATTCACAAAAAACTTGGATTTCATTCATCTGGAGACAAGAGATTACAAAATTGGAGAAAAAGAAGTGAGGATACAAGCGGGAGCTACAAACAGATGGTCCTAGACCCTATGGAAGAATGAGGCGACCTTCTGGGCAACCTCCGATACGCTGGCTTGGGCAGCTTCTCCCTCTCCGTCGATGGGGCCTTCAAGCACCGGGTCCAGGGGGAATTGAGGGTTGCCAGTGATTGTCCCTTGGTTTCCAGCTGGTCCGCAATGACATCGCCCATCTTGGTGAGCTTGTTGCCTGCCGAACTCAATGCCTGCAACGCATGGTCCAGCTCCGGCTCCGGATCATCCGGACGCACCGGACTAAAACCCATTGGTGTCAGAGCATCATTGGCTTTGCCTAGGAAGTCCCAAACTTGTTGGGACTCTGCAACCCTCGAGCCTCGCATCTCTTCCAAGGATCTTCTGATCACTGCAAGCTCCGAATTCTCCCGGGTAATACGCTCTACCTCTTTGGCATTTTGCTGAATCTTTTCAGCGACCTGCCTTTCGAGATTGCTGAGTTCTTCCTCTCGGAGGTGGATCTCATTCTGGCAGTTAACCAGGTCCTTCTCTCGACCCCGCACCTTCTTCTCCCTGGCAGCAACATCATTCTCCTTCTTGTGGAGGTCCTGTCCTCGTTGCCAGGCCTTCTTCTCCTCTTTCTCGCAGTGCTCAAACAACTTCTTGGTGCGCTCCGCGAGAGTCTTGTCACCCAGAGTTAGCCTCTGAGTAAGCTCTTCATCCCTCTTCACGAGGTCATCCCGCAGCTCTAGGAGTTTCTGCTCTTCATCTTCGAGCTTTTTATCCCGCTCCTCAAGAGCATCCCGACGCTTGACGAGGCTGTCATGGATAGCGCTGAGTTTATCCCCGCGATCATTCGCTGCGTTATTAGCAGCTATGGCCTATTCATGGATGGCCTGGGACTGGTTGTCGAGCGATCGCATCATGCTTTCCCTCTCGTCCAGCTGCTTACCCCAGTACTCGAACCGGACCTTCTCCTTCTTCACCCATTCCTTGTCGTCAGCCAGCCTCGACTGCGCCAACATGGTCTCGAATTGAAGCCGAATGTGCCACTTCAAAGAGTTTGGTGCTCCCCCTCAAGGGCCTTGTTGTCGTGGTAAAAAGCCAGCTGGACTTGACGAAGGCTGGAGCAGGCGTAATCGATAGACAACGACAGGGGGATCGGCTCTGAACATGTTGGGGTCCTCTCCGCTAGCTCCAGCGGGTTCTCTGTGACAAAAATCGGGCCCCACTCTACAAGACCGGTCACCTGAGCTTCCACCACACTAGGGCCGCCCTCTAGGATAGCCTCGGCCTCCGCCGAGGAAGGTCCTGCTACAGAAGATTCGACCTTCGGAGTTGGCTCCGAAGGTTCTACCACCTGGTCATCAACAACTGGTCCCTCAAGCGGGAGGCCAACAGCTTCATCTAGGCACCCTGGCTCAGGTGCGGGCACCTCCGGGACCACCACCTCCAGCCGCTGAAGGTTCGGCCGGAGCTGAAGCCACTTCCGGCTCTGATGCTGGCGCCTCCTCCGCCGCCGGCTCAGGCGCTGGCACTTCGACCATCAGGGGCTTGGGCGCCGGCACCTTGCCAGCAACTGACTCAAGCGCCAGAACTTCTTCGACGACCGCCTCAGACGCCGAAATTCATCAGCCACCGGCCCTATTGTCGGGGCCTCATCAACCACCTGCTCGACTACCCGGGCTTCAACAACATCCGGCTCTAGGGCCGGAATCGCAGCTACCTCCGGCTCTGAGGCCGGAGCATCCACCATTTCAGCATCCAAGCCTGGAGCTTCAACCTGCGGGGAAGGTGCCGCTGGTACATCTTCATTCCCGTGGTCTGGCACTACCACGGAACCTCCTGGGGATGAGTTGAGGTCCAGGACCACGACAGCCGGTGCCGGAGATGTCGCAGCCTCAGCCACTTCTTGAGGCGCCACTAGGATTGGAGCAGGAGCCTCCGCCTGCACAGCTTCAGCTGCTGCTGCAGGAACCGGAACTTCAACCCCATTCTTGGGTACCATGTGGATGAAGGACGAAGAAGCTCAAAACACAGTTACAACAAAAAACATTCAACTGAGGTAAAAAAATCAAATTTACCTCAGAAGGCTTCCACTCCAGCTAGCGCGGAACCTCTTCCCCTGACGCTCGGGGCCGGACCCTATCGCCCCTGGCGTGCTAGCTCCAGAAGGTTCCGCGGAACTTGCTGCTTCTGTCGGCGTCATCTTGGTTGAGGTCCCCCTCGACCTAGAAGGACCTCCGGACCTAGAGCCCTCAGCTGGCCCTGGAACTGGAGCCGCATGGCCGGAGCTAGCACCCCAGGGAGATGCTGATGCTGGAGTGGTTGCCGTCGTTGAAGACCTTCCCCTCTAGGGAGGAGGAGTTGTCGTGGAAGGAGTAGGTCTAACGGACCTCCCGTCAGCATGCTTCAACTTCCTCTTGCAGCTCGAGGGCTCGACCAAATCCTTGCCCTTGCCTACGACTTCGGTTCTTGGCTTTGTGGTGGGAACAGAGCCACCTTCAGAAGCCCTGGGGATTGCCACCCCGGAGGTTGATCGCCTCTCCACCAGGCCTAAGTCGTCCAACAGCGGCATCTTCCTCTGGAGATCTCTACACTCCTCTGGAATCATATTCAGAGGCAGGAAGGCCGCCGGTGGAGACACGTCGCCAGGATCGATGCTCCCGGGTTGAAACTTCTTGAGATGGGTCTTCAAGGCTTCACCGGCCAAGTTAGTGTCCAGGCTGACTTCAATGCGGTTGGTATCCATCTCACCGTTGAAGGCCCATGGAGGTCGGCTCCTAGCCCTCAGTGGGGCCCACCTGTTTGTCAAGAAGTTGCCGAAGACCATCTGCGGGGTCACCCCACCTTCGACACAGTCCTGGATTCTGTCCAGGATGGGCCTGTACTCCCTTGACAGCGCTGGCACGTCACTGCAAGTGTCGGTGTCGATGTGAGGAAGGCCTTCAAGTAGTTCCAGCCTCTCGTGTCCCTCGACGGTGATGACCACCTAGTATTTCTTCCAATCGTCCCACTTGCCAGAAGGAAAGGACCTCAAGTATATGAGGGGAGAGTTTTTCCGCTTCACGAAGTAGTAGAAGCCGATGAACTAATCACTCTTCCCGGTCGGGTGGATAGTGAAGAAGGTCCGGAACAACTCCACGCAATCGGGCATGCCCACCCACATCTCGCAAAAGTGGACAAAAGTCGCCACCAGAAGGATTGAGTGGGGGCCCAGATGGTAGAGCTGCAGACCATAGAAATCTAGCAGCATCAGAAAAAAGGTGGAGAAAGGCGGGATCAAACCCGCCATGGTGTACCAAAGGAAGTACACCATATCTATAGCTCGCGTCTTCTCGAAGGGAAGCTCGCCGCAGCGAATGTCATTGTCCAAGGAGTCACTAGACCATCCCATGTAGGTCCGGACCCTGGACAACTCCTTCTTGCTCCCAATGCGGCTCGTGGGGAGTCCCAACTTCATCGCGGCACAGCGTGGTGAGAGAGGAAAAGCAAGGGAATGTTTGGAGGACTTGAGCGCAAGTTCAGATGAAGGCGTAAAGAATGCACAAACGGTGTGCGCTTTCCTTCTTAAGTAAGCCCCCGCAACACTTGGATGGAAACCGTAGAGGAGCCGACGATACAATTAAAAAACTTCACCCTGCTAATGACAAGGGGGCCCGGGGCCACCCTGACGATCAAGTCGAGGTCCTTACCCCAGCCGAACGGTTGTCATCATGAAAGGCGGGAAGACTGAGGGCGGTGGCCTGACAGGGCACGCGGAGCCGATACAGTTTTCGTATCGGGATTCGACGACCTTCAATTGCGTGAGATCCGGACGCTCAGATCTCACCTGTCGCATCCTGGATATGCCAGGCGGCGTTGGTTTAACTACAAACTACCGCCAAGGGCACGTCTGAAGACCCTTGAAGACACGGCTCGAGAACCGAAGGATGGACCCACCTCAGGCAGAACGACTTCATCAAAAAGGTCTCTCCCAGAGGTGGGCCCAGGGGGCCACTGTCGGTACCCTGCATACCGTATACCCCTTGGGACTACAAAAAGACCAAAGGAACTTCACGTGTCTGAGTTGAAGACATGCGAAGGCCCCACGTATCATACGGTATCGGACCTGCCTCCCATCTATGGTTAGTCCTGGTGTTGCCACGTGTATACAGCAACCGGACCTACATCCCACGCATGGGATAGCTCCGGGCTAAACACTTGTGCGGCACCTCCAGACCTAACCCCCGACAGAGGGAAGCTCCGGTACCAACACGTGTACATCTACACCGGACCTACCCGTCCCAAACGGAAAGCTCCGATGCTGCCACGTGTCCAACCGTCGGACCTTCAGTCTCAACAATCAAACTGGTGGACCCCCAACGGCTTGGACCTTCAAGGGGCAATCAAAGACTTTAAGACCGGCTTAAGTGTCATTAATACCATATTAATGACACATTATCGGAATGCTCTTAATACCAGTAACGGCACTGTCAGGGCCCGTTACCACGTTATTAAGGGTAATTAACCTCATTAATTGTGTATTAAGCATCAGTAACCGCCAGGGCCACATGTCGGGCTAGGCTAACGGTGTAACGACCAGTCCTTGTACTATAAGGACTGGTCGACGATACACAAGGGACGTCTCTCTTGAACTCTGAGACCTCTCCCATACACAGCTTTGATACCCAATACAACAACTACACACCCTGTGAGTAGGGTATTACGCTCAGGCGGCCCGAACCACGTAAATCCTGGTGTCTATTTGCCATCGTCTTTTGAATCTCTGTGCACCCAATACTGAACTACAAACTCCGCGGGCTACCAACGTTAGTACCGGGATAATTGTCGGAACCAAACTTCGACAGTGTGCATCCAAAGTAGTTGTGCACAACAACTACTGGCTGCAACATACTCCGCTTCAGCTGTGGAAAGGGCAATGGAATTTTTCTTCATAGAGGACCATGAAACTAAGGATCTGCCAAGAAAATGGCAGGTTCTTGTTGTGCTCTTCATATCAACTTTACAGCTTGCATAGTCAGCATAGGAATATTCTAAAAGGTTAAACTTGGATCCTTTAGGATACCAAAGCCCTAAGTTAGGTATGTGCACAAGGTATCTTAAGATTCTTTTTACAGCTATTAAATGACACTCCTTAGGTGCGGCTCGAAACATTGCACACATACAAACACTAAGCATGACATCAGGCCTAGATGCACATAAATAAAGCAGTGAACCAATCGTAGACCGATATACCTTTTGACCCACATTTGTACCATCTTTGTTGAGGCCGAGATGTCCATTAGTTGCCATGGGGGTCTTGATGGGCTTGGCTTTGTCCATATTGAACTTCTTGAGGACGTCTTGCGTGTACTTAGTTTGGTAAATGAAAGTGCCTTCTTTCAGCTGTTTCAATTGGAACCCTAAAAAAAAATTCGATTCGCCCATCATTGACATCTCGAATCGGTCTGTCATAATTTTACTAAATTCTCCACAAAAAGATTTATTAGTAGAACCAAAAATGATGTCATCACATAAATCTAACATACAAATAGATGACCGTCAAAATGCTTTGTAAACAAAGTATAATCAGCTTTTCCTATTTTAAAGCCATTTGAGTGAAAAAGACCCTAAGGCATTCATACCAAGCTCGGGGAGCTTGTTTGAGGCCATAGAGAGTCTTAAGCAGTTTGTGCACATGGTTGGGGTACCCTTGATCTTCAAATCTGGGTGGCTGCCCCACGTACACCCCTTCCTTAATAGGACCATTGAGGATTGCACTCTTCATGTCCATTTGATACAACTTAAAATTGTGGTGAGTAGCATAGGCTAATAAGATACGAATGGACTCAAGTCTAGCTATAGGAGCAAAGGTTTCGTCAAAATCCAAACCTTTCACTTGTGAGTAACCTTTTGCCACAAGTCGTGCCTTGTTTCTCGTTATGACTCTATGTTCATCTTGCTTGTTCCGAAAGACCCATTTGGTGCCCATGATGTTTGCCTTTTTGTCTTTCCACAAGCTCCAATACTTGATTTCTTTTGAAGTTGTTCAGTTATTTTTGCATGGCAATCACCCAATCTAGATCTTTTAATGCTTCTTCAACCATGTATGGTTCCAGAAATGAGACAAAAGAGTAATGCTCACAAAAATTAGCAATACGAGATCTAGTGGTTACTCCTTTGTAATATCTCCAATGATGTTGTCGACGGGATGATCTCTTTCTATACTCTGATGTACTCATAGGTAAAGCACTTGTGAAGTCATTTGCTCTTTCATTATTTTCATTGTCAGTGTCTCCCCCTAGATCATTGCTTCCATGATTATATTGATCTTCTCGATCCTGCTGATGTTATCTTGTGCAGAAGCTCCCCCTTGATCATTGCTCTCTTGTTGAGGTACATTTTTAGCACTTGAGTCTTGTGATTGCTCCTGAGGTCAAATATCACCAAGTACCATCCTCCTCAACGCTTGACATGGGGCTTCTTCTTGATCTAGCACACACTTATCAATTTGCTCCACTTGGGAGCCATTAGTCTCATCAAACACTACGACATGCGCCAATTCAACAATCCAGAGACTTTGATTAAAACACCATAGGTGTAGGCATTCGAATCATAACCAAGCAAGAACCTATTATCAGATTTCAAAGCGAACTTTGATGTCCTTGGTTTCTTGTTCAAAATAAAGCATTTACTTCCAAATACTCTAAAATATGAAATATTTGATTTCTTACCAGTGTGGAGCTCGTATGGTGTTTTCTTCAGAAGTTGGTGAAGATATAGCCAGTTCGTGGCGTGACAAGCGGTGTTTACCGCATCAGCCAAAACTGATACGAAGTCTTGTATTCATCTAGCATTGTCCTCACCATCTCAATGAGCGTCCTGTTCTTCCCTTTGGCCACCCCATTTTGTTGAGGGTGCCGAAAACTGATGTTTTATTCCTTCTTCATCCAGGTACTCCTCAACTTGAGTAGTTTTGAACCTGTTCCATTGTCGCTCCAAATATTCTTGACTGATGAGAAGAATTCATTTTATGCTCTCTTCAAGAACTTCTTGAGGATCTCATATGTCTTTGATTTATCATACAAGAAAAATACCCAGGTAAATCTAGAAAAATCATCAACAATGATTAAACTTTATGTATTACCGCCGATGCTTATAAAAGCAATTGGACCGAAGAGGTCCATACGAAGAAGTTCTAGTGGTCTTGATGTAGTCATCATGTTCTTTGCAGGGTGTGGTGCTCCAACTTGTTTTCTCGCCTGGCATGCGCTACATGGCCTGTCTCTCAAACACAACATATTTCAAACCTCAGTGTGACCACCCTAACATGGACTATCCGTCTATGCCATAGCCACCCCATCTTTGTTTATGCCACCAAGCAAGTGTTGAGTTTAGCTTTACCTTTGTTGAAAACAACAAGATAAAGTTCTCCCTTCAACATTCCCTTGAATGCATTGAGTTATCGCTTCTTCTAAAGACTGTAACACCCTCATTAATTAATAAACAATTGTATCCTTTGTCACATAGCTGAGATATAGACAAAAGATTATAATCTAAAGAATCAACATGTAAAACACTAGAAAGTGTGTGTTGAGGGGAAATTTCAATTTTACCGCTGCCAAGGACTCTTCCTTGGTTGCTGTCTCTGAAATAAATTCCTTTACTTGGATCCACGTTTCGCTCATGCTCTACGAACATTATCCTCTTTCCATCATGTGATTGGTGCATCCACTGTATAGCACCCATTTTGATCCACCAGAGTAGTAGGCCTACAAAATAGAGTTATATCTTTGTTTTAGATACCCAAGTTTGCTTGGGTCCTTGGAGGTTAGTCACAAGTGTTTTAGGCGCCCAGACACAAGCTTTGGGTCTCTTGTGGCATGGCCCTGCATATTTAGCATAAATGTATCCAGATTTATTTTCATAAGGATATAAGATGCATCAAAAGTATGAAATAATGTTTGCAGTTTAGATTCATGTGATTTTTCTTTAACGAAGGCAATATGAACCTTATGTTGAGCATTAGTGGACAACGTTTTACCTTTTGTATACCCAAGACCATATTTGACGTTAGGAGGTCTTGTGAACATATATGCACTACGTTCATATTTGATCTTTTCCTTGTCAAAGATGCCACTTTGGGATGAATGTTTAACATGTGAAAATTGGATTCATATTTTACTTTGGCCTTCTTACTAGAGCATGTGCAAGTTTTAATAGTTGTCAGCTTGACATCTTAAGAAGGTGAGCTTTCAGAGGAGGAAGCGCCACTTTGGTTGAGAGACTCCACTTACACTTCAAGGATTTTGTTAACTTTTCTCAAGTTAGCAAGTTCGTCCTTGACTGCATTGTGTGATTCTTCTAGTTTTGAGTAAGTTTCCTTACTCAAAGCTAGCTCAAGCTCAAGTGTCTTACTTTTCTCCTTTACAAGCTCAAGAAGCTTTTCAACCTCTAGATATCTCTTCCTTTCAGGAATGAGCATATATTCTTGGTGGTTGACAAGCTCCTCCTTCTCAAAGATTTCATCCGACAACATCCTCATTTTTCTTAGTGCAGTTTTGTTCAATCTTTTAAGCATTTCCTCATTTTTGCTAGAACTATCAAAATCATCATTTGAGGAATGTGAGGAGCAGGGGTGTAACTCGAACCTTTTTCTTGCCTTCATTATTCATGAGGCGAGTGTGGTTGTAGTTCTCCTGTCCTCCCATGTTTGGGAAGAGTGTAGACTTCATGGTCGGCTTCTTGATGGCAATTGTTGCCATCTCTTCATTATCTGAGCAGGACTTGTCATTTCAGTATGACTCATTGCCAATGTGCACTTGATGTGCTTGCTTCTTTTTCTTGAAAATCTTCTTTTTTCTGTGGCTTCACTTCTTTCTTCTTCATGTTTTCCTCATATGGACAATAAACCATAAAGTTTCCATATTTGCCGCAGTTGTAGCAAGTATGTCGAACCTTAGATTTTCCTTTTTCCTTGTTCTTTCCTTCACTTGAGTTTCTGTTGTCGATACTCTACATACCAGGTATCCCTTTGTACCAGAAGAAGATGCGTTGATTTCCACCTTCCAGTGTTGCGGATTTCTGTAGGCAACATGTGTCCCGAAGTGATAAGAATTAAGGATATGGTAGTAGGTCCCGATCTTCCGAAAGGTAATAGATAAGTCGATTGAGGTGGAGAACTCGACATTGATGATCCGCGGCACTCGAGCAGCTCGAATACCCCTGCAATCACTACACCACCGCTCTGTTGGTTATCAACCGTGCTGCACACGCTTGACCTCACCAAGAAGGCTAATCCCTGCAAGTGCAACCGAGAACAAAAGTAAGAACAAGATAGAAGCAATCTGAATTGCTAAGTTGGGGTCTCACAAACCAATGACTGGCGAAACTATGTATAATAGATTAATCTAAGCAAAACCCAATTGTTATGGCAGCTACTATGGAGTATATATAGTTGGGAGGACGTCCAAGGGGGTGTCGAGGTCGTGACGTAACCCTAAGACACGAAAATAAGAGATGTAGACTTGATACAAGGCCCAATGGCCCAATACGGTGGTGCAGCAGCCTGACAGATTCTGAACTCGATTTTGTTTCAACGATTCCTGTCGACTTAAAAAGAATTTTGACATGGGGCTAGTGGCATTGGAAATTTTATCTTCTCCCCTTTCCGTGCATATGTAGAACGCCCCAAACGGAGTTTGTATGCGTCTTGGGCATCCGTTTTAGTATGAACTGCTACATGACTCTGAGTTGGACACGATTCTGAGTTGGGCTCGGCTTCCATCTTCTTTAAACATATTCTCTTGTCCTCCATGCCCCTAAACCTTCCTCCAATTACTCCTTGAACCTCTCCATGTATCCTAATCACAATTAAGTTATTAGATAGCAATCTATTCTCAAAAGTATATAAGGAAACATAAAAGAATGAGCTCATCTCTGAAATTAATTATTGTGCGTGAACTCTATTGATTGCATCTTGTATTTTGAATGGAGTGTTGTTTGTATCCATAGAAGTGATGTCCTCATCATCGCCCCTTCTTGAATTGGAATCATCCTTGACTCAATTTCATCTTCTCTCATTTGTTGGTCCAAATATGCAATGCCATCAAACCTTCTTGTATGCATGAAAGGAGGAGGTCAAGGTGGTGGACGATATAGTGCACCATCTTCATGTTCTCCATAAAATAAGCGTGCACATTCACTTGAGCTCGGATCCTAAACAAATAAACATTGTACCATGTTTGTATGTGCATTTATAATATGCATGATATCATCATTCCCCCCTTTTTGATGACAAGCCGTCCCTGGCTTGCTCGTATGTCCAGCAAAAAGTCTTGCTTTGGGGGTAGAATGAGTGTTGTCCATAATGCACAACCACAGTGAATAATACTTTTGTTGTCCCTGCTGCAAGGAAAAAATACTAGAAAAACTTGACAAGACTTTATTAGCGTTAGTACATTCATTTACTTTACCATGTTGTTGCAGCACAAAAAGAGCATTCTCATTTGAACATATGTAAACTTTATGCACCATAAACATGACATTATGTTTATATTTCCCTATAGCATGAAAACTATTTCTTGCCAACAAAGGTAATTCAGTTTTAGAAAATATTCTTCTCTCTACAATATCTAAATCACAAAGAGTGTCAATTTCAATATAACCCAAAGTATTTAGAGAACACAACAATATCAGCTCATCCCTTTCACATGTAATTAGAATCAAATGCTTAATTTCAGGACAAGTGAGTGATAAAGTATCAAATTCATTCGGTTGTTCTAGCATAGGTACAATAAAATTATCGGCACACAACTCATTTTTGTTGTAAGAATCAGTAGGAAAATCAACTAGTGGTAAAGGTGTATTATGAAAAGGTTCATCTTGTTGCTTCTCATCGATAGCATGAATGGTCGCAAAATTTAGCAATTTGAAAATGTCATACCTTGGTTCGATGTAGAGCATTGTTCATTAACATTAATCTCAACTTCAATAAGAATTTCAAATGCATTATGGTTTGATTCATCAAAAAATTTAGAAGGGTTGTTCAACACCTCATTGTCATTTGCATCCACATTTATTTGTTCATGTTCGTGTAAAATATTAGGCATAAGAGGAGGTACAACAAGAAAATTCTTCTCAAGTTCATGTATTTCGTCTTTGCAATTAAACACATTAGCAAATGTTTCTTGCATAAGAATTTTCATATCTTTCCATGTTCGAGGTTTTTCAAAATCGCTTAAGTTGTCCCACCAATATAATGCACAATCAACTAATGCAATAGCAATATTACTAATCTTTCTCCTCTCACACATATTCTATTGTCCAAAAAATTTATCCAACTCTACGTCCCAAGCAATATATTTATCGTAACCGAAACCATCATTATAAGGATGAGACGGGAGAATATAATTACTTCTTGTGGAAGGTGTTGTAAAGGTGGTCTGAATGTCATGTGTAACCTTAGTTGATGTTTGATTTTTATTGAGCAACTCCATCGCCATCTTCATCATGTCAATCATTTCAGCATATAATGCATGATTCTTGCTTTTACCTGACATTATTAGTAGCAAACAAAAGATAACAAAAAATATGGTATCCCTATGATCTAAAAAGGGTAATGGCAAAGTGTAAGTAGAATCACACACTCTCAAGTGTCTTACCACACTCTTACAAGTGTTCTTACCAACACTGCAGGGGGCAAACGGTGGCCGGAGTGAAAACCAATGAAGCGAGGGATGATTGCAAAGGTGTATTGATTACACTCAGGAGAAAAGTGTAGACACTTTCTATGCAGCAAGGGTTAGAAACAATGCAATCACATAGTAAAGCTGAATAAGTCGATTGAGGTGGAGAACTCGACATTGTTGATCTGCGGCACTCGAGCAATTCGAATATCGCTGTAATCACTACACCATTGCTCCATTTTTTATCAGCTGTGCTGCACACGCTTGACCTCGCCAAGAAGGCTAATCTCTGCAAGTGCAACCTAGAACACAAGCAAGAACAAGGTACAAGGAATCTGAATTGCTAAGCTGGGGTCTCACAAATCGATGAACGGTGAAACTGTGTATAATAGATTAATCTAAGCAAAACCTAATTGTTTATGGCGGATACTATGGAGTATATATAGGTTATAGGACGTCCAAGAGGGTGTTGGGGTCGTGACCTAACCCAAAGACACGAAAATAATAGATGTAGACTTGATACAAGGCCCAATGGCTTAATACGGTGGCGCAGCACCCTGACAGATTCTAAACTCGATTTTGTTTCGATTATTCTTGACGACTTAAACAGAATGTTGACATGGGACAGGCAGCATTAGAAAGTTTATCTTCTCCCCTTTCCGTGCATAACTAGAATGTCAAAAACGTAGTTCGTATGCGTCTTGGGCGTCTGTTTTAGTGGGAACCGCTACTGGACTCTGAGTTGGACACAATTCTGAGTTGGGCTCGGTTTGCATCTTCTTTAAATGTATTATCTTGTTATCCATGCCCCTAAACCTTCCTCCAATTACTCCTTGAACCTCTCCATGTATCCTAATCACAATTGAAATATTAGGTAGCAATCTATTCTCAAAAATATATAAGAAAACATAAAAGAACGAGCTCACCTCTGAAATCAATTGTTCTGTGTGAACTCTATTGATTGCATCTTGTATGTTCAATCGAGTGTTGTTTGTATCCATAGATGTGATGTCCTCATCATGTCGTGCCGGACCTGCCTCCCTCCCTAGGGTGGCTCCGGCACTGCCACATCTACTGCACTGTCAGACGTGCATGCCTCCCCAAGGTGACTTCGGTGCTTCCACATGTCCCATAGTGTCGGACCTATCTCACTCCTTAAGGTGGCTCTAGTGCTGCCACGTGTCTGTAGTGCCGGACCTACCTTCCCGCTGAGGGAAGCTCCAGTGCTGCCATGTGCCCTATAACATCGGACCTACTTCCCCGCAAAGGGAAGCTCTGGTGTTGACACATGTTAGGTGTCCAGACCTACGTCTACAATGGGAGGACTCTGGGATCTTCAATGGTACTGACATTTAAGTTCAATAAAGTTGCCATGGCATGACCTGGTTAATTTGTCTTTAACTATGTAATAATGACGCATAATCAGGATGCTATCAAGACGAGTAACGCTGCCATCAGAGCATGTTAACACACTATTAACCACTATTATGCCTGTAGATCGTGTATAGGGTGGTTAATATGGCCGGGGCCACCTATAACAGCCAGTCCTTGGAGGGTTTAGACAATCAAAATACCAGTCTACTTCATCAGTTAACTACTCCACGATGCTAAGACACGGTACATTGAAGTGCATAAGCTAATGTATGCAGTGCTTATTGCCTCAAGGAAGCTATGCCATTACTTCCATGCCCACAAGATTTCAGTGGTAACTTCTTACACATTACATGCTATTCTGCAAAATCCTAATTCAACAGGAAATAAAACCAAGTGGGCTGCGTAACTGGCAGAGTTCAAGCTTGACTACCAACCTTGACACGCCATCAAGATTCAGGCGCTAGCTGACTCTGTCGTGTAGTGGACCCCATCTTCGTCTGGTGTTGACGGCTGTTATATTCCAATTTCATCCGTCAATTTAACTTAATTATGTGAAGGATTTGTCATTTCCTGCACACATCACCTTTCTATCTAACCCAATTCCACTTGGACTTGGAGAAATATGTGTATGCAGCATTTTATGTAGGAAACGAGGAAATATAGAGGGACCAATCCTATAAAATATCATCCCAGCCAATCAGGCGACGACACGGGGTATCCCATGGATCAAAAGGCCCACAAACAGAATTATCCGAGGAGATTCAACGGTGTATCACCCATATACATCAATGGGACCCACCTGGCAGCCACCTGGAGAAAGCACACGAGAACGGTGCAATGACCAGGTCGGTCGAACCAGGTGGTCGGCTGACCTGGTCTCTGCACCAAACTCGGTCAGCCTCCATGTGTTGGCTCCTCCCGGCTTCCTGGAGTCAATGGTGTCTGATTCGCGCGCTTTTGGTGGTGCGAACCGACCTGAACACTAGTATAAATAGGACCCCCTACCCCTCACTTCAACACACACCACTTGAGCTTCATCTCTATTGTATACACTATCATCCATAGTCTTAGAGGATTTAGGTTGTAGAGAGGAGAGTCTCTAGTCCCAAGTCCAAATTGGGAAAGGAGTAAGGAGTCTATCTCTTCTCAATCCTACATTGGGAAAGGTATGGCTCATGTATTCTTTCTTGTATTTGTTACTTTATGCATAATAAAGATAGTATCTTTAGTCTCTACTTATACATATACTTGGGCAAAGCGTTTCTTGTTTGATTGTGGAGTCCATGTATGTGGAAGATATAGCCTCCATGACTGTTTCATCATAAACATATCTCATTATCATAGAACCTATAGACCTCCTCTATAGTCTAGTTAATTATAACATAACTAGGTTAGTATCGATAATTATGTTGTGTATCAATATTGGTTAAATGATGATTCAATTCATGGCCTTAGGATGGATTGTGCCTAGGCTCTTAAGGTAATTACTTAATATGCTAGCATGGTGCTAGGATAGCTAAGTAGCATTAGATGTCTCGTAGACCCACAGATTGAAGAGGTAGGCAGTAGGTGGTGACAGTCCTATCTGTCCTTTGTAATCCTCCACGTTCGGCTATGCCACAGGCTCTTGGCAGGAGTCGCCCTAGTATTGGTAGGGGTAAGCCCGTGCCCGATGTGTTGATACACAAAGCATAAGTATTCACTATTGATCTAGCTTATGGATAATTAGTTTAGACTATGTATATGTACAATAGAGCATAGTAGGAGTACCTCTATAACTCTCAACCATAACTAACCTCTAGGACCCTCTTATCCCCCTTAGACTTGCAAGCTTTTGTGTGTGTCACACTACCTCCACTATTATTTTATCCATCCTTACTAGTTTCTTACCTAGACCCTTCTACCCTTTCCACTTGACAATCGTTATATCTCTACCCCGCCTTCCTTTGTGATTAAATAAATGAGACCCTTGGGAATACTCTTAAGGGGAAATGCTACAATGATATCTCTGTGCGCTTGCGGAACTCACTCTGTGATCCAATAGAACCATTAACAAGCATTTCTGACACATCAGTTGGAGATGTTTAGTTAATGGTGCATAAGTAATACCAGCAAGCATTTTTGGCGCCTTTGTCGGGGATGATTTGTGAGTATATCATAGGATCCGTCAACAAGCATTTCTGGCGCCGTTGCCGGGGAAGGCAAATAGATATATAACATGACTGAGTGAATAGGATAGAACCATGGGTAGGATTTTAGTAGGACAACTATTCTTTGTTTTCGCATTTTCTAATGTGAAAACAGGGTAGTGTATGTCTGGTTTCCGCTTGCCAGAAAACATTGTTAATGATCCCGAATCTCTTCTGAGAGACCGACCCTGTGTCGTTACTCCTCAGGAGATTCGAGCGGCAAAGCAAGCCAACATTTCTGCACCAATAATCCAAACACCAATGGCCCAGAAAACCCTTCGTGAGTTCTTAGCTCCCTCTGCTAACATTGTGCCTATTGGGCCCACTGTTAACATGGGAGATGTGAACTTCGAGATCAAAACAGGCCTTATCACTATGGTGCAAGCCAACCAATTCTGTGGGAAGGCTAACGAGGATGCAAGTATTTACCTACAACAATTCCTCGAGATCTGCAACACTTTTAAGATCGAGGACGTGTCTCCAGATGCGGTCCGTCTGAGACCATTCCCATTCTCTCTCCTTGAAATAGCGAAAAAGTGGTTCTACGTGAACAAAAGTGTTGTAGACACTTGGTAGAAGTGTTCTACAGCATTCCTCACCAAATTCTTCATGTGTGGCAAAACCAATGCCCTACATGGAAGGATTCCAGCTTTCAGCAAGAGACCAAGGAATCTATTCCCGAGGCATGGGAAAGGCTTCAGGAGTACATCCTAGCCTGTCCCCACCATGGGATGGATGAGTGGCTCCTTATTCAGAATTTCTATAACGGGCTGAACCCATCAGCTCGTGACCATTTGGATGCTGCTGCTGGAGGAGCCTTCTTCTCATTGATGGTGCAAAAAGCTAAAGATCTTATTGAGAAGATGGTATCCAACATGGGATGGAACAATGAGCATCTCCATAGCCGACAGCGAGGCATGCACACCTTGAAGGAGGTGGACATGATCGCTGCAAAATTGGACCTCCTAATGAAGAAAATTAATGGACAAGCCAGTGGTGAAGTGTTTGGCAATGCCTATGCCCTAAGACTCTCAAATCACGTGCGAAGTCTGTAGCAACATGGGTCATATGGGAAATGACTGCCCAGAAACTCGTGAGAATGCCTTATACCTTGCCAACAACGGAAATTTCAACAACAATGGCTATCGTCCAGGCGGTCAAGAGTGGGGTCAACAACGCCCATTCTTTCAAGGAGGGTACAGCAACAATGGCAACCCTTGAAATCAGCCCAAATTGAGAGAACATGCCATTAGCCAGCTCAAGATGAACAATGCCCATCAAAGAAGCTTTCATCTAATGACAAGACCCTAGAGAATATTAATGCAAAGATTGAAGGACTATTCTCAGCATTCAAGAATCAACTGAGCTTCAACAAGATGTTGGAAACTGAGCTGGCACAACTTGCTGCAGTTGTCCCTCCATTGGAAAACAACAAAATTCCGGGGCAGACAGAAGCCCCAGTGGAGAACGTCAATGCAGTGGTTACGGGAGGAGGAAAGACTACTTGTGACCCACCATATCCCACACAAGAAAGGAGGACAACTGACCCTGAGAAGGAGGATGTCCCAAGTGAATTACTTGGTGAGAGAATGGCCAAACACTTCGATGACACTAACTTATTGCCATTCTCTCACAGACAAAGGAAGCCAACAGTGGATGAGCAATTCAACCATTTTGTTGAGATCATCCAAAATATCGACATCAATGTGCCCTTGATTGATGCAATGCAAGTCCCCACTTATGCTCTCTATCTCAAGGACATATTGAACAACAAACAGCCATTGCCCTCCACTGAGGTCAAGCTTATGGAAGACTGCAGTGCAGCCATCCTCAATAGGATTCCTATAAATAAGAAGGACCCTAGATGTCCTACCATTTCATGCTCAATTGGCGCTCACCACTTTGACAAGGCACTTTGTGATTTGGGAGCAAGTGTTAGTGTGATGCCCAAGGTCATGTTCGACCAGCTGAACATCGCAGAGCTGACTCCAACACAAATGAAGCTACAACTGGCTGACTCTTAAGTCCTTTATCGAACGAGTATTGCTGAAGACGTCCCGATGAAGATCCGAAACTGCTTCATACCCATGGATTTTGTGGTGCCAGATATGGACACCGAGAAGGATACACCACTCATTCTTGGACGCCCATTCCTCAGCACTACAAAAGCTCGCATAGATGTGGGAGCTGGAGAAATCCACTTCCATATCAATGGCAAGGAGGAAAGGTTTAACTTTCGACCAAAATTAGAACAATGCTCCATGATTCGAATCATGTATGGGCTGTGTCGGTACCCTAGAAATCGTACACCCCTTGAGGTTATAAAGATCTCAAAGGAAAGTCATCTACTTGGTTTGAAGACCCTCGGAGGCCCACATGTCAGACATAACCGGACCCGCTTCTCCAACATGGTTAATCCCTGGGTCGCCACGTGTACTACCAAACCGGAGCTACCGCCCACAAGGGGGAAGCTCCGGACTTAACCCCAGACCGAGAGAAGCTCCGGACCTGACACGTGTCGTGTAGCCCCGGAGCTACCTGTTTCCCACAGTATGCTCCGGAGCTGCCAATTGTCCAACAGTCGGATCTTCAGCCCCTAACCTCTGGAAGACCTCGCAATGGCTCCTGATCTTCAAAGTAGAATCAAGGACTTCAAGACCCGATTAAGTTTCATTAATGCCATATTAATGACACATAAGCGGAGGATCTTAACACCAGTAACGGCGCTGTCAAAGCCCATTACAGGGTCATTAAGTGCAATTAAACGTGTATCAATACTAGTAACCGTCGGGGCCACATGTCGGGCCAGGCTAATTTGTAACGGCCTGCCCTTGAACTATAAAAGGACAGGTTGACGACACGTTCAGGATAAACAGACACACACCAGATACATACGCCATTGACGCTCAACACAAGCTCATACAGCTAATACAACAGCAACACATCCGTGGAGTAGGGTATTACGCTCAGGCGGCCCGAACCACGTAAACTCTTGTGTCTCCTGTGTCATTTCCTACTCACCTTCTTGAATCTCCGCGCGCCCATACCGAACATCAAACTCCCCTATCACTTTAGCAGTGTAGGGAGATCTGCCGGTTCCAAACCAACGATAGTTGGCGCGCCAGGTAGGGGGTGCCTGAGATTTTGAGAATGGTGAACTCTGCTGCTGGATCATCCAACGGTCAACCTGCTGCTCAGGCTGTTGGGGGCAATCCCTCCAAGAGGCAGCCACCAGCAGGAGCCTCAGCTCCAGCAGGAGTCACACTCCCACCACCACCATCTCCTCCAGCAAATCGTGCTGGGCAACGTGATGGTGCGCTGGCGTCAATTACTGCGTCGGCAAATAATGACAACCCGGAACACACGCTCCATGCAGCGCGTGCTCTTCTCCAAGGCCCACCACCTCCGGATGCATCCCGGGATGCACTGGAGCAGTGGAGGGCCGATGTGGAGGATTTGGTTGCAGCAGTAGCCGAACGCCTCAGCAACCAGGGTCCTCCTCCTTCAGGAAGAGCCCCGTCGCAGCGGCGGACTTTGTCTGGAAGACTTGGTCCACACGTTTCCAATAGCAGGATATGTGCTGCGTCACAACAAGTGACGTCATTGCCCCCGGGGCACGACGCACTCACACGGTATCCAGGCTTTCGACTCACGACCTCCGGGCGGAGCTTGATCGCTGATACCGCCAGCAGGACGGCCGAGTCCATATTGAGCGTGCCCATGAAAGACGGGAAGCTCAGGACCTTTCTGCTCCTGAAGGAGTGGGAGAAGGTTTTTCAACCCTAGCCATGCACCTGCGCATGGTTAGGTGGCCACAGAAGTTCCGGCCTCACCTGCCGGAAAAATTCGACGGGACTGTCAATCCCGCCGAATTTCTTCAGATCTAATCCACTGCGATCTTAGCAGCCAGAGGAAACGAGGCCGTGATGGCCAATTACTTTCCAGTGGCCTTAACTGGGACCGCCTGGTCCTGGTTTATGAGCCTTCCACCCAACTCTATCAACAGTTGGGAGGAGCTGTGCATGTTCACCGCCAACTTCGGGAGTTCATACACCCGACCAGGCACTGAACTGGACCTTTTTGCGGTCGTGCAAAAAGGGAGAGAATCCTTGCGATCATTCATCCAGAGGTTCTCCCAGGTACGAAACACTATCCCTTCTACCTCTAGCGCCTCTATCATTGTGGCATTCAGACAGTGTGTACGGGACAAGAAGATGTTGGAGAAACTGGCGATCAAGGAGATCACCAGTGTCACGGAACTCTTCAGCTTGGCTGACAAATGTGCCAGAGCTGCGGAGGGCCGTGAGATGCACTCCAAACCAACCTTGGAGGGTCACAAGAAATCCTCCAAAGAAGAAGCCACTACCTCCGGGAGTGGCAAGAAGAAAAAGAAGACTAACGGCAAGAAGAAGCCGTCGGTCGGCACATCCAACGTTGCAGCTGCTGCAACTCCGGGTGGCCGGGGGCCACGCCCCGAGAAGCGACCTCGACCGTCTTCTGAAGACGGTGGCAAACCTAAAGTGTGGTGTCCCATTCACAAAACGGGCAGCCACAGTTTGAAAGACTGTCGGGAGGTCCAAAACCTTGCCGAGCGCTACAGCAAGCGCCGGGAAGAATCTCCTTTCCGACAGAGGGAAGGAAAGCAAAAAGTTGACGAAGCTCCGGCAGAAGAGGAGTTGGGGTTCCAGGATACCAAAAAGGTCCTGAAGGCCGTCTAGACCTCCGTCAACGATGATTCTGACGTCTCTGACAACGAGCGTCGGAAGATCATGAACACCATTTTTGGTGGATCATTGGATATCACCTCCCGTCGCGTCATCAAGACTATGCGTCGGGATATGGCCCTGTAGCTCCTACAGTCAGGCCGGAACCTCATCGAAAGTGGATGGACACAACCATCACTTTTGATGCTTCGGATTGTCCCCGAGCATGGTTGGAGCAGGTCAGTTACCTTTGATGCTATCTCCTACCATCAATAACATCCAGCTCCACCATGTCATGGTAGACGGAGGTTTGGGGCTTAACCTCATCAGCTTCGAAGCTTTCACTAAGCTTCAGCTCCGACCTTCAGATCTCCACCGCTCTCGACCTTTCTCTGGAGTAGGTCCGGGGGCATCACCCCACTCGGAGCTATTACTCTCCCTGTTACCTTCAGAACACGGGAGAAGTACCGCACCGAGAAGTTGGTCTTCGACATCGCTCAGATCATCTTACCCTTCAATGCCATCTTGGGTAGACCTGCCCTGTATAAATTCATGGCAGCTGCTCATTATGGCTATCTGATGTTGAAGATGCCAACGCCAGTAGGCGTTCTCCGGATCCGCGGAGATCGCGCTGCCAGAGTAACTGCACTTGAAGAACTCCATGCACTCACCACGGCGCAAGAGGAGGACTCTAGGCAGGAGCAAGCTCCAAAACCCCCGATCATTCGCCAACGAGGCTCGACTTCTGCACCTCGAGTGCAGCCAAGCGGCGACACCAACATTCCCGTCAAAGTCGTCCAAATTGGTTCCGATGCCGCTCAAACCACCCGTATATCGGGGGGATTGAACGACAAATAGGAACTCGCGCTCATCACTTTCCTCCGGGCCAACGTCGACGTGTTTGCCTGGCAACCGTCACAAATGCCTAGGATCCCCAGGGAAGTTATTGAGCACAATCTGAAGATCTACCCCGATGCCCGACCTGTGCATCAAAAGCCTCGGAAGCAATCCGTATAGCGATAGAACTTCATCCAACAAGAAGTGAAGAAGTTACTCGAAGCCGGATTCATCCGAGAAGTCTTTCATCCAAAATGGCTAGCAAACACAGTCGTTGTGCCCAAGGCCGGCGGGAAGCTTCGGATGTGCATCGACTATGCCACACAAAATAAGGCATGTCCAAAAGATCCATTCCCACTACCTAGAATAGATCAGATAGTGGATTCCACCTCCGGGTGTGAATTACTGTGTTTCCTAGATGCATATTCCATATATCATCAAATCAGGATGTCTAGGGAAGATGAAGAGCATACTTCATTCATCACAGTAGATGGATTGTATTGTTACACAGCCATGCCATTTGGTCTCAAGAATGCAGCTTCAACTTTTGTACGAGCTATGTACAAAACTTTTGAAGAACTCATTAGAGACATAGTGGAAGTGTACGTCGATGACATCGTGGTCAAGGTCAGGAACAAGGAGTCACTCCTTGACACCTTGCAGGCTGTCTTCGACAAGCTGCGGGCCACCCGCACAAAGCTAAACCCAGACAAGTGTGTCTTCGGGGTTAGCTCCGGAAAACTTCT